>CM042676.1:6042500-7355000 GCA_023638005.1 Forsythia suspensa | reverse complement strand
AGTACCATCCGAGGGCCGTTTGATTTTATAAATCCAATGACAACCAATAGGCTTCTTACCAGGAGGAAGAGAAGTGAGAGACCAAGTGTGGTTGGCTTCTAAAGCAGCCAATTCAGATTACATTGCTTCTTGCCAATGGGAATGAGAAGCTGCTTCAGCATAAGATGTAGGCTCAATATCTTGACTAACAGCAGCAATAAAAGAGCGATGTTGTGGTGAGTAACGATGATAAGAGACAAAATTACAAAGGGGATATCGTGTACCTTTTTGTGGACACGATGACAAAGGCGACAAATGGTTGGGAGACGTTACTTGGTTGCAGACATAATCACGTAAAGCCATGGAAGGGTGATGAGGTCTTTGAGAACGGCGTAAAATGGGTTCGGGAGGTGAGGGTTGTTGATGAGAGAAATTGGTTCCAGTGGTAAGGGTTGTTGAACTGGTGGAGAAGGATCGGATATAGAAAGAGAGATTACAGTGGTCCGAATTTGAGGAAGGGATGGAATGGACTCATAAGGAAAATAGTTTCATGAAAAACAACATCACGGCTGGTGAACATTTGGGTGGGTGTCAAGGTCATAGAGTTTGTAAGCTTTTTGACCAACTAGATAGCCAAGAAAAATACATCGTTTGGCTCGATGAGCAAATTTATGAGGGACGTGCACATCAGTAGCATAGGCAAGACACCCAAAAACTCGGATATGAGAATAAGAATGAAGCTTTCCATAAAGTCGTTCAAAAGGAGTTTGGTGAGAAAAGGGAGTGGTGTGGGCAAACGATTAATTATGTGAACCGCAGAGAAACACATTCTGCCCAAAAATGTAAATGAAGGTGGGCTTGAAAACGAAAAGCATAGCAGACTCAAGAATATGGCGGTGCTTGCGCTCTACAACTCCATTTTGTTGAGGGGTATAGACACAAGAATGTTGGTAAATGGTCCCTTTTGTTTAAAAAAATTCCCAAGATAGAGAAGAATTCTCCACCATTATCAACCCAAATGTTGGCTATAGATACATGGAATTGTGTTTGGACAAACGAAAAAAAATTGACAAGTAAATGTTGTGTTTCACTTTTGTGATGCATAAAAAATACCCATGTGAATCTAGAATAATCATCCACAATAGTCAAAAATTATTTCGCACCAGAAAGAGAAGCAATTTTATAGGGGCCCCAAATGTCACAATGAATTAATTCAAAAGGTCTAACAGACGAAATTGAACTAACAGAAAATGGAAGTCGACTTTGTTTTGCAAGTGCACAAACATCATAAGCATTATTAGACTAGAAAGGGAATTTTAACAAATATTTTGCCATAAAATCTAATCTAGAGGAAGACAAATGCCCCAAACGGTGATGCCACAAAGCGGTGGAGGAGGTGACTTGAGAACTGGGTGAACGACATGAAGTGGCTGCTGCGGATGGAGTTTGAGGTTTTAGCTTCTCTGATGCTAACGCAACCAAGTAATAAAGTGCATCTTGTTGTTCACCCAAACCAATCGTCCGTCCCGTCGTCAAAGTCCCGCAAAATACACCAATGAGGGAAAAAGGTTCTTGAACAATTGAGATCTATGGTAACTCGACTCACGTACATTAAATCCACCTTAAAAGATGGCACACCAAGCATTTTTTTTTAAAATGTAATGAGGTCAAAGGTAAATTCCCAATGGATGTAATTGGAGCCTGTTCTCTACTTGGCATAGCAACTGGTGGAAAAAAGGTGTTCTTATTCTTGCTGTTGACAAGCAAAGTTGGAGATGAAGTAATGTGGTCTGTTGCACCACTGTCGATAATTAATCGATGGAAGCGCAACAATGTTTGTAAAAACACGAGGCAGAGCATTAGCTTTAGGATTGGTGGATTGTGTTGTCCCTTTACCTCATGATAGATAAGATTTCTTTGGATTTGCAAATCGAGAGCCCATTTGTCACCGATGGCACTTCACCGCATTATTGGACTTTCCTTGACATTGTTGGTGAAGATTGATGGCTATTGTTGCGCTTGAAATGAGTGCTTCCTTGATTAGACTGTTTGATGCATGTTTAAGGTGTTACGGTGGGTACCCATTCGACTTCGAAATGTTTCTCGTACATGATGGTCACGGTCACAATAAGAGCAATGCAAAGGTTTTCGATTAGATGGGTTGGAACGAGAAGAAGAACCTTGTCCATGTCGAATAGCTAGAGCCACCGGTTCAGCCCTTCCAACAACCATGGCTGAATTCTCCATCATCTCACGTGCAACCCCCGAGCTTGTCACGCTTCTCCTCTTGTACAATGGAAGAGTAAGCCTTGGCAACATCAGGTAGCGGATTCATCAACAAAATCTGCCCTTGGATTGCACTGTAGGACTCATTGAGTCCCATGAGAAATTGCATCAATCTGCGTTTCTTATGGTCTACCCCACAAGAGCAAACGGGTGTCATTATTGGATCTTAGTTCATCCCATAATTTTTTTAGTCTTGTGTAATAAGCTGCAACAGTCATCTAATCTTGAGCAAGTCAAGCAATGTCCCTCTCAATCTGAAAAATACGAGGGCATTGCTTTGAGAAAACGATCCTGAAGGTCTTCCTATACCTCCTCTTGCGGTGGTCGAAAAAATGACACTATCTGCAGGTCTGTGTGAGTGAATTGAGAATCCAAGAGAGGATCATATCGTTGCATTTTTTCCATGAAGCATATTCGTCTGGTTTGGCTGTGGCAGATGGCATTGTGGTGGTCCCGTCTATGAAACCTAACTTAGATTTGGCGTTCAAAGAAATCGTCATGGCTCTACACCATGTCGAATAATTATCCCCATTGAGGGGCTTGGAAACAAGCACCATTCCTGGATGATCAGAATGGTGAAGAAAATATGGATTGGCAGTATCAAGCTTGCCTCCATTCGAAGGTTGTTGTTCCGTCATGATAATGAGAAACAGCGAGAAAGGCAAAAAAAAAAGAGGGCAGAGAGCTAGGGTATCGTTCCCTGCTTTGATACCATATAAAGAAGGAAAATAATATTTTGCATTTGAATGATTTTTATTGAATCAAGAGACGTAGCTTTATACAAGAGATTTCCTACAATCATGCTAATCTATTCTAGGTAGTCTAAGTATAAAAGGCAACTGAATAAATATACAACTAATACAATATATTTGTCAATGAATGGTCAGATATCATTGACCTTTCCTTCTCAACAATGTTCACTATATTGGAAACTCAACTGGCAAATAAAATTTAACGAAGTGTAAAATTGTAATTAAGGAAGAAAAAAAGAGAGAGAGAGTGAGAGAGAGTCATGAGCATAATTCCCTCTACGTAATATGGCTTATGTATTTCTTCATGCTGACCCAAATTGGTTAATTGGATGGTGTATTGTACATGATTTTGAGTGGAGGTAGTAAATGAGTCAATCGGCTCCGCTCGACTCGAAACTAGATAGATCATACACAAAAATTGAACTTGACAAAATTGGCCCAATTTTAAACGAATTCGTAATTTGCTGAGCCAGCCTAATCCAATTTTGGACCACCTTCAAGAAAATTAAAAAAGAAGAAAAAAAATAAGGGGGTTTCATCTGCTTCCTCAGAAAATTCCCCACCCCCACAGTAAACAAATTGAGAGGGGTTCTCTCACTGGTTTTTTTTTTTTTTTTTTTTTTTTTTAACAGATTTCTAGGGTGGGGTGGGGTGGGGTGGGGTGGGGTGGGGTCAATGGGGTGGTTAGGTGGGTTCAATTGGTTTGGTGGGCGAATCATACTGAACCAAATAGACTTGATTTTAATTTGGGCTAGTCCGTCAAACGGGCCCATTTTACTGACTTCTAAAATCAATTGCTGCAAAATGTACAACCAAAAAAAGAAAAGAGGGCGAGGGGAGGGGAGGGGGGTTACTTTAGTCATGGAATTCTTCGTTTTATGGTATATTCTATCAATGAAGATGAAATTTGTCACCCATTGTTCATCATGTGATCCAATTGATGAAACTATGCATTTGATTCTTGATGTAACAGCCTAAAAGAAGGGAGGGAAGGTACCAGTTTTGCTAACAAAAGTATGTTTGTCTTTACAGCTGTGAAATAGCCAAAAATTGCAAGAAAAGCAATTAATAATTGGCTGCCTATTCCTCCAGCCTAAAATAGATTGTTGTTGTGGGTGGGTTTTTAACTAGCCAACTCGACTATAGTTTTAAATTCACGATATCATACTAATATCACTAAAGAATTTTATTAAAAAGGAATTATGGCGTAAATAATTTTTAATTTTTGCTCTATCAGTGTAAAAATAGTTTCTAATTTATTTTTTAGTAAACAAATTCATAATTTACGTGTTTCGGTGCGAAATTGAACATTGTTTGATAAAAAAGACTAATATAACTTTAATTTAATAAGAATAAATTGTAGTTGGATTGCTAACCTTTGTAAAAAATACAAATGGGTCACGATATTTTTTTTTTTATAAAAAAAATAAAAGAAAACAAATGTGTTCTTTCTCTTTTTTTTTAGAATTAAAATTTTATTTACCAAATTGATAATATACTAAATTATTTTTTATATTCCACGAACTATTATAAAATAATTAAAATTTAAGCTCATAATTATTAATAAACATTACATTATTTAAAATTTAAGCTTTTATTTTATCATTATAACAAAAAAAAAATAATTTGTCACAAAATTAATGCTCAAATACTTTTATTTAATTGACCTATATATTTATTAACTACAAATATTAGAGATCCAACTATATTCTTCATATTTTAATTTATCGTTTTATTTTAGTTCAAAAATAAACAACACGTAATGTGTAAATTAATTTTTATTAGTATTTTTATGTTAAATAAAAAATATAATAGGATTAGTTATCATAAAATTATGTACGTCATTTTATTATTTATTTAACTTACTTTTTATTCCAGTTTTTCACATCACATAGCAATTACATATATTTAAATCACAATATTTTATATTTTTCTCTTATAAAAAATAAAATTCACACGACTATAATGATATATTTAGTATACAAAATTAAATATTATTTAATAAATATATTGGACTCATTTGCACATTTTGTAAAGATTGTAAATTTAAATGTAATTTTTTTAATTAAAACTAAAGCTATATTTATATTTTTCATCAAATAAGAATAACTTACGCACCAAAATACATAGGTAAAAGATTTTTGTTCCAAAAAATAAACATTATAGACCATTTCTACACTAAGAACAAATATTATGGATTATTTGCGCCAAATTCTCATTAAAAAAAATAAATTGCAATACTTAATTCTATGGATCAAGTTTATAAGAAGAGGTAGTTAACATAAGAAGAGGTAGGTTACATCGACGTGATAAATTGTAATTGTTAAAGATTCAATTAATTGTATTTAATGTTTTAGTGTATATTACGAGTCAATATGGCGAAATGAACGTTTAGACCATCTAAAATTCTTGAAAATAAACGTAAGTATGATGATGTTATATTTGCTTGAATCAAGTTAGAACGAAAACGAACTCAATTTGGTTTTGTATGGTAGTCGATACTCTAAAATTTGATTGAAATCGCAACTTGCAACTTACAACTTACACGTTATTAAGTGATTGGTTAACAAATTTTTGATAAAAAATTTAGCAAATTTTAATAAAAGTTGATAACATGTGTGATCAAAATAAATTGTTGACTTTGACCTCAACTTTGTAAACCTATTTGATTTTGTTAAAAATCAAATTTTTTCGTAAATTTTAGTAAAAATTAATAAAATATATAGTAAAAAATTATAGATATCATAAAATGTGTAATTAAAATTAATAGTCAACTTTGACTTCAACTTTTTAAAAACTCTTAAGATGTGTTTGATTGGATTCCATGGAAAAGAAAAAAATTTCCATGCAAGAATGGAAAAAAAAAATACCAAATTGGTGCAAAAACATTTTTCAATATTTTGGTCAAATGCATGCTTTAAGTGATTGTACTTAAAATTCATTTTCATTTTCCATCTTCAATTAAACAATCAAAGTTGGAAAACATTTTCCTTTGACGTGACATTATTTTTCATAAATATGACATTTTCATGAAAAATTGGTCAATCAAACACATCCTTAAACAAAATCCTAACAGAACTTAAATGTCAAAAAATAAAACAAAATGTCTTTACAGCTTGGGAAAACTAAAATTAGGGTGTGTTTGATTGAATTCCATTGAAAAGAAAAAAATTTCCATGTAAAAAGAAAAAAAAAAAAAACTATCAAATTGGTAAGAAAACATTTTCTAACATTTTGGCCAAATGCATGATTTAAGTGATTGTACTTTAAAATTCATTTTTATTTTCCACCTCAATCAAATAGTCAAAGTTGGAAAATATTTTTCTCTTATGTGACATTATTTTTCATGAATGTAACATTTTCCATAGAAAATTGGCCTATCAAACACATCCTTACACAAAATCCTAACAGAACTTAAATTTCAAAAAATAAAACAAAATGTCTTTATAGAAAACTTATGCTATGTTTGATTGCAAGTAGAAAATTTGGGTGGAAAGAAAATATTTTTCATAGAAATAAATTACCAAGAAATTATGGGTTGAAAAAGGTTAACGCCTTTTCCATGGAAAATAAATAGGTTGGAAAAGGTTAATAAATTTTCCATAGAAAATAAATTTTCCTATCCCACAAAGAAAATATTTTCCTTGAAAACAAGGAAAATGTGACCAAAAGTGAAAAAATGAGAAAAAAATTTCCATGGAAAAAAAAAGTTGCAATCAAGCAAAACAAGAAAAATATGTGAAAAAATATATTTTCCATAGAAAATTTTTGAGAATCAAACAAATAAATTGAAAAATAAGCAGAAAAAAGACATTTTCTATAAAAATTAAATGGCAATCAAACACACCCTTTGAGTTTTGTAGTTTGAATGGTATAATTGAAATTGACCATGACGTACCATCGATTGAGACACCCCAACACACCACTCCAAAAGCTTCCTATTTCATACCCACTCTCACGTGAAAGTATCAGACATTAAAAAGGCTGCCAAATATATGTTGGCGTTTTCCCGTGTCACAATCACAAATTCACAATGTATTATAACCACTTACAATTATAATTCAACAACAAATTAATACTTGTAAAGATCAAAAAAAAAAAAAAAAAAAGGATAGTGTGAAGTGTGAATTATGACTCAGTGAGTTATGGCACTGAACAACCGCTTCTTGAAAAACCAAGTCGCATCCGATCCTTGGCAAACTCAAACGTGTACCCTTGTTGCATTAAATTTCCAATCACTGAAAAACCTGAAGACGGTGCAACGGGCTGCAATGCCAAACATTTAACGCCATCGGCCACGTCAATGAAGTAATTCAGAGGTGGTGGTGCGAATAACGAGCCACCTCGGAGTTTGAAACTCAGTCTGGGAAGACTCGGTTTTAAGTCACTGGACACATTGAAGCATAAATCGAATCCAAGAGTCGGATCAACCGACTTAGGCAACTTCACAAGCCGATCGACCTTGGCTAGAATGCTGCGATAAGCAGGCAATGTTAAGAAAGTCAATGTCGTCCCTGAATCTACAACGGTCCCACCATTGCCCAATTCATCAATAGCCCACACCGAAGGGTTTATACGTAATTTCACATTATTAATAAATACATTCTCGATCCCAATATAGTAAAATGTTGGAGAAAAAGGGTTAATCAGTAGCGGAGTGTAGCTCAGCTTATGCGCGCCGCCGTATTGCGAACCGCCGATTAAAAGATAGCTTGTTGGCGGAGGGGAAAGAGTGTAATCCATTAAACAGTATGAAAACGTGTGCCCAAACTCTCGGCCCAGTTGAGAGGAAAAAGAAATAGGCCCACGGCCCAGGCCCATAACTCCATTAGCTCCATTAAAGCTTGGGCCCGAAACGCTAGGCCCAGAATTATTAAACCCGCATCCGAAAGATAAATGCTGAAACTGAACTAGTTTGTCGGAGCTGGAGTTAAACGCCGTCGTTTCGTGAGAGAAGAATCCGCTGGTGACAGATCCATCGGAGTAGGAGTACTTGTAGCGGCACGTGCTGTGGAGGCGAGTGTGGTTGCATGGAAAGTGCTTCCTGGGGTGTGGGACCAGCTTACAGGACGAGTCGAAGCAATGGTAAGGCGAGAATGTAGTTGAATGGCGGGGGAAGAAGGTGGCGCGTGAGGGACAATGGCGGCGACAGGCGGAGCAGGAGACCCAGGTAAGGTCACTTCCAGTATCCGCAACGAGGAGGAGGCGCTGCGGAGGAGTGCCCAGATGGAGGGACACCAAGTACTGACCGGAGCCAGAGGATGCGGCGGAGGTGATTGGCAACTTGGTATGGAAATGCCCATGGCGTTGGTGAAGGGCGGAAACACGGCGGGAGTCGGCGGAGAGGGCTTCAGATGGTGGTGGAGGATATGGTTTTTTGCGGAGGAGCGGTAATTTTAGGTATGCAGAGGAAAGATCTGGCAATGCAATGAGCAAGGAGAAAATCAAAAGACAAGATGACATGGATATGAATGCCATCAATGTTGTTGGAAGGAGAAACACTTGTAACTGCACAATCAAGTACTGTACAGAGATGGGAGAGACGAGAGGGGTGTGTGTGTGTGTGTGTGTGTGTGTGTCAAATCAATAATAATATCTTTTCAATGTACGTATGGGCAGGATTTAAGGGGGAAGTGAAAACTCGCACAATTATCTGGTAAATTTATTTTAATTTTGAAAGAATAGCACAGTGGTCCCCAAACTTTCACTTAGTATCTATTTTGATCTCCAACTTTTAAAAATGAGACATTATTTCATTTTTGCATTTGTTCGAATAGAAACCATCCAGAACATGGTTATTAAAATCGAAGCCGACCAGACAAGAAAAAATTGGCAAATAGGACAAGGTTTCATCTGGTCTGAGTTATATGAATAGACCATTTAACAAATGAACTGGTTTAATGAAAATCGTTTCGTCACAAATTTATTTAATGGAATATTTAATAAAAATAAGCAAAATGAGATTTGAAATCGATTCTCTCATATGAAGACTTTTGCTCTACACCAAATTAGGTTGATCCAATACGATATAGAAGTTATTGCTTGATTTGAATATGATAAGTCATAAGTATAGTGTAGAAGACACTAAAAATACTCTTTTCTGAATGTTAAGAACTTCTTTATTATTTTTGCTATATTCAAGGTAAGAGTGAGAAAATTAAGATGCCTTTGTTTGTGCATAGGAATTTGTGTTGTTCTTAGTTGAGGTTAGGGTTGGGGGGAGTGGTTTAGTGTGGTCAGGATCTAATGATGTTGGGGCCCTGGGGGGGACGACATGTTAGGTTGTTTGGTTTCCATCGTTTAACCTTTTTGTGAGCTTCACAGCTGGCATTTTTCAGATTTCTGTGAATTCCTTTAATTTTCTTTCACCTATTTTATTTTTATGAATTAGGGTTCGGAAAAGAAGTTTATTTATTTTGTTTTTTTTTTTTTTTTCATTGGATAAATTGCAGCTAGTGTTCTCAACTTTTAACTTCATTTACACTTGTATTCTCAGTATTAAATTTTAACATCTATCACCCCAACCTTTTATATAATTAGTAGCCAATGTCCTCACATAAGGGTATTGACTACTAATTATATAAGGTCATGAGGGTATTAGCTGTCAAGCATATAAAAAGTTGAGGTGATGGATGTCAAGAATTAAATACTAAGGATACAAGTGCAAATGAAGTCAAATGTTAGAGACACTAGCTACAATTTACCTTTTATCATTTTATATAATTCAACATACAAATTTATTCGCATATTCTATAAAATTCAATATTTCATTATTTATTTTTTATTCGTATATTTTGTAAAATTCACATCTTATAGTTTACAAATTTTTTACAAAATAATCACATAAACAAGTGATGATACAGATATGTCCATAGAGATGAGATTAACCAACTGGCAATGATAAGAGGAGGTAATGATGGAATGACAAAGGGAAAATGGAAAGCAAGCCACCTTCATTGCTTAAACTATCTTTGAGCAACTCTTGTTTAAGCATGTTTTGGGTTATTTAAATTATAATTTTAACTATTTAAATTGATCAAATATATTTTTTATTCACATATTTTATACGATCCATAATTTATAATTCACTTTTTATCTACATATTTACCAATAACTTATAATTTTAACACTTAAAAAATAATTTCATTACCACCAAACATGCACTAAAAGAGATAAAACCAACGTAAACAAAACCCCTCTACATCCGGTGGAATTACATCTAACCATAGTAGTACAAATTGTACCACTCCGTGGTGGCATGTTCCATGAGAAACAATTACAATCAAAATGTTGGGCTACTTTCGTAAGCCTTTTTCAATCTCGTGATATATGCACGTAATTAGAATTTTATCTCAAAAAATTAATCTATTAAGTAGATATCGAAATCTCTTATAAGTCTATTATCTAATCTAGATTTAGTCGATATAAAGACTAAGTTCGTACTTTTTCAACAATCTTCATTCGAATGAAGTAACATGTTATCTTAACATTTCTTCAAAAGATAGTTTATACTTTGATCAAGTCTTAACTCTACCACTACGTCAAGATTATTGCCTTCTTAAGCGCCAAATATGGATTCTCCCGATTATCACAATTCAACTTAGGATCCACCACCTTATTAGGCTATAACTTGGGACCTGTCTTATATATCCACATGTCTAATTTTAAAGCCTAACCAGCGGTAGAGAAAGGAGAGACTACTCTAGAAAAAATCAATTTTTGAAGTGCAATTTTTTTTCTTCAATAGCAGCCCGATTTGAAGTGTAAAATTTTGTTTTTTATAAACAGTAGTCACTTCTACAAAAAATTATAACTTCGCCCCTAGACCTAATTCTGATACCACTTGTAAGGAATTAAGTTTCCATCCTAAAAGGTTAATCCATTTAGTAGAGTATCTCAATCTCTTATATGTCCATTATTTACTCCATATTTAGCCGATGTGAAACTTTATTCGTACTTTTTCAACAATACAAAATATGATGGTAACAGTCTCACCCACGTAAGCTAAAAACAATACACAACATACAAATTTTAGTTTCTTTGAGTATACTAATCGTCTTGACAGTCGAAAAATCGTACACGAAGACATCACATTAGTGTGGAGTTTACCTTCAACAAATGAGTCTAAATATGTGGTTAGGGGTGGGGTGGGTCGGGTCGGGTTAGGTTGGTTACGATCTAAACTGACAAAAATTCGAGCCAAATTGAAATCGACAAGAATGGACAAATTCGGGCCGGAAAACCAAATTTGGGTCAATTTGAATTTTCATTTTCGGCTAATTAAAGCATATATTTTTAGATTTTTTTAATAAAAAAACCAAGTAGATTTTAAGTTGGTTTTACCCAACCCGAAAATTGACTCGAATCTATAAAAAATCGATCCGAATCGATTCAAGTCGATTTGCGATTTGACGATTAATTTGTCAAGCCCTATTTGTGGCCAGTGATTTTCTAAATTTTCAAGCAACTTTTTTCCTAGCCGTGCGCTTAGATATGATTTATGAATGCCTGTTCGCATTTAATAGTAACATGTGAGTAGGCGACAATATCAAATCTTATTTGCTGTCTTCATTGTTTTAAAAATAGCATACAAATTTGAGACGGTGATTAAAATTCCCATATTAGGTTTCACTTCCAAAAATTCAAAAATTGAAAGAAAACAAAATTGACATCTCATTTAAATGATTAAAAAAGTACCAACACCGCACGTGCATATATGCATTAAAGAACAATGCTACTGTTAACTTGTTAAGATTTCAGTTATGCAAGATAAAAAAAATGTTCGTCTTGATCAAATCTCATTATTCGCATTTTTTTTTTCATAAATTAATCAGAGAACAAAAACAATACTAAAATTGTTAGGCTCGGTGGTTAACTGGAACCTAGTCGATCATTAGGAAAATATGGATTAAATAGTGTGACATGACATTTTGGACCTCGCCTTTTAAACATCGATCTTTACCATAAACTCTTTGGAATCAAGCCTCAATTCCAAAGGTAACTAGTTTTTCTTCTTAATTCACGTTAATATATTTTAACAATTTTTTTTTGTCTCTCGTGCAAAACGGAAAACAAAAACTAGTGCAATTATAAAAATTATTATTTTCAGTGACCAAATGTATTTCATTTCTCTTACAAGTTATGGAATAATAAAAGTAGAAAAACGAAAAAATAAAGTTTAAACTATTTTTATACATTCAAAATTAAAATGGCAACAATTTTGATGAATTAAATTTAATGGAGAATCTAGCCGACCGCTGGAATTACTCCTGTTTTTTCATCGGTCCACAATGAATACCTTTGGGCCGTTCTGCCAGTTAAACCCAAGATCTGGTTTAGAAAAAGAGATAATTATGATCCATACCTATTTTTTTTTTTTTTTTTTTTCAAAATTTAGACATTTATTAGATAAAATGATTTCTTTCAACATTACTATTTTTTCATTTAATTTTACTATATATATATATATATATATAAAAAATAAATTTATCTAATTTAAATTCAAATACAATTAATAATTAATTTGTTAAGTTTAGGCACTAATCCTTATCGCCATTAATTAAAAGAGTAAATAATGCATCTTTCCCCAAACTCTCCACGTTTCACAATTTTCAACTTTTCTTCTCATATTTGCCCTACAAACTACAACTTCAATACGTTGTTCATTAACATCTAATATGTATGCTTATTCTTTTATTTTTGAGGCAGATTAACAATGTGCACATATATTGAACGGAATAATTCAGTAATAATTATGTTAATTCACACAGAGAATGTGTTTCAATTACTTTAATTTAGTAACAATGTATTTAATTCAATGATCAATTATGTTAATTTATAATAACTTGGAGAGAATAATTCAATAATAATTAAGTTAAAAATTACGTTAATATAATGAAGGCACTATATAAATTTTGTTGTGTTCCATTAACAATCAAAATGAAAATATGATAAACATATTATAAAATGAATATTTTTTGTCTAATCCACAAATTATATGCTAATCCATATATTTATAATCGTTTTCAACAAACGATATTAATTCCTCATCATAAATGACATTACTAAACATGCATTGAACAAAATATCAACTTATGATTGCTTTACATAAACCTTTGTGAAATTATTATCATGGACCGTTGCATTTTTCATTGCGCTTTATTATGTATTTAGTGTTTAGTATCTAACCTAATAGAACCATATTTATAATTGGCTCCATTTTTATTTGAGAATTTTTAGAATCAAATGTGACTACGCTTCAGCGTGTCATTAATTTACCTAATATAATGTTAATGGATTGTCCTTCATGAACGCTAATATAAATTTGGAGCATTTAGAGCGGATATATGAGATTTGATTTAATCTCTTTGGTCAATAAATATATATGTCAATTGTATAACTTACAAATGAGTTTCAACTTCGATTCATATTGTCTTGTGTAAGGATCTAGAAAATATAATATACTACATTTTCATAAGAACAAGTGATATTCTCAGAACAACAACAAATTATTTTAAAAATATTAAACTTTATAAAATTTTGTTTTTCGTAAACAAATAGTTTAATATTAAATATAATAATTATGCTTTGGGATTAAGTAATATTCTGCACGAATATTAATATAATCTTTATCAGGCTTCTTGAGGGGCTATAAACAAATTATTTTAAAATGTTAACTTTATTCTCAAGTAAAGATTTATTCTTCATGAGCAATATTATAATATTCTTATAGAATAGTATATCTTATAAAATTAAGTTCTTTGAGAGCAATTAATATTTTTGAAATATTAATATAATATAAAATTTTGCTTATTCAAGTAACAATAAAATATTCTTCTAGAGTATTTATAAGTTAGGTTGTGACATACAATACAATATTCTTCCTCGAAATATTGATAAAGTTGTAAAATTGTATTTCTTCAGAAAAGCACAATTAAAACAAATAACAAATCTTATTCAAGATTTGAAGGCTTCCCACAATAATTTCATGCTAACTTGTATTCATAACTACGTATGAAAGAATAGATAGAAAATAACACAATAATTGATTGAACAATAAAAACTATTACTACTTCAAGAGCAATGGTTCAATATTCTTCTAGAATATTTAAATTACAATGTCATGTTTTTTAGGAGCAACTAATATCGTGTTAGAATATTATAAAGCAGTATTTCTTCTTGAGAGCTACAATAAATTATTATTTTGAAGTAAATATTTGCTCTTCAAGAGTAATATTATAATATTCTTATAGAATTTATATCATATAAAATTAAGCAAAAGAATATCCGTATGGGACTTTGAATGATTTATTAAATGCTTTTTCAAGGTGTTTGATTATTGCATTTTTATTATCATGGACTGCTTTTCATTGCTACATCTAACCTACTACTTTTGCTAAATGTTCTTAAGCTATTTATATTGTTATTGAATATTGATTAATTCACATGAGACGAGCATAATTGTTACCTTTTTTGTGACAGTTGATCGCCTCTAATTTTTGGTGCTTTTGTTGTTATCGCGTTTTTACCGTTAATCTAGGTGATAAATAATTATCCATTCTAAAAAAAAAGTGTCCAAAAAGTCTGAGGAAAATCACCAATCAAATTGAAAACAAAATGCAGCCAAATGAAATCAACAAAAACTCATGTTAATGGTGCCATAGACCACTATTTAAAATAACCACTAAAAGAAGCCACAAATCATGTTCCCAAAACAGAAGCCATAACACTGGACTCTTATCAGTTGCTGTGAACCAACAAAGTCCATTTTACTTCAACTTCAAATTAAAATACAATGAAATAAAATTATTGGTGGAAGGATTGAGTTTCTTACAATCCTTATTTGTTTGATACCGTCACGAAACATGATTACAAACTACCAAATAACTTAAATTTAAAAATTAACCTAGATTTGCACTCAATTCGATACTCGTAGAACCACTAATGTTCCATACCTGTAAGAGAAGTACCAATAATTAGCATACTCATTCATTTGACTATCTAAATATGTACTAAAATTGCATATTTTCTTTCAAAGTGACATAAACTCATTAAAAATCTTTTACAATTGCAATAACCTATTATTTCTTCAAGAATTTCACTTGCTTATGGAATTACAAGATTGTATCTATATGACAAATTATGTTACCACCAGTAGTTATCATTTATCGTTTCGACAACCAAGCATTAATTCATATTGCGTTTGGAAGTTGTGATTTGCAGAATTATGCTTTCACCGAGTTTGGACTTCATATGTCATTATTATTTTCTCCTATAGCATTGATATTACCACAATTCATTATTTTAGATCGAAAATAACAATTGATAACTTGGAAATTAAATACCCCAACCAACAAGGTATCAAAAGAACATCAAGTGTATAGCAAACTCCCATCCTAGGCAGAATACATTCTAAAAATAATAGTTTGTGCCCATAAACACATTTATCATATCCACCAGATCAAACAACAAAATATTTCAAAGTTTCGATAATTTATGCACTATGTCCATTCATAATTATTTTGATTTTTTTGTACTGCAATGTCCAAAATTTCAGTTAAACTCATAATTTATTTAATATGCAGTAGTCTATATATGATTTTTATAATCAGGAAATATTTTCTTATCTGCTCAATTATTAATTTGCTATGAACAAAGGCAGTGATCTAGACCAGAATAACAAATTCACAAGAAGAAACAGTAATCTATGAATTATGAAATTCGTTACAAATCAATTCAATTCACATAAATTCTGAGGCTTATTTGTGTTCTTCAAAAATCCTCAAATCTCTACTTAACATTGATACTATTTATTATTTGTTTCTTCTAGTCTCTAAATAAATTCATTCCATCTAAATTGCTAGTCAATTCTTATGTGTGACAATTAATAATCACGATTTTGAGTAATTACACAAATCACCAACCACGAATACTAATTGCAATTTGTAGTACAAAAATTTAAATCTATTATTAAAAAAAAACAATAAAACACCAACAAAGTAGATGATGATTTTAAATTACCTTTTGTGTATTGGTTCAATAATAGTACGCTTGAAAAATTTGTTCTATTTTCTCTAATCATCTTCTCAATTTCATAAACAACAATTTGTAGTTTCAATATCAAGACCTAAATTAGAAAATATATGGCGGTATTTTTAATATGAACCAATTTTAATTTGTAATGAGGTTGTCTAACAAAATTAAGATTTCAAATATTATCTCATAAATGTCTGGTCAAAACTAGATGTGAATGTATTCCTCAAAAAAATTCCCAGAATCATGAAGCACAAATCTGGATGAATCGCGATATCCCCAATTGTTTCACGACAACTTTGCCTTGTGTTACTAAAATTTATGCGCGCTTCTCCAATTTCTTCACGGTTTGGTTTTATGGTTTTTGAGGTTTGACATTTGAATTTCTCATCATGATAAGATTTTGTAATTTGAAATGCATAGAACGCTAATAATGCATTAATTGTGGACTTTCATAGCAATCCATTGATTATGGGCTATTTAAAAGCCGAGTAAATCCCATTAATTTTAGTAACTTTCTAGTATTTTTGCAATTTTTGGTTGGTCCAGTACCTTTCATTTTCTTAGATAAAAGTACTTTATATATATTAATTACCCTTTATTCTAAAGGAAATTTACATGAGAAAATTACATATAAGTCACATGTATGTGACTTTTTTCAAATTAGGTCAAAATATTTTTCAAAATTGTGATTAAGTCATATTCTTCAACAATATTTCAAATTAATCCAAAAATTACCATTGTGATCCATATTTTCCATGAGCATCTTCTTCCACCTCCACAAACCTCCTCCGCCGCAGATGTGGATTACTCGACTTTTAGTTGAAAATTCTAACTTCAATTCTGACAACAGCGGAGGTGAAGCAAAGGGTACCATGAGAATGGGTATGCTTGTGCGTGAGATTGTGAATTCATGGAAGATTTTAGAAAGGTTCATCCGCCACTAACTATTTCAACTATTAAATCTCTGAATGTTGGTAGCCCTTCATCCTCGTCGAATAGTGTAGTTAGTTCTCTTTCTCTGGAAGATGCTTTGTCTCTCTTAAAAAAGTGTTGTTGAGGTTGCCATTTGAACAAAATGTGAGGACAACACCTAATCTTAAACTTGTGTTTCGTGTACTAAGTGGAATGTAATTTTTTAGCGTTGGATAAGATTTTGAGATCTGGAAGGGTAAACAACCCAATGATCTGGAATTGGCGGTGGAGTTGGCGGTTGTGGTGTATAAGTGTATTATTTGTGATGGGATGAGCGTATAAGTGAATGTTTAGAAAGTATGTTGGTTGTAGCCATTAGATTATTTTTTTTAGGGATGAAAAGTTGGCTTGAATTTCTGTAGGGATAAAAAAGTTAGCCATTAGATTATTCTTTGTGTTGTTTGAGTAGTATTATAATAAAACAATATCATAGAAAACAATATCATAATAGAAACGGACATATAATTTACATACGTGCTTAGGATTTCTATTATAATATGTTTTTGGAATCGTCTCGACGAATAGGTCAAGACCAATAGCTTTGCTACTGCTAAATATAGATTTTAGCTATTTGAAGTCGTCTATTTAACTTAAAATATAATTTTTTAGTTTTCATGTTTAACATGTTTTAACAGTATCATACTAAAACAGTATCATATATAAATATTTCTTAATATATCAGTATCATACATGAAAGTATCTTAATAAAACATTATCACATATACAAACTACAACCTAATAAAATAACAGTATCATAGATTGAAATATTATCGAAACAAAACATTATCAAAGATAAAAGCATGGTATAAGTATACCATATCACTTATTTAAACAAAAGAGTATCATAGATAAAACAGTATCATAAATATAACTAAGTATAGATATTTTACTGATTGAAATAATGATATTGTTCTTAAAATGCTCTATTAGTAGTACACGACCATTGATAATGTTTGCATTCAATAACATTATCATATATTGAAACAGTATCTTAGGTTGAAACATTATTATAATAAAACAGTATCAAAGATAAAAGTATAGATAAAAACAGTATCATATATAAAACTAAATACAATATATTTTTAATAGTTGAAGTAATTATACAGTATCATATATAGCAAAATATCTAAATAAAACAGTATCATATATAAAACTAAGCACACGATGTTTTAATGGTTGAAGTAATGATATTGTTCTTAAAATACTCGATTAGTAGTACAAGACCATTGATACTGTTTGCATTCAATAACAATATCATATGTTAAAATATCATTATAATGAAACAGTATCAAAGATAAAAATATGATATAAATATATTAATGTACATTATCTAAATAAAATAATATCATAGATAAAACATTATCATAACAAAACAGTATCATTGATTTAATAATTTTTACAATTGCAAGAGTGTGATGGTCTTTTAGCGCTAAAAAATGACTTTAATTAAATTAAGTTTGGACATATGACTTTAAAGTCCATAAGTGCAATAACAATTATCGAATCGACCCTAAATTTACCTAATTTACATATGTATGCCAACAAATATATGAAATTCAAAAATTACTGCTACATCTTCTTTAATTATTTCATATTGTAACTAAAATTTTCAAATAAAAATAATAAAAAGACTTATCATAACGACCTACATTTAGGTAACAAATTGCAGACAAAATAGAAAGAAATTAAAGTCACTTGCTTTCATCTCCTCAAAATTTGACCATCATTGAATATCACATTCAATTGACGGCAATTGAATCCAAATTACATGAAACCAGAATACATCACAGTTAGAGGTGGCAAATGGGCTAGACGGTCCAGCCCGTCCCAAAACTGGACGGGTCATACAAAAAATTGGACTGAGCTGACCTTAACCCGATTTTACACGAACCCGTATTTACTGGGCCAATTATCCCGATTTTGGACCACAAGGCTACTGGGTCAGCCCAACTTTAAGTTTTAATTTATTTTTTCATAACAATTATATTAAAAAAAAAACTGAAAACCATCTCCGGCAACCCCACCCCACTACACCCACCCCACCATCACCCTCACCTCACCTCAACCCACATAAAGGATTTCCACCCCTCCCTACCCTCGTTCACCACTCACCGTTTCTGTGATCGTCGAAAAATCCCCATTGATCTGGTCGAGACCAGGGAGAAAATCTCTCTGGTTTCATGAAATATGACTACTTGAGAATAGAGATAAGATGCGTTGAACAGAGCAAGATCAACGTTGAGTTCACGTTCATTGCATTCGTACTCGTGCATAGCGTTAGTGTTAAATAAGCGAGAGGAGGGCTGTTGAGCCACCACACGGATAAAATGAAGGGACCTTGGAAAAAAGTTCGAAGCCTGCCTTTTCATAGCTAGTGAAGACGCCATTGCTACAATAATGTGATCAAAAGCTTGTGAGAAAAAAAACCAAGGCCTTATTGATTTCGTAAAAAATAGTGGGAAATTCTCCCCATGTTTCTGGCATATTATGAACCGAGAGTGGGGGGTAGAGGCGGGTGATTTGGGTGAAGAAATTTTACCAAGTTAACCGGCTTCAACCCGATTGGCCTGATGGATTAGTTATACCAGTCAAATAGGCCCGATTTTTACTTAACCAATTTTTGTTGGGTTGGCCTAGCCAAGAGTCCAAGTTATCTGGGCTAGCCCATTTTTGTTACCTCTAATCACAGTCAAATTTTTTTATCGTAAATAATTTATAACGTGTTATTTTTGTTTAGAGTATTTTGTTTCTTTGACTATGTAATATATCAGATATACTAGTTTACCGCTTCTATACGGTGGGATCCAACTATAGTATCTATTGAATGGGTTAGTGAGATTTGAATTCCTTCATTCCTAATTGAGTTTTGATGGGCAAGGATAAAGATCTGAGTGGCGGTGATTATGGTTTTTGGATTGCAGGAGCAAGGAGAAATAGAGCAGGAAAGATTTGAGAGGGAGATTGAAGATGTCAAATTTGAAAAATATGGTAACATGAAAATTTTGAATTTGAATTTGAAAGTTCGAGTTTATACAATTAAGGTTCTACAATTGAGGCATAAGCTAGACTTTGCAAAGAATCAACACAATGTGGAAGCTATTTCGTTATGAAAAAACTCAAAAATAGTGGGATTAGAGCCGATGGATGGGCGGGTCGGAGGAAGAGGAAGGATGAAGGAAGAGACCCTCTCTGAATTTTTTTTGAGCTCATTTTAATGAGAATATAATATTTTCAAATAAGTCATAATCTTTAAAAAGTTTACAAGAAGTTATTGTACAAAAATATTCAAAATCTAAAATTAGCAAAAAAAATTGTGCTTGACGATCTTTTACAGCTACGAATTCATTTATAATAGAATCTATATCTATTTTATTAACAAGCTCTTTTCAACAAAAATGTTATCATGATCGAAGAAGAAACTCGTCACCCATTTTACTACTAATTAACGTCTTCACATATTTCATTGCTGAAAATGCTCTCTCGACTAGTCGCGATGAGAAATAGTAATGTCAACACAAAGCGAATCAATCTGGTTATCATCTTGTAATCCTCCAACCTTCCTGTTTCAACCAACTTCTTACATAATTTTGAAAGTGTAGGTACTTTCAAATTGAGGATCACAAACCACATCTTCACGATATTATTTCAATTCAGTCAACAAGGCATTCATATCTTGGCGTTCAAAATCTCCATGATAAAACTCCACTTCAAGCTCATAAATATCATTTGCATTAAATGATTCAAATGGATTTTAGGATCCAAAGCCACACTAAGTTTAAGGAGTCGAACTGATGCTCATTAAATATTTTATCCAACTCTATCAACTGATAATCTATGGCTTCATTGAAAACGTCAAAGTAATAATAATGCTCAATAGTAATTTGCTTGCGACCATGTCCAATATTGCTATCTAGGTCGAGTATATCAATGTCATGTCTTGAGCAAAAATCTTTCACTTCTTGAAGTAATATTTCACAACCATGTTGTCTTAATTCTCGAAGAAGAGTTTTTGCAGTGGAGACATATCTTATAGCAGCCATAATGTCAACAAATTCTTTATAAAAGGCTTGACAAAGAAGATGGAGTTGGAAGAAGATCTTCAAGCACCTTGCAAGTTTCAGCATACATATATTTCATACTCTTAACAACTTCGTAATGAGAACCCCAGCAAGTAGCTCCTGATCACTGCAAGGTTGTCATCTGATTAGCCCCTCATCCAGACTCGCGTTCTCCAGTTGCTAACATATTCTCAATTTATGCTCTTTGGATAGCTTGCAGCTCAATATTGTGCTTAGTAAAAGATTTAACAATGTTAATTACATTGTCTAATAGAGAAAAAAGTTCCAAATAGGATCACATTGCTTGGCTGCAACAACCAATGTCAATTGCAATCGATAAGCAAAACAATAGACATAGTATGCATATGGACAATCATTAAGAAACAATGCCTAAAGTCCATTCCATTGGCTAGGAATATTTCTAGCACCATCATATCATTGACCTCTCAATTTATGAACCTGGAGGTTGTACAAGAACATCATATATCTATTTTTTTAGTGTTTCTGAAAAAGTTTCACTAACACCTCTGATAGCAAAGAAGTGTTCTGTTAGAATACCTGTACTATTCAAAAACCTCAAGATAATGGCCATTTGTTCTCGGTGAGATTCATCTTGTACTTCATCAACAAAAAGAGAAAAATAAGTATCTCCAATTCCTTCATGAATCATCCGACGTACTATGTTGGCCATAATTTTCAAAATCTCATTATGGATATCTCCACTAGAATATTTGACATTTTTTAGTGCATTACTATGGATGGCAATGGGACGGATCGGCCCTAGCCTACGAAATTTTTACCCTACCCCACAATCCGCGAATTTACGGGATAGGGCGGGGCAACCCTTTGACCCGCCAACCACTCCACGAATTTTATTTTTTTTTTGTAAAATTGAAAAAAATAATTAAAAAAAATGAAATAGAATTTTTTAAATATTTGTAGCAAACAAAACAAAAAAAAAAGGACAAGATTGGAGTGGTGGTATAATGGTTGAGATTTATAGTTTGTAACTTCAATTCGGGTTCGATTATTCTTTAATCCATTTCTAGCAAAATTTTAATTTGTATTTTATTTTATGATTTTACAAAAAAATAATTAATAAAAATTGAATTGGCGGATCATGGGGCGGGATAAGATGCAAGCGTTGGACTTGTCCCATGACCTCTGCGGGTAGAAAATTTTGCTCCAAACCCGCCTCTATTACTCGAATAAGCGGGCGGGTTCGGGAGGCGGGCGGGCGGGGGAGTTTTTGCCATCCTTATGCATTACCCAACACAACATTTCTAACATCTATATTCATTTCTCCAAATGCATCAATCATTTTGATTACATTTCCACGATTCAATGACTCTTCAGATTCATCGTGACCTCTGTAAAAATAACTTTGCAGTGCTAGCTACCGAACACTTACAATTGACATCTTTAGCCGCAATTGATTTTTCATAATTTTCTCTTTGCTTTTTCTGTAAATGACCTTATCAATATGTTGAGCCGGTCTCATTAAATCTTGAGCGTTTGCCATACACTTATTATGAGTGATGAAGTTGAAGAACCAACATGTAAAAGAAATACACACTCTTTCTCCTGAACTCTTTTTCAATTATCAAATTCAGTAGTTACTAATGCTGAAAGAGAAACTTGTTGTCCATCATTGCAAAAAAGAAAGCACGTAAAACAATAAGCCTTGTGAGTTGAAGGCGAATACTCCAACCAAGAAAATTGATTAAACCAATTATATTGGAAATGACGAGCTTTATCTTTATACTTTCTTTCTTTATGTTCTCGGAGTTTAGGTTGATAAGGCGCAGCTATCAAATATGTCCGTCTAATCTCATCCCTTTTATCAAGAGAATAGTCATATATTTTATTCTTTTTTCTTTGATCCCACTCAATATCGGAAGATGGAGTTGGAAGAGATTGTTGATTTTGAGTTGGAGGAGTATATTGATGTTGATTTGAAGAAATAATGCAATGTCTTTTTCCTTTCTTTGTAGGAGGTGGTTGTGCAGTTATTGTATATTCTAAAAATTCAAGAAATTACACAATTAATTATAAAAATAAATTTTAATTGAAATAAAATCCTAAACGAGAAATAAATGCAAAAAATCGAAAATAGACAAGACAAACTAAAAAATTTCAAACGGCAAATTCTGAAAACATATTATAATTGAAAATCTGATCCTGTATGCAAATTCTATACCCGTTTATTTGAACAAAACCCAAAATCATGAGAACATTTCAACACCAAAAATCATTTCAACATTTCAAAATATTTTCATAATGTTCATGTTATCTTCAACTTGAGAACATTTCATTTCAAATCATCACTTTCTCAATGTTTATCAACATCTTCAACTTGAGAACATTTCATCATTGAATCAAAAAAAAAAACATCAACAAATCATCAAGACCACAATTAAACCATCGCATAGTTAAACCATCAACAACAAAAAATTAAACCATCGCTTCATCACTTCATCAACATTAAATCATTCAACACATCAACATATCAAAAAATTACTCTAGTTAAACCATCAAAAAAAGTCACCACTTTCAATTAATACTATTGTTGATTTGTTGCCTTCACTAAACTTGTCGCTCGATTGCTCCAAAAAAGACAACAATGGAGAATGGGGATGATTTCAAATCGGGGCAAAATTAGTCCTAATTAAATTTGAAATGGAATTTTTTGAACAAATTAGTCCTAACAAATGGTCGCTAACTTTTCAAATACCGGGTGGGGCAACATTTTCGAGCACTAAGTCTTTAGCAAATGTTTTTATATAAAAAAAAAGGGATTTTGGTGCAAATGGTCCATAACATTTGTCTTTAGTGTGTAATTAGTCCCTAATGTTTATTTTTTGACAAACAAGTCCCTAACCTATGTGTTTTGATGCGAAATTGGTCCTTATGACAAATATGCCCTTAGTTTTAATTAGAAAAAATTGTATGTGGATTCCTAATCATTACAAAATGTGCAAATATGTTCAATACTTTTATTTTTTATAAAAAATTAAAGAAAACTAATGAGTTTTTTCAGAATTAACACTTTAGTAATAAACATATCAAATAAAATTATTATTTTTATTATTAAGTAATTATATTATTTAAAGAAGGAGAAATTCTTGTGAAAAATCATTTTTCTCCATTTTACTTATAAATTTTTTTCTCTCTCCTTACTTTAAAAATTAAGTTAAATAAATAACAAAATGACGTATATAATTTTATGACATTGAACTAATCTTATTACATTTTTATTTAAATTTAATATCTTATTATATTTTATTAAATTTTAAATAATATAATTACTTTAACATAAAAAAAGTAATAATAAAATTAATTATGTGTTTTATTTTGAGCGAAAATAAAGCGATAATTTCTATCCAAATGGTCAGTGAAATTTGAAAATTTTAAAAGGGCTTATTTGCAAACTTTTGTAAAGAAAATTTGTAGCAAAAGTAAAAAAGTATGAAGAAATCTTTTATTTTTTAATTGGATCTCTAATATTTGTAGTTAATAAACATATAACTCAATTAAATAAAAGTATTTGAACATCAAGTTTGTGACAAAGTTATTTTTTTTGTTACAACAATAAAATAAAATTTTAAATTTTAAATAATATGATTTCTTAATAATAAAATAATAATTTTATTTTACATATTTATTACTAAAGTGTTAGTTCAAAATAAAACATCATTAGTTTTTTTTTTCAATTTTTATAAAAATAAAATATTGGAATCTATTTTAAGCAAATCATTTTAGGACTTATTTGTATAATGATTAAGAATCCGGATATAATTTCTTCTAATTAAAATTAAGGGCATATTTATCTTCTTATCCCATGAAGACCAATTTTTTACAAAAGTCGGGACCATTTGTGCAAACAATAAAAAATTAGGAACTTTTGCCAAAAATATAACGTTATTTGAAATATGGGCTTAATTCCACAAAAATGCAATGATAAACCCGGTTACAAAAGTCCGGGACTATTTGTACAAATAAGCAATAATTTCTAAAAAAAAAAAAAAGAAAAAAACACATCACAGGTTTTGTTTTTTTCTGGTCTAGAGATCATGGCTGGGCTTGGCCGGTAAAATCCAACCCTATTTTCACCCTGATTGGAGCTCTCTCTATTTTATTTATACAATCTTCTTTCTAAATGAGATCAAAATCAAAACTAATACAAACAATGATTTCTAAATAGCTACATCTTTAAATGAAAGAACTCAAAGCTAATAAGTGATATTATCTTATGTGATAGTCGAGATCACTTGTAGTTCTATTGAAACAACAATTCAACTACAAAATTTTAATTGTTTATTGTTATGAAAATGGGTAGAGTCAATGAAGAATCAAACTCTTAATAGAGTTGCAAACAATTTGAACTCACGTTATCCCAGTCTAAACTACATTGGTATGTACATAACAAATCTGGAATATTATAACATAAAAAAATGGCCGACAATTAAAGATGACACCATGTACATCTGGGTTGTATGGATCATTTCGATCTATCCAAAAACATGTCTCAAAATAGAAATATCATGCTCAAGTAACCCAAAATAAATATGATAGTAATATGTTAAGCAACAAATAGTAACAAATTTAACGAAAGTTGTTTTATATCAATACACCGAATCATCCTAATTGTTCGTGTTATGCACCCTGGTCGCCTTCCTATTCATTCTCCATATATAGTCAGATCAATGTGATACCTCCTATTCTTTATATTCAACTTCATTATGACTTCGTATAGTCCTGACACTATAATTTTACCGCCAACCTATTGTCAGAGTGAATATAGTAATTCTAATCTTGAAATTTTAAAAAATAGGCATGATTATTATTTGTTTAAAAAATGTTGGAGTTAATGTAAAATTTGTGAATTTTTTATTTACTTATTCAAAGTCTGTAATTTGGTAATAAAAAATTTGAATTGTAAATTTGAGAATTTGGGCTTAACTCAAGTAACCTGTGTAATTTCCAAGGGTAAATTTGAAAAGAAAAGTCTTATTTATAGTCTTTGGATGTGGCTATTCGTCCTGAGATCATGATTTTTTAAAGAGTTGCAAATTTCAAGAGAAATAGGAGTTGTTTAATTAAAAGTGTAAGAAAAAAGGACATAACTATTAAAATAAGGGACACGACTCTTGAATAAAAAATCTTTCAAATTAAAAGACACGGCCATTAAATTTAAATCTCTTCCTTAAAAAATGAGGACAATTTTCCTGTTCAAACCATTTACATTTTCCAAAACAAACAAGTTTATCCTAGAAAAATCTCAATATATCGAAGTCGGAGCTTGATCTAATGTCCCCGGGACTCTTGACATTCACTCATTGGATGAGTGTCCCGGTGGGCATTATAACATTGCCCACCGAGGTCATTAGATCAAAACCGTATCAAAGTCAAACTAAGCTTTGTGTGTATTTATAAATATTTATAAACTGGTCAAACATAATTTTCATTCACATTTTGTACGATCTACAATTTTTGTTCACATATTTTGTAGGATCTACTTATTATAATCTACAAAAATCTTTACCAAACATTCGTTTAATAAAGAGATGGAAATCTCATAGAGAATACATCAACTATCTTTACTTCATTAAAAGAAAACAACAATAACAAATTATATTTTTAAATAAAAATTTAAGCAATCCTTACAACTACTTTAAATATGGTAAATTATCTATGTTTGCACATCTAATTTTACACTCTGGCAAAATTAATTAGTGGTGTTAAAATTGGTGGATGAACTTAGATCGATCCACCGACAACCAGAATGGTTGAGGCAAATTTAAAAATATAGTTTGAGTAAGATTCGAATCGTCTTTCAAATCTGAGGATCGAAACACTGTCATATTGCAGGTTGGGTCTATCCAACCAACTTCTTGGGTCGTTGTGCCAAACAATCAAGTTCCGCATTACCCGTTCATTATGGCTGACCAACATGTTAACTAGGCTAGTTTCAATTCGATTTTTGAACAAGGTCAATCATCTTATATTTGGGTAGCCTAGCTCATTTTGACACTGTAAACAGTTATGTATCCCAAATTTCTCATGGTTTTGAATACATAAAATCACATTACTACATAACTAAACAAAAAAACAACAATTAATCATTAATCAATAAGGAGGTTTCTAATTGTAGGAAGTCCCATGCTATCAATCACACAAAAATATTTTTAACAATGATGATCAACTTTTGAAGCAAGTTCATCCTCTCAAATAAAATCCATATATCTCTCTCAATTCCTCAATTTCTCCATATTCTTCTCCACATTCATCAAAATCAAACTCCCTCAAACAAAACTCTCTCTCAAATGCGAGAATACGACCTCCCTCTCAATTCCTTAATCCATTAAAATTAATTTAAGATACAAAGAATTGAAAATTAACTATACACCATCTATCAATATTGGATTCTATCTCAAAGAAAAGATTGACATACTAGTTTAAGATACAAAGAATTGAAATAGTTAACTATACACCATCTATCAATACACATTCTATATGAGAGATTCCAAAGCATTATTAGTCTTCTACTGCATTAACCAAAGTAATATATTTTCTGAATATCAACATAAATTTAAATTAATAATTGAGTTCAAATATCTGTTTAGCCAAAATTCATTAATAGGAGCTCGGATTAGATAACCCAACAAAATAATTGATAGAATAAAGTAAATCCACGTAGATATAAAAGTTCACCATGAAATCAACAGTTCATATGTTGAGTAGAAGTGTACGAGAGAGTCACCAAGAATTTTGAAAAGGAAGCCAAAGCTTAGTAATGCTGTAGCCAATTTTCCAATATGGGAATTTTATACAAATAGGCTATTATTTGAAAATATTTACATGGAAACATATATGTATTATAAATTCTAAGTATACTGGGTCCGTGTCTTTTTTAATTAGTAATATTATTTTTTAATTACATTAAATATCATGATCGAAAGCTAATTAATAGAGAGTCATTGTAATCTAAGATTGCAGAATATATAATTGTAGGATAATTTCTTTAATCATCCAAATATAACTTTGATATATGTATTTGAAAAAAAAATTCTCTCTTTTCACAAAAACAAATCCACACGGAAATTGAAAGAAGAAGAAAAAATCCGTCTAAAATCTTCAACGACAGCTTACATATTTTATACCGTACCATACAACTCAAGTAAATGAAATGTAATAGACAACTTGTAATGTATCATTGTATGCAACATATGTATGAACATGAAACTGTAACATCTTATGAGCAATTTAGATTTTTCCTCGACATTTGATTGTAATGCATAACGGATGCATTTCATTACATCGTATTGAATGACAAAAATTCAAATGTAACACATGTAACATCCAATCGAATTATCATAATGCAACATAAAATGCTAAAAATTACACGTAATAGTAATTGCAACATAAGGTAATTGAACATTGAAATATATAATCATACATTAATTTTGTATACATTATATCCTCTGATATACAAAGAATGTAACAACCAATGCAACATATTGTCATAATGTTACATATTCACCACAATAATCGTAACATATCATTATATTATTCATCCCTAGTCAGAACGAATCTGTATCTATTTATCATTAATTGGTAAAAGAAAAGTAACAAAAATTATATCTCCTTGTTCCATAACCATTAACATACGAAACAAAGCTGTATCTATATATTTATGCTCATATAAATGAATTAAAACAAAACTTACGTGTATGATTTTGGGGTATCCATTACTGATATTTTGTTCTTCAATTTCAGAGCTTCAATCTTATGGCAAAGACGACAATGGAGTTCAATGTGTATTAGAGTTTTGTAATTAAGATTTTCAATTATAATGCAGAACACACCGCATTTTGGGGGTTGTATTCAAAAAAGTAAAATAACTACAATTTAGGGATTCGTCTTTTTAGATTTTGAGAGCGAGAATGTAGGAACGTGAAGAAATTGATTTTCATATTTATCAAACTAATTTAATTTAATATATTATAAAATATAAAATAATATATAGTATTTTTAAGATTAAATGATAATGTTCAAAATATTGTAATTATTTGTATAAAGATGGAGTATAATTTCTACTTTTAATTTTAACTTATTAGTGGACTTGACTGGGCTTTGGGTGGGCTAAAGTGTTTTGGGCTGGAAAAGGACTAAAATAAGTATAATTGACCACAACTTATAAAAAAGTTAGAAAAATATTCTTGCTTTTCAATTTCTTAAAGAATACCCAATTTTTATTCAAAATCAATATTTCATAATTTACCTCATTTTATTGAAAACTACTTTTTTATACGAGTAACATATTATGTTACCATATATTACTTTTTATTAAAAAAATCAATGTTTTGTATGGATAACGTGTTGTGTAACATGCCTAAGATTACTTTTTATTAAAAAATCAACAACATAGGTAACACAAAAAATTCAATGAGAACCGACAGTTCTGAACCGATTCTCGGTTCTTTGGACCGAGAACCGGTTCTAGGTACTCGATTCAAGAATTTCTTTTTCTTTTTAACTTTTTAATTTTTACTTTTTCATTATCCGATTTACCAATTAAGAAAAATATTTATTCCAAATTTACAATTTATACTAATAGATTTAAGAGAAAAATTTATTCCAAGTTTACAATTTATATTTCTAACACAAATTTTCTAATATGTACATATGGTAAACTTAAATTGACCACAAACTAGTAATTAAAAAAAATGTGGGTAGAACCGAATGGTTCCGATTGAAAAGTGAGTGGTTCCGATTCTTTTTACACAATACTCGAACTTAAACGGGTGGTTATGGTTGTTCTACTACCCAAACCGAACCAACCCCCAGGCCTAGGTAACACGTTGTATTATCACATGTTACTTTTTTTTTTGTTGAAAAATTAACGTTTTATATAGAGTAACATTTTGTGTTACACTATATTATTTTATTTTAAAAAATCACATTTTACACATGTAACATGTTATGTGAACTACCATGTGTTACTCTTGTTTTTGTTCAACCAACATCATTTACAAAACAACATCTATTACCATTTACCACCACCATCTTTGTCCTTGCACTACCCATCACTACCCCCAAACCATTTTTTCTCAAACACTGCATGCCACCACCATGAGCGCAATTGGAATGAGCTCCTAACACAACTTTTAATAACCACCAACTCCGACGCCAACACCACCATTTGAAACCACCAATATAATGAACACAATTTGATGCCATTATGTTACCCACATTGAACAACGTCGACATATTATGTTACCAATACAGAACCCGTTTCAAACCACTCCAAACCACCATCTGCCACAACCACCATAAAATACGAGTAACACATTACATTTCCCGTCTGAAACTACTCCACACCACCACCACCACCACCACCACCACCACCACCATAGTCTGAAACCACACACTATGGTGTAAAGCACTCGCTACCTCCACCTTCACGTCAAATAGCCTCGGTCGCCTCTATCTCCAATCCTCTGCCAATCACTAGGCCACTATACCACCACTAAAATTTACCTAAAAAATTCATCTAGAATTTCAGATCTTAATCTAGATCGGCCACTACACCACCACTACAATCGACTTCCTTTTCACCACTACTGTCTGAAACCACTTGCTGCATCAATCTTCATGCCTAAAGAGTCCCCGTTGCCTCTATCTCCAATCTCTGTCGCTATGTCTGCAACCATAAAATCAATATTTTATGATGTTTTTTTGAATGAAGATAGTAGCATAGTGTGGTGGTTGGTGGTGGCGAACTGTGAAAACACCATTATCGTTATCACGAACGTAAGGGAGTTTTTCTGCTGTTGAAAGAAAAAAAAAATTATAAGTCCGTGTGTCTCTACGTCTTCAATCTTCCTCTCAAACAAAACTCTATCTCAAAATGCATTTTGTTGTATAATAATCTGAGTATAACATAGTATCACAGTTCTAAACAACTCGCCTAGGAGGTCGAGCGGCTTCCACGCTTAGCCACTCCTAGTTCTCGCCTATGTCCAAAAAATTTGAAACCCAGCTTCTACGTTTAGTTACGCTTTATGTTTTTAAAACATTGCATAATATACGTGATGCAACACTAGAATTATTTGTGTAAACTTTTATTACTTTGGTGATGTATAATTGATTTTTCTTTATTTTCACGCTTTTTACTAAATTTATTATTAATCATGCGAATAATGTTTGTATCTATAATTAAATAGATGGAAAACTTTTTATATCATTTTAATAAATATACAAATTAAAAAAAAATTGTTTGACATACCATTTTAATGTATCTTTTGATTCTTTTCATAAAAATAGTTAGATAACAAATCGTTTTAATGCCATAAGATTCTGGGTACTTCCTATATTATGACAATTGAATGTTGAATAAATTAGTAATTAAAGCAAATGTTCAATTAATCAGAATAACTTGTCCTCTTGATTGATCATTATCTTAAATACCGAGTCATTCTTTTATCATACATTTCCTATATTATGACGATGTTTTAAAGGTTATCATCTCATTAAAAATGTGTTCAGTACATGACTCGAGTTTAGAGCTTTTATTCTTTGAAATTATCGAGTACTACTACAAATATCTCACATGGAAATCTCATCGAACAATCAAATGTTGTTTTATGTGTTTGATAAACTTTTAAAAAAAATTATTATAAAAAAATTGTACTGTCAACAAATTTTGAGAAAAACTACAAAATGATAGCTTCTCTAATTAACTATAATCAAAATACAAATTAATTATTTTTCTATATGGACTACGCTTTTAATTTGTAATTTCACAAATTTTGAGATTTAATAGATAATTATTATTTTTAATTTAAATTAATTATAATGAATACTAATATTACATACTGTGATAAAAGTAAAAATAAATTTTATAATACTAGACAATAATAATACAAAGGACACTATTATAATCAATATTCATTTTAGTAATTGTATACAAGCATAATATTAAATTACTTTTGTTTACCAAAACGCTAAAATGCTGAATTTGAAATATACAACCATTCAAAACAAAATTTGCCAAACACTTGACCAATTTTTCTCACAATTGAATTTTTCTTCAATATAACAAAAGTTGATTTTCTCATTACTAAAAAATAAGTCTTCACCGACGGAACATTGGTAGGTAAAACCCTAAATTAATTTGCCGTTAGAAATTTTCCGACGACTGTAATTTGATGTTAGAAGAATTGTATGGCATCGAAAATTTCCAACAGACGTAAAGAGTTTGTCAAAAATTAATATTTCCAACGAAAAGTCACCGAAAATCTGTTGATAATACCGACAGATTTAAGTCCGTTGACATCTTAAAATTACATCAATACCAAATCAAATTATTCACTACAAGAAATTTCATTTTTAACAATGAATTTTGTTGTCGTAGAAAGTCATTTTTAGGTTGTTTTGTCGAAAAATGGTCGTCGAGAGACTTTATAAGACAAAAATTTTCGTTGTTAAAAGTCAAATTTCTTGTAGTGATTTAAGCAAATAAACGTAATGTTGAAATTCATGAAGCATACAATGCTTATTTCTTAAAATTGCAAGTACATCATGTCAAAGATAGGTAATGTTGCTTAAAATCGCAAGTACATTGTGTCAAAGATAGGTAATATAGAAGTGAATTGAATAGGGTAAAATTAATGAGTGCTCACCGAACTTTTTATAAGTTACTACTTAATCACCGAACTTTGAAAAGTTACCCAATACTCACCCAACTTACCAAACGATTACACATCCATCATCGTGCGGATAAACGTTAATCAACCAAAATGAAATTTTCCACGTGGCGTAACGTAAATTAGAAGATAGAAATTAGGGTTCTTGAGATTGAGATTTTTTGTGTGCTGAAAGAACGGTGAAAAAAGAGATGAATTTTTGGGTTATGATTTGGTAGAATTCAATGTAAAAGGTAGAAATTAGGGTTCTTGGCAATTTGAGAATATTTCAGATTTTGATTTCCACATTGTTTTTGGAAAGAAGGGAGGAGAAATGAATGAAATGGGTGTTAATATTCCTAAAGTCGTGTTTTGACATTCTTCTATATTAATGAGGTGGATGATTTTACGGCGTATTGGTGCCAAATGGACTTTCCATTCGCCATGTGGAAAATTCTGTTTTGGTTTATTAACGTTTGTCTACACAGTGATGGGTGTGTAATCATTTGGTAAGTTGGGTGAGCATTGGGTAACCTTTCAAAATTCGGTGATTAAATAGTAACATGTAAGAAGTTTAGTGAGCATTCATTAATTTTACCCAAATGGAATATATCTCATTAGTAACATGTATCTAGTTATGAAATCAAATATTTCAAACTCTAATCGAAATAGTCAATTTTTGAGTTTGATTTGTTTGAAATTGAGTTTATACTAATTTTTTAAAGAAATCAATTTAAAGGTAATAGGAATTTAGAGAACATTCAAAGAGACGAAAGTACTAGGACTCTGATTCCTATGTTGTAATTCACTTTAATTCTGAATTTCATGTCATTAAAATTATGTGCTTGAATTGACAATCAATGATCAAGAATTATTCAACACTCTTTCTCAAACAATTTCAAACATGTTATAACGTACGACCCTACAATATTTCTATGAATCATACAAATATGTAAAACATGAAATCATTCATAAAACGATTGCGCAAAGCATATGGCTATATTTTTACACCTTATCAAACCTTATGTTATTTGTTAAAAAAATGCTATAGCCATATTAAACATCTCAAAAATAATAAAGGCCACAAATGCGTTTAAAAATTGATCATTCAAATGGAATAATTACTTAAAAAATAATCAACCAAATACAAATTAATGTCAGAAGAAGGGGGGTGTCGAATTAAAACTTCATACAAAGTTTATATCATCACCTAGCGTAGAAAATTTTAGTCTAGCATCCTTTAATTACAAAAACACATAATTGATATAGAGTCCATCACCCATATTTTGAAGTAATGGAAGAAAAATAAAAGATTAACTTGAACTCTTAAATCTCTTCGATTACCTTGGAATTCTCTTGTTTTTTTCTCCTTGCTTTGAATTTCAAGAAAAGCCAGGATGAATGAGAATTTGTTGTGTTTTTTCCTCCAAAATTGTCTCATTCATAAAGTAAAAGAGTGGCAATATATATATGCTCCTCCAACTGAAGTAACAAATCCGTGGTTTAGTTGCTCTAAATTACCCCTAAAACTCCTGCCAATATATATTTAAGGTGGTTCTTAGAGCATAACTCAGTTGGTTGAAAGGTGAGAGTGAGGTAATCTCAACTTCACTAGCAGCTGCAGGGTGGGGGTTCGATTCCTACTTTTGGTATGAAAGAGGCTCTTTACAAGCGCAGTTAAAAAGCAATCTCTAATGAAGCACATCCTGCGATTTACATCTTTCACAAAGGCTCCAGGGCAGGGGTGGTGGAGGCCCTCGAAGTTGGGTTCAAACCTTTTTTTTTTTTTTTATTTAAGGTGCTCCTATAATTGTGTGACCACATGCAATTGATCCACTTGAGGGTAATGCTTAGTTTTCACTCATTAATGGTGGATCTCTTTAAAGCGTTTGTCATGTGAGAGATTGAGTTAAATACATGTTTAGTCCAAAACTTATATGTGTGCCTTTTTGTGTCACTGAACTTATTTTTCTTGCTAACTAGAAGACAATTAAGTTGAGGAAACAAAAAGGACACATATATAAGTTCAATGGTTAGATTGATTTTTATAAGGGTGGCAAATGGGTAGTCTAGGCTTGTGGACTTGCGGGCATGACCGGTTCGGGCCTTTTTAGAGACGAGCCCGGACCAAACCGAGCCCCAAATTTATTTTTACGAGTGAATTTGCTTAGCTCATAAAGCCCACAAGCTGGCTCGTGGGTCAAACAATTTCTTTTGTGATCGTTTGAGTCATTTCCATTTTTTTTAACTATTGCATGCAATTTTCTATTTAAAACCCCTTCCACCTCATTTTTTCCCACAATTCTCTACCTTCTCAAATTATTATAATCTCCAAATTAGCTCTTTTATTGTGCAATCTAAAGTTTTATTGTCTCTAAATTTACTTATTTGAGTTATTTTTGTCTAATTTTAGTATAAATTATCTTAATTCTACATTTCTACTACCCATTTTTCTTACTTACATGTTACATTACTATTCCAAAATCCAAATAGATTACAACAAAATTTTGGAATTTGGTGAATTCAACCAATTCATTGGTGCTTCCAACACTCCAGAAACTACCCACCTATTAGACAATGATTTCAGTAGTCTAAATGATGTTCTAATTCCTGTAGAATTGGGTGATGACTATGGAAATACGAATATTTGGATGATATTAAAAAGATTTTGAAACACATACAAATACAATAATCGATTCAAGTAATATACGACAAGTGAAAAAATAAAATGTTAAGTGTTAGAAACACTTCAATTTAGTGCTCACGGGTGAACTAGCAGATGGATAATAATAGTACAAAATAGTGTGTAAACATTGCAAAGAGAAGTTTTATTGACAAAAGGATGGGGGTACGACCTATTTAACCAGGCACTACCCAAAGTGTATATTCAAACACGGAGATTTGGAAACTAACTAGGCACATCTTCATTTTAGATTTCCGGTGCAACTTTTAGCTTTGGTCCAAAGCTAAACAATTGGGTATATTTACAAAAGAAATTGCACCGCAAAGGTATGGCAATGTTTTGTAGCTAGTGGTGAATTTTTGCTTAGAATAGATGGAAATGTACACTTTATCAACCTCATACAAAATATCCCCAACCCAAGTACAAACCATATTCTAGAAACACTTTTCGTTCACATACTATTAGTTTATACAATAAAATATAAATGTTTAATACATGATCTAAATAAATACACTGATGTTTTATCATTTACATCGGACTTGTGGTTCGGTAATAACCATAAATGTTATATACTGCCACTGCACACTATATAGATAAACAATGGATAACGCATAAAAAAATTATTGCATTTAAAGTAGTTGATTACCATCATATTATTTTACTGTTTTAATGAGCATTATTAGAGAATTAATTGTGAAAATAGAATTTGCAGTGTCTAACAATATAGTCATAGAAAAATTAGCTAATCAATTTAACTTCGATTTTGGTGGCAAATATTATTTCATGTTTGTTTTGTTTGTCATATTTTTAATTTAATTGTCAAAGATGAGCTAAAATTCATAGAAGAACACTTACAAAAAATTAAATACCTTATAAACTTTATTACGACCTCTCTTGCTAGAAAACAAATATTCGATGGTTTATGTGTAGAACATAGACTAATAGCAAAAACATTTGTCATATATAGAACTCAACTTATCTTATGTCCGAATCTTGTGAAGGTTATGAAAATTGCATCATTGCATATTACAACGACTGACATTCACACTGTCCAGATTATGATTTAGATTATGATTTGCAATTCAATTGATGAGAAATTTCATTTCAAGTGGAAAAAAAAACCATTGAATTTTTTTTCAACGCTATGAACTAATGCTCAGGCGTATATTATCCAACAGGCACACTAGTTCTAAGTCAATTTTATTCAATAATGATTTGCCTATGTTGTTTTCGTTAGCGTCAATAATGGACCATATGCTAAATTTAGATGGTACAAAACATGTTGCATCGACAATTCTGAATAAATGAACTTATGGAAATCCATTAACATATAGTAATCTAGATAAAAAATTTATGGGAGATGTAAGAGATATATGTTGAAAAGTTCGGTATCAACATTAGACAACTCTCTCTACGAATAGCGATTTATGGAGCTACCTTAGTTTTATTAGGAAACTCAATTCAAGGGCGGACTCCAGAAAAAAAAATCAATTTTTGAAGTGCATTTTTTTTTTTTTTATTAGCCCTATTTAATTTGAAGTGTAAATATATATATTTTTTTAAAATAGTAGTCCCACCATTCAAATTTTTTTAGTCCGCCCTTGTCAACATTCTTGTAGTTCTTCTTCTTCTCTTTTCATGCTACGAATATAAGAAAAAGTACTTAAGTTAAATAAAAAAGTTGAATAAAAATTAAACTAAATAAATAACAAAATGACGTATAAAATTTTATGACATTGAATCAATCTTATTATATTTTTTTAACATAAAACTACTAATAAAAATTAATTTACACATTATGTGTTCTTTGTTTTTGTTGGTATTATGTGTTCTTTGGGTCGACCTATTTTAGGTCCGGACCTCATCCTTAACCTCGGGGAGAATTTCCAATTAGTTCATCAAGCCTTCATGATTGAGAGTTTCGTGGACCTCGTGAGTCGATAATAAAATAATAAATTAAAACATGAATAACATAATTTGAGCTCTAATATTTGTAGGTAATAAAAATCATTGCATATTTTTTCTTATAAAATAAATGTCCTTGCTCAATTAAATAAAAACAATTGAGTATCAAGTTTATGACAAAGTTATTTTTGTAACGATAAAATCAAAATTAAAATTTTAAATAATATGATTACTCAATAATAATAAAATAATTTTAATTAACACGTTTGTTAATTATTATGAGTTTAAATTTTAGTTATTTTATAATAGTTAACGATAAAATATACAAAATAATTTTAGTATATTATCAATTGGTTTGTTTCTTTTTTAATTTTATAATAAAAAAATATAAAATAATTTAGTATATTATCATTTAGTACTTTTTTAATTTTTGTTAAAAAAAAATATCAATTAAAAATTCGCTTTTCTAATTAAAAATAAGTACATATTTGTTTTTTTATATCGAATAAGATTATTCAAGACAAAAACACATAAGTTAAAATTTACGTCTTAAAAAATAAATATTAGAGACCATTTGCACCAATTTCTCTAATTTGTAAATATTGTTTGCATAAATTTTCTTTAATTTTTTTGACATTTTACAAAAAATTGTACACATAACATCTTTGCGTACAATCTTAACTTTGTCTACGTCAAAAATAGTCAATCCTAATCCAAGAAAAAGGAAGAGATTTCAATTTTCAAAATTCATGTATTGTATTTCATTTTGAATTTTGAATTTGTTTAGAAATTTTATTTTCATACATAAATAAATAAATACAACAAAGCTGACTTATGGACAATTCGAACCACGAGGTCCACGAGCTAATAGGTCGAAACAAGCTCCCTTTTGAATCACTAGACATGGGTTGAGCGGAGCTCGTTCGGCAATAGGCCAAACTGGTCGATTGCCAATCCTAGGTTGTTAACTATAGAGATATTGATATAATAATATAAGTTAAGTGAAGGAAAAATACCAAACTCATAAAGGAGGAAATTATAGAGAAAAGGTTAGGGCGGTTGTAGTGGTGGGGTTAGAGACTTAGAGCTACGGCGTCAACTTTTCTACTGAAAGGGACGGGTGGTGTTTCAGTCAAAGAAACATGGCCTACTGCTTCAAATAATTGTCCTGTCCTTGGCCTTTACCTTATCTAGCCTTTGGGTATCTTTCAAACTGCATTTTATTAGGCCTTTACAGTTTACACTTCCAAATATTACTGTCAATTTGTACTACAAAATATTTTTGACCTTACCAAATTTCACAAATTTTAGAAAAATTCATTCAAAATTCAATATATAAATCTTTAGAAAAATTCATTCAAAATTCAATATATAAATCTTTTTTTTTTTTTTTTTCTATTAAAATACTAAACTTTGCGGGAACATTTTTATTCAAATTTTATTTTATTTTTGTGTGTTTTTTAGTCGAGTAATTTGATCAAGATACAATTTGTGACGATCACACTTATTCAGTTATTATGTAACTTGACACTTGTTTTTTTGACGTGTAGAAACTTTTGTGATTGCGTAATAGAATTCAAATCTTGATTTGACTGTTTTATGTTATTTTAAATATTTACTAAAATTGACTATTTACTATTTGATAATTACATTATTATATTATAACTTTGAGCAAATATTACAGTCAGGGTCCCCAAACTTTTGAAGTATAGCACTTAGGTCACTCATTCATTTTTATTTTCTGCCCTCCATGAACTTTTACTTTTGGAGCACCTGAGTTCTCACTTAATGAAAACTATCTTCTTTTTTTTTTGGGGGGTTAAATAGTCGCATGTCTTGCACATATGACTATTTATGTTAAGGATATTTCAAGCAACTTGCCTATTTCCCTTGAAAACAAATAAAAAGGAAGTTAAAATAAAATTAAAAGAAAAGAAGCAAATAAAAATGCAAAACCCACACAAGAAATAAAAATAAATAAAGACACTATTTTTAATAGAAAAACAGACTATTTTCACTAGTGGGGACTCAAGTGAACCACTATTGAAAGTTTAGGGACCATATTTCAAAAAAAATGAAATGTGAGTATGTACCGTAGTTGGCAAAGTTTAGGACCCCAACTCCGATTGGCATTCCGCATTTTGCATTTCCATCTCAGTATTAAATGGAACATAATAAAGAAAGAAGGAAAGACAATGCTTACACAATCACTCTCAAACCCTTAGTTGCTCCCACGTGAGTTTCAAAACATAGGCCTGTGTATTTCTTATCCTCTCTTTGTCTCTCTCTCTCTCTCTACCAGCCTTCATAACAGTTGATGAAGACAAAAGGCAAAGCTATTGCATTTGATTTGTAGGCATCTCTTTCTTGTTTATGGCCCTCCTTTGCACCACCCCATCACCATCAATACTGCATCATCTCCTCTTATGGTGGGGTAGTTTAATTAGCCCTAGCTCAAACTGGTAAACTTCCTCTCTCTCTCTCTCTCTCTCTCTCTCTCTCTACATTGTTTTCTCTTTATCATGTTCTAGTTTCTGTACATAATTATTCAGATTAGATCATCACCTAACTAAAAGCTCTTCAAAAAGTTAAGAGATAAACCTTGTGCATTACAAGCCTCCAGAGAAATGTATCCTTCAAGCAACATTGATAACCCTTTTGAGTCTTTTCCATTTGTCCAAAACCCTAGCCCAAAACAAGATGACCCTTCACTTTTCTTCAACTTCCCTTCACCAATATTTCTTGATCAAACTGAATTGCTCTTGAATCAAATATTATTGTCTCAAAATCAGCCCATGGCAGTGCATAATTGCATAGCTCATGATTACCAGATAGAAACCTATCTTGATACTACAAATAAGGAAACAACAAAAGGCAGCAATATTGATCCCTCCAATTTGAATGAAAATTCATTTGAATCAACTCCTAATGAGGCGATTACACTGGTGAAGAAGAGAAGTCGCGGATCAATACTGCAAAAGGGAACTGGGAAGAAGGATAGGCACACCAAGATTTGTACAGCACAGGGAGTGAGAGACCGAAGAATGAGATTATCCCTTCAAGTTGCGCGAAAATTCTTTGATCTTCAAGACTTGTTAGGCTATGATAAAGCAAGCAAAACCATTGAATGGCTTTTTAATAAATCGAAGAAGGCGATTAAGGAGCTCAGCAAAAACAATTCAAAATCCACCATTGATGATTTAAAGAGTGAATTCGTGTCTGAAGGTGACATGGTATCAGTAATGGAAGAGAATTCAATCAGTGCAAACAAAGGAGTTGCAAGAAAAAATGCGAGCTTAGAAAGAAAGAATAATTACAAGAAATTGCGAAAATCTGTCTATAAACCTAATACGAGGGAGTCCCGGGACAAGGCAAGAGCAAGGGCAAGGGATAGAACAAGAGAAAAAATGATGATCAAAGGCCTCGAAAATTTGAATCAGCGGTTTGAATATAACCCTAAAGATTTTCAACAATTAGGGCCTTCAAGTAGTTCCTTTGAAGCTGTTGAAGAATCAAGATCTCTTAATCAGAAGCAAGATGCTTATACCTACTCACTGGAAAATCAATTATCTGATGTGGGAAGAATTGAGAACTTCTTAGGAAATTCAAGCTCAAATTCTTGGCCTATCTCTAATTATTCCAATAACAATTCCGTGGGATTTCTTGAAAATTGGGATATGAATAATGATACAATCAACTCAGAAATAACAATGGTTTCATTTGCAGGTAACCTGAATTCTGTTTATTTAGCCACCTCTAATTCTCTCTTCCAGTAATAAGTACACATTAGGAGATTATCCTGCACAAAAAGACTTGATTTGTGCATATATGGTGTGTTTAATTATTTGGAATTAGTGAAATTTGAAATTTCTAAATCTTATTCTCTGATGAATCTTTCTGTATTACAGCAAACTTTCTTGGAGAATTTATAAATTTGAGGAAAGGATGATCCCAATCACCATGAGATCTAGGATTGTTCTTGTCAGATTTCTTTACAAGTTTTCTCTTCTTCTTATGTTCTAGTCAATAATTAAATTGACACAATGTTTTAGAAAATTCAATGACACATGAAGGATGGACTTACTCTTACAAACTCTCATAATTGAGAGAATTTTTATTTTTGTTTGTTAAACTAAATTCCACTTCTAATCAAATATAATTGCAGAGGCTTGTAATGCAGCAGATAGGTAAATTAATTGTTGAAGATAATAAAGCAATATTATACAATACCATATCATAACTCATGCACTTTTATATAGGCTTGCAATTAATAAGATAATAAATTTGAACAATTTAATAATGTTATCACCATTTATTATGATAATGTTAGCTTTTCTTCAATTTTTATGCTATATATTGTCTAGGAAATTGAAGTTGATCAGACAATATTTGTATGTTACCAGAAACATACTGATAAGTAATTCTGGGACGCCTTAAGTATGGGAAATTAATCATTCCTTGATGGTAGAAATTATTGGTTACCCCTGTAAGTAAATTCTTTTCTGCATTTAATTTGCTGATGTAATTATTGCATTATAAATAGCAATCAGTACTATGAATCTATGATACAATAATCAAATCCAAAACATTAAAAAACAGTCCAGCCATCATAATTTATTATAAGATAGATGAATATAGATAATAGATCAGCTTTCATGTATTGTTTTGCTGTTTAATCAAATAGTTTCAAGTTTCCGGTGCAAGATTTTCATGCATCCCTTTTGTAAACAAATACACAATTTTGTTTAGATAAAGCATCTCATTACAGCTACTTCCTCCTATAATTTTCTATTAGTTTTTCAGAAAATAGGCGTACAATTATGTGGAGATCATATGAAATGGTTTGAATGAGCAAACATTATGGCTAAGCTTCTATAACAAGAGATTTTAACATATTATAATCAATTATATAACTTTTAATTTTATTATATGTTTTTATATTTTGTTGATGATAGAGTTGATCAATTTTGGGAATGGAAGAAGTAGTACATGTATGGCTAAGCTTCTTACCTGTTAAAACCATTAATATATTTTGAGTCAGTTACCTGTAATTTATTGGAAACTGTCTGCAGCAATAAAGGAAATTATATAGTAAGATTTGAATAACTGAATTCCCTTTTTAATTTTCTTAATTTATATTGGTGAGCTTACATTATTGTATTTTGATTCTAATTTATAATGTTATGTAGTGTTGGATGAGTTGCAGGCAAGATTTATTTATTTGTTTGAAGGCAAAAGAGTCAGTATTTACTTTATATCGTTGATGTTTCTAGTAATGTGTTCGATCCTTTTAGAATGTCGGTAATGGAGTTAAAATCCAGTTAATTATAGTGTCGAGCTTATCAAGCATGCATTGTGTGTGTATATCAAATCCTGTTAGAGTGCTTAAACATTAAGCATTCTCTATTTGTACCTATATCAACTTTGGGTTTTCGAGATCTAGCATTTTCTTATCAAAACATGTTTATATAAAGGAATGTTATAACTAATACAGTAAACTCATATTTTTCTTACATATTAATTAATGGTCGTCAATTAGTTAGGATGTATCAACTGTACCAATAAGTGACGAGGTATACATATGAGAGAGTCTGTGTGTGCCGAGCTCAACCACTTTGCAAACTGACCTAATGCAGTCCTTGGTCAAGTACTCATCTACTGCACTATGGGCCTACTACCAATTCTATAGAATATAGTCGAAGTTCTTGGAGATATGACAAGCTAGAGTAGCAAGGTATGAACTTGACTACGACAGGGAGACATGGCTAGCCTCTCCAACCCCAACAATCCAAATTCCTATAAATAGAAGGCTAAAATGCAAATGTACGCTTAAACCTATACTTAGTCAAAACTCCGTCTATTTAATTTCTCAACAAGAAGCTATTATAATGTAACTAAAATCCTAAGTTTTGACATTTGTTAAGTGTAGGCACAACAAAGTGTTTGGCTTGTGCCTCGTTGTATTGATCGAGGACTGCATTCAAATTTCAACGTCAATACTATCAATATGTAATAGATATTTTTTAAGATTAATTTTCGTAAATTTAGGTTGATTTTAACATGATGCAGCACTAGTTCATAGGAGTTACCTAAAAATTTGAGCAGCATCAAAGTTTACTATTTGCAACTGGAAAAAACCTAGTCTGTATTAAGCTCATATTAGGTAAGCATAAGAGATCCGTAAGATACCACCCACAAAAGATGAACAAGGAACAAATTTCTTGATAGATCTCTCTGCATTTCTCCCCAAACTTTGAGCAATCAAGAAGATGAAAGGATTATTTTCTTTGTGGCTTGACCACACGCAAAATTAGACGGAATTTGTCAAGAGGGACAAATTGTGCTAATTATTAAAAAATTGGGGTTAAAATTGTGATGACAAAGGTTGGGAAAGTAACGCGAAGAAAATCCTATATAGCTTTTCTTACTTATAATTAGCAAGATTATGTCCTCCGAAAAGGCAAAAATGCAAGTGCTATGAACTCAAAATTTTTTTAAGCTTTCGATGTCAAAAATAAATGTTGGAGACCCAGATGCGCAATTCTCTTGGTTTGGAGATCTCCATGTAGTTTTTCTTATTTATGATTGGCAACATATATTGAAACATTTATAATATACTATAGAAACTAGGAAATTCACCAAGTGGGTAGATGTAAAGAAAAACAATTATGCAAGGACCACGTTTAATAAAATGATAATTAATTATTTTCAGTTGAGAAAAAAGTTAATGGTCTATTTGGAATTGATTTTAGAGCTCAATTTCTAATTGTCAAACAATCAAAAGTTGTTTTAGACGTTTAATAAATTTTAAAAAAAAATTATAGAAAAATGTGTAACATCTCGCAATAGATTTTAAAAAGTAACAAATATTAACTTCAAAATTCTGCTTTTAGCTTTTCTAATTATATATAATCAAAATATCAAATTTTACCTTAATTAATTAAATTAATTTCTTTTGTCCTAAATTTATTAGAATTCCAACAATGAAACATCAATTAAAGATAATTTAAATTTATTTGATGTTTTTCTTATTATATGAAAATAGAGAAATTGAGAAACTAAATTTTTGCAAGTCTCAAGCATAAAAAATAATTTTAACTTAATGGATTTTTTACTATATGGCAATGCTCTTATTTTATAATCTTTATAAATTTTGAGATTTAATAGAAGTTTATTATTTTTATTTTAAAATAATTATAGTGAATGTATTGTCTTGAAAAAAATATTTGATAATATTACATATTGTTATAAAAGTATAAATGAATTTTACAATACTACACATGATAATAAAAATAAAAAAGAACATTATTAAAATCAATTTTCACATGAATAAATCATTTTTGTTTTATCAAACGCTTAATGCTGATTTTGAAATATATAGTAATTTTGAAACAAGAATTTACCAAGTGTTATAAAATATGGAAAATAATATTGATGACCATATTTAGAAATTTCTTACCTAGTTTACATGTATTTGAAACCCTATATATATGAGTCCTTTATCATAATGAAACACACAGTTTCTCTCTATTCTCCTCTATTATTTTCTCTAGTTTATAACACGTTATCAGCACGACGGAGCTCTTCCAAAATAGAGAGAAAATTTGAGAGCGAGGTTTAGAAAAATTCGCAGAATCTGGACAGCATACGCAACTGTGATCAAATATTGATATCTCAACACTCCGTGGACCGATCATTGTGAAATTTGGACAGTAACTTCAAAACACATTGTTCTTGAAATTCAACAGCTGTGATTAAGATCTGACGGTTCATTCGTGAGAAATTGCTACGTGAATAATAGAAAATTTTGTATTGGTACTACTTTCAACAAATGATTATTTTCCTATTCCAAGTAAGTTTATTCTTACAAATCTTTTAATTATATTTTGTAAGATTGGATTTACATGATTTATGAATTTTTTTATTGGTTAAATCTGTCATGGGACTTGGAAGAGCCATCCCAGAAAAGCTAGCTAATGTGGTTGGAGAACACAAGCCCATATAAACCACACAAAGAAAGCCCACACATCCGATGTGGGATTCAAGTTCCCATAAACTCCACTAGAAACCATGACAAACCACCACGCTTCCGACTCGGCGTCTACATCGAGCAGGTGCCCACACATCCTAAGTGGTAACCGAGATCTGAAGACATGGTGCCTTCTCTGATACCAATGTCATGGGATTTGGAAGAGTGATCCCACAAAAGCTAGCTAATGTGGTTGGAGAACTCAAGCCCATATAAACTATACAAAGGATGCCCACACATCCGATGTGGGATTCAAGTTCCTATAAACTCCACTAGAAACCATGACAAAATCTTTTGTTTTAACAAATTAAATACTTTTAAATAAGTAAAAATGTTTTGATGTTCTTGAAGAAATATAACACAATTAAATATATGTTCAAGAAGAATATTTTTTTGATTAATCCTGAAGAAATCAAGATCCCATAAACTCCACTAGAAACCATGACAAACCACCACGCTTCCGACTCGGCGTCCACATCGAGCAGGTGCCCACACATCCTAAGTGGTAACCGAGATCTGAAGACATGGTGCCTTCTCTGATACCAATGTCATGGGACTTGGAAGAGCGATCCCACAAAAGCTAGCTAATGTGGTTGGAGAACTCAAGCCCATATAAACTACACAAAGGATGCCCACACATCCGATGTGGGATTCAAGTTCCCATAAACTCCACTAGAAACCATGACAAAATCTTTTGTTTTAACAAATTAAATACTTTTAAATAAGTAAAAATGTGTTGATGTTCTTGAAGAAATATAACACAATTAAATATATGTTCAAGAAGAATATTTTTTTGATTAATCCTGAAGAAATCAAGATTTTATACAAATCAATATTCTAAAAGAATATTATGTTAGTCCTGAAGATTAACTTTATACAAGTCTAAGTTTCACAAATATGTTAAGGCTCCCGAAGAGCACAATATTATATTAGTATTCTAGAAAAATGTTAATTGTCCCTAAATAGCGTGATATTATTGATTTAATATTTCAGAAGAATATTGAGTTATTGCTTATGAAAAAGCATAACTTTCTTATATCGATATTATAGAAGAAAATTATATCGTTATTCTTGAAGAATTGTCTATTACTAAGAATCAATAATCTAGAAGAATATTGTATAATATTTTGAAAGAAACACAACTTTACAAATATCAATATTCTATTAGAGTATTAGTTGCTCTCAAATAGTATAATTGTATAAGATCTAAACATCTATTATGTTTTTGAATAACAATTTGTTGTTGCTCCTGAAGTAGCACAACATTATATTAATATTCTAGTAGAATATTACTTGTTCTCGAAGAGCGTAATTGTATAAGATTTAATATTAAGTTATTGTTCCCGATGAACGTTTTAATATTTTATAGTAATATTAATTTAATTAAACGAAAATTATATGATTGCTCTTGAAGAAGCATAATTTGTACATATCAATATTCTAAAAAAAATATTGTGTTGTTGCTCTTGAAGAAGCACAACTTTACAATTTCAGAATATTAATGTTATGTAATATTAGAGTATTAATACTCTTAAAGAAATATAATAAACTTGTAAGACAATTATTTATTCTTCATTTTTTATTATTGTGAGACAAAGAATATAAACTTGCTAAATTATATTGAACTAGAAGTTCAATACCTCGAAATTTTATTGATTGGCATTACTGGTTAGACCATTCCGGATCAATATAATACGAATTATTAATGATAATATCTATTGAAAACTAGAAGATTTTTTAATATAATGAACTCACGTGATGCTTTTTCTCATGATATATAAATCAGTAGACATTCACTAGGTAAAGTCGGGATTGGATTCCCTGCATTTCTGAAAATTATTTAGGGTGATTTATAGAGCCCCATCACCCTCAATGTTGACCATTTATATATTATTTATATCTAATAGATACATCTACTAGATGATTGTATGGTGTTATTATTCGCAACTTGAAGTTTGCGAAATTATTTGCTCAAATTTTAAATTATGAGAAAATTTGAGCATAATTTTCAGATTATACAACTAAGACGGTGGTGTGTCTTATCAATGCTAGTGAGTCTAAATCTCAAACTTTTAATAAATGTTAGTTGAGATGATGTTAAATGGCTTAGTAATTTTGTTTGTTAACGCCTCCAATTAAATTTAACCCATTACTATTGAGAACAAAGTGATTTCCATTTTTATCTAGGGAATGCTATTTTATATACAAAAATATTTATACGCATCATATCAACATCAAAGTTATCCCTGCTATAATTGGCTTATGGTCAAAGCTTACTATTACCCATCTAATAATTTTTTTATAGTACAATATATGTACAATCGGTCTACCATAGTGCACTGAGATGAGCATTAAAAAATGTTGAGAATACATGTTTAGTTTGGAACATTATAAAATATCATAAATCCTAACGGGTGATATTTTATAACTCAGTTTTTTTTAATGTCATTTTGAAAAGATAGTTAGAAAGAATACATGAAAATGCAGCATATTATGTATTCTACATCCTTGCACAAGACAATACGAACCAGAAGTTCGACAAATAACTCATTTGTAAGTTATATAAATGACAAATACATTTACTGACCAAAGAGATTAAATCAAATCTCATATACCAGTTTTAAATGTTCCAATTTATATTAACGTCCTTGAAGGACAATCCATTAACATTATATCTGGTAAATTAATGACACACTTGAAGCGTGATGACATTTGATTCCAAAAAAAAAATCAAATTAAAAATGGAGCCAATTATAAAGATGGTCATATTGAGGAGGCGTATACTCTTGGGAGAGTGTATAGACATAACTAATTATAAAACCTCAGAAAAATTCAACTAGCTGAAATAATAAAACGAAAAGATCTCGTTAAATTATGTCGTTATGAGAAAGAAATGGATTCAAAAATTATTGTTGTTGACAACACTTTTGTATATAATAAAGAAGCGCTTCATATTATGAAAGGTTTGAAAGAAATATGTCAAAGAATTAATTGACCAAATAAAAAGATGCAACCCGAGTAAATTGAATTGACGAGAGAAACTTGAAGTTTCTAGACCTATAGTACGAGTACCTAAAGGTCTATACTTATGCGAAAATGAAATAAGAAAATGAAGTCGTAGCATGTAATGCACGACTTTTAACATTATGAACTTTGCAAAGGCTTACGTAAAGCAATCATAAGTCGATATCTTGTTAGCCTGTCAATACATATCATATATGCATATAATGAATATTGTTATAACTAACTCATTTGGCATGACTAATAAAACTATATATATAAATATCTGGAGAATTTAATATGCCTCAAGCATATAGTCAACTTTTCTAGAACTCAATCGATCAAAATACAAATCTGAAGTGATATTATAATGAGGGGGAGTAAATACGCGTTGTACTCTTTTCCTTGGCCAAGGTTTTCTCCCACTGGGTTTTCTTGGCAATGTTTTTAATGAGACAACTTTTATGGCGTATTAAAAAAATTATCTACTCTTTTTCCTTCACTAAAATTTTTTCCCACGAGATATTTTTCTAGTAAGGTTTTAACGAGGCATAATCTTTTTGTAAATGACATCCAATTGGAAGTGGTATAAATGTTAATAGTTATGGATGTCTATAACATATAAAATATTTACCCTCATCATAACTCTATGACTATACTCCCGTGTGTTTTAAATTGTATATGAGACCCATGAAGGGAACAACAACAAAATCTGTTTTTAATATAATTGCAGCAGACCATTATGCTGACTACAGTCAACCAAAGATAGTGTATGAAGATGAAACTACTTGGAAGTTATAACAAAGAACACATTTCACTAGAATTGTTTTATACAAGTTTTAAAAAGATGGTGATATTAAAGACATTGACGCACAAGATATGAATAGCTCGATACAAGATTTTTTCATTGATTGAAATCAGGAGGAGTAGCTGTACTCTTTTTCTTTCGCTCAAGTTTTGTTCCACTGGATTTTACTGGCAATGTTTTAATGAGGCAGCATTTTCTTTACGTTTGATATTTTGTCCCACTGGGTTTTTATCAGACAAAATTTTTAGCGAGGAAGTTATTGTACTAATGGTCATCAAAGGGGGAGTGTTGTAAAATATGGAAGACAATATTGATGACCATATTTAGAGATTTCTTACCTAATTTACATGTATTTGAAACCCTATATACATGAGTACTTTATCATAATAAAACACACAGTTTGTCTCTATTCTCTTCTATTATTCTTTCTAATTTATAACACCAAGCAATTATTTGATTCTTTCTACAACTAATTCTCTTTACAGCACGACAAAAACTAATTCTCTTAAAAATACAACAATACCAAACCAAGCTTAAAAGACGCAACAAATTTTCTAGTAAAATTATCGCAGCTCATTAACACTAATGGCAAAACTTATTTAGATACCAAATAAATAAATATTCTTTCTTAATAGAGAGAGAAATGGGATTGAAAGTAAATATGATTAAGAAAAAGGGTCAAATAAATAAAATCAGAAATAGTATTCCATATCATTTCCTTTCTCAAACTACGAAATTCTCGCGTTTCCTCAATATTTACTTAAATTTTTAATATGTTATATAATTACACGATTACACTACAACACTAATAAATTAAGTCTTTTCTAAATAGATTTAAGGTCAATTACATTAATCATTTTCCACCATTTTCAGTCGACTTATTTCTACATAAAGATCTAGAACATTTAGATTTTTAGCAACTAATTGTACACCTAATAAGCACGAACACAAACACGACGATACGTAATTTTTCTCAAAAGTATAACATAAATATGTACATCGGGACCATTGATTTAAATTTTTTAAAGTTTAAAATTTATATATTATATATTATATATTTTTTAATACTTTTTTATATAAGACAACACATTCTTTGTCAAACACTTGCATGTGAAATGTCCTAAAATATGCCTTGGGTGTTAGAGATTTAAAAAGTACATAAAAAATAATTGTGTCACTACAAGAAATAATAGCAACAACGACAATTTTTTTGTCGTTGCTATAAAATAGCGTATATAGCATCGTCGCTATTGTATAGTGAAAAATATAGCGACAACATTTGTCATCTATATAAATTAATTTAGTCGTCGCTTTTGTTTTGAAAGATTGCGGGAAGTTTTGCCACCTTTTTTTCTATCGATAGCAACGACAATGTCGCTCCTATATGTGAGATTTTTTTATTTTTATTTTTAGAAAATTTAGGTGTAGAATTTGATTTTTTACTAATATTCATTTTTTTTTACTTTATAAGAATTATAGAAAAATATTGTTTATTGAACTAATAAGAATTCATTTGTCTCCAATGGTTTGGTTGTAATTTCACAATTATTAAGTCAAGGTAGATGTATCATGACGGGTGGGCCGGCCAAACCCGCATCGACCTACCTGTGGAGGCCCGTAACCGCGAGCTGGCCCATGAACCGGACGGGCTGTTCACGGGCAGAATGATGCTGAACCACCGGCCAAGACAATTCAGCATCAAATAGGCCAGCGGTCGTTTAACATTTAAAAAATATTAAAAGAAAAAATACATGGCAACATGTAAAAAAAAAAAAAAATGAACGGCTCTCTGCCGTGACTGACATGAGTAACAACCGCTACTTCATTCAAATGTAAAAGCATTATGTAAAATTTACAAAGTTAGAAATAATGCAATGTTAAAAATAATTCAATGTAAAATAAGATATAAATTCTATGTAAACATTTTTTGTTATAAATAATAAATATGAATTTATCATTGTTCTTTATTTTTTATTTAGTAATTTAACACATTTTTTGTTATAAATGTGATTATTTTTTTTGAAGTTAAAAAAGTTAGTAACTTCAAAAAAAATTAATTTTTTATTCATACGGACTGAATCGCAGCCCACATGGGCTCAACCCTGATGGGCCGACGGGTGGGCCGGATTCGTGTTTAATTATTGTGAGCTGGGTTGACCCGAACGGCAACCCGCCGTAGCACGGACTTTTTCTAATGTAGACTTTCACCGCGCTTCATCGAAGGCGGGCTGACCCAGATTGACACCTCTAAGTCAAGAGTTCAAATTACATTTCAATCATTCTAAACTAAAAATACTTGCAAAGCTTAGTAGATTGGGTCGGGCCTTTGTTGGGTAGAGTTTCAAACCCATACTTGGTAGATCGGGTCAGTGGTCCATCAAGTATGTGAAATTAATTTTTTTTTTCTATTAAAAATGTAACTCATGCTCCTATAGTGACGACAAAATGTCGTTGCAATAAAACTATACCTACTAATCTATAGCGACGACATTTAGCGACGAATTATAGCAGCGGCTTTTCGATATTTTGTCGTCACTATAGACAACCTTTCTTGTAATGTTGTTAGCAAAATTTTGGAATTCTTTTATATATTATTGCATGCTAATAATAAATCGAAAATAAATGCTTACTTGGAATTGTTGGAAAAATAAACTCAGAATTTTGATTCTTTGTCCTTAACATGAAATTCTCTGCGCAGGTGCCTACAGGCGAATGACAATGATTTTTCAAGATACAACGATAGTAATACTTCAATTCATAAGAAATAGCAAATCAAAATTTATTTTGTACTCCTTTCTAAATGATGAAAGGTTTAATGTAGAATGATATATAAGTACATAGCAAAATATGAAAGACGAAAAAGATGAAATGTAAGTCTAATTATAATAAGCCAAAAGTAGTATACGAAAAGACACTCAAAAGAAAAGTCATGTTTGAAAATACATGTCATTTCTTTTTTTTTTTTTTTGATCGAAAATACATGTCATTTCTTGACACATTCTATCTTGAACAAACATATAATTATTAAAGACAATCATGTTCTAGAAACAAGATACGTGGTACAATCTAAAAGATTCAAAATAATTAATTATTAAATAAAATAAAATAGATTATTTATTTTATTTTGCTAAAAATAATACATAAAGCTCGGCTCAAACCCAACAATTTATGACTTGTCCTCGAACCTATAAGCCTGCAACCCATGGCCGGCCTGACTAGAGCACTTGTGTGGCTTCGGACCAAGTCCAATAGGAGCCAGGTCCTCCCTTTTTTAAAGACTAATGGTACATCTTGGAATCCAAATCCAACGCTCAAACTAGGGATATATGAACAAGTTATAAATATATTATCTTTCCAGTGGTCCATTTCCAATAATTTACTTTTAGTTTTAGTTTCTCATTCATTCAGAAATAAATTTAAACATCTAAATATACTATGAATATCTACTCTCGGAGTGAACATATTCGACTATTATCCCGTTTAAAATGGATTGTGGGACCTACTTTAATATTTGGTCAAAGTTTGGTAAAAACAAACTTTATAAATTTATTTCCAACACTGTGGTTTATCAAATCCATTTCATAGAGCGTCTGAGAGTGTCGGTGTCCGACATGCACAATATGTGTTGGTAGCAAACTGGCTGCCCTAGGAAAAATGTTTGTGCTTCATAGTTGTACACAAGCAAGACAAAAAGATAAAAGTCCAAGAGATAGATACAGAAGTCATATAATGTTTATATGGTCAGTTCAAAGGAAAAGCCCTTGTAGCTTTTCCCTTATACATGCAACCAAGCACAAAGATTTCCAAATCAAATTATACAGAAAAAATGATGAAATATTACAGAAATATAGGGATGATGCAGAGAAGAAAAAAGGGATGTAATCACCTGGAGAAGTTAGAAGAGTCTCCCTCTGATTCTGGCTGCCTTATCTGGAGAAATAGAACTTTAAAGCAGACACTGCAATAGTCTCACCATTGAAAAATATATGTGGCAGACTGGCAGTGGCAATAAAAAGAGTTTTGGAATGAACAGGAAAAAGCAGAAGCACAGAATCCTCTCAACATGCACGCTAGGAAGAAAAAGAGTGCTACACAGTTACATGGCTTGTACGAGTGCACGAGTGCACAATAATTATCAATTTAAGAGTATGTTTGGTAAAGTTTTTTATTAATTATAAGTAATAAATTTTATAGAATATGTGGATAAAAAGTAGATAAAAGTTGTGAGTTTTATGAAACGTGTGAATAAAAATGATGTTTGACCAGCTTATAAACACTTATAAATAGTAACAAACATTATCTAAATACTGCACATTGCTTATGTATTATTAGATGTAATGAAATTTCATGTTGATGGTCTACATTTAGAGCTTGTTTGGTAGATATTGATAAAAATATGAAGTTAAAATTAACAATTAAGTTTAATTACATATTTTATGGGATATTCGGATTCACACTTTTTCAACCACAATTTCATCAATTTTTCATCAAAATCTACTCAAAAACTCTAGTACTTGATCTTTTTTTTTTTTTTGGTAATTAGTACAAAACATTCCTACCTTTTGAAGTCATTGTGCAAATCGTCATTACCTTCGAAATTTTGACATTTTTACCCTCACCTCCACATTTTCTTGCACAAAACGTTCTTTCCGTCTATTACCATCCAAAAAACTCCTTTAATTCTGATTTTCAACATGATTCGTACCAATTTCGAAGGGTAATTTCGTCCAAACACTTTCTTCCCAAATTCTTCCACATGCAATTCTTCCTAATGCCGATGAGAAGTCGTCGCAAACCCTAATCCAACTCAGAATACCGGCAAAGAGAGAGAAAAAGAGGGAAGAAATTCAGCGTTCAACGTGATTCTTTATTTTCTATCCGTAGTAGGTGAGACTTAAGCTTCTAATTAGTGTCGTGTACATTTCTCTATTTGCTCACGAGAGGTCACGTTCAGCATGATTTTTATTTTCTATTCGTAGTAGAGGTAAAAACAAAGCACTGATCATTTTTATTTTCATTGAGTAAAATCAGAACTCTAATTTATTTTGGTTGAGGAATTCAAGGGATGAAGATGAAGAGAGTGTTGTAAGATTAGTTACTAGCCATTGCTGGTTTTTTGTGAGAAAAGGGTACACCTGTATTTGTGAGAAAATTGGGAAAAGAGAGAGGAAATTCTTTTTGCTCAGGAAATTTTTCCAAATTCTTCCACCACTTCTTCCCAAAATCACGCTGAACGTGACCTCCCCTGGAAAGTAAAGAATTATTATTTCAGTCCTTGCAAACATTGACCAAATTCCAACTGAGACTGACAACGGTTTTATTGGGACTCTGGATGAAAATTTTAAGTATTCACATTACGATTGTGGTGGAAAAATTTCCTCCCTCCTTGCCTATATTCTAGGTTGGATTAGGGTTTGCCACAGCTTTTGATTGCTATTAAGAAGAATTGTAAGTGGAAGAATTTGCAAAGAAAGCGTTTGGACGAAATTACCCATCAAAATTAGTACGAATCGTGTTGAAATCAAAATTAACAAAGTTTTTTGGATGGTAATGAACGAAAAGGACATTTTGGACAAGAAAATATGGAGGAGTGAGGGTAAAAATGTCAAAATTTTAAAGATAGAGACGATTCTGCACAATCACTTCAAAGATAGGGACTTTTTGTGCTAATTTCCCCCTTTTTTTGCCCTTTAATTTGGGACCAACTTTAGGCAAAGCCAATAGTTGATAGATAAATATATTTGGGGACTACTTTAGCTCTACTAATTTTATTAGATTTTGTAAACAAGTTAAGTTTGAATAAATTTTTGAACTTATAAATATTTTGAGTTCGTCTCAAATTTATCTACGTAATTATATTGATACCGTATTTTTTTGTATTATTTTTTAATTATACTAAAGGTTCAAAATTTTTATTTATTGTCGCAACTCAAGTCCCTCATCAAACTTCTATTAATTAGTATATCTAGTCTCTAATGATAGTTTATGTCCAACTTATCATTAAATAATGAGCTTTATATTTGAATGGGTCATAAAGTAATTTTTTTGGTCTTAGAATATTTGTCAGTACTTATAAATATTTATAAACTAATCAAACGTCATTTTTATCCACACATTTCGTAGAACTCACAACCTTTATCTAATTTTTATCCAAATATTTCGTAAGACCCACTTTATATTTGTCATTAGTACTTTCTATATATTTATATACATTTATAAAAAAAAATTATTTAGTTATTGGAATAACAACTTGGGCAAAAACTTTACCCTCATCCCTGCTTCGGTTCTTCGATTAATTGAGAAATTTATGCCATGTTCAGAGCAGGTCTCTACTAGAATCGAGACAATTAAGGATTATTGTCACTCTTAATAGTATACAAAGATTGTTGACCTTTAATTCATTTAAAAAGTAATGTCTAACAATATAACCACCTTATTTTATAATGATAAATAACTCGTCAAGAATTTATTCAAGTAATCCAACAAAACCACATAAACTTAAAAGACCTTAAAAAAAAATTAAAAAACTAAAAACTTGTTCTTCAAACAATGAAGTTGTTGTAGTCGTCCTTCTTTCAGTTATGACTGTTCAGCATCTTAAATCAAGTATGTTTAGAGATGACAATAAACATTACATTAAGGGCTTGTTCGGTAGAATTTTTTTTGAGAAAAAATAGGTTTTTTTAATTATTTTTTGACTTTTCAACTTTTTTTATAGTGTAAAAAAAGTTGAAAAATCAAAAATTATAGACAAAAAAATAGATTTTTTGGAAAAAAAATTCTCCCGAACATGCTCTAAATATTTTTTCTTTAATATTGTCTAATATTTTTTAGTTGAGTATACGACAAAGCATAGTAGCATAGTAGCATATTTGAATTTGATTGTTTGTGCCTTCAGTTGCGTAGTGCAATAGAAAAGCTAGATATCTTAGAATGCGTAGGTTCACAAATTCTTCATCCATAATTGATGACCCATTAAAAGGTGTCAGTTCGTACGGTTAGATAAGTGAGAGAATATCTTAAACATCAGAATTTGTCTCAGATAAAGATATGGTACTATGATCATGCTTGTCTAGTGAGACTTTTCGAAACTCATATGTAAGTTGAATTTAAGCGCATCAGTTTTATTTATTTTTAATATATTTCGTAAGATTCATAATTCATTATCTATATACAGATATTATCTATATATTCTATAAAATCTATAATTTATAAGTACTTAAAAAATAATTTCAATACCATCAAATACGTAGGAACCTACTATTTTTGGGATTTAAAATTGTTTTTTTTTTTTTGGATTTTGGCGCAAATGGTCTCTAAAGTATGCACTTAGTGCAGTTTTGGTCCATAATCTTTCATTTTTTGTTAAGAAGTCCCTAACCTATGCATTTGGTTGCAAAACTAGTCTCTATGGACGGAATCCGTCCAATTGTGCCATTAGCCATTAATTTGTTTTGAGATTTTAGCGTAAATGGTCCGTAACCTTTACCCTTAGTGTGGAATTGGTCCCTAACGTTTATTTTTGACATACATGCCCCATAACCTATGTATTTTGGATCGAAATTGGTCTTTATGGGATTAAAAAGACAAATATGTCTTTAGTTAATTAGAAAAAATTGTATGCGGATTCCTAATCATTACAAAATGTGCAAATAAATCCAATATTTTTATTTTTTATGAAAAATTAAAGAAAATTAATGAGTATTTTTTTTTTTTTTAGAATTAACACTTTAGTAATAAACATGTCGAATAAAATTATTATTTTTATTATTAAATAATTATATTATTTAAAATTTAAAATTTTATTTTATTGTTGTAAAAAAAAATAACTTTGTCACAAACTTGATGTACAAATACTTTTATTTAATTGAGTTATATGTTTATTAACTACAAATATTAGAGATCCAACTATATTATTCATATTTTAATTTATCGTTTTATTTTCGTTCAAAAATAAAACACATAAGTGTAAATTAAATTTTATTAGTATTTTTATATTAAATAAAAATGTAATAAGATTAGTTCAAGTTATGTAATAATTTTTATTTAATAAAATTGTAATAAAAATTTTATTTTTATTTGACATGTTGTGTATAATTTTTACTTGACATGTCGTGTGATTGTGAGTATATAATTTTCTCAATAGAGTGTGTACATACTATTGAGTATTTTTTTTTTAATGCTCACGTTCCAAATTATTTTATTTACCAGATTTAATAGTTTGGTAGCGGCATGATAGCAGGTGGTAGTGACTGATAAAAATTAGTATTTTTATTTATCAGATTTTATTTTATTAGTATTTAACATAAAAATACTAATAAAAGTTAATTTATACATTATATGTTTTATTTTGAAAAAAATAAAATGATAAATTAAAATATGAAGAATATAGTTGGATCTCTAATATTTGTAATTAATAAATATATAACTCAATTAAATAAAAGTATTTGTACATCAAGTTTGTGCAAAGTTTTTTTTTTATACAACAATAAAATAAAAGTTTAAATTATAAATAATATAATTACTTAATAATAAAAATAATAATTTTATTTGACATGTTTATTACTAAAGTTTTAATTTTCAACAAAAAAAAATCATTAGTTTTCTTTAATTTTTTATAGAAAATAAAAGTATTCGACATATTTGTACATTTTGTAATGATTAAGAATCCACATACAATTTCTTCTAATTAACTAAGGACATATTTGTCTTTTTCATCCTATAAGGATCAATTTCGTACCAAAATACATAGGTTAGGTACATGTATGCCAAAAATAAATGTTATGGACCAATTCCACACTAAGAGTAAAGATTATGGACCATTTGCGCCAAAATTCCAAAACAAATTAATGGCTAACGGCACAATTGGACGGATTCCGTCCATAGGGACCAATTTTGCAACCAAGTGCATAGGTTAGGGACCTTCTAGCCAAAAATAAAAAGTTAAGGACAAAAACCACGTTAAGTGCATACGTTAAGGATCATTTGCGCCAGAATCTTTTTTTTTTTTTTTTGCAATGTGAATGAATAAGATGGATGCATGAACAGTTAAACTTTTATAAGCAAAGAAATGTTAATTGGAACAATCAAATCTCAATAATCTTTGGATTAAAGAATGGTTAGTAGAGATTAAGTTTGATGAAACAACTACTTACATAGTTTTATTGACATTAAAATTTGTTGTGCGACTCTAATCAACATAGTGAACTTATAAATATTGACTGCAAAAACTTGTTAAGCAATAAGCTTATTGCTTAAAAACTATCTCATGATTGGAGATAATTGTTTGAATTTGAGTCTTTTTACATGAAGTGAATGGTTTGAACTAGAGATGGCAAAAATATCCGATCCGCTCCGAACTCGATGGATACTCGATCCGAATGGAGCGAAAAATACATGATCTGCGGATCAGTGGGGCGGATCATGACACATATCTGTGATCCGCCGCAGATTTCGGGGTGAATCGGATCGGGGCTACTCGAATTTTAAAAAAAAAGAATTAAAATATTGAATTTATATTTTATTTTATATGTGATTTGATAATTAAAATATTTTTTGAATAAAAAATTTATCACCTTCGACATATTGTGGACCTTGCACAAGGTTTAGTGAGGAGGATGATGTTGTTTAAACTCTTATAGTATAGTAGTAAAGTTTGTTTCAATATATTTTAAATTTTTTGAATGCCAAAAAAAATATGGATCAGTATACGGATCAGGGCTCTAATCCGCCCCGAAAAATGGCAGATCGCGGGTCGGATTTGGATCTCCTATAATTATTGCGGGGCGGATTTGGATCAGGTCGATCCGCCCCGTTGCCATCACTAGTTTGAACATCATTGATGGACTATGTGGTTCATAAAGATAATATTTTATAGTGGAGAGAGCGTTGGTGTAGTACCACATCTTCATTTTTTGATGGACAAAATTCAAACTTTGAATATATATCGCGTTCGAGTAGACTCTTTGAAATTTCGGTGTGGACTATGCATATTCCAAGCAAAGCACTTTCTAGATTTTGTTGGGTTTTGTCGAGTTTAGCACTCTTATATTACGTTCTTTTTATATTGAAGAAATTATACCTTTTTTTTTCAACACACCATCACATTTTCAGTGTGGTTGTCAGGCCTCTACTAGAAAATGATAGGGGAGTTTGGATACCCCAACCATATATAAATAACTCATAAAAAAATACATCGGAGAGGGCATAAAACCTGACCTCCAATTATAAAAGATAAAGCAAACAAACAAATAAATAAATAATAAAACAATAAATAATGAGGTACTATTTCCTAAACAAGTATTCCTAAAAAATTCTATATACCCCTAACTATAGGAAACTCATGTCTATCAATCAACTAAGTCTGCGATAACGTATTGGTAGAAGTCCCGAGCGTAGATCAAATAGTAACGACGATCCCAGCCCTCTGAAGTAAGTAAATCAGTCACTTGGTTGCCTTGCGATAAATATGACAAATAGTATCACGGTCAAAGGAAAAGAGATGTCTGATGTGGCGAAGAGTGGCCCGAATAGACCAATGTTCTCTACCTTTGGTGATGCAGTGAATGGCCAAAGTAGAGTCGGACTCAATCTATAAATTTGAGACAATAATCATCTGAGCAAGAATGATACCATCAAGAATAGCCCTAAGTTCGGCCTCCAGAATAGGGCCCTCGACATATGAAGAGAAGAATGCACGAATACACTGACCTGATGCATCCCTAATAATCCCCTCTCCACTCGCAAAACCATCTTTGACGCATCCATTAGTGTTGATCTAGTAAGATCCCACTAGTGAAGTACTCCAATAAACCAAAAGAAGGGGAAGAAGGAATGGAATAGTAAGAGAGATACCAAAAAGATGAGCAATATCTACATCTCCTCGCCAGTGAATAACCTTAAATAAACGGCCTGTATGTAGTAGAGAGATAGTATGATATACTCTCCAGATGATCCGTCTTGGTTCCATAAAGATATCCTTGTACTTCGCATCATTCCCAGTAGTCCAAATAAGCTAGAGAATCAAAAGAGGAATGATCGTACGAATATGACCTTGCCTGACAAACTGACCCGAGACCAAGACTAAAAGCGATACTGAAAATTCTCCATCGGTCGAAGGTTTATATGAAAAATGTCAGAAAAATGGTACCAAACCTAGTCGGCAGTATAGCTGTCAATAAATAAATGCTGAATAGTCTCAATAGCCGAACAACACTAACAACGAGAAGCCATATAACTCCCAATCCGCATTTGAATCACAACATCAACTGGGATAAGACCCTGCCATAGTCTCCAGCAGAAGAAATAGACAGTCGTCGAGATAATAAAACTCCAAATCATGTTGTACACAGCCTGAATAGTATGCCTCGTGTGAACTAGCTACCATGCAGACTTGGTAGCAAATCTATCATCCGAAGTATCCTTCCACATTATCTGATCGTGCATCGTAGCAGTGATAGAAACGCTCCATATTTGCTCAGCTATAATATATGGTACTAGCTGAAGAAGTCAGTCAATATTCCATCCAGAATTATCAAATAAGTCTCTAAACTAGATAGAAGAATGTGGCAATTGTGGGTGTTGATCAACTAGTGTGGACTCGTCCATCCAGTAGTCATGCCAAAAGAATATCTGCCCACGTACTAACTGCCAAGCAATGTGTGTCTCCGCCTTTGAGCCTATGTACTTAAGCCTTTTCCATACAGCTGAAGCATAATAAAGAATAGTTGCCAGTGACGAATGGGTATCTTGACAATATTTACTCAGTAAAAACTGAGCTCATAATGACCGCTGAAATCTAAATAACCACCAGAGCTTTATGGAAAATGTATCAACCAGATCCTGCAGTCTCCTAAAGCCTAGACAACCCTCATCAGTAGGAATACAAATGTCTTTCCATCTCCTCCAATGTAATCTGTGTGCATGGTCTCTGGAGTCCCAAAGGAACCAAGCAAATATGCCCTATAACTTCTTCAAGATAGCCTTGGGAGGCATCATAATCTGAAGGAGATACAGAGGAATAGAGGATAGCACTAGTCGCATCAAAGTAATATGTCCCCCAAATGATAGGAGTATCGAGGCCCAACTAGAAATCCTACTCTGGACTTTCTAGACTAAGTCATCATACAAAAAAATCTTCCTGGCTCCTTTAAATAAAGGAACACCATGATAAGTGAATGGCTACTGCTGATGACGAAACTCTGTCAGATACTCCAGCCTGTGTATCTGACTAGTAGAAAATCTCATAGGTAATATAATCCCGGTTCACTGACTACTCAGAAACTCCCTCATAGTGCTCAATACACTACAAAACTCGTCTGATAGACTGCTTATGGTCATTGACAAAAATAATCATAATATCTGCAAAGGACAAATGAGAGATGAGAGCGTCACCCCCATGTAGAGGTGTTAAGACGGGCCGACCGACCGAACCTGCATCGGCCTACCCGTCTCGACCAGAACCGCAGGCCGGCCCATGAATCGGGCGGGATGTTCACTGGCCGAGTAGATCAAACCACGGGCCTATTCACAGGTCGAGCAGGTCGAACCGCGAGCCAGCCCAGGTGGTTCGACCTTTAACTACTGGCCTGCTTTGATTTTTTTTATAAAAAAAAGACAAAAAATTCAAACTTTCATATTTGAAATGATATTTAAAAATACAAATGGCATAGAGCCGTTTAAAGTAAAAGATGTGATAGATGCGTGATGTTTTAGTCTTTAAATAAAAAATAGAAATTGAATTAAAAAATTAACAAATGTGAATTTATCATTGTTATTTATTTTTTATTTAGTAATTTAACACATTTTTTTTCTTTATATGTAAACATTTTTTTTAATTACAATAAGTAACTAAATTTTTTTAGTAATTTTTTTTAAAAAATAATTTTTTATTCATACGGGTCAAACCGCGGTCCGCATGAGCTCGACCCAAATGGGCTGGGCTCGTGTTCAATTTTTGTGGGATGGGTTGACCCGGCATGCAACCTGTCGTGGCGTGAGTTTTTTCTAATGCTGGTCGTCACCGGGTTTCATATTAGGCGGGCCGGTATGTATGCCATCGAATGAATATGCTGGTACTGCTGAGCGAGTAATCGTGAAAAATAATCTGCAACAATAATAAACAGCGATAGAGATATCGAGCCACCTTTTCTGAGCACCCGAGATGATGAGAAAGACCACATGACCTGCCATTAAGTAAGACTGAGAATCGACACTCTGAAATACATCTCCGTATTCGATCAATCCAAAGATCATTGAAATCAAAACCCTTCAAAATAGATATCAAAAAATTCCAATCCATATGGTCATAGGCTTTAGCCATATCAAGCTTGAAGATAACATTACCCCCTATACTTGATCTTTCATAAATAATTATAGTATTTCAAACATTATCATTTAATCTTAAAAATATTGCATATTATTTTATATTTTATAATATATTAAATTAAAATAATTTGATAAATAGAAATTCGTTTTATCAACGTTCCTACAATCTAACTCTAAAAATTCAAAATGAATCCCTAAATTGCAGTTATTTTCCTTTTTTGAATAGAGCCCCAAAACCGTAGGTATCTTCAATATAACCAAAATTCATCCATTGTCGTTTGCGTCTTCATCAGGAGGTCGAAGAACAAATATTCAGAATTTCCTCTATTGTCGTCTTCATCAGAATTTTCTCCATTGTTGTCTTCACCGACACATCAAATATTCAACCCCAAAAGAATCCAAAAAAATCAAATGTTTTGTACAACAAAATTAGCAATTCTGGATTTATGTGTTACAATTAATAATACCATATGTATTATGATGTTCACAATTGTAAATTTATGTGTTTCATTTAATAGTACCATATATTTCACAAATTGTAACAAATGTGCTCGTGTATGATTTTTGATTCTTGCAATATAGTGTCTACTGATTGTGTAGAATTATTGACATCTTGCCACAAATGTTATGTATCATAACGTGCTACAGCTGTTATTATAAAAGTTATATGTTATTAATTGATTTGTTAACATCATGAAACATATAATGAAGCGTATGAGAATGTATACGGGTAATACCCTTTAAAACTAATGTTCTGATTTTGCTCCCATGTCATTTGTATTACAAATTGTTACTAATGTCACATTTTGTTATATCACCAGTTTCATGTGTGAAAGTTGGTGCTATCTGTTACATTTATCATATATTGTTTTGAGGAGAGAGGCTTTGTTTTTTTGCCAACAAACTAATTAAGAATCAATTAGCTGCGTATGTTTTGCCAATGAATGACAATTAAAGATTTTGTAATATAATGGTTACAATTAGCTACGCAATTTATGTAAACAGTAATTCTATTAACATTAATAAATAAAATAATTATTAAGAAACAATATTTTTAAAATATATGTAATATAAATTGATTTTTATAATTATTTTCAGAAAATAGCTTATTTATGTAAAAATCTCTTTTATAATTTTTTATACGTATGAATAGTTTGATTGAACTTAATTGATAGAATTTAGAGATAATTTCTTATTTGGTCATCAACATTTTAAAGTTGAGGATATATCCCTAACATTTAAAAATAGCACCACAAATTTCTAACATTTGAAGAAATAGGTATCGTATGTCCCTTTTGATAGTTTCGTCTGTTTTATCCATTAAACATCTCAATTGTACTGCACGCACTTTTTTCTCCAAATTAAGCGATTGAAATTGCATGAGTAAAAATGTCAGCCACTATAATTTGAAGGAAAAAAAAAATGCGTGCAGTGCAATTGAGATGTTTAACGGAAAAAACATACGAAAATTGTCGAGAGAGATCTACGATCCCTATTTTTTCAAACGTTATGTGTGGTCCTCTTTTTAAATATTGTGGATATATTTTTAATATTTTTAAAAAAATTGAAAATCAAATATGTAATTATCCTAAACTTTATTGGTCGAAAATTATATTGTCTACCATATGTAGCTTATCTAGCTAGCCCTTTTTGGTCTAACCTTGGGCCTTATTATATTGTCTTGGCATAAACTTGGTCATATTTTTTTTTTTTCCATATTTGGCTCGACTTTGTATGACATTAGGTGGAGTTTCCTATGCAATGCCTATGGACAACCTCAGTAGGACATCAGCTAGGTGGTAACTTTATTTATAATAATGATTCAATTCTTCATTCTTATTTTTTGTGTTACTCTATTATTTATCAGTGCAACAGAACATGGGCTAGGTGGTAACTTGACTTAAAATAATGATGCTAATTTTTCGATTTGTCACACGTTCTTGTTCAGATAAATAGATAGATATTAAGTAGATAGAAAAATATAAAGAGATAAAGAAGAATAACACAAAAACTTGCGCGAAAATTTTTAAAATTGAAGAAAAATCACGAATTATCAAAGACATATATATTACATTAAATGAAAAACTATTACAATTATATATATAGAATCTCTCGACCACCAAGACCTTCAAGTATCACATTAAAATTAACTTAAACTTTACAACATCCACAACTTTCCTGCTAAAGATGGCAATGAGCCCAGCTAGACCTGCCCACAAGTTTGAATTGTTAAATTTTTTTCTTTCTAAAATACAACATTTTTCTTAGAGCTGGCCCAACGGGCACAACCAGCTCTAACCTTGTTTCAAAAGGGAGGCTCGTCCTTAGATGAGCCCAAACCCATCATGGGTCGAGCATTTTTTGACCGAGTTGCCAGGTCTACGGACGACTCGGTCCAATTGCTACCCCTATTTCTATCCTTAGTAAAATCCACAAAGACAACAAGAAAATTTATTGGATGATAGACATAATTTTTCTCCTCACACAAATGAAAACAAAACACATAAGGATCGATAACTGAATTTTTTACCCAAAATTTAACCTAATTCGGCTGCCTCAAAAAGATGCCTATAATGGAAACTTTTCATTTTCTAATTGGGATAATTGCATGAAAGGTCTCCAATCTTTCAAAATCATTAGGAATATGCCTATAACTTAAAAAAAAATAGCACCACACATCCTAACGTATGAAAAACTTGGCATAGTAGGTCCTTTATGACAAAATTGTCATTTCTTTTAAATAAACAAAAAAACAAGAAACAAGAAAAAAGAAAAATATGATTGAAAACTAACCAAATGTACCCAAAAAAATAAAAAGTAAGAAAAATACCCCAAAAAGATAAAAGTAAGAAAGAAAAAAAGATAAAAGTAAGAAAGAAGTCATCTTCTTCAAAAACTCAAAATCCAACCCAAAATTCATTGGAAATCACATACCCTATTTCTCTCTACCACTCTCTCCAATGACGGCCCTCTCCACCTCTAAAAATGACAGTATTTCCACCACTACCTCCTCCAGCGCTGGTCCACTAAACCTCCTCCACGATGCATAGTAGTAGATGTTGTAGGAACACTAGTTGCACCACTATCGTAGAGGTACCGCCACTGACGGAGGCGGAGGTGGACCTTTTCCGCCGTTTCTTCTCATAGGGTATTCTTCTAGCCTTGGTTTGGCTTTCTTTCACTTTTCTAAGATATAACCTCACGGCTTTAGCCCCAGAAGGGTTGCCCTCCAGCCGACCGCCATTCTCTTTATAGGCTGCCCGGAGGCGACCGATTAGGGCATCAAGACTGCTCCAAGACTGTTTCAAAGGGCACGCACAGAGGAAAATGGGAGTGGGCTGGCCGAAATATGGGCAGCCTGTTACGTGTACCTTAGTTTTTTTGAACTGGTCTAGGTACTTCAAGAATTCGATCACTTGAGCTCCGTTATAGCCAGCGTCAACGAAGGCTTGTGGTTTCTTAGGTATTGTAGGAACGTGTTCCAGTCTCGACGCTTCTGTGACTCATAACGACTCGGTGTTGCCTCCGTTGACCCGCCTCCACCGTCACCCCCACCCTCAGCTGTGCCTCCACTAGTTGATGATTGAACCGCCTCCCCTCCGTTAGGGTTGTTTGCTCCCACTCCAGTTGCTGAATTCATCAGTAAAATTTAGTCAATTTGGCTACTGACAATTTTTAATTGACCTCAAAATTCGATCAGAACTAACGCCTTTTGCGGATGCAATGTGTGTTGTGTGTGTGAGAGAATTTGATGGGATTTTGGGTTTTGGAAGAAAATGACGTCTTTCTTACTTATTATTTTTTTGAGGTATATTTCTTACTTTTTATTTTTTGGGGTATATATTTAGTTAGTTTTCAATCATGATATTTTTTTTTTGTTTATTTAAAGGGAATGACAATTTTGTCATAAAGGACCTACCATACCAAGTTTTTCATATGTTGGGGTGTATGGTGTTATTTTTTTAGGTTAGGGGCATATCCCTAATGATTTTGAAAGATTGGGTGACCTTTCATACAATTATCCCTTTTTAATTTGGCTCTTTTTTAGGTAACTTCCCACAATCTCCGCTTTCACAAAAAAAAAAAAAAAAAAAAAGTAAAACTATGTCATCTCTTCTGTACATCTTCATCACCAAGTTTGAAAAATACGTAAATATTGACATTATCAATTCTCAAAATAAAAAATTAACATACTCCACAATAAAGAGCACGTACACTTAGAATCAACAAATTTTAAGAATTTCATTGACTCATGTCAAACAAACTTGCTGAAATTTATGGTGCAACCCCATATTTAGCTTTTTCTAGAAGTTCATTAGTTCTCAACATAAATTCCACCACACACCCTACATCAATGCCAAACCAATGTCTATTGAAAATTTGTGAACTCACTGGCAATTATACATTATCTATCATGACAATTAAAGACATGCCATAAGAATGTACAAATCCGTTTTAATTGATATCATCGTCTCTCGTAAGAGACGACACACTTTAGCGATATTGTTCGATTTCGAGCAGTTAGCCGAACTTACTCTACTTTTTGGACAACTTTTCTTGATGTGCTAGGAGTCCTGATCTCCTGCCCATAGTGGGCAAGAGAATAAAAACCCACTGCTGATGTGGCACTTGCCACATCAGCACCCCTGCCACGTCAGCTGTCTCATTTGTTTCAAAAAAATTGGCTGAACCCATTTTCCCTTTACTTATCTATTTTTCCATTCCCATTTACTCTCTCTCTCTCTCTCTCTCTCTCTGTGTGAATACGGTGGTGGTGGGTTTCCATTTGCACCATTGATCCTGTGTTTTAATTTTTTAAATCAACAACTTCAACACCTAGGCAGTTTTCCCTTTTCTCCACCACATCAGTTTTCCCTGCCACCTCCACCTTTCCCTTTTCCCCACCAAGTCAGTTTTCAAATCAACAATTTCAGTAAACCTATTTCAAAGCTCACTAACTCTGAATCTATTCCGGCCATCTGAACCTTTACATGCTGTCGTCCTCCGGCGCACCTCCATTATTTGGTTCTGGAATGATTTAAAAAATTAAGAAAATGAGGACAACAAGACTTGAAAGAATTTTTTGTATTTCTAGTTCTTCTAGATCCGGGCTATTGTCGTCTCTGTGAAGAGGAGGAAAGGGTTGCCGGTGCTGGTGGAGAAAAGAGAAAAAGTGAATCACCGGTGTGGTGTGGTGTGGTGTGGTGTGGTGTGGTGGGTGGTGGTGCTCTTCGGTTGGTGGTTGTCATGCTCTTCTGTTATTAGGACAGAAATTGAGTGTGGGGATGTGTTGGGGTGTGAATCGTTGGCGTCCGGTAAGGTGGTGGTCAGCGTTGGTTGTCAGGCTACTGGGTTGGTGGGGAAGACAACCACTTCACGAAATTAGGGCAGTAAATGTTTGAGACCATGCGGGGAGAGAGAGGTAGGCGGACAATGGGAAAATTTACAAGCCAAGCTGTAGGTGGTGATTTTCCGGCGGGGACGATGCACGGAGCAAGGTCGAGGAGACAATGGATGCGGATGAAGGAGGAGTAAATGTGCAGGCCCAATTTTTTGAAACAAATGGGACCGCTGATGTGGCAGGGCGCTGATGTGGCACTTGCCACGTCAGAGGTGTGTTTTTCTTCTCCTGCGCACATTGGGCAGGAGATCAGGACTCGATGTGCTAGATTGTCCATTCTTGATAAAAACATAAGTTAGTCTTTATTTTCAAGTCCTTGTGCATCTCGGCTAAATCAAAATATCATTGACTTGTATTCCACAAGCCTAACGTTGATTCTTTCGTCAAATTTATTCACATCACTTGACATATATGTTATGTGCTTTAATACTTCAAACAAACTGACGCTGTGATATCGTGTTAGGAATTCCTCAATTTACCTAGAGTATCCTTGTTTAGACAAATATTAAAAAGACAAAAATATATAAAAAGACGGGAAAATTTCAAAATCGGAGAAAAACCTCCTACTATCTAAGACAGATATTTCACTATATGACGAATTATTACAATCATAAAGTGTCTCTCGACCACCTAAACTCTTAAATTTTATCTACTTTTTGTATAAACTAGAAAGACACAAAAATTTATTAAATGATAGATCTAATTTTTTCCTCTCATACATTAAAAAAACAAAACACGTTCATTTATAGGAAACAATAGAAGAATTTATGAAACAAAATTTTACTACATTCGATTGCCCCGAAAAGATGCCAATAATGAAAACATTTCAATTTCTTTCACCTTAGATTTCAACTGAATTCTTAGCAAATTGTCTTTATAATATTAAACAATATTTGGCATCTTTCCCTTTTCTAATTTGGCTATTTTTTTAGGCAACTTCCCAAAAGTTGTTGCATTTCTACAATATCGTCTAGGAGTGTCTATTAAAGTTGTAAGTTTTTCCCACTCTTGTAATATTATTTATCGCTATTAGTAATAATTATCAGTATTTATGTGATCTTTCTTTCTCCCAAGTTCTTAAATGAATATATAGAGTAAGTCCTTCACCCACTCGTTGTACTATTTGTTACATTTCATTGGACCTATCATTTAATCCCAATACAATTGTCACATAAACCGTTGATTATCAACAGTAGTGATAAATAACATTATTGTTTTCAAAATGTTAGATATGTTGACGGATGTAATGGTGGGGTGAATTACGTCTTTCGTGTGAGCACAATTAGCACGCATTTTGATTATTAGATCTCAAAAAAAGTCAATAGAAAAATAACTTGGAGTGACTTAAGTCAAAAACCTTGTTGAGAATTATACAAACATGGCTTACCATAGAACTGACTAGATTATAAATTTTAAAAAACTTTACCAAACGTCATCTAATAAACTAGAAAAAAAAAAATCTTTTGGTACTAAATTCATCTAATAAACTAGAAAAAAAAATCTTTTGGTACTAAATTCAATAATATGAAGCAAGACACTCTTGTTTCAGATTGACAGTGGTTGCGTGCCTTCTTCATTTTCTCAATTTTACTGCACATAATAAAAATGACGACAGCCCAGTGTTCAAACGTCCTTGTTCATGCTTCCGAAATTGATGATGGCATAGGTGAGCATCAGGCTGTGTACAAGTGGAGCTACAGAATTCAAAACACGACTGCACCAATACAGGATTCCCAGTGACCTTGAATTTAAGAAAGGAAGAATATTATCAATTTCTATTTTAGATTTGTTATGGCTCCTGCAGTGAAGACCATATCGTAGGTACAGGCCGGGGTTGGAAAAAAGGGTTGAGTCAAACAAGATCAACAATCCGGCAAAACTAGAGTACGAACCAACGCTGAGCTTGAACATTCGCTTATTCTTAAATAAATTAGATTTCACGAAGAGAGAAATTCTTCAATAGATCAATGCAAGAATAACATTGATATCATTCTCGTTCACCATCGTACAAAGATCATAAGAGAACTGCACATAAAACTCTCTTTGGATAAAATAAGATGAAAACATAAACTACATGCAGAAGGGAGATGAAAATCTTGTTTTACAGGCTATAGCATATATGTACACACAAACTCAATTTGCTTGATCACTAGGCCAAACGAAAACTATCACAAGTAATGAGAAACCCAATAATTTGGGTCAGTTCTCATAGGAACCCACTCAAATGATTCAATATTCCTCAGAAGTAACAGACTGCATATTCAACAAGGCATGACGGACCATTTTAAGCCCTGTTAAATTTTCCAGAAGGAACAGCAGCATGAGACCATGATGATGGCTTCAATCCTCCAACCAATAACTTTGATGCAGAAATGGCATTTATTTTTCTCCTCTTAGCTTCCAGCTCCAACCGTCTTTTATCGGATGTAGATCCAGATGCTCCGGAAAATATTGAAGCAGCCTGAATTAGTGCCCTTTTGTCCTTTCGGCTCTTGTCAAACTTAGAAGAAAATTTTATGCGGGAAGCAGCAGCAGCATCCTCTTCAGAAGATGGAAGAAGTCTTATCCCAAGTCCTGCTTTCCTAGAATTAGCCTCTTCTTCAGCTACTCTTTTCTTTTGATCCCTAAGCTTAGCTCGCAGTGCCTTGTTCAAGGCATAATCATCTGCATGCCTCGCATCAGAAACTCGCTGTAGACGCACCAATACAGGCTCTGCTTCTTTCTTCTTCTTTAAATCTTCTTCCTGGTGTTCAAGAAGGTAAAAAGGATCTACCAGCTTGCTTCTGTCTGCAAACAAACAAATAAATTTAGATTAGAGTAATCATTTACAGAAGATTGAAGTGCTCGGGGAAAAGAGGGGAGATGTATTGGGCATTCAGAGAGAAAAACCAGAGAGAGTTCCAGAAAAGATGCAAATGCCCAGAGATATTCAATGTAAAAATGAAATCTCAGAGAGCAGTATTCAGTATGATAACACAATAAACTGATTGTTCAAGGAGGTAATATGATAGCTTTTAAGTAGAAACAGCATGAGATCGTTGTGCCATGCGAGCAAAAATGGTGCATTAGTTGTAAACTTGATATGGTGAGATATTCAAAACTAGGAGCCAAAAATCTCACCCTCATCTACTGGAAGTAAAATAGTTTCAGCATCTTCTGCATCATACTCCTCAATCTTTCGACGGGCACCACTGATAATTAAATACTCGCAGTTTTTTGGATCTGTTTGAATAACAATCTCATGTTTGCAGCACGCAGACTTCATTGTAAAGCTCCATATCTGTAAAAAGAAAATAGATAATCGCCATTAGCAATCCTCATTAGCAAGTAGTGGTTAAGCATTCATTATCAACAACAGCATACCTTTGTGGAGTAATAATTTCCCACTTGTTTTTTCTCTGCATTGAATCGTACACCCTTTGCAATCATGGACTCACATCCACCACACCAAATATTAAACGGCATCTCAAATCTGGAAAATGGAAATCAAACATTAAAAAATTTGGTAGCCAGCTTTCTCAAGAAACAAACATCATATATAAGACATGTCACGCAAAAAAAAAAAAAAAAAAAAAATCAATCATTTTTCTTGTCGTCATCTTCTATTATTCCTAAAACGAGGGAACCAAAGGAACGTCCATAGGTTTTTATCAATCATTTGATCATGAAATTGATTTCATAGTTGAAATGGAGGTTTTAGTTTCATGTCACTACAAATTTATTTTTCTGAATTCCATTATTTGAAACAAAACAGTAACAATGGCATTAGAAGAAACATTTGTTAGTAAAACATGAGACGCAAAATTTATCAGCTCTAGCATCATCTCATTAGATTCTGATGCACTATTAAAATGCACATAGTAATCCAAACAATCTTGTAGTTCAGTAAAACTAAGTTAAAGTGAGACCAGTGATTCCTAAGTTCTTGACAAATATAAGAAAAAGATGTATTGATGGAGTCAACGGTTTCACACGCAAGGTTAAAATTAATTAATGTGCGTGTGTGTTACTTTTGACCTACATGTTGAACCCCACTTTGAAAAGGAAAACTAAATTCTATTGTTGCATCAAGATTACAAAATAAGTTTTTTCCCCTGCAAAACCAAGGTCAATTATTTGTCATATGCTATTCTGATAGTTACAAGAAGCTGATGTTTTTCTTCTTTAGTGACACAAGACCGCCTTAACAGTTGGGAAGTATCTATTATCCTAAAAGCTTCATCCGCACATTTTTGTGAAGAAACTGTACTTTCCTCAACCAGGTAACACTTATTCAGACAAACGGTGTCCTGATGAAAGAAGTATTTTCTGAAGTTCTGACAATGCAACAAAACACAATTTGCTCTACTCACAAAGAAACCAACAACTCAAGCACTCAGTAATAAGTACATAATGGATAAAAACATTCAATCAGTGACTCCAAACAATGTTTAGAGAATGTCATACACATACACTTTTAAAAGATATTAAGAACTTCCACAGCTTAGAACACAATACTCTCTCACTTAAGATGATCAAGTGCTTCAAGAAACACTATTTTTGTAATTTTCCTCATCATGTAGACATGCATGAAATCAAAACAATAAAAGAAGCAGACATCTACCGGAGAAATATTAAACAGCTTTTGGAGTTGAAAAATTTATACATGGACAAGTAAATGTATTTGACTTAAATGATTAGACCTTATATTGTGTATACTCAAATTTAACAACACTAGTCAAGCTCGTTAAGTTAGTAAGTCGGGCGAAAAGTTTTTGTTCAACATTTCTTTGAATCCAATCGTTTACTTAGTCACAGAATTTTCTTAGCCTCATTCCATTATTCAGAATTATAGACTCACAGTGCCTTGGTTACTCTTACAGAGGAAAGATAAATAAAAATCCTGACTGCGCGAGTCTGTATAATGCAAAATTCTCACATGTGATAGGTTACTAAGGGAGACATTCTTATATTTCCTAGGCTCCCCAAACACCACCCTCTTTTCTTCACACCATGCTACTAAAATGTGAACAGTTTAACACAGTTATGCAGCATTGATGCCGTGAATAAATAAAATGTCTCAAATTAATTATCAAACGCACTTAGTTCAGTACCTTATAATCAAGATGCCTTGATCTATTTTTCTTGCTCTCTCTCTCAAAGCATGTTGTCCGTGGAACTTGTTCAACCCACCCTGAAAAGAAGAGCAGTATAAGCAGCCCAAAGAGAAATAACTCACCACAAAAATCATACACGTAAATATGTGGCATATGCATATATGTAGCAGAACATACCTTTTTTGGCTCCCATTCAGGGGGATAATAAAAATTATCTGCTCTTGCAGCAGCAAGCGATGACTGCAGAAACAAAATAAATTTATTTCAGTCACTTGAAATGTCAAATGCTAAAGTAAATCATAAGCATCAGAAATAATAAAAAAAAATTACATCTTGTCTCTATAAATACAAAAATTGCAGCAAAATAGTCAAATAATTAATAATAAGAAGTGCTTATTTATATAACTTAGTTAAAAATAAAGATACTTTTCACAGATTACATCTCTATACATACGAGAACTGCATAAAAATAGTCAAGTAGTTAATTATAAGAAATGATAATTCAAATATGCCTGTAATGAAAAATAAAGATTAATTTTCAAACATTCAATAAAGAAAAATTCTCCTGCATCATGCTCACTAAATCAGATTACATCATTGAAAGTTACGCAAATCAATTTATATCCTAAAGAAATAACAACAAAATAGACATCTTTTTCCTCTATTACATATCAAAAAAACAAAAAAAATGAACAAAACATAGGATCTCAAACTCCTTTCAATCCAAAAGCCAACAAAGAATTAAAGACGCCACTGATCTCACGGAACCCAACCAATTTTTACATTATTCTGAAAATTCTAAATAAAATACATGATCCCCATGGAATAACATATTATTCAATTCATTATTCGATCGTCAAATCATAATTGCGCTGTCACAAGTACTCGGAGCGAACACTATTAAGAACCAACCCAATATATCGATTATGATTTCAGATCGTGAAAAATTAAACAAAGCAAGATACGTTGAAACATCTCAAGGAAAACGAACATGAAGGAATAACAACCCTAACCCCAAAATATAAATGAGCAATTAAAACGAAACAGCAATGAATACAATAGTTTACATACCATTTTGTGATTCTTTTATTCCTTGCAATGAAAATTTGACGAATTTCTTTCGAGATTTCGAGCTATGGATTCCAAGTAATAGAACTGCAATATGATTTTGCGAGAGCAAGGTTTTTGGCCACAGAATAAATATTCGAGAGAATGCGCGTTGGGAGAAACGGTGTCGTTCTGGCGTTTGGCGATGACACTTGGCGATTAAGCCCAATAAGGAGGATGTATTAGGCCATATCTCATGTTGGGCTTGAATATATTGGGTAAATTATCTTAGGCCCATATATTATTCACACAGATAGTGTGGCCCAACACAGTATAGCAAAAGGGAAGTTTGAAAATTGGGATACTTACGGCACGGTTATCAAATTTTCCCCCTTGGACCTTTAACCTTTGTTTCTAGCCTCAACCTTTGATAAATTAGCATTTGTCATCCTTAATAAAAATTTCTATCGAAAAATTCTATCAAAGTGTTCAAAAAAAAGATAGTAATATTCTCAAATAAACAAATGAACACATCTCTTGCAATTAAGCGGTTATCTTTGTTTGATTTGACATTCTTTAGCTTAAATATGGATTGCTACTTCACGATTGACCAAAATTGCAGAGTTACTAACCCAAAATTGTCAAAGAGAGGGTTTCGTTTTCTGTTAAGTGAAAAAGACATTTTTTCCCCATCATTCCTCTCCTAAAACAAATAGTATTTTTCAAAATATATATAAGTAAAAATCTATAATTTAGTAAAAATATTGACTTTTTCTATCTTTATGTGAAAAGGAAGGGACCTAATTTCTACCTTTTTTTCTTTTTTTTGTTAGATTTATTACAGAAGAAACAAAAAGAAGAAGGGGAAAAAAAAGAGAGAGAATTGGCGCTAATGGAATCTAATTTTTTATTTTTAGCGGAGAGGTCCCAAACCTACATACTAGGTGTGCAAATAGTTCTCTTGGACGGAATCTGTTATCTTTTGCACGTGGTTTGCAGTCTCCTTTAATAATTGGGCAAATTTGTTAATTCAAAAGAGAAAAAAAAAATCATATTCTCCAACCTACCCCACCGAACCATCAACACATACATCACCACGCCACCAGTCGCCGGGGGACTTCTCCCTTTTGCCATTAATGACAGATTTAAAGGCAGGAGAAGTCCCCTTGATTTATGCCATTAATAGAGAAATGATCTTCATTAAATTCTTGCTTTTTTGATTTTGCACTAGCCTTTCAATCTGCAAAAAAAAAAAAAAAAAACATCCTTTTGAGGCCAACAATTTTGACAATTCAATGATTTTATCTGTAAGTATTTATTTTACTGCTTATAATTTGTTACACCTTGAATTTGGCGAGGATGTCACGTTGGTTTGTGACCCCAATGAGGCACTCTCAGGTGTTCGCCTGCCTTTCACGTGGCAGTTGCAACTTCATATGTCACCAAATACACTTGCTTACCCTCGACTGTGCCCTATCAAACGGAGCTCAAGGTGGCCTCTTTAGCTACAACAAAGTCCCTAAAGCAATCCGACATCATAGGCGAAATCCCCGCCACTGTTGGAAAACTAATCTTGGAAATGATCACTCCTAGTTAACAAGACAACTTCCACAAGAAAACTCCATGTCAATCCCCAAAAATTAGCAACACAATCTTGGATATTGACAAGATAATGGGCGAAATCTTAGGGATCGTAGTCAATCCAGAATCAACCTTATCCTCACAAGAAAGAGAGTCCAATCATGTAATTAATTGATTATCATCCTTAATGGTTCTCTTCCTATAAAAGCTTGTCTTTCTTTCTCTTTCATTCAATGGTACGCATTACTCTCTACAATGAACTTTGGTTAAATCTCTGTCTGCTTGTTTCTCCCAGACCCAAAACTCTTTCATATCATTCGTACCGACAGTTGACTTGTCTGTCGGAGTGCCAACGGTTGTCGACTCATTTTTACCCTGTGATCTTGGTGCCTAACGGTTGTCCGAGTGTGCATGTAACATACAGACTAGCAAAGAAGTGGCTGAAAATCTATTTGACACGTAGATATTGCATTTTTTGAGGTCAACAAATTTGTTTTTACTTTCTTATATACTTCTTATTGATCTCTCTAATTGGGTATACAAATTTTTTTATTACAGTTGTCGATTCAAACTATGTTGGGTTTAAGAGAGGTGGATTAGGTGGCTGGAGGTTTGGATTATATTCTTTTTATTCCTTTTTTGTTTGTTTTTCTTCGACTATATACACAATTATTGTTACATCAATCCAAAAAATTCATAATGTCAAACTTATACAATAAATTTAATAAATCAAAGAAATGTTATGGTAAACAAATTCAAGTGTGAATAATCAATCACAACCCTACACAATATGTAAAAACTTGAAGGATTTTCGTCAAAGCTGCCAAGATATCTGTCATGTTCATTTTCTCCCAAGTAGATTCTACTGAGCAATTAAGAGCCAACTCCATTTATGGATGCCAGGCATTGCATTTTTTCACTCAAATACTATTGTTTTAGTAAGTTTGGGTATACTACTTGATGTATTTGCAGATTTTGTTGAAAAGAGAAGTTCTCCAATAACAGTGGTGGCGATGTGTGTTGATAGGTGGGGTGGGGTGGGGTGGGGTGGGGTGGGGTGGGGTCGATTGAATAAGATGATTTTGTTTAAAAAATTTATTATTAATGATTTTAAAAAAAATGGCATATTTGGTCTTCAATCTTTCAAAAATGTAAGAGATATACCTCTAATTTTTAAAAATAGAACCAAACATCCCCAATATCTGAAAAAATGGGCATGATAGGTCATTTATAAATAAATTGACATCCTCTTTAAATAAATAAAAAATAAAAATACAAGAAAAATGAAAAAGAGAAATAAAAAGTAAACTAAATGTACTCCTAAAAATAAAAATAAAGAATGACATAAAGACGCTTTTCTTTCTTCACTTGAACTACCATATACCCCACCAGTTATTTTCTTCTACCTCAAGCCCCTGCCTTTTCCTAAACCTACAGCCGCCGCCGCCACTACCCCAAACCCCAACAATGGTGAAAACTTCATTTTAACTGTTTATACACAAATTCAATTGTTCCCCTATTTCCGGCAAGAAACATAGTGAAAACTTGAAATAAAAGACCTAAAAAAGAAATAGATCTGTGAGATCTTACATTTGAAGATTCTAAACTAACAAGACTGCAGGCTCGAGCTTCCACTCCACTGCTACTTTGTGAATTGGCAAAGATCCCAGTTGAATCCAAACCAGGCTGACAACCAAAAAAATTCACATTTCACATTAATTTTAATCTCACAATTTGAAAGACTGTATAATTAATGGCAAACAGGAAAATGATTCCACTAACATGTGAATTTAGACAAGACTTAATAGACCTTCATCACTTGTGGCCTTTGATAGGAACTCTGCCAAAGTTTCATCCAATTAAGGAGTCTGCAAAAAGCATAGACATATATTAAAGAAATGTCAATGAGGCCCCAAAGATGTGAGTACTGATTAAAGTTTGGCGTATAATACTACTGCTTGTGGCTGTATAGTGCTGCTTCCCATTGTACTCTTCCTCACGGTATTTTTCAATATCTTGGGGATGTTGGTATGTGTTGGTTGGGGTGAAGAAGAAGATGGCCTCTTTGTCATTGTTCATTTTGTGGGTACGTATGGTTATCTTTCTATTCTTCTTTTTTTTATTTTTCTTGTCTTTTTCTTTTGTTTATTTAAAAAGAATGATAATTTCGTCATAAAGAACATATCATGCCTATTTTCTCAAATGTTGAAGATGTTCGATACTATTTTAAAGATTAGAGATATATTTACGTTTTTAAAAAGTTAGGGGACCAAATATACTATTTTTTCTCTATTATAAAATTGGCCCTTACTATTAAAATAGTATAAACTATGCGCAAAACTAATGGACATTTTGGACAAATGCTATCCAAAATGACAATTTACGCACCTAAAGTATTAGTTCGAGATTTTTTTGTCAAAAATGAAAGGTTAAGGATCATTTGCACATGATGAACATGCATTAGGGACCATTGCGCTAATTTCTCAAAAAAAAAAAATGAATATATAAAAATTGGTCAGCAAGGCACGTGGAAATATGGGCCTGGGTGGCCCGAGAACAATTTACAAGCGTAATTGCAAATCTTTGTGCAGGCTTAGGTGGGCGTTAGATCTAAGAGGTGTTGGGATCAAAACCTTCTAATTCCAAACCTAGTTTTGAAAGAAAATGTCAGTTAAACTGTTCTTGATGAGATCAATAGTGAAATGTTCGTATAGATTATCTAAATGGACACGGTTCGGTTCACTAACCCTGGTCCGTATTGTATGTTTTAAAAACTGAAAAAACATACACGTTTTTGTATTAAATTCTAACTAGTTAAGGATTCTTTATCGACTGAATGTGAACTGCTCTAATAGATTAAGTGGACCAATAATCATCTACCATGTTCTTTAAAAGTGCACAGGTAGCTTGGTCCAAAGAAGTTATGGAGTGCGTTTCCCTACCCTGAAAACTTAGTGCATTATTTACTCAAAGCGATATTGGTTTCTCCAATTCAGAGGTTTCAAGCGGGACCCCCGTTTTATAAGCTCCAGCTGGGTCATGGGCTAGTCTAGACAAGATCCGTGTTCTTGGCATGACATGGTCAAAATAATTCGCAGCACAAACTCTTAAAGGTCGGTTCACCTATTACAAACAATGTTTAAAAACTGGTTTAGATATTGATTCAAAAAAAGTTAAAAGATTAAGGTCGAAACATCGAACTAGTTGTCAACAAAAAATTAAATAAATTCCGTTTCTTCATATTTAAAAAATATACTCATAAAATTGGTTCCGATTCAACCAGTGGTCAACATGTTGCTTCCTTGAATTTTTTCGTGTAACTGACCCGTTTCTAATTTTCTTAGATAAATTAATCAATTTACAAGTCATGTCGTCACCATTCATATCAAATTCTCCCCTAAATTCATTACATTAATTACAACTTAATTTACTTCTTTTCTCGCTTTGATTTAGTAGATCTTGTCGTACATTATATTGCTTTAATTATATATTTTTTTTTGTTTTTGACTTCGGCTTCTTTTCTTATAAAACATATGTAGTGCGTGATTAGTCCTGCCGACTATATATTATAATTGAGTGCAAAAGAGTTTGACTATATCAATTTTCTAATTTCAAGATAATAAAAGTTGAATATAGGAATTAGTGAACATAATCAACCATTACATAATTCAGGGTTTGACAATCCACATAATGACCCCTTTTGTTCCTTGATTTTCAAGGAACATTTATTGGAAACACCACCCCCAACCCCACCTCTCCTCTCGTCTCCTCTCCTCTCTCTCTAACATTAAATTAGAATATAAACAAACTCACAAGTCTTCCATGTAAGCAAGCACCATCCAATGTTCAACCATTTTCCCCATATATCTGTACTCATCTATTGAATTCAAGTTGTCAACCTTCAAATCGACTAAACCCCATTTCTTCTTATTTCATTGCTCCATGCTTCGCCTCCAAACCCTAATTCTCCTCCATTTTTCTCCACATAGCCATGAAAATTCCCATTCTTTGCCTCTTTCTTTTTCTACTACTGTTTCATGAGTTCTTCACCCTCAACGACCTCAACATTAATGGCCCTTCATATCATCATCCTTTGGTCCACAGAAAAGCACTAGCCAGCAGCAAGTTTGACTTTACGCCGTTTCTCAAGCATCTCCGCCACCGGAAACCTTCACCAGACCTCCACCAGAAGCCGCGCCCACCGGAAGACGAGATTGACCCACGTTATGGTGTGGAAAAGCGCCTTGTCCCTACTGGTCCAAACCCTTTACACCATTAAGCTTTAGATGATGCATGAAGTGAATATACTTATATATATATTGATCATACAACAAAATATGGTAAGTGATGAGAGATGTGATTTTCATTTGTTTTAGTTCTTGAATCCATGTAATTTAGAGATCATGGCATATGATCTAATGAGTTTGATTAATGTAAATTATATGATTAAAATCATAGAATTTGTAGTAGATATATCATATGAATGATTCTTTCTTTCTTTTATCATGAATAAAATTAAATGTTTAATTAGTCGATAATTAATTGTGTTTATGTTTGACAAATTTTAGATGTTTAGAGTAGTAATGAAATTTCAAAAGAACATATGAGTAAACGTGACGGCACGGCAGAGAGGAAGTTGGATGCTTAGCCTACACCATAATGATATTAATTAATGTGGTTGGTCAAATCAAAAGGCTTAATTTCTTTACAAAAAATAAAATAAAATAGTGTGCATTGCACGTGATGAGCTGTCTATTTATGTGTAAAATGCATGTTGTCTGCTTACCTATGGAATTTAGCCTTAATTCCATGCCAGATGTGATCTAGTTCACATTTCTGGGATTTCATTATAATATTTAGTAAGGCCGGGTTTGACCTCTACTAGTTTATTGAAAAACGAACTTGATATTATATAAGATTTTGAAATATAATATAATGTTTCATCTCCTACGTATGATTTTCAAATTTATGAAATCGATTATATAGCAAAAGGGAGAAGTAAATTAAAAAATAAAAATAAAAAATCAATTTGGAATGAAAAGTAAAAGCAAAAATGTAGTAGGAAAGAAGAAAAGGTGGATGATATAAAATAACTTGCCACTACGTAAACAATCTATTGTGATCAATTGTAATGATGTTTAATCGAAAAAGCCCCCATAAAATTTGTACACTTTTAATCTATTGGCGCACACACAAGGAATTTTGTTACTGGTGACAGTGATGTAGTGGGCCACGCAAATAATAGATATTCTAAGAGTAAAATTTCATGTCATTTAAATTTAAATATGAAAATAGTAAGTAATATGGTCCGTTCAAAGTTTAAAGGAATTGTTTGATCCATCTAAAGCTCAATCGAGCCACCATCTTGTGCAAAATACAAATTATTATAAAATTTAAAATCACTTAATAAATCTAACAACAATCGTCAACATGTGAAAACTTTGTTTACTCAATTGACGTTCAAAAGGGGACCCTAAGGGTGGAAGCACCTCAAGGCTACGTACAGCTTATTTTGTCAAATTATTTGTTAAACAGAGAAAGGAAATTAGGATGATTTGTACATGAAAAAGATGGTTTCAGCAGATTTCTTCAACTAATTTTCCAAACATAATGTTAGGATCGTGTCTAGCTCAACTAATTAATTTCCTACTTAAATAGTTGATGTAACGTTACTTGCTTGTGTAGTTTGAATCCTTGTTTCCATCTAGTCTTAGATAGGGTTCAGACTTCAGAATTGCAATTTCGTTCCAAAAGCTTAGCTTATTAATTATTAATTACTTGTAGTATTATTATTATTTTTAAATGATTTGAAAATTTTATGTGCACTTCTCCATAATTCATCTTCAAATGAATTACCATATAATCATAGTGAATCGTCATGTCCACTTATACCCCATGACCATGGGCGATTGTTGCAATATTTTTCAAAACTTGTCAAAATCAAAGACGCACTAATTGTTGAAAGGAAGACTTCTAGGTGACTAAAATTACAAATTTCCTAATCTTGGACACTTTGGTGGTCGAAACTTGGAAGGCATCTAGGTCAACTAAAATTGAACAAGTTTCCAAATCTTGGACTCCTTGGTAGTTTAAACTTGTAAGAAAATTAGGTCATTCGTTAACTATAAATTGACATAGTTTATTCTCTTTTGTAGTTGTGACTTGAAGATTTTTGAGAGAAAAATTGTAAGCCTAGCATCCTAGTTGTTTTTCTTGTTTTTTTTGTGGGTTGTACAAAAAGTAGAAATTTGTGGGTGCGGTAAAGCTTGGGATATTATTTTTCTTGAGATACTTGGAGATTTGGGTGGGTGAAATCTATATGATTGTAATAATTTTTCATATAGTGAAAGTTTTGACAGTCCGTAAATCTTTCTCTATATTTTATATTTTTTCTGTTTCATTATCTTTCAATAAACAAGGATCTTGTGGGGCAATAAAGGAATTGGTCTCAATTCTCAACAGTGGTATCAGATAATCAGGTAGTTCAGAGTGTTGGCGCACAGAGAAGATATGTCTATCAAATATGACGTGGAGAAATATGACAAAAAGAATCAATTTTGACTTGTGGCAAGTACAAGTCAATGATGTTTTGATTCAATCTGGACTGCACAAAGTTTTGAAAGGGAAACCAACCCATGTTTATGACAAAGATACTGAAAAATTCAGTATGAACGATGAGGTTTGGGAAGATTTGGATTTGAGTACGATACGTCTATGTTTAGCAAAAAATATTCTTGCAAATATTCATGGAATATCTGCTCCAAAGGAATTTTGGGAAAAACATGAACAGTTGTATCAAACAAAGAGTTTCAAATCGGTTGTACTTGGAAGAACAGTTTCATTCTCTGCGAATGAATGCATGTACAAAAATTTCAGACCACATGAGTGTTCTCAATGGGATCATTTCTGAATTGGAGGCTATTGGAGTTAAACTTGATGATGAGGATTGTAGAAATATGAGAGAAAATATATGTAGAGAAATAATTCTCTGTATTGATTCAATTGTATGAATGATTGAATAATGAATATTACAAGGGTACAATGTATATATACTAGTAGAAAAAGAAATCTACCTAAATATATAAATATTACATAAATGATATTTTTTTATAAATACAATTCTACCAACAAGGTGAATATAAAAATATGGAAAGTAAATATATGTTAATACTCCCCCTCAAATTGGAGCATGTATGTCAAAAGTGCCCAACTTATGCAGTGAAAGCGTGAAATGCCTCCTTGCCCGATGCTTTAGTAAATAAATCACCAATCGATTGCTTTGCTTGAAACATATGCGCCTTGATCTCTCTTAATGATTCGCTTCACGACAATATGACAATCTATTTCAATGTGCTTTGTCCTCTCATGATATATCGGATTAGCTGCAATATGTATTGCTGCTTGATTGTCACAATATAAAGTTGCTACTTGTGGATGATCCATACATAATTCACAAGAATCGCCTCAACCATGTAAGCTCACAAGTAATGGAAGCCATTGCCCTATATTCTGCTTCTACTGAAGATTTGGACACAGTCGTTTGCTTCTTGTTTCTCCATGATATAAGTGCCTTTCCCAAAAATACACAATATCCCGTGAATCGACCTCCATGTAGTAATGTCTCCAGCCCAATCTGTATCACAAAATTCTGCTAGCTACAATTTTCCACTTGATGAGAAATAGAATCCTCGTCCTGGTGCTCATTTCAAGTATCGGAGCAATCGGTGAACTGCATCAAGATGGGATTGTCTAGGTGCCTGCATGAACTGACTGAGTGTATTGACCGAATATGAGATTTCCGGTCTAGTAATGGTGAGATAAATGAGCTTCCCTACCAACCATCGATAATATGTGGGATCTTTGAACAATTCTCCATCCGTCGAATTAAATTTTGATGACGACCGCTCCATGGAAATGTCATGAGCTTCGCCTCAAGTAACCGCCTCTTGAAGAATGTCAAGAGTATACTTCCTTTGATTTATCGAAATCCCCGATCTCGAGCGAGCAATTTCTACCCAAGAAAGTATTTTAGTGTGCCAAGGTCCTTCAACTTGAATTGAGATGCAAGAAACGTCTTCGTGGAAGAAATCGCTTTTTATCGCTTCCTATGACAATCATATCATCCACATATAATAGAACAAATTGTAAATAAATCACCACCGACCTTGGTAAAGAGTGAATAATCTGCATGTGACTGCTTGAATTCAAACCGAATAACAAAGATATACAAATTTTTGAAACCAAGAATGAGATGCCTGTTTCAATCCATATAGAGATTTATGAAGTCGACATACAACCGGTGTCTTCTCTTGTCGACAAAATCCAAGTGGATGAGTCATATAGACTTCTTCATCAAGGGCACCATGAAGAAAGGTATTGTATACATCCATTTGATGAAGCGTCCGATTCTTAATAGAGGCGATAGCGAGTAAAGCATCCGATTGTTGTTAACTTTGCAACCGGAGCGAAAAGTTTCATTATAATCAATCCTTCTCGTTGTATAAACCCCTTTGCCACCAAATTAGTGCTTTGTAACGTTCTCAACAAGATCCGCTGAATTAAATTTGACCTTAAACATCCACTTACAACCAATAGGATGAGAACCCGGAGAAAAGTGGGACAAAGGACCAAGTGTTGTTTTCTTCCAATGTACTAATTTCAAAATTCATAACACCTACCCACTTGAGATCCTCGACATGTCGTCTCATATGTTGCCGTTCAACGATATGAGAAATATTGTATGTAAAAGTATGATAAATAGAAGAAAGATTGCTATATGATACATACCTTGATATAGGATGTCGAGTCTCGATTTGACCTAAGGGACCCGGTTTGAGTAAAGTAGCATGATTGATATAGTAATCTTCGTGTGAATTGGGGTTTGATTGACCTTGTGGATCGCTGAATGTGGTCATTTGGGACGATGTGGGTTGTTCCACTCAATCGGCCGACCGGTTGGTGAAGGCGGTCGACCGGTTGAGCTCTCTCTGAAACGGATGAGTGATCCGGTCAATCGGTTGAAATGGATGAGGAACCGGTCGACCGGTTGGTGAAGGCGTCGACCGCTTGAGCTCTCTCGTTGGAACGGATAATGGAACCGATCGACCGGTGGGTCGATCGCTTGAACAGCCTGCGGGACTCTCGTGCAATGAATCTGTTTCTACTATATGTTGGTCCTCAGGGTAAGATAAATGTGGCATGTCAACATCCAGAGGCATAGATTGTGGTAATGGGATGGAATTGGTGTCTTCATTTGGCTGGGAGGTGTATGGAAATATGGTTTCATGGAACACGACGTCCCGGGACACCACTAGTTTTCTATCGGTGAGGTCATATAAAAGGTATCCTTTTTGTTCTAAGGAGTATCCAAGAAACACACACCGTCTGACCCGTGTGTCAAATTTATGGCTGGGTTTAAGGTTGGTGGCAAAACATAGGCAACTATAGACACGCAAATGAGAATAAGGTGGTAATTTCTTTTGCAATCTTTCGTATGGTGTTTTGTGTGAAAGTAATGGAGAAGGTATCCGGTTGATAAGATAACAAGCTATTTTGATATGTTCCTCCCAAATTTTAATGGAAGGTTAGCTTGAAATCTAATGGCACGAGCTACATTAAGGAGATGACGGTGTTTTCTCTCTACTACTCCATTTTGTTGAGGGGTATAGGGACATGACCTATAAAATTGGTGTCATTTTGATCTAAAAATGCTTGCAAGGATAAAAACTCTTGGCCATTATCAGATCTTAGGGCTTTTATAGTCAGGTTGTGTTGTGTTTTAACCCAAGCAAAGAAATTCTTAATTATGCTTTGAGTTTCAGACTTGTGACGCATGAGGTGTACCCAAGTATAACGAGAAAAGTCATCAACAATAGTAAGAAAATATCTAGCACCAGAATAAGAATAAATTCTATGAGGTCCCCAAATATCACAATGAATCAGATCAAATGGTTTATTGCTAGAAATTCGACTAACCTTAAAGGGTAGTCTAGATTGTTTAGCCAAATGTCAAACACCACAAATATCGTGGGAATCAAAACTAATATCTGAAATACTTTGTACTAGGAATTGAAGAGGTTAGGCGGAAGGGTGCCCAAGACGTTTATGCCATAGGTTGGTGGATCCACCGGTAGTATGATGTATTTGTAGTTTTTGTGAAAGGTAATATAGACAATTACTCGCCTTCCCATGCCAATTGTCTTCTTCGTAGTCAAATCCTTCATGACACAAAAATCAGGGTAAAATATCACATATCAACCTAATCATCTGTAAGTTTATCGATAGATAATAGATTAACTTTGAAGTTGGGAACATAAAGCACATTATCAACAAATCATATTATTTTCCAAGTCAATCGCACTAATAGATTTAATAAGAGCATGACCCCATCCGGTAATTAAACAGTTTTGTGCTTTGGCATAGATTTATTCTCAACGATCCCATCCTTCGTCACATGGTCAGTGGCCCCGCTATCAATAATCCATGAATTACTCAAAGAAGTAGTAGAAGAATTGATACCTGGTGTGTTAACATAAGATTTATCATTACCGCCTTGTTGTTCAAAAGTGTCATAATCGCCGTATTCCTTGGTCATGAGTGTTCTTCCTTCCTTTGGGTTAAGTGTAGAAGCGGTAACATTGTTTGTGAAACGTTTGTTTCGTGGCTTTCACATCCTTCCCATGAAATTTGTGCTATAGAGGAAGCCATGTATGAAATAATAGGTATCAACAATGTGTCCAAATATCCCACAAATGGATGCACCGTCATTGCCTAGTTTCCGTCGAAACGGTCGACCGGCTCGGCCGATCTTCACTTTTCCTGTTCGATCTCTAATTGATTGAATGTTGTCCTGGTGCTTTGATCTTCTCATCAAGTGGTTTAGAAACGGGGATTAAGCCAGGATGATCGGATTGCTGTAGAGCCATGGGATCCGATTGGACAATCGTCGCTTGTATGATTTTTCTATCATTGTTTGTGACAGACATTGTTGCACAGAATCGTTGCTCTGATACCATGTAGAAATATGAGAGAAAATATATGTGGAGAAATAATTCTCTGTATTGATTCAATTGTATGAATGATTGAATAATGAATATTACAAGGGTACAATGTATATATACTAGTAGGAAAAGAAATCTGCTTAAATATATAAATATTACATATATGATATCTTTCTATAAATACAATTCTACCAACAAGGTTAATATAAAAATATGGTAAGTAAATATATGTTAATAAGGATAAAGCGTTAAGACTCATATGGTCTCTTCCATCTTCTTATGAACACGCCAAACCAATTTTGATGTATAGAAAAGAAACCGTAAGTTTTGAAGAAGTTACAAGTAAGTTAATTTCTGAAGAAAAAATGTTGAGTGGTGGAAGTAATATTTCATCTGAAAACTCGTTATTTGTTGCTGAAAAATGGAAGAAGAATAACTTCATGAAAAGAAAAGTATTTTGTTGAAATTGTGGACAACCTAGTCACGTGAGGAAAAATTGTCCAAAAGGTGGAGTAGGCTCGGCTAACTGCTCGACATCAAATACAGACAATATATCTTTATTTATGGGAGACGATGATGTCGCTTGAGTAAATATTTACATTATCGTGGCATGCGCTAGTTGTCATGATAGAGGATGTGTTACTACTAGATGGTCCACATATTTGCACATAAGTATTGACTTGATATTAATGTAAGGTGAGTGATGAAATTGATGTTGATGGCTGATGAACTTCCAAGTAAGTCAAGTAAGGGAGTTGCACCATAATATTTCAGCAAATTTATTCGACACAAGCCGATGAAATTCTTAGAATTCGTTAATTCTAAGTGATTATACCTATGTGGTGGAGTATGTTAATTCTCTGTTTTAAGAATTGGGATTGTTAAAGTGTACCTTTTTTAAGTATCGAGATGAAGAGCTGCAGAAGAGATGATTAAGTTTTGACTCGTTTTTTGTCAAGGTGGAGATTGTTGGAATGTTTTTCAAAACTTGTCAAAATCAAAAGATGCACCAATTGTTGAAAGAGAAGACTTCTAGGTCGACTAAAATTACAAGTTTTCTAATCTTGGACACTTTGGTAGTCGAAACTTGGAAGGCATCTAGGTCAATTAAAATTGAACAATTTTTCAAATCTTGGACTCCTTGGCGCTTTAAATTTGTAAAAAATTAGGTCATTCGTTAACTATAAATTGACATAGTTTGTTCTCTTTTGTAGTTGTGTCTTGAGGGTTTTTGAGAAAAAAATCGCTTTTTATAGTGTAAAAAATTTGTTTTAAAAAAAGAAATTTGTAGTAAAAAGCTAGGATATTATTTTCTTGAGATCTTGGAGTGTAATTTTTTTTTTTTCAGTAGCGAAGCTTTGTTCTAAAAAATATCTTATATTTTACCCCCGCCCATGACTAATAACCATCTTCTTTCAACCAAAAAGATATTGTCACACTCTATCGAGATCTGAATCATCTCCATTGCTTCACACCTACATCACTACAAAGGCTCCACCACATCTCCTATCTTCTTTCAACCAAAAGATATGCACACTCTATCGAGATGCCATTGCTCCATTGCTCGCCTACATGTCTGGATCCCCACATCTTCATTCCGATCTTCCGCTCATGTTTAGAGATTCATCTTACATACATGCTAATGTTTAGAGATTCATCTTACATACATGCTAAGTTTGGGTACGAGTCCATTTTCACAACTTAGATTCCAATATTAAAAGGTTAAGCAATTTGGTAGAGAACTAATAATAATCATAAATTTCAATAGATCAATTGATAGAAAACTTAAGCAAAACTCTGAAGTGTTGTCACACAACTGCGCTGGCCTTTTATCTTAATTAACAAGCCAAACAAGTAATTCAAAAAAAAGACAGCTAGTCGTTCTATTAAGATTTGGATTTCATCTAAAATGTTAATTTTATTAAGATGAGTGACCAACGAATCACCACCAAGAGGCAAAAGGGGTCAATTGGCCCCAAAAAATTTTCAAAATGGTAATTATATTCACATTATAGTTTTTATTATCGGTAGTTATAGTCACACCACATTTTATTATAAATGCACCACATTTTAATTGTATAAAAAGTCTTTAACTTTTATTTATTGTTATATTTATGTCTTTAACTTTTTTTCATCAAATTCTTATATTTAACATTCTATTAATTAACACATTTTATTTCTACTAGCGATTTTCTTCTAAAAATTCTATTAGTGTCTTTTTAAATGAGGGACAAATATTTAATCAAAATTTTGTATTTATTTATTTACTTGCTTATTTAAAAATATGAGGGAAAATGAGTCTTTTGTTATTTTTAATGAAATTTTTGGACGGAAATCATTATCAAAGACAATATGTGCTAATTAATTGAAGGTTGATGATAAGAATGCGATGAAAAACATTAGAGAAATAAATGTAATAATAAGTAAATGTGGTGTGAATATATTTAGCCTTTTATTATCTATACAACGTTTTAATTGCAATGAAGATCCCCCAACTTTTGAAATTTTGGCACATATGTCCCTAACTTTTTTTGTCACATTTTATAATTAATTTTCTTATCTTCTATCTGATGACGATTTTTATCCAAATATTCTACTAATGTGCATTGAAATGAGGAGCAAATATTTTTGTCAAACTTTTATATTTATTATTTATTTTACTTATTTAATAATACGAGAGGCAAAATTATACGACATCTTAATTAACTTTTTAGATAGAATTCATTATCGATAAAGATAATATATACATATTAATATGTTGATGATAAGATTGTGGGATAAAATAACTAGGAACATAAATACGAAAATGAGCAATAGTTAGAGACATTTATTACAATTAAAATGTGGTGTACTTAACAAAAAGTGTGGTGTGAATATAATTACTCTTTCTAAAATGGTCTAAACCCAACTCTAAATTAGCCCAAATAACCTAAGTCTAAATTAAAAAAATATAAATTAGCCTAAGCGCGCATATTTGGGAGTGATGGAATTTTTATTAAGTACTTATAAAGTGTGGGTCCTATAGAATATGTAGATAATAAGTTAATAGTAAATTGTGAATCGTACGAAATGTATAAATAACAAATATATTTGACCAATTTCACCAACTTAAATTATAATTTAAACTTGACCAAACATGATGTAAAATTTCCCAAGCCCAATCCCAACTCAAATCGTTTTGATTCAAGTTTCATTCCAAAATTGGCATAAACACAAATTTCCTACAGTTTTAATTCATACTGGATGTTGAACACCCCAAGTTCCCAAGTTCAATTGATATAATCTATTCCAATTATGTTTTGTTCTTTGCAACCGTGCCCTAATCGCATAATTCAATTGTAATTTTCAATCAATTTTTTCAAATTAAAGCTACAATAAGCCAAAATCAATCCTAAATCTTGTAAATATTTTATTATTGTTCTAAAAAACTCGCATAGGCAACATCTAGCCAGGCGTCACACCTCGTCCTTGTCTCGTCTCGCTTTGGTCTCGTCTAAGCTCAAAAAGCTTGAAACCCTGCCTTCACGCTTAGTCACGTTTTACACTTTTTAGAACATTATTTTTTATCAACAGATATTTTGGCACTTAAGGAACAACTTGAAAACTTATTGATATGCTCACTGACCCATATTTTGGAGGATTACGGGGCCTTACTGATTTTACACAGAAGTTGATTGTGACACAAAATTAAGTTTATCTATTATTTTATAAACTTGTGGCATGTGCATTAATTTTTTCAGTTGCTATTGCTATGGTATGGAGAGTATTTTCTACAATAAGTCTTGTAAAGACTCGGTTGCGTAATCAAATTGGAGATCAATGGTTTAATGACAATTTGATTGTATATATTGAGAAGAATATATTTCACGAAATTGATAAATTTGTAATTATATAACGTTTTCAAAGTATGAAAATGGGTAGAGAACAATTGTAATAATATATCAAATATTTTCATTAATGTTATATTATTTAAATTTTTTGCTATTGAATTTTTGTTCACTCAAAGAAAAATTCATGGTTCTACCATGTATGTTGGTTAATATTTCGGTATTTAACTAATATGAACTTTATTCCTTAACACATTCTGACTTGTCCACCAAAGAACAAAAAGAAAGACTAAAAAATAAAGTAAACCTGGCCCTAATTAACTTAATATTTGATTAAAGAAATTAAACATAGACTCTTTCAGTCATAAGTATATATTAAAACCTTCTAATCGTCCATATGGTATCTTCAATGCGTCTTAAATTTTTAAAAACTAATATATAATCGCCTTTATATCATACGTGTACCTAAATTAAGCATGCATGACGATGCTTATTGACCAGCTTTTTATGTTGTTAATTGTCAGTTTTCACGCTTGGCTGATTTTTTTAAAAACTAAAGCTGCCAGAATATTTACAGCACAAAAAGGGGCCTATGCAACCAAACGTGCTCTTGAAACCGTGCAACTGTTAATTTAGTTAAATTGTGAGCTACGACAGTATTGACTGATAGGAAGGGGTGAGTTGGTCTTGCTGGGCCTGTCCTGCGACCCTCTATTTGCGTTGTGATGCGGGGTGGAGCGAGTCACAGGGTCCATTAACTTGTCGCTTCCCCGATTTTTTTAAAAATAAATTGAAAAATAAATAATTAAATAAATTCGGGTGAAAAAATTAGAATAGAAAGAGATTTATGAAGGTAAAATGTTATGGTTAAAAAAATAAGAATTTGTTATAATATATGTAACAACCAAAATTAAAAAAATATAAGATTGGACACTTAAATTTTATAATTTAACAATTTATATTATATCTGGGTTCGAATCTCATTCAAATAGTCCTAGTAAAAATTGTGTTTTTGAAATTTTATTTAATGATTTTTGAAAATAACAAATTAAAAAATATTGAGGGGCGGGTCCGGGGCGGGATGGACCTATCGTAGGGCAGAGATATTTGCCTCGGACTTGCTCATATAATCGGGGCGGGGCGGTTTGGGAGTATGGGTTAAATTGTCATCTTTATTGATTGTTCGTTGAATAAAAATACATGATAAATAATTAAAAAAGAATATCAGATCCCCAATAAAGCTGACTATGGCACCTTCCGAAGTATGGATACTAGGCCATTAAACAGTGTCTACCGCATTTTGACAATCTGATTCCACTGTAGAAGTGTCAAGTCCATGCTCAGCTACAAATCTAACCCCTTCGAGTATAACAATGCATTTCCCAATAAAATGGCGAGAAGTTCCCCGTGTCAGATTTTGAAATGCATTTTCAAATGAAGAACTTTATTTCCTTGTATATGATATATTTCTTTTATTTATAAGTCATAAAAGAAACATCAAAATGCCACACTTGCCTTGTTGTGTTGAAACATCGAAATTGGATACGGAAAATGTGAGAAAGAACAAATAAAACTAATGTGGTTCAGACTTCAACATTTGACTTACGGTGAAAACATGAACTTCACTAATATTTAAAAGAGGACAAATACATAATGTACAAAGTATTCAAACTCAAAACCCTTCAAAAAATATATGTTAAAGTGTGGTATGTCAATACCGAAAGAATCTCAAATCGAAATTCTCCAACATATGTATATTGAGCAAAATTGAAAATGACTCAACAAAAAATAACATATATCTATCTTAGAGGTTGAGATGAAACCTAACAACCAACCAAGTGAGTTCATACATATAGGAGCACATAGGGAATAACTAAATAATACTATATGTCAAACAATAAAAAGCTTTGAATACATAGGTAAACAAAGTAGATGGCTAACGGATGCTCATTTGATTGAAAATGTTGAAGTATTTCATCTAAAAGTTTAAGTTATTAGAGATAGATAGTTGTATTATATTCATCATGCCCCTCACGTGTAGGCATGATTCATTTTTCTCATCAAAGTTTAACATATAAGCAGAATTTTATTTAAATGAATGACATCAAGATTTAAACCCATAACATTTGGACTCTGATAGTATGTTAAACTACTTTATCTAAGAGAGTTATTAGAAATTATCACATGTATATTATTTAAATATTATCTTCAACTGAACCATCAAAACAACACAACATTTTAATTAAATTACTTATTTCATTTCTAAAGTCTTTTTCCTTATAAGTAGGAAAAACATAAACGTGTTTAGACAAATAACACCAATATTGAAGAGTTTTAAGTCATCGTGATTTGGGATGGTAATAGCCGTTCCTACTCCACCCCGTCTAGTTGCCATCCCTAGTTGTGATCTGAATTCTATAAAAAGATAAATGTATTTTCACATTTATATGCATATTTTAGGAAAAATTACACCTACAATCCTCAAGAATCTGAATTATGGGTAATTCGATTTTTTTTTTTATTGACCTTTTAGTCTTCAACTTTTAATTTTTGTGATTTTAGACTATTTTTATCTATAGCAAACATTTAATGATCTCTCCAATTTTGCAAATGAGCACGAGTACTCTACCTAAAACATCATTCAAGCAATCTTTACATCATTTTCCAATCAAGATGAGTTATACTATCAACATTGATATCACTAATAACAACTGTAAAATTCAAGAAAATATTTTTTTCAATTACAATTTCATCACAAGCATAACAAATTAACATACAAAAGTTTTACAAAATTGTGCGATTAATGTAAAAGTTAACAGTCCGAGTCTAGTAATAAAACGTGGGGTATGTTTAAGAAAAGTCGTGAATTCAATTTCTACTACAAACTTGGAGATTAATCCGATTGTACATTATTTTTTGTTAATAGTAAGTTTTGTATTGATTAATTCTACAAACAATTATTTGTAATCTTATCTTTTCAATAAAAAAAAATGCTCAATAATTATATTATGTTGTATAAAGTAAGATAAAGGGTCAAAATATATCAATTCCAGGTTGCAATGACATAATTGACAAGGAGACTAGATAAATCTGAATTTAATAAATAAATAAATAATTAATTAATTAATATCCTATCATACTGAAAAGGAGAGATTTGGACTTAGAAATATCTTATCCCAGTACAATTAATAAATTAGATTGTAACTGCAACAACAAGTCATTAATAAGAAAAAAAAGGGGAATTTCTATGGGGTCTCAAACTTTTGATAAGTGTGGTAGCTGTATCTTCAACTTTTTATTTGTGTATCTATGTTCCCAATCTTTTAATAATATGCAAGCGATAACTTTATCCAACGAAAATGTCTATTTAGACGTTAAATGTACACGCAACATGCATGTGAGATGTGTGGCATAAAATGTAAAATTGTCCAACAAAGATTTATTTTATTCCAAAAACTAAACGGTGACGATTCAACTTATATTAAATGTTTATTTTTGAAAAAAAATAGCATTTTAGTAAGACACCACGTGCATGCTACATGGCCATTTAACAACTCAATAGACCTATTTTAATAAGTGAGGATACCGCTCAAGTAGTATTATAAGGTTATGGACATAGTAGTTACAAATGAAAGGTTAGGAATATAAATGTCACACTTACGAATATTTGAAGATCCCCCTAAAAGAATTTACCCTCAAAATTAGAAGTTTAATGCAATGCTCAGTGGTAAATTCAAATAATGGTAATTAGAAGTTTATGGTAGAATATTGGGAAGTGGAAATAGCTAGTCACCAGCCAAACCAGATGCAACTAAATGTGTGAATTACTGATTTTAACCTATCTTATAAAAATCAGATTCGATTAACTGAAAGCATGGAAACAATTGAAAATGTGTGATTATATGCTAGAATTTAAAAAAAAAATAAAAAAATAGAAGGAAATTTAGTAAATTAGTTAGTTCAAATCGAATAATCATGGGTTAACAAAGTTTTTTTTTTTTTTTTTTTAAATTCAAATGGGTTAAAGCTAGTGCAACATGCCAAGTTGGGTGCTCCCACTCATCCTCCTTCTCAGTACGAGATAAATAAAAAGCAACAATCTAAAGTATTGGTACTGTCCATTTGAATGCTCTTTCTCACAAGCCGGATTGAGGAGTCTTTCATAAATTTTATTCAAATTACTTATATTACAATTACAATGTTTATTTGTCACACTATGTTATAAATACACACCAATTAAAACATATTTTTTATAACTACATCACAACTATTGCACAAATATAGCACTAGCCTAATTTTTCAAAAAAAATGAAAATTACGGTACACCATAGTCATGACCAATTTCATATATTACCCTTCTCATTTTCTTTAATTTCTTCTCTCTCTCCATTCCCACTCTTTTTTCGAGAGAGAAGCACAAGTTCAATGATTATTCCAAGATTCATCGTGAGTGGATAGACGACTCGACACTGTTTTGATCCTCAAACTCTTCGTAATTGGATTAGCTATGAGAAGCCGACAAATAGTGGCGGAGGGACATGGGGATGCGGATGGGGATGGGGTGGCGGTGGCGACCACCCCTGCAACATTTTGAATTTTTTAAAGGATTTATACATAAAAATTTTAATATTTTTTTTATTTTACACATGAAAACATAGATATTTTGTTCCTCCAACATTTTTCTCCCCATACGTGAACTTCTGACTTTTGTCACTTCCGTCAGAAGTTAAAATTTAAAAGAGAAACATCTCTACAAATTAATTATAAGTAATAAATATAATCAACAAAATTTCTCACAATAAAAACACCCTCACCCTCTCCACCATTACGCCTCCCTCTTCAAATTTTTGCTTCTCTCTTATGATTTATACCCAATTACTCATTAATTGGGCAAAAAAAAAAGTGGGTTTATCACTTTTTTTTGTTGAATCTTTGTATTTGAAAAAAAAAAAATTAGCTGAATGTATTGAAATTTGATCATGGAGGAGAGTTGATGCCACGGTGGAGGGTAATTCAATCTATATTGACTATCGATTTATATGTAGTTGGGGTGTAACATATAACTATATTTTATGACAAAAAAAAAAAAAAAAGTAAAAAACACATATTTAAAAGTGTGATTATTTAAGTCATTTTATTTATGGCCATATTTATAAAAATATATATATATATATATATATATATATATTTAAAAGTGTAATGTTTTAAAACAAAAATCGTAGTAACAATATAATTCACTTTTGTTTGTCAAACTTTTAGGTTCATTACTACATTTAAGTTCATTAACATGTATAATTCAAGACATATTAATAACTATATTCTATTTATCTAGAATTAGGTTTCAGTAGATTTTTATATAGGGTTAATTTCACTAATCACCATTGAATTTTGTATAAAATTTTAAATTGGTCATTAAAATATATTTCTTACCCCATTCGTCACTAAAGTTATGAATTATATCATAAATGGTCACTTAGATTATAAACTAGATTTAGGGAAAATTTCTTGTGCGTTTTTCAATCTTTACCATCTTTTGTACCTTTGTCATCAACCTTTTTTCTTAACAATTTTATCTCCAAATTTTAATTTGTTTGTTTTATTAGTACCCACTGACTATTGTGTCAAAAAAATTTGTTAAGAGATGAATTTGCCCTTAAATTCAATAAAATAGAGAATATAAAAATAAAAACAACAAATAAAAAATGTAAGTTAATTCACATTTCTTGTTTACAAAATCTCCAACCCCCACCCCCATACTGACTCACACATATACAACTACACTCCTAGCCCACCACCAAAGTCCCCCATTTCTCACATTCCAAACTACCGGAAGTCCTAACCACCGCAAACTCTCATTATTGGATGGCCTTCTAATTGGATAAAGAAGAAAGGTAGATTTTATTTTTTTTTTTAATTTTTTTTAAGTTTTGTCCTTTATTCATTTGTAATGTTTTTACTATATCTAAAAAAAAAAAATTGGATGGGAAATAGAGGTTCGAGACAAAATGCTGCAATTTTTCTAAATGCAATTTTTCTAAATTTACTAACGGAGTAATTATTTGTGAAACTATTAACAACTTCAGTGACTAATAGAGTAAGAAAAATACTTCAATGCTAATTTGAAATTTAAGAGCATCCACAATAGCTTATGTATATTTAAAGAGCATCTTTAACATTTTAAAGAGCATCATTAACTTTAAAGAGTAATTTTTTTAAAACATTCCAATAGCCTCTTTATTTCCACTTTTTTTTATTTTTTTTTTCAAGAAGCATTTAATATATTTCTCTCTCTTCTCTTTTTATCATATATTTCCCTCCAAATTTGTATATATTATTTAATTAAAACCAACATATAAAGTATTGAAAATTGAAATTATTTTATTGCACTCATTTTCTAAATTAAAATGTTAAATTGGAGAGTCTATATTGGAGCATAATTTTAAGCGTTGAATCTTTAAATTAAAGAGTAATCAATATTTAAAGAGTTTATTGGAGATGCTCTAATAATTAGTGAGATTAATTTTTTATATACGTAATACTTCACCTCATCATTACGATCCCGCATAATCTATTAATACATTCATTTCCTAAATGGCTTGAATAATTCACATATAATTTGAAGAACAGTCCAATAATTAATCCAAAAATAAGCTGCTTTTGAAAAGTCACGAAATGCCCCGATTTGCAAATTGCAAAATTAGTCAACTCTCAACATAAAATCAGATACACAAAAGTCTAAGCTAGCATCTAAGGATGACATATACATCAATGGCATTCCTTTTCACCCTTTACGTTGACTCAACTACCACGACTCAAAATCTTGTTGACGTAGTCTTATAACTTCTCCCTTTTCTTTTCTTTTTTTTCCCCAATCTTTTATTATTATTGCACAATCTTGATTACATAAATTGTCTAATTTTTTATTAAATTGTTGCCTAACTCTCATAAAATATGCTCAACTTCAAATTTTTTGACAACTTCTTAAAGTAAGAAGCAAAATCTAATTTGGATGTACAAAGATTTGGACGATTTATGCTATTAAAAAATAATCATGCAATTATAATAAAATCTTAGAGATCAACTTACTCATTCTAAATGTAAAAATGATGCAAGTTCATCCACGTGTTAAATACGTTTGATTAAACATTATTATAAAATAAAGATATGTAATCTATTTACGTAGTTTTAAAATTCAATTATATACGATCCAACTTAGTAGTTTCGTTCCAAAATTTCGACTGCGCTATATTTGTTAATGTCATTTGTATAATCATGAAAGGAGAAAAACTTTGTGGTGTACTTAGTCATTTATTAACACCAAATAACTAAGGTGATTTAATTTGCCCCTACCCACCTTCCAACTGCTACCAAATATTTATCAGAAAAAAATCTAAACTCCCATATTGAGAGTATTCAAATTACATTTCTCTTCTACTTCTTAAACTTCCCCCCTCCACACCCCATCTACGAACTGCAAAAATGGTTCGTCCCATTCCAATAAATGTAGGTGAAAACTTCTGTTCCATACCACTAGCAATTGGCTTATTTGTATCAGCATCACTTCTTGTAGCCCTATGTGCAAAACATGCAAAGCAAGCTCCAAGAAAATACCAAACAGATGACCCCAAAATCGCACCAAAATCACCATTACCGTCGCCCAAACAGCTCATCACAACCATAAGTAACAAGGCCCCACCGAGAAAATCCGATGACAAAGCCAAGGAAGGATTTGGAGAAGGTGGGTTGTGGCAGAAGGCGATTTTGATGGGAGAGAAGTGCCAGCCGCCGGAGTTTCCCGGTGTAATTTATTATGACTACTCCGGGAATAGGATTTCTGAGCTTCCTAGGTCACCAAGAGCCTGCCCCATGAGCCCAATGAGAAATTTTTCTTTCCCTGTGGAAAATAATGTAAACTCGATGTCCCAATAGCAAAATGTTATGGTAATAATGATTTTTTTTTTTTTTTAATAATTTTGGTTTCACTAGTTAATAACCAACATCGTCAGATTATTAGCAATTTGCAAAATAACTGATTGAAGGTGAGTTGTATGTTAGGTCAGTCTTGACTGGTTGGTTTTTAATTTTCATCTTGCATGTTTGGCAAAATTAGTCTTTTTATCTACACATTTTATAGGATTCACAATTTACTATCCACTTATTATTCGCATATTCAATAGGACCCACAACTAGGGGCGAAATTAAGATATTATGGAGACCGGATTACTGCTAAAAAAAAAAAATACTTTTCAAGATCGGATTGGATTTGTATTCTTGAAAAAAAAAAAAATTACACTATAAAAATTATTATTTTAAGAGCAAGACCAGACTATACTCACGTCTACAACTTATAAACACTTAAAAAATAATTTCAATAATATCAAGCATGTTGTTCTCTTCCAATAAATAAAAGGAAATTCGCGTGAATTGCATTCTTTTGAAGTTTCGCCCATCCATTTGACATTCCTAACTACAATCTCGATAAAATTATGGTTTTGAAAGTTGTATAGCCCACACTGATATGTTGGGAACTAAATTCTGCGTTTTTATTTTATTTTTTAATGCTTAAACACGTTTTAATACCAATATCCTTTTTCCAAACAATTAATGTCTTAAATTATCTTTTCTGTCAAAAGTAATTAACAAACCTTTGCTGATTGTCACTAGTTTAGGTGGCAATTGAATAGAATTAATTATATTTCGATATATATTTCATTAAAATGGCATAGTAATTGCCATTTCGACCGCCAATCAGTATGAACGTCAATTTGTGTTTAGTGGGTTTGCATTCACATTTACAGCAGCATTTGAAATGGTCATAGTCAACTCGATTATCAATTCAAACGTTCACAAATTTATTAGTGCCTTCCCAATGTTTAATTGGCCGACGCATAATCAAATAAAAGTATGTTTATCTTTTTAGCCATTTGTATACTTTGATGTAAAATATTTTACAGTTTATTTTAATAAATTACCTAGCAGTTGGACCAGTAATTTCACTGGCCCAGTGAAATCTGAAATTCATGTTAAAATATTTCATTAGCTCAATTTTTTGTTAGTCGAGGTAAATTTTACTAACTTAAATGATATCAACCTCGTGTTCTATTATATTACATGTATTATTTAATTACTTGTTTTATTGTAAGGTGTTGAAAAATTGATAAAAGTTGTGACTCCCATATAATATATGGTTGAAAATAGATTTGAAAAAAAAATAAAAAAAATCTTATCAAACATGATCAAACCAGATACATAAAACTTGATAACCACTTTGTCTGTAGTATTTTTTTTTTTTCGTTCGTTCATTTCTTGAATGTATGTTGTATTGTTTTTTTATAGAAGTACATTGTTTGCACTTGCTAACATCATGTTTTCTTAAGCTTGTATAACGAGTAAGTATTATCTTAATATGCACACCGTCTTTCCACTTTACTGTCTTGTATAATTGTCACTTTATTAAATTTAAATTCCTTTTAATACAAACTCTTATAAGTATTTTGGACTTATCATCTTTCAAGACATTTTATCAGTTGAATCTATTAAACATATATATGATGCTATTACAACTTTTTCAAGTGATATATCTAAACATTATTTGAAAAACAATCACTTCAATTCTCATCCATTTGTCTAATTAATTTGAAATCTAAGGGTGATTAGATTGTCATTGCAGTTTTGTTTTGTTACATTATTTTTTAATTGTAATAAATGACCTCAATATTTATTTATTATCTTACTTATATCTCTATTTTGTTTCTCATATTTTTATCTTCAATTTTCAATTAATTAGCACACTTGGCCCCAAAAATGGTTTATGTTCAAATATTTTGTTAACATACATCAGAAAAATATTATGTGTACTTTTGTATTTGTTATTTTTTACTTATTTAAAAATATGAGGAAAAAATAAGTTTTTTTTGTACGCCCGTAACATTTTGTCATGTACTTTTATATTTGTTATTTTTTACTTATTTAAAAATATGAGAAAAAACGAGTTTTTTAGCCTTTGTAACAAACTTCTTGAACGGAAACTTCAAAAGAGACAATGTGTCTGATTAATGAAAGAATAAAAATAAAAAAGCGACGGATAAAATGTTGGAACATAAGTAAAATAATGGACAAAGGTTAAATTTTTTTTAATACAATTAAAAAAAAAATAGAACAAAAGAAAATTGTAGTGATAATATAATAAAATAAAATATTGTTTACATATCTAATTGATTTGTAGCTTCAAATTTTTCTAGACAAAGAACTTCGTGGGTTAACTTCAATAATGGTTTCAATCCACTATCGATACGGATCTCATTTCTATTATTTTTTTTTGTGTTTTTGAATTGAATTGTTATATATTGCTTAAACTAATTTTTCTTAATTATTTTATGCTCCCATGTGAATAAGACGCTTAAATCTCTAGAATATTTAGTGTTCATAATATTATTTTATTTCTCTATTATCATTTGGATAAGTTCACGTGAAGACGTCTGGGCATTGAATTATGCAAATGAGAATGTTTAATTTTGCTAATTTCTGTTTTTATATACTAATTGATAAATCCATCTACAATTGTTAACTTGAGGTGCTATTAGCCTAAATTGCATGTGATATTTTGAGTTAAATTTTTTTAAGAGCTATGTTAAATTACTAAGATTTGTTACAAGTCATATGTAATGTTATAAAGCAAGAAAATTCAATGAGTTTAAGTGCTCGATATATTCAAGAATTTACGTACACTATCTTTGATTTTTTTTCATTCATTAATTGAGATTATTTGACTATATTATAGACTTTAAATAATGAGTAATGTTATTCGTAGTCGCTTACTATCGTAATCAGTTTATATGACATTACTCAATTGAAGTAATTATTTATTTCAATTGAGTAATGTTATTCATAGTCGCTCACTACTACAGTATACATAGCATTGCTCAATTTGAGTTGTAGAAAGTACTTTTTTTGCTATGCATATAATTTGAAATGAATGTATTGATTAACAGTTAAAATAAATATTAATCATTATTACATATAAACGTAGCTATTGTAATGGTTGAATACGACAACAAATAATTTATTGTATTGTATTTCTTAATGTCAAATTTTTGTATTTTAAAACAGTATTAAATTAAAATCTAATTATTTAAATATTTAAATAAAAATATATCTCAAAATACAGTTATTAAATCACGTGTAACGCACATATTAGATACTAGTTATACCAAAAGTCTCCAAACAAAGCTGGAAACGTGGACAAATTTGCTGATTTGCATAATTATTGGGTGAAAATTGGTATCAAGTCCATAAATTAGGGGTCAAAGTGAAAATTACTCTAGAAAAATTGCGGCTTATTTGCACAAATGGTCCTTGACTTTTGCACTTACTGCGGGTTGAGGACCTATCGTTTTATTTTTGGCAGTTTAACCCCTATTTCATATGTTTTTACAAAGAATGGTCCTTTTCATCAATTTCCATTCAAAAGACCGTGAAATTTGACGGTGGAATTTTTTTTATTTAAAAGGGCTTATTTGCACAAATTGTCCCTGACTTTTGTAAAGAAAAATTTGCAGCAAAAGTCCCTAATCTTTCATAAAGTGTTGAAAAGTTCCATAACCTTTTAATCCTAACACATATGACCCCAAACCTTTTTGACAATTTTACCCCTAACTTAAATAAATTAAAAATAACTCATAAACCTTTTCAAAAATACAAACAAGTCCTAAATCTTTTTATTTTTTTACGGATTTACACTTAAAATAATAAAAAGTGTGTCATCAAATCTAAAACTTTTAATTTTATTCACTAAAATGATATTTAAAATGTTTTTAATTAAAATCAAATTTTTTAATAAAAGTTGAAATGTGTGGTTGAAAAGTTGTGGGACCATAAAATGTATGGTTAAAATTAATTGTTGACTTTGACTTTAACTTTTAGCAAAATCAAAATTGAAAACAAACGGGCTCTTAGAGTCTCTACAGATTTTGTCCAGGTGGTCATTAATTAACAAAAAATTATACCCATAATCAAAATTTGACCAATTTAAAATTTTAATTTATTTTCATATTAATTAAAAAAATGTGAGGTGAGGTGAGGTGAGGTGAGGTGAGGTGGGGTGGGGTGGGGTGGGGTGGGGTGGGGTGGGGTGATGATGGATTTTGTTTCGTTTTTTTTTTACAAAATTATAAGTAATATTTTGAAAAATAAGTTAAAAATGTAAGTTGATTTGGTCCATTGTACAATATTTAAAATCGAATGAGTTAGCCAACAAATACCGACCCATGTAAAAATTTGGTCGGGGTTAGCCCAGGTCCGATCTTTTATGCTACTCTGTCTAATTTCGGGTTGGGCATCCTACCATTTGCCGACTCTACCAATTACTAATTATAATAATAATTAAAAAAATTCTTCACAATCTTGACCCCACCACCACCACACATTTTTTTAATTGGTATGAAAAATAAATTAAAATTTTAAATTGGTTAAATTTTGATCATGGGTATAATTTTTTATTAATTAATGGATCACCTGGACAAAATATGTAGAGACTCTAAGAGCCCGTTTGTTTTCAATTTTGATTTTGCTAAAAAGCTAAAGTCCAGGTCAACAATTAATTTTCGCTACACATTTTATGATCCCACAACTTTTCAACAACACATTTCAACAACTTTTACTAAAAAATTTGATTTAATCAAACACATTATAAATGTCATTTTGGTGAACAAAATTAAAAGTTTTAAGATTTAATGACACACATTTTATTATGTTAAGTGTAAATCTGTAAAAAATAAAAAGATTTAGGACTTATTTGTATTTTTGAAAATGTTTATGGGTTATTTTTAATTTATTTAAGTTAGGGGTAAAATTATTAAAAAGGTTTGGGGTCATATGTGTTAGGATTAGAAGGTTATGGGACTTTTCAACACTTTATGAAAGATTAGGGACTTTTGTTGCAAATTTTTCTTTACAAAAGCCAGAGACCATTTGTGCAAATAAGCCCTTTTTAAATAAAAAAAATTCCACCGTCAAATTTCACGGTCATCTGCATGGAAATTGATGAAAAGGATCATTGCCGCCAAAAACATTTGAAATAGGGGCTAAACTGCCAAAAATGAAACGATAGGTCCTAAACCCGCAGTAAGTACAAAAGTCAGGGACCATTTGTGCAAATAAGCCAAAAATTGCCAGTGCAGAACTCACCTCTTCGGCTCTTCCGGACATTCTTGCCTAATTTGCCTAATTTGCCTAACTTCCCACCCCACCCTCCATTTACTTGAATTTCCTTGTTTTCTCCAAAGTTAAACAAAGATCGCCATTGAAACTGCAGACTCTGCTCTGTAAATCAATGGCTTTGTGCGCTCCATCTCTCCTCGTACCGCCATTTTCTACTCCGAACATCCCAGATTTTCATTATCTTTTCCTCACCAAATCTACTCAAAGAAGACGAAGAGGAACAAAGAGAATTGGAGGTCTGAATTTTTCCATTGCCACTGCAAATGCAGCTAAAAACGACAGTGATAATAAACCCACAAAGTTGGTCACTTTCTTGGGTAAAGGTGGCTCTGGAAAAACCACTGCTGCTATTTTTGCAGCTCAGGTATGTCATACAATACACTCAGTCTCACACTGTGCTTCATTTAATTTTTAGTTAGATTTGCAATGTTACATTGTTAGACGGTTTGTTGATTATTTGCTTGGGGATAAGAACCTGATTCGTCACTCATTTAATGTATTGCTAGCAAATGGTCCCAGAACTTTAAATTGTCAATATTTAGGCACACACTTCTGACAATTTGTGCATATAAAGTTCAGGGACGAACCGGATTTTTAACCTATTCGCTTGGAATATCTATTTATCTGTCTGTTATGAATATCTTTCATCCTTTTGTATTGGATAAACTGTAGTTTTTCAGGTGGTTGAAGACATTGTAATTTACTACCGTTATTGACTTTGAACTGCTTACAAAAGTTGAAAATTGCTTTCATTTACATGTAGAAGATCAGCACCTAAACTATAAAAATATCATAATAATGACGATAACACCAAAATTTGTTGTCAAAATTGACGGAACAATTGATAAGAACATAAAAAAGAAATGTAGAAATGAGATGAAGCGAGGTATGCCGTAGCAAATCTTTTTAAGACAGATTTCGTCCCCTGCAAAAGTGCTGACAGGACGTCTGTTTTCTAAGATACAGCGCTTCTTTCAAATTGGTATTGCACTTATACCAACATTGCCGATCGAACTAAATAATGACTATACTCTTCTCGAAAGGAAGGACAAGCGATTTTTTTTTTAAAAAAAGTAGAATTTTGGAGAGAAAAAGAGAATTTAAAATCAATTAATTCAGAATTGACTTTGAGGTGTAACAATTGAATTTAAGGGTCCTATTTATAGGATTTAAAATGTCTCTTTGAATGGGAGTGTGCCTCTTCATTAATAGGTGCACTATTTAGTCTAATTAATTTGAGCTTTTAGATCACACTATTTCAAATTTTTATGTGATCTGATAGTTTAGATTAAATCTTCATTCATTATACCCATTCACCAATTACGTGTTTTTATTGGAGATTTTTTTAATTCACCCAAAATTAATTGTAATGGCCGACATCATTAAATATATTTAACGATTCAACCCGATAAAATTCAATTAATTCAAATAATTTCCCACATGAATAGAAGAAGTCGACTCAAATCAAAGAAGACAAAGGAAGAGTATAATCTGAAAGATAACGCATCAAGATAGGTAACTTTCGCTTTGAACATTCTTTAGTAGCAGTGGGGATATAGAATTCTATTCAAGAGAGGAGCACTATGTAAACAATAACCAAAAATTTCAAAATGAATTATACATAGAAAGCAACAATTAAAATTTTCAATACATTAAAATTGTCCATAACGAGTTTTCATATTCTTAAATCGTTTAACAATATCACTATTACAAATATTATCAAAAACATCTTTCTCAATGTATGTAATCATGTAGTCATTCATCCATTCATCTCCGATCCGATTGTGCAATTGATCTTTGATAATATTCATAACTAAAACACTCTTTTCACGGTGGTAATGGCAACTAGTAAAAGAAGAACCAATTTGATTAACAAATAAACTAAAAGGGAAATCTTGTCTTTTTTTGTCTCAACTAGCTTTTGTGCAAGACTATTAATTCCTTTCAAACTTGGAAATTCTATATTGGAGCACAAATCCATTATATAAATATCAAGTTGATACAGTAGATAAGTCCTTTGGATAAAATTTAGTAAGTTGAACCAACTTGGACTTATCAAAAACTAAAAATGAATCAGGTGAATCCAAACAGGCCAAACAAATAAGTAATTTGGTGCTTGTCTCACTGAAATGACTGTTTAACTCTTGGAACTGCAAATCAATAACAGTATAAAATATCTCAATTTGATAATGATGTATATTTGTGGTTCATGTACTCTGCGTCTTGAACGTCCTGGAGGGCAAAATACATCATTCATATTGCAAACATCAATATTATATTTCTCACAAAAGAAAGAGACTTCATCTAATAAGAGATTCTAACTATTGTCCCTTGTTATTTGCAATCTTTCCTTACATATTCATACTAAAGTATATTCACAATATTTTGATCTTTTTTCTACAGCGCTTGTGACAAATCACTTGAGATTCCCAATATAGTCTTCATCAAATGTAGACAAAAAACAAAATTAAATAATCGAATAGATACCAATGCTTGTTTTACTTCATTTCTTTGATCAGAGCTTAATTTAACATTGTCCATTACTATCTAGAGTAATTCAACAACATATGAGAACATGTTAATCAACCTGATTAAAGTGATATGGTGTGAGTTCCAACGCGTATCACCGGGTCTCTTAAGATTGATTTCTTGATTAAGTCCTTTCTTACTAGAAATCTCACTATTATTATAAGCTTCAATAACAACATTAGTATGTAATTCTCGAAGAATATCACGACGCTTAGATGATGCTCCAACATTATTTACAACAGTAAATAAATCAGTGACTTCTACATACTTATTTACAACAGCAACAAGAGCTAATTAAAGTTGATGAGCAAAACAATAAATATAAAAGCACATTCATTCTTCTTTAAGATAAGTATTTTAAGATCATTGAACTCACCTTATTACTCGCTTCATCATAACCTTGTCCTCGCAATTGAAATATACTTAGACTATGTCTCGAAAAGAAACTGTCAATTGAAGTCTTAAGAGAGAAAGTTGTAGTATCAACAACTACAATACGCTCAATCATGAAATCCTTTTTCATTAATATAACGTATCACAATAGTCATCTGCTCATTTGAAGACGAGTCACGAGATTCATCAATAAGAATAGAAAAATAATCACCACACATATCCTTAAATATTGCATTAACTATTTCAATTAAAATAGATCTTACAATATCTTTTTGAATACTTGGTGAAACCATTTGACATCTCCCAGGAGCATTATTCAAAGTAACATCCTTTATGTCTTCATTATGATAACTAACAACCATTGCAGAAGTTCAAGAAAATTACCTCTATTGCTTGAATTTTCAGATTCATCATGCCCACGAAATGGTAGTCCTTGTCGTAAAAGGAACCTAACACAATCAACCGATACAACCAAACGAGTATGATCTTTCACATTTTCTTGATCTGTGTGCTTGGTAAACAATATTTCAATATGTGTTTTTCTATTCATGAGAGCTTCACAACTTCTAAAAGCTTGATTGTGAACACTAATTGAATCCCCAACATACGTTTGTAACTTATCTTTCTTCTTTCAATTTTGAACACTTTGACAACATAAGAATAGTCGCCTCCTCTTTCTCCTTGCTGCTGTTTAAACAAATAACAATATAAACAGAATAAAGTATTTCTTTCTTGCTATACTCTAACAAACTACGATTATCTTCAAACTAACTAGAGTTAAATCGCTTTGACTTGTCCCCATACATTGAGCAAGGAAAATCATGACCAGAAGGTTGACAAGGACCTTTTTGTAAATATGCTCTTCTAACTTCGTCTTGAATATTTGGAGGGTAATCTGAAATTTGTGGCAGCTCCCTTGGATGTGTAGGAAGATTTGCCAAATTAATTTCATTACAACATTGTTTTGCACTTTTCTTTTGGAGATAATGGTAGCTCCGGAGTTGAAGTTGAATGAGTTAATACTGTATTAAAGTATCTCTTCATCACTAATTCATAAAAAAAATGGAATGAAAAATATAATATTATATATAGAATAAAATAACTCATTTGGTAATCACATCAAGAATAAGTTTAGCCAAACATGCTTGATCACGATATTTCATTTCTAGATCATATACTAACTTTTCAATTAATATGCAAATCAATTCTGATATTTAATTGTGCAGGTAATAACTATGAAAGACCTGCATTTAGAAAACAATATAACGCCCCAGTTCAAGCAATCTCGCATGAATAATAAATCTTTACATGTAAGGGATACAATCAATAGCCCATTACTCACCAGATATCTTTTATATACAAAAAGAGAGAATTTGACAATCTTTTACAATAATAAACAAGATTCAGATGTGTAACAAAAGTAGTTCAAATGGAAATGCTAATATAAAGCCGTCATTAATGGAAATGCCAATTCAAAACTAGTAATCTAACAAAATCAATTGGACTTTTTATGAAATAAGCTATCATTAATGTAAACAATAAATCCCACATTGACCGAAGATGAATTGCTTCATAACTTTGATTCTATTTTTCTATCAATATTTTCATCAAACACTTTTAAGTGCATTTTCAAACTTCAAGCTTGCCTGCTTTAAAATTAATGGTATAATTAACAGATTTAGTAGACTTACATTAAAAATTAAATGTTAACAAACTCATATTAAATAGGAAATAAAGTAATGAAAACAAATAAGTGATGAGCCGAGCCCTAACCAAGTAAAAAGATAACCCATCCTTTGATTCTTTCATCTCGTTCCTTTTCTGCAATTTTGTTGCTTGACAGAGAAAGGGGGAGCGTGACCACTGGCTGTGGTGATTGAATCTGAATGCCTGAATCGAGGAGAATTCTTATGCCCGAATCGATTGCAAAAATTGAGAAGACAAATGACGAATTGAAGAAATTAGTGTTGGATGGAGGGAGGGAGGGAGATATGGAGAGAAATTGAAAGGTGGCCTACCTAGGATATGGGCCTCTTCTTAGGCTTCAAAAAATTTTAAATTGAGAGTTCATAAATTTGCCCGTGTTTAGTAGAAATTTATCGAACTTACTTGGCTAATCAATGAACACAACATTTTTAAACTGTCGGCCGTTATTGCAAGCCCAGACAATAGATCAAACATATCATCTCTCATATCAAACTTGATTTTCTATTGTGTTCATTATTTCAGCCCTGAACTACTTGGATTCTGTAAGTGATTTAGAGAATTCGTGTAAGTAAAATTCTCAAAGAACTGGCCATGTTCACACTAACATAGGCGATGTTCTATAAAGAGTACTCTACAATACATCACTAGTACCTTTACAAGATATAGTTATTATTAAAAGCAAAGTTTATCCTTCACAATCTTTGTAGGCAGCACTTTTGCATTTTAGAAATGGGAAAGAGTTAAAACTTCGAAGTGCTTCTCATCGAGTCATTTATAACTTAACTAGTTTTCCTATTGAACCTAGTCTGACTTATTAGAATTTAGGCTTTAAACTCATTTCCCTCGATGTACAATCTATTCTCTCTCTAGATAACTCTTTTGTAAACGGATCCACTAGGTTATCTTTTGACTTAGCAAAATCAATTGATATTGTTCCATTTGAGAGCAACTGCCGAACGGTATTATGTCTACGATGTATATGTCTTGACTTTCCGTTATACTCAAAGTTTTCTACTCTGGCTATAGTTGCTTGGTTATCGCAATGAATACATGTAGCATGCATATGATTCGGCTCATATAAGAATATCTTCTAAGAAGTCTCTAAGTCATTCTGCTTTTTTTCTTGCTTTATCTAAAGCAATAAACTCGGATTCCATAGTTGATCGAGCTATACATGTTTATTTAGAAGATTTTCAAGATTTGACACCACTACTAAGAGTAAATACATAGCCGCTAGTAGATTTGGATTCATTTGTATCTAATATCTAGTTGGCGTCACTTTATCCTTCAACTAGTGGAGGATATTTTCCTTAATGTAATGAATACTCTTTGATGCGTTTCAAGTAGTCTAACACTCTAAGTAATGCATCCCAATGTTCATTATTAGGGTTGCTTGTATATCAACTTAGCTTACTTACCGAGTAAGCTTATATACCGAGGTAAGCTATATACATTAGTCTAGTATAATTTATTGAAGTACATTAGGATTCCAATAATTTGTATTGACTATTCATCGTGACATACAATAATACAATCACTTATATGACCTAACTTAATCTACCCAATTGGTACCAATATTCAACTTAAGTGTCTCATAAGTAAAGGTCTTGGGTTCAAATTACTGGAGATGCGAAAGAAATCTGTAAGGGGGTAAGAGGGCTTAAGCCTTCCTAAAGCGGATAATATGGATAAGTGGTGCTGGGGTTAAGATCCTGAGTAGAGGAATCCCGGCCGTCAAAAAAAAAAATGTAAGAGGTGAAATAGCCACTTTTTGCTAAGCACTCCCACACTTTTTAAGTATACGTAGGATGGCATTTTTCATTTCCAAACTTCATAAGATATCGAACCAATTTTCTTGTGAGGAACCTATTGTCATCGCTTGAAGTCCATGTTGTTGAATTTCTTCGATTTCTCATGTTGTAAGGCTGGCGGTATGACAAATTGATTGGTTCGAGAATTATGTCCAATCGTTCCACTAGTATGGTTAGTAATATTTATTTTTTATTTTTTAAAACCATAATATAGAAAATACGATAAAAAAATAGCGTACATAAATTATGGATCAAAGGTATACGAAAATTATGTCTTAAGATTGTTGTCAAAATTGACAGAAACAATCGAAAAAAACATAAAAAAAAAAATGTAGAAACGATATGAAGCGAGGTATGCCATAGCAAATCTCCTTAAAATAGATTTCATTCCCTGCAAAGGCGCTAACAAGATCAAAGAACGTCTGTCTTCCAAGATACAACGCTTCTTTCAAAGTCGATACTGCACTTATATCATTCTTGCGGTCGAACCAAAGAATGACTGCACTCTTCTCGAAAGGAAGGAACAACGATTTTTTAAAAAAACTTTAGATATTATTTAAGCAGAATTTTGGAGAGAAAGAGAATATAAAATCAATTCATTTAGAATTGATTTGGTGGTGTAAAAATTGAATTTAGGGGTTCCTATTTATAGGATTTGAAGTGTCCATTTGAATGAGATTGTATGCCTCTTTATGAATAAGTGCACCATTTGGTCTAGTTAATCTGAGCCTTTAGATCGCACTATTTCATATTTTTATGTGATCTGATGCTTTAGATTAAATGTTGAATGAATGTGTCCATTAATCATACATATTCACCAATTATGAATGAATGTATCCATTCATCATACTCATTCACCAATTACGTGTTTTATATTGGAAACTTTTCCAATTCACTCAAAATTAATTGTAATGGCTCACATCATTAAATATATTTAACGATTCAACATGATAAAATTTAATTAATTCCAACAAAATTATTAGGCAAGAAGGAAACCATGGAAATGGCAAACTAGGTGGGAACTATTGGATCTGCAGCTACCAAATGGCAAAAATCCAATTCAGTTTTCTGATCAGAATTGACTGAAAGAAGACAGTGGAAAATGAATGCTAGGATATAATGCGAATATAGGGGTTATTTGTTGAGCAGAACATAATTTCAGTCCCAAAGATGACTTTTGGATGATTTTCAAAACTATGGTGAGATGCATAATCTCGCAGAAACTTTAAAAATCTTTTGGATGATTTTCAAAACTATGGTGAGATGCATAATCTCGCAGAAATTTTATTTTTAAAGCAAGGGTGGATCACATCACACGATCTATCCTTAGATAAGGCCATCCCCAACGCACTAAAATGTGGGTCTCCTCAGAAGGGAAAATGAGGAAAATAACCGGGGTGCAAGATATTATAATGTTTAGTGTATTTGGTTAGCACTTACATTACCACTCAAACTTGTGAAACGTGATTGTTCTTTTCGTTTGATATTGAGGGGGACAATGACATATAACGTCGCCACCAGCTGTATACAGTTCTAATTTTCCTGCATCAGAAATCTAATTTTCCTCACTGTTATTATTTTTTGGTGCTCAGCATTATGCTATGGCAGGGCTCAACACATGTTTGGCGATACATTCTCAAGATCCTACAGCTGAATATCTTCTGAACTGTAAGATTGGACCATCTGTTGTCAAATGCAACAACAACCTCTCCGCCGTTAGATTGGAAACCACAAGAGTACGCTTACCTCTTCTTCGCTTCATTTTATACACGTCAGATTGAGGCCTGTTGAGCTGAGTTTGACTTGTGATGAACATGTTTATTTTCAACAGATGTTCCTCGAACCTCTTAAGCGGCTCAAGCAAGCTGATGCCCGTCTGAACATGACCCAAGGTGTTTTGGAAGGGGTGGGTATGTAAGAATGTTTTTAAATCATTTATGTACATTGTAATTTGAACTCTCAAATTTAATTTTTTTTTTTTTTTTTGGTAATATTCTCATGCATATCTCTTCCTAATGTAGTAGGTAGTGGGGGAAGAGCTCGGTGTACTTCCTGGCATGGATTCTATATTTTCAGTTTTGGAACTTTAGCGACTTGTAGGATTCTTGGTTAATGCCGTTCAAAGGAATGGTGAGAGAGATAAGTTTGACGTAGTTGTATATGACGGTATAAGCACTGAAGAAACGATTCGTATGATAGGTGCAACCAGTAAAGCGAGGTTAGTGATTTGTTACATTCCCACTCGACTCCTCCCCTCTCTTTCCCTTCACGTACTTGTACACGTTTGTCATTGTTCATTGCACAGATTATACTTGAAATATATGAGGACTCTGGCTGAAAAGACTGATCTAGGGAGGGTAGTCGGTCCATCTATCTTGAGACTTGTGGACGAATCCTTTAGTCTAAGTGGCAAGAGTACCAATCTTAATGGGAGAATGAGTTCAGAAATATGGGATTACCTAGAAAAAACATTAGAGGTAAATATAGCTCGTAGTTTGAATTTTCTGGGCATTAGTGTATCTCTTACTGCTAAGAGTTTCCGTATCATTTGTGCTACAGAAAGGATCTTCTGTGTTTGCAGAACCTCAGAGATTTGGCTGCTACATTGTGATGGATCCGACCAACCCGTTATCTCTAAATTCTGCAATGCGCTACTGGGGATGCACAATTCAAGCTGGTGCACAAATTTCTGGTGCATTTGGCATTGCTTCACCAAATGGTATTGAGGCACCAGCCGAGCTTGGAAGAAACTTTTCACCAATGCCTTGTGCTTTCATTCCATATCTCAAAGTGGGTACGGATCTAAACTGGAATGAGGTCATGGTGAGTATTCATAGTAAAGATGCACGAGACCTTCTATCAGTATCGACTAGCAAGAGCTTCTTATCAGCAGTCAAATTCGATCCTTCCAATAAATCCGTGACTCTATTCATGCCAGGTTTTGACAAGTCAGAAATCAAGCTTTACCAAGTATGTCTTCTTTTTATTACTTTCTGTTTTGACTAATGAGGTTTCAGTGCGACGCTATTTTTTTTAGAACGCATCTTAGTGACGGCTGGAAGAAAACAAAAGAAACAACATAAAAAATCACGAGAACCAAGTGTGCATGAATGAAGCTATTATTGAACAGAACTACATAAAAGTCTCATTTGGGCTTCTGGATTCAAGTTCTCGTATTTGTAGCATGGAAAACAAATTTAAGTGATTAATAATTTGCCAATTCTGAAACTTGCAGTTTAGAGGTGGATCAGAGTTGCTGGTGGAAGCAGGCGATCAAAGGCGTGTCATTCGACTGCCATCAGAAATCCAGGGGAAGGTAGGAGGTGCTAAGTTTATAGACAGGAGTCTTATAATCACAATGCGATAGAGAACACGATTTTCCTTTCTATCAATCTTTCTGTTTTATGTATTAAAATTTCACAATGCTGAATTTGACCATCAATTAAACAAGATATGCACTCAATAAAATGATATTTTTCCCAACTCTCAGTTGCTATGTTATGTGCGAAAATGTTTGGCGTGCATTCTTCCTATATTTTGCTGGATGGAGGATGTTTTGGGAATTAAACACATATGGACAGTAGAAATTTAAAATTTTGATTCTCGAGAAGAACTTTTATGTTATAACATGAATTGGGATATAATCGTTACTTCGCATAAACTAATTTTTTCAGTACATCAACAATTCCTTCATTCCATATGCATGTAACAGTAATCTACACTACACGGGAGCGTTGGAAGATAAAAATTTTACACTAAGAATTAAGATATGGCAGATTTTACTATTTAGACTAGTATACCGCTTACTTGTGGAATTCGGTCGTAAAAGTTGGTGAGTGACCGGTGATAATAATAAGAATGAACAAGGTTGATAATGAGATGTTTGAAGAACAATAGTGAATGGTAAAGAGAAATATTAATTGAGAATGAGAGAATTAAGGAGATTATAATGTTTTTTCAAAATGGTAAATATATGCGTATATCACTTTTTTTTTATATATATTTTGATTGGGAGTGAAAATCTCTATTACGGTCGGTGATTAGGAATTATTTTTGTGCTGGCAAACATACACTAAACTTTCAACCCTAAGTTTGGATTATAATATAGAGTTCAATAACCCTAATTTTATTAGATATAATTTCACTATATACCATAAAAAATAAACGAATTTAGAAAATACTATTTCACATTTTTTTTTTAATTTTTTTTTTTTTTTTTTTTTGTAACATTTGTTACGTTTATTATTTTTTTTAATAAAAAATGCGCGTTACATTTGTTATACTTATTACATTTGAAATTTAATATGTTAAAAAATAATTTTGAAATTTTAATATAAAATCAAGTATGTGACAATTATTTGACCAATTAGGATTCCGTTCATGATTAGGCATTATTATCCACATCAAATTAGGATAAGATAAAATAAGTCATTTTAATTTATTGATTAATTCAACTATTTAATCAATATGTCCTTTGACTTCTAACAATGTGTTAAGACTATCCATGTGACGAGATAAGTCATGTGGTATGATGACCTAAAATGCTCACTTAGCATGAAATACATTTTCTTCATCAATTATATTCTAATTACTTAAAAGATATGAAATTAGTGTCACTTTCATTCGACTAATTATCTTCTTTGTCAATTTGAACTATTAATTTAACGAGTTGTATTTGAAACTCATTTCAAATCATAACTCCACTTTGCCCAAGTACTTTCAGTATTGGTACTCAAGTCTACGAATGTCAAGATATATTATCCTACTATCTAGGAGTAATGAATCTCATCTTGATCATCCATCAATCTTCATGTGATTCTCGTCATACATAATTAGTGTTATATTAATAATCCTAAAATAGAATCACATCCAACACCATCAAAATATGACGATCCACATATAAAATTACATTATGGTCTCAAATATAAGAATCAGTTTTACAACCGTCTTAATGTGATTAAGAGATAATATACTGATAATGAAATAGTCACCCATGTGAAATTTATTGGCGAGTCTCTAATGAACGTGTTCATCTAACAAGCATTTACATATTCACTCAAGTGTCCCAACACTCTAGTTTGTGAAATTAATTACTCTCTTCATAAGAGAAATGCAATATGTGTTAGCTTATTCGGACTAATGATATATGTGCTTCATTTATTCACACGACTAGAGATAGTTTAAGAATAAATCAACATGATATGTATTTGACAATCACAATTCATTTTGATTAGAGTTGGGCAAAAATCAACTCAAACTAATCAACCTGGTCGACTTGTCCTGATCGCTTTGGGTCGATTTTGCACTTAAATGAGTTGGGTTTGGGTAGGAGATTCCAAAAATGGGCCAGGATATCGGACGCGACATTCCATTTCTCTTTCTTGCCTTGCTCGCTGTCTCTCCCTCCTACCTCCCTCTTCCCCTGGCTCTCCTCTCCGCCGAAGTCTCCTCTCACAAGTCGCCACCCACTCAAGTAAACTTTACGAAACTAATTAACCTAAGCTTGTGCTTCAAGTGGAAATTGAAAATTAATTCTTCTCTCCTCAAAATCTTATGGTTTATATCACTTGAAATTGATTAGAGTTCCCAAATATGACAGATTTTTGAAAAAATAAATAAATAAATAAAATCTAGCCCATAACATATTAGGGTTTTGAATTGTACGTATGCTGATTTTTTAATTTGTTGGAGTGGTTTAACTTTTTGTTTCTGATTTCTCGATTTTGTCTCCAGTTATTCTTGAAATGAGTTTGATGGTAGAAATTGTAACGAACATGATCCCACAATTCTGTGTACATGAGCTTTATATATCTATAGCCTCTAAAAGTTGTTGTCTCCAGTTGCTATTCAACTGTTATAAATTAATGAAGTAAAAATTAGGCCCTCTATTTAATCCTTAATTTTGTAATGATAATTACTAGATGATTAAGAATTTTTAAATTTATCTATATTCATTAATTACATATTAACATATAATTATAAATCTATTACTAATCATAATCTTCAAATTTCCTAGTCGTTTATTATTAAACTCTTCATTCTACACTTTCACACTCCATCATCTCCATTTCACCTCCGATTCAATCAATCAATTCTCCACCGATTTTCGTCGCTTGCCATTTCTGCACCACCGAAGATTCTTCTACATGTTGAAGATGGAGAGAAAATCCATATGAAAATGTGTTTTCAATTTCCATTTTCCTTATTTTCTTCTCTCTCCAACCTGATCTTGTTTCTATTTTGTATTTTTTCATGTATATCTTGATGGCTATTATTTGAAGTGGCGGCAAGATTACTTGAAGCGATGGAAAGTCACGTTTACACATCAACATTAGTCGTCATACGCCTACAACATAGAGAAATAAAATAAGCTATAAACTTTAAAATAAAGAATAGAAGAATAAAATGACGATTCTAGTTCTAGAACAAAACAAGGTTGTCCGATTTCCTTTTTCTACTAAATTTTTATCTATTTTCTATCTTATTTTGTATTTGTGCATTCCCATGTATGTATTGTGTTTGAGGATTAAGTTTTATTTTTTTGTTCATTGTTAGTACACTATTTTTTTATAAATATGGAACATATTTGGTTTTTTATTAAAAAGACGTTGATTAGTTTTTGTGATTATTATGAAACAATATTGTTATGGATTTTTTTTTGCCATTTCCCTACTGTTGTCTTTGTAACTTTGCTTTTTTGGTAACTAAAATTATTATACCTCAGTTATTTTGGTGCTGATAATTGCTACCACCATTGTTACTTTGATAATTCATATTGAGAACATCCTAGTTTTTTGGTGCCTACAACTACAAGTGCCACTACGTTCATTTTTTATTTACAGATTTAATTTTGGTTCACGTTCATAGTTTTTTTTTTTTAAAAAAAAAAAATAGGAGGAGAATTTTTTTCTTCTTCTTCTAATTTTTTTATGTTACACGGCGTGATTGATATACGATGTTGCAAATTGTTACTTCAAATTAGTTCTTGGTTAATTGTTAGTGCATTTGTGTAACGAAGTTTTATCAGTTTTTATTACTCCAGGTTGTTACTTCAAGTCAATCTTCTGATAAAACTGTCTTTTGTTAATGTTATATGTTGAAAAAATGTCAAATCTCAATTATGGTAATCATCTGAGAAGTTAGAAGATTGCATACGTAAATACGTGCAATGGATGTTCAATGATTTTTTATTTTCTTTACAGTAGATTTCCTTATAGTTGTTCTATAAGAATATTATCAATATTATGAAATTATGAAAAGTAATTTGAAATGTAAAAAATTGGTGGTGGAGAAGAACTAGATACTGAAAATTGCAACGTTGAACTTGTTGATTACAGTAGGAGAATTTGAATTTCGAAAATAAGTTTTAAGATGGAATTTTTGAGATAAGATTTTTAATTGAAATGGTTGTATTGATTTTCAAGAAGGTAAAATTTCATAAATAACATAGCCTTTAAATGTACACTATTGTTGAATTGATATAATCACACATTTGAAATTTTTGTTTATTTTAGGCCGACCAAATTCAATGTCCAAAAACTAGTGTATATATGTAAATTTTCCATTAATGAATGGAGTTCTAATTTGTGGAAATTACACTCACTATTTACTATTATAATACTATTTCTACTTTTACAAATTTAATATTTTTATTTTAAAAATGTTGTTTTTATATTATTATATTAATAAATAAAATAATGATTTAAAATAAAAAAAATGTAATTAATCACACAACCGTTTCTACCTTGGAATTCGCTTCCTCAAATGAATTCTCCCCCAAATTGAGCAACCCAAAATTTTCTAAAATCAACGCAAATTCTCTCCAATAATCTTCACGAAATATCTAGTCTCAAATCTTCACAAAATTTCAGTACATTGTTCACCATTTTTGGACTTGGTTGAAAAATGAAAAATTCGAATCATAGGCTCACTAGGTCGAAGACAGCGTTGTCGAAAAAGAAACTATGTCGGAGTTGAACACTTCAAGTCACCGCCACTTTACATTTTCTACAACCAAAGATTTACCCAAAACAAAAGAGAACAAAAATACAAGCATGCAAAACAAATACCAGCAAGAAATTCAAGAAAATTTTGAAGATGAAAGGCATTCAAAATTTGTGTTTTGGCCACTAAAGTTTTCATTTATGTATTTTCGTTCAGATATTTTTTATTTTTATTTTTGTAAAATATTGGATATTATGTAACATTTTTTTTCCTAAAGAAGTTACAATACACTTTTATGTAACAGAATATTGATTATGTTATATCTCAATTTGTTATTATGTAATACATGTTACACGATTGATTATTTCGTAACAAATGTTACACAATAAGTGAATTATGTAACACTGACTGATAAAAATATTACAATACACTGTTTTGTAATACTGATTTTTATATGATGTATTATATTAACACATGTTACACTATTGGTTATTATGTAACAATAAATGATACAGATGATACTATTTGTTATTGATACATTATTGTTTAATATTATGTTTATAACTTTGATGTTTAATATGATACATATGATACAATTGTGTATACCATGAGTTTTTTTGTGTGAAAACTGGTATTATGCTTTACATCTCAATTTGTAACACATACTGTTACAAATGTTGAAATTGAAGAGAGTATGAGTTCGTTTTGTTGTTACAGCTATTTTTGATACAAATTATATATGTTTGACAATTATGTTACATTTTAATTATGATACGTAGTTGATGATTGAATGTCATGTTCATTTGTAATTTTCAAGATGAAAGTTTTTGTATAAATCATACTGATAGGATTGGAGCGAGAGTAATAGTGTCAGCACATTATTCCTTTTTGTTTAAATAATACTGAGAACATAATCTTTTTTTGTCGGATCTATACACAATGTATTGATAATTGTTTTGAATGGTGTATAAGAAATTTTTTTTCTTCAAAATTTTTTTATCTCGAAAAATCATCCCACTATCAATACCATCAAAGTCCAGATGGTCAATCACATAATTCTCAAAGTCATATTCAATTTCTGCCACATTTGGAATGGTTTGATAAACATTACAAGCAAATGTATCACCACTACACATGCTACTATTAGCAATTTGTTCTAAATCGAGTCCACCACCATCATTATTGTGCGAATTAATCAAGGTTTCGACTGAGGTAATATTCTCCAATGGATTTGTAACGATAACTCGAAGCGGGTAAGTTGTTTAGTACATGTTCCTTATTTTTTAACCGCAAATAGAACAATACCGCATTATCATTCATTATCCTTATGGGAGTCAATCTACCACCCACATCATAATGTAACACTATTACAATTTTATTTCGATCAAAATTCAATACGGACATTACCATGTCAATGAACTGGACGTAGCTATAGTCATGTGGTACCAAAATTCCTAATGTTTCTCCATTGTTATCAATAAGAACGTTTGCCTTCTCCATCCCTACAAATAAACGTCAAATGAAAATAATTAGTTTAAATTATTACATACATCCTTATAGCTGAAACCATTAATGGGCAACATCAATTTGTTACATTTAAGATATGTAACATTTAACAATACTAACGCAAAAGATATTGACAAGTAATATCCAATATAACAAATGTAACTCCACATTAAAATTGAGCAATAACATCTAATGAAAATAATTTTAACATGCATGTAACATGATTATTCAATTGAATGTAACTAGAATATATACAAAGATCAATGGACAATATGTAACAAATAACAATTCATTTTTTTTTTTTGTATCATACTAGTCCAAACTTGAATTTTTTTACAAGATAACGTCAAATGTTACGTACGTTACAAATTCAGGTACATGGAATTACAAACGAACATGTAACTTTCAACAGTACTACAAAAAACAAAAAAATATTAAGCATTAACATATATGCTAATAATGTTGTATTACATCAGAATAATTAGTCAATGCAACTTAATACTAACTAAAAACTTTAAAATATTATGTTACAAGTTGAATGTAACATACCCAGTTGAATGTAACTTACTCATTCATCATAATACATTGATGTTACACACTCAATTGTTCTACATGTAATATATACATTCAAAATCATGACCCCTGATAGTGTATTGTAATATAATTATTCAATCTGAATTCTTTTAATAGATAACATCAAGCACAATGAATTCATATTAGACATGTAACAGATTATAAATGTCAAATACATCTATAAACGCATCTACTGTGAAAATTTCAACCACAAACAGATTATAATTGATTGAATTGTTAAATTGAAACAAAACTTACCTTATGTTACAAATCTGACCAGAGTTTGTTCTTCACCAAGGATCGCACATCGTGTTCTGATGAGTAGAGTTTTTCCTTTTTTAATTTTGGCCAAAATCAATCAACTACAATTTCTCTCCATCTGATAAGAATAAAAGATTATGCAATATATGAATTCCCATCAAATCTGAGAATTAATAATTCAGTTACTATATATAATATATATAATAAATCAAAATAATAATTTTTAAAAAACAATATTTTTAGAATAAATGTAATAAGAATGGAGTTGTGAAATTCTTTTCAAAAAGTGGCTTGCTTGTGAAAAAATCCCTTCTAATTTTCAGTTTGAATTGGACTCCAAAAAAATTGTCCAACAAAGGGAATAAAGTATCCAATGTGAATTGGGCCCAAATCTAAATCGACCTAATTCAACTTAACTCACGCCCACTTTTACTTGTGATTTACATATAACTCGCATTTTTTTTACTCCATTAAACGTAATCATTTATCCAAATATACAATATAATAGAATGCTAACTAGTATATACCGCTTATCCGCAATAGAAACTCAATATCACCAAACAATCTGCTCTTCGAGGTCGATCTCCAAGAGTGATGAACTGATGTCGGAGACGGCAGTTTGAAGACAAATTCGGCACTGAATTTGCTCCCCAGACTTGCTTCGAGGTCAATCTCCAAGGGTGATGAAGGCCCGCTTCGAGTGAGACGTAATCCAAAAATGTTGAAGACAATTTCGACACTGGATTTGAAGAGAATGGATTTGAAGGAGGAGAGATGAGGAACAAGAAGTGATTTTGGCCTCAATTTTTGTAGATAGACAAATATAAGATTTTAGGGTGAATGGGGGTGAAAAAAATCTCTAACGGTCGATTTTATAAATAGATATAACTGCTTTTGAAAAAATAAAATCATTATACCTTAACAACTATTGGATTAGGACATTATACTAATATGAACAACCCCCTAAAGAGTAGAACAATTTGGTGAAAGGTTAATTTTTGTATTGATACATATATGACTTATATACAAAACTTCATGTACATATTTATAGAATTAAATCAATGCAAAGTTGAATGTGAGGAGATTAATTGCAGGGAATCAATTGCAAGACTGCAGTCCTAAATCTTTGCTTGCACTAGTTGACTTATATATAAAACTTCATGTACATATTTATAGAATTAAATCAATGCAAAGCTGAATGTGAGGAGATTAATTGCAGGGAATCAATTGCAAGATTGCAGTCCTAAATCTTTGCTTGCACTAGTTGACTTGCCATGATCTTAGGAGAAGAATCTGAACACTAATTATAGTCCACATTCAGTCCTTGAATGATGCTATTAATTGCAGTATACATTCAGTCCTAGAATGATGCTAACGCTAGCCATTATGTAGGAGAAGAATCTGCTTCTCTATTAACCCCCACACCCCCCCCCCCCCAAACCACCCATATAGATATTAAGAAGAAAAAGAAGAAGGAAGAATTGGAATTGATCAAAAGATTTCTCACAACAAATTAAAAATCAAAACACCGAAAAACTAAAATTAACCTATCCTTAAGAAGAATTAGGTACATTACGCTTCTTGAACTAATACAGTGCACATTCTTTGGGTAGGTTAATTGGCCCGTTATACTATAAGTACATGTACATCAATATTAGAGTCAGTGATTAAAAAACTTCCTTTTCTCGACCTTGATTCATGTAGAAATTCTGGAACTATGGTTCGGGGAGTTGAAAATAAGCATCGAGAAAATCCTGGCAACTTTCCGAACTATTGCTAAATCCATGGATAGATGAGACAATGTGTTCGAGATTTAGACGACTGCAACAAACATGAAATTTGTTCTATTGTGTTTCCTAACAAGTTAATGTTTGCTTATGCATTTCCTTGTATAAGCATTGAAGATTTGTTTCTTACATTGAATTGGATAAGATAAAACGAAAAGAACGTGAACAAATTTGTTTGTTATCGTGTCCACACCAAACATATTACAAGTTCATTCTCAACGCGAGACCCATTCCTTTGTGCTCAAATGTTGCACTCCTGTGGCGAGCCCTTCGCCCCGTGCCAGGCCATCACCTGAACTAAGGCTAATTTTTCTCCTTTCAAAACTCGTTTCAAACAACAATCAATATTTACACGTTAATATAAAAACATCAGAACAAAAATGATATGTATAACCACCTTAACACTGTGACAACAGAGCTTCAAACCTCTATATATGTATATATTTTTACCTTTGAAGGGTGGGGGTGGACTCAAACTTCTTGATCAAACATTTTGGTATAAGCTTGCATCACAGCTCTCTTAACTATTTTGATCTCTGTATAAGTATGCATTTTTCCTTAAATGAACTGTTTGATTCTACCAGTTCCAATATACGTTGTTTCTACCCTTTCATACAAATAATGACGAAATGTACGAGTAGAAACTAGATATCGGTAAAAACAAATGCGAACAGGAAAAAATGCTCATTCTTCCAGTTTATTCTCTTCTCCTGTTTTCGCGTGAGCTCGGCTTCTTAGTTCTTCAAAAGCCTTCATGCTATCTGCATCAAAGCCTCCCGCAAACTGAAACAAGTTTAATTGAACTTGTTAGTATGCTTATTCCCTATTATATTTAGAGTCGACTATATAATTTATTTTTATCCTTTCATTCTGTTCATCACTATGTGAGAACGTAGACGCACCTGATGAACGCGGAAAGCAAATCGGACACCTTGAAGAATCAAAAACTCTCTGTTAGGTTCCTTCTCTGGTTCACTCATGGCATCAAGCTCTGATGCCACACGTTTCATGTATTTTCGTGCCAATTGTACTGATGAAAGCTTGATCTGCAAATAGATGGCCAAGTTGTGCATAGACAATTATTTCCATGCAGTTAAAACAAGAAATATTACAAAATAGATGAGCAAGTTGTGCATTGTCATTACGAATTACAAAACCTAATCTTGAGAAAGTGAATATCACATAGGAACGAAGGTGATGCGTTTTAAACTTGAAATGTACCTTGCCAACCACTCCCGAATCGAGCAACCAATCGACGGGGATGCCAAATTCCTTATACCGTGAAACAGCCATGTCGCGTGTGCGCAACAGTGCATAGACACTTTTCTCCACCCTGGAAAATGTGAAATTTTGAATATTTCAATATCGTTTAGGGTTTCAATAACTAATAAATATTAAAGATCACATTGTGCAAATTTGTAGAGCAACAAATGGACAACTCTAATAAGAGCACTTAAAAGGCCATTTTAAGTGATCCATGTGCTTTATAACTACTTAAATAGCGGACTCTTCTAAGTTCTAACTGACATAACTTTGCAAAAGAACACTTACTTCTCAAGCAACTTATACATCTTCTTCAAAGCAGCTTCACAAGGAAGATTCAAATCATCAACGAACGAGGTCACTAGCTTCTCCAATTTCATCAAGTCCTGGTATTCAAATGCTGCCTCTCTTAATGCATCTGCTTTACCTTCCGGCCAATCGAAGTGTTTAAGGACAGCTCGTTCGTCAACCTTGCAGAGAAGTTTAAGCAAATTGTTTAATAGGCTAAGAAGCAGTTAAAAACACTCATCTAGTTAAATTTTAGCCTCTAGTAAATAGTGACTGCCCTAATTGATGGATTACTAATTTCATCTATAGATCGAAACACATACTAAGAAGGAGAGTTCCTCATCTAGCCAGTTCACGAACGCCAGCAAATCTTCAATGTTGGTAAAGGAAGCTGCCCGGACTTCAGTAGCCAACGACTGAACAAAATCACCTTGAGTCTCCACATCAGCTTTAACCTGGTTCAAGATTCCAGATTTTTTTTCACTGTCAAAACTGAGTAACTAGCAATACAAACAGCGTATTAGAAATAAAGCAGTTTGACTTACAGCTAAGAGGAATGATGATCTGTTCTCTATCTCCCCAATCATGTCACTCCTTGCATCTGAGGTGCCTGATGTTGAAGAAATCAAAGATGGTGTATCCTTCTTTGCCTCACGTTTCATCAATGACTGGTAGAATTCAACTAGTTCAGGAGCTCGGTGAACTTTATCACCACTTCCAGCCAATCTTGAGAGACTTCCTGGTGCAGGTGGTGGACGTGGTGGTGGCGGCGGCGGGGCACCTGGTGGAGGAGGTGGTGGAGGTGGCATACCTGGTGCTCCACTTGAAGCGTTTGTATTTTTATCAGCAGGAGCACCTCCTGAAGGTTTAGGAGGTGCTCGAGGGACCCTAGTTGGTCGCTTCTCAATATGTGCAAGTTTCATTTTGCTCACTGTTGTAGAATCAACTTTGTTATCATTCGACTGGTCACTTGTGTCACCAGAGGCAACTGGTTTCTCTTTTATTAGAGCAAGTTTTGGAGGCAAAGACACAGATTTATCTTTATCCACCTTAGAAGGGTCACCAAACCTCGCTGTTCTTGCTTGTTGAGCTTTTTCCTTGATTTGCTTCTCCCTTTCCAAAGCCAGCTTATGCCTATCTTTATATGCGGGATACTTCTCCTCTAGAACTCCTTCAACAGATTTGGACATCAACTGGAAAGAGGCTGCGACAGAATTGAGTGAGTCAGGAGAAGAATCTTGAACTCGAATAGGCTGTAGGTTTGGAGTTTCAGGGGAATTAAGGTCATCCTGTTCTCTGGTCCCAAAACTAGTGATAGCGATGCTATCACCTGCATTTCTTAGCATCAGGGATTCGAGAGGACCTCTTGGTCTATAACTAATGCTACTCCTGCTGGGGGATCCTCCTCCGAGAGATCTTGCTGGGGAAGAAAGTGCACTTGAATCATCTTTACTTTTTCCCCATTTCTTCAGCTTTTGGATTAAACTAGGCTTTTTACTGAGACTATTGAATCTGCTTGTGGAACTATCAACAGAGATATTATCAAAATCCTCACTTCCAGGAGAGGATGGATGGGAGAAGTTGCTTTCAATATCTGTGTCCCCTTGTCCACGTTCTGATCCTGCATACTCTAACATCAGTTGTTTAGCCTTCTCTTGCGATCTTGGGCTCAAACTTTTATTGAGATCACGAGCTGATACTTTTCCAGAAGGTGTTTGGTAGTTCCGAAGCTCGTATCTTAAGCATGCATTGACCCAGCGAAGATAAACTAGCTCTTCAACTTCAGTGAATCTGTTCATCTGAAGTCCTTCCACTTGTTTGATGAGGTCCTCGTTGGCATGTCGTAAGTTATTGACCTCTTCTCTCACTTTGGCGACCATTTCACTCTGCAGTAACAAAGTAAGGCACATCAGGAATTAAGCTCATAGCTGATATATGCACTAATTGACAGCATTATCAATCTGGTTGGTAGTTACCACCTTAAACAATTTAAAAGGTAAAGCACTGCAACTCGAGACGAGATTATTTGTAAAGTATCAAATCAAAAGTTAACAGGATTGTAGTGTTATATAATTTATACTTATTCGAATTAAAATCAGAAAAGAAAGTAATTAAAAACACAACATATATCACATATGGGGAGACACTTGGAACTTATACCTCTGTCATATTTGAAAGTGCATTTACTCTGGCTTCAGTAGTATCTAATTTTACTATTAACTCTCTCTTTTCATGCTGAAGCTCTTTGTTCTTCCTCTTAAGTTCCACAACCTCCACCTCTAACTCCTTCAGAGCTTTAAGCTTCTTCCCCACTTCAGCATCTTTCATAACGACTTCCTCTTCCTTGGCTTGAAGTCCACTGACTTGTTGCTTAAGCAATAAGAGCTGGCCTTTCGTCTGGTTTGACTCAAGCTGAATTTGCCTTTGCAGTTCCTTTATTTTATTTCTTGCCACCTCGAGTTCTTTCCTATAAACGGCTCCCAGAGACACCTCCTCTTGAAGCTTTTTTCTCTCGGCTTGCAATGAATTTATCGTAATGTTCAGCATCTCAATCTCCACTGTCTTAATTTTAAGCTGTTTTTGTAATTCAGCAATATTTGATTCTTGCTCCATCAAGCCATAGTATTCAAGCAATTCTTCTTCAAGCTTCACCTCTCTCTCTTCTAACTCTTTTACTAGGTTGCGTAGTCGTTCCAGTTCACTTGCATTATTTGCCATCTCACTTTCGTACACTTTGTTTTTCTCTTCTCTGGAATTGGCTTCGGTGTCATATTTGTCCGCAGGCAGTGGAAAGTCAATTTCTCCCGATAAAAGATTTTCAAATTCTGGGAAAAGCTCATCTTCAATGTCAAATGGACTACTTAGGGAAGGATTTGAAGGATTTATTATTCCATTAATTAATTTAACTTCTTCTTTCTCCTCTTCCTCGGCCTGCAATTCGTGAAACATTAATAGTTGAATCACAATTAAAATCTGCTAACACAAAATTAAAGTTCAAAGGAAAAGGAAAAGTGAAGGAATTATCCTAGGGTCTTTCTCAATACTTACAACCACTTCTTTGACGCCTTCATCGGAATATGTAAACTGCTCTTTGTTTTCACCTTCATTCTTAGATGCTTCATCATTTTCTGAGTTACAAATTAACCGAGCAATTATTTAAAACTAAAATCCAGTTGAGAAAGCAATGCAAACTTTATTCTTTTCTAATTACACGAAGGCAATCTTTATCCTGGATAAATTAGAATATCCATTAAACAACTTTATCACTAAAGTATTCATATTCAAGGTTGCATCTCATGATACATAAATGCAACTTTCTTCATGTTCTTGATAAGTTCAGTACAAACAAGAACCAGTGACAGATAAACACAACTCAAAGAATAAAGTACCTGAAGGTTTAGTTAAAGAGGCCGATGACCTTGAGGACCTGATATTAATCTGCTGAACTGCATAGGCTGCAACAGCAACCAAGAAGCCTAACCTGACTATCATGTAAGTATTTTTGATAGAAAATACTGAACTTTCCAATCATCTACTGAGACAAACAGTGTCTCAAACAGCCCTCCACGCATTTCTCTTTAACCCATAGCTCATATTTCAGGTCATGAATCCAATCAAATGCATCAGGAGCGAGAATCAGAAATTAATACCTGCCAAGAAACTCTTGGTTTAGTCCCTGAAGAAATATCAAGTTAGGAAGCTCTTCAATGCTCAATTTATGAAAATTTGATTATTCCAAGTATAAACATCTCAACATCACTAGCATTATCTTCTTATCAGGTATATAGACCATTCACAGAAAAAACTTGCTTGTAAAACATAGTTTCTAATAAATACAATTCCAACACAACTGTCATATAAGAGCTACAGGAGCCACCGATTTCTTGTGGACAGTCTTTTTCCAAGAGGATTGAAATTCTCCAAATGGGTGGGGTATAACTTGCCAAATTCTTTATTCAGAAAAATGTACAGTTAAAGATGCAGATATACAGAATGAAGAAAATTCTAGTAACAGTAATTTCGAAGAAAAAATAAGTTCCACATAAGTTTCTGCAATTTTTTCTCAAGTTTCATTTAGATAATGCCAGTTTTGACCTATGAGTGAAAATGAGGTAGGAAAATGTGCATTATCTTTAATACCACATCCATCTCTGGTTGGATACAGTTTCCTTTCGATTTATCCCTTACACGTCTGTTATCCAGCTAATTTGGCTGCCTTTCGTCCACTCAAATCCTCCAATAAGTGAAACTTCTTTTCTTAGTTTGACAAAAACGTATTAGTCAAATCTACTAATCAAAACTAACCCCGTGATTAGTCTAGAACTTTGCAAGACCATTTCTATAGAATCATGTGTAACTCCTGTGATGTAGGGAGGGGGGGGGTGGGGGAACTTACATGAAGAAATTGAGTCCAAGGAACAAGTACAAAAATAGCATTACAATTTTTGGGCTGGCACAAGAATTAGAGGAAAGTAGTTAGTAGGTTGGAAAAGGTAAAGTTGACATTTAATTCCTGGCTTTGCTCAAATGGACTGGAGCATATAGATAATGTTAGCCACAAGAAAGCAGAATAACCTAAACTTTATGCATTGTACAATATGATTTGACCTATTTGCCCATATAGTGACCTTTTTCATTGTTGTCTGTTCTATTAAAATTTTGGGTTTATTAGGTTCAACAAAAACATTTTTCCCCCTCTTTCTTCATATGTGACAAAAACATGAGAAGCTGTAAAGTATGGCTCCTCACAAAAGATCACAGATACAAATAATATATTTCTTTTGCAAACAGAACTTTTATATTTTTCGGGAAAAGATTATTCAAGATTATTTCCCGATTTCTTGCCTGGCAACTATTAAGCTTAATCTCTTTAACCGACGAAATGAAAAATACACAAAGCAAACACAGATCTTTAGTGGTTCACCTCAATGTAAGAGCTATGTAACTATGTCTACCAGGTTTTCACTTTATAGTCTATATTAGAGAAGAAGAGTCCAAGTTTTCCTCCAACACCAAGAAAGGGCCGCCCCCTAAAATCCGTCCATGTGGTAGGAATATTAGTGAGACCTAATACATGTATGTACTACTCAATATTTAGGTTGACCTACGGTCAAGGGAATAAGTGAACAATATGATTAAGGCTACACACACATTACTGTCTCCCCTCTGTCCTTAAGATATACACATATAATTTTACCAAACAGATTGGTAGGTGCATAAATTCCAATTGATGATATATACTGAAAACTAGAAATCAGTCAAATGCCAAAGAATGTAAATTAACAACTCATTTGCAAATTGAATGGACAAAGGAAGGTGCAAAATGAAGACAATGTGGACTCCACCCATCAACTATGAGCCATTTGGACGAGGTATTTGGTATGTGTCCCTTAAATCCAATGAAACAAGATAAAATAAAATCACATACTAGAGGAGAAAAAGAGAATGTCTTATTCTCACCACCATGGGTCCAGCAGACCAGGTCCCCTCAAGAAAGGCCAAAGTATTATCCTCAGAATTAGTGGTTCTGTCTTTACAGCACTAAAAACCAGGTAGATTTTACAATTCTTGATACAACTAGTCAACTACCAAATTTTACTATTCAAGAAACAGATTTAAAAAAAAAAATAAGAATTTTGCTAAAGAAACTTGACAATAATATGATAGAATAAGCTAGATAGTCCCAAATGTGCTATAGTCTGGAAGACTGGAACCTGGAGTGTGGACCACTTTCTTGTTGGCTGGCTATGCACAATCTAATGCAGCGCCAGCGCCAGCCCCAGCCCCAGCCCCAGCCCCAGCCCCAGCCAAACCCAAAAGATGATAATTAAGTTTCACTTGTCATAATATGCCAAGTTCAACACTGCAACATTTTTTTGTTTATGCCGTATCATTTAAATCTTGGGGAAGAAAAAGAAAAGTAAAACTAACACTGATCGGAAAACAGTCCAAGTAAAGGAAATGGAAGAAAAAACAAATGACCCAGAAAATTTAACCAAAGGACAAATTGAAAGGCAAATATATTTACCCAGAAAGGTAGGGAATAGGTAATGTACCTGGAGGAGGAAGGTGAAAATTGACAGCTTTTGGAAGCAGGCTGGTCACAATTTGAAATGGGATTATTTGCACAAATGGTCCCTGACTTTTGCACTTACTGCAGGTTGAGGACCTATCTTTTTATTTTTGACAGTTTAGCCCCTATTTCAAATGTTTTTGGCGTCAATGGTCCTTTTCATGAATTTCCATCCAAATCACCGTGAAATTTGACGGCATAAATTTTTTTGGCTTATTTGCACAAATGGTCCCTGACTTTTGTACTTACTGCGGGTTAAGGACCTATCTTTTTATTTTTGACAGTTTAGCCCCTATTTCAAATATTTTTGACGTCAATGGTCCTTTTCATGAATTTCCATCCAAATCACCGTGAAATTTGACGGTAGAAATTTTTTTATTTAAAAAGGGCTTATTTGCACAAATGGTCCCTGACTTTTGTAAAGAAAAATTTGCAGCAAAAGTCTCTAATCTTTAAAAAAGTGTTGAAAAGTCCCATAATCTTTTAATCCTAACACATATGATCCCAATTTTTTTTGACAATTTTACCCCTAACTTAAATAAATTAAAAATAACTCATAAACTTTTTCAAAAATACAAATAAGTCCTATATCTTTTTATTTTTTACATATTTACACTTAAAATAATAAAAAATTTGTCATCAAGTCCCAAAATTTTTAATTTTGTTCACCAAAATGATATTTAAAATGTGTTTGATTAAAATCAGATTTTTTTTAGTAAAAGTTGTTGAAATGTGTGGTTGAAAAATTGTGAGACCATAAAATGTGTTGTTAAAATTAATTGTTGACTTTGACTTTAACTTTTTAGCAAAATCAAAATTGAAAACAAACGCCTCGTGAGTCTTTCTGATTTTGTCCAGTGGTCCATTAATGAACAAAAAAAATTATACTCATGATCAAAATTTGACCAATTTAAAATTTTAATTTATTTTCATATCAATTACTAGAGGTGGCAAAATGGGCCACCAGCAAATTGGGCTAGCCAGATAGATCGGTCTCTAAGTTTGGTCATTGGTCGGTCCAAAAAAAAATTGATCAAATAAAAATTAGGTCAATTTAGCCCTAAGACAACTAGCCAACCTGATGGCTTGATAAATTTTTTTTCAGTCCAAGTCCCTACCCTACACTTCAAAAATTTTAAAATTGATCAAATAAAAACTAGGCGAGCTTTTATTTTGTTTTTTACAAAATTATAAGTAATTATTTTTAAAAAATAAGTTAAAAAATGTAAGTTAAAATTGGCCCATTGGCCATGTGGCCTGTAATCGGACTCGGATTGTCCCAAAAAATACCAAACTTATGTAAAATTAGGTCGAGATTAGCTCACCCGATCTTTTATGACCGTCTAATTTCGGGTTGGGCCACCCATCTAACCCATTTACCAAATTCTACCAATTACTAAATAATAGTTTTAAAAAAATCTTCACAATCTTCACCCACCACCACCTTTTTTAAAATTGGTATGAAAAATAAATTAAAATTTTAAATTGGTCAAATTTTGATCATGAGCATAACTTTTTTGTTAATTAATGGACCACTGGACAAAATCTGTAGAGACTCTAAGAGCCTTCGCTTTGTTTTCAATTTTGATTTTGTTAAAAGCTAAAGTCAAAGTCAACAATTAATTTTAACCGCACATTTTATAGTCTCACAACTTTTCAACCACACATTTCAACAACTTTTACTAAAAAATTTGATTTTAATCAAACACATTTTAAATATCATTTTGGTGAACAAAATTAAAAGTTTTGGGACTTGATGACAAACTTTTATTATTTTAAGTGTAAATATGTAAAAATAAAAGATATAGGACTTATTTGTATTTTTGAAAAGGTTTATGAGTTATTTTAATTTATTTAAGTTAGGGGTAAATTGTCAAAAAATTTGAGGTCATATGTGTTAGGATTAAAAGGTTATGAGACTTTTCAACACTTTTTGAAAGATTAGGGACTTTTCTTCAAAATTTTTCTTTACAAAGTCAGAGACCATTTGTGCAAATAAACCCTTTTAAATAAAACAATTTGGCTTATTTGCACAAATGGTCCTTGACTTTTGCATTTATCATGGGTTGGGGACCTATCTTTTTATTTTTGATGCTTAGCCCTTTATTTCAAATATTTTTGGTGTCAATGGTCCTTTTCATGAATTTCCATCCAAATCACCGTGAAATTTGACGGTATAAATTTTTTTATTTAAAAAGAGTTTATTTGCACAAATGGTCCCTGACTTTTGTAAAGAAAAATTTGCAGCAAAAGTCCATAATCTTTTAAAAAGTGTTGAAAAGTCTCATAACATTTTAATCCTAACACATATGACCCCAAATTTTTTTGACAATTTTACCCCTAACTTAAATAAATTAAAAATAACTCATAAACCTTTTCAAAAATATAAATAAGTCCTATATCTTTTTATTTTTTTACATATTTACACTTAAAATAATAAAAAGTTTGTCATCAAGTCTCAAAACTTTTAATTTTGTTCACCAAAATGATATTTAAAATGTGTTTGATTAAAATCATATTTTTTTTTGTAAAAGTTGTTGAAATGTGTGGTTGAAAAGTTGTGAGACTATAAAATGTGTGGTTAAAATTAATTGTTGACTTTGACTTTTAGCTTTTTAACAAAATCAAAATTGAAAACAAAAGGCTCTTCTTAGAGTCTCATGATTTTGTCAGGTGGTCCATTAATTAATAAAAAATTATACCCATGATCAAAATTTGACCAATTTAAAATTTTAATTTATTTTTCATACCAATTTTAAAAAAAGGTAGTGGTGGGTTGAAGATTGTGAAGAATTTTTTTAAAACTATTATTTAGTAATTGGTAGAGCTGGTAAATGGGCTAGATGCACCGCCCAACCTCGAAATTAGATTCGGTCACATAAAAGATTGGATCGGCTAATCCTCGATCCAATTTTACATATAATTTGGTATTCTTTGGGACAATCCAGTACGATTTTGGGCCACATGGTCAATGGACCAAATTTCAACTTACATTTTTAACTTATTTTTTAAAAATAATTACTTATAATTTTGTAAAAAAACAAAATAAAAGCTCGCCTAGTTTTTATTTGATCAATTTTTGAAGTGTTTGAAGTGTAGGGTAGGGACTTGGACAAAAAAAATTTATCAAGCCAGTCCGATTGGCTAGTTGTATCGGGCTAAATTGACCTAATTTTTATTTGATCAATTTTTTTTAGACCAGCCCAGCCCAAAGACCGATCTATCTGGGCTAGCCCACTGAGCTGGCCCATTTTGCCACATCTAGTAATTGATATGAAAAATAAATTAAAATTTTAAATTGGTCAAATTTTGATCATGGGTATAATTTTTTTTTCATTAATGGACCACTGGACAAAATTTGTAAAGACTTTAAAAGCTCGTTTGTTTTCAATTTTGATTTTGCTAAAAAGCTAAAGTCAAAGTCAACAATTAATTTTAACAACACATTTTATGGTCTCACAATTTTTCAATCACACATTACAACAACTTTTACTAAAAAAATCTGATTTTAATCAAACACATTTTAAATGTCATTTTGGTGAACAAAATTAAAAATTTTGGGACTTGATGACAAACTTTTTATTATTTTAAGTGTAAATATGTAAAAAATAAAAAGATATAGGACTTATTTGTATTTTTGAAAAGGTTTATGAGTTATTTTTTATTTATTTAAGTTAGGGGTAAAATTGTCAAAAAAAATTGGGATCATGTGTTAGGATTAAAAGATTATGGGACTTTTCAACATTTTTTTAAAGATTAGGGACTTTTGTTGCAAATTTTTCTTTACAAAAGTCAGGGACCATTTGTGCAAATAAGCCCTTTTTAAATAAAAAATTTTCTACCGTCAAATTTCACGGTGATTTGGATGGAAATTCATGAAAAGGACCATTGACACTAAAAACATTTGAAATATGGGCTAAACTGCCAAAAATAAAAAGATGGGTCCTTAACCCGCAGTAAGTACAAAAGTTAGGGACCATTTGTGCAAATAAGCCATTTGAAATGGGAAGTTCTGAAAAATGGTAAGAATCAAAGAATTAGAATTTACAAATAAACATAAAACACGGTAATTGCATTTGGCGGGATATATACATAGACCAAGGCTGATCTCCTCCCCACTAGTGGGAAGGTTATTTTCCCCGGATTGGAGGAGGGAAAATGAAAAACATTGTCCTAGTGGGATTGGAGGAAGGAAAATGAAAAACTAACTATTTTTCATTTTCCTCCTCCAATCCCACTAGGACAAGTGTCCTAGTGGGGGAAAATAACCTCCCACTGGTGGGGAGGAGAACATTTTTCTATACATAGATGAAAGACATATAAAAACTTATTCACTAGATATGTTTACTTTTTTTATTGGAAAAATAGTATATTTACTCTTCAATCTTTTAAAAATATAACGAATATACCAAACATTTTAAAAATAGTACAAGACATCCTTAACGTTTAAAGAAATAGACATAGTAGATCATTTACGACAAAATTGCCCCCTTTTTAAATAAACAAAAACCAAGAAAAAAGAAAAAGAAAAATAAGAAAATAACTAAATATACCCAAAAAAATAACAAAAATGTTAATTTCTTTATCAAACCTCCAAAATTCAAAATCCACTACCACTTCAAACTCCAAATATCCCAAAATCCACCGTTTCAAACCCCAAACTTACATGATTCTTCGAAAACATCAATTATTCAATTCTCTTATTTGAATGTCATTCTTTCCACGAAAACTTCTTGTCTCTCGTTAAACCCAAAATGATTTTCAAAATTTTTTTTTTTCTCAATTATGATCTACCACGCATAACAAATTTGCCCACTTTTGAGATTCTCATTCTTTTTGTATTCTTGAATAACCTAAATTGAAGTTACATGTGTTTCCATGTTCAATTTCTTGAATTAATCTAAACTATTCTAAAATTACTTGATTTTTCCCCCAAGCAATTTAAATGTGTTTTTAAGAGCATTTGTTGGAAACCCTTGAACTTTGTGAAAAGAATTTAACTTATGATAAGTGAATGGTGTTACTGGGAGATTTATAATGTATAAACATATTTACTGTAACAGCATTTTTTGGGTTGCATTGCCGAAATTCTCTCGAAAACCACCAATGAATTCACAGATCTCAAGGACGATTAAATATAGCTCAAGCCTTTGGTATTTGTAAAATGGGTTGGTTTGTTATATAATAGTATACTCGTTTATTATTATGAAATTGGAATTTTCTTCTAGTAGTTTATATGAAAGATTGGTTTGGGATTGTGGATTTTGGGATTTTTAGAGTTTGGGATGATAGTGGATTTTGTATTTTGGATTTTGGAATTTGATAAAAAAGATAACGTCTTTTTTATTTTTTGGGTACCTTTGGTTACTTTTTTATTCTTCTTCTTCTTCTTCTTCTTCTTCTTAAAGGATATGGCAATTTCGTCACAAATAATCTATCATGCCTATTTCTTCAAACGTTGGGAATGTTCGGTACTATTTTTGAATGTTAGAGGTACATTTCTTATATTTTTGAAAGGTTATAGACCAAATATGCTATTTTCCCTTTTTATTAATCTATTCCAAATTATAGGGAACTTTCTTTATTGAAAGGATTGTTAATTTCTTAGTTTTCTAATATACTCTTATTTAATGTGTCTTGTTATTAACAAATATAAATTCATATTATGTTAGTTGTATGGGTATATTAAGTAAAATATAAGTAAAATTTATTATTCTAATTATAATAATTAAATTTTCTAAATTTGTGTGAAAATAGAGTAACCTATTTTACTAGGCGGATGGAGTAAATTTTAAAATTACATTTGACATATCGAGCTTCTAAAATAAATTTGATTTACTTTTAATGAGCAAACACGCTTTAGACTAACTAACTGAGGAGAGTAAATAATCATAGGGTAAATTATATTTACAATCTCTATCTTTTTAAGTTTGTAGTAATTTCATCTATATTTAATTTTATTCGCATGTATCATCCTCAACCTTTCAGCAATTCGCACATATAGTGTCCAGATGATCCATTTTGACTATTTTGCCCCTAACTTCAATAAATTAAAATATAACAAATGGAAAACATAATAAAAAATTACAGTTGGGGTCCCTAACCTTTTCTAAAGTACAAATAAATCTTGAACCTTTTAATTTTTAAAATTTTCACTTAAAATAATAAAAAAATTTCATCAAGTCTCAAACTTTCTAATCATAACACATACGTCCCTCACTCAGTATATGTGCGCCAAAAGAACTTCTGAAGTCTGGACAGAATTCTTCCTAAGGTCTGTCACTTAACAAAATGTCAAGTTCGAGATCTAAATTTGTCCAATTTAACGACGACAAAATAGTCTCTTCACATGTTATTATTTAAAATAATTAAAAAAAGAAACAAAAAGAAAAAGAAAATTAAAAAAAGAAAAGAGCCACACCACCCCACCCATGTAATAATCAGCAGCAACCCGAGAGGATTTCTTCCTCTCAATTTCGGACCCAAACTCGTCGGAGATTAGGTCTGACACGATCCCACCGGTTTGAGTGAAACTAGAGAGAATATCTCACTCGTTTTGCGAAAACTAAGAGAGATTTATTCTCTCCAACTTGCGAACCAAACTAGCCGGGGTTTTTGTCAAAAATTGGGGGGAATAAATCCTCCATGTTGCACACAGATATAGTGGGGTGGGGTGGGGTGGGGTGGGTTGGGTGGTGTGGGGCGGGGCATTTTCTTTTTTTCTATTTTTTTTCTTTTTGTTTTTTTAATTGTTTTAAATAATTGACCATTTTTTATTATTTATAGCGAAGATTAGTAAAAAAATAAAAAGTTCAGAATTTATTTGCACTATTAAAAATGTTAAGGACCTCAATTGTAATTTTTTCATTCTATTTTCTTTTTATGTTATCTTAGTTTATTTAAGTTTTAGACAAAATAGTCAAAAGGGACCATCTGGAGACCATATGTGCGGATTACTGAAAAGTTAGGATGATAGGTATGAATAAAATTAAATATGGATAAAATTGTTATAAATTTAAAAAGATAGGGACTGTAAGTGTAATTTATCCATAATCAAGAGAGAAGTGTTAGAAAAATTATTGCAAATTATATTCAGATTTTACTAATTTAACGTGTAGAAAATTGGATAGAATAAAGACTTGCATAATTGTTGGAAAATGAAATGTAGAAATGCGAATACAATTAAGATAATGAGTTTGACTTTTTTTTTTTTAAGACGATGTTGATCCTATATAAGTACTCATGATTCTTGCGCTCGTCTCTTTAGATACAACAATCACTTTTTATAATAGTAACACTCTAAATTACAACAACATCGAATTTAACAGTGTTTTGTACTTTTTTTTATATGAAAATAAACTCAGAAAATATTCAAAATATTTTAGACTGGAATACAATAGTTTGATAGTGTAGAAAATAATAGATACAATTTCTGCACAATATACAAATATAGACGTTGGTACACAAATGTTGGAAAAAGCATGTCTAAAATGACACGTCTCTTCTAGATTGATTCTGTTTGAAAAGACAAGTCTTGTTAGAAAGAACATCAATCAACACACTGTGTGTTTTGGACTACTGCGTTGCGTGTCACAATCTTGTGCACGCCACTTGTTGTAATTTGATTAAACTTGATTAAAAAATAAATATCGAAAAATATACATCCGGATATGGCCATTGGCTGAAGTTACTAGAATGTAAGTCATCCCCTTTCCAAATGCTATTGCTATCAACTCAAGTCTCACACTTCGAATATATCAAATAGTCTCAAGTCTCTTCATTTTGTATACGTGGGATTGACACTTTTCCATTTTCCCACCATCCATCTAATTCCATTTTTCAACACATTTTAAGTTTCAATCGACTCATTTTTGTCTTAATTTATCATTTACTCGAAATTGGTTTCGAACAACTAAATATGCTACAATCATCTCTTTTAAGAGTAGAACATGTTCAACATTTGAACTCCTATTTTTGACAAATAACTCTCAATTAAATATTTGATCAAAATCAATATTCTATAAACTAAATTCTAACAAGAAGATTGCGAACATCGAAGGTCTTAAAGAATATAATTAATAATGCAACAAATAGAAGTATCAAATCGAACTAACTCGAAACTATTAGATCTATCTTAGCTTAAAATCAGACTGGGTTAAACTGTCTTTGTCAATAATGGCAATATCATACATCAATGTTCTCAAGATTAGAGTGGCTGATTCGCTTTCATTTGCGGGCCAATCTGAGTCATAAACACGTGATCCAATAATTAATCGTGGCTCAGTAATTAACTTGCTAAATAAAGATATATTATATTGTAAACAAAAAATAACTTCATGCCCAAGTTCCAATGCTATGTGCATTAAATTAAATAGACTCAAGTTTCTAGAAGATCGATTTTGAAAATTTAAAAGTATTGTAAATTAATTTTAAAATTTTAGATAATGAATATATAAATATCCGCACACGGCACACCTACGCACAGAGATGTAGGTGAAATCAGAATTCAAAATACGAGTAGTGATATAATACCTACAGTAGGCACTAATTATAACACCCACTATCCATGTGGCATCACTACATTGAGTGCTATATAAAAAATTGTTGACAATTTTTTCAACTTTTTAAAATATACCCAATGTAGTAATGCCACTTATGGTACCCACTGTGAGTGCTATATCACTACTTTTCAAAATACTGTTCTTCAGAATAAAAAATACAAAATTAAAAAATAGTACTAATTGTCCTATTTCCCATCTTATTTATCTACAATATACAATAAAACATGTATAAAATATTAATTTTGCTTAAATGGCCATAAAAGCACAGTCAGCACTCGAAATTGGCCATGTGAATCAAATTGACTATTTCCAAAAGTTAGCTAACCTTTTTTCCTTTTTGTACATTAAATCCGAAATTTAAAGGTCTTTATAATTGCTAGCCATCAAAATTACATAATTCGCTACTTGTGGACTGGTACCAACCGTCTGCCTACAAAAAAGTAAAATTACATATTTGCCCTCTCCAGCACGTCCAGAGTTTCCAACTACATTTGAGAAATGCCAAGTGCTCCTCTGCGCTTCAGTTAATAAAGAACTTATTATCAGACAAAAATGTTGAATTTCACTATTGAAAATTTCATTTCACAAGCAAAACAATGCATACACTATCAGCATCCTAATAGATAAAAAGTTTTGATCTCGGTTTCCTGACATAACTATAGAGCAAGCTTCTTCCGGCAAGTTCATCCCTGGATCTTAATATTTTGTCTTCTGCAGCATCCACTCTTTCTGACAAAGCTCTAGAGCATGATTTCTTCAGGCAGTTCACCAATGGAGATCTTTATTATAGCTAGAACTCACGACTGATTTACCCACTTCCACCTTCGCCCAGCCTCCTCAAGAACCTTAGCACGGATTTGGCTTTTTCTTGCTTCGTCTTCAATCCAAGATCTGTGCACATAGCTTCCATTAGTTGAGCATAGTGACTGTCCAATCTTGTCACCATCATTAAGCAAATACACATTCACTAAGTGAATTGTGAACTTATAAATGCTAAGATGGGATGAACCTCAGTTGAGAGCAAGTTTATTAGGATCATTCATCATGGTTCTTATTGTTTAATATGTGGAGAAATTCTAAGATGAACTCAGTGGTTTAAAGTTCTTTAAAATAAGTTCTTTCATAACCCCATGCACAGAAAACTGAATTGACGAAATCAATGTGAAGTAGCTCTGTCTGCATCCATGCCGTGCAGAAAGAGAGCATTGCTACTGAAAAACAGTGACACATAAAAGCTAGCCAAATATGAGGTTTAGAAAGAAAAGTCTTGAGTTTTGTAATTAAAGCTGGTAGAAGTGTCCATAATGTTATCTGGTCCTTGTGAATTAAGTCAACAAAGAGCACTACATATTTTAGGCAGGTTTTTACCATTTAACTAAATGCATGTATATACATGTCAGCCCCCACCCTCCTAAATGAGGTTTTTGTACAATCCCACTGATCATCATTTAGAATTCTATACATTCTAGACAAGATGAAAACTAGCAGAGAGAACCTAGTGCTCCTAGAAGAAAACATCAAACTTAATATTTTCATTCTCAGAATGACAGCTGTCAACTGTTACCATATATGAGGAAGCATAGATGGAGAATTCCCAAACCTCGAGGAATATTTGACAGCTTTTACCTCAGTGAAGTTAATTCAATACCAATACTTCCTTCAGAGGAAAAAAGGCAAATAAAAGATATAATCGTGGAGAGGTTAGCCTTGATTTTTACCTCAGTATACGAATGGCTTCAACCTCAGCTTCCAATATTGATTTTGTATCAAGCAATCCCTCGTAATTCACCTGTAAATTGCCAAGCATATCTTGTAAAACATGCTGCTCATCAATATGCTTAGTCGTCTCGGAAGCAAGTCTTTCTGACATCTCTGTGACTTCTTCATTTAGACTAGAAAGCAACTGTTTCTGACAATCCAAAGCTGCCTTCTGCTTCAAAAACTCGGCTACAGCATTCTCTTGAACAATCTTCTCCTCTTCCAAAGCAGTAATAGCTGAAAGATAATCCCTTTCCACTTCTAAACCCCGTCTTCTTTCTTCTTCCATCTTTCTTTCCCAATACTGCTTTATTTCACCTCTTTCCAGAAGCTCAGATACTATTTCTTTCATTTCAGTCTGCTTCGCAGACTTCTCGGCTTCCAGCCTCAATATTTCAGCATGTATAAATTCCACCATTCTTCCACTTGTCAGTGCGACTGCTGCCTGTGCCTTTGTGCATGGTTTACTTGGTTGAAATCGCTTGCTCTGTCCTGTGAAAAAGATGTAGTTATTGTCATTTAAAATGTTATATTTTGAACCATTTGATATAAAAACTTAAACTGTTAGAGAGGGTTAAATTTTGTGTTCAACACACCCCCTCACAGAGATTCATTTTTTTTTCCAATTAAGGCCTAACGCGTGCGTGCACAATTTTATTATAAAGGTGGCATGAGACTTGAACCAGGACCTTTGCATGTTCTAATACCATGTTCAACCACTAGATCTAAAAGTTGAAACTGTTAGAGAGGGTCACGTGTATATCATTTAAATTTTGTCTTCAACATTATATAACATTGTAGTAGGTATAACGAGTGTTCACACAAAGTCGTGTACGTAGTCTGAACAAAATCAACATAGAGCCTAACTGATTTTAACACGATTGGCAAAGTAGAAAGATAGTTCGTATGCTCATAGTATCCTTACTCCTTAGTTAGCCAAAAAAGCCACAATTAACTACTAACAGTTAATTGTGTGCATTAACCGGGAACAACACATCTTTGCTAGGGATATATTGTGATTTTATTCCAGCATGATCAGAACTTGTTCTTCTTTCCCCCGTTTTGCGCGTGTGTAAATGTAAGCTGCAGGTACTGAGGGGTAGGGGAGCGGAGAGAGAGAGAGAGAGAGAGAGAGAGAGACCAAAAACTCTTCTGAGTATGCTCTTTTCATCAGAGAGAATGTCCAGGAAAAGCTCCACCAGCACATCTGAAGAGATCTCTCTCACGTCAAGAAATCCAATGTTCTTCCTTGACATCTGAACTGCAAATGAAGTCAAATTTTAAGAGATAGATGACTTTCAAAACGTCAAGTCAATAAGCTGTAGTTTCTTTCCTACCTCCTCAGTAAGAAAAAATGACAGTTAGCAAAATGAAATAAGCTGTAGTTTCTTTCCTACCTCATCATATGATGCAAGAAAAAACAACAGGTAATAAGCTGTAGTTTCTTTCCTACCTCTTCAGTAATTCCTTGTCTGACTTCATATTCTACCTTTGCTCTCCAACTAATCAGATCCTGCCGAGATATGAATCTATCACACCAAAAATTATGATTTTCAGGCGCAAATGAAATATAAACCTGGGGTGGATAATTTTTTCTTTGGAATTCTTTCTTTTGGGTGACTGGGTGGGTGGGTGGGTGGGTGGGTGGGTGGGTGCGGGAGATAGATTGATGCAGAGTTCAGCACATTTGATGTACCTCTCAGGACAGAAATTGATGAATCCTTCACCTTCTAAATCATTTAGACTAGTGCTTGAGCTTCTTTCTGATAGTTTGCTTCTAATAATGCCAGCCTCAGCTAGTGCTATATTACAAGTTCAAAACATGATTCAAACATTTTTTTCTATCAGAAAACACACACAAAATAATCGGGTGACATCATGACAAAGCCTTACACTGAATGGATTCAAAATCAGGGTCCTGCACGCTCACATCATCAAATGCAGTAACTGTAGAACCAGAAAGTGCAGCAGATGAATTTATCTGATATTTCCTACTTCTGCAGACCAGATAACAAATAGGTAATCAGAACCAGCTAAAAGCGCTTGGATAAAGAGTTTTAATAAACCAGAATAGTTAAAAATATGTGTGAATCTAATATTACCTCTCCAGTTGTGAATTCGCCCGAAAAAACCATCTTGCATATTCCCGTCTTGTACATAGTTGTTCTGCTTTGGCATCATCTTCAGTAATCTGTATAACTTGATCACAATCAAAGGAACCATGCTCAGAACTGAAAAGCTTTAATTCAAATACCAAACTATCTCATTGCAAAAGCATTAAACTATTTTGGACTACCAATGGAAATAGCCAGATTTCCTTTTTCTTCGAGTAGGAAATGAGGTGTTAAGAGTGTTAACATAACACTATTCTGAACAAGTATAACCACCGAATCTCAAACTTTGCTTATGCACTCCCATAATAATATTCTTAGAATCAGCATCAGTCTTTTACAACTTAGTCACTATAATAACCTTTTACAAAAAGGGATCATACACAATTCATTACAAAGTTTGAGGATTTATTGTAACCTTATTTCGGAAAATTCAATTGTATTAGGATTCTGTATGTTGGGTGTCTGTGTCTCAATATGTGTTATACCTTAACTTGAGGAGGAAATGGCCATTACAGAGGTTGTAGTAAAATACAGGCAGTAGAAAACATATCACTGGAACATGCAATATGCTACTGAACCATACCTTCAGTTTCTTCAGCATTAATAGAGCTTCCTGTTGAGTGGAATCGACAGCAAATGGAACTACAATACGTTCCAGGCTTCTTTCTTTCACTGTACTATGGCTCGTATCTTGACAGGAGTAATCAAGAACAAATTAGCTAGGATCGCTAAATATGAGGAAGGTAATTCAAAGGCAGGAATATTTCCAGAGACCATCATAAAATACATGCATCAATGGGAATGTCCCCTAGATGGAAAGCACTAATAAAAGCTAATGGAATTACAAGCATCATGATAATGTTTTCTTGTTTCTGTTACACAACTTATTTTTAAGCTGATCATTACCAAATATCGGAGTGAAAAGTTGCTACAAGAAGGATACTGCATTTCAAATGAAGGCTAAGCTTACAAAGTTTACTTATAAGTAAATAAAGGAGTTTTAAATAAATAGTACTTTACTACTACCTTGTGCTGACAACAAGGTAAGAGTTTCAAAATAAGTAAATTTTTTACTTGGAAGTTAAAAGTAAGTTATCAGAACATGTTTAGGAAAAGAAGGAAAGAGCTCTAAATAGACGGAAAAGGAAGTAATATGTTATCAAAAATTGCTAATTGTTCATCAAAAGCATAATAGAGACCAAAAAGGAAGTAATATATCATCACAAATTTCTAATTGTTCAGCAAAAGCGTAATAAGTTTGAATCAAGATTAAAAGCCCAGCTAAAAAATTTATTTCCTGCTTCAATCAGCTAGACTAATGATTGCAAAGAACTCGTTGAATTCTAATTCCTAAGATCATTTTCTTTCCAAGCAAAGAACATTAGTAGATTTCAGTATGCAGTTATAACCAAACCAATAACAACTAGCTAGCTAAGACAATATAGAAAGGCATATTGTCAATATAGTTTATTCACAACAATCGCAACTTTGGAAACATAATGTTTTATGCATTTGAAAGTTTCAAGAAACTACGTTATAAGCTAAGCAATAGCAATTAGACTGACTAATCCAAGATGCATTATCGCATCATATGGTCAGCAATAGGTTCAATTTAGAAAAGAAAACAGAACAAATCAACTTCAAAACTCATCAATTAAAACACCTGTTGTCATGTTGTCATTGACTGCCTCAGACACTCCCTCAAAACTGTCTTCAAGCATTTCCTGATCTTCCAATGACAAATCAGAACTAACCTTTTCACTAGCAGTGTTTCTTTTATCTATTGAAGACAGCACAGAAATCCCATGTGAAGCATTAAATGGGATTCTGAGTCTAAACCTAAAACCTGACCAAGCAAGATAAAAAATTAAACCAGCAATTCAATCCCAGTTATATAAACATTCCATCAAGTTAAAAACCTCAATCAGCAACCAATGTCACAAGCAATAATTATAACATTTTCAGGGGGAAAACACAAACTTTTCTTAAGATTGAAGAGTAGGCAAGAATACCAAGCAACGCAATAATTGAAGCTCCAATGCCAATTACCAAAGCTGTGGGCAAACCTTCAAAACCCCATTTCGTAATTAGCCTCGAATTGCCAAAATTTAAAATAAAGGTCAACATTAGGGCTCATAAAGCGCTCAAAGATCAAACCTTTACTCTTCTCCTTTATTGTCTTCGGAGCAGCTTCCACAATGGCCCAACCATTATACTCGTCAGGTGTATTTTTGTCCCAAGAAACCCAATTCAATTCAACACTTGAATTTTTCTCAGCAATTGAAGCTGATACTGAAAAGGTCCTAGGGTTTTTGGGCCTGATGAAAAATGGGTTTGCAGAAAAATTGAAATTGAAACGGTGTTGAAATAACAAGGGGGCATTTGAGGACAACGAAAGTGAAGAAGATGACAGTGAAGAGCACATCTTCGAGTTCTAGGGGTTTAATGGGCAGAGAAAATTCGGATTAGGGTTTGCAGGGTGGAATGGAATTAGAGTACATTGGATGTGTACGAGACCCTTAGGTGGAAGGTTATGTTAAGGCCTTCTCCATAGAAACCACTAACGAGTTTATATTCTCTGCAAAATTTTGCACGCTCATTTTTTTCATTTTTTCACTTGTTATCAGTAGTTTCTGTGAGTACTAAGCAATGTCGTCAAAGCCGAAATATGATGGTTCACTTTCGCCACCACTTTAAAGTTTAGTGATGTGGATAAAATAATTTAAAGTTTGGTAGTCAAAGTGAAAACTAGACTAATATATACTGCTTACCGCAGTAGAATCCGATCGTATATGATTCAAATTCTATAGAAACTCAATATCACCAATCAATCAGAGCTTTGAGCTCAATCTCCAAGGGTGATGATCCAAGGGTAATGACGAAGGCCCGCTTCAAGAACATTCTTCAAGAGTGATGAACTAATGTGGTAGAGTGATGAAATCTAAAAATATTGAAGATAAATTCGGCACTGAATTTGAAGAGAATGAATTTGAAGGAGGAGATATATGATTTTAAAGTGAGTGAGGTTGGAAAAACATCTCTAACGATCGTTTTGACAAAGTTTGTAATTTCGTAAATTTCCTTTTCAAAAGTAAATGTCCGTTCTCTTTACTATTTTCACGATGTTTTTAATTTTCAGTTTTCTAAAATACTAAAAAACATTTATTAGATTGTTTTTATATTTTTGAAAACAAAGTTAAATTTATAACACAAAACTCAAAACGTATTTTTTACATTTTGAGTGTTTGAAGTGAAAATATTCAAAATAAAGAAAAAAATTGTTTAAATAAAAATATTTAAAAAATAAATTTCTAAAAAAAACAAAATTCTAAAATTATATTAAAAAAATGCTAAAAAATTAAAATTTTATAAAAATGAAAATTCTAAAATACGAAAAAAATAATTCAAACCCTTATTGGTTATTTAAATAAAAAAATTTAAAAAGTTATTTAAATGAAAATATATTAAAATTCTTAATCTACGTCATTAATTTTTATTTTTTTTATTTCCTATTTTGTCAATTTATTATTTGATTGTATTTTATTTTTGTTACCAAAAAAAATTATAAAGTCCACTAACTTTAAAACTTATATATTACTTGATAATATATTTGCATGAAATTGTTCTTTTTACTGAATAATTAAATTCATTGAATAAAATGTTATAAAATAATTTTTTAAAATTCCAAAAAAATGTCTTTTCTAGTTTTCTGTTTTCATAAATAGTTTTTCAGAATAACAAACCAAACGCATTTTCAACAATTTTAAAACAATCTTTTAAAACAGAAAACTAAAAAAAAATCCAAAACTCAAAACTGAAAATTTAAACCCAAAAAGAATACAACATAAATGGCCAAGACTCAAAAGTGGGTGAAACTCATTGTAGAAGAAAATAAATAATTAAAGGAAATTGTTGTAGAGATTTCAATTCTTTCAAAAATGTTCTGTCAAATCCAAAATCTTTTAATTTTAACACTTACATCTCAAACTTTTTAATAAATGTGCATTGGATCTTTAGACGATTTCTATCTAAATGACCGTTAATTGATCAAAAGTCAAACATATGACCTTAATTTGACAAAGTTTTAATAAAAGCAAAATAGTCTTTTTACTATTGATTATTTAAAAATTGTTGGAAATTAGTTTAAATATTCGAAAAATTGGTTAAGTGTTGAAAACCAGCTAAAGTGACTTCGTGTCAACTTCGGCTAAATATTCAAACTCGACCTAATCCGTTTAGGTAAAATAGTTTGCCACTTCGCCACTTCAGGACGTCGAAACGGGGATCGGCCTGAAAGTCAATATCGGATGAATAAGAAATTACGGAGAAGAAAAAAAAAATTCAGTTTTATTCAAAGTCATGCGATCGCATGGTTGAGTGAACAAGCGTGTCCTTTCGAAGTGTTGTACGATTTGGCTCCACACCACTTCGTTCCCAACTCTTCATCATCTATAAATAGGACCCTAAGAACATCCTATTCTACACACCAATGATATGCAAACATAAATATCACTCTCTCTTCTTCTCTTGAACCAAATTCTTGCATTCTTGTTGCATAAATTCTGGTTTTTATTTTCATATTCATTTTGGAGTACAAAGCCATTATTCTGGTTCGTTGTACTTGTATTTTGAAGTGCTGCAAACACAAGTGGTGGTCGTTGTATCTTGAAAGTTGATTGCCATAAACTGAGGGCACCGTTGCGGGGCAAAATCAACTTAAAGACAAAGTGTTCAACATTTGCCTCGACTTTGCATCTTTTTTTCATCTCTTTTCTTTTTCTTATTTCCTTGCCGTTATTCTGTCCATTTGTCGGCACTGGTTTTCATATAAATATTATGTTCTTTGGCGTCACTATACACAAAATCACCCAACAAAAACAACTAGAAGAAGAAGAAATAATAAAAAAAAAAAATCTTTCTCAATCCACCATATTCGTGAAAGTTGTAGTATCGGGGCTTGGGGGTATGGGATGGTGGTGCGTGGGTAGGTGGGAAGTGGGATGGGAGTTTGCTAGGGAAAGTTCCAAAAAGCCTAAAGTTTCTCTTTCGAGAAGTGCTACCCGAAAGTTGAGAAAAAAAATAATAACCTCCTGCTTAACTATTCCACTGTAACTTCTCGCAACCACTAGCTCTATCCTAACACTACCACTATTGCCCGCCCATGCCCCTATTAACTCCACCAGAAAAATGCACTTATGACTCTATGAAAAGAGAATCAAAATCCCCCCAACCTTATACCAAGAAGCCTTGTGGAAAAGTGCCACCATCCATCCATCTTCCTCTACCAGAGCCGCCGCCACCATCAACATCTTCTTCAAACACAAAACAGTATGTTCCTTGTACAGTTGTACTTTGCTGAGTTCCTTATCAGAACCCATGATCTCTCCTGAAATCATACAAATCTTGAATTCTTCAAGTCAAGTCTTGAATCATCAATCACCAGAAGACTCATCTTTTCCATCTCATCTCAATTGTTCATCATCGGATACGATCCCGACAGATTATCCCACATGCAGGTTTGGGTTGAAAATCACAGAGGAGAAATCACCCATGTTGGTAGCGGTCTAGGTGGTGAGTAAATTTAATCAATACTTACTGAACATTACCTTATACTAGCATACCATTTCATTGCGGTGGAATCCAACTTTTGAAGCTTGTTCGTTGAAGAATATTAAAGAAGAAAAAGATTGTGAAAGAAATTTAAAAAATGGTGAAGAGAAGTATTGAGAAGGAGAGATTTGAGGTGATGGTGATTTTTTGAGAAGATAGACATATATGTTGATTTTGTGTGAGTGGAATGAAAACATCCCTCAGGGTCGGTGATTACTACTTATTCAACCAATAACAAAAAATAACCCACTGCTCATCCATTACACACCCGTAACCGATTTGATCTCTGTCACTCTCACCTAACGGAATGTGCCACGTGGCGGATGAAAATTCGACGCGACACGTAAAAGCTGTGAATTGATGCCAAATGAACCGTGAGTAAATTTATTCAATGTTCACTGAACATTACCTTACATGCTCACTAATAATAAAAAAAGTAATCCATTGCTCATCTATTTTTCCTAATTCTTACATGTCCGTCATCGATTTGATCTCCATCGCTCTCACATAATAGAATGTGCCACATAGCATATGAAAATCCGACGTGGCACATAACAGCCATGAATTGATGCCAAATGGGCAACATCAACACAAAGAGAATGGTGAACCACACTTCTCTCAGTCACCCAAATTCAAATTACAACTTTGAATAAAATGTAATATACCAATATCCCCAAATCCGGTAGAACCCTAACCCCTTTTCCCATCTGAAATCTTGCATTCTATTGCTCAAATTCGAATTAATCCCCCGCGAGGATAAAGCCTAATATCAACCCAACCAAATATCTTGAATTCCATTGTCAAAATTCGTAACTCCATAAATTTACCAAGATAAACCCAAACCCCCCCATACCCGAACCAAATTATTGGATTCGCAATGGAAAATTCTGCATCCACTTTCCAAATTTCATTGCCAAATTCAAATTAACCCCTGCAAGTATACGGGGTAGCGTTCAAGTAATAAAGTGATGATGGATTGTCGTTTCCACGAGAATTGACCTATTTGCTCAAATATATTAAAACTAGTCTATTGAATTGTTTTATACACACACAAAAAATTGGTTTGAGTATCTTACTTAATTACTTAAATGAAAAGCAATAGAAACAAAATGAAAGTAAATGAAAGCGAAGTTTTTAAAAACTCAAGTTACCCCAAACAAAATAGCATACAAGACATCATGGCTATTATGTGCCACGTAAGATTTCTATTCGTCACGTGGCATATTTCGTTTGGCGAGAATGACGAACAAGTAAGAATTAGGAAAGATGGATGAGCAATGGATTATTTTTTATTATTGGTGAGCAAGTACAAATGTAAGTTAATGTTCAATGAGCATTAGTTAAATTTACTCGCTTTTGGCCTATTTCGCATCAATTCACGGCTATTATATGCCACGTGGGATACTCATTTGTCACGTGGCACATTTTTGTTAGGTGAGAGAAACAGAGATCAAATTTGTAACGGACGTGTAAGAATTAAGAAAGATGGATGAGCAATGTGTTATTTTTTATTATTGGATGAGCAAATACTATTGTAAGGTAATGTTGAGTGAGCATTGATTAAATTTACTCGTCTTGGTGGTGGGGTTAGGGTTAGGGTAGGGTGGTGGTGCACATCATGGGGGTGGGAGATTGGAAAATATGACATATTTTCCATTTTTTTTTTCTTTTCTTATTTATTTTTTGTTTATCCTTTTTAATTTTTTAAAATAATTAAATATGAAATGATGATTATGCCTTTATGAAAAATTATCAAATTAAGATCAACTGACGGCCTTTGGACAGAAATCGTCCAAAGGTCCTTATGGCGCGCGTATATTTATCAAATGCTTGGTATGTAGGTAGTAAGATTATAAGATTTGGAATCTGGAGGCACATTTTTGAAAGATTTGAAACATCTGCTACGATTTTTTCAATAATAAATATAAATGAATTTTGGTTATGTGTGAATTGATTTTGATGCTGAAGTGATCAGTTCTTAAGCTATTAAATTTTAATTTTTCGATCTTTGCCCTACAACTAAATATAGTTTTGGATTGATTTTCAAAATTTTCGATTGCATCGATTAGTCTGACCCAATTTTAATAACTAAGCAGATGTTTGGACGTGCTAAACAATTCTCAGGCCTTAGTAAAATATTAGAAGTAAATAAGGTAATTATTTTAATAATAAATTTTAAATTCTTGTTAATCTATTAGTAACTTTTTTTATTTCGCATTTTTGACATAAAAAGGATTAGTTTTTTTTATGAGGTATATGTTATTATCTCTTTCAAGAAAAACAAATAATTTACATGTCTTATTTTTAAATTCATAAGTTATTTTGATAGTAAATTTAACTTTTCCGTCAAATCTTGATAGAAAAAATAACTTATTGTTAAATTAAGTGCTTGTTTAGTGTAGTAAAAAGTTGTTAAAAACTGTGGTTAAAGTTAACAATAAATTTTAACCACATATTTTAAGATCCACATTTTTTATTAATTTTTTAACCACATATTTTATCAATTTTTCTTTTATCAAAATTTGCTAAAAATCTAAATCAAACAAGCTCTAAGTAATTATTTTAATTTATTGTCACAATTTGGACTAAAAAAGGTTAGTTTTTATCAACTTGATAAAATGAAACAAATAAGTTATTTGACAGAAATTTAAACGTTACTTATTGAGCTTGGATTCCATCTCAAAAGATTAATCTTGTCGAGAAATAGTTCAAAAGCTTATATGTTCATCATTGGTATCATCTTTTATTGATGTGAAATTTTATTTTATCCTTAACAAGTTTATAGTGACTCGTTTGAAAATATCAATCTTATAATTCGTTGGCTTGTTTGAGATTTAAATAGATTGAATAACTCGAGCATTATGAAATTTGAGTGGTGATATAACTTACACGGTGGAGTCTTATTTATGGTCTTACCGTCCCACGCTTTCATCACCATATTGGTCACTTTTTAAAAAATTGTTAACTTTTTTGAACTTTTTGAAAAATGATCAATGTAGTAATACTACGTGGACAGTTGGCACCATAATTAGTGCCCATTGTGAATACTATATCACCACTCTATGAAATTTATACTGTGTTCAATCACTTGATCTAAAAACTTAGAAATACAACCTTGAGTTGCTTAAAAAATTGTGCTACATAAACAAAATAGACGATATTTGAAAAAAAAATCATCTCCAGTCTAAACTAATGTGGCAAAGAAAAAAAACAAACATTGTCTAGAACTTCATTTAGATTCATAAACTCTATTAGAGATGTTGACAACAAAATTTAAACTCTATGCAGACTATACAAGTTTAAATATGATTTTATTTTTATTTTAAAAAAATAAAATGCATACACATGCAATCCGTTGAATCCATTAGCGCGGAAGAAGCAATCGTTATTATTAGCAACAATTAACATCACCATTTCAAAGGGTCTACAAAGAATTTCCACGCTCTCCTGCTCCCTCTCAAGGATTGGAAAACACATTCATACACTGCAATTCTGCAAAGTTCTAACCAATATCACAAGAAACGAGGTCCCTAAAATTAAGCATCATATAATCATATAAAATAACTAAATAAATGACGCGAAATCCATCTATTGAACAAATGATGTCTTATAATAAGTTATAACTGTCTAGAAAATTTCACTACCAGCTGCAGGTATAGAAGGAGCTACAGTTTATTATGAATTTGTTTCTATTCTTCTCAATGCACAGCTCTCATATCAAAATTCTGATCTCAATTCTCAACACTAATGAAACATTTGGTAAGATGAATTTGACCATACTGGACGATATTAAATAAGAAAAAAAAAGTTAAAATATTGTATATTGTATCGTCCAATATGATCTAATACTGCTTACCAAACATGCACTAACACAACATCAATAATTATGCAGCATATATAATGGGGTGGTCGTGACAAATTTTTAACTTCATTATCTTCTTCTCAGGAAGTTGCACCTTTTTCATTTGATAAAGAATCAGCTAAAAACTCTGATCTCAACTGCATCAGCAGCCTCCCTAGATAGTTGAGGCCTTCTCCATCTCGACCACCTCCCCAGAACAGATCATGTGGTGAAGCTTCTACAAGCACGGATCCCGCAGTCGAGAGTAGCATACAGGTCAAATTAGGATATGTTGAAAATTTGCACTTCAATGCCCTATACATAACATCAATTTTGGAAGATTCCCAATCAGATCTCACCTGCATGGTGAAATGGCAAAATTGAATCAGGTTGCTGTTCAAAATTGTAAGTAATCATGTGGCAGGAACTTGGATGATACTTCTAAACTAAAATACAGGGAAATTTCAGAAATATCATGGTAGTCACTAAACAAAATTTTGTTTCAAGTTGGTAACTCAGCTTAAACATTTGTTACACTTTGTTCATTCCTTAAACACGTGACAGTCTACTTGGCAGAATAGTTGCATATAACTAGACTATCACGTCACATTTTCCGTTAGTCAAATTAAAAGACAAGGATGGCACAACTAACTTGAGATAAACTTTTGAGTTCAACAATCAACTCAGAACAAAATACAGTTTCGGGAACAACTTGAAAGTTTGCTAAAAGTCAAGTGACCGCCAAGTGTTTTTAACCCATGAAGTCTCGTTTGGTTGAAACTTGCTTGTCCTAATTATTGGAAGTATTAAGCTGCAAGTGTTTTCATGCCAATTTATATATCTGGTTACATTGGAAAGTAATACCAGATCTGGGCGCTGCCTTTGTATTTTCCTTCCCAATCGTGCTGCTTCCTCAGGACTTTTTGCATTTTTTATGTCTTCTAGACACTTTTTAGCAAAAGGATTATTTACGCCAACAAACTTATAAGCCTGCAAAATGCCAAACCTTGAAGAACATCTAGAAATGATTTATTAGACAAATTATATAAAATAAAGAAATAAAGAGACCTGGTAATAATGTTCCACACTTGGCCAGGTAAAATAATCTCCATTTTCATCAGGCATCTGAATTGGATGCAATGAGAAGTTTGAAAAGGCGCCATGAGGATCCCATGTTTTAAAGAAGAATATAATGTTTGATTCATAAGCAGAAACAGTTGGATCAATTGCAGAAGTCTCATCCATCGATGGAATATTAGGTGTCAGGTCGGGAACAGGCTGGAGAAATCCGCTTACTAGCATGTCAGGACCAATCTGCAGTTTGTGCATCAAACACGAGCCTAAATATAAAAACATAAAGGAGAAAAGAAAGAAGCCTAACAGACAAGTGGATAATATAACAATTTTAATCCTCGCAGCTCTTTCATAAGACGAGCCTTTACAATAATGTGTAGAGAAAAGCATAACTAACCCATAGAAAGGACAACTACACCAATATTGAAACTATGGATAAACATAAACATAAACATTGCAACATAAAATAACATCAGAGATAAAGAATTATAAATGTGCGTAAACTCAATACGGAAATATAATAAAGCGGGATTAAAGTATGTAATGGTTAATGGTAATGTAATGTGAGCACAAATCTGTTCATTACCCACAAAAGGTTGAGGCTTTTATGAACATTAAGAACAATTGGGATTAAATCTTTTTAGAGAAACATCACTTTTTATCCATCAACTAAAATGTATTTGCACTGATAAGCAATAAACTTCGCTTACTAACCAAAATCATTAAATCCATGGAAAAATGAACTTAGTATTATATCTTTTTTAAACATAGATTTTAGCCACATTTTACAATGTGAGTACATCTAATGAAGTTTTGGCATATGAACACAACAATTGTAGTATGTTTAGTACAGTATAATCAATGGAATCATGTTGGCGTAATCCACTAAATGTGAGATGAAGACTTCAATTATGCATCATTAATAAAGTTGATACTAATAACTACAAAAATCAACTTCCAAAAACAGCAAATATGTTGAAGTCTCAATGCCATTACAATATTCAACATTCTACATTTAAACACATACATGTACATTTATGGCAAGGTGCAAAAATATATTTGATCTCCAATTTCCAACTTGTTGGTGTTTACATAAATGTAGATTCATGTGGGTGTGAGGTAGAAAGACAAATATCACAAGACTCCAAATGTCCCCTAGTGTATAATGAAGGTTTTGTAGAGATGTAGGGACTATTCTGCAGAGATTCTGAAACTTCTTATCTATGCTACATCTAAAAGGCCTTTAAAAGGGAGAAACATTTTTAGACTATTTTATCTTTACAAAAAAATTTAAAATTCCATATTCACCCTTATTGTTATAATATTTTATTTATTATATTACATTTTAAGTTTACCTAATTAAATTAATATTGTATTCATTCATGAAACGTGTCTCTTGCCTTCCCAAAACCACCTTCAATGATCATACATTAATTTATTAAATATAAAATTAAAATTTGTAAACATTTAAAATTGTGGTTTATTCCTTTTTATTGCTAATTTTATGGATTTTTTTTTTAACTAAATGAGAACGTAATAGTTATTTTTACGAGAGATTTGGGACTATGGTTGAATTATTTTATAATATTTGACAATTCGGTATTTTTATTTATACTATATCTAAATGAAGAAATATTTTTTGACTATTCTATTCTTACAAAAATTTTAAAATTTCATTTTCACTCTTAGTGTTCAATAATGTACAATTATCTTATAATATTTTATTTATTATATTACATTTTAGATTTACCTAATTAAATTAAAATTGTATTTATTCATGAAACGTCTCTTGCCCTCCAAAACCACCTTTAATGATCTTACATTAAATTTTTAACAATTTATTAAATGTACAATTAAAATTTTTAAACATTTAAAATTGTGGTTTATTCCTTTTTATCGTTAATTTTATGGTTATTTTTTCTTAAATGAGAACGTGATAATTATTTTTAGGAGAGATTTGGGACTATGGTTGAAATATTTATAATATTCGACAATTAGGTATTTTTAAAAACCGTGAATAGAAACCAAAATTCTTGGTTTTTTTTTCTCCCTCTATAGACAATAAAATATTATGAGACTTTTTATTCATATTTTGTTTAAATTATCGGTATTCTTTATGAATCAAAGAGCTTTTGGAATGTTAGTCATCTTTCGTAGAATAGCTACATCACCACTGGCAGACGTATATAAAATATCGCAATATTATATTAATGCTCCTCCTTATAGAAGTATTTTCCTCAAAATTTACATGTTCTTAAAAGATTATACATATCTTATCAGTATATAAATTTCTTCTATTTTCTTTGAATTAATAACTCGACGTAAAAGTATTAACAATCAAAAATTTAACCATGTTATACAGTGTCAATATCTAATATTTAACCACGATATTTAATTATGTTATATAGTCTCAATTCTAAAAAAAGTAAAATAAAATAAACTTTTCATATTAGATTCCTACAATAAATCACATTTAACCATTGAAAGCATTTGAAAAGCAAAAGTTTTACGAGTTGAACAACATTAATTCATAATTATTTTGATAATGAACATTAAAAGATGATATCTTGCAAATCTACCAAAATGTCAATGAGAGATGATTTACGGACTCATTTTTAGGTTTGTCTATGGCATACTTATCCAGTACGCAATCTGCAAGCGCTCAATAATTTGGTATACTCAGTCATATTAATAAGAGTTATAACGACTTGCATTTAACTATTCACCATTGTATCTCTCGACTTTATTTTAATATCTCTTTCGAAGAGAAATCGAATGTAAATTTACTCTTTTAAGTCAATTTTTATTCATTGGGATTCGTATCAATAATAAAAATCCTACTTTAGCAAATAGTGAATCGAATTATCAAGTACCTATTTTTTTTAAAACGGTGGCATGCATAGACTATTCTCTGCTTTGCCATGTATATAAGTTTTTCATGTGTATTGGAGATTATGAAATAATCTATTATATATTTAAATAGACATATCCATAACTGGAGAAGCATCCATTATAACAAGATAGAACAATTATCTGAATTGTCTTGTATACATCAGTGACTACAGGTAGGTCATGTATTATCTTCACTATTTATGTTTAAAGCAATATCACTTAAAACTGTAACAAACAAGGACATACCCTCATATAACTATTTCTTCTAACTAAATATCTAAAGTTTCATAATATTAATGAATAAATCAGAGTAGTTTATGTATTTAAACTGAGAACACTAATACATTTAAGTCTTCTTTCAAGCTCGGGCCACGAAACGACTTAGAAGATGTCCTATTACTTTTATCAAAGCTCGACTTAAAAACCAATAACAACCCAAGCCTATAAGTAGCAAAAAATTTAAATCGCCATTAATCCAAACAATTTTATTTCCAATTTAAGTCAAATCACAATAGGCCAAAAATAACATGCCCACCCATTTAATTTAATAGGCAAATCCAAAAATATACTTATTCCTCAATCTTTAAGATATATGTTGCAAATATTTTTGATTTAGTAAAAATAAAATTTACCTAAAGAAGTGTAAAATTAAAAAAAAAAAAAGTATAAGATACATGTCAACTATGACATGTATGTCTTTTATTATCTCATACTAAAATTAGTAATTATTAATTTCATTTTTCGTAAAATACAGTTACCAAGACATCATCAATTCCATAAGATTTAATATCAAGGATTCGTCAATCATCAAAGCTCAAATCACCAAAAAGTAGTAATTGGATTCAAGTTAGTGTTGGTATTACCACAATATAAAACTCATCTCGATTGCAATTGTACTTCTATGAATGTAAATAAAATATCAACATTATTCATTATAACATCGAACAATACAATACATCATGTTATCAAAAACCGTGTTGTTCTATCTTTATTGCATTTGTTACTTTAACATTTTAACTATTAATAATTAAAAAATAGAAATTTTGAAATATTAAAAATTACAAAATTATTGCAAAATCACGTGCAACGCATGTGTTTCTAACTAGTTGCACTAAAATCAGCTAATACAGAGAAGAAAAAAAACATAACAAAGATATCATATACTAATTAGATGAGAATTCATTGGTTAAGTGGTTCCCAAACCTAAACCTCAACTTACTAATAACAAAGTCCATGGAAACATCATAACAATGTTCTTTGTTTTCTGGTTTATCCGTCACTATAAGAAAGCAATCAAAAAGATCATTTTGGTCTTCTTTCTCATTATTAAAAATAAATTGCTCTATAAGAATAACTTATACACCACTTCACCAACTCGCTGATACTCAGAATTGAGGTATAGACAGTATAGCAGATCTATAATACAAGGAAAAAACAAATAAAACTATTTATGCTATATCATCAGCATCTGAATTGTGGACAAAGATTTTAATGACACAAAGATAAAACGCATGTACAAACAGAAATATCTCTAACCTGCTCGTATTGAACATCAATTAATTCCAAAGCCTGTGTCATCTCCACCATCCCCAGTTCCCCAACAGGGGACGGTGCATTTTTCCCACCAATTATTTTAGGGGCTACAAATGCATGCACCTGCAACAAGATATAATGTAGACAACTATAAAAACTAGGAGAAAATATTTACTGAAATTAGTGCTTGCGTAAGATCCCTGATGTCTAATACCTAATTGGTCATTATGTTACAATAAATCCACCAACCAGAAGAGATAAGATCAAGCAGGAGTTGCCAAACAAAGAAACATGGGAGAAGACTCAGAGTAAAGTTACAAAACAAACTTCCAGTGAACAAAAACCAGAAGAATAAATAGTTAAAATCACATTTTAAAGGCTAAACGTTAAATAATCAGGCTGTGAATGACAGCCACTCCACAGTAGACATCATCAGAGGGTAAACTTCTGCAGTAGTACTCTTTCTGGTAGAGTAAATTTTAGTAATATAGCATGGGTCTACCTATGCATACCTTGTGTATGACACCAGATGAAATTGCAGAAGCAGCCAACGTCCCTCCACATTCCCACAAAATCGCAAGATAACCACGATCATAAAAGTATTCCATGACATCTTTGGGATTTAGGATGTCAAATTCAACCACTTCGACGCCCTTTGATGCAAGGAATTTCTGGAAACTCCTCCTTGCACCTCTCTGTGTAGCAACCATAGTGGGCACCTCGGTATCATCCCACAAGTTTGCAACCTCGGGAAGATCGAGAGTTTTTGACATTACAATCCGTCGAGGAAAATGTCCACCTCCATGTCTTGCAGTTAGATGTGGATCTATATTTCAAACTTGAATTAGAATGGTATTCAAACATTTTCAGCGTTTCCATCAATCGAAAAGTTATAGGTACGAAAGATCCATACTATCTCTCCGTACAGTATTTCCTCCAACAACAACAGCATCACTTCTGCCCCTCAATTCAAAAACTCGAGATCTCGACATTTTGCTGCTTATCCATGATGCATGTCCACTACTTGTGGCAATTTTCCCTGTTTTTGGGTATAATCAGTAAAATTACCCATTTCTCAAATTGTTTTAATCTGTATCCCAAAAAAAGCCACCCTTGTTTTATCATATGCGACCATTAAATGTGTTTAAAATAGTTATATTCTTCTTACCATCAAGTGTCATTGCATATTTGAGAACAGAGAATGGAACTCGAGAAGCAGCTCTATAGAGCAAAGGAGCATTGACTACCAGGCAGGATTTCAGAGCTTCCTACAAGACAAGTCTAAACTGTTAATATATTAGAATGTGCTACATTAGCTACATAGAGAGAGAGAAAGGAAACTGCATCAGAAGTGTTTTAAATCAAGTATCTATGAAATATACAGGCTAGAGGTTATCTGAATGACCACACAACTAGATACATTGATAACTGACATGATTGCATGAGATACCCTTTAACAAGTTATCAATCAACATTTCTGGAACTTAATACAATAGTTGGAAATATACCTTATAAGCTTGAAATTTAAGCCTAAAACAATGATAAAAATCAATAGCAACTTGAGTCATCAAATGCAAATCAAATTGCACGTAATGTATCTATTCTAACTCCTAGTGCATTTAACAGTTAATTGGTTTACATATTGGACTTATAAATAAAATTAGCACTAATCGAGTAGCTGCAAGCAAAATTTCAGGTGAGCTCAGGAAGTATTCTTAGATTAGATTATAGTACCTCAAAAGCTTTACTTTGCAGATCCTCACCAAGAACATCAACTAGCAGTCCTTCACTTCTGAGAGCACGAACAGCATTGCCCCGAAGGTGCTGCAAAGGGTGCCTAATCCCGATTACAACTCTAGTAATTCCTGCCTAAACATGCATCAGGCACATTTGAATTTGGAGTATAAAGAATAATTCAAAAACGAATACTACAGAAGGGTAGGAATTTGATAGTGAGTAACAATCCAAGAGTACACTTACGAAGCAAATGATCTTTAATTACCCTATACTCCCACAAATCTTCAATTCCGAAATTTCATAAGATATTGATAAACAAAGGTACTATAATTAACCTTGAATTCCCACATTATCTTCCAACTTGAAAGAATTTTAAGCAAGGTACAAAATTTATGCAAAATGTAACTAATAAATTTCAATTGCTTACCTGGACAATGGCAGAAACAGAAGTGTGTTCGGCGGCGCAATCAGCGGATTCCATATTGAGATAAGCGGTTGCGCCACGGGAAAGATCGCCGGCGGCCTCCACAGCCTGCAGCTCTGCCGGCGTGGTCCCCTCCCCATACAAATACCCCTCCCCTAGCACCACCACCCTTTCCCTTTCTTTGGTGGCGCTGGTTATCACACAACCGAAGTTTGGGTGTGGAGCGGTGAAGCCCGCCGAGCTGTCGGCTAGCTCCGCAGCGCGTTTGATGTACACAGCATCAAGAGCGTGAGACGAAGATGAGGAGGAAGAAATTGAAGTGGATTTGCAAGTAATGGGAGAAGGAAAATTCAAAGCTCCTAATGCGAACGCCATTAGGTTATCTATGCACATATATCACATAGTCAATATGTATATACAGTTATACCCACAAATATATATATGAGTTATGGTCGGCTTTTAAGAAAAAGTAGTTTAGTTATGCTCTGGTGAGAATGTCCCGTTGGCTATTCCTTCACTGCTATTTCAGCCCTTTGTTAGATGTCAAAATTTTAGCAGCAAATAGTGTCGGACAATCCACTTTGACTCGTTTTTATAGTTTACACACTTTTGTATTTCATTTAGGATTAGAAATATGCGTAATCAGACCTGCTTTTTACATGTCTCTCATTATTTGGGACCTATTCACCTCTTTTTGTGAGGTTTAGGAATAATGTTACGCATCACCACGGATTATTATCACTAATCTAGGTGATAGGAATCCCCTGATTCATTGTTTATTGAATCAAAATGTATCATAACTCCATTGGACAATTAATCGAGAGGCTCACTGCCACCTTGATTGGTGATTTCTCTTATGCTTTATTTTCTAACCAGTTAGAAGTATCGAGACTCAAGTTCATTCTTACCATCAATTGCATATTTGAGAACAGAAGATGGAACTCGAGGAGCAGCTCTATAAAGAAAGGAGCATTGACTACTAGGCAGGATTTCAGATCTTCCTACATGACAAGTCTTAACTGTTAATATATTAGAATGTGCTACATCAGCTTCATAAAGAGAATGAAAGGAAACTGCATCAGAAGTGTTAAAAATCAATAATCTACATGAAATATATAGGACTAAAAAGGTTATCCGAATGACCACACTACTAGATACGTTGATAACTAACACGATTGCAAAAAATACCATTTTGCAAGTTATCAATCAACATTCTAGAAGTTATTTCAATAGTTGGCAATATAACTTATAAGCTTGAAGCTCTGAAATTTAAGCCTGAAAAAATTATAAAAAGCAATAGCAACTTGAGTCATCAAATGCAAAGCAATTGCAGGTATTGTATCTATCCTAACTCCTAGTGGCATATAACATTTAATTGGTTTACATATTGAACTTATAATTAAAATAGTTAAAGAACAATGACAAATAACATTAACATTAACCAAGTATCTGCAAGCAAAATTTCAAGTGATATCAGGAAATATTTTAGAATAGACTATATGACCACAAAAGCTTTACTTTGCAGATCCTCACAAAGAACATCAACTAGCAGTCCTTCACTTCTGAGTGCAAGGTCAGTGTTGCGCCGAAGATGTTGCAAAATTCAGGGGCGGAGCCACCTGGGTCTAGTGGGGGCAGTTGCCCCCACTGGATTTGGTCCTGGGTATTTCACCAATTTCACTTGAGGGGCAGCCGGTTCTAAAGGCAAGGGTAAAACCATAAACAACCACATCAAAAATTCAAGAGAGATATTTTTGAGAAAATCACTGTTGCGTAAGGAATATTACCTTCAAGAAACAACAAATTTGGAAAAATCACTGCAACACAATTTTGGTGATGAAGAAGTTGAGTAGAAATGACTGAAACACAAGATAAATTGGTGCCAAGAGAAACCTTAGCCGCATTTCCATCCTCTTGCTCTATCAATAAGACTTGAAACAAAACAAGCGTGGGTTATGAATTACACCAAGAAGATTGGCTTTTAATTGGGCACACAGCACAGAATGGGCTTGTGTCCAATTTTATTCAGTTAGTGAAAATAGTATAGTATACTGCTTATCCTTGTGTCGTGTTGAAGGTTATTCATGTTGAGAAATAATGATGAAGGGATAAAATTGAGAGGAAAGATTTGAAGAATGTTAAAGAAAAATGAAAATAAGAGATTTGACAATACAAATATTTTTTTGAAAATTGAAGATATCGTAAGTCGAGATGAAAATTTTATGCGATCGTGATTAATTAGAATATGTTTCGAAAAGTTTTTCTTTTAGATTGTAAATAGTACACCTTACAAATATGTAGATAAAAATAAGAGAAATTGACGCAAATGGTCTATAACATATGATAATAGTGCGTAAATGGTCCATAACTTTTTATTTTTGGTGGAGTGGTCCCTAACCTATATATTTAGGTGCGCAATTGGTAATTTTGGACAGATTCTGTTTAAACCCTATCCATTTAGGTGTGCATATGGTCTCTCTCTCTCTTTTTTTTTTTTTTGTCTTTATTAGTGGGAGTAAAATTGTCAAGTTACATTTCTTTTCTTTCTTTCAACCTACATGAATATATACAGATTTCAACCTACATGAATATATACAGAGAAATATATATTTCTCCTTCCATTTTCAGAAGAAAAATTCTCCAACTCTGTAGCTTTTTCTTCTTTCATCATTCTTCTGAGAATTTCACCACTGTTGAGCCTCATAGGCTAGTCAACCGGTTGCAACCGAGTGGAGGTTTGCCAACTCTTGACACCAAGAAGCTTTCTTTATAGCTTTCCCACCAAGAATAGAAGAAGGAAAATCAAGCGCATAACTTCAATTATGCAGCCTTCAACAGTGATAAAAGAACCCACAAATCCTTTTTGCTTTGTATCCGAATTGGGTTCTTTTGTGTAATATTATTCGAGGCACGATCGAGATGGGCACTCAGCACTTCTAATGAACTACTTGTATTTTGATGCCGAAAAGAAGCCCAAGCCATGGCTTCATTGAGTTTGAGCACCAAAGGGGTTTAGAAGTGTTTATTAGTTTTGGGAGGAGAATAAAATGGAATTTTAGCAAAATGTTGTCAAGATCTTATACCAATCTTCTAGATTTAGTGTCCAGGAATTTCCCCGTAATGGGTAAGGAGAAAGAGAGGAAGCGATTCCCGAAGGTAATAACATTCCCTGGGAGTATAGTTGAGTTAGATGATGATCAGACTAATAGTGTTACATCAAAAAACCTATCTTCGGTTGCTGGTGAAAGAATGATTATTGTGGCAAACCTTTTGCCTTCGAAAGCAAAGCGAAGCCAGACAATAAATGGTGGAATTTTAGTTGGAACGAGGATACTTTGCTTTTGCGGGTTAAGGATGGCTTGTCATAAGACATGGAGGTGTTGTATGTTGACTCATTATTTGTTGATGTTGATCCAATTGAACAGGATGATGTAGCCAATTATCTTTTAGAAAAATTCAAGTGCGTCCCTACTTATCTTCCACCTAATCTTTTAGGAAAATATTATGGTGGCTTTTGCAAGAAGCAGTTGTGGCCACTTTTCTACTATACTTTACCATTTTCAGCTGATCATGGAGGTCTTGTTTTCTCATGAAGTAGTTGAGGTGTTAAATCCCGAAGATGATTTTGTTTGGATTCATGATTATCATTTGATGGTATTGCCAACATTTTTGAGGAGACGGTTTATCCGATTGAGAATGGTTTTTTTTTTCATAGTCCATTTCCTTCATCTGAGATATATAGGACACTTCCTGTTAGAAAATAAATCTTTAAGGCCCTACTCAACTCTAACCTTATTGGAAAGAGGATCTATATTTCTCTTATATATTCATGTAGGTTGAAAGAAAAAAAAAAGAAATGTTACTTGACAATTTTACCCCACCAATAAAGACAAATAAAATGAAAGGGACCATTTGCGTACCTAAATGGATAGGTTTTAAATGGAATCCGTCCAAAAAGATCAATTGTACACATAAATAGACAGGTTATGGACTACTCCACAAAAAATGAAAGGTTATGGACCATTTGCGCAATATTGTCATACTTTAGGAACTATTTGCGCCAATTTTCTTAAAAATAATGTTTGACTAATTTATAAATACTAAAAAACATGTTCATTAATCTAATGGACTAGTCAAAGCACTACAACAGTACATCTACAAACCTCAAGCAAGTAAATAGTAAATATGTACATATCTCATTATGGTTTAATATCTAATAAAGCACCTATAACGTTACAATAATATAATTGTCTAAAACATATTTTAATATAAATCCTATGAGTTATCATACTAGTCCACACAAAATATATATTTGAAAAAAAAAATCGAGTAATAAATGGATCCAACTGTAAGCTCTATTATGATGATGAATTGAAGCAATGGTTTTTTTTTTTTTTTAGAAATGATCGATAGAAGGAGATGATTGATTGAGGGAGATGATTGAATTAAGGAGATGTATTGAAGAGCTTTGGCGTAGATGATTTTGTGAAGGGAGAAATCAAATACATAGTGACACATGGACGTTTAAGTACATATTTCTTTCCGTAGAGGAGAAAACTCCATATGGTCGTAATAATTGAATAGAGGGGGACGGGAAGATGAAGTTTTGAAAAAGTGGGATTTGTACAAGGAAATTATATAAAATATGAGATAATACAAGAGATAGAATTCACTTTTATTGTAAGGATTATAGACATGGATTGTGAGAAGTTAAAATTAAGCGATTCTCTATTTTTGTCCACTAATTTTTTTATAGATATTTAATTTTATCATTAATCTCTTATTCTAATTTATAAGTTAATTTCATAAATTTAATATTAGTTATTTAAATTTGATATGTAATTTTTGAAGATTTATAAACACAAAGTATTGTAATTTTTAATATGCATTAAGATTTAAATAAATGGATATCAAACTAACTATAATATACATTAAGAATTTACGTAAAATAGTTTTTAAGATATGCTAATTCTTTTTGTTATGTGATTAATTTGAATTTCATAATGAATAGATTTGATTTGATAATTTATTGTTGAGTATATTTGTTTATGATAATAATTTATTGGTCACCATTTAAATTGAACAAATCATTTTTAAAACTAAAACTTATTTATATTGATGTCTCATACATGCAATTTCATTGTTGACTGTTGCATCTTCAAATACAATTGACATTGTAGCATTATATTCTATCAACTTTTTCTCGTGACATGTTTAAATTTTAGTATAAGATTTAGAAATATTTGTGTTGTAAATATGGTAGGTGTATGTTACCTTCCAATTGTGATGTAATACAGACAACACTTGCACTCAAAATTGCACTAGAAATGCACGAAGAACATGTTTCGGTGTGTGAAATGCAATGGGATGCTAAATGTCGGACACGAAAAATGCAGCCAAAGGCTAAAACTAGCTAGCATTGTAAGCGGATAATCTATATATTTTGAAGAAGTTTGTGGAAGACTTAACAAACATGGACGACCTTGTGAAAAAAACCAATTTTAGGGAATTCTATGAGAGGAACTTGTTGAAACATTCTAGAAAAAAAGATATTTACATAAAATATATAGAATTATCTTTTAATGAAAAATCACGAATTTATAAACCATAAGCTCTGATACCACATGTTAATATTGTTCATATTTATATGAATATGAATATAATTCCAAGATCTTAAATTTCATAATTTTTACATACGAGTATGAAATGACTAAGAACATACAATGATCAATGACAAATGATGTTTAATTTCGTATTTTAAATCTTTTGAATTTTCGTTGAACAAATTTAATTGCATGTCTCCGAGCTCCAAACACACTTTAGTATATGTAATTTATTGGGTAAATTGCAGCTAGTGTCTCCAACGTTTGATTTTATTTGCACTTGTATCCTCATTATTTAATTCTTGACATCCATCACCCCAACATTTTATATGATTAGCGACCCGATGCGCCTCATGTCTTTTATATAATTTGCGACCAATGCCCTCATGTGAGGGCATTGGTATAAATTATATAAAGGTTGGGATGATAGATCCAAGATTTATCTTGAAGATCTGATGTCAAAATGAAGCTAAGGTTGGGGACATTAATTTTTAATTTACTAATTTATTTGTATGAAAATCAAATTTCTCTCTTTGCCTCTCACAAAATTATATGAATAAATTGATAAAATAACACATACAGAGATAACCAATTTTCTAGTTAAACTATAATTCTATTTTTCATTAAAATATAATTTTACCAATAATTATCTAATTAATTAATTAATTATATATATCCATTAAAAATATTATCAAATCCAATAGGGCACTCAAAATCTCACGGCAGTCGTATAACTAATAATAATAATAATAATAATAATAATAAAGCAGCAAAAGCCAACCAGAATGAAAACTTGAGAAATGGGATGATAACTCCATCTTTAGTTCCAAGGTGTTTAACCCTCTGCATATTTATGCATAGGTTATAAGATACACATGATTTTTGTATCCTTTACTCCCATATTGATCATGCATTTTGTGCCAAGTTACAAAAGGTACAAACCAGTACATCTCCCATCTATTTCTCTCATGCCCTATTGCAAGTAGAAGATGATAAGCCATTTTCATGCTTCGTAACATTAAACACTAGCAACCCAACTTGATCACTCAAGAACAATAAATACAGAAGACTGCGATACACTCAGCAATTAGCACTAGTTTGAATACATGATCTTCGATTTTGGAATTTGGTGCTTAGGTGATACTGCTACTAATATTACAACGCCTCCCAACAAAGCCAACCCGAGTCCTAAACCATTTACAATTGCTGATTCTGTGCCACGCTTCAATACCTTTCCTTTGGTTTGCAAGAACGTTAACTTCTCAAGAAGTCCTGTCTCGGCTGTGACTACAGCTAAACCATATGTGTATAGCCCAAGGAAGACATGCCAGGGCAAGACTCTTACCCGTGTCGTCCGTACCTCCCCTTTATGCCAAAAGCTTACAAAACCAACAAGCCACTGCACCGATTTGGTAAAAAAACCATGCTATATTAGAAAATCCCATCTAATATTGTCTACGTTGGATAAGTGATATCAGCATTAGAGGGGATAAAAATTGGCATCTATAGAACAAGTTCTAAAGAACCTAAATATGAGTGGGCTGGACGTTGGATTAGCAGGTATATAATTGCATTAGAATACTCAAAATGTGCCAATTCCGTCGTCTTTGCACAGTCATTTGATCTTTTAGTATTATGGCTTGTTTAATAACCTAAACTACACTATTGCATACAAGTTCGGTAGAGATGACTTATTCGGTCTACTTATGCATATAAAAAATCCGCTTAAGTGTATGGTCGACCCTTTATATATGATGAACTTTGATATGTTATGGACGTTGTAGCCAAAAATGAAAGATTAGAGACCAAAAATGCAGGGCATACATTATGGACCATTCGCGCTAAAATCCCTAGTTATTATTATTAGGCCTCCATCATGCACCATTATTGAGTAGTGTCCCCTTAACTGATTGAATCAGCAAGCATGATGTTACTTGCTACCTAACTTTAGTCCAATTCCGTCACATTTTCATAAATAGTTAACGATAAGACTTGAAGGCGGGAGACCTGAATACATAGAGCTACTTCGTTTAAAACCTTAGAAGAAAAAAAATAAGTTTATTTATTTAAATTATGTCGTCCAACAGAGCCCACCCCACCAAGAAAAAGGAAGGAATGAAAGAAAAGTAAGGGGAGTACTAGAAATAAGGGTAAAATCAATCAGTAGCAACTGAACTTTAATTGAGTTTCTAGTTAACCACTGAACTTTAAAAATTATCTCAATGGCTACCCAACTTTCAACTGGTTTCTATTTAGCCACCGAACTTTAAAAGGTATCTCAATGGCCACCCAACTTTAAACTAAGTTTTTCATATATCACCAATTACTCATTCGCATGCAATACTTGACGAAATATCTTACGTGGCAAACAATCTTCCGACAGAATGAATTTGGTTGAAAAAAACTAAAAACGTTTTCAATTTCTTTGAAATATGACGTATTTGAGTAATGCACTTTTTCTGATTGATTGGGAGAGATTTAATAATATTACTATGCGATATTGAAAAAATATGGCGGTAGGGCACTTTTACTCATTGAGAGAGATTTAATAATATTACCATACTATATTGAAATAGCTTTTGTCATGTAAGATATTTTGTCAGGTATTGCAAGCGAATGAGGATGAGAAACTTAGTTGAAAGTTGAGTGGCCATTGAAATACCTTTTAAAGTTCGGTGGCTAAATAAAAATCAGTTGAAAGTTGGGTAGCCATTGAAATATTTTTTAAAGTTCATAAATAGAAACTCAATTAAATTACAGTTCATAGGCTACTGATTGATTTTACCCCTAGAAATAATATCAATTAGAAAGTGGAACAAACCTGAGCCCCAAACATGGAGATACAGATCAAACCCATCCATGAATGCAAACTGTAGAAATTAGCCACAATTCCATCTTGGCCATGAAATATGGTCCAAATTCCAAAAACCCCACAAGCCAAAGCCAGTCCTTGAAGAGACAAATGCACAGATTTCTTCAAATTTCTTGAACCAGGCAACCATCTGTGCACCAAAATTGCTGAAAAAATAAAAAGAAATTAAAAGTTAAAACAAAAATTTCCTGCTCCCAATTTGCAAATAAAGAATATATTAAATTAAAACCTTCTCCACTAATAAGAATGAAACCAATCACCATTAGCAAAGGATGAAGCAGCTGCCCAAGAAAGAAAACAGAAATTAGAAATTTCACTCACTCAAATGTACATACATATACAAGAACATATCAAAATTTTCAGATAGGAAATAAGGGATTTTTACAGCATAAATGAGGTTTTCTTGAGAGTGGGTATGAGGGAGAAAACTAGTCTTGAAATGAAGAGCCCAAGTGAGTACAAGAATTCCAACTGTAAAAGCTGAGAGTCTGGCAAAGAGTAGGAGAGAGAGTGCTGAAAATGAGATTATGGCCATGGCTCCTTAATTTGGTACACACACTCTCTCTTTTTTTTTTTTTTTATCGTAACACACTCTCTCTCTTTGTGAGTACATTCAGAGGTTTAAGCTGCCCAGTGGAAACTGAGAAACAAAGAGTCGACCGACAAATACGTTATAAGTTTCGAGTTTTAAAAAGGATAAATTCTCTTAAAAAACACTTTGCCAAACATAAAATAAAGGGTAAATAGCAATAGGGGTCCCTAACCTTTGAACGTTGTAACGATCGGGTCCCTTACTTTTGTTCACTAGAAGTCGGAGTCCCTAACTTTTCAAACGTACGTACCAGAAGTCCATTTTTGACGAAAAACGTCAAAAATTCTGTTAACTCACCACAGGCTCAATTTTTGAAGGACAAAAATATCTTAACACTATTCAAATATTGTTATTTTTTCACGGTCCATCTCTTTCAAGAGCTCCAAAGATTCTTTCATTTGGCGACAATAACACGGAGCTAAGACCGTCGTCAAGCCTTGTTTGGAAATGAAGGGATTCACCGCTTGAATAAATGCATTTCTGGTTTTGGGCATGGCGACTGTCGGCGGAGCCACGCAGCACCACTTTCGTTTGTTTTTTTCTGGTGGTGGGTGGTGGTTGGAGGCGGAAGAGAGAGGACGCGGAGAAGCTTTAACGGCCGTGCGCGGTGAATTGTGAAGGATTTTACAATGAATTGGCTGTCAAATTTGAATCCCTTCATTTCTAAACAAAGCTTGACGACAGTGCTGCTCCGACGGCTGTTGCTTCCAGTGAAGAATCTGTCGAAGCTCTTGAAAGAGATGGACCGTGAAAAAATAATAATATTTGAATAGTGTTAAGACATTTTTGCTCTTCAAAAATTGAGCTCGTGGTGAGTTAACAGAATTTTTGACATTTTTCGTCAAAAAAGGACCTCTAGTACGTACGTTTGAAAGGTTAGGGACTCTGACTGCTAGTGAACAAAGATAAGGGATCCAATCGTTATAATATTCAAAGGTGAGGTACCCGTAGTGCTATTTACCCTAAAATAAAAGATACCAACATTAACACTGCACAGGCTTTTGAGTGGGGGCAAAGAGACTACATAATTATTGAGAAAAGAAGTGTCTTTTTCTTGGGCTATATAAGCTTATATCTTTATTTAGAAATAAAATATTGTTAGTCGGATTATTATACTATTATATGCAATTTTATGACATTTGAAGTACCACGTGTCATTTATTATCAGTCAGTGTTGTAATGAAATAAGATTCCTCTATCAATAGAATGATGAAGGATGAGGGCGGACTCACATGGTGTGGGACTATGGGGTCATTGACCCTATAAATATTTTACAGATTTTTAAAATTTTTTTTTCACATTTTCTCTAACGTGTTATTACACTATACCTAATGAAAATAAAAATAAATTATATTAGGAATCTCTCAACAAAAATGGACCAATCCTAACAAAGAAATAAAATGTGCCAATCTCTCGTTAATTTCCAATCCACACAGAGGTTCCACTCTATGTCCAGTTGATTTCTTTATTTTATCTAATCTCTTCACTCTAATCTTTCCCAATTTATTTCTTCCTCTTTCAAATTTGTTGATTGATCTTTCAATTTCTTTATGCTTCCAGCTCCAGTCGCAACATTTAAGGTAAAGTAACAGTTAGATCGAGTTTTACATAGAAGCCTAATCTTATACCGATTTTTTTGTATCTCTTTGTATATTAGAAAATTAGTTCATAGTTTAAGTTAAAATTAGTTCAATTGTTTATTGAATTGAGAGGTATTTTACTCATATTTGTACCTATTTGAAGTGATGTGGAAAACAAAAATTTGTTGAAATTTTTAATTTTTTTCTTGGTAGGGGGATATGATAGCTAATACTACAATTGTGAATTGTAGTAATATCAGCGACTAAATTTATTCAATTTTCATGAGAACGGTAGAAAAATTAGTTTAATAAGTATTAATATTATTAATCTAATTTTCATAGAAATTATACAATTGTGGTGGAAATGCCAAAGGCGTATAATGCTTAAATATTTTGAACTTTTATTTGATTCGCTGGTTCATATTAGTTTAATTTATGTTTCATTTGCAAAAAGAATTGGCAAGTCATTTCTTTTTACTAAGTATTATGATCATTTCAAACTTTACTATGTACTGATTTGAATCTAGCCAGTTCTCTTTATTCATTTTTTAAATTCCGTGTTGTGCGCTAATTTAATTTCTTGATTTGTTTGGACACTATTTGTGATTAATTCATATACGTTATATAGTCAATTAATTTAGCTAGATTCAATTATTTTACCACCTTCTTCATTTTCAGAATTGAAAATTTTGATATAATTATTTGTGGTTTCAATGTGGTCTCATCTACCTTGTAAACTCTATTTTTTTCCCTTCTTAATTCATAGACAAACAACTAAGTTATTTGACAATATTGATAACGATATAATTATACGACGTTTTCAAAGTGTGAAAACTCGTAAGCTATGATTGTAGTTATGTATTGAATTATTTTGATTAATGTTATGTTATTTTTTTTAAAAGTAAATCTATATTTTTGACCCTATAATGAAAAATGTCTGGCTCCACCACTATGAAAGTGAGTAGGTAAATTAGTCTTTGTTCGGTTTTGTTTAAAAAAATGATAGAAATTTGAATGAAAATCAACAATTAATTTTAATTACACATTTCATTAGATCTACAACTTTTATCAATTTTTCTACCACACATTTTATAAACTTTTATCAAAATCTACTTAAAAACAATTTTTTAGCAAAACTAAACAAGCACTTAGTGAATGTTTAGTAAAACTTTTTTTAAATTATAAATAGTGGGTCATACGAATTGTGTGGATAAAAATTGTGGCTCATACAAAATATATAGATAAAAATAATGTTTGACCAGCCGACAAACATTCTCACTCGTTTAGTTTGAATAAAGATGGGAAAATGATGTTGGTGTATTTTTATCAACAAATGAAATTCATTACAAGAGTTTAGTATGGAGATAATTTTTTTTTTTTGTTTGTTTTGTTTTTTGTGATGGGTCTAAATTACAGGCTGGTACTCTATTTGTAGATGCATGTCTTCTGGTGGCATGGTAGTTACTTGGTTAGCATTTGTGTAAGTTGTATCCAGTTAGCGGCGTTAAACACGTCGGTCACTCTGACTGATTGTATATGGACTGTCCAACAGTGATTACTTGTCCTTGATATTAAGCTGACCACGTAAATTACACAGCCGAGCAAGCATAGCCACTCAATAAATCCAATATAAGAAAAATTACACTAGAAATCCAAACAATAAATAAACAAACATTTAAATTCTTAACTTTCTTCGACATACGAGTCTTTGATTTCTTTTAATTTGATAGCACTTAGAATTTGAGGAGTTGATTTTAATCAAATGTAAGGTTAAAAAGTCTTCTTTTTTTTTCTTCGAAAAATACTGTTATAATCTGTTTTGCATTAAAAGAGAAATTAAAATTAAAAATAAAAAAATTTGAGTTTTTGTATAGTGGGTGGGGTAGGAGACATGCAAGGTGAGGGACATACCGAGTGTGCATTGATTGGGGTTGCTATTTTTCCCCCTTCCTTCTTTTGTTTTACTTTTGTATTGAAGCTTTGTGTTTACTTATTTTATTCACCAACATTAATAGTACATTCTTGAAAGTTTAACATTTGACAATTTTCCAATGTTTTTAAATTAAATTAGTTGTAGATTGAATTTTTTTGTCAAATTATTAAAAATATTTGACAATAGCATCTCTTACAATTAATAACTTTTTTATGAGTAAAGAAATAAGCAAATGATAAACTAGAGAGCAATTATACTAGTATACCGTTTCTTTGTGGTGGGATTCATTCGTAGGCTCTATTATGATGATGGATTGAGGCGATAAACGGATTTTGGAGATGATCAGTTGATGGAGACGATCGAATCAGGAAGATGGATTAAAGCGCTCAGCAAATTTTGGAAGAGATAATTTTGTGAGTGGAGAAATTGAAGATGTAGTGACACACGGACGTTTAAGTAATTTTTTCTTCCAGCAGAGGATGGGATGGGATGGGATGGGATGGGATGGGATGGGGCGGGGCTACCCTTTGACCCGCCAACCACTCCGATTATTTATTTATTTATTTTTGTTAAAATGAAAAAATAATTAAAAAAATAGAAATACAAATTTTTTAAATATTCGTACCAAACAAAACAAAAAAATTTTAAGATTTGGATTGTGGTGTAGTGGTTAACGTTAGTAGTTTATAAGTTTCAACTTGGGTTTAATTCTTCTTTAGTCTATTTTTAGTGAAAATTATAATTTCTACTATATTTTATAATTTAAAAAAAAAAAAAATTTTGAGGGGACAGAGCGAACCCACCACGGGGCAGGGGCAGAAAATTCTTCCCCAACCTCGCCCCCTATTACTCGGCGGGGCGGGTCCAAAGCGACAAGTTTTCTTATCATCCCTAGAGAAAATTCTTTACGATCGTGATAAACTTTCAATTTTTTTGATTGCTTTAATGTTTCAAAAAAGATTTTCTATGTTGTAAAATTATAGATAATGATGAATGACTATTTAGTTGTATCTAGATTTCTATGTAATTATCTACTTACTCCAGAATAGTGTATTCTAATCGGTTGTAACTCCCTTTGGAACCCTATAAATAAGAGTCATTGTTATAGTAAATGAACAGACTTGAGTTTTGACTCTCTCTATTTTCTTCTCTTTTTCTCTCTATTTTTTTAGTTTCATAACACGTTATCAGCACGACGATTTAATATATTTTAGTTTGAAGTACGGATTCAATCAATTGGCATACGAGCTCATTCTTGACGTGAAAAAAAAGAGGAACATAATACTTCAATGTACGTTCATTGTTTTTCTAATAGCAGTACCCAATAACATGAGAAATTGCTACTGCTATCTTCCAAATTCACCACATTATCTCAGATTCCCAGGTTTAACTCTTTTTATTCGTATTAAATTATGCATGGTATATTGGTATTAATGATTTGATTAAACATCTTTTATAATCAAGCATCATTTAGAACGCATATACAAACTTGCAATGAATAAGTTCTTTTGTAATAGATCATACGTAAGAATTTTTATTTTACATGTATTGTTATTTAAATGTTTAATGATGAATTATCAATCATTAAACAAGATTTATTTTTAAATGTGATTTTCTTGAAGAAACACAATTTTACAATTCAATCAATATTCCAGAAGAATATTGTATTGTATGTCACAACCTAACTTACAAATATTCTAGAAGAATATTTTATTGTTGCTTCAGAATAAGCAAAACTTTATATTATATTAATATTTCAGTAGAATATTAATTGCTCATGAATAGCCTAATTTTATAAGATATAATATTCTATTATAATATTATAATATTGCTCATGAATAGCAAATCTTACTTCAGAATAATGATTTGTTGTTGCCCCTGAAGAAGCACAACGTATAATATTTTGACAAAATATTAGCTGCTCCTGAAGAGCATAATATTACAATTTAAATATTCCAAAAGAATATTAATTGCTCTTGAAGAGCATAACGTTACAATTTAAATATTCCAGAAGAATATTAATTTTTACGACGTTATAATTTTGATATTTCAGAAAAATATTGAGCAGTAGTCGAAATAATATTTTATTGTGCTCTAGAAGAAGCACATGTTTCAAAGAATATCATATCACATAATTAAATTGTGATATAAATAAGTAATTAATCAACTAATGCTTATCCCCGAAGGAAAGCATATAAATCATATTATGTTAAATTGATTAATGCAAATTATATAATAATTGATCGATTGCTTTAGTGAAAATTTTTACTTAATCGATAAATTATTTTGTATTGTGTCATTGCTCTTGAAGAACAACAACCTTATATTTAATCAATATTCTTGGAGAATATTGCATTGTAATTCCTAAAGAAACACAATATTACATATATTAATATTTTGATATTGCTCCTGAAGAAACACAAATTTATAGTATATTAATATTTTCCTGAAGAAGTATAATTTAATTAAATGAATATTATACGACTGCTTTTGAAGAAGCATAAATTTGTACATATCAATATTCTAAAAAAAAACATCGTGTTGTTGCTCTTGAAGAATCACAATTTTACAATTTTAGAATATTAATATTGTGTAATATTAGAGTGTTGATACTCTTAAAGAAATACTATATTGAACCAGAAGTTCAATGTCTTAAAAATTTTATTAATTGGCATTACCGGTTAGACCATCCCATATCAATATGATGTGAAATATTAATGAAAATATCTATTGAAAACCAGAAGATTTTTCAATATAATGAATTCTCATGTGATGCTTGTTCTCATGGTATATAAACCAATAGACATTCACTAGGTAAAATCGGTACTGAATTCCCTGCATTTCTGAAAATTATTTAAGGTGATTTATGGGGCCCCATCACCTTCCATGTTGACCAATTATATATTATTTGTATCTAATAGATACGTCTACTAGATGATTGTATGGTGTTAATATTCGCAACTTGAAGTTTGCGAGATTACTTGCTCAAATTTTAAATTATGAGCATAATTTTTAGAACAACCAAGACGGTGATGTGTCTTGTCAATACTAGTGAGTCTAAATCTCAAATTTTTAATAAATATTAATTGAGATGATGTTAAATGGTTTAGCAATATTGTTTTTCAACGCCTCCAATTAAATTCTAAACCATTACTATTGAGAACACAACGCTTCCCATTTTTATTTAGGGAATGCTATTTTATATGTTGAAATACTTATACGCATCATGCCAACATCAAAGTTACCCCCGCTATAGTTGGCTTATGGTCAGAACCTAATATTATCCATCTAATGATTTTTGACAGTGCAATATATGTACAATCGGTCCATCATAGTGCACTGAGATGAGCTTTGAAAAATGTTGAGAATATATGTTTAGTATGGAACATTATAAAATATCTTAAGTCCTAACGAGTGATATTTTATAATATGGTATTTCGAATGTTATTTTGATAAGACAGTTTTCTCAACATCAGGGGAGAGAAATTAAGTAGCTGAAAAGAATACATGAAAATGCAATATATTATATTTTCTAGATCCTTGCACAAGACAATATGAACCAGAAGTTCAACAAATAACTCATTTGTAAGTTATACAATTGACAGATGCATTTATTGACCAAAGAGATTAAATCAAATCTCATATACCAGCTCTAAATGCTCCAATTTATATTAGCGTCCTTGAAGGACAATCCATTAACATTATATCAGGTAAATTAATGACACGCCTGAAGCGTGGTGATATTTGATTCCAAAATTCTCAAATTAAAAATGGAGCCAATTATAAAGATGGTCCTATTGAGGAGGTGTATACTCTTGGAGGGTATATAGACATAACTAATTATAAAACCCCAGAAGAGGTTCAGCTAGCTGAAATAATAAAACGAAAAGATCTCGTTAAGTTATGTCGTTATGAGAAAGAAATGGATTCAAAAATAAATGTTGTTAACAACACTTTTGTATATAAAGAAGTGCTTCATATTATAAAAGGTAGCGAGGATATTGAAAGAAATCTGTCAAAGAATTAATTGGCTAAATAAAAGGATGCAATCTAAGTAAATTGAACTGACTAGAGAAACCTGAAGTTTCTGGACCTATAGTCGGAGCACCTAAATGTGTATATTTATGCTAAAAGAAAACGGAAAAATGAAGTCGTAACATGTAATGCACGACTTTTAAATTTCGCAAAGACTTATGTAAAGCAATCATAAGTTGATATCTTGTTAGTCTGTCAATGCATGACATATATACATATAATGAATATTGTTATAACCAACTCATCTGGCATGACTGATAAAACAATGTATATAAATCTCTGGAGGATTTAATATGCCTGAAGCATATAGTTCAACTTTTCGAGAACTCAATCGATCAAAGTACATATCTGAACTAATATTATAATGAGGGGGAGTAAATACGCATTGTACTCTTTTCCTTGACTGAGGTTTTGTCCCATTGGATTTTCCTGACAAGGTTTTTAATGAGGCAATTTGCATGACGTATTAAAAGAATTATGTACTTTTTTTCCTTTACTATGATTTTTTTTCACATGGTTTTTTCCTAGTAAGGTTTTAATGAGGCATATTCTTTGTGTAAATGATATCCAATTAAAAGTGTTATAATTCTTATAGTTATGGATGTCTATAACCTACAAAATATTTACCTTCATCATAACCCTATGGTTATACTCCCGTGTATTATAAATTGTATATGAGACATCTGAAGGGAACAACTACAAGATCTATTTTTAATATAATTACATCAGACCATCATGCTGATTACAGTCAACCAGAGATAGTGTATGAAGATGATATTACTGGAGGTTATAACATGGAGCACATTTCACCAGAATTGTTTTATACAAGTTTTAAAAAGATGGTGGCATTGAAGACATTGACGTACAAGATATGGATAGCTCGATACAAGTTTTTTTCTATTGGTTGAAATCAGGGGGAGTAGCTGTACTCTTTTTCCTTCGCTCAGGTTTTGTCCCACTGGATTTTCCTGACAAGGTTTTAATGAGGCAGTATTTGAGTACTCCAATTTTTGATAATTTTTCTTTCTATTGGTATTTTTGTCCCATTGGATTTTTGCCAAATAAGGAACCAGTTATTGTGTAATAAGTCATTCAAGGGGGAGTGTTGTAAAATTATAGATAATGATGAATGACTATTTAGTTGTATCTAGATGTCTATGTAGTTATGTACTTACTCTAGAATAGTGTATTCTAATCAGGTTGTAACTCCCTTTGGAACCCTATAAATAAGGGTCATTGTTATAGTAAATGAACAGACTTGAGTTTTGACTCTCTCTATTTTCTTCTCTTTCTCTCTCTATTTTTTTAGTTTCATAACATTCTACATTATTTAAACTACTTAAAATTTATTTTTTTATTTAGAAGAACTTTAGATACATATTTAATAACGCATCACTAATGTGATAAATAGCAAAAAAATTATTATTTTTGGTATTAAACTAGAAAATCTTGTTATGAACATTGTCAACGGGTAGAATCTAACATTTCTGTCTTCCAAAAAGGCTGTCAATTTAGTAAAGTTCATTTCACTTAATTTAATTTAATTATGTATTAATACGTTTTAATATATTTGTTTAATGAGAGAATCTTGACTTATGTCGCTAAAGTGTCAGACTGTCAGTACAGAATGGTAGAACTCACTAATGATACCCATTGTTCTAAAAAGCCCGCATAAGTCTAGCCTAGGCTTCGCCTATGCTTAAAGCTCGGCCTCCACGCCTAGCCACGTATTACGCATCGCTCTCGCCTTGCCCTTATCTCGCTCTCGTCTGGGACCAAAAAGCTTGAAGCTCGACCTCCACGCCTAGCCACGCTTTACGCTTTTTAGAACATTGATGATATCTGAACTTTTAACCACGTTTCACTAATTCATAACCGAACTTCCAAATACGTATCCAATCAATACCTAATTTAACAAGATGTTTCTAATAGGTAACTTTTAATTTTCCTAATCCGTACCCGAACTTCCAAATATGTTTTTTTTTTTTTTTTTTTTTTTTTTTTTATCCTTATCTATTTTAACCGGCCTGCAAAAATTCTAACAATTCGATCTTACGTGAAAATTAATGACATTAACCCTTTTAACAATATAACTAATCGCATTATTCCAAATTCTACAAATTACGCTCTTTTGTTTTCCAAATGTACATCGTTAATGTATGGTATGAAGTTAATGATTCAAATGAATTTGATTTTATCTAACCATCCTTCTGAATTACGATATTATGATGTTAATTGTTATTGAATGGGATTGAAAGAAGGTGTGAGAATATATGAGGCAACATAAAATTGACATTTTCGAGCTATTTGAAACTAGTAGACTACTGATTTGGGGGAAATGTATTGATACCAGTGAGTTGTTGAGAGGAATTGTAATTGGAGAACTCATGTAGTGCAAACATCAAGAATGAAGAATAACACCTTAAACTCAGTCTTATTGATTCTGCAAAATATCAAGAAAAGATCGAAAAAAAATTGAAAAACTCCAAATTCATTTTTTTATTCAACCAACAACAAAAAAAACAACAAATTTTGAATAAGAGTTTAAATACGACTAACCAAATGTATCATAATTAATTAAAATCGACACGTTTTATTGCATCATTCTCTTCGAGTTAGAGAAACTCGTTCTCAAATCTTGCACCATGTAATGAAAATACTCCATTAGACAAGTTCACAGAAAAAACATTAGCAAGCTCACCCACCACATATTGAATTGTTGACTGCCGCAACATATTCACATCTTCAACTTGGACACCATCTTGGCTAAAGTATGCATAAATTAGCCCAGAATTATAATAAATTAAACAAGGCTTCTTAATCACTGCATATATCCCTTGTAAATGGAATGCAAATTGTAGGCAATAGAAAAATCACATTTTGAGGACGGAACCCATAAACGTGGAATGAACTTCTCTATTTTTTTAAAAATAAATATCGTTTTGATCAAACAACTCATAAACACTTTTGTTCTCATTATAAAAATTGAAAAATTAGACACTGTCGAAATTGTTATCATCTAAACCATCCAACAACCATTCCTCTGCAATCTCTGTTGCAAATGGTTTAATAAAAAAATGAAATGAGTCAACTTTGAATTCTAATTTTAGTGGGACTTGAATTACATTATGTTTGTGATTAGTTGAAGAAAATAAATAAAGATGTGATGTCTCATCTTAACATGAGTTACCTTTGAAAGGAACCTAATGAGATGCCACTCGAGGGTTGCATAAGCAAACCTGGCACACCAGAAAAAGAGTAACTCCTCCAGGTAGGTTAGCGGTTGGAAGAGTATTTTCTTCTTTTAAAGTTTTTAAGAAGGAAGGCAACACTAGTACAAGAAAGCGGACATATGATGGCTACAAGTCGGGTTGCTCTCGGTACTACAGAGGTCGCCTAGGTGGAAAGCTTTTTTATTTTCGCCATCGAAGAGCATGTATCATTTGCTTAAAGAGAGTCAGTCAGCTATACAATGTAAGGATCACAGTCAACTTCCCAATCCGTATCCCGCAAGGCTCAAGCCCTCATGCTCGAAGCCTATCCCGGAATATATACTGCCAATGACATATCACACTGCCCTCTCTTGGCGGTTACTCTTCTAGCCGCCATACCCCTTGGAGGAATTTCGTACATTCTGTCCTCGAAATCCTTTGACTTGCCAGTAGGGGTCGTGAACTCAGGCCACTCAACGTGCCCAACAAGAATTCCATTAGAGAAGCTATTTATTACGTCAACATATTCATCTACTGTCACAACTATGTCGTTTCTTCTCATCGCTGAATCTCTTCCACCAGAGCTTCATAAGTAGCCAATTGTGGTCACAAAGACATCATTAAAAGCGTGGTGTTGGCCCTAATACCAAGTGATGCAGCACTAATGCCAATAATGAAGAATAACAATTTAAAATAGTCTCATCGATTTTGCGGAACACTGAGAAAAACAAATTCAGTGCATAAAATAAAAATCAATCAAATGTATTATAAATTAATTAAAATTGGCACACCCTATTGCATCAAGAACAAAGAGCGTGATTTTTAGTTTGAGATCATGCGATTTATTATATTGCTAAAGGGATTATCGTTGTCAGAAGACTGAACTGTTCGAGTTGTTGATGGCTAATTAAATTAGGTATGGATGTGTAAAACATATTTAGAAGTTTGGGTATGTATTAGGAAAAGCTGAAAGTTTAGGTACCTGTAAGAAATGCTTGGTTAATTAAGATATGGATGTGCAAATATATTTGGAAGTTTGAGTATGCATGAGGGAAAATTGAAAGTTTGAGTACCTTCAAGAATGCTTGGTTAAATTAAGTGTCCGTTTGGTGTGGATTATAAACTAGTTTATTTGACAAAAATAGTTTATTTGACCAAGAATGGTAAAAAATATCATGCTAGAAAGGCAAAAAAAATTGGTTAATTAAACCATTTTTGATCAAATAAACCATTTTGATCAAATAAACTAGTTTATAATCCACATCAAACGAGCTCTAAGTATAGATGATAAATATATTTAAAAATTCGAGCATGAATTAAGGAAAATTGAAAGTTTGAGTACTTTCTTAAAAGTCACATAAATTGTAGGACTGATAAAAATGTGCACTTTATGTCAATGGTAATTTTCATAAATACACTAAAAAAATTAGAATTTTGCTACTTGTAGTGTTCAATGCAAAAATATTGTGTTTTATTTGTAACATACCTTATTACACTTTTTTTTTTTTGCAACATGTGTAACAATGTTACAATACCATCGTCACTACCGCTACCATCATTACCATCATCGCCGCTAGCCAGCCTCCACTTTCACCACCTCCTCCAAACTCTCATTATGTCCCTGCATCACCACCTATACGACCAAACCCACCAACACACCTGTACCTCCTCCCAATCCACCATCACTACCTCATTTTTCCTAAAATTCCCTAATTCCTTCACCATCGTTCTCTTGTCGCCACCGCCGCCAATCCACCGCCAAATCGACTCATCACCACCGACAGATTTACAATGGGGGCAACTGCCCCCACTTTTGATTCAAAATTTTGGTTTTGGTTTAAGAAAATTTTAAATTTTATAATTGTCCCCCACATCATAAAAATATTGTTTCTAGCCTAGTGGCTAAGCGTCTTTTTTATTATATGGTGGATTTGGGTTTGAATCCTATGTTAAATTTTTTTTTTAAAAAAAAAAAATTGTGCAATTAATCTTCAATCTTAAAAAATAATTTTTAAATCCCAACTTTTGTTCCATTTGCATATTTTGTCTTTCTACATAATTCTATAAACTTCAATATAATTTTCTCAAATTTTTCGAAAAGTAAAGTTGACAAAACAATACGTTTAACACCGAACTTAATCTTTGACTTTAACGTTTCCTTGATTTTCAATTTCAAAATATGAAAATAAAACAAAATATCATTTTTTTTATGTACAAATCTCTTGAATATATGATTGAGTTTTTTTTAATTTTTTTACTTAACTCGAACATCATTTTATTTTTTCTTCACTTATCAGAAATAGATTTTTTTGTATTTTGATTACTTTATTTTTATATTCCCGAATCCCGACCGATACTGTAACACAGTTAATCGACATGTGCCCTCACAAGCTAAGATTTCTAGCTTCGCCCCTGCTCATCACCATGCCATCACCGTCTTTCAACTTATCTCACCACCACTTATGATAACCCGCCACCTACAATTGAATTTTTGACATTTTCAGTGAAAAAACCAATTGCACCCACCACAAACACTGTCACCACCACCGAATCATCATCATCATCTTGTTCATTTGTCACTACGCATAAGTTTCATCTCTGTGTTCCACCGTTGCCAAATTTTACAGATTCGCCTTCCGCAGCCACGATCTTAGCAAAAGTATTCAGATTTGAGTTAGTGGTTTACACCACCGCTTGTTTTTTGCACGTTATTTTTTTTTCCAAATTCAGTAGAATGTAATGGTGGCGGTGGTTCTAGGGTTTGAGAGTAGTGGTGAAAGAGGCCCATGGGTGAGAGTAGGGTCTGAGAAAGTTCAATTTTATTTTCAAAAATTTTGAAATTGATGTCCAGTAAATTGGGAATTCAATACAATATTTTTAAAATAAAATTTAATTTACAGAAAAATTGTAACTAACGAATTAAAAATAGTACATGACATAATTTCCTCTTATGTAAATATCCAAAGGTCCAAACTTATGTAGTTTGTTACAATTTTTGCATTGTGAATCTAGTCCAAATTACAGATCATTGAGATTACAGCCAAGTCATAATTCTTGTGTTCAACAATGCTCGCCAGTCTAGATCGATTATGACAAAGCCAATCCAACAACATTTTCTTTTGATTCCTTTACAAAAATACAAAAAGTGAAACCCTTTTTTAAATAGAAAAACTAAAAAGGAACATAGTACTATTCAATTTTCACTGACATTGTTTGATTGAAAAAAAAAAAAAAGGCATATCATTAATAGTATGTTTGGCGGGATACTAAACAAATTTTGTCCGATATTTAGTACAAAACATCACCTTAAGATGATATAGAGAGTGCAAAGTCCAAACCAATATGTTATAAGAGTACAAATAACGCTAGATTATTATTGGGTTTATCTATATAGGATTGTAAAAGCTGATGTGGACGAATCTTGAGCCGGTGGTAAATAGTACTAATTTGTCTATAATTGAAAATCTTGATTTAAATTAAGATTTTATTTTGATGAATTTAAAAAATAAGCATTTAAATATTTTACATTATAATGTGCAAAATAAATTAGGATTTACAATTTTTTTTAATAAAACATTATTACCTCAATGATGTAAGCACAATTAATGTCTTCTCCTCCTCCATTCTTTCTTTTATAAAGAAAAATTAAACAAATTAAATTGGAGACAAATATATAACAATCATTTGTTGGGGAAGAAAAAACATCATCAAACGATAATCAAGAAATGGGATGAGGTCAAGCAAATAAAAAATGTTGTTACATTTACTAAACGACATATGAGAATCTAGATTGTACCGATTAACAAGTCACCATCTTGTGATTCCTGTCCAATGATAAATGGCTGATAAAAACAATGTAGCCATCCACTATATATATATGAAATTAGGCTGCAAGTTAGTCACAAATAATCAATATCACCAAATAGTGTGTGAAGAAAAAAGAGAGAGAAAATGGAGTTCACTTGTAAGGAATTTAAGGCAGGAAAGTGTGAAGGTGAAAAGCTTGTAGATGGTGAAACCATGCCACTAGTGCTACAACCTCCCACAGCTGCGAAAAACGACATCGACTCGTTAGTCATGGCCTTGAAGGAGAACAAGGAGTGGTTTGAGCAGATGATAATAAATAACAGTGCTGTCCTCCTCCGGGGATTTGATGTGAAGAATGTAGTGGACTTCAATGAGATTGTAGAAGCCTTTGGATGGGACGATATACGGTATGTGGGACCTGCTCCTCGAACACACGTGTACAAAAGGATATGGACAGCTAATGAAGGTCCCCTTTACGAGTTCATATACTACCACCATGAAATGGTTCTGGTGAGTCCATTTCATGATCTCTTGGACAAAGTATGATTGCACTTATTCAGAGTATACATGTAAAACTTTGCCTAATAAGTTTTCATGTTTTTACAACTTGTTTGTGTTGTTAGATAAAGGAATCACCAAAAAAGGTCATACTTTACTGTGAAATACCACCACCAGAGGGTGGAGAGACGCCGTTTGTGCCTAGTTTTCGAGTAACAGAACGGATGATGGAAGAGTTTCCGGAGGTCGTGGAGGAGCTTGACAAGAAAGGACTAACGTATACCTTCACGACTCTCAGCAAGAACAACACGTCGTCGATGAGAGGCCGAGGTTGGGAGGATACTTTAGGCACCTCAGATCCTAAAGAAGCAGAGAAAAGGTATATAATAGCTTAATCCTTTTGTTTATCTTTGTACTTGTTAAGGAATCTGTTGTATCAAGTGTACCTACAAGCCAGCCATGCACTATCTCTTGAAACGCTTAGATACATGAGATGAGCATGTCTTGGTGTCTATCACCACGTTCATTAAGTTAGACTCGACGATACTAGAAAGGGTTCGAGAAAAAATAATCTTATTATGTCTAGTTCAGCATACAAAACATGTCATAAAAGTAATCCATCTTATTGACGAGATTGGTTGCAGGGCTAATGCGTTGGGGATGGACTTGGAATGGCTGCCGAATGGCAGTGTTAAGGCCATTTTGGGACCAAGAACTTTGACAAGGGTGTTTGATGGAAGAAAAGGGAGGAGAATGTGGTTCAACACCATGGTCGGAATGCATGGCAAGGAGCACAGCTCGGCGACAATGGCCGATGGAACCGAAATACCGAACAAGTTTGTTAAGAGATGTGAAGAGATTATTGAAGAAGAAAGCATCCAATTCAAATGGCAGAAGGGTGATGTTCTCTTTTTTGATAACATGGCTTTGCTTCATGGGAGAAGACCTTCTCTTCCACCTAGAAAAGTCCTGGTTGCTACATGCAAATAGCTCAAAATCAACGACATAATAAGCAAATAAAGAAAGTAAATAAACGGCTTTACAACAATGTAGCCTTGGGAGGATACCAATAAGTGGATTTTGCTATAGAATCCTTGATTTTCTCAAATTTCTTTTCCTCAGTCCCGATTTGTTAGATATTGCACAAGTCGTATTTGTGAGCTTCAATTATGGGTTGATTATATGATTGTTCACTGGATTATGCTGCGAGTTACTACTTAATAATTGAATTTTGAAATGTATCTCATTCGTGATTTAATATTCATACGTGTTACTAATCCATCACTATGATGAATTTCATTTCTTCCCTTTGACAGAATTGTCCGAGTGGCATACAGAAATTCAATGTGACACCAATTGAAAGTTAAATATCTTCACATCGGTAAAATTAAATGAAAAAAACTAAAAAATAAAAATAAAAGAAAAATGTCTTCTTCTTCATCTCAATGAGGTAGAAACATCATTACCAAAATAACAAACCCATTCTCTATAATAGACCTACCCAAAACCACAAGTCTCCTAGTGTACACATAATGACAAAAGAAGGTGTAACAATGGCATCAACTCTCTCAAAGTTCTCCCACCACCACCCCGCCCCATCCTTCAATCTCTCTATGTTCCTCAGCAACTCCAAACCCTTTACACACATCCCCCACCCCCACCTTCAATGCTTGGAGTTGAAGATCGAGATTTTCTATTCTTGATGCCTCGAAGATATCGACATGGTTTGGATTGAGACTTCAAGATTCTCTGTCTTCTCAAAAAGAGTTTTGATTTGAGAGATTTTTTTGGTGGATTTTAAATGGAGTTTTGGAGTAATTGAATTGGGTATTTGATTTAGTATAAAAGAAAATTGATGGAAACTATTGGGTTCTAATTGTGTTGGCAGCTGCATGTTAGGGAGCAGCTTCATTTAGATTCACAGTTTCCAAATTGCCCAATGGTTCAGTCAGGGTATCCTTGTAACTCAACCGACCAGAACTATTAGAGCATATTTGGTTTGGTTTTTTTAAACTTTTTTTTTTCTCAAATTAATTTACAATCACACATTTCACCAACTTTTTTCAAAATCTCCTAAAAAACTACTTTTAAACTCCACCAAAAATACACATATCATTCACAATACAAGATTCAAGACTTGGATAGAAAACAGGTGACAACTCTATTTTGACTAAAAAAAAATATCCTAAAAAACTACTTTTAAATTCCGTCAAACATACACATAATCATTCAGAGTACAAGATTCAAGACTTTGATAGAAAACAGGTGACAACTCTGTTTTGACTAGAGAAATCTGTGGACACCGGAACAAACGGCAAGTGGGTGGGTGGGTGGGTGGGTGGGTGGGTATTCAAGGACGATGAAGACATTTTAAAGGCGTCTCATCCATAAACTCCGAAGTTTTTAACCACTTGGAAGTGGTCTTTTACTGATTTGGCATGGACAATTCCGTCAAAAGGAAGAAACAGAATTCATCTCAGTGATGGATGAGTAACACGCATGAATATTTAGTGACGAATGAAATATGTTTCAAAGTTCAATTATTAAATAATAACTCACAGCATAGTTCGGTGATGAATCATATAACCAACCCCTGCAATTACAAAGTTCCCCATTTTAAAACGTGATAACCTAGCACATTAGAGACCTACTCTGGTTAACAATCCAATAACAAAATCAGCATAAAAAACTGCAAAATACCATATCTAGCATTATTCATAAAAGAACCTATCAAATTCCTGGCCGCATTATATATCAGACAGACAAAAAAGTAGACACCTGATACTAAACCAAAGATTTTATCCCAATTTTATTATTCAAACAACTAAATGCAAAATGCACAAGCATTACAAGCAAGTCCTGAATCAATTATTCCTGCCCACATGGACAAGATGGCATTAGCGCTCACTCTTAATATGCACAACATATGCACTTTGCTTTAAGAGGTACGATTTGAAAAACCTCGACCACGGCCCCTACCAATGTAGCCATATCCACCACCATAACCCCCTCTTCCATAGTAAGAGCCTCGAAACCGACCACCACCACGAGGGCCACGGCCTCCTCGGCCACCACGATACCTTGAGAAATCTCCAAATGTCTGCATCAATACATACATCTTAGCCAACTAACGGAAAACCAACATATGGGAAAATCAACACCAAAAATGAGCATACCTCTGTATCTAACTTCATTTGCTCTGAATACCTAGTCCTTCCATGATTTGATTCGTTGTCCAGGGCATTAGAAGAAATGGAGTCGAAAAAGTCGTCCTTTTTGTAAACAGACTACAAAAGACAAAAGAAGGTGATAAAGTGATGTTAAGTTATCACAGCAGAAGCAAGCATTCACAGTTTAAAAACTTACGTTTATCTCAATCTTTGGCAGTTCAGTATCATCTTCATCATGTGAATCATCATCTTCATCACTGCCATTTTCATTCCCTTCCTTAGACTGGGATTTGTTACTTTTACCCAGATGACCCCACACTTCATCCTTATTGAATTTTTCATTCATTGCCATAAAATCAAAATCTTCTGTAAATTTTGTCGCATGGCGGGAAATCTGCAAGGTCAATGATCAATGTCCAAATCAGGGACTCCCGTTAATGGTCAACAGTATATAAGCAAAACATTTAGAATTCTGAAAGTTCTATGAGATATTTAGATGAAATTCATCATATATATTAAACAATCAGAACCGCAACAAAGTCTGTTGACTGAAACTTGTAATCTCGCACATCAAAATTGGCACTAAATTCATTTGATATCAAGTAAAGCAGGAATCATCTTAATTTACAATTCTCAACTGTTAACTGGCTCTAAAATTAGATTAGCAAGTGATGGCACACTATTCTTCTGGTGATGTGGTACCATCTTCTGCTCCATTTTAAAGACGTATACTAGTTGAACCTCTTTCAAGTTTACTGTTCATACATTTAGAACAGTATTATATACGAGAAGAACATGTTAGCACATTGATTTGCAAGTAATTCTGTACTCTTTTAAGTGTATCAAAATGACACCAATTCTTCAGAGATTTTACAGGCATGAATGTGGAGGCATTTAAAGCCATTACTATGTATTTCATATTAAAGTGCACATTCAAAAAAGGATTGCATTTTGAATTTTCTCATGAAGGCAGTGAATCAGTGGGACGCGTAGAAACAACAATCAACCCCCTCAGCCTTCTTAATGAGTGGGTGTAGTAACACACAAGGTTAGAAAACAATTGTCAGCTGAAATCCATCAATGATTTGGACCTTATGTTCAATAAACAAAAAAAATTCCAATTGACATCCTACAACTTCATAGGAAAGGATTGATGAGGATAGGTTCACGAATGCATGGAAAGAAGTGGAATGATACATTGTGAGCATGGAAATTCTACAATATACTAATGAAGAATATGGCTAAAGCAACCACAACATAATGCAGAGAGACATGAAAGTAGTCAATGAAGGCTACAGAGAATAATGAGAAGGTTTTTGCTCGTATTAAATATTGTGAATAAAGTTCTTACACCAGTTCCTCTTCCCCCACGGCCTCTGTAATTGTTGCGCATGTGATAACCGGCTCCATTTGGCTAAAGGACATTAGAAAAATACATCATTAGCTTCTAAAGCACCTTCCATCAGATAGTGCATACACAAACCATAATTAAACGTTTACACTCTTGACACGTGGAAAAAGAATTACTCACACAAATTCAAAATAAATTAACCAAGATGTCATGGAACATCAGGTTGAATATTTTCTATAAGCAAATAAATTAGGGTCTGTTTGGCATGGCTTTTGAAAAGCCAAAAGTGGCTTTTGAGACTAAGAAGCTGTTTTAGGGCCTGTTTGGATAATTTTCTGGAAGTGATTTGTCTGATTAAAGGAGCTTTTAGAGGAAGCTAGTCCAAGGTGGCTTCCTTAGCAAGCTCTTCTACAAAAGCAGAAGTCAATATGGCATTGATTAAAAGAGGTGTCACATCTTGCAGCTTCTAGGTGACCAAACAACTTCAAAATATCTCACCCTTGGATCACACACACGAGCAATACACATACTCATTTTTTTCCAAGCTAGCGCAGGTGATCATATATTTTTATTAACTAGCAAGCACAATGTTATCATATTTATAGAAAAGAAAGATTCATGTAGACAAGTTACTGAACCAATATGAAAGAAAAAAATAGTCAACCACTTGTGTGATCAGTGATGTCTATATTAAGCACTCGAATACAAGGTATTATCAGCTTAATCAACCAACCAAAAAATACAATGAACTAGATTTTGGAAGAATTAGTTTTCATTTGATGCCTAACTAGATTTTATACTATCAAGGGCGTCAAAACTGGCATTTCAATCACAATTTTTCTAGAACTTCGGTTTTTGCTCATATGGTGCAATTTTGAAGCTTAATCTTTTCACTTAAATCACTTGACTTTTTATGTCGTTCTCCATATCCTTTAACCTCACAAAACTCCTATGATCTATTTAAAATTCTAGAGCTGAAACCACAAAAAAGATTCTGTCTTCATAGCATTCTATCAAGATGAGCAAATTTCAATGCATGAACAAACAACAAATAAGTGTTCGAGTTCCTGTATGTGTGCATGCAAAGAAGAGAAAGAAACCTTATGGGCTCGCATGCTCGGTGGTAAAGGTAATATTGGCGGTTGAGATTCAGTTGCTACTCGGATTGGCTGTTCTAATGATGTCTTAGGTGACACTTGAACTACTTCCACATCCTTTTGAGCTGTTTGCGAAGACTGATTTGAAGACAATGGAGGTGGCCCAGACTGCAATAGCTGTCCAGGAGTTACAAGTGAAGGTGTGGATGTTTCTACAAGACCTAAACTAGATGAACCAGAAACAGATGTTGCGAGATGAGACACGGTATGTTGTGGCAAGGGTGTTGGGCCATATTTTGCAGGCTTGCTAGCGACAGAAGGTGCACCAGCATTGTCAGGAATTGATGTAGACAGAGGAGCCGAAGATGGCAAGCTAGAAGTTGGTGTTAACGTATGGATGGCAGATACAGGAATTCTATTTGGTAACAGGTTTGTTATTGTTTCAAACGGCAGTGATAACGGCTGCAATGGAGGAAGACTAAAAGACAAAGAATTGGAGGTAACATTAGCAGAACTAGAGATGTTGGGAACCAAGGGAGAATTCAATTCTAGTAAATTAGATCCTGGTAAGCTTGATGCTCCTGTCTGTAAAGATGTGTTGATACCAGAATATTGCATCTGTTGCATGGTGGGAGGAGGCATTGACAGCCCCGTAGGTGGTCGAAGCAAGGATTGCTGGGGAAGTTGAGGCATACCGTTTGGTGCACCATAGAACCCCTGCCAATACATTGGCATAGCTAGCCCACTACCATTTGCATTTGGAGGAGAAGGGCCCCAAGAATTCATGTTCCCTCCCGGTTGATATAAAGGCAGACCACTTTGAAGAGCTGACCCAGGATGTCCCATATGTGCAGAATGGGAACCAAGATCAGTCAGAGACCCACTAGGTGCTGTGGGCAAGCTTGTTGATGTGGTTGCCGGATGAGGATAGTGAGACTGCAGTGAGAATAAGATAGGTTAGTTTCAAATAAATTCAACCTCTTGCATCATTTCACTTTCCCCGCAATCTTGGTAATACTTGCCTGAATAATGGCTGGATCATTGTTTATAGGCGGTGTAGTTTGAATGGGAGGAGAAGCTTTCACTTGCAAATCCTGTGAAATGGGAAAGTGCTAGTCAAATTTTATGCAAATAGGAATACAGATGGAGCAAAGAAAATCAAAGAAAAAACAAATAAAAGTTTAATCATGATCCAGTAAGTGCCTGTTTGGCATGGCTTTTGAAAAGCTAAAAGTGGCTTTTAAGATAATAAGCTTCTATTGGGCCTGTTTGGATAATTTTTTGAAAGTTCCTTGTCTAATTAGAAGAGCTTTTAAAGGAACCTGGCCCGAGGCTTCCTCAGGAAGCTCTTCTACAAAAACACACTCGTTTGGATAATTTTTTGAAAGTTCTTTGTCCAATTAGAAGCGCTTTTAGAGGAACCTGGCCCAAGGCTTCCATAGGAAGCACTTCTACAAAAACATGGGAAGCATTTTCCAGCTATGATGACTCATTTAAAATTCCTTCCTTATCCCTAACATGTTTTGATAACATAATAAAAATTCCACCTCTATCTCAATTAATAAAAGAAGCTCCGAATTCTTATCAAAATTGTTGCACTTAAATTTATATTTTTTAATTTTAATATCTAACTTTTATTTTTAGTTTTGTGTTTTCGATGACAAGTAATTTCGTTTAAAACTAAAAAAAATAGAAAGAGAATCAAATTTTGATTATATTATTTGATCTGATATTATATTTATTATCTATGCATATCAGTGCATGTGATTATTTTATCTAATCTAATAATAATAAAGTTAATACATTATTATCGTTAAGAATAAAATTATCATTATCAATACTACAATAGCTTCTGGCATATTAATACCAAACAAAAATAAAAGCTGTTTTGTAACTGAAACTTCTATTAGTAATTAGTTTCCAAACAATCAAGTCTAAAGTTCTGGCTTCTACTTCACTTCTTCTTCTGCTCAAAAGAAAAAGCAGAAGCTATCCCAAACAAGTCCTAAGAAATTCAGTATGACGTCTATAGGTGCTACAGTAAAGAATTACCAATGCCATGTATGATGAACCCTATCGTACTGTAATGGTCATTTTTCACAAGTATGCAAAAGTGCCAAATTACCATTCTTGTCTAGAGCAACCCTTCTACCCCATCCCACCCCAACCTCGAAAAACAGGAAAAGGAAGAAAAAGAATGAGAGAAGAAAAAGGAATCATATACAAACAAGATTCGTCTAAAAACTAATCAAAACATTAAGGTAAATCAAAGGCTTTTATTCTTATTGTGAAAAGGATAAAAGCTTAGAAAACCTTGTGCTAGCTCAAAATCTGGAGACATTCCGAAGGTTAATCAAAACAAGCAAACCACCCACAATTCAGAAAAAAATAACCTTGCAAGACAAGCTACACAAGCATACAGTTTCAGACAGATACCTTGATATCACTTCCCCGAAACAGTATATATTCATAAATTTTGTCGCCAGGAGGGACTTGTGGGCCATCCTTTTTCCGTCCTTCGGTTCCAAATGATCTCACTGCCCGGATAAACCAGCACCATTGTGAAACAACATTTAACTAAATACAAAGCAATAATTTATTTAGACAACTAAACTAGCTTAAAGATCACAACGAACAGGCTACAATGCCAACCTGTTACACTTACACAAGTTTCCAGAAATAATAATTTTGCAGGCCATATTACTGAACATTCGATTTATTGATTCGTCACATAATGATTAAAATTTTTGTAAAATGGACTAAATATAAGCTTCTGACATGTATATGAATGCCATCTTGAGGTTCCAAATTATACTTGGTTTATTTACTTTAGATTTTTTGTAACACTGTCAAGTTAACTGGCGTACGTATAAATTTGGAAAACCATTTTTAAGCTCTATGAGTGCAGTCCAGTTGTTGTACAAACAATCTATCGCCCATCCCATGGGTACAACAACCTAATCAGTGACCACATATTATTCTATAAAATGGTTCAATTTACTTAATAAGCATCCTTGGTCATACAACTTTGTTTATAACTTTTTGAACAAAAAAGTCAACTAGTTCAATTTCTTTTCAAAAGTAGCCCTAAAGCACTACTCTTCAATCCAAGTTTGGATCGCTAATAACTCAAACCGTAATTAGCATAAACCAATCCAGTGAGGACCAATTAACTACCAATTTCTCATTTTGTGGGAAGTAATCTCATCATTTTAAAAATTTTTGCTCATTGTTTATCCCACAAAATAGCCAAATTAATTATTTTCTCAATATACTTAACCGAAATATAAAATGAAAAAAAATAATAAAGTTTAATATGGAAAAATTATTCAAAAGCTAGAGCAAATCTCAACCAAAATTTTGATCAACATACAGATATAACAGTAATTCCTATTTGTCTAAAAAAAATCTAAAAAGATGTGCTAGAACAAACCAATTAGTCATAAAAAATTCCCAAAAACAGTAGACCATTTCAAGAAATGCAAAAAAAAAAAAAAAAGAATAAATGCCTTATTAATTTCCTTACCGTTGCGGAGGCCGATGCTGGATTCTTCAGTGTTAATGTTGTAGAGTATGCCTTCATACCTGATCTCACTTTTCGAGGTCAAGCTTATTAAGCTACCGATGTACGAGTCCGCGGATGCTCCACCGCCAGATCTATTGCTCGACGCCGCCGTTGAACTCTCCGCCGTCATCCTCTTGAACTGCTATTCTATTTTACTTTAATCTGTCAATTAGATAGCCAAAAAAAATTGCATGTGGCGAGGAGAAACAGAGAGAATATTGCCCTTGAGTGACGTTTGTTAGATAATCTTTTAGGGTTTTCAGTTTTCCACTTTACACAGGGAGAGTGGGAGCGTTATTGATGGGTAAATTTATTATACATTTATTTATATATTTATCTACTTATGCCAGTAACTTGTTTGGTGTAAAATGAGTCGGCATGATCCATCAATGGATAAGCCCACGTTAACTAATGGGCAACAGCCTAAAAACGGATAAGCCCACGTTAACTAATGGGCAACGGCCCAAAAACTTTGACTATTAAATTAAGGGTATTTTCACAACTAACCACAACAAATAAAATATTTTTTAAAATACTGTTATACTATTATAAAAATATTATTTTCAATTTTATGACGCTTTTATTACATTTATTACATTTGTTATTTTAGTTACAATAAATATGTTATATTTGTTATTAACAAACATAATAAATATAATAACTAGTGTTACAAAAAAAAAAAATAGTATTTTTAGAATAAAAAAGTTAAATATTATTTTTTAAATTATTTTATATTTTGTGGTGTATAGAGAAATTAACACTTAAATTAAACTCAAATAAAAAATCTAATAGTTATACATTTACGCTTGTTTAGTAACTAAAATTATATACCAGTATATCGCTTTCTTGCGGTGAGATTCAGCCATAGGCTCTGTTATAATGAGGAATTGAGGCGGTGAATAGATTTTGAAGATAATCGGTGGAGGAAGATGATAGATTGAAGGAGATGGATTGAAGATGTGAGCAGATTATAGATATGATCGAATCAGGAAGATGTATTGAAGCAATTAGTAAATTTTGGAATAGATAGAGGAGAAATTGAAGACGTTGTGACATAGTACTTTTTTCTTCTCGTAACAAAAAAAATTTCTATACGTTCGTGATTATTGTACTATATTGTATTAAGAAAAAAGTAATATTTATTAAAATATTCAATGTTGTACAATGAATTTTTTTTTTTTTTTTGGAGGTTATACTTTTATAGAAATATTATGAATGTGGAAAGATAGATTAAACAAAGGCAGAATATATAGGAATTTTCTTAGGGATGGTTATATTAGCACCACGTTTATTTATAAATATACTACATTTTAATTACATTAAATTCTATAATATTTTTATTGTATTTTTATTCTTAATATTCTATTAATTAGCACATTTTGTCCCTTATGATAGTTTTTATCCAAAAATACCTATTAGCATACTTTAAAATAAGGGACAAATAATTAGTTATAATTTTATTTTTGTTTTTTTTTTTTTACATATTTAAAAATACGAAATGTAAAATAAGTAAAGGAAACTGAACAATATGTATTAATTAATAAAAATTTGATGAAAAAAATACGATGAAAAAAATTTGAAACATAAATATGATAATGAGAAAAAATTATGGACCTTTCGTATAATTATAATATAGTATACTTATAAAAAAAATTGGTGTCAATATATTTAACCTTTTCTTATTTATTTGAAGAAAATATTTAAAAATGCTCTATATTACAACATTAAGAACATCCTCAATAGAATCATGTGAATTGTTTAAAAAATTGCCACATAACTAAAATAGACAATATTTAAAAAAAAAAATTTTTTTTATCTCCAATACAAACTGTTAAATTGACGTGATAGGGGGGAAAAAAAGACAATGTCTAGAGTCCCATTAGACATATTGACTTGGAAAAACTAAATTTCCTATTCATTTTTAAATATAATTTTGTTTTTGTTTTAATAAAATTACATATACTTAGATAGAGAATGCATTAGAGACTAAATTTGAACATAAATGTTTATTCATTAAACATCAATATCATATAAATTAAATTTTTTTTTAACATTTATGCCACCTAGATAGCAATTCATAGAATACACATGATGTCGAACAAGAGTTGCCTCATTCAACTATTTACCATAAAATATAAAATAATTTAAAAAATACTATCTAACTTTTTTTATTCTAAAAATACTGTTTTTATTTTTGTAACACTTGTTGTTACATTTATTACGTTTGTTATATTTCTTATAAAAAAATGTGTGTTATATTTGTTACATTTGTTATTTTTGAAGTTTAAAATGTTAAAAAATGATTGTAAAATTTTAATAGAAAATCAAGTATCTAACAAAATTATCACAACTCTTTTTTTTTCATTTATGTTTGGCCCGTAGGCTAACTTCAGCCTACCAGCCTGGCCCTAAGCTTTCCAAGGGCCTGGACGCCTTGGGCCTGGGTGGCCCGATTTTATCGACACCTACAAACTACAAAGACAATGAGCTAAAATTCAAGAATTCCCCCAAAGAGTAGATGAATGATCCCAAAGTAAACTGTACAGTATTAGGATAGCATTTAAAATCTTATGAATATCTATTTAACATTTTCCACTGAAGTAGGATAGCATTTCCAAGAGCAGTTGTAAAGCAACCAAATAAAAGGATTTTGCAGGAAAAAAACACAAATCTAAGACCCCTTCCAATCAAACCAGATCCTTAAGAATTCAGTCTTAGGCCACCACTTGTACACCAAAAAAGGAAAGAGTAAAATGAAACAAATAAAAATATGTGAAATCAAGTTCCCAATGCAAGCATAGGCGGGTCGTTCACTGGCTGATATGCTCTGATGAATGCATACATGAGTATCTTTCACGTCAGTGGTTAAGGGTCTGATGTCGTTGTCTTCTTAAAATCAATTTTGTCAACCTTAACCTCTCCATCAATGAGTTCATAGACATACACCACAACACGCAGACCATCAATGTCCATGAGAACAAAGCTTGGGTTGACGTCGTAAGTAATGCTACTGTAAGACCCTGTTGCCGACCCTGGATTTATAACAACTCCAGCCTCGTGTTTGTACGCTGTAAACTGATGGGTATGACCGGTGACAAGAATGTCTACGTCCAGCTGCCGCTGGAGCATGGCCAATGAGTCCAGGTCCCCCCATGGAATAACCTTCAGAGAAGTAAATAATCCAGAATGAGAATCTTACTATTTTGCCCAGAATTCTTTTCATAAGACAACTGTTCTTTGCTTTATGGTTCTTTTGACAACTGTTCTTTGCTTTATGGTTTTCTTCCAATTGTTTCGATCACGAGTGCATGAAAAATAGTTAAAAGATGAGGAGGGACAGGAGGTAAACAGAAACTTCTAGACTGTGTATAATTTTTAAAGATGTATTATATACTGTCACTTGTTCAAGCACTGCTCAAGTATGCAGTACAAGATAAGGCTTTGTTTGAAGTCTGTGGCCCAAAAAGGCAAACAACAGTTCAACGCCCTGATTTTTGGTTAAAACAAATAACAATCCTGAAACTCAAAATAGGAAACAAGATCATTTGAATTAAAATCGCACCTGATGACCATGGCACACTCCAAGCTTAAATTGACCAATAGTTAGTGTCTTTGTTTCCGGGAAACGTGTCTCCTCATCGTATTCACCTTGAGCAATATGCAAGTCTGGACAAACAGTCTTCAAGTAGTCATGAACCTCCTGCAAATATAATCACATCGTGAAGTCATTCCATGAGTAACATGTTTGCTTTTTCCTTGGTCAGTCTAAATGTCATTGAAGCAGAAATACATACATTTATAGAACACTTTACCCCTCGAGATTTGCAACAATTATAATCCAACTAAGGAACTGTGAACTGTGATAGTAATTCACATGCCAAAACTACGTAATCAAAACTTCAAGTAAGGCACCCCTTGTATTTCAAATTGATCGTCTTCCTCTTCATTTTGGACTTTTTCATTAAAAGAAAAAAAACAGACTTCCTTAAATTGTATCTATACCTTTCATAAAAAGTGATAGCCCGACTTAGGCCCATCGTTCCACAAATCACATACATTTTCAACTTTCACCCAAATGATCATCTGAACTTAATGCATAGGAAGTATTTAATGTGATAAATGTGAATAGGACTTCGTAGAGTAAAATATTAAAAAATAAGTATGCAACACCAAAGTCAGAGATGAAAGAAAACCTTAATTATGGTTAAGTAGAAAACAAAACCTAGTTATAAATCTTTAAAAATATATAGTTTCATCAGATATAATGCCAAGAAGTGGGAATTCATTAATATTTATCGTTCGTTGCAACCCTGTGCAGCAGGGAAGAACTCCCATATGGTAAATAATAAATGTAAATTTACACGCTTTAATACGGTGCAAACAATTTTGATGATTAACTCCCATATAGTAGACTTACCTGTACAGCTAGCAAAGAAGGAAATCATCTGACAGAAGCACATCACAAAGCTGTTTAGAAGTTAAAGCTCATCAATTTACAAATAATCAATCTCGAAGGCAGAGTTTAGCATATCTATTTTGGGTTCACCCAAATACTTCGTTTCTGTAGTCAACAAAAAAAGGATCCAAGATATGATCTCCCATGATCAAGGGCGGAGCCAGGATTTTCGAGTTGTGGGGGCAAATGAAGTGATAATATAAATTACAATTTAAAGTTCTAATAAAATTATCGACATCCATTGTATTGATTAAAAATGTACCATAACATAACATTAATATAGCAACAAAGACTATTACGTAATAACTAATAACATATTTGTAAGAGAACTATAATTAAATGTGAAAGAAAAAATTCTCAACAAAAAGGTAAATAAAAACCTCATCTCCATCTTTTACAATAAAAACCATTAAAAACTAATAGTGTGTTTGATTTTGTTTAAAATCAGATTTTTTGCAATAGTCGATAAAATGTACAGTTGAAAAATTGTAAAAAGTTGTGAGTCTCATTAAATGTGTAGTTAAAATTAATTATTGACTTTGACTTCAACTTTTTATCAAAATTTTAATTAAAATCAAACAAGCCTTAAATGTTTAAATTTCTACTATTCCCATAAGGATCAACTTTGATAATCCAAAGATATCTCCAAATAGATTAGGAATAACCCAAGATTTTGATCACTAAATCAAGACAACCTAAAATCAATAAAAAAAAAATAGTTCAAACACAACACTATCTTTGAAACCATGGCTCTAAATTAATTTATAAACTTTAAAAATATATATATATATCTTCAAACTTTCTGTGGCAAATGATAATTAATAAGTAGTCTAAACCAAAATTGAGTTAATTACTAAATTCCCATGAGTTAAACTTTTAAAACTAAGCTCATTGTGAAAATAATAACAATAAATACAAATTGGGAATACTCCTCCCAAAAAGTTTAAAATTCTTACCAACTCAATATGAAAATTAATTTAATAGTAAATAAGACACAATTTATTACAAAATTCCCAAAAAAAAAAGGCCAAAAACTTAAACTGAGAAATTACTCATATGTATTGAAATAGAATGAGATAATTCGATGGAATGCGAATAGGCTTCAAATTCTTTTTGTGACATCCGAAACTTTGCCCTTAGCCATTAGATATAAATTTAAGACTTTATGAAAGTATAGGGACCTAGTGGTAATTGGTAAGTAGTTGAAGGACCATGGTACAATTTTTAAAAAAATATATATTTATTTTTTCGAAGGGTGCTTCTATTATATATATATATATATTTATATATATATATATATATATATATATATATATATAAAAAAAAAAAAAAAAAAAAATTCCTTGTATGGGTATATATGTATATAGGAAATAAATATATATGATTAAAAGGTGATTGAAAATTAGTATAAAATCATATCACTATTTTGGTGCAAATATGGAATGATGTGTGTGTATGAAATCATATCACCCTTTAATCCTACATATTTCTTTCCTATCTACATAAATACACATATAAGAAAATTTTCTTTTACCTTTAACATATAATATATATATATAAAAATCGGATACTGTAGCACTTTTCCATAAAATAATTTCTTTTTTTAAAAAAAAAAAATTGTACCGTGGTCCTTCAACTACTTACCAATCACTACTAGGTCATTATACTTTCATAAAGTCTTAAATTCATATTTAATGGCTAGAGGTAAAGTTCCGAATGTTACAACAAGAGCCTCAAATACATCTTCACTCAAAAAGAATTGAACATGAGGCAAAAGAGATAGACTCGAGTTGGTGAAAGATTATGACTGCGAAATCCATCATCACCCCGACAAGGCGAATGTAGTAGCTGATGTCTTGAGTAGAAAAACGACGGGTTAAGTGGCAATGTTGACCGCAGAAAGACCTCTATGGAAAGAGTTCGAACAATTAAGTCTCGAAATTGTTATTGCCCCGCCTGATGCTGTCACTCGGATTATAGCACTTTTGATTCGACCAATACTCCGTGACAGGATTAAAAGTTATCAAAAAGTTGACCAATCCTTTGAGTTTATTAAAAGCTGAAATAGATACAGGAAAACGGAAGGCCTTCACCATAGCCGAGGATAAGTCACTGATATTGTCAAGGGCAATTGTACATACAAAACTTCAGGGAATTGAAAAAAGAAATTCTAGAAGATGATCACTCTGCTCCCTATTTAGTGCACCCAGGAAGCACAAAGATGTATCAGGACCTAAAAACGGTGTTTTGGTGGAAGAGAATGAAGAAGAATATAGCTGAGCATGTTGAAAAGTGTCCAGTGTGCCAGCGAGTGAAAGCAGACCACCAATGACCTTCTGGGTTGCTTGAACCATTGAAGTTCCAAAATGAAAATTGGAATATGTAACGATACTTTTTGTTGTCGGCTTTCCAAAGTCAACAAGAGGTCATGAGGCCATTTGGGTAATTATGAATCGACTCACCAAATCAACTCATTTTTTGCCAGTACAGAATGAGATTTCTTATGGACCAATTGGCACAGTTGTATGAGAATGAGATAGTAAAATTGCATGGGGTTCCCATTTCGATTGTTTCAGATGAAGAACCAAGGTTCACATTAAATTTTTGTAAAGGCCTACACTAAGCATTGGGGACTAAGCTAAAATTTAGTACAGCTTTCCATCCTCAGACAGATGGGCAGTCTAAGAAGACGATTCAAACATTGGAGGATATGCTTAAGATTTATGTTCTTGAATTTGGAAGGCATTGGTAGAAGCACTTATCGTTAATTAAGTTTGCTTACAACAATAGTTATCACTCCCCTATTGGCATAGCACCTTATGAAGCATTGTATGGAAAGAAGTGCAAATCGCCAGTTTATTGAGATGAGGTTGGCGAGCGTAAGATTTTGGGCCCAAGAGATTACTGAACAGATAGTGCAAGCTATCGAAAAAATTTGAAGTAATATGAAAACAGCTCAGGACAGACAGAAAAGTTATGCAGATAAGAAAAGGAAGGAGTTGAAATTTTCTGAAGGCGACAAAGTGTTTCTCAAAGTTGCACCCATAAAAAGTACTACGTTTTGGCAAGAAAGGGAAGTTACAACTAGGATTTATTAGCCCATTTAAAATCTTGAAACACGTTGGAAAAGTAGCATATCGATTAGCACTTTTATCCCAGAACTTTCGACAAGATACGACGTTTTTCATATATCTATGCTCGTAACGTACGTGCACGATCCGAACCGTATGAATTAATCATCGATCGATAGAGTTACAACGTAGCTCGAGTTCTGAAGAGTTCTTGGGTGAGAATCATTAATCAAAATTTCAAGCGCCGTAAACAAGGTGATTTCTTTAGTAAAAGTGCGCAGCGTGGGCGTAATCACTCGGTGAAGAAGCAACTTGGGCGAGAAGTGAAATGCGCATCAAGTTTCCATAACTCTTTGAGGAATTTCAAGATAATTTCGAGGATGAAATTTATTTTAAAGGGGTAGATTGTGACATCCGAAACTTTCTAGCCATTAGATATGAATTAGATTTATGAATTAAAGACTTTATGAAAGTATTGAGAGACCTAGTTTTGATTGGTAAGTAGTTTGAAGGACCACAATACAATTTTCAAAAAAAATATATATATTTTATATTATTAAGGGTAAAAGAAAATTTTCTTATATGCAGATATATGTAAGGATTTTATATTAAAATAAATATATATATATATATATATATATATATTAAAGGAAAATTTTGTTGACTTATATGTTTATATATGTAAATAGGAAAGAAATATATAGGATTAAAGGGTGATTGAAAATTAATATAAAATCATATCACTATTTTAGCACAAATATGGAATAATGTGTGTGTATAAGGAGGAAGACAATTTTCTTACATATCACGTAAATTAAAGGGGGGACACAATTATTCTTTACTATATTCAAACGATATGATTTGACTTAACCTTACACTATTTAAAGACACCAAAATGCATGTCACTTTACATCACTTCCATTACCTACTCTCTTTTTCTCTCTCTCCCTCTCACCCATATAAGCACTACACACCCATACGCACGCACGCACATAATTTGTATACACACAAATAAATTACCACCCACGCACGCACGCACGCACGCAGTTCAAAATTGAAAATACAATCAATACTTTTTTTGTTATTTTTGATTATCCTCACGTAAGATAAGTGTGTATATATGTTTAAGTGTAAGTATACAATTTCTTTATGTATTTCTACGGTTATGAGTCCATGTTATGTAAGAATGGATCAAGTTTAGTAGCGCTACGCACGAAAACTGGCACCAACTAAGATCAGTCCAATTTTCGTGTCTCCCTATGCAGGTATGAATCTCCCGTTGAAATATATATATATGAATTAACTATGCATGCACGCTTATTAGGATCTCATCGCTATTATATTTTCTCATTTCAAATAATTGACGATTCGACACCGTTGGCACGGGGTAGTATACAGGATGTGGGGATTCTCTATCATGAAATTAAAAAATACAAATAAATTGCCCGTGGGGCTAATTTCTTGTTTTTTACCCTTTTAGAATTTTAAAACTTTAAATTGTTAAGAAATGTTTTCCTTTCATAAAACTAAATTATCTAAATTTATTGTTTGGAAGATGTATGTTTATTATGATTAAATTCCTTGATTTGTTATTTGAGTCCCCTCAAAAAAATTTAAAGTACGTTTGGTAGCACTCGAGTCCTTAAGAATTCGGGTCGTCACACTTTTTGTGGAGAGTGAAAAGGTAAGTGAAGAGGGTAGGTAATTGGTGAAGTTAAGTGAAATTTTTTTAAGCCAAATTACTATGTTAACCATAGGTCCTTAGCATTTTCTACATACAACAACAGCATAAGCATGGGGAAAATTGTAAAATTATAAAAAATTTAAAATTAGCATGGGGACAGATGACCCCACTGCCCCTCTTCTAAATCCATCATTGCCCATGATAGTAATTAAATCATAACCAAAATTCTCTAAACGACTCGATAGTTGCATGCGCCAAGAAAGTTAGCTAGCGCTTATGGTATCAATTTAAGTGGTTCTACTATAATCATTGAATTATATCCTCAAAAGTTAGTTTTGATGCAATACCTATTTACTAGACTTTATTGTTTTAAGCAAACTAACGAGCACCCACACCGGTTCCAGTTAACTATCGGGTAAACTGGCTTAATATGGAAAATGCTTGAACATCATCAAAAAGTGGTATGACACATTCGTTCTATCCACCTAGGACATAATTATATGTTTTGACAAGCCTACCAACGCATAAATCATAGATCACTTCACACCTATACCACATTTTCAACTCCTATAGTATAGGGTATATACTACATTTTTTTTCTTGATCCAATAGATATAAGATCATGATAAGAAAGGTGTCATCGAAGATATGAAATACATCTATATTTCTATAACCTGTGATGGCCTAACATAAGAAAGTGGAAAGAACAATAAGTAGCATGTGGTTCAAAACTTCTCATATATTTATTCATATATTGATGTGTTGATTTATATTCATGCGCTCAACTCGAGCAGTGGCGTACCGAAAAGAAAAGCATTATCGGATTTAAACAACTGAGTTTTTAGAATGTTCCTTTTCATTCTAATAGAGTTATCCATAACAACACTCTTCTTATATTCCTATGCTATTTGAAATACTTTGATGTTCTTCACCGAGCTTGAACCATGTCTCTTAAACAATCTCATATGTCAATATAGAATAAGGAGAAGTTTGAAGTACGAAAACGAAGAAATGCTTTTGGCTAGAAGGCCCATATCTCATACAAGAGAAGCACGAAAAGGAAAATTATATCAGAAGCTCTGCTCTTCCATTCACTTAATATTTCATAGGACCCTTCTTTACTATGAAATTCCCTCCAATTTCACAAATGCTTCTCCTAAAATGACTTGCTCAAGCGAGTTAACAAAGAGGAGCTCCAATTGCCTACTACATGAGAAATTAGAGAAAGGTTCTATAGGTTAAGAGAAAGTACCATTGGACCTTCATGGAAGCTCCAAAAAGTCACCAAAAAACCATGGCTGGGGTATCTTTAGTTGTATCCACATAACAATGTTTTCCCATAGGTGAAACTATCACCACTACTTGAAGGAGGCAATAAGAGGCTCAATAAAAAGTAAGTTTAAAGCAAGAATGTTTGAAATAATGCAGCTCCTTTGACAACATTTTTTTTATGCAATTAAGTCCTGAAGCGCGTAGTTTCCAGATATTTTGGAATAGGTTTTTGTACTTTGAAGTAATAGTCTCGTTATTACTTTTTAGGAAGGTACTTTAGTTAGTATCCAAATAGAATGTCCTTAGAGTCCATACAAACCATTTTAATGCTTCCAATCTAACATTAGAGAGATAAATTATAGCTTCCACAGAGCTTTTGAAGGTTTTTTATGGTGATTATGTGGTATGCGATGTAATGCATTTGTGATTTAATGTCTATGATTTCTCCTGCTACTCCTCTTTTTTACTTCAATTAATATGTCACAATCTAATTTTCTGATCAGAACCTAAAACAGCTCGTTTTCCTTGAGTTATTGAACCTTTATCTATCTGAATCAGAAAAGAGTATCGGAGGTTGTCCTGTACCAATCCTTCTGTCTGAACTTTCAGTTTCACACTCTCCCTAACATCTTTCAGAATTAACATCTACAGAATATGACCAGATACAGCCCATCATCAGGCAAGGGTTATTTTCTGTTTTTTTGATCTTCAATTTCACAGATCAACTTGGGAACCATGTTCCTTGCATAAAATCAAGCACTTTACACTTCCCTTGTATCGAGTGTCACCAAAACTTCTATCAATTTTACCTAACAATGAAACTTTAAGACAAGTTGTTTGCCTGATGCCATTCAATAATCTGCAATATCTCTCAACATGTTTTATAGCTGAATGAGAGTCAACAAAAGCATAACGGGTATCCATCAGTTCGGGCTTCTTTAATGCCCTCATGATATTCAACATGTTTTATAGCTGAATGAGAGTCGCATATCTTTTCTTTAATGCCCTATACCTCACTATCATATTCCCCATAAAATGTTACTAAAGGTCAAGTAGATTTTATGTAAAACAACTTTTTTGGTTCCAAAAACTGGAAGGAACTCAAATGGTAAAACTCACCATACACATCCACGACCATACAACTCTCCAAGTCTATTTGCCCTCATATTGACATCTTATCCCACCATTCAAGTCCTTCCAATACAAGTCTACATTTCCAGCTGATCAGATGCTGTCACTCATTCTTCTCAACAAGAAGTAGGTCAAAGATATATAAATATTAGTCCAGTATCTTTGAATAAATGAAAGATGTACACCAGCTCATTTTTTCGAAAGTTCCCGGGCTTCCATGTGGAGGCTTACCTCATGTGTGGCATTCATTAACACAAAGTTTACACTTTAAGTGCTACTTGCCAAAGTTTACACTTTGACTTACTGAACCACACGCCTCAAATCCTCAAAGTGACTGAGATCGGTGCTCCTTAACGTTGCCTGTTGTGGTGGTCTTTTCTTTGCTGACTTCAGCTTTTTGGCTTGTTTTTTACGCATCCTGGAACATTTTAACGGGTTTTTGGCTGTTTAACCACAACCCAATCATAAACTAGAAACAAAAGAATTGGAGATTAGATAACATAAGTGAACAGCCAGGTGTGCCCCACTCTCTTACTACAACAGTGCAATAACCTCTCCACCAAGTGTAGTCACAACTTCTCGGCAGCAGTGTGACCAGTTGACTGGAAATCCTTTGAAGCTTAACTTCACTTTCTTTTACATTTTTTGTTCTGTGGTTTTTTTTTCTTCCTTCCTTTCTTTTCTTTTCAAGTCAAAGGAAGTAAAATTTTGAAATATATGTTCAGCTGTTTTTTTGTTTTTTTAAACTTAGTTCTAGATTAATGGTATTGTTATGTGATTAATACTTCGTCAATTTATCATTTGCTACTTTGTCGATCCATTTTATGTTTCCAGTTGCACATTAGACATTGAACTTTGTTGAAACATTTTATTATGGATTGTTTACATGATTTTATAGTTTAATTTAAGTATAAGTTCGCAATTTTGTAAATTTTGAATTATTTTATTGGTTTATGACATGTTGAGGCTTAAGTCTTTACCTGCCTTCAAGGATTACACCTTTGCTCACAGAGGCAAAATGCCTCCAGACCTGATTTAAACATTTTAAATACTGCAACAGTTTTAGCAACACCACAACATGAATAATCAATGAAATGGACTATCATGATTCTTCGAAGTTCGAACTACAACAAAATATCTTCCCTGGTGTAAAAACCATACTTCTGACATTTAGCGAAATACAACCTGATCCACTATTTTCTCACATTATACTCAGCACAATGTTGAGTAGTCAAGAGATCCCAAAACAAGTAGACCTTTTGGACCAATCTTCAACTTTGCAAAAATCACTCTTCCTAATTTTGTTGCCCAGGGTTTGTCCAAGATAAGTATACTCCTTGTCTTTGACAACCTTTTTGAAGCTGAAGTCTCTGCTCAACAATAAGGCACCTAATTAAGCTTCCATACTTTCTGCTTGCTATTTTTCTTTTCACCTGCTTATTTGTACTAATTAAAAATGAGTCTTTATTGGGTTAGTGACGTCACTAAATCATATACATCCACATGAATTGCAAGATTAACTTTCTCATCACTCAATATATACAGATTTGGGAATTTCTATTTTCTATTCCAAAATCTCAAAACCTACATGAGACAACAATAGACATCTATGCTTGCTCCTAAGAATCAACTTCTGGGTATCTCTAATTAGTACTTCCTCTCAATCCTCATACCTAGGCGAGGTAGTTATAAATGTAACTTCATTTGCCTCTCTTTACTTGTATGAATTTGCAAATATTTTGATGGCCCATTTGAATGATCTGGTCTTCATTATTAGAGTTTGATCAAGTTTCCAAATGTCCAGGAATTTACAAGTTAAAATGAAACACATGAAAACCCATCAAAATTACTAGTCATTTTCTGGTTACATGAAGTTTTTTCACCTCGCTCCATGCACTCTAGAAATGTGTGCTACATTCTTTACTATGATCCCAACAACATCAAGGAAAATTTTGGTGAACGACGTAAGGTGAACATATCGCGCCTGAATATTATTATCCAAGAGTCAAGGTGAATTAATCAATATACTGTGATCTAAGTGGAAGCTTCGCCTCTCAAACAAATCAACAGCGCAGGCAACAACAAAACTGAATAATACGGTTCAAGTAATTCCCAAAAATTACAAAAAAAAAAAAACTCTATTCACTATTCACAATCAATAACTTTCAAATTCAAGCAAGGCAAAGATACAAATCTTTATTAACAATTATTAAGACTATACATAAATATGGGAATTATTTTATCTTTTGCTGTTTCACATAATAAGTTTCTCTTTTTTATTTTCCCCAAATAGGCTTCCTAATTAGATTCCAATTCTAAGCTTAAGATGCCAACAACAAACAAGAACTTCAAAAAATGCAAATAACTAGCAATTCGTGTTTAACAATAAAACTCATATACAACAAAACAAATATAGAGCAATTAAACATAGAAAAGCAGAAAACAAAAGTAAGCAATAAAAAGAAAGTAAAAAACACCAATTTTCACGAACACAAAATTATCAAGAAATCAAAATAAACCCGGATGAAGGCTGTACCAGCTAACATTTGCAGATAAATAGGCAAAATTAATCCTAGATGCACAGTTATACAACATCAATCCCATACACAGATAGATGACAATGGAAAGTCAGAACATAATTGTAAACGTTTCAAACTTTTTCCCATTTTTCCTTTATCATGGTCTAAATGTTTCAAACTTTCCCCTTTTTCCTTTATTATGGTTTCCCCTTTTTCCTTTATTATGGTCCAAACGTTTCAAACATCTTAATGTGCCTTAAATTTCAAACATCTTAATGTGCCTTAAATTTCAAACCTCTTAATGTGCCTTCAGTTACAAAGTTAGAATGTTTTCTCATTGATTGAGCTGAACAAAATTGGTAACGAGTGGACGTTCTTGAAAGAAAGACGTGCATAAATACATGGTTTGGTCCCTAAGCTCAATCACCCTTTCTTCTTTGTCATACACCATCATACGAGGTGTTCTGAGGGCTTAGAAGTGCCAAAACCAAAAGAAACTCTATATCAAGAACCCAACGAGAAATACGGCAATGACGGGAGGTAATCTTCAATCTCTTTGTGCATTGATCTAAGTATGTTTTGAAGCATGTTATATCGTATTCTAGTCTAACAGTTGGTATCAGAGCAAGTTGAATTTCTGCCTTGTTGTGTTGAGTTCTAAGGAAAACATTCGTAAAATACCGTGAAATTTTTTTTTCCTTTTAATTCCAAAGTTGATTTTTCGAACTTTTGATGCAAAGAGAGGTTAGAAATCATTGGGTAATTGGATTTCTAACATTTTTGTGATTTGAAATGTCGATTTTGGTGAAAAAACCGACAAGTCTGCAACCGGGTTTGAAACTGGGTTATTTGAACCGGTTGGAGGTTTAAAATAATGTTCTTTTTTTGTGTCAATTTTATGTTTTTCATTTGGTTTAACTTTTGTGCAGTCCTTTAATATATGCATAATATTATGATTAATTATGCAATATTTTGTTTATGTTTAATGCTTGATATATGAGAATATTTTGGTACATAAAATAACATATTGTCCATAGGGATTATTCTAGTAACACTTAATTTTATGTATAAAATTTAAATGTCTAGTGATTCATATAATTTAATTAATTAAAGATTAGCCACAACATCTTTAATTAAATAAAATTATATATTATGTTAGTTTAGGATCACATAAGGATTTATAGACATTGGTTGTAATTAATTATACTTAATATAATAAATTTTATCCCATAGGAACTTTTATTATATTTATATAATTAATTAGGATAAAATATCAAATTATTTTCATAATATACCCACAGGAATTATGAATAAGTACATAATTTGATAGTTTTATCATATCGTAGGATAGAATATCAAAGTACTCTCATATTGTACCTATAAATCATAAATTAAGTACATAATTTGACAATTTTATCATAAGAAACACATGAATTTGTTTGAATTAAAATTTTAGCCCACAGGCAAATTTATGTCATTAGATTCGTTTTGCATGATTTACATTGGTAAAATGTGAAATTTATTTAATTACATCTCAAATTTTGACATAAGCATTTATAAAATATGTGCAGCTTCACAACCTGCTAATTTCTCTGGTATTCATTGTGATATTCTGAACTTAAGAGTAATAACTATAAAATATGGAAGAAGAGAATTATTCTCCATCTAGGATGGATGTACATCGACTATGCTATTAGGAAAGACAAACCACTAACAATCACTGATACAAGCACTCCAGCGAACATCGCGCTTTATGAACAATAAGAGCGATCTAATCGCCTCAGCATGATGTTCATTAAGACTAAAATTTTTACTGGTATACGTGGTTCCGTCGACCAGCATGAAAAAGTTCGGGACTTGCTTAAAGCAATTGATGATCAATTCATCACTTCAGCTAAGGCACTGACAAGCACCCTAATCATGAAGTTATCATCCACAAGACTCACCAGCGTGAAAAGTGTGCGTGAGCACATCATGCAGATGAGGGACATTGCGACTCAACTTAAGAAACTCGAGGTTGAGATGTCCGACTCCTTCTTGGTGCACTATATCATGAACACCCTCCCACAGTAGTACAGGCCATTCAAAATCTCGTACAACACGCATAAGGATAAATGGTCAATCAATTAATTAATGACCATGTGTGTTCAAGAGGAAGAGAGGCTTGTGATGGAGCATGGTGAAAGTGCAATGCTGACTACAACACGCGGAAAAGGCAAACCTTAAGCCAATTAGAAGAGAAAAAGTAAAATACCACCCTAGACTGATATCAAGAAAATGCCCACATGTTACTTTTGTAAGAAGAAGGGACACATGAAGAAGGAGTGTGCTAAATTCAAGAAATGGGTTAAGGATAAAAGGTATGCAAAAACCTAAGGAAGCCAGTCGGAAGTGAACAAAATATCTTATCCGAAAACAAGATGGGCTCACAAATGGAGGCTATAAGGACGTGTTTAAATTTTAAGTAGTTGTTTTGTTTTAAAATTAGATAAGACCTTCTATGTTCCAAGTTTTTCACAAAACTCGATTTCACTTTCCAGACTTGTACCTTTAGGATATTCTTTAAATTTTGGAAATACATCATTCAATTTGTTTTATAAGTCTGATTGTGTTGAGAATAGGTACTTTGTCTGATGGTCTTTATCGTATTAATTTACAAGACAATGTCACTTATAGTTCATTGCATGTTCATATTGGCACTAAAAGGTGTATTATTAACAAGGGCTCCTCTATATTATGGTACCAGAGATTAGGACATATCTCTATAAATAGAATTAAGAGATTAGTGAATGATAGGATACTTAATACTTTAGATTTTACTGATTTTGAGACCTGTGTGGACTGCATTAAGGAAAAGCTGACCAACAAGTCCAAGAAAAGTGCCAATAGGAGTTCAGACATATTAGAAATTATACATACTAATATTTGTAGTCCAGACATGAACTTACATGGTCAGAAATATTTCATCACCTTTATTGATGATTACTCTCGATATACGTACCTTTACTTGCTTCATAATAAGAGCGAAGCATTAGATGTCTTTAAGATCTTTAAATCTGAAGTAGAGAAACAATGCGGAAAGCAAATAAAAATCGTGAATCAGATAGAGGTGGAGTATTACAGTAGGTATACTGAGGATGGACAAGCACCTAGTCCGTTCGCTAAGTTTCTTCAAGAGCATGGAATAGTTGCTCAATACACCATGCCTGGTTTACCATACTAGAATGGTGTGGCAGAAAGAATAAATCGAACATTATTGGACATAGTACGAAGTATGTTTAGCAACTCCAATCTCCCTAAATCCTTGTGGACTGAAGGAATAAAGACGGTAGTGTATATATTAAACCGAGTTTCAACCAAAGTTGTTCCAAAGACGCCATTTGAATTATGGAAAAGTTGGAAGCCGAATTTGCGACATATGCACGTTTGGGGATGCCCGTCTGAAGTGAGGATTTATAATCCACAAGAGAAAAAGCTGGACCCAAAAACCATTAGTGAATTTTTCATTGGATATGCCGAAAGGTCTAAAGGATACAAATTTTATTGTCTATCTCGCAGCACTAGAATTGTGGAATCAAGAAATGTCTAGTTTTTTTAGAAATATTGATCAATGGGAGCGATCAAATCAGGAGGAAAGTTCTTGAGCATGATCATTCAAAATCTCAACCTTCCAACTCAAGTAATAGATTGGTTATAGTTCACAACACCCCTCAAGTACCAATCGGTGTTGAACAACCAATTAATAAAGTTCCACAAGCTGCTGACAACATTCTAGTGAATCAAGCACTTTAGAAATTACTAGAACCTCCTGAACAGCCAGTTGAATCACAAGCTTCTCAAGAAGATGTTGATACAACATTGAAGATATCCACTAGAACTAAGAGGTCAGCAATTCCTAGTGATTATGTAATGTACCTACAAGAATCTGACTACAATATTGGAGTTGAAAATGATCCCGAGTCCTTTTCACAAGCCATGAGTTGCAAAGAGTTAGAATTATGGTATAATGCCATGAAGAAATAAATACGTTCTATGAAGAGTAACAGAGTATAGGATCTTGTTGAGTTGCTTGGTGGTGCAAAAGCCATTGGCTGTAAATGGGTCTTTAAGACTAAAAAAGACTTATTAGGCAACATTGGGAAATACAAGGTAAGACTCGTTGCTAAGGGATAAAATGAAAGAATCAATTACACAGAAACATTTTCTCATGTATCTAAGTAAAAATCCTTGCGCATTATTTGGGCATTAATAGCCCATTTTGACATTGAGTTGCAATAAATGGATGTGAAAACAGCTTTTCTCAATGGAAATCTAAATGAGGAGGTTTATATGAAACAACCTAAAAGATTCCCTTCTAATGATGGTGAGCATTTGGTTTGTAAGCTTAAGAAATTCACATACAGTCTAAAACAAACGTCCCGTCAATAGTATTTTAAATTCCATGGAGTAATTTCTTCATTCGGATTTGTTGAGAACCCTGTGGATCAATGAATATACCAAAAGGTCAGTGAGAGTAAAATTTGTTTTCTTGTTTTATACGTGGATGACATTTTGCTTGCAACCAACGATAAGAATTTGCTACACGAGGTAAAACAATTCCTCTCTAAAAATTTTGATATAAAGGATATGGGTAAGGCATCTTATGTCATTGGTATTAAGATTCATATAGACAGATTTCGAGGCATCTTAAGTTTGTCTCATTAAACCTACATCAATAAAGTTTTTAAGAGATTTCGGATGAAGGATTGTTTACAAGTGTAGCTCCCATTGTGAAAGGTGATAGGTTTAAATTTGAACCAATGCCCGAAGAACGATTTTGAAAGAGAACAAATGAAGAACATTCCATATGCTCTCGATGTTGGAAGTCTAATGTATGCTCAGGTCTGCTCAATGCCTGACATTGTATTTGTTGTAAGAATGTTAGGATAATATCAGAGTAATCTAGGCATGGACCACTGCAGAGCTGCAAAGAAAGTGATGAAATACTTCAAAGGACCAAGGACTACATGCTTATGTATAGACGGACGGATAATTTGAAAGTGATTGGCTGCTCAGATTCTGACTCAGTTGGCTACGTTGATTCATGCAAATCAACATCGGGGTACATTTTCATGATGTTCAGTGGAGCTATATCATGGAAGAGTGCCAAACAGACCTTAACTGCTACTTCCACTATGAAAGTCGAGTTCGTCTCTTGTTTTGAGGCTACTTCACGTGGTGTATGGATCAAGAGTTTCGTATATGAGCTTAAAGTTATAGATTCTATTTCTAGGCCATTGAAAATTTACTGCGACAATTCAGCTATTATCTTTATGGCTAAGAACAACAAAAGTGGAAGTCGAAGTAAACACATCAACATTAAATACTTAACCATAAGGGAATGTGTTAAAGAAAAGAAAGTGGTCATTGAGCACGTCAGTATTGAGTTGATGATGGTGCTGATCTTTTGACTAAAGGCATGCCACCATTGAAATTCAAGGATTATGAAGATAAAATAGGACTTGGTCTCACTATATGATTGTATACATATGAATGGAACTCTTATTTATTGTGACATTTCTCATATTCATGTACACCTTGTTTATTTGAGAAAATATATTTGTAAAGGACCAAGAATAAACATAAGATTTATTCATTAAGTAATGTTGCCACAAAAAGAATAGTACTTGAGAAATTGAATGCATTGTAATACATGGAAGGTAATACTCGTTGTTAGAGGACTTACCGCCATTATTCATGTATTTATTTCTTAAGAAAAGACAATCAATGGGTTTAAAGTTGAGACATAGGTTAAACGTATGAACCAAGTGGGAGAATGTAAACATTTTTCCCGTTTTTCCTTTATTATGGTCCAAACGTTTCAAATTTTTTTCCATTTTTCCTTTATTATGGTCTAAACGTTCAAACCTCTTAATGTGCCTTCAATTACAAACCTTTTAATGTGCCTTCAGTTACAAAGTTAGAATATTTTCTCATTGATTGTGCTGAACAAAATTGGTAACGGGTGAACGTTCTTGATGGGAGGATGTGCATAAATACATGGTTTGGTCTCTAAGCTCAATCACCATTTTTTTCTTTGTCATACACCATCATACGAGATGTTCTGAGAGCTTAGAAGCGCCAAAATCAAAAAAAAAAAAAACTCTATATCAAAACCCAACGAGAAAGATAGCAATGGCGGGAGGTAATTTTCTATCACTTTGCACATTGATCTAAGTGTTGTTTAGATGTTTTGAAGCATGTTAGATCGTATTCTAGTCTAACAATAATTTCTCTTTCCTGTTTACCACGAAAACAAGAGCAAACCTATTAAAATTTAAGGCATGGTAGGGCAATTCAAATTGATCTATAACTTCCGAGTGCACATGGCGATGTAGCACAATTATCCAATAAACATACTAGAAGAACCTATCAAAGAACGTAGCTAATATAAATGTATTATTATTGTTTTTCTCTTACTCATTGATTAAAACTATTAAACCATTCAGAAAAATTAGAGGAGTAGCATCCGAAGGTTTTGAAATTCAAATTCAAGGCAAAGTTGATACGTTTTGTTCAAGTGACTCGATAAATTTTGAGTTCTTATTCATAAATCTTCTTGAATAAGAGATTGGAAACCTCTATTCTCATAAACATGATATAATTCCTATAATTACTTAATAGAGAAAACTGTACACTCACTTTGATACATAAGTTTCCAGTGCAGATGATGTGCTGGATCTTGCCTGGAACAAGCATGGACTTGAACTTCAGAGGCAAATCAGACCCCCTGTGTGGCATGTGCAAATCACCTAATGCCAGTACCAGCACCATTTCCACCTCCTTGAGCAGCCAAAATTCGACTTTATATTTTAAATTTTAAGCACGACCTGGAATCTGAAAAACCCCAAACCCAAAACAAATGAATCATTGAGCGTCCAAAAATTTAATACACAGAAAAGGTCAATTTTCGAATCTAATGAAATTTTTCAAAAAACACGTACATAAAATAAAGTTAATTATATATCATGTACTTATACATGTTTTAATAAATAATCAGCAGTTCAATTTTACAGAATTTAAGCATAACCCGGAAACTGAAACTCCCAAATGAAGAAATTCGTCATTGAGCACAAACTAACTTAGAACAAAAAAAGAAGTCAATCCTGGTGTTATATCCAAACTTTAAAATACAATTTATTCTACAAAATGGATATTTTAAATACCATCTATGTCTGCATTTTTAGCAAATAATCAGATATCAAGCAGAACCCATAATCCGAAACGCCCATCCGATCAAATATTTCATGCAGCGAAAATCCCGATAAAATCAAGAAATCGAATCTTTATGTAAAATGAAAACTCAAAAATTATCAAAGTTACCCGAAATTTTTTATTTTAGAGCAAGCCCGTGAAGATGAAGCATCTGTATATGACTATATCTCGATGACACTCTTCACCAGCTCTGCTGCAAACTGAGATTCTATGTACTAACTACTAATAAATTTAGAAATTAAACAAAACAAAAAACGACCCGGAACCCATTATAGTTCCCAAGTCCACAGGCTGTCCATTTGTTAAGGCATCATCTCATCGTTGGGCTGTTCGGCCTAGGCCCATTTAAATTGCCTTCCTCACAGTGGGGACCCATTAGTAGCCCACTTTTACCCAATTCAATTGATGCTGAATTTGTTGGTCATATATATACATATTAGTATATCGCTTTTCTTTGCAGTAGAATCTAACTGTAGAGAATTTTAATAAACTGAGAAATTGAGAAAAATGAGAGAGAGAGAGAGAGAGAGAGAGTTTTGTTTGGGTAGAGTTTGATTTTGATGAATATGGAGGAATTGAGAGAGATAGTTATGAGTTTTGATTTGAGATGATGAAAACGTAGTGACGGACAAAAAAGTATTTTTTTTTTGTACTTGTAGCGGAGTAAACCTCCCTACGGTCAGTGATAATATAAGAAAAATTTGCATTTTTGGTCCACAACTTTTGTAGTTTGTAACTAATCTACTCTCAACTAATTTTTATAGCATCAGACATCTCCAAACTTTCATTTAATTGTAAATCACGTCTCTATTGACATATTTTAACATATTTGTCCTACTCTTTAAATAAAAATAATAAAAAATAAAACTAAAAACAACAAAAAATAAAAGAAAATTGTAAATGAAGTTCCATAACTTTTAAAAAATACAAAGTAACTTCTTATTTCACCCACCCACCATACCTCTACTCACCCCAACTCATCCCACCATAGCCACAACCCCTACACCACCGCCATCACACCACAATCGCCACCGCCACCACTATCAATTGACAGAAACAAGATGACCATTAACGATAGCCCCTTAAAAGAGAGTTCATCAAAATAGTTGATTATCCAACAAATCAACCACACTTAACCTCCGTGAACTAATCAACGCATTGGGTATCGGATCCCAAAGCAAATTATACGACAAATTAAGCAGGCAAAGAGACGACAAAAATCTTGTATGATTGAGAATGTGCATGGAGAAACTACAAGTCTGAAGTTCCAAAGTATGTAAAAACTTGAAATTTTCTGAGTTTTGATGGAATACGGCCAAAGAACGAGTTGTGAGATAGTGATAAAACTCGAAGATTAGTCAGATTACCAATAAAGGGTGGCATAATTGGCAAAAGCTCTTCAAGTGAAGTTGAGGGACACGATAGTAGCATAAAGTGGATAACAAGAAACGCCGTACTAGTGGGCAGTGGCGGTAGCGCAAGGATCAGTAGCGGCATTCCAGTTGAGTAGGAGATTGTTGGGATCTTGAAGCTTTGAAATTCAAAAGCCACATTGCATCTTCTTGGGATTGATTTAAAGAATAAGAGAAACAATATAAAATGGAGAATAAGTGGGAGAAGCAGCCATGAAAAAGGTCATGCGGTGGAGGATTAGCGATTATGGCGGCAAGTGGTGGTGTTACGATTGCATTTGGTGGTGGTGATTTGGCTGGGATGGGGAAGGTTTTTTTGGAAGATGATTTTTTTTTTCCTTTTGATGTGGTAGGCGTTTGGTGGCATGAATGTGGTCCTAGTGGTGAGATGGGGTGGGGTTGTGAGAGAAAGAAGTTACTTTGTACTTTTTAAAAGTTATTAGACTTCATTTATAATTTTTATTTTATTTTATTTTTTGTTGTTTTTAGCTTCTTTTTTTTTTTGTTTATTTAAAGGAAAGCCAAATTCATCAAAATCTGTCGATGTGGACGTGATTTGCAATTAAATAAAAAGTTGAGATGTCTTGTGCTATAAAAATTGGTTGAGAATAGATTAGTAACAAATTGCAAAAATTGGAGACTAAAAATGTAAATTTCTCTAATATAAAATATAAATACACACACATGCGCACGTGCAAAAATTAATTTTGGGTTTAGTCAACAATTAATGTCGTATGTACATAAAAAAAAAAAAAACTTCAAAATTTACTAAATTCTAACACGAACATGTTATCTTGACCCCTTGTGCTGATCGATTGTGCCAAAATTATCGCGGTTTAAAAATTGTACTTTTGAAGGAAAAAATTCAATTATGTTGGTGTAATTATTTTTCAAAATAAAAATATAGTCCCCAAAGAGATATTTTATTAAAAATTACAAAGCTTGCCCCCCAAAATCCAAAAGTTTGAAGCTATCTTGGGGGCAAACAAATTTGTCTCCGTGCTTATTTTATGGTACGGAGTAGAGATGGCAAACGGACCGGTTCGCCCGTCGGTCCGACGGTCCGATCCGCAAAAAGATTGACATGGGCCGGCCTGGGCCTTTTCAGTCGAATGACGGACCTGGTCACGGACCGGGCCGTAAAATGACACACGAGCCGAGCCAGGCTGGCCCGTGGACCATGGACTTGACCGGTGGTCCATGGTCCAAATGGGACCAAATTGGTCCCTAACTTTAAGTTGTGGACCAAAAATTGTAATTAACAATTATATTTCCATATATATTTTTTTAACGTTACAAAAAAAAAAAATTGAATTTCACTTGGGTCTGCGGACCGGCCCGTGGCTCGGCCCGTGTGGCTCATGACCACGGGCCCGGTCTGAACCAACTTTTTTACATGGGCCAAGACACCTATATGGTAGTGCAGGTTGAAAGTGACTTGACTCGGTCCATTGCCATCTCTAGTGCAGAGTGTTGGTGAATATGCGTGTGAATGAAGTAATTAACTTAGTTTGTGAATAGTAATGAAAATAATGAAAGGGGTTGTCTTTGTTTTATTAATATATATATATTTTTTAAAAATTATACTTCCAGTCCATATTCTTTCAATTTTGTAATAATATAATCCATATTCAATTTTATTTCCAGATATCGTCTCCATCCTTTCATTTATTCGTACAGATGGTCCCCAAATAACTTTTTTTTAACAATTTTGCATCTTACTTAAATAATTTAATATAATAAAAAAATACAATGAAAAAATTACAATTGAGACCCTAACTTTTTCAAAAGTACAAATAAATCATAAACATTTTTATTTTTATTTTTTCAAATTTTCACTTAAAATAATAAAAAATATGTCATCAAGTTCCAAAACTTCTAATTATGTTCACTTAAAGGACATTTGAAGTCTCTAGAAATTTCGTTTAGTGGTATGTTACTTGACAAAATAAATTATACCCTTGATTTAAATTTGACCAATTTAACAAGAACAAAATAGTTTATTATATTCTATTATTCAAAATAATTATATAAAAAAAAGAATCATCACCCCCAACCTATCCACACCCACCACAGAAATCGGGAGGGGGAGGGGTTTCTCCCCTCCATTTGCCGGCCCAAACAGTTGGGATTTGTGCTAGTGGCAACTAGGGAGAAGAGCGAAGACCAGGGAGAAATTTCGGTGAACATAATTAGAAGTTTTGGGATTTGATGACACATTTTTTATTATTTTAAGTGAAAATCTGTAAAAAAAAAAATAAAAAGATTCAAGATTTATTTCTATTTTTGGATTTTGCGCAAATGGTTCATAACCTTTGCCCTTAGTATGGAATTGGTTTCTAATATTTATTTTTTAGCATACAAATCCCTAACCTATGTGTTTTGGTGCGAAATTGGTCCTTATGGGATTAAAAAAGACAAATACGTTGTTTTAATTTTTTAAATTATGTAGATTCCTAATCATTACAAAATGTGTAAATAGGTCCAAAGCTTTTATTTTTTATACAAAATTAAAGAAAACTAATGTATTTTTTTTATTTGAATTAACACTTTAGTAATAAACATGTCAAATAAAATTATTATTTTTATTATTAAGTAATTATATTATTTAAAATTAAAATTTATATTTTATTATTGTATAAAAAAAATAACTTAATCACAAACTTGATGTTCAAATACTTTTATTTAATTGAGTTATATTTTTATTAACTAAAAATATTAGAGATCCATCTATATTCTTTATATTTTAATTTATCGTTTTATTTTCGTTCAAAAGTAAAACACATAATGTGTAAATTAATTTTCATTAGTATTTTTATGTTAAATAAAAATGTAATAAGATTAGTTAAGATTGTGTAATAATTTTTATTTAATAAAAATTAGAGATGACAAAAATATCCGATCCACCCCGAATCCGATGGATACTCGATCCGAATGGAACAAAAAATACATGTTCCGCAGGTCGGCGGGACGGATTGAGGCAGATATCCGTGATCCGCTCCGTATTTAAAAAAAAAGATTAAATTATAACAAGATAATTTTTTTTTGAGTATTCAATTTTTAATTAATTAATTGATATCGTTTGTTTCTTTTGAACATTTAATTAAGTAGTTAATGTATTTTAGAATGTTGTTTAAACTATATAGTATAGTAGTAAAACTTGTGTCTCTATATATTAAATATTTTTAGAATGCCAAAAAAATAATAATAAATAAACGGATCAATATACGATCCGAGCTCCGATCCGATCCTACCAAAATGGCGGATTATGGGGCGATTTGGATCATGCCGATCCGCCCCGATCTGCTCCGTTGCCATAACTAATAAAAACGTAATAAAAATTTTATTTTTATTTCACATGTCGTTTATAATTTTTATTTGACATGTCGTTTGATTGTGGGTATATAATTTTCTCAATGGAGTGTGTATATACTATTGAGTATTTTTTTTGAATGCTCATGTTCCAAATTATTTTATTTACCAGATTTAATAGTTTGGCGAGACATGATGGCAGGTGGTAGTTACTGATAAAAATTAGTATTTTTATTTACCAAATTTTATTTTATTAGTATTTAACATAAAAATACTAATAAAAATTAATTTACACATTATGTGTTTTATTTTTAAACGAAAATAAAATGATAAATTAAAATAGGATTTTTTGCACAAATGGTCCCTGACTTTTGTACTTACTGTGGGTTGAGGACCTATCGTTTCATTTTTTATAGTTTAGCTCCTATTTCAAATATTTTTGGTGACAATGGTCCTTTTCGTTAATTTCCGTCCAATTCTTCTGTTAAATGAACGCGTGTAGTGCAAAATCAAAAAGAGAAATTTTTGGGTATAAAAAGTAAATGAAAATTTGTAGCAAAAGTCCCAAATCTTTCAAAAAGTGTTGAAAAGTCTCCAAAACCTTCTAATCCTAACACATATGACCCAAACCTTTTTGATAATTTTACTCCTAACTTAAATAAATTAAAAATAACTCCTAAACCTTTCAAAAATACAAATAAGTCTTAAATCTTTTTATTTTTTCTACTGATTTACACTTAAAATAATAAAAAATGTGTTATCAAGTCCCAAAACTTTTAATTTTGTTCACCAAAATGACATTTAAAATGTGTTTGAATAAAATCATATTTTCTGGTAAAAGTTGATAAAAGTTGTTGAAATGTGTAGTTGAAAAGTTGTGGATCATAAAATGTGTGGTTAAAATTAATTGTTGACTTTGACTATAACTTTTAGCAAAATCAAAATTGAAAACAAACGGACTCTTGGAGTCTCTACAGATTTTGTCAAGTGGTCCGTTAATTAACAAAAAAATTATACCCATGATCAAAATTTGACCAATTTAAAATTTTAATTTATTTTTCATACCAATTACTAAATAATAATTTTTTTAAAAAAAAGACAAAAAAAAGGTTCTTCACCATCTCTAGTCCACCCCACCCCCTCGCCAAAAACAGGGAGAAATTTCTCCATTGTTACCAACACCGGCAACTAGTGCCGGTGCCGATGCCGGAAACACGGAGAGAACATTCTCCTCATGAGAAAAATATCCTTGGTTTAGCAAAAACCAAAGCTTCTGGTCGACCAAATTAAGAGGGATTTCTCTCCCCGATCGCCGAGAATCCCTGCGAATGGAGAAAAACCCTCTTGATTTGGTTGATTTCGTGATGGTGGGGTGGGATGGGGTGGGGTGGGGGGTGGGATGGGTGGAGATGGTGAAGAACCTTTTTTTTTAATTATTATTTAGTAATTGATATGAAAAATAAATTAAAATTTTAAATTGGTCAAATTTTGATCACAGGTATAATTTTTTTGTTAATTAACGGACCACTGGACAAAATCTATAGAGACTCTAAGAGCCCGTTTGTTTTCATTTTGATTTTGCTAAAAAGCTAAAGTCAAAGTCAACAATTAATTTTAACCACACATTTTATGGTTCCACAACTTTTCAACCACACATTTCAACAACTTTTATCAACTTTTACCAAAAAAATCTAATTTTAATCAAATACATTTTAAATGTCATTTTGGTGAATAAAATTAAAAGTTTTGGGACTTGATGACACACTTTTTATTATTTTAAGTGTAAATTAGTAAAAAAAAAAGATTTAAGACTTATTTGTATTTTTGAAAAGGTTTAGGAGTTATTTTTAATTTATTTAAGTTAGGGGTAAAATTATCAAAAATGTTTGGGTAATATGTGTTATGATTAGAAGGTTTGAGGACTTTTCGACACTTTTTGAAAGATTTGGGACTTTTGCTGCAAATTTTCCTTTAATTTTTATATCCAAAAATTTTTCTTTTTGATTTTGCACTACATGCGCGCCATTTAACAGAAGAATTGGATGAAAATTAACGAAAAGGACTATTGTCGCCAAAAATAATTGAAATAGGAGCTAAACTGTCAAAAATGAAACGATAGGTCCTCAACCCACAATAAGTGCAAAATTCAGGGACCATTTGTGCAAAAAATTCAATTAAAATATGAATAATATAGTTGGATCTCTAATATTTGTAATTAATAAACATATAACTCAATTAAATAAAAGTATTTGAACATCAAGTTTGTGACAAAGTTTTTTTTTTACACAACAATAAAAAAAAGTTTAAATCTTAAATAATATAATTACTTAATAATATAAATAATAATTTTATTTGACATGTTTATTACTAAAGTGTTAATTAAAAAAAACTCATTAGTTTTCTTTAATTTTTTATATAAAAATAAAAATATTGGACCTATTTGCACATTTTGTAATGATTAAGAATCCACATACAATTTCTTCTAATTAAAACTAAAGGCATATTTATCTTTTTCATACCATTAGGACCAATTTCGCACCAAAATATATAAGTCAGGGACTTGTATGCCAAAAAATAAACGTTAGGGACAAATTCCACACTAAGGGCAAAGGTTATTGACCATTTACGCAAAAATCCCTTGTATTTTTGAAAATGTTAAGAGTCTCAATTGTAATTTTTCCATTGTATTTTTTTTTCTATTATTTTAATTTATTTAAGTCAGGGGTAAAATTGTCAAAAAAATTATTTGAGGACCATCTATATAAATAAATGAAATGATGAAGACAATATCTACAAATAAAATTGAATAGAGATAAATTATTACAAAACTGAAAAAAATGAACTGTAAGTATAATTAACCCTTAAAACAATAAGTTCTTATTTCTCCACATTGGTTGGGACTTGGGTGCACAAGTAACAAATGAAAATGGGCTTATAAAATGGCATAGTTCTTGTCCCTCGTCAATGAGAAACAATGAAATGAATATGCTTAAGTAGTCCAGATTTGGATTTGGATTTGAATTTTTTTTTTTTTTTTGGGGGGGGGGCAAAATTATCTTTAAAAATAGTTTGAAATCACTATATTCGAGCTAATAACTTATAATTTCTATTCGACACATGCATAAGTGTGATAGGCAAAAATGTAAAGCTCATTGATAAAAGTATGATTCTTAATTACATAATTTACCCTACTATCGAATCTTATCTCATTAGATATTTTATCGGTTGTCTTTGTCACTTCTCATTGTCGAAACATATAATGGCAACGGATTTTTTTCTACTAGTCATTTGCTCGTGCACCATAAGCTTAGATACCGTCCGCTAAATTTAAGTTTTAAACTGAATTTATATTGTGTTCTCGATGATTTCGAAATCTTGACACTAACCTTCCTTCTCCTTCTCTTTAAGAGAAACTTATAGTGAATGTTGGTACCAATTGAGAATATGCGTTATATAGTTAGGGACGGATCCAGCCTAGGGCAAAATTATCTTTAAAAAATAGTTTGAAATCACTATACTCGAACTGTAATAACTTATAATTTCTATTCGACACATGCATAAGTGTGATAGGCAAAAATGTAAAGCTCATTGATAAAAGTATGATTCTTAATTACATAATTTACCCTACTATCGAATCTTATCTCATTAGATATTTTATCGGTTGTCTTGTCACTTCTCATTGTCGAAACATATAATGGCAACGGATTTTTTTCTACTAGTCATTTGCTCATGCACCATAAGCTTAGATACCGTCCGCTAAATTTAAGTTTTAAACTGAATTTATATTGTGTTCTCAGTGATTCGAAATCTTGACACTAACTTTCCCTTCTCCCTTCTCTTTAAGAGAAACTTATAGTGAATGTTGGTACCAATTGAGAATATGCGTGATATAGTTAGGGGCGGATCCAGCCCAGGGCTTTAGTGGGCTCAAGTCCACTAGGCCCAAAAAAATTTGTTGAAGGAATTAATATGAGCCCAGCACAATTTTTTTTTTAAGAAAAGTTTATTTTAACCCAGTTCAAAGCCCAAAAACCATTTCTAATTAACACCATTTCATTTTCACGTCTCTCTCCACTCTCCGACTTTACGAATTTGTGCGCGGCGCCTAAACCCTTCTTTGCTCACATTGCAATCTGGTTGACGATCGTTAGTCCCGCAACCGAGAAGCAAGCCAAAGTAGTGAAGTACAAGACGCTATTAGCAAAGTGCGGTCTTGGCACTTCTTCGTTCGAGAAGTTCGCTCATTTGGTTTGCGCCTAAGGTTAGCTATTTACAGCGATCTTTGTTCTGATTTGCCATTTTCTTAATTTTTTAGAACATAAATTGTTAATGAATAATGATGAATATGATAATGAATGATGAATCAATGATTAACGAATTCATATTTAATTAATTGCAATTTTTTAATTGCTTTTGCTGCTGCAATTTGTAAATTGCTTTTGCACTTTGCAATTTTTATTGAATCAATTATTAATGTTTAATTTATTTTGTATATGAAAATAAATTGCTTTTGTAATTTGTAATGCATGACTTGCTGTTGTTTGTTGAACGTTTCCCCCCCTTCCTGTGCCGATAACACTATTAGGAATATATTAAATATGATAATGATTTATTATCCAATTATCGTTTAAATGACTAAATCCAATCTAATTTTCTAAATGACTAAATGAATTATTTTCATTTTGTATGACAGGTTGTTCGTACATTTGTTTACTCTTTCGATTTGGAATCTCCCTCTTTCTCGACCCGCATTCGTAATTATTTGTTAGGCTCCCCACAATTGTATGAAGCCGTGAAGGTACGAGATGGCTAACTTATACTTTTGTAATTGTAATTGTTATTCGTGAATTAAGAGTTTGTGATTTAATTTGTGAATTGGAAATTTGAATTTGTATATTGTTATTTGTGAATCAAAATTTTGAATTGGAAATTTTAATTTGTATATTGTTAGTTGCTGGGTCAAATTTGTGAATTAAAATTTATGACTTTAATTTGTGAATAGAAAATTTGAATTTGTATATTTTGAATATAAGTTGTGAATTACAATTTGTAAATTTGATTTGTGAAATCAAAAATTTGAAATTGAATGTCTATAACATATCTTGCTCACAGGTGGATTAAAATGAAAAAAAAGGAACATCTTCTATTACTTTAATAAGAAAGATGGCAATCAATCATCAAGTCACCCAAATGTATTAGAGGATACTCATGCTTCACAAGACACTCTTACTGTTGAACCATTTGAAATTAATACTTTATATTATGAACGCGATCCTGGAAACGTATCCCAATATTACAGTATCCAGTTGTCAAACAAGATGAGGTTCGAAGAGCATATATTGAAATGGGACCGTTTCAGCCAATATATGAGTATCCTTTTGCTAGATTTGGGGCTCAAAATCGCCGATTTCAATCTTCTTGGTTCACAAAACATTCTTGGCTTGAGTTTTCCATTGAGAAAAAAAGTGCATTTTGTTTTGCATGTTATCTATTTGAAAGTAATACATCACATCCTGATACCTTTACAGTCAAGGGTTTTAGTAATTAGAAGAGAGTCAATTGTGACAATTGTCCGCTGAAAAGACATGAAGAGGATGGTAATTCATTACATGGCTTTGCGCAATGCAAAAATGGGAGAACTTGAAAACCTACCTCAACATATTGACAGAATGATACATCAACAAACTTCAAAAGAAATCAAACAGAATCGTTTGCTCATTCAGACCTCTGTAGAAAGTGTGAAGTGGCTAGCATTGCAAGGATATGCTTTTAGAGGTCATGATGAATCCGTTGGCTCTACTAACCGGAGAAATTATGTTGAATTGATCAAATTGCATAGAAAGGCGAACAAAGAAATTGATGATATTGTTCTAGAAAATGCAGCTAAAAATGACAGTTATACATCACCATTGATTCAGAAGGAGATATTAAAAATCATTGCTGACTGTGTACGACTTAAAATTTGTGAAGAAATTGGGGATGCCAAGTTTTGTATTCTTGTTGATGAAGCAGTTGATGAATCCCATAAAGAACAATTGGCTATTATTTTGAGATATGTCGATAGTGATGGATTTGTTAGATAACGATTTTTTGAAGTTGTGAGTGTTGCAAACACAAATGCATTGACTTTCAAAAAAGAGATATGTAATGTATTAAACCAATAGAAGCTCTTGCTCAAAGATTTACGAGGTCAAGGATACAATGGTGCTAGCAACATGCGAGGTGAGTGGAATGGATTACAAGCTTTATTCTTTAAAGATTGTCCATATGCTTATTACGTTCATTGTTTCGCTCACCGACTATAGTTGGCTTTAGTAGCAGTGGCTAAAGACGTACATGATGTATGACTATTTTTTCAATCATTAGGTTCTATTGTCAAATTTGTTAGTGCTTCTACTAAGCGTCATTCTCAATTAAAATCAATTCGAGAAGATGAAATTGTTGATTTGATATCAATAAGAGAACTTAAGACTGGTACTGGGTCTAATCAAGTTTGTACTTTGCAACGAGCTGGAGCTACTGGAATTCATATTTTTCCTCTGTTGCAAGATTGATTCAAATGTTTGGTTCTACTTGTACGCTTCTAGAGAATCTTATTGATGGGGGATCAAACAATAATATACGTTGGGAGGCTAAAGGTGCATATAAAGCTATGAAATCATTTGAGTTTGTATTTATCTTGTTATTGATGTATGAAGTTTTGGAAAAAACTGATTTATTATGTCAAGCATTGCAAGTAAAAGATCAAGATATTTTGAATGCAATGAATTTAGTCTCAACTATGAAGATACTTCTCCAAGAGATGCGAGATGATCATTGGGAAGGTTTTATTTGGAGTGTGGTGCACTTTTGTAATACTTATAATATTGATGTGCTTGAATTAGGTGATCATTATATGGAAGGTACAAGACAATCTTGTCAACAGAAAAATAATATTACAGTGGATGACTATTATCACTTTCATATATTCGATGCTGTAATAGATTTTCAGTTGATGGAATTGAATAATAGATTTACAAAAGAACAGTGGAACTTCTTAAGTTGTGCGAGGCTTTGAATCCTATTGATGGGTTCAAATCATTTTCTGTGGATGATATTTATTATTTAGTTGAGAAATTTTATCCACTGCATTTTACCATGGAAGAGATAAACGATTTGAGGAGACAGTTGGATCATTACAAGTGTGATGTATTATGTAACCCGCAGTTTCAGAATGTTGGTTCTCTTCCTCAGTTATGTAGAATATTGGTTGAAACGAAGAAGTCACGCCATTATTTCTTGATTGATAGGTTGATTCGTTTAGTGTTGACTCTTCCAATTTCTACAGCAACAACAGAACGAACTTTTTCAAAAATGAAACTTATAAAGACATCGCTTTGCAATAAAATAGAGAATGATTTTCTAGCAAACTCCATGATCATCTATATTGAAAGGGAGATTGCTCTTGGTATTGATACAGAGGTCATTATTGACAAGTTTGATTGTTTTGGGAATCGTAGGGTGCGATTTAAGTAGTGTTTAAAGTATTTGTATCGTAGGTTTTGGTACGTCTTTTGTCTTTTACTTATCGACTTCTAACTTGATGTATTGTAGTAAATATTCTTATTTATGTTCTCACAATGCATCTATTTTTGTCTACTAATATTTTTCATATTTTCAAAATTTTTTAAAAAAAATTATGCAAGCCACCCAAATAAATAAATCCACCCTGGATATAGTTGTTAAAGTTACAAAAACTATAGGAACAAATCAAAGCGTGTTCAACCTCTAACTATATTTCATAGTCAATCTTTCTCACCGTATCATGGATATAGTTGTTACTTAACACAAGTTACAAAAAACTATAGAAACAAATCAAAGCGTGTTCAACCTCTAACTATATTTCATAGTCAATCTTTCTCACCGTATCATACATGATGATGGTAGATTTCAACCTCTAGCTAGATTTCTTTTCTATTAATTATTGGTTACTTTTTAATGTAAACAAAATAAAAGTCTGTAATAATGCATTTAAAATCCAAAGTAGAGCCTAAGTGGTAAACATAATCTCGTTGAGCCGACCTATTAGTGCATTATTTAATTAAACAAAGGTGTACATATTTGAGTTATAAAATTATCCAATTAATTAATGAGAGTGTGTAAATACAGGACAAAGGTGGGTGGCTAGGGATAAGTTAGAACTCAATCAATTTATTAGTTAGTCTATATTTTGAAATCAATTTAATTTAACTCGTTCATCTTAAAAAATATAAAAAATATTGCGTGGTTATATTTTAAACAAATATCACTTTTTGATGATATTAACTCCTGATTTTTTTTAAAAAAGTTTGAGTTCAAAATTGGTTCCCGAAAAAACGTTCGAGCCAAAAAAATTTGACTTCGAAGAAATTTTTTTACTTTTTCCGCTACAATTTAACAAACTAAGAAATAAGAAAAAATGAGTCACTCTTAAATAGTTTATTGATTTGTAGTATTGCATATGAATCACTTTACGTACCCAATTACGTAACATCTAAATTTAAGATACTAAAAATATGTACCGTAAGTTGGATTGATCAAACTAGTGGACAAATACTCTACCTAACTCACTTCTTTAAAAATATCACATTAACGTACCAAATATAATATAAGACGGTTGATTCAATAATTAACATACATAATTCAAAATTCTAATATCATATCTAACTTTCGGGTCAAAAATGGCAAATTAGGCCCATGAGGTTGGGGAAACGAGGCATAGGGGCTTGATCTCCCAACCTTCAAGTTTATGATTACATTGTAATTACTAAATCCAAATTTTTTAACCTAATTTTGTTATATTTATCTAATTTATTTGTGTAAAAATAACATATACAACTTAGAAAATCTTTGAGAGATTATTTAAACATAAAATGTTCTTCACTTTAAAGAGTTAATACATAAAATTAGAATCCAATTCTTTAAATTAATTTTTTTAAATAGAGAGTTAACTCTCTATTTGTACTTTATAATATAGTTACTACATTTAATGAGTTGCAAATTTTAATACTTTACTTCTTGAATTATTTAAATTATATTTGAATATTTTATCTATTGACATCTAAAATTATATATATTAATTAAAAAATAGAGGAAGAAAAATAAATATTTATTGGAAGAAGTAAAATGAAGAGCTAAAAATAAACAAGTCGTTGGGGTGTGTAGAAAATGTTACTCTTTAAATTTAAAAATGTTTTCTATTATGTACAAAATGTTCTTTAAAAGTAAAGAGTCTCGAGTGTGTGTGATCATTCCAATATTAGTGTGCACGCTTATGACTTGTTTAGTAGGTACTAGGTAAGACGTGATATCACTGAACAATATTACTATAAGGAAAAAAAATTAAAATCTATTACTCTAATGTCACGTAAATTGACAGTGGTCTGCGACTATAAATAGTATTATTTGGATAAAAAAGATGTTTAATTAACTTATAAATATTTATAAGCGCTTTCAAATATGTTAGAGATTTATGTTATTATTTCGGCACTTTTCTAGAAGAAAAACATATTACTTTTTCGTACCAAAATGTGTACTATTTATTGATAATAACAACTTGGTACTGCATTGTTAATTATACTCCATGGACCATACTTCACTTGTTGTACATTGCTATGACTGAATTTAAATGGCAATTAATTATACTCCATGGACCACACAAGTAAATAAGTAGCTGTTAAAATAAATCATTCTATTAGAACAAGTAAATAAGTAACTTTTAAAATAATTTTTCTTTGAGTAATATTTGTAAGCTACTTAATTTGAAAATAATACTCAAAATAAGTAACTTTTTTTACTTATAAATAAGAAATAATTAACATATCCAAACACGTTGAAAATAAAAACATATTTATTATAAATTTAGGTAAACTTTTTAAGCTTAACCAAACATAATGTAAGTATGCAATGAGACGGACAAGGGTAGAAAATGACTATTCAGACCATAAGGACTGGCTATTAAATTGTGTGTGGGCTAAGCCTAACCCCTTTCTCTTTGTAGGCCTGCTCTTTTTTCAAAACTCATTTTGTGTGGTCCTAAAACTATAACCTTCCATCTATACATTGCATTTATTTTTGGTCCCCCCCTCCAACACTTGTGTGCGAGCTTACAGGGATATGAACACACATAAAAAATATTTATTGACAACCTATTGTTGAAGTATGTAATTCATATTGTGTGAAACACATGTATATTAAAAATAAGGTGATGTGAGAGTGAAGCACACCCTTAATAGAACATAACGGAACAATGAATTTTATAATTTATTATTGATTTGCCTAGGACTCTCAGTAGTTTAGGGGGGTGCGGGGGCATCGCTCCCACGGTATACATACATGGGTATTTTTGAAAATTTTCAAATATCTTGTACAGACAAAGGTTAGTATATAAATATTTTGTAGTTTTACTATTTTCAATTAGTGAAAAATACAGCCGCTTCGCTCCTGTCTCCTGTAGAATAGGTTTATTCTCTAACAAACTACGTAAACCTATGTATTTTTTTTCTTGCACTCTCTTTTTCATTCTGTACAATCCATCAATATTGACGTACGTAACATAACACCTACTAATCTTTTATTTTGATTAAAAATTTTGTCAATTTTTAGCCAAAATCAGACAAGACTAAATCTTTAATCTATGATATATTATACTAAATAAGACTGAGCAAGATTAATATAGTGAGTTATATACGATGTTTATCTATTGTTATGTCCAGTTCAACAACATATATTTTGCGCGCGCGCGCATGAAATGTGTGTGTGTGTTCGGAAGGAATGTCAAATACATTTTATTATTTGTTGTTTGTTAGTAAAGAGTTTAATAATATTAAAAAACAACTTATTTTTTTTAATAATTTAAATGAATTTTCCACTAAATTTCACATTATACTAATCCAACATTAACTCTTCATATAATGAGTGGACTCAAATAATTTGATATGGGTAGTTGTTGAACCATATAAATTATAAGCAATCATACATAATAATTTACAAATAAACAAAAACCACATTAATGAAGAACATTTTGGGTCGTAAATATTCCAATATTTGTTTTTGGGTTCTACATATTATATCTTTTTAATTAGTCGAGAGCTTAGTTGTTTCGATATGTTACATTTACAAACTCATCTTGACCTAATTCTAATGCAAACGTATGTACACACAAAAATTCGTGTATGCAAAAAGATAGAGCAAGCAGGAGGAATACAGAAAAAAAAATCGTACCTTTTCCTCAAACAAATTGCATTATTTTCATAAAAATAAAATAAAGAAAAGAAAACAAGTTAGAGTTATATATATAATTGGGAAATTTGCACTTCTCATCTCCAATCTTTACAAAATGTAACAAATCTATCCTCAACTTTTTTTAAAATAATACATCCCAACCTTTCAATTATGTAGCAAAACTCGTTATTCCCTCCATTTTGGCCATTAAATGACAAATTCACCTCCTTCTTTAAATAAATAAAAAGAAAAGAAAACAATAAAAAAAAAAAAAAACACTGCAAATGAAGTCCCCAAAACTTTTTAAAAAGTAGAAATAAATTATACCTAAAACAATAAAATACATGTTAACCCAAAAAAACAAAAATAGAAAAAGTAAACACTTCATCTTTCCCAACCAAGCTCATCCACCAACTTACCCTCTACCCAACCTACTCACATCCATCCGTAGCCAAACACCACCTCAAAAAATATAATCATGGTGGCGGCGGCACTACCTTCACCTTAGAAAAATTAATTAAAAAAATAAAAATTGATTGAATAAAAAATTGATACTAGATTGGTTCGCAGAACTACCACCGATAGTGGCCAAACTACCACCGATAGTGAACACCTCACCAGCCCTTCACCATACATTTGTAAAAACTAAATCATAGCCTAAATCGCATAAATGAAATCGCAATTGTCGATATTTTATTCAGTAGGTTTTTTTCTACTTTTTTTTTATTTTTTCTAAATTAATTTTTCTAAGGTGGAGATGTCATTGCCGATATAATTGCATTTGTGTGTGTTTGGGGAGGGGGTGTCTAGAAGCAGGTGGGTGGGGCGAGCTTGGATGGGAAAGATGAAATATTTAGTTTTTAAAATTTTTATGTGTGTTAATATGTATTAAATTGTTTTAAATAAGATTTATCTGTAGTTTTTGAAAAATTATAGAACTTCTTTTGTAATTTTTTTTATTTTTTTGTTATTTTGTTATTTTTTTTATTTAATCGGAGGGAAAATCCGTCATTTAATGGTCAAAATGAATGTAATGATGAGTTTTGCTACATAATTGAAAGGTGGGAGATGGACAATCCTAGAAAATGTTTAGGGTAAATTTGTTGTATTTTGCAAAAATTGAGGATGAAAAGTGCAAAATTCCCTATAAAATTCCGTACTTGAAGACATTAATTGGAGCCCTAATTAATACAACTAAAGTTATTTAATTTTGGAGTTGAAAAGTTGATGGCCTGACAAACAAGAGTCCTTTTTTAACCGAAAGAGATTTGCATCACAGAACCAATACTTGAAAATCTTTAAAAAATTATGTCAAAACAAGTTTGAAAACCCTATAAATTTTCTGTACTTTTTTATTAACTAAATAAATATTAAATGCATAAATAATTGAGGATCAAGCCTTTGAAAATAGTTACTTTCTTGTTTGTGCAAGTGTTTTCACTTTTAACAATACTAGTATATCGCTTATTAGTGAAATTCGACCGTAGAAAAATAAATAGAGATTGATAGTAGTTGGTGAATGATCGGTGGTGAATAATGAGGAGGATCAATGTTGAGAATGGAATATTTGAAGAACAATGGTGAAGAGAAAGAGAATTAAGAAGGAGAAATTTGAGGAGTTTGAAATTTTTTTTTTGAAAGGGTGAAGACAGAATATCACTTTTTTGTGCGAGTGGGTGAAAACTTTTCTTACGATCGGTGGTAATGGAGTTTTCCTTTTTCTTATATTTTTTCTTTTAAAGAAAATCACATGTGTTTAGATTGGGACTATATTATTAATTCACAAAATCGTAGGTGGGTCAAGGAAGGAGTAGGAAAAATTGCACTATTGGTCTTCAACCTACTGTACTGATTATAAGTTGGTACCTAACATTTAGGATCGGTGTAGTTGTAGTTTTTGGGAAAAAAATGGGTTTTTTTAAGACTTTATTGACTTTTCAAATTTTTTTGTAGTGTAAAAAAGTTGAAAAGTAAAAAATTGTAGGCAAAAAAAATAAATTTTTTTTGAAAAAAAAAAAAAGCTACTGAACATGCTCTTACAAAAAACAAAAGCAGTCTTCAACTTTTCATTACAATTGCAAAAATGTTATCTCATGCATGTCCACCTTTATGAATTTAAATTTTGCCATTATAAATCATATTGGTGTCCAAAAATTTAAAGTAGCGAGATATGTATATGAGGGCAACAATTTTACCAAATTTTGAATGGTTCTAGAACTGTGTATGATCGGACAACTATATGGTCATGTCTAGAATCACTAGAAAAACAGATTTTGCTATTTTCATTTTGACTATTTGGTAAACGTAGGACTCATTTAATCTGCAGAGCAGAATTTTACACAGATGGAGCCATTCAATATTTCTCTTTCAAATTACCTAACTACTCATGCAATTGTTTTTTTAGTTATCATATCAAGGGCATTTTTGTTTTTATAATATCTTTTTTAGTCAACAATTGCTGTCTATGAAGTGGAGAATGGAAGGAATGGCAGTTTTTTTTTTTGCAATTTGTGAATTGTTGTTAATATAATAACTCTTTTACTATTTGATCAAAATATTTAATCAGTCAATATGTGATTCCAGACACAGTCATAATAAAAATGTCGAGATACCAACTTTTAAAAAAAAAATCAAGCATGTTTATTAGTATTTATAAATATTTATAAGTATTAAACATTATTTTTATCCACACAATTTCTAAAATACATAACTTTTATTTTTTTTTTATTCACATATTTGTAAGAACTACTAAGCATAATCTATAAAATATTTGTTCCAATTTTTCTAGGAGACCTTTACTTTAGGAGACCTTTACTTTTGGTTTTGATTTTGTTTCTCTTTAGGAAATCATTTACGAGGTTTTTAAAGTCTGATTCATGGTTGACAATGTTTGATTGACATTTGACATTACTTAGGGCCTGTCTATGAATTAATGAAGGCCTATATTATTACTTTATTAGCCGAAAAAAGATACTGCAATTTTTAAATACTCTTTTGTCCTTACCATCAGAGAAAATTTTGTACGCGTTTGACAGAGATTATAAATTGATTTATTTGACTAATATTAGTTTATTTGATCAATATTAATTTTTTTGAGTTGAAATTGTTGACTTTTTATGTTAAAAATGAACCAAAAATTACAGGAAAAAAACCCCAATCAAACAAAGCCTTTGTTGAACCCAACAGCCAAAAAAAGTGAGCACAAGTCACCCAGAGACAAAACCTAACATTGTTTAGCATGCATTTACATGCATAGATCCAACACTGCGCGCAAAATGGTCCCCCTTATCCCCTTACCCCCACCCACCCCACATCTAGCCCATGCTAAACCCTAATCATAATCCTAAATGCTACCCACTTTAACTACCTTTTCTATTCCAACCACAAATTTCCCTTGTTATGATATCTTTGACGCGGAAGATTAAATGATAATGGATGGAATCTTGTTTATTACTGTCTTGTTCAAGATGAGTTGCACACTAATCGTGCATTAGTAAAGACCATCCACTAGTTATATTTCCAAGAATGATTTCCAATGATTACTAATCACATGGGATCTTTGATAAGTAGAGATCATAAAGTCCAGGGGGCGCAAAACTCAAAAGAACGGGAGAGTTTGGTTCAATTCTGCTTATAATTTAAATATTTTTGGTTCTTAGAATTAAGAATTGATCGATTTTCGTTTGGTTCCGATTCTAGTACCCAGATCGAAAATTGGTTCTAATCCATTTTTTTTCTAATATTCGGGGTGGTGGACATGAACCAATGAACAATTTTTTTCTTACACCTAAGTAGACCCAATTTAAAGTACACAACATAATTCTTTCACATTTTTCAAATTTCAAAGCCCTAATTTTATCTTCCAAATATCCAAACTTTGTCGTTTGCATTGAACGACGCTTATTGTTTTGATTTTAGATGTGCGTAAATTTACGTTAATAATTGGAAATTTTATGGGACCCAACCAAACCAAATCAAACCAGAACCATTTGATTCCATTCCATAATTCCATATAGAACTAATGATTTTATTATATGATAATCAGTTCTCGATTCGGTTCAGTTCCATACCGAATGATAAAGTCTTATTTGTTAGTCTCCGGCCTTGACAAGTAATTCATGCAAAACCCAAATTTGCATACCATTTTGTAGTTATATTTCCAAGTATGATTTCCATTGATTACTAATCACAAAGGATCTTTCTTTGATAAAAGGAAATCATGGAGCCCTTTAAACAACAGAGGCCCTATGTAGAGTTTCAGCTACCTTTCTCTTTCTCTGATTTTATTATTGACATCATCATAATTACTTTCTCCAGCATTGAGAAATGTGCTCTTAACTTTTAGCTGCAACTGCACAAGACACCCTAGACTTGTGTCTTCTGCTACCCTCTTCCAGACTTCCATTCTACACTTTCTTTACTACCTTTGCTTTGCTATAAACACTAGCAAGAAAATGCCCTCATTTTGTTCATTCTCTTGCTCCTACATGCAAAAAAACTCCATTTGAAATCAAGAAAACTAAAGGGTATGAATGATAAGAAAACTGTTTTTATTACGCACCAATCCCATCCGGAGTCCACGATTGCCACGTGAAGGCATCGACAAGGGCATTTGGTCCGACCCTAACTTTGTTCCGAGGCGTCCGACCGACCCTAACCTTGCTCCGAGGCGTCAAAAGACAAGTGAAACAGATTCCCGAGTCTCCGTGCACCGAAAGCAGTTGGTCGGCCGACCCCGTTGCGTCTTGAGAAAGCCTCTCTCGCCAAACCGGCAAGTCAATCTCCGTTTGATTGATGGGACACCTGCCATTCTGACTTGTCACTTATCATAGCCCTTTAGTTTGCGGTAGTGACCTCCCATTAATACGAATGACGTGACGTTAAAGATGTGACTTAAGAACCCTTCGGATGGAGCCATGTGTGTACACATCGAGGGGGTCACTTTCACAAAGTTGGCCTATAAATACCAAACTCATTTCACGTAAAAAGGGACGTTGAAAATATTACTCTCAAGTATACATATAACAAGTCCTCTAGTCTAACTATTCTCAAGTATCCTAACAACACAGGAATCTGTTAGTCCGAGGCCCTCAGAGCTTTCACCTTTGCTTTTAAGAGTGTTTTTAACCTTTCGTATTCCTTTGAATCTTTCTTCCATCCGGACGGGGAGTTATCTCGTGGTTGAATAAACCACGCGTGGCGATCTTAGGAAAAGGAAAACACACGTGAGCACGCGGGAGCGTGGGGATCCTGTTGGCAACCATTTTGGGGTCAGAGTTGGCGCCCGTCTGTGGGAACAGAGACAAAAAGCTTCTTTTCCTTGATCAAAGGAACCCCCGAAAAGGGATCAACCGACCTACAAAATGAGTGGAAGCAACGAAGAGGAACCCTAGAAGAACCAGGCCCGTGAAAAGAAGTCGGGTGAAGAAGCCCCTCAGAAGGAGACGAGGAAGAAGGCCTCCCACGAACCTCGAGCGAGAAATGAGAACGATGGCCGCCAGGTAGTAGGCGGTGGCTCGGACCATGAAATGCACGGGGTATATCCAAATGATGCATGCGGGCGAGGACCACCCCCGGAGTCTCGATCCAGAGACGAGGCCGATGAAGAACCGGAAGTTAACAAAGAAGCGCCCCGTGACCAAGAAAGTAGGAGGAGAAGCCTCCCATGCTAGAACCCACGAGGTGGGGACAAAGCCGCTTACGAAAGGAGGCCCACCGACAATCGTCGGCCAGTGTTTTGAAAGGTTAGGCGAACGGGAAGCGAGGAGATGGCCCCAAGAAAACCCACAAAGGAGAGATGCCCAAAGTCCCCCTAGGAATAGGCGGAAAGGAGGGCGAAGGAAGCCGAGGCCGGGAGAATCAGATTACACAACCAGTATGCACCCAAGCCCCGCCATTCAACCACAACAGAACTATGGGGGCGACAAAGAAGCCCAATGCCATGCCCATTACCTCCTAAGTGAACATCGGGGAGAATATCCGAGCCCTACGAGATCGTTCGAGGTAGATGACGATGACGAGAACCTTCCTTTCTCAAATAGGAATCCGAACGCATCCATTCCCCACGAGTTTCACGTGCAAAATTACCCCTTACACAGGCGGGGGTGACCCGGTTGGATCACGTGAACACATACAAGACGGAGATGAGCCTCAGGAGCAACCCCGCAAGATTGAAATGTGGGGCCTTCCACCGACCTTGTCGAGGAGGAACAAAGCGGTGGTATAACAAGCTCGTCGCGGGAGCATTTCCACCGGCGGCGAAAAAAAAGACTTTCATAAATTACTTCTCCTCACAAAAACCCGCATCGGCCCTTTGGCAACGCCTCCACGATGCGAGGCAGCCCCCAGCGAGCCATTGCAAAGTTACAGGGCCGCTTCAATGAAGAGATGTTATTCTGCGAAAGAATTACCGACGCCAAAACCTTGTCCGCACTTAAGGCGGACTAGACATGAACCATCCGCTTACGGAGGGATGTGCGCAACAAGAACCCCCAAGCACTTTTGACCAATTGGTGGAAATGATCACGAAGAGATAACTAACGAGAATATGATCCTCCACAGAATCGAGGCGGGTTAGGAGCAAACCTCAAGTCGTCGAGCCGGGTATATCCAAAATCCCAACAGAACCGCTCCCAAAGAAAATCCCGACGAAGAAACTACCCATCCGACCACAATGTCGGGATGAGTTACGTGGCCTCTCGCACAAGAAGGCTCGCTCCCTCCTTACACGGCCCCCTTACCAACGATCCCCGCGGCCGGACTATACAACTATGGCGCTCCTCCATCCACCTACTACGAGGCCGGGACCAGCACGCCTCCAGTAATTCCTCCCACTCAAGGAACTCAGCCGAAGTACTGCTGCGTTCACCGAAGCTACTGGACATAGCACGGACGAGTGTCGAGAAGTGGAAGAACTTGCCAATCAGAGAATGGTCAACTCAGGGGCCAAGCGCGAAATGAACACCAGGCGAGGAAATCAAGCCTCGGCAAGGGGACGTGGAGCCAATTTTCAAGACAGACGATCCCAAAGAATGGGATAGGAGGCCCCGGTCACGAAAGCGGCGATCGAGGCGTAGTTCAAAAGCCCCGCGAGACAACCTCTGATAGAGCGCCACGCAGAGCCCCGTATGATCAAAGGCGGGAAAAAAGGTCCGATTCGGAGATTGACACCATCCACGGAGGACCTTATATTGGTGGCGGACACGGGCGCTCGTAAAAGCTACGCCAAAAGAGGCCGAAAGGGTCCGGATGACTAACGGCTTATCAATAGCAGCCCTCGGGATCAAAAATTGCCGACCCCATCACCTTCACGGAAAGAAGACATGAAGGGCGTACATTACCCCCACTGCGACGCCCTCGTTGTAAGAGCAGTGGTGGCTCATAATGGGCTAGGAAGAATGTTGGTCGACAACGGAAGCTCCGTCAATGTCATCTTCCTAAGCACTTATGAGCAAATGAACGTGGATGTGCAGCTAGGACCATCTACCGAGCCCCTCTACGGATTCACACGGGATTGCGTAACCCGAAAAGGGATAGTGCGCCTCCGGTTAGCATGGGAGAGGAGCCCTCGCATCCCATACTTTCATGGAGTTCCTGGTCGTTGACAGGAGGTCGGCTTATCACGGAGTCTTGGGACGACCGGCCCTGAAAGAACTTTGGGCAATAACTTCCATCCACCACCTCTGCATAAAATTCCCCACCGAAGGAGGAATAGCAACAGTACGAGGTAATCAACCTGAGGCTCGGAAATGTTATCGCAATGCCCTAAGGAAGGCAGAGAAGAAAGAGGTTAACATGACTTTGCTAGACGTAGAAATGGCGTAGCGATGGCGTAAGAACCGAGGGATATTACAATGGAGGAAGCGGCGACCCCGTTGACATTGATCCAAGAATAACGGGGTGACTCCCGCACCACATCCAATGAGGGAACTAGAACATTTTCGAAGCGGATGGCGGCGAATTCGACGAGGAAACTTCAGATAGGAAAAGACCTCCTTGAGGAGCCCAAGGAAGCCCGAAAAGGTTCCTTCGAGAAAACTGGATGTCTTTGCGTGGAAACACGAGGATATGGTTGGGATCAACGCAAAGGTGAGTTGCCACCACCTCAATATCGACCCCAAATTCCCTCCCACAGTGCGAAGAGAAGGCCACCAATCTTTGAAAAGTCACGAGGCCTTAAAGGAAGAAGTAGGAACACTCTTACAAAACAACTTTATACGAAAGCCGATATCCGGTGGGTATCTAACCCAGTGCTGGTTAAGAAGCCTAACGGAAAAATGAGGACCTGCATAGATTTCTCTAACCTCAACCAAGCCTGTCCCAAAGACAGTTTTCCTCTGCCTCGGATTGATCAACTGGTCGATGCCACGGCAGGACACGAGCTCCTAAGTTTTATGGACGCTTACTCGGGATACAATCAAATCCCGATGTATCCACCGGATGAGGAACATACGTCGTTCGTAACGGACAAGGGCCTCTACTGCTACAAGGTCATGCCCTTCGGCCTGAAAAACGCCGGAGCTACTTACCAGAGGCTTGTTAATAAGATGTTCGCTTCTCAGCTTGGTGCAACTATGGAAGTATATGTCGATGACATGCTGGTTAAAAGCCTTAAATCAGAGGACCATATTCGCCACCTCGACGAGGCATTTCAATTCTTCTGCATATGGGATGAGGTCAATCCCAAGTGCACTTTTGGGGTGTCCTCAGGTAAGTTCTTGGGATACTTAGTCAACCAAAGAGGAATCGAGGCCAATCCCGAAAAGATCCAAGCATTAATTGACATGGGTTCCCCAAGAAAGCCAAAGGATGTACAATGCTTAACGGGGAGGATGGCGGCCCTCAGCAGGTTCGTCTCCAAGGCAACAGATAAGTGCATCCCTTTCTTCAAAATACTAAAAGGAGGCTCCAGGTTCGAATGGACGACAGAATGCGAAACCGCATTCCAGGCTTTGAAGGAACACCTCGGCCACGCGCCACTTCTGTCCAAACCAAAAGCGGGCGAGCCCCTGCTATTATATCTTGCCGCTCAAGAATCGGTAGCTCGATCCCGATCCGGGGAGGAGGAGCACCAACCGCCTGTGTACTATGTAAGTAAAGCCACGATAGGGGCGTAAACGCTACCACCCGATATGGAGAAATTGGCGCTATCCTCGATTCATGACCTCAAGAAAGTTGAGGCCATACTTCCTAGCACACAGCATCCACGTCCTTACCAATTTCCCTTTAAGGCAAGTCCTGCAAAAGCCAGAAGCCTCAGGAAGATTGCTAAAATGGGCCGTCGAGCTCGGTCGATTCGACATTGTTTATAAGGGAAGATCAGCCATCAAGGGGCAGGCCCTAGCCGACTTTGTGGCCGAGTTTACCAATCCCCCCATGGTGGATGACCCTATGGCACTAGGCGAACCGCCCACGTGGTGCCTGTTCGTTGATGGCTCCTCTGGAGAATTGGGCTCAGGGGCCGGGATAGTCCTCATCAGCCCAGAGGGTCACAGGTTAAATTGCGCCATCGGTTCGATTTCAAAGCCTCAAACAATGTCGCCGAATATGAGGCCCTCCCGGCCGGCATTCGCCTCCGCCATCGAAATGAAGGTGCAGAGGCTCTCGGCGTCGAGTGACTCCCAACTCGTTGTGAGCCGGATAAACGGAAGCTTCGCCGCCAGGAGAAAGGGATGGCCGCATATCTCGGTCAGTGAGAACTCTTATTCCCTCGCTTTGATAAATTTGAGATAATCCACGCCCCCCGAGCCAAGAACTCAAATGCGGGCACGCACTATCCAAACCGGCGGTGGTAAAGATTCTCGAACTCCTCAAGATGGTTCCGATCGAGCACCTCGTCCGACCTCTCATCAACGCCAAGAGAAATATTGTCAATTGAGGAAGGTCCCACGTGGATGGACCCTATCCTCGCCTTTCTCGAAGGACCAAACCTCCCCAAAGAATACGATCGAGGCGAGAAAAATGAAAAGGAGATCAGCGCACTTCCTACTCTCGGATGATGTTTTATATAAGCGAGGCTATTCTTCGCCCCTCCTCGACATCGTCGGCCCAAATGAGCGATTATATCCTCAGAGAAGTCCACGAGGGAATATGCGGTAACCACACCGGTGGAATGGCCCTAGCCCAAAAGATCCTAAAGCAAGGATACTTCTGGCCCACTCTAAAGAAGGACGCCCAACTTCATGTCAGAAAATGCGATAAATGTCGGTAACCGCCACAATTCCGAGACAGCCTCACCAAGAACTCACAGTTGTATCTAGCCCTTGGCCTTTCGCCAAATGGGGAATAGACTTCATAGGCCCAATGCCGAGAGGAAGAGGAAATGCTTGCCACGCCATAGTCGCTATAGACTATTTTACGAAAATGGGTCGAGGCGTAACCAATGATGAAGATTACCGAGGCCAACACTTCCAAATTCTTGTGGAAAAATATTATTTGCAGATTTGGGATCCCCACTCTCTCGGTCTCGAGATAATGGGAGGCGCTTCGACAACAAGAAGGTCAAAAATTTGTGCGAAGAACTGGGGATAGCAAACACTTTCTCAAGCCCCCATCACCCGCAGTTAATGGTCAAGTCGAGGCGCTTAACAAGACCATCAAGTATACTCTCAAACAAAACCGGAGGCATCCAAGGGGCATGGGTAGATGAACTCCCTCACGTTCTATGGGCCATCGTAACCACATCCAGGGACCCCCACGGGTGAGACCCCTTCTCCACGGCTTATGGATCCAAGTCAGATGCCCGGTCCGAAATCGGCATACCTCCCCCGTCGGCTATTGTTCAACGAACAAACCAACGATGACTTGATGAGAATAAACCCGGACCTGATAGACGCGAAAAAGAGGCGAGTCCCAAATCCGTTTGGCCTCCTACCAAAGGAAGATGGCGGCACTTCAACAAAAGAGTAAGAAAGCGATCGTTTGCCTCGGAGACCTTGTTTTAAGAAGAGTATTTTATCTTCAAAAGAGGCAGGGTAGGAACCTTGGGCCCCAATCGGGGGTCCCTACCGAATCACCGGTGAGACGCGACCTGGAACCTATAATATCGAAGACATGTGTTGTAAACGACAGCCCCACCCATGGAACGCTGAACATCTGCGTCGATATCATCAGTAGGTCAGTAGCTGATTTCGTTACAAACACTTCGGATGTTTTACGGCCCGACCCCCCTTTTTGTAATTGTATTATCAACATGTTTATTTTCAAGATATAATCTAAATACCTATGTTGCATAAGGGAGGCGTAACAAAATAACAATACGACGAAGTCCGAAAAGAAATTTCATTTCATTATAAACATCCTATCTATTACAAATATTAGTTATCCTCCTCGCTACCGGCATCGGGCGGGGGAAACTTATTTACAAGAGATCCTATATCTAAATCGGTGGTACTCGGTTCGGGAGAGAGCGAGTACTTCCTCGATGACCAATCTTAGCAAAATAGTCGGAGAAATTAGTGTAAGCCTCGGTCTTATGAAAATTGGCCACAAAATCGACCTCCGCGCCCTCGGTTTGGCCTCCAACTCACCCTTCTCTACCGCCAAACGAGTGAAATCGACTTAGAAGACTCCAAATCCCCTTCAAATTTTGAGCTCCTCATCGTGGGACCCGGCCTCGTCCCAAGAGTCTTTTCTTCTCCTTGTTGGCGACCTCTAGAGCACCGGCGACCTTCGAAAGCGGCGTTGGCGTTGTCCAACCGCCGTCAAAATTCAAAACATTAGAATCGACTCCCGCAGATCGGCCTCCAACGCTCATAAGCAATGCGAGCACCGTCCAGTATTTGCTGCACCTTCGAGCCTCGCTTATGCTCTTTTTCATGCTTGGAGGCTTGAGCGCTAAGTTTCCGTTGCTCCTGCATGCGCGTCCGGAACTCTCCCAGGACTTTCATCTGCATTGCCGGCCCCGATCGCCGGCTGAGCTCGCCTCCGAACATCCTCCAACTCCCATGAGAAAAAAACTTCCCATTTAGGGGTGAAGTATTTCTTCACGGCACAGGCGCCCATCGAGGGATAAAGGGCGGGCGTAAGGTCGCTGTCGGGAATCTCGCTCCAAGATTCCCGATCAACTCCCGTAGCTTCTTCCGGGAGTCATAAGGTCCCCACCGCCTCCCCCATCCCGGGACTTTGGGGCCCCTCTAGAACCACCTCCCCGCGGTGTTTACGGCCGCAGTCTGGCCCGACCCGTCGGGCAAGGCAAATCACATCTTCATCGCCCTCCATGGCCTTCTTCTTTGCCTGTGAAGGTTCTGACGAGGCGGCTTTAGATTTCCTCTTCCTCGCAGTGGCTCGCCGCCCTCCGGGACGCCACGTCCATCGACCTCAACAACCTTCGAGGCCTCGGTGTCGGCCCTACTTCCCTCCGGCTCAGTCCTCGATGACCTTCTTCTGCCGAGCCTCCTCTTTAGATCCCATGGTCAAGGCCCTCGGTTGTTGCCTCGCTAGGCGGGCCAAGGTTGGCCTTCAAGCGCTTGCCTTTATCTATATCACCGCAGACAAAGGGTTTTAGTTTCACCTCAATCCTAAACAAGGCTCGAACCAAGCACGAATATCGAACATTACCTTTCGAGGCCATTAAACCCAATTCACTCAAACACCGCTGCGGTTTAAAAGAAAACCGTATCTCCTATTCGGTGGAGGCGATCGTAAATGGACCAAGCACGTCCACCAAGTCCTCGGACAACTCACAACGGGCAAAGAACCTCGAAAAATAAACCAAAAACATTAGATTTTATCTTAAACCACTTTAATCAATCACGCCCACATCCACCACTCATCGGCTATTCCGTAAAAAACTGGATACATCCAATCCGGCTGGGTCGTCTGTTACCCTCCGCCAATTACCCGTCACCCGTAACTGTGGACTCTTTCCACTGCTTTTATGGAGGAGGGGTCAGTCCATCACAAGGGCTTATGTGCTCCCCATGGGCGTAAGTAGTACCAAATGACCTCCTCCTCTTTGTCCTTCTTCCTCGGTAGTTTCCTGGGTGATATAGGGTTTGGAATACGCATGCAGAGGCATCTCCAACCCTAAGGAATGCCTCGAACCACGTGTACATGCTCCCGCCATCCGACTCCATCCGCTCGAGCCACCGAGTCGGGCCAGCCGTAGGCCCGTGAGAATCTGTCGGAAGAAGGGATGCGGGGCGCCTCAAGCCCCCACGAAAGCGTTGAGGTGCAAGGCAAGTCACAGCCCCTCCTCGGTACAGTGCTCGCTCGTTCGCCTCCCGGGAGTATAAGTTCAATATCTCCGGTGCCCAGTGACTTGCTCCTCAACGACACCAGGTCCCCTTCCACCATGATCGAAGGGACATCCATCGCGGTCCACCTAAGTGGGTCGGCCACTTAACCAGTCTGCTCCTCCACCACCCTGATAAATGAGGATACGTTCATCACCTCACCGTTGATCCACACACCCCTCGCAGAGGTAGTACCTCGGCCGATTCGGTGAGACGGGTCGGGACCCTCGCTTCTCAACACGACCAAAAGTCTCATTTTCACCAAAGTTCGCAGACATTGTTAAAATTAAAAGAAATTCAATAAATAAAGGGACTCTAGGTGAAGGGTTTACCTAAACCTAAATCTTCGCTTTAAACGGAGATGGGAACAAACGCCAAATAACACCGCAATTCTCTCGCTTTGAAGTTTTCAAACACAATGCAACACACTCAAAATAGTGAAATGAACACATATAACCCTTCACGCCTACTTATAGGCAAATATGGATGATTCCACACCGTTAGATCAACCAGAGATCCATCTCGCACCGTCTGCGCCATCGTGCCATCTCGACCGAATCCGAAAAGGCACAATCAACTATTTGAATGAACGCCACGACGAGCGGTCGTATAAACACGCTGTGTGCGTCATTTCTGTACCACCAAAGCCCCCATAATTTAACGCCATCATTACTGCGGCCGTCTTTTTCACCATACCCAAAAAGGACATCGTCGGTACCCAATCAATCCATAACCCGTAGGTTGAGCCATTAATTGCCTTTTGCAAAGATGCCTCTTCCTCTTCCTGGGACTCGGCCGCCGCCTCTCCCAAACTTCGGACTCGGACTATTCGCCTCTCCCAAACTTGGGACTCGGCCTATTCTCCTCTCCCAAACTTGGGACTCGGCCAATTCGCCTCTCCCGAACTTGGGACTCGGCCGCTTCGCCTCTCCTAACTTGGGACTCGGCCTATTCGCCTCTCCCAAACTTGGGACTCGGCCGCCCCGCCTCTCCCAAACTTGGGACTCGGCCGCTCGCGTCCCCCGACTCGGCCGCCGCCTCTCCCAAACTTGGGACTCGGCTTATTCGCCTCCCAAACTTGGGACTCGGCCACCGCCTCTCCCAAACTTGGGACTCGGCTGTTCGCCTCTCCCAAACTTGGGACTCGGCCGCCCGCCTCTCCCAACTTGGGACTCGGCTGCTCCGCGTCCCCCGGGACTCGGCTGCCCGCCTCTCCAAACTTGGGACTCGGCTTATTCGCCTCTCCAAACTTGGGACTCGGCCAATCGCCTCTCCCAAACTTGGGACTCGGCTTATTCGCCTCTCCAAACTAGGGACTCGGCCGCCGCCTCTCCCAAACTTGGGACTCGGCTATTCGCCTCTCCCAAACTTGGGACTCGGCCGCCCGCCTCTCCCAAACTTGGGACTCGGCCCATACCCTACAAAGACGCCAAACCACAACGACACGGTTGCAAGGCCCGCCACCCACATAAATGAGCGTCCCCTACTGCTGGGACTTAAATCCCTACCTCAAACTTTAACAACAAACATCCAAGTCCAAAGATCCCACATAAATGATGAGATTCTCAACTTGGGGACTATTATTACGCACCAATCCCATCCGGCACCACACGTGCCACGTAGGCATCGGCAAGGGCATTTGGTCCGACCCAACTTTGTTCCGAGGCGTCCGACCGACCCTAACCTTGCTCCGAGGCGTCAAAAGACAAGTGAAACAGATTCCCGAGTCTCCAGCACCGAGCAGATTGTCGGTAGACCCCGGTTGCGTCTTGAGAAAGCCTCTCGCTAAACCTGGCAAGTCAATCTCCGTTTGATTGATGGGACAATTACTAACATTATTATCATATATTTTTTAGTTATAATGAAAGTGACCTCCCATTAATACGAATGACGCGACGTTAAAGATGTGACTTAAGAACCCTTCATGGGTGGTAATGCATGCTGTCGACATCGAGGGGTCACTTTCACAAAGTTGGCCTATAAATACCAAACTCATTTCACGTAAAAGGGACGTTGAAAATATTACTCTCAAGATACATATAATGTCCCCTCTAGTCTAACTATTCTCAAGATCCTAACAACCCTTAATCATCACATTGGTCCGGCGCCTCGCGCTTTCACCTTTGCTTTTAAGAGTGTTTTTAACCTTTCGTATTCCTTTGAATCTTTCTTCCATCCGGACGGGAGTTATCTACGTGGTTGAATAAACCACGTGGCGATCTTGGAAAAGGAAAACACACGTGAAGACAGTGAGGCGTGGGATCCCGCTTTCTAACCATTTTTGGGTCAACAGTTTTAGCTCAACCCAATTCTTTAAACTTTCTAGGATTTTCTTGCTCTATTTGAAATCTAGTTGTTTTCTTGGGTTCAATAGTTGTTTTCTGCTCAGAAAAAATCATCATGAAGAAGTTCAAATCCTGGGGTGTTTTCATTTATGTTATATGCATAATTAATTTGGGTGTTATGTGCAACGGAGAAGGTGAAAATGGGCTGGCTTCAATGAAGAGTACAGAACAAGAAGCTTTGTATTCTGCTATTCAAGGTTTTGTGGGTAAATGGTGGAATGGTTCAGATCTTTATCCAGATCCTTGTGGTTGGACTCCCATACAGGTAAAAAGTTAAATTTTACTTTTATGGTTTTCAGTAGTTGTGAGGACAGTCAAATCTTCCACAGTAGATTTTACTTTTTTTTTTTTTCTTTTCCTTGACCTGTCAAATATTGTTTTTTTAATGTTCTTTCAATATGTAGATTGGAAATAGGATAATTCCGTTAACAAATTATTTTGTCGTTTGTTATCTTATGGTTATGGTATGTTCATTTTAGATAGTTACTCACTTTGTTGAGATTCTGCTGCCTATTTCTGGCTTTGAGAGCTTTATGAAACACTTTGTCAAGACTGGACTTTAATTATATGGACAAGAATTACAGTCCTCTGCCAACTATTTATTATTGCCATTCACTCAGCTTTAGAATATCTGTTTTTTTTATTTTTTTATTTTTATTTTATTTTATAACTATTTTCAACGCCTTTTTTTTTTTTTTGTCAAGGCCTACTGTGTGTCAAAACTCTGATCATATGTTTACTTTATGTCACGGTGATAGTCGAGATTATCTGTGTTAATTAGGATTCTTACGAGACTGTTGGTAGTACCAAATTTTATTGCTATGTTTCTTGATTTGAATCTGCTATTTTGCTTCTTCCACAGGGTGTTGGCTGTGACCTTTTTGATGGCTTTTGGTATGTCACAGACTTGAGCATTGGACCTGTTCATGACAATTCCCTTAGTTGTGCCCAAAATGTTGAATTTAGCCCCCATTTATTTGCATTAAGGCACCTGAAATCACTCTCATTCTTCAATTGCTTTGTCTCACCCCACCAAAATCCCGTTGCAATTCCTACTGAAAATTGGCAAGTTTTTGCTGGCAGTTTAGAGTCACTAGAGTTCCGGTCCAATCCCGGCCTCATTGGACAAATTCCATACTCTTTTGGGTACCTCAGAAATCTCCGGTCGTTAGTGCTGGTAGAAAATGGATTAACAGGTGAATTGCCGGCGTTTGTAGGAAACTTGATCAACTTGAAGCGGCTAAACCTTGCCGGAAATTCATTTTCGGGCGGAGTTCCAGTTAATTTTGGAGGGCTAAATCAGCTTCTGATTCTTGACATGAGTAGGAATGTACTATCTGGTCCCTTGCCTTCAACATTTGGTGGGTTGACTTCTTTATTGAAGCTTGACTTAAGCAACAATCAATTGGAAGGACAAATCCCACAAGAGATTGGAAAATTGAAGAATCTAACACTATTGGACCTCAGTAAAAACAGATTTTCAGGTGGGTTAACCACATTATTTCAAGAAATGAGTTCCTTGGAACAATTAGTCCTATCCAACAATCCAACAGGTGGTGACCTAATGAATCTCGCGTGGCATAATCTGATGCGTCTAACCGTATTAGACCTGTCGAATGCGAGCTTGACAGGTGGGATTCCGAACTCCATTTCCGAGTTAAAGAGGCTGAGATTTTTGGGTCTCAATGATAACATGCTCACAGGGGAAATCTCCACAAAGCTTGAAACTTTGCCTAATATTAGTGCAATGCACATCTATGGAAACAATCTGACAGGAGAGCTTAAATTCTCTGAAGGGTTCTATGGGAAAATGGGGAGGCGTTTTGGGGCATGGGACAATCCAAATCTCTGCTACCCGTCTGGTTTGATATCAAGAATGAATGTCCCATTTGGGGTAAAACAGTGTCAGCAAGAACTAACACAATACGAGAATGAAACTGGTTTTGATACAAAGTTCAAGTTGGGTAATAATGGGATTTGGAATCAAGAATCCAATCCCATGGTTTCTTTGGGATTCTCAATCTTTGGTATTGATAGATCTAGGTACATCTTTGTGTTTATAATTTTTTTTGGTCATTTACTTTTCCCCATAATGTTTATTTAAGGTAGCAATACAGCATTTGGAATGTAGAAGAAATCTAACCCTTTCACTGTAACAAGAAGTCATCTTTTTCTATATTTTTGATATATTGAACGTTCTCATGCTATCTAAACATTGAGGTGTCAAAATACATTGGAGGAATCAGACTCAACACATCAAAAGCATGGCACATGATCGACCCTTGCTGTGTTGGGAATGACTCTTGAGGCAACCATGTGGGATTTTTCATACGGGGATGTTATTTAAAAATGTTAATGATCATTGGTGTTTGATTTAGATAATTTTAGGTATGTGATGATTTAAAATCAATTGAAATTTCTCATCATTCTAAAGATCAAACTCCTTGAATATTGAGTCACAAGTTTTGATTCTATACTCCCACAAATTCATGTCAAAATGACTAGAACACAACTAGGTTAAAAAAAACTATAGCAATGTTTTCCTTGATTCATTCCATTAGTTTGACTTTTAAATAGAAGATTTCCTTTGACTGTTTTATGGCATGTCTGTGTTTGTGTCAGTAAAAAGAATATATCTCATCAAAAATTGTGCCATTATACTATTGGAGGCTAAAGGTTAGGTAGGGATAGACAACAACCTATTCATTGCAGTGCACCAAGAAAACAGATGGATAAAAAAAAAAAACCACACACACACACACACACACACATTATCTCAACAGAACGGGCCGGGTTGCCTTTTGGCGTGGCCCACATTGTGGGCTGTCCATGGCCAGACACAGCGTACAGGCCTGGGCTCATAATACACACATTATAATTTAAGAGTAATTCACAATGCATATTTTTATTTTTTATTTATAATCGTACTTATATCTATAATTTTTTCCTTTATATTTTTTTTCTTTAACCTTCTATTAATTAGTATATTTTGTCCCGAATGTCTATTTTCGTTCAAAAATGTGTAAATGTTTTGGAAATAAAAAAATTTGCAATTCTTGATGCATTAATGGTATGATCAAAATGTATTCGCCTTTATTAAGCCATTTAACAACTATTGTTATGAATAATTACACTTTAAATCACCAATTTATTTTCTTTACATTAAAGTAAAATTCATAATATTTAAAGGGCAAATTAGGGCAATGATATAGTCTGTCTTTTGTTCTTATTGCATTTCCATTTTCCACACTTAATCTCGTATGAAAATATATATAAAAAAGGTGCTATTTATTAATAAGATCGTTTAATAAATAAGAAAATAGTCTCGGCCTATGAAGGAAACATTTTTTTAAAAATATTTTGTTTAATAGGAAAAAAAAAATCATATTTAGGCTAAAGTGTGCAATGAAAAAAAATGCATATAATTTATTTGTACTTTTGAAAATGTTAGGAATCCAAACTTCAATTTTTCAATTTTTTTTTTGTTGTTCTAAATTATTTATCTTAGAAGGAATAATTATTAGAAATGACTATCTCCGTGAATTTATTGAAATGTTAGGAATGATACGAGTTATTAAAATTAAATAAAGACGAATTGAGACAAAGTGGAAGATTGTGGAATCATAGTGTAATTTAAAAAAAAAAAAAAATATTCAACAAAATATTTACCTTTCATTGAAGGTTAATGATAAGAATACGACGAAAAAGAGTTAAAAGACATAAATACAATAACAAGTAAAGATTAAGGCTTTGTTTGATATCAATTTTAATTTTGATAAAAAGTTGAAGTTAAAGTCAACAATTAATTTTAACTACACATTTTATGGACCCACAACATTCGCAATAACTTTTCAACCACACATTTTATCAATTTTTACAAAAAAATCTTATTTTAATCAAAATCAAACACATCCTAAAATAATTATTATAATTAAAATATTGTGCAATAATAAAAAAATTAAAAGAAAAGGTAGCTCTTGGCTTTTGATATAATAGTCTTTCTGCCCCCACTTTTTCTGCTGGCAATGACAGCCATGATTTTAATGCACTGAAAGTGAAGGGCAAAGGCAATAGGTTAATGGCCTCTAGTTTTTTTCTTTTTTCCTTTTTAGCAATATGGGTAAACATAGACCTGCACATAAAAATACAGTACAATTACAGTTTGGTCATTTGTATTTAAAGATGATGATGATGATGATGAGTCAGACAGTGAAGGACCATTTGAATTAAAAACTGGGCTATCTTTTTTCTGGTTTCATCTAGTTTTTCTGTGGGCAACAAGGTGTTCTTATTCTGGATTTAGACTGTAATTTAATGAATTTAACAACCTTCAGACATTCACTGTGCATTGGTTTTGTACCTATGGACAGGGTTAAAAATCTCAACTCGTATTAACTAATTTTATGTGTGTGTGTGTGTGTGTTTTTTTTTTCCCTAGGCTTTAAAAAGGTGGCTAATGGCGAGTATTGAAGTACTCACAATTTATTTTACCCAGAGTAACTAAATTTTATTTTGTTTTCGACCATCAGAGCTGGCTAAAGGTATTTGGAGGCCTTAGACGAAAATTTTTTTAGGAGACATTTTCAAGAATTTTTTTTATAAGAAAAAAAAAATCTTCTTGTCCATCAAAATATCGTTTCATTCATAATGAGAAAACGAAAAGTTTAACATAAACTCTTAAGAGAATTGAAACTTTTATACAAATATACAATTTTTGAAACATAATAGATATTGTTCAAGAAAATAGTTTTTACTTTGACTGGACGTTTAAACGGCGAAATAATTTGGGGTGTTATGTATTTTATTGACATAAGGAAGATGAAGAGAGAGTTTATAACGTTAAGAAATAAACGGAAAAATAGAAGAAGAAAAGATGTTTAGGGACTGAACTTGGTGTCTTGATTCTTCAAATAATTAAATGATTTGAATTTTTTATTTTACAACAAATGATTTGTGATTTTATTGGATTAGGTTGTCGTAGGTTGGTTGAGTTTTATTTTTAGTATTTTTAATAAAAAAATATTAAATATTATAAAAAATTAGAAGTAATTTTAAAAAATCGGAGGCCTTCTCTAAGTTGGGGCCTTAGGCTCGCCTAAGTCGCCTAATACCTTAAGCCATCTCTGTCGATCATGTCATTCAATATTGATGTGTTACAATTAGTGTTGAAAATTAGAAATCCTAATTCTGTGTCACCAAATGCAATAATATCGCATAAAGAAAATAGACACACAAGAAAGCAAATATTTTATAGAGATTTGTCTCAATGTAAGACTACGTCATTTTCATGTTGTTGCAGCGATTTACTATAATGAAAGAGTAGTTTACAAGAGAAAACCGCACACTCTCAAACTCTTTTTTTTTTTTTTTATATATCTTCAATATCTATCTCTATTTCTCTTGATCATCAAATAAACTGTAATAATGGCTTCTTATTTATAATAAAAACTAAAGCAACCAAAATTATAAGTGTCAAATTCTTAAATTATTTATAATGAAATTTTGAACCGAGAGCGTATAGACTCTACAATTTAATAAAGTCATTAGGTTGTTTTTCATTAATTTGACTAAACGAAAATATGAGTACAATAGCCTAATTTTTTGAAGAGTAATCGTGGATTAACTTTTCAAATGAAGTCATTTCAAGAATTTAAGTATGTACACTTTGAAGACTCACCATTAGTGTGTGAATTAATATTGAGTTCAAAAACTGAGAAGGGTCTGCTCAACTTTTGAGCAAGAAAGGTGATTAATTAAGGCCTCACAATTTGGTAAAGTCTCCAAAATTTATAACTCCCTATATAGTGTTTTTGCACTTTTTTCCCTCAATCTACTAATTAATAGTTATATTAAAACGTAACCGAAAGATTACACTTCTTTATCAACCACGTTTATAGCTTGGTTGTTGATATATTTCATGGCAATTTGCTTGCGTCACAATTTAATAGTGCCACTTCGTATCAATCTACTAATTAATAGTTATATTAAAACGTAACCGAAAGATTACACTTCTTTATCAACCACGTTTATAGCTTGGTTGTTGATATATTTCGTGGCAATTTGCTTGCGTCACAATTTAATAGTGCCACTTTGTATCTAGAATGGATGTCGCTAGAGCTGGCAAATGAGTCAGACGAAAAATTGGACGGGCCACACAAAAGATTGGACTGGGCTACTCCTTACCCAATTTTACATGGGCTGGTAGGGCCAACCCAGCCCGATTTTGAACCACAAGAATACTGAGTCAGCCCAACTTAAATTTTTAACTTATGTTTTCAAAACAATTATTTATAATTTAAAAAAAAAAAATCCACCATCTTCCTCTAGCAAATACCCACCCCCACCATAACGGAATTTGAGAACGCGACCAGAGGAGGGGGGATTTCTTCCCCCCTGGTCGTTGGGATTTCCCGACGAGGGGTGGGGGAGAAGAAAAGCAATACAATTATTTCAGGGTTTCAATTCTATGAATATTATTCATCTCAAAGAAGGGGTATATATTTACGTACAGTGAAGTAGTCTACATGAAAACAATATTCTTATAATTATGCAATATCACACAATATCCTATTGCCATAGAAATCCTAATTATACTTATTTACAATATTCTATTAATAGACAAAATCTTTTTCCAATTCTACACTCCCCTCAAGTTGGTGCATAGATGTCTATCATGCTCAACTTGTCAATTAAGCTGTCGAACACTCGTTTAGGTACTCCTTTAGTAAGGACATTTGCTAATTGCTCTTCTGAAGTGACAAACTGGAAGTTAATAACTTTTCTGTCGAGATTCTCTTTAATGAAATGACGATCAACCTCCACATGTTTTGTCCGATCATGCTGAACTGGGTTATGTGCAATCGCAATAGCAGCTATATTATCACAATACAGGTCCATGAACTTCTCAAGTTTGTAACCCAGTCATTTCAAGACATTGCAAATTCATAGCATTTCACAAACTCCATGTGCCATGCCTCGAAACTCAGCTTCTGTACTCGATTTGGCAGCGACTTTTTGTTTCTTACTACGCCATGTGACAATGTTTACTCCAAAAAAGTGAAGTATCCCGATGTAGAACGCCTGTCTGTCTTCTTAGCATCTGTATACCCAACAACATCTAGTTCACCCTTTTTTTCAAACAATAATCATCTTCCTGACGTCATCTTCAAATAACTTAAGATACGAAACATTGCATCCATATGTTCTTCACTTGGACAGTGCATAAATTGACTGATCACGCTTACGACATAAGTAATATCGGGTCTAGTATGAGAAAGATAAATTAATCTTCCTACTAAAGGTTGATACCTCCCTTTATCAGTCGGGATTTGATCAGGATAGATGGCAAGTCTATGATTCATCTCAATCAGTGTTTCAGCTGGTTTACAATCAAGCATCCCAGTTTCGGTTAGCAAGTCAAGGACATATTTTCTCTGCGAAAGTGAGATTCCTCTTTTAGATCTTGCAACTTCAATCCCTAGGAAATATTTCAGTGATCCGAGATCTTTCATCTCAAACTCCCTCGACAAATTTTTTTGCAATTCATTCATCTTATTTTGGTTATCTCCTGTAACAATTATATCATCAACATATACAAACAAAGCTGTAATCTTACCATTCTTGCGTTTGATAAACAGGGTATGGTCAGAATTGTTCTGTTTGTACCCAAAGGCTTTCATGGACTTCGAAAATCTCCCGAACCAAGCTTTTAGTGATTGTTTCAAACCATACAACAATTTTTTTAATTTGCAAACCTTGCCAACGTCACTAGGATTGGTCCCAACTCCCAGGGGTACATCCACGTATACTTCTTTCTCTAAATTTCCATTCAGAAACGCATTCTTTACATCAAATTGGCGTAAAGGACAATCTTTGCTTGTTGCAAGTGAAATTAGAATTCAGACAATATTGATATTTGCCACTGGGGCAAATGTCTCCTCATAATCGATCCCATAGCGTTGTGTGTACCCTTCCGCAACCAACTTGGCTTTGTAACGGTCAAAAGTTCCAACTGCCTTAAGCTTCACAGTGAACACCCAACGACATCCTACAGTTTTCTTTCCAATAAGTATATCCACTAACTCCCATGTTGCATTCTTTTCAAGGGCTTCCAACTCCTCATTCATCGCCTTCGCCCATTTAGGGTCAGCCAATGCATCCTGCACGTTACTAGGAATAGATACAGTAGATAATTGATTAACCACAAGTGCATGTGACTTAGATAGCCTATGATTAGACATAAAATTGGATATGGGATATTTGGTTTTGGCTTTAATGTCTGGTTCATACTGTTTCTTAGGAACACCTTTGGTAGCCCTTTGTGACTTCCTAATTTCTAACTTAGATGACTCATTTAAGTATAAAGGTACCTGAGGTAGATCATTCTGAACGGAGTCTTCGATTTGTGATGTAGAATGGTAGAAATCAAAAGTGTGACCTTCAACTCATTCAATAGGGTCCAAATGATTGATTATTTTTTCATTGCAAGCTTCTGTATCACGTGATGATGGATCGACTTCTTCCGTCTCAAGTGACATTCCAACACCTTCAATAGTAGTTTCAGACACTCCTATTGTTTCTTCAAATTTTTCTTCCAAGTTTTCCAACTCTCCAAATATGTCACTCTCAATGGTAGAGGAATAATTCCCTTCAAAACCGCTCTCCCCCTAAGGAGAATGCTGAGGAGCTCTCCCAGAATAATAAGACTCAGATTCATGGAAAGAAACATCAAGAGATATATGTAACTTGGCGGTAATTGGATCATAACATCTATAGCCCTTCTGAAATTCTGCATATCCTACAAATATACACTTTCTCGCTAGAGGGTCCAGCTTGGGGTCAAGTGTGTGCCGTTGTTGTTTTGGTATGTGTACATAGGCTGTACACCCAAATACCCGAGGTTCCAAATTCGACATGGATGCGATGGACAAAAGTTCATGCATCTTCTGATAAGGGTTCTGAAACTCAATCACCCTAGAAGGGGCACGGTTGATGAGATAGGCTGCAGATTTCACGGCTTTCTCCCCAATATGTTCGAGGTACATTCATGCCAAACAATGAAGCACGAACCACTTCCATCAACTGCCTATTTTTTCTCTCTGCTAAACCGTTTTGTTGGGAAGTATACGAATTTGAGGTCTGATGACGAATTCCATTTAACCGGCAAAATTCCATCATAGGACCATTCACAAACTCGCCACCGTTGTCGGATTGAAAAACTCTAATAGACTGGTGATATTGATTTGACTTCATTTAATAAAATTCAGTAAACCGTTCAAATACTTCACTTTTATGCTTCAACAATGACACCCAGATCATACGCGTGCAATCATCAATAAAAGTTACATAATACCGAGCACCAGAAAGAGAAGGAATTTTTGCAAGACCCCAAACATCGGAGTGAATTTTCATAAATGGAACCAGACTTTTATTAAAACTTGGTAGATAGGAAATACGATGGCTCTTGGCCAATTCACATACATCACAATGAAATTCTGAGTCACTAACATTTGAGAACAGTTTTGGTTGAAGTTTTTTAAGATAACTAAAAGATAAATGACCTAAACGACGATGCCATAACCAAACAGCTTCCTTTGCACTATCTACCCCATTAATCTGATTAACTTGTCCCAAAAAATTCTTCCGTTCCTCTCCAAATTTTGTTAGATCCAGGTAGTATAATTTTCCCCTTCTAACACCATAACCAAAAATCCATCGTGTCAAAATGTCCTGAAATACACAAAATAAAGGATAAAAAGTCACAGTACATACGAGAGCAAGAATACTTTGTCCAACAGATAGGAGATTATAAGTCAATGAAGGAACAACTAAGACAGACTCAAGTGTGAGGCCTTTAGACAAGGCAACTGGACCTTCTCTGGTGACCGGAGTTGGAGTGCCATCAGTAGTAGAGACACTATTTTGAGAGGATTGTTTGAATTCTGTCACAAGCTTGGGATCATTGGTCATATGGTCACTTGCACCTGTATCAATTATCCATGTATTATTCAGAGTAATTCCATTCTTCATACCTGACTGTGCTACATTAGCGGAGGCTGAACGCTCTTCTTCTTTAGTAGCAGCTGTGGTCTTGCCTAACTTTTTCCGTGGTTTCTTGGTGAAATCCCACCACTCGGGATAACCAATCAATTCATAGCACCGCTCCTTGCTGTGACCCAACTCTCCACAATGGCTACACTTTTGGTTTGCATATGGATTGGATTTGCTTGAGGACTGACGAGATGCAGCTCCTGCGAAGCCTGGAGAAGAATCCTGATGTCGTAGGACAGCCATAACCGAGGATTCGGTTGATACTGAGCGTCCCATAGCCTGTCTCTCCGATTGGACATTACTAATGTAAGCATAGCTTTGTTCTAAGGAGAGTTTAGGTTCTTTTCCTAGTATTTCTCTACGCACCTGGTCATACTCAGAGTCGAGTCCACTCAAGAACATGTGAACATGCATCCGTGACATTGTCGAAGTTTCTTGAACGACGGCTGCAACGTTATCATTCTGTGAGGCCACCCTCTGATCAATTTCTTGGAACATGGCCACCAATTCATTGTAATGGGTAGGAATCGGTTGTCCACTTTGTTTTGCTTCGAAACACTTCTTGTTCAATTCAAAAATTCGAGTTTCATCGGAGTCATCATAAAAAGTTTTTTCAACAGCTTCCCAAATATCCTTTGCAGTAGGAAGACGAATATACATGTTCATAAGCGAAGGTTCCATGGAGTCGATCAGCCAACTTTTCACCTTTTCATTGTCTGTGGCCCAAGTTTCATATTCTGCAGAATGCATATCGGGTTCCTCCTTTGCTCAAGTCAAATATCCAACATTTCCCCGTGCTCCAATCCGCATGTGCATGAGAGGAGCCCATAAGGTATAATTGGATTCATTTAAGGCAATACTCGTCGAGAACGTCGAGCTATCTTGGGTGGTGTAATGGTGATGGACGATTTGTGAAGGTGGCGTAATGGTGATGGATGATTCAAGATCTTTTGTTGTGTTCATCGTCTCGTCAGCCATTAAAAGTCGTTAAAGAATTCAAATTTTTGTTGTTTTTTTTTTTCGCTCTGATTCCAAGAAGAAAAGCAATATAATTATTTCAGGGTTTCAATTCTATGAATATTATTCATCCCAAAGAAAGGGTATATTTAGGTACAGTGAAGTAGTCTACAAGAAAACAATATTCCTATAATTATGCAATATCACACAATATCCTATTGCCATAGAAATTCTAATTATACTTAATTACAATATTTTATTAATAGACAAAATCTTTTTCCAATTCTACAGGGGGAAGGGGAGAAATCCCCTCATCTGGTCGCGAAACCAGCTGAAAAAAAACAATTATTTTGTTATGAAGCTTTTGCATTTTGTTGTGGAGAGAAAAAGTATACTTGAGACTTGAGCGCGGAAGTCTGGAAAATCTGGGACTTAACGTTGTCGTTGAAGAAATGTGTAGGATTTCTCCCTTGTTTCTGGTCGTGCCGGCCGGAAACAAAGGGGGAGAAATCCTTGTTTCCGGCCGGTGCCACGTTTCACAATGGGGTGGGTGGGCACTTTGGCCAAAGAAATTTATCGGGCCAACCCAGCTTCATCCCGATTGGCCCGGTGGGTAAGTTGTACTGGACTAAATTGACCTGATTTTTATTTGATCAATTTTTATCGGGTCACCCAAATTTCACATCCCGTGCTATTTGGGCTAGTCCATTGGGCCGGCCCATTTTTGCCACCTCTAGATGACGCTAACTGAGTAACCAATTGTGTAATATTAATTATGATTAAAATCATATTTTATGTAAAATTTGATAAAAATTGATTATATATATAGTTGAAAAGTTGTAAAAAATTGTGAGTATCTGAAATGTGTGGTTAAAATTAAATATTGACTTTGACTTTAGTTTTTTAATAAAATTTTAATTGATTTCAAACAAGTTTTAAGTACCAACTAGGAATTATGTACAAACTTCAGTGACTACTTGTAAAATTAACTTGCTTGTTTGGCAATTTACGCAACAATTGTCCAGGTATATGAGAGCTCGCGCCCACTCTTTATTAATTGTATCAATTACTATCCGAAATGTTATAAATAGTGGAATGAAGATACCACCAGGCACCAATCTAGTGAGTAGAATATAGTGTACGTGTGAACTTTGTACATAATGTGAATTTTATCTTGTTATTGAACTCTTACTCAAGTGGGTATTGTAGTCCAAATATATTCTATTCATATAAAGTAATCAAGTCTCACATTGACCTCTTTGATTTTTCTTCTCAACTTTATTCTTCCTCTTTATTATTTCTCGGCTCCTTTCTCTTATTTATACGTGAACGTTATTTTTATATATAAATCGAACTACATCTTTCTTTTTGTTTCGATTAGAATGGGTAGAATTGGATACTCTCAAAGTTACATAGTGGTGGATCTATACTAAAATATATAAATTTGTCACGCCTAATTTGGAGTTAGCCTTAGCAATATAATTGCTCAAATCTTTTGAATTTGTTAGATTGCAACGCAAGACACGCCCTAATTTGGTAGCACGATTTCTAATGTTTTACAAGTATATACGCTGTACTTTCTACTTTTAGCTGGCAACTTTCACATGGTCAAATAATTTATTTGCAATTATGACACAAACATCTAATTGGATTGCATGGAAAGCGTGTGTTTTGACATGTTTATAACAGGGACGGTATAATATTTTATAAGGGATTTCAGTTGACATTTTGAAAATTTTACTTCATTTGCATAGGGATAGGTAATATGAGTACACGTGTCAAATGAAGGATAGCCAATTTGTTTCGAGTTTGGATGACTGAATTCATTTTTCGATTTTAAGTAAGAGTAAGATCGAACTAGTCAAAACGTCCACCCACCAAATCATACTTATTACTTAGTATTGGCTGTAGCGTATGAGTTAAACTAAGTTTTAACTAAAAATTACGCTCAATTTTAACGTAGACTCGATTAGGCCTTGACTAGACTTGGATAAATTTTTTACCCTTCTATTAATCAAGTTTATAAATTAAACTTATCAATTTAATTACGATTGCATATGATGAACCCCAAGTAAGTAGGAATGTAGTCAATGGACGGCTGGGTCCGGAAATTTTTACCCTCTTGCTAATTACTATACTTTAAAATATACCAACTTAATTACTCATTTTTCTTCAATTTTTTTCAATGCATTGACATCCCTCCATGTGGAACAAAATGAACTGGCATAAATTTCAAACTGTGTGTGTCACCCTAATTTTCTTATTCAATAAGGAAATAATTAAACAATTCTCGTTTTATTTTAATTAATTGCAAGGTCAATATATTACATAATTCTATTTTATATTTCTTGGATAATAAATTTATTTTTTATTTAGATTAAGCATTGCAATATCGGTTGTACGTACTTCATAAACGTCAATAATACATTTCGTACCATGTAATGGATAGTAATTAACAAGATTAAAAAAGAAGAAAAAAATTAAAATATTATTCATAATGATTCACAATATTATTTAATATTGCGTCTAAATATATTACTTCTTATTTAAACCATTAGACAAACACACGTCATCTATTGATATTTATCTTGTAATTTAATGTTTGCAGTCCATCGTATATGACCAATTCTATTCGTTTCTCAACAACCCCATATTCCTTAATTTTGGTGTTTTCTATAATTAATGTTACTATGACGTTTACCATCTTAATAATCAAATGTCGGTCTTATTATGTCACCCATTCTTGTAAGCATCTCCAATTTTTTATTTTTTATTTTTTCTTGTTGAAATATATAAACAAAAATCTAGCGGTCAAAATTTCCTGTTGGAAGTTGACTTTGAAAATTGAATAATATTTTCTTATGTGTACATGTTACACCTTAGTGTATCCCACTTGTTAAAACGTGTCGCCGGCATTGAAAATTTGTTAATTGGACATTTTGTATTATTTTATTATAATTTGTCCATTATTTTTTTTTTTATTTTTGGGTTAAACAAAGCCATATAATTATAATAAAAAAAGCTGGGATATCTTTAAATATGTTTATAAGAATCTAAACTAAGATTGATACTAAGATTATGAACCAAAGTTTGATGTCTATCAATGTCGGTTTTGCATAATCAAGAATTAGTGGACCATAAGAAGCTTTTGTTTCTTATGGAGGCATCACATTAAAACATACTTAATTATGTATGAGATAATTCACAGTTCGATTTATTTATAAAAGATATTCAATTCTTTAAAATACATATTAAAAAGTGTATTTATGCTCGTCGTGTTAGATTCTATTTTCTCCATTCAAGAAAATTTTCATTTCAATTGAAGAGATATTAGGAGGGATAATTTAAAAATTAATTATTAACCAATTTTATGATTCTCCTCATTAATCATCATTTAATTGGTGGTCAAAATATAGCTTTCTTTGTTATATTTGGCTAGATTTGGATAATAAGAAATAAAGGCTTTCTATTCATGATTTCATCATAAAAAAATTTGCAATAATTAAAGAAATTAAGACCGAGAAAGTAGAACGTGTTTTGTTTATAATTAGACATAATTAAAAAGAGAGATACGTGATAAAATTTATCAATATTTTTTTTGCAACTATCGATCTGCTTCCGTGTCATCTTTAATAAATTATCAATTGGTTAACGAGTTTAAATTAACCAATATAATTTTCAATATTTTGTTGCGCATCCATGTGGCCTATTTCATGAGCTCCACATACGTTATCTAAATCTACCAAATAATTAAAATTTTCAAAATCTTCCATGACTTATAAGGCAAATACGATACAAGAAATTTCTAGGTAAATTATCCCTTGAAAAAAAAAATTAGCCGGCATCGATCCAACTACAACATTCTTCTAAATTTTGGTAAACCGTTGACATTGAAAATTCGTGTTCATTACGTGTAAATTACTTCCAAATTTTGATCTTTTTCAACTCTTTACATCCCATTTCCTTTGACTTTCTATACTCTACCAACCCACCCCCACCCCTACCCCACTCTATAATATATATTGACTGATCCCTTCATTGTATTCAAGAAACTTATACACTCAATCTCCAAAAACCCTACAGAGAAAAAAAAAATAATCTCTAATGGCTTCCTCTTCTTCTTCGTCGAAAAATTTATATGGCTCGTGGAGACTTATATGTATATTGTTTACGTGTTATCTTCTCGTTGATTCATGTGTGGCGACTAGGCCCGGGATGATGATGGGGGATGATGATACAGTAATGGCTTTGAAGAATTATCTACACAAGGAAAAGTTACTACCTGGTGGATTGTATTTCACAAAGCTCCCTAAAGGGGTCCCTATTCCTCCTTCTGGTCCATCCAAGAGGCACAACGAGATAGAAAACTGAAACGAGAAAAAGAAATCAGATTTATTATTATTATTATTATTCTTTTGTTGGTCTATATTTAGAAATATTTTTCCCAAAATTTCATTTTGATTATAGGGTTTTGCTGGCCTAACATCAAAAGATGTTAAGATATTTGTTTGTTGGGTTTGTTTTTGGTTTAATTTCTTGTAACAATGTATAGAAATATATATATATTTTTTTAACAATGTTATCATTATATCTTACCATATATTGATTCTTTTTCATATACTTTTATAAGTCGACATCCTTTAATTTTGTTCGTTACGTCACTTTCATCTCTTCTGTTTTTTTTTTGGAGTTCTTTGAGTAATAAAATCTGCTTATCAACAATGGTAAGTAATTTAATACACGATGACTAATGCGCAACCATGCACATGTTTGTACATATAAGATATGAATTTAATCACACCAGGGGCCGACCTAGTTAGTATATTTGGGAGTGCTTATAAACACGTATATGTTGGTTAAACATTATTTTTATCTATACATACTTTAGGACCTACACTTTTTAATTTATCCGCTTTTTAATCTATACATTTCATAGGATCCACTATCGTGAATATAGTTGTTCCCATGCATAATAAGACTCGTGATGTTGCATATGTAGTACATTTTTTTTTCCACTTCATCTTGATATTTTATTTCCTTGTGGTATGCTGCTAGTTGTCATGATAGAAGATGTGTTATTGTTAGCGGGTTCGCAATTTTGCACAAAGATATTGGTTTGACATTGATGTAGGATGTGATAGAATTTATGTTTTATGTCGACAATTGATGAACTTCAAGGGAACCAAACACGAGAATTGCACTATAATTTTCAACAAGATTGTTCGACATAGACCAATTTGAAATTCTTAGAATTTATTAATTTTAAGTTACTATACTTTTTAATGGTAAAGTATATTATTTTTTAGTTTTTGGAATTATGGCTATTAAAGAAAAGATTCACTAGATTTTTTCTCAAGTAGCATATCCAAAAGTTGTAGAAGTACTGATGGAAAGAAGACAATAATTCAACTCAAGAGGATTATCATGGCAACGGAGCACGACGGGGCCATCTTACCATCCTCGTTTCGTCGAGAATTTTTGGAAGGCGGGATGGGAGTAGGGATTAAAATATCTCCATTTCATCACCCAATTTAATTAATCCATTAATTATTAATATGTTTTTTTAATTTTTAAATGCGATTTAAATTTTAAAATATAAAAATAAAATAATTTGGGATATGTTCAAAAATTTTGGGGCAAGGTGGGGCAAGTTAGGGACGAATTATTTTGCCATCTCTAGGATTATGTTTGGCTAAGGTTCTCACATAATTGGTAACGGGGAGATTTGTAGTGTTTTTTCACCTTTATGTTGAGATTTTATTTTTTATGTAGCCAAATCCATAATTAATTAGGGGAATTTATAAAATATTTAGCAGTGTTGAAATTATTTTTTAAGTACTTATAAGTTATAAGTTCTATATAATGTATGTATAATAAATGAATAGTAAGTTGTGAATCATATAAAATGTATTGACCAACTTAAATTATAATTTAAGTTTAGCCAAACAAATGCTTAGTCTTGTTCTGCATTGAATAAAAAGTAAAGTGGTGAGGTTCAAGAGAGCTATATAAAAAGTGTCTAGGCCATTGTAAAGTGCACAAAACAATTAAGAGACTCCAAATATAGGGGAGAAAGAGAGAGACAATAGGGAATTGTTGTTGCGCCTTCTTAGGATTTGGGTAAGCAAGAAATTACTTTGATCATAACAAATTTTCACACAATAAAATTTTTGCCAGTGATTTTTCTCCAGTTTTGGAGTATTGAATGAAAATTCTTTTGCTGTTTTTTCCTCCATTTATATTTATATTTCTCTGAGCAAAAATCCTTTAGGCGAATTAAGAAGAGGAAATTGGACAAAATATATTTCAACTGTCAGTTTTAAAAAATACCAAACCTTAAAATGTTTTGGCCAAATAGCCAAATTTAGAAAAGAAAAAAAAAAGGATGAAAAACTCTTAACAAACAATCAAATTATTCAATTTTTACCATTTTCTCCAACTTTACCATTTCACACCATTCACCCATTTTCTATTTTTCTTTGTCGAATTCTACTATTATTGTCACAAAAATCAAACACATTGCAAAATTTATCATCTGCCAATCGCTTTAATTGCCTCCCCACTAAAGCACTCAACCGACTACTTTTCACCGTCATTCTGTTGAATTTTGGATCAAATAAAATTTTCGACAGTTACTTTATAAATTGTAGATAGGAATGGCAAAAAAAAAAAAAAAAACCTACCTCGCCTTACCCGTGGGGCGAGAACGAGGATCATGTCCCTGCCTCGAATATTCCGAACCCGCCATGGATCTTTTTATTTTATTTTTATGTTTTAAAATTTTAATTGTATTTTAAAAAATAAAAAACGATATTAAAAATTAATTAATTAGTTAAACGGGGCGATAAATGAGGATTTTTCAATACCCGCCCGCCCGCCTGCTGCATCCCTAATTGTAGATTAGAAAAAAAATCAATTGTCGATTTTTAAATTTTCTTTTTCAACTGTCGATTTTTAAAGGTCGGATTGATATCTTCTTTTCGAAACTATTGTATATGCAGGGAGCCGAGCCGGGATATAGCATAGGGGTGGGCCGGAGAAGGGGAAATTATATGGGGTTCTGAGGCGCCCAAAAATTTTTTTTTTACCCTATTTTAATGAAAATGAGAATATAATATTTTCAAACAAGTCATAATCTTTAAAAAGTTTACAATAAGTCATTACACAAAAATATTCAAGATATAAAAGGCCTCATGCAATTGGGAAATTAGGGCTCGTCAATCGGCGATCATGATTTGAAAATCCGCCTGTTGGTGGTGATGTGGTGGTGCAAAAAGCGTGGTGTGGTATGATGGATTCAAAGCAGACAAAGTGATCGTGAATGTGAAGGATGGAAATTGGAAAATGGGTGAAATTTAATCACCGTCCGGTGAACAAATGCTAAGAATCAATAAATGGGCTTGTGGAATGTGTACTAATTAATTGGTCATTTGGTCTTCAACTTGGGTCTTGGTGGTGGGCCTTTGATATAATAGCACCGGGCCAAGGAAATTTTTTTTTTTTTTTTTAACTAAGATTTACATGGGGTGGAGAATAGGGCTGGGCTCGGGCCAGTGAAGCCCAAATTTCTAAATCCGCCTGTGTATATGAGTCTCAACTACCGTGAAGTCTTAAGTCTTAAGCACACAAAAAGTAATCATTTTTATAAAATCGTATATTTTAAATTTTGCTTTTAAAAATGACATTCACAATTATTATAAAAAAATTGTCATATTTTCAATCCACTATTTACTTTTGGACACATAAGATTATTCTCAATTCCAAACATATTGATTTTGTAACATGAACTGGTCCAAGTTCACACATTGTGAGCACAAGCTCAAGTCCATCAGCTCAAGTCATGCCCTAGCTTGTGAGTTCAACACTTCACCGAGGTCATTTTTAGTAACGGGTCATGCTCACTCTTGAGACCTTATCTCATGTAATTGAGAAGTCATGTTTAAAAGAAGTTTGAGCTCATGCATACCAAATATTCTCGATATCTTACCAACAACCAATAAATGTCCACCTTACTGTAAATTCACATCGGCATTGACCTAATAAAAGTACAATAATTCTAACACAAGTTTCACCTTACAAGAAACAACGATTTATTTGCCAAGGAATAAATAAGAATACAGATCAACAATTTCATTTAACACTGATTTGGAGTAGAACATCTCATAGGAAGTGAAATTATAGTCAATGGATAAATTGAGTGATGCCTGAAGTTAAAATTGCGAGTTTGTATAATTGTCCAACCAACAATTCAAAATTAACGTCACAAGAAGTTCACACAAGTAAATTTGTTTACCATGTATGAAATAACGTTAAATTTTGTGAAAATCGTTATTGATGAATAAATTGAAATGTGAAGAGTTTGGGGGGGAAAATGACTAAAATGAAATTTCGCTCAAACTTGAGCAATCTCCAATGTTTTTATGTGGTACATGTCGCCCTTGCCATCTTGGGTGGCCAAAGTGTACCTCAATTTCGACCTTTTTCCTTATCGAAAATAAGTCATCATACGTATTTAGGACTCAGTTTAAAATTGAAACACTACTAGAAATCTCAACTTTAATTCAACCCAAAACACATCTATTGATCCAATATAAAATATAGCTTACTAAAAACTAAGTAATCTCACAAAATAGAGAAATCAACCAAACATGGAAGCAGCCACCACTGAAGGAAGAAAAACCCTGCTCTCTCAGCAAAGCAATAACCAAGGTTGCCGAAATATTCAAATAAGATAGGGCAGCAACACATTAAGTTAGATCAGCTAGCAATTTGGGCCACAAGCCCAATTAGACCAAAGACACTAAAAACACCAATTTGGACTTTAGCAATAGAGTGGACCATTGAACAATTATATAAGATAAGTCACTTCAAATAGCCCGCTAAATTTTAGGTCGAACTTTAAATTGAATTCGCTAAGTGGTGTCATTTTTCCTTAATTTCAATCATTAGCTAACGCCTATAAAATTAGTCTTAATCACCATTGCCTATTTGAAATTGTTTGGCAACAAATAACCAATATTCCACATTCTTAACAATCAAATAAAGTTTTATCAATTGATCAACTTTTGGCATTTATCAACACCTTTGATACGACTTTATTAACTAAAATTCAAGATTACGAATAATTATTCTACAACATGAATGTCGAAAATGATGTATTTGGAGGAAATAATCAAACTGTAAGGATGGTTTTGTTAACTATACGTCTAATGGGCCAGTTGCAGCGTGTGTGTGTGTGTGAAGAAAGAGGGGGGGAGGGGGGGGTGTTGAAGCCGGCTGCTAATTGATAATCAAGCAGCCCATCGGGCCTCAGTTGATGGTCCATGAGGAACAGCCTACTACTGGACTCTTAGGCTAGGGGACTTATATAGCCCAAATGAGAACATTTTGAATAAAGGTAGTGGGGGCTTTAGAGATATTTTTTCTGTTCTCATGCTATATTGAACAAGTTATGGAACTAGAATTAAATTTAAAGAGAAGCTAAAATTTAGAGTTCGGCTGGATATGGGTTTTGGAGTGTGCTAAATCTTTTTCAAGTCAATTTTATGATTAAAAAAGGGACCAACTTTTATGAATTACAGGAGTTTTATTTTTTTATTTTTTGCGCAAACTCTATCCTATAGTCCAATTTTTGGCCAAAAGAGTCCGTCCCTCAACTACCTCATTGAAAACTTGAGATTTAAAGGGAGAGTACTTTATCTATTTAAAATTTGTCTTCATGTTCTCACATATTTACTTTTAAATGCTCAAATGAATATCAAGTTAAAGATGTTACATTAGACCATTTAAAAAATTATGGAGTTTGGATAAGTTGTTAACTCTTATACGTTATTAGTCAACTCTTTGAAAGCATTTTATATGTTCTTAATAATGAATCATTAAGCATATGTTTGGGGTTGCTTAAATTATAATTTCAACTGGTCAAACTAGTCAAACATACTTTTTATCCATACATTTCGTAGAACCCACAACTTACAATCTACTTTTTATCCACATATTCACCAACAACTTATAATTTCAACACTTAAAAAATAATTACAGCACTACCTAACATGCGCCATATTGAAAATGCTGTTGAGAGTGCTTACAAAACGAAAATCTCTTTCTAGTGCTAAAAATGATCTTGGAGGATCAAACTTGGATCATATCAATTTATCAACTGTGAAAGGTTCATGTTTTCAAATTCAAAAATAAATACGCATAAATCATACAGGGATGACGGTTTTATTAGTGAAGATTACTTTTGTTGGTTACGACTTCTTCATCATTAGAGATTCAGAAAATTTGTGTCAATAGTTGCCTTTCAAAAAAAAAAAAGAAAATCAGCCACAAAAATATTCCAATTCTTTTATCAATTGATTGGTGACATTTAAGAGGTTGCAATTTCTTTTTCTTTTTCTTTTTCTTTTAATATTTCAATCGACCGACTCTACCCTTTTTATCTACCAAGTTCCCAAAGAGTGCTGGGGTCAAATGATTTTATCATCCAAACTACTCCATAGCTGGAGAATGGAAGGAATGTCCTACTAGAATAAGCTCACGTGGAATTTTTTTTCACAATATATCTTTTGTCCGGTCCCACTGTTGGGTAGTATTTTCTGAGCATAGAGATGATCCTCAATGTACCTATGCTAATGCCAATCTTTTGACAGCATATAGTACACGAAAGATTCCTCTATCCTGTGCACCCCTAACGAATGAATGGGACCCTTGCACTGCACGTTCCCTCTGGATGGGACATATCTTAGCTATAGAAAGTACGGTTCCGAAAGTGACTACGGTTTGTGATAAGTGTGGTTTTACACTAATCTAAACTATCAAAAATGGACGATTGTAAGTACTCTTAAGTGAATTTCTACTTAATTGTGTGTTGATTTGATTAATTTAGGTCAAAATCTAAGTTTGGATTGAATTGGAGAAAAATAAAGCAAAATAGGCGAAGAACGACTGAAAGTGCACGAAGACTTGAAAATGGAGATCTACATGTAATATCATAAAAATTGAAAGATTTAGATTTCAAATAAAAGATGATGAAATTGAAATGAAAGAAGAAATACAAGGACCAAAGTGCATAACATTGAAAGCTAATGGACTAAAGCAGATGAAATCAAACAACCATTGCTATTTGGACCGTTGTCCAACCGTGGTTGGTCATGAAGCAAACAAAGAGTAAAAGAATTGACGCTGGCTGGGTCGCGACCACGTTACTTTTCTTTTATTTATGATTTTTAAAAAGTGAAACTCGGGGCCTTTATGTCTTTTTTGAATTAAAACAAGTTGAAGGGACGTAAGACTTCATAAAGACCTAATCTATGTCGATTAGGGTCGTTGAATAAAGGAGAAAAGTGATAGCACAAATGAGGAGGAGAAGAAGAACGACTAAGATTTTGAAGATTGGGATGTGAAGGCAGACGAATTCTTGGTACAAGATATTCAACTTTTTCTCATCATTTATTTAAATCTGGTTATATCTTCCAAACTCTTCATGTTTTTTTTCCTCCTGAATTATGAGTAGCTAAATTTATAGTTTGGATGAACGATGTAACCTAATTTAGATTCTTTAATTTTAATTTTCAAGTTTTGATTATAAATTAATTATATATTGATCTTACTTCCTATCGTAATGCTTGGAATAATTGGCAATTATTTCATTGAATAGTGAATGGTAACATACCAAGAGGTAAGTTTTTCATATAGACCACCTAGTAAAATCCAGCAATTGGATAAAAGATAGATATCTGATTTTGTTATTGTTGCGGTCTTAAATTGAATTCTTATGAGATTTCTAGTTAATGATTATTCTGACTTCACATAGAGATATAGTGAGTTGACTTAATTAGATATGACTAATTTGAACTAGGGAGATGTAGATTAGGTTAAATTCGTGAATTCGATATAGTATAACATGATGAATAAATTTTGAAAGGAGAGATTATAGATGACAATTACGGTGAATTCGTGAATCCAAACGCATTAATAATAGTATTTGATAAATTCTTGATATTTGTGTTCACACTATTTTTTTAATTAATAGTTATAGGTTAAATTTTCTAATAAACGTATTTTAAAGTATTTTAAATAGATTATGATCATAATTAATTGAACTAGTATATAAATAGGATAGTTTTCGTGGAAATGGTAATTCGGACTTATTAGGTCCACTTTATTATTTGTTAACAATATCGTGCACTTGCAATTATATTTTCACAAGTTTTTGGAGCACGCCATCAACCACATCATGTGGACGCTTGATTAATCTATTAACAAGTCAGAAAGATATAGTCATTGCTTTTACCTCTCCCAAACCTAATCTTTTGTAGACAGAATAGGGCATCAAATTAATAATTGCACTTAAATCACATAAAGCAATAAAATTACAGTAGAAAATTTAAATTTTTTGACTTAGGCTAGGCATCATCGTTACAAAAAAATAGTTTCATCATAGAGATGTGTAGATTCATTACAATTTAAGTCTAACTTCTTACATTTTCATCTTCTCTATTAGGATTGCACAACGGTAAATGTGTCATGAAGAATCACATCCCGATGCTTACAGATTAGATGACATTCCGATGGTGTCTCCACGCCTTCACAATCAAGTACACTATTTCTTATTCTTATTTATTTTCCTTTATTATATTTCTATTGAGGACAATGTGTACTATAAGTTTGGGGGTGCTGTTGATGACTTTATTGTTTTTGTATGTTTGTGTGTGCTGTTAATATTATGTGAGTAAAAAAAATTTAAAAAAAAAATTATCTTATTACTTGTGTGTTTGTGTGTGTATTTGATATCCTTGCTGACTGATGATGATATTTATCTAAAATTGTTATTGATTCATGAATTATGACAGGTGATGCTATTTATACTTATTTTTATACAATACTTACCCATGTGAGATGTAATTAATTGTGAGTACAATAATCACGGATATTATTTCCTGGGTTGGTTCATTAAATAGAATACAATGAAAGAATAGTGAACATAAGTTGTGAAAACCAAGACCACCAATTGAAAAACTCAATTATTTAACCAGTTGAATAGATAGTTTGGGAGTGGTTAATCCAATGCAAAAAGTATTTAGATTGGTGTTGATTCCATGCATGTGTAATATTTGTATGGAATGTATTTGGCACCAAATGGAATCTAGTTATTGACCGGATGCTAGAAATCTAATCCCCGCATATTTATCTTGCACAAAAAAATAAAAAATAAAAAATAAAAAGTATTGCACTTGCATTATATTATGCATCTCTTCGTAGTCTATTTGACTCGAGTGATAAAGCCCGCTGGGTTATAAAACTCGGTGTCCTAAGTTCTATCAAACCTGAGAGCCATCGGCCTAAAGCTTGCTACAAGGGTCATCTAGAAAAACTTAATGGAGTGGGGTCATACATATAATATATAATAATAAAAAAAAAGCTAGATTGAGCCTTTGTAAGTATAACTTGGAGATGTAGATAACTAGTGGGTTTAACTTGCCTAGTGAAAGTTTGACGGTCGAAACATTCAATAAAGAGAGAATCATTACATATCTAGATAATTACCGTATTGACTAGACCCAACCAAATTTGAGCGGTAAAAGAATAAGTGGTTTGAATGCAACTTTAGAGTTAACACTCAAAGTGAGAGATTGAATCAATATGGTAGTGTGTATTCTTACGAGAGAGAAAAGAAATATTTGACTATTGAGGGGCGATATATTACCAACCTAAAGGTTTATGATGATTGGATTGACTATGCGCGCGCGCGCGCATTGGTCAAGCATCGGATGAGTAAAAATTGATTTTGATATTATGATTTAGAAGTCTTTTATAAATTATTTGATGTGTTTCAAAAACCTGAAGCAAATACAGCAAGCTATATATTATAGTAAATTTTAATATTGTTTGCTTGATTATTTAAGTAAATAGTTATGTTCGAGGACGAACAAATGTTCAAGTTTGAAGGTATTTGATAAGTGTGATTTTACACTTATTTGGACCATCAAAAGTAGACGATTTTAAGTACTTTTAAGTGAATTTATACTTAATTGTGTGTTGATTTGATCGCTTTAGGTCAAAATCCAAGTTCGGATGGAATTGGAGAAAAACAAAGCACAATATGCGAAGAATGACTGAAAGTGCATGAAGACTTGGAAATGGAGACCTACATGTAATCTCATAAAAGATAAAGGACTTGAATTGCAAATAAAAGAGGATAAAACTGAAATAAAAGATGAAATACAAGGACCAAAGTGTATAACATTGAAAGTTGAAGGACTAAACTACAAAAAATCAAACAACCATTGCTATTTGGACGGCACTTGGCCGCAACAAACAGAAGTGTAAGAATTGCCACCGTTGGTTGGACCGCACTTGGTCAGCAGACAAGAAATGTAATGTAAGAATTGCCACTATTGGGTCGCGATTTACAAACCACGGCCCGACCTCTGCCACATTACTTTTTATTTATTTATTTATATTTTTTAAAAGTGAAACTAGGGGTGTTTGTGTCCTTTTTGAATTAAATCAAGTTGAAGGAGCGTCAGACTATATAAAGACATAATCTAGGTCAGATTAGAGGTTATTGAATAAAGGAGAAAAGAGAGAGCACAGAGGATGAGAAGATGAAGAATGACCAATACTTTGAAGATTGGGACATGAAAACGCACAAATTTTAGTGCAAGATATTTAACTTTTTCTCATCTTTTATTTAAATTCAGTTATGTATTCCAAACTCTTCATGTTTTGTTTCTCTCGAATTATGAGTAGTTAAATTTATAGTTTGGATGGACGATGTAGTAGATTCTTTAATTTCAATTCTCAAGTTTTGATTAAAATTAATTATGCATTGATCCTAATTCTTCTTATAATGTTTGAAATAATTGGCCATTATTTCATTGAATTGTGGATTGTAACAAACCGAGATGTAAGTTATTAATCTATAGAGATACACTTTTGTTATTGTTGTGGTCTTAAATTAAATTCTTAAAAGATTTAATGCATCTAGTTAAGAATTATTCTGACTTCACATAGAGATATAGTGAGTTGACTTAATTATATAAGATTAATTTGAACTCGAGAGAGGTAAATTATGTTAAATTCGTGAATTTGACCGAGTACAACATTAGGAATAAATCTTGAGAGGAGAGATTAGAGATGACAACTACGGTGAATTCGTGAATCCAAATGCATTAATAATCATAATTGATAAATTCTTGATATTTGCGTTCACACTATTTCTTGAATTAATAGTTATAGGTTAAATATTTTAATAAATGTATTTCAACGTGTTTTAAATATATTAGGATTATGGTTAATTGAAGTAGTATATAAATAAGATAGTTTTCGTGAGAACGATAATCTAAACTCATTAGGTCTACTTTATTACTTGTTAACGATATTGTGCACTTGCAATTATATTTTCCAACAGCTAGCCGAAAAATTGAGTAGTTTACACTTTAGTAGTTATCGCTTTATCGGGTTCTAGTGTTCATTGACTTTCAAACAATGAAATATTATCAAGCACCATTCACTATTGGTTTTGAACTTAATTCTTATGGTATTTTTTCTCTTATTATCTACTGATGTACACCCTCATTTTTAAGCTTCTTTTCATCAAACCGAGTTACCAATTTTTGGTTTTATTTTCTACTTTAATTTCTTGTTGAAAATCTGCAATTTATACATGCAACGGTGCACTAAAACCCTATATATGCGTTGCGCGCTTAGTTATTCTCAAAATCTCAACTTTTTTTCATTATTTCTATGTTGTGCCTACGTCCTACCAACCAATTATCCTTCTTCTCTTCCCTCTCGCCCCATCATACACATTTTTTTTTCACACACGCATGCATATTCTGCTGATGAATAATCTTTCGCTTCATCCCTCTTCCACATCCTTTTGCACAATTTTTTCATGACACGCAATGTTAGAAACGTTCCTGTCCTTCATTTTTCTACATAATCGAGTTTTGAACATAAAACAAACATTGAACAATTACACTATGTAAAAAAATTGATATTGTTAATTTTTGGTACATTTGAAATGGAAAGAAATTATAAATAAATATTAATCTATGTACAATCATAAAATCATTTGATGTGAACAGCTTTTGTAATGCTAGGCTTACTCTTGAAAGCTTAGCTCATCTAATTGACAAGTCATGCTTCGATTTGAGCTCATACTTGATAATATGAAAATGCATACACGAGATCATATCATATCCGTTATGAATAAATATCCACATCGCAACAAATTCACATTGACATTGAACCTAATAAAAAATGTGTACAAAAATTGGTAGTCAACTAAAGTTTCCCCCATCAAGAAAAAATGTGACTTTTCTTCCTACCAATAAATTTGACAAATAATTACGATTTTTAATTTAATTTAATCTAACGATTTAGATATATTAGAATCTTTAAAATACTTATACCAACATCCAAATACATTCCAATAAAAGTTTAATATTTTTAGACTGTTAGATTATTTAAAATTAAAAAGCGTGATTATTTATTAAATATATTAGTAAATGGAACGATCTTATAAGAAAAAATAGATTTATTTGTTAAGGAATAAGTTGAAAATAAATTGTTTACCTTTACAGTTTCAAATAAGGAACAAGGGGCGGGCCCACATATATAAAATTTGTACTACCTATAGTTAAGCATGAGTCCAGCTAGTATATAAAACTAACCAAAATATATGGGAGGATTTTGTAAAGGGGAAATTTCACCCCCTACTATGCATTTGGAATATAATTTTACATTTATTTTTCATGTGTTTTTATTCCCAAATTACTATGCGAAAGTGTAAATAGTTTAATATTATACTAAAATAATATAACTCAACAAAATCTTCTCATCCTCAAATTACCGCACAACAAAATCACAATTTCAAATATTCCGACTTCAACTCAACAACCAAATCAAATTGGGACTCTTTAATTTTCTAGGGTTCTTGAACAATTAATCAATATCTATGTTTGCTCAACAAAATTCCATACAGCTTCTTCATTATTCAAAATCGGTAACCCATTTTTGCGAAACCCTAACCACAAATTTTTAATTTATTTTTATTGGCGCTATTGATTCACCGTTATTGAAGTCAAAATCCGTGCAATTGATACTCCAACTCTAAGATTAATTATGTCGCTCACAAAAAGAGTTTCGCGAAATGGGGGAAAAAGCCGACATTGCAATCCAAGCAAACATTCAAAACCACGATTTTGTAAGCCAACGTTACAAATCTGTTACATATTTGCTGTTATCTTGTTTGTTACATTGCATTGAATGTAAAAAATATTGCGATTGATGTTACAAAATTATGTAGTAATATTACCAAAATTATGTAGTAATGTTATATTGGTCGTGGAAAGAAGTTTTGCATGCGTTGTTACAAAATTGTGCTTTGAGTGTTAAAAATATTTTGAATGCGTTGTTACAAAATTCTGTAGTAATGTAACATGGGTTGTGGAAAACAAATTGTTGGGCATCATTTTCAATTGCATTGAGTGTTAAAAAGATGTTGTATTCGTTGTTACAAATTATGTCACATTGCATTGAATTTTTAGTATTATTGCATGGGTTGTTACAAAATGTGTATTAATGTCGCTAGAATTCATTCAAATAAATATGCAATCCGAATTTTGATAGTAACAATATTTTGATAGTCTTCAGAACCCGAATTTTGCAATGAGGATTCTTAATTTTTCTTGCAAGAGAGAGAATATACAGAGAGAGATTATAGTGATAAGAAAGATAAAATCCATTAGTTAAATATGCAATCCTAATCAATATGATAAATGATTATAATTAAAGATTCTGTTATAATAATAACTCAATTAATTAAATAAATAAATATTTAAAAAATCCAATATTTTAAGAATAAATAACTTGTAGCAGTATTTTTATAAAAATTAACATAACGCAGTTTACTTGCGAAAATTTTCCTTTTGTAAACTATACGTCTAATGAGCTAGTTGCAGCCAATGGGTCAAGCAGGCTGCTCATTGTGGTCAAGCAACTCACTGGGCCTTAGTTGATGGGTCCACGAGCAACAGCCCACTAGGTTATGTGGGTCCACGAGCAACAGACCACTATAAATTTACACAAATACATTTATGGGTAAATTCAGGACCGGTCACTGTTTGGACACTTATGGGCTCTAAAGTCATATGCTCAAAACTTAATTCAATTAAAGTCATATTTTAGAGCTAAAAGACCAACATACCTTTAATTGTAAAAAAATGCTAATTGTGAGTAGTGATAATTGCTTTTTGTGGTGATACTATTTTTTGTGATAATTGTTTTGTTGTGATATCGTTAAACCTATGATTTTGTACTACTATTGAAACATCTTAAAAACAATAGTATTCTCTTGTTTATTCTCTACTGATTAATTCGTCTACCTACTATTAAACACCTTATAAATTTATACTTATCTATCCAATGAGAATCTATGTCCTAATTGAATCTCAAACATATTCAAATTCAAGGGAAGAATTAGAAACATTGTTTATAGTTTTAGATGAGAACCATTTGCATGACTTCCCATTAACTTGAGAATGATTGATGCTTATTCTTTCTTCATTTTAGCATTGCTATGAAGTATGTGTTTGCTTTTAAGGGAAGAGCTTTAATTTGCAGCAAAAGGATGTACATTTATCCGTGATACTGTTTTAGAGGATTTGTGAGATTGTTTTGAAAAAAAAAATTAAAGATTGTCATTTTAAGCTAAAGAGACGACTTCAAATGGGTAAAATCCATCATAGGCAGTAGCAAAGCTACTGATCTTGACCGTCTCATCGAGACCATTCCGAAAACATATTATAATAAAAATTCTGAGCACGTGTGCAAATTCTATGATCATTTCTATTGTGATACTGTTTTGCATAATACAGTATCAAACAACACACATGACTATGATATCATGCTTTTATCTTTGATACTATTTAATTAGTCATATGTTTTGTTTGATACTGTATTATGCAAAACAGTATCATAGATTAAAACATGGATTAAAACATTATCAATTTATATTAATGCACATTACATAAACAAAACATTATCATGGATTAAAACTAAGACATTCAAACAGTATCACATGTTCAAACATTGTCATAATTAAACAATATCAAAGATCACATAGATTCAAACAGTATCACATGATAAAAACAGTATCATGGATTAAAACGGTATCAAAATATACTAATTACCTAAACAAAACAGTATTATAGATTAAAATAGTATCATAGATTAAATCTAAGACATTCAAACAATATCACATGTTCAAACCTTGCCATAATTAAACAGTATCAAAGATCACATATATTCAAACAGTATTACAGGATTAAAACAGTATCATAGATTAAAACGGTATCAAAATATACTAATTACCTAAACAAAACAATATCATGGATTAAAACAGTATCATAGATTAAAACTAAGACATTCAAACAATATCACATGTTCAAACATTGTCATAATTAAACAGTATCAAAGATCACATATATATATTCAAACAGTATCACATGATTAAAACAGTATCATAGATTAAAACATGTTTCAAATTATAGTGAAATATTATGACAAAGTTTCAACCTATTAAACCTTGTCATAACTAAACAGTATCATAGATTAAAACTAAGACATTAAAACAATATCATGAATTAAAACTAAGACATTCAAACATTAGATGATGGAACATTCAAGCTCCTATTTACAACAATTCTATGTCCATTTATATTTTAATACTGTTTTGTATAATATAGTATCAAATAACATACCATGACTAAACATTAGATGATGGAACATTCAAGCTCCTATTTACAGCAATTAGATGGTGGAGCATTCAAGCTCTTATTTACATAAGATTGTAGAGTATTCAAGCTCATATTTACAAAGATTCAAGCTCATATTTACAAAGATTCTATGCCCATTTCATAGTGATACCGTTTGTATAATACAATATCAAGTTGCTATTCTATAATACAAGATCAACAACAGATGTTACCTCATTGTTTATATAACTGAAAAATGCTCATTGTTTACATAACTGCTAAAATACTCAACCCAGGATAATCATATTGGTCAGCCTCTCTTGCAGCACGGATAGATCAATGCTAACTGTTAAGACATTAAGAATTAAGATTAAAACAAAGACATTAATAACAATATTCCTACGTTAATTTGTTACCTCAATCTGGATTCTATGAAGTAACTTGTCATTTATTTTTGTAGTTTCATAGCTAACAACATTGAGTCTCCAACTGGAAATTGATCCAAAATCTTCACCAAAAAACTGCCTAAAAGGTGACATTGTGCCATAGAAGCACTCGTCGGAGGTCGCTAGAGGTCACTGGAGGTAGAAGCGGTTGTCACCGGAGGTCGTCGGAGGTGGAGGAGGTTGTCACCGGAGGTCGCCGGAGGTGGAGGAGGTTTGTGGAGTTGGAAGATTGTGTCAATGAAAAATATGGTTAAAAGGGGTGATTTTAGAATTAATATAAAATATTGATGTGAAGTATGACTTAATCACAATTTTAAAAAAAAAATTTTGACCTAATTTGAAACAAGTCATGTGGAGATGACTTATTGACAATTTTTCAGTACATTTATTCTCTAAATGGGCCTATTCTAGCTAACCCATTTCCTTTGACACCAATAAAGTGGACAATATAAATTGAAGTGGATATTACACCCACTACTTACAAATATTAAATTAATTCTAAATCTAATATCTTAGCTTATTTATTTCAAAAATACTGAATTCTTAAAAATAAATTAATTATTTTAATATTCAGTTAATAATGGATTAAAAACAGTTTTTATACCGTAAATTACATATTACCACTTTAACCATCCTAAATTTATGCACTAATACACTAAAAAAAACCCCAAACGTGAATTAATTTCCCATTACCCAAACCATGGAAATTTTTCCGAATCTCTGCTTTGTCCGAAATCAAAATTGACCCGCATATTTCAACATTTTTCATCTCGTTTTAATAATGGAGACTCCATATCGTAGATTGACAAGGTTGATGAGAGCGTCGCCTGATGGAGAAAACATACCGGAGTCCAATGCTTCCAGTCCTCCGGTGAATAACCTTCTCTACATATAATCACATTTATTCAAAAACAGATTACATATATTTGGATTGCTAAACATGTTGCAATAATTAACCTTATGTAATTATTTTGACCACAAACGTTATGTTCTTCACGTTCAGAGTTGGTTTTGCAGTTGTAACATTTGTAACAGATTCTCTTTAATATCAATGTCTAATGATGTTGATACAGATGATATTGTGTATGAATGTTTGAAACAGATGTTAGGAATGATATTGTGAATCAAGTTCTGATACAGATGTTACAATTGATATTTTGTATCAATTAATATGTTACAGATTAAGTTATATTATTAAATCACGAGTTAAATTTGTTCTCACTGTTACATTCTGATGTTACAATGTATCAATTTGTTTTAGAGTCCAGTATGTACGTAAATACGAACTTGTTAAAGTTTAGAGTTGATTTTGCAGTTGTAACATTTGTAACATATTCTTTTTAATATCATGGTCAGATACGATGTTGCAAATTCTATAGTGTATCATTGTGTGATACATATGTTACAAACGATATTATGTATCACTGTTATTTTACACATGTTATATGATTTGGTATTCTCTATGTTACATATGTTACATTGGAATTACTAATCACTGCAATTTGTTACAAAATAATAACATAAAATAATATGTTACAAACATGCAAATGTAACATACTGAAATGTAACATACGAGATTTGTAACATACGTAGATGTTCTAAATGTAATAAACATTTGCTCAAACAATAAACTTCCAAATGTTACGAGATCATAACAGAAATATAATGTTATTCACGTTCTAATGTTCTTCACTTTTTGATTTTCTTGGTACACACCTTCTTCATGGATTCGAAGTTTTTACTGGTCGATGTTCTTCGCCGACCGATGTTATTCACCGAATGGTGTTCTTCGCTTTCCTACTCATCTTCTTTGTGGATTTTCTGAAATTCTGTTTTCCATTTTGACCAAGAATCAATTAGATTTCTAATTGAATGGAATAATCGAAATTTTCCCTTTTCTCGGGTTCTCATACTGACTATTAATTACAAACATCTAATAATATATTAATATTTGTAATTATAATAAATATATTACCAAAACAGTTTTTTTGGAATTTAAGTAACATAAATGGCTTTTTGGAATTATTTTCAAAAAATGGCCCATTCTTGAAAAAATTCCTAAATTGAAACAATAAGTCTGTAAAGTTGAAGTCGTTGATCCATCTCATTTAAATATTTAATCTTTAAATAGAAGAAAAAAATTATTTAATTTTTGTAACAAGAATTCAAATTTGAATCAAAAGTGAATACATGAAAATATTCATTAATGGGTGAGTGAGATTTAAATTCAGAATATTCGTTGTTCAAACACTATATATTAAACCATGTAATCTAAAATTTTAAGATTTAAAGAAGAGAATAAATGTATTTATGTAAATTCTTGTGGATATTTGTTCTTCAAATACTAAATTAAATCATATACTATGATACGTCATTAACGAACTCATCGAAAGTTATTTTTTCTTTTTTTCAATAATGAATTATTAAACCGTATTGAAGATGATGTTAAGAGTGCTTCACTAAATCAATTATCTTTGGGCATTAATAATAGTCTTGGTGGATCAAACTTGGATCATCATAGTATGAGAAGGTGCATGCTTTAGATAAATATAATAATGATATAGCTACATGTTGGTCGTATACGAACGATAATTTTATTATAAGAGATTATTTTGTTAGTTATTATTCGTTAAGATATTTGAGGATGATAAGTTTGATGATTCGGCACTAATGCGTTGAACTGGTTTTTGGTAAAAGTCACTCACACAAATTAACTTTCGTTAAAAACAATTCGTTTCAATTGTGAGTGGAACTTTGATATATTTTTTAACTAGTGGTAAAATGACGTAGGTGTTGATTTGTTGTAATTGATACATTTGGGTAAAGTTTGATTGAACAATTGCACAAAGCTTGTGTCATCTCATCACGCCCTACAAGTATATGTTAAATTTATTTTTTCATCCAAATTTTTACATTTACGTATATAACTTTTTATAAAGGGTGACGGTGTTATTTGAATTTATAACATTTGTTTACTCTTGTATTATGTTCTTTTAAAGAAAATATAAATTTATTTATTCAAATTTTACCCCCGACACGAGTTCCGTATTCTCCGCTAGATGCTCATATGAATTTAAAGTTAAAGATGCTTCACTAGAACATTTTGAAAATCTACGAGGATAAATCGCCAACCCCTACAAGTTATTAATGACTATTGAAGGTATGTTGTTTGTTTTTAAAAATAAATGGGTAGTGCCAACTGCAAATGGTGTTAAAGAGTTCTTTTAAGGAGGGCATCCTACTTGTGCAAATAAATAATTTACTTATTACTAACTATGACCAATTAAAATAAATTTATTTATTTACTTGTAATTAAATAAATTATTTAGGGCTCATAGTGATGGTACTGAAAATCCACATTAAGAGTACCGAACATGGGCATGAGTTTGGGTTGAATTGTTCCATGGCGGAAACCAAGCCGTGGCTATTTTTTTTTTGCGACCGTTCTACTATATTTTTAAAGTTCGCAAATCACCTTTATTAGAGATTTGGCGTGTCTATCAGCATGTTTGAGAGTGCTTATAATTATTTATAAGTTGATCGAAAATTATTTTCATCTACACATTCTATAAAATCTACAACGTTTATCCACACATTCTGTAGGACTCACTGTTTATATTTACAAAAAATTTACCAAACAAGCCACTCCTCCTCCAACGAGCAATTCAATCCGGCTAATACTTAAAAATGAGCACAAAAAATTCAAAATTTGTGTTCTCAAACGAGTCACCATCTTGCGGGGCATGTTAAGAGATATATAAGGGCTTATGCTATTCCTCTTAACAATGTTGACTTTTTAAGATGTAACCCCAAATCTTAATTATTATTTTAATAAATTATGTCATTTTCTATTTCCTAAATGCTTTAAAATATCACCTTTGAAATTATAGGTGTCAATCTAGGTCGCGGGGCGAGTCGGGTCGTGTCGGCCCGTGTCCGATGAAGTCTAGTGACGCCCACGTTAGAAGAAGCCCGCGCCAAGGCGGGTTACGGGCCGGGTCAACCCAGCCCACAAAATTGAATACGAGCCTAGTCCACCCGTCGACTCATCCAGGTCGAGTCCATGTGGGCCGCGGTTCGACTCGATTTGGCCCGTATGAATAAATTTTTTTTTTTTTTGGAAATTACTGCAAAAATTTACTAATTTATTGTACTTAAAAAAGATATTTATATTTATAGCAAAAAAATGTGTTAAAATCAAAACAAGTAGGTATCTAACATCAAAATTTAGAATTTAAAAGTTTTAATTCTCAACAAGTTGATTTAAGTCTTGTAAACTCAATTTAACAAAAACTTTTAAGTTCTCCCATTTCATTAATTGTTTTTAAAGAATCATTAAATTATTATTATGGTTATGTTATATCTCAAAATAATAATAATAATAATGTGAGAATGTGGGTCACTAAATCCACTTGGCCCAATTCTATTGAGCAATATGGTGTGTCTTGTGTGGACCGTTAGATGTAATGGATGGTTGAGATCATTTTAGGGTTTTATATAAGTATTATCATTGTCTTTCATCTAGGTCAGAACATAGAGGAAAGAAAAGTGAGGAGTCATCTTTCATTCTGTTTTCAAAAGTGAGATTGGGCTGAATGTTTAAAATTCTTAGTCATCTCCGGTGGGGTTTAGTTGGTGAAATCTGATTGCCGTTCCCTTGGTTGCATTGCAGTGTTCTTTGTGGCAAGAATCTGAGCCCACAAGTTAAACCAAGAACGAAGGAGCAACAAAGGCGTATTTTTCTTGTATTTTTTTCATGTTGAATCGAGATTGTAATACTTTGTAATTGTTTTCAATCTCAACAAATGGTATCAGAGCCTAGAACATTGATCTAGGGGTGTGAAAAATCAAGAAAAGTTGGTGGGTCAAAAAAGTGGAACCAGATCTGCGAAGTTTCAAAATTACCCGAGACTTCAAATCAAGATTCCGGCCAAACCACTCATCGTCCGAAAAATCTGAGACCATATCTGGGTTCACGGCGACGAGGCGAACAAAGTCCACCGGCGCGTGGAGTCTCCGACGGTGGCGCGTGAGGCGCGTAAAAATTCGACCGGCACCGCTCCTCCCGCGGCGGCGTGGGCGCGTCCCAGCTCCGTTTTGCGCGTGGCTTGCGTCAAACTACTCCCCTTGTTGAGACGCATGTCGGTAGTTCGGCGGTTGTGCGTAAGCTCTCGGCAGAGGCGCCAGACAAATGGATTCAGGCGCGTATGTGCGCGCATCCAGCGCTTTTCGACCGCTTTTCTAGCAGCGATTGTTTATTGGCTATTTCGACCTTCGGTGGTATTACTTTGTTAGTGGAGCAACGGCAATGATTGGTTGATCAAGCGGTGCCTTGGAACGCTAAGAAATTCGTTTGCTCTCCTATAAATACGGACAATGATTTGTCCGTGAGTTTGAATTTCTTGAACCCCTCTTAGTTAATTTTATATTACATCAATTTTAATTGAGGTAAAACAAACTAGATGGCTAGAGCCTACAACTCCTTAGTATAATTTGTTGCTTTATTGTCTTGTGTGTTGATAAACTATGTTTGCATGTCATCTTAGTTAGTAATTTGGAAAAAGGGTTGTGTTACGTGTTTGCATCTCGTGAGTAAGTTTTATAAAACTTTTCAAAAATTCTCATTCATGGATGATTTTCCATCCATGGGTTCTAGGGTTGAATTATCACAATTCGATAGAAAGAGTGATTATTCAATTTGGAAACAAAAAATGAGAGCTATTCTAGTTCAACAAAGGGTTTCTAAAGCCCTTGATGATCCAGAAAATTTTTCGATGCATTAAAAGCTAAACCCGATCAAATTGAGGAGATGAATGAAATTGCATACAGTTCTATAATATTGCACTTATCCGATAATATTGTTAGACAAGTTGATGATGCTAAGACGCTAGAGAATTGTGGGAAGCTCTTGACAAGTTATTTTGACAAAAACTTTGCCAAATAGGATTTATTTGCTAGAAAAACTTTTCGCTTTTTTAAAATGGATTCGGGAAGGATCTTGAATCCAATCTGAGTGATTTTAGCAAAATTGTCAAAAGTTTGGCCCACAATGATAAGAAATTTGACGATGAGGATTTAGTCATTATACTTTTGAATTATCTTCCTGATTCTTATAGAGATGTGAGGAATGCGATTAAGTATGCTAGAGATGTTTTGACTCGAAGCTATTGTGATAGATGCTTTGAGATTAAAGGACTTAGAAGTCAAAAAGGAGTCTAGGAGAAGCACTAGGAGGAGAGTTTGTTTATTAGAGGAGAAATGAAATGAGAGGAGAGAACAATTACCGTGGTAAGAAGAAGCGAGGAAAATCCAAGGGTAGGTCTAAGTCTAGGGATAAAGGCAATAAGAAATGTTACTATTGTGGGAAGTTAGGACATTTCAAGAAAGATTGCTATGAGCTTAAGAGAAAATCGAAACAACAAAGAGAATGAAGATCAAAATGTTGTCATTGTTGGGGATGCCCTAGATGGTTTACATGCTATGACCGCGTGTGCGATGGTGATATTGACCATGAGTGGATATTAGACTCAGTGCCACCTTTCATTTGTGTCCCGTGAGGTCTTGGTTTTATAACTATAGAGAAATTGAACCTAGAAAAGTATACATGGGGGGATAACAATTCTCAAACAGTTGAAGGAATATGTGACATTGCTATTAGGATGCATGATGGCATTGTCCGACCACTTCTTGGTGTTAGGTATGTCCCAAACCTTAAGAGAAATCTAGTTTCCTTAGGTATTCTTGAAGATGAGGGCTGTATGTTCAAATCTGATTTTGGTACTTTAAAGATTCTTAAAGGTTCTCTAGTAGTTATGAAAGGTCCCAAGAGGAATGAGTTGTATTACCTTCAAGGTGAAGCTTTACATGCCAAAGATTCGTGGATTGATTTCAATCAATGATGATAGATCAGATCTATGACATAGGAGGATGGGACACATTGGGAATAAGGGGCTAAAATATTTTAGTGACCAGAATTTACTAGGTAAAGACATTGTTGCATCTTTAAGCTTTTGTGAGACGTGTATTCTAGGAAAGTCACATAGAGTCAGCTTTGAGATAGGTCAACACAGCACTAAGAAACCATTAGATTACATTCATGCAGATTTGTGAGGTCCACAAAACACCCTACTCATGGTGGGAACATGTTTTTCCTATCCATTGTTGATGACTACTCTAGAAAAGTTTGGATTTTTGCACTTAAGTCAAAATCTGAAACTTTTAGCAAGTTTAAGTCCTGGCATACCTTAGTCAAAAATCAAGTGGGAAAAGGTGTAAAAACTCTTAGGATGTACAATGGTTTAGAGTTTTGCAACTTTGAATTTGATGAGTTTTGCAAAGAGAGAGGTATCACGAGGCATAGGACTGTGAGAAATACCTCCCAACAAAATGGGGTGGCTGAGAGGATGAATCGGACTTTAATGAATAAAGTCAGATGTATGTTGATTAGTTCGTGGGGTTGGCCAAAGGTTTTGGGTGAAGCCTTATGTCTTCATGCGGCTTATTTGATAAATAGGTCACTTCAGTTCTTACATAACTTCAAAACGCCCCAGAGTTGTGGTCTAGAAAATCTCCAGATTTGTCACACATTAGAGTGTTTGGGTGTGCTGCTTATGCACATCAGGTTGAGGGTAAGTTAGACCCTAGGGCTACTAAGTGTGTCATGTTAGGATACCCAGAGGGTGTCAAGGGGTATAGATTGTGGGTTTTAGGTGTTAAGGGTATTAAGATAATTAACAATAGAGATGTGAAGTTTAATGAGCTTGATATGCCTTGCCTAAAAACTTCAGACAATCAGGTTAAACAAAGTGGAGAAGGGAAATCTTCTACTGGGAAGAAGATTCAGACTGAGGTGAAGAGATTAGATGTTAATCTAGAGGTTAGAGAACCTGAACAAATTGATCCTCAAGTTGAGATTGAACAAGAAGAGCCTTAGAACAACTTGAACTAGAAACTCCTGAAACTGTGATCCCTGACCAAGAACAACTTGAAGATACTAATTTGAGAGATTATCAATTAGTGAGAGATAGGGAAAGAAGACAGGTAAGACCAAATTTGAAGTACACTTCTTCAAATTTGATGGAGTTTGTCCTAGTTTTAGGTGAAGCCTTAGAGTCGATTGAACCCGCTTCTTATGAAGAAGCGGTTAGCAGAAAAATTCTAAAAATTGGAAGAAGGCTATGAGAGAGAGATTCATTCCTTAGGTAAGAATGATACTTGGAAGTTGGTTGAGAGACCAAAGAATCAAAAGGTAGTCCATTGTAAATGGATCTACAAGTTGAAGGAAGGAGTAGAACCAAATGACCCTTTAAGATACAAAGCTAGGTTAGTAGCTAAAGGGATTTACTCGAGAGAGAGGGATTGATTATAATGAGGTGTTTTCCCAAGAATTAAGTATAAGACTATCAGGTTAGTATTGGCCTTAGTTGTCCAATTCAATTGGGAATTAGAGCAACTAGATGTTAAGACTGCTTTTCTTCATGGAGAGTTAGATGAGGTCATTTACATGTCTCAACCTCAAGGCTTTGAGGTGAAAGGGAAGTTTGAGCTTGTTTGCTTGCTTAACAAGTCCTTATATGATCTTAAGCAGAGTCCTAGGCAATGGTATAAACGTTTTGATGCTTATGTGCTTAAAATTGGTTTCAAAAGGAGTGAATTTGATGCATGCTTATATTATAATAACACTAAGATAGGCTATGTGGTTTATTTGTTGTTATATGTTGATGACATGTTGCTTGCTAGTAGTAGTAAAGCTGATATCATAAAAATGAAAAACCTTTTGAAATCTGAATTTGACATGAAAGACTTAAGATGTGCAAGAAAAATTCTTGGTGTGGTTATTAAAAGGAATAGGACTGAAAATAGGTTGACTATTAATCAAGAGTCTTATTTGGAAAAGGTAATAACCAAATTTGGTATGAAATTTGCTAAGTCTGTCAATATACCATTAGCTGTACACATGATTTTATCATCTGCTCAATGTCCTAAAACTGAAGAAGAAAAATAAGAAATGAGTAGTGTCCCATATGCTAATGCCATTGGTTCTCAGAATGTATTCGATGATTACCACTAGACCTGACCTAGCTTATGCGAGTTAGTCTCTTGAGTAGGTTTATGTCTAACCTGTAAACATCATTGGATTGCTCTTAAATGGCTGTTGAGATACTTAATGACAATTGAAAGGGGGTTAGTGTTCAAAAGGAGGAGTGATAAGCTTGAGCTTAAGGGTTATGTAAATTCTGACTTTGCAGGGGATAAAGATCGGAGGAAATCTACCACTTCTTACTTCTTCACGTTATGTGATAATTGTATCACTTGGAAATCACAGTTGCAACATTTAGTTACACTCTCCAACACTGAAGCTGAATATGTTGCATTAACTGAAGCCTTTAAAGAATGCATGTGGCTGAAAGGCCTTTTATGTGAATTGAATTTCTTGAATGAAAATGCCATGATCTTTACTGATAGTCAAAGTGCTTTAATGCTATGTAAAAATCCTGTGTATCATGAAAGATCTAAGCATATTGAAGTGAAATACCATTTCATTAGGGAGAAGTTAGCTTCTGGTGAATTTAAACTGCTTAAAATTGCAACTGATGATAACCCTGCAGATGTTGGAACCAAAGTACTTGCTGCTGGTAAGTTTAATAAGTGCATATCAATGTTGAATATTGATACGGGTTAACTTATGTGACAGGTACTTGCTGCAGTGGAGGATTGGTGAAGCAAGTACCGGGTTGGAGTGAACAATGATGATGAAATAAGACCACAAAAGGGATAGCGCTTGTAGCCAGGGAACTTGGTAGTGGATTTGTGAACCAAGGTGAAGTTTATGAGAATGTGGGTCACTAAATCTACTTGGCCCAATTCTATTGGGCAATATGGTGTGTCTTGTGTGGACCGTTAGATGTAATGGATGGTTGAAATCATTTTAGGGTTTTTATATAAGTATTATCATTGTCTTTCATCTAGGTCAGAAAATAGAGGGAAGAAAAGTGAGGAGCCGTCTTTCATTCTGTTCTCAAAAGTGAGATTAGACTGAGTGTTTAAAATTCTTAGTCATCTCCGGTGGGATTTAGTTGGTGAACATCCGATTGCTGTTCCCTTGGTTGCATTGCAGTGTTCTTTGTGGCAAGAATCGAGCCCACAAGTTAAACCAAGAACGAAGGAGCAACAAAGACGTATTTTTCTTGTATTTTTTCATGTTAAATCGAGATTGTAATACTTTGTAATTGTTTTCAATCTCAACAAATAATAATAATAATAATGTATTGGGATGTTTGGTTCCAAGAGCATGTTTAGTTAAGATTTAAAAATTAAAAATTACTTATTTACAAACTGTTATATTTCCGGGCCAGACATTAAACTGGGCACTTCTATTTTATATGGGCCAGTAATTTTTGGCCCAGTCTAGCATAGTTTTAATATTTTTTTTCTTATACAAATATATAATAATCTAAAAATAATCTAAATAATTAATTACAATTTAAATTAGTTATATAAATGAGAATCGATAAAACAATTAGGCAATACTATAATCAAACATAACTGTAAATCTATAAATTACGAATACAATTGATTTCATCAATAAAATCCATCACACATCAATCTCAAAGACACACAAACGCCAACTATAGAATACGAATTATGGCTGTAATTCAATATATGTAATTCTATATTTCAATATTGACATATATGTTGTATATTACTTTTTGATTCATTCGGTTGACAATTATTTATAACATTCAAAGTAAACAATTATTTATAACATTCAAATACTTTAATTTGAGGAGTTTATGTTAAACAAATAAATATCTTGAAGAAAATTAAACTTTGATTATCTGTTGTTATAATTATTTATAATATTTTAATATTTTAATTTGGTGAGAAAATAGTATAATGTCAAATGGATAGATTTCTTGATGAAAAATTAAAACTTGGATTAGGTGTTGTTATTTTTTATTGCAAATGAATTGAAGAGCCATTACAATTTACAAATAGACAACTTGTTAGCAAACTCTAATATTTATTATTTCTACTTTAATCATGGAAATAATTGCACCAATGCATTTAACATATTCCATGTTTTTCTAAGTTGGCATACCTTAATATTATGATATTTTTATTTAAATAGCATATTAATTATCATGCTATATAAAGTAACAAATGTATATATTCTGTTGGAATATTTTATCAAAATTCATCAAAATCAAAAGATGCATCAATTGTTGAAAAGAAAAAATTGTGATATTATATTTGGTGACTAAAATTGAACAATTTTTCAAAATTTGGACACCTTGGCAGTCAAAACTTTGAAGAAATTTAGGTCATACGTTAATTACATATTGACGTGTTTTTCTTCTCTTTTGTGTATGTGACTTGAGAGTTTGTTGAGAGAAAAATTGTAAGCTTAATATCCTAGTTTTTCTTGTTGTCGTTGTGGATCGTACAAATAGTAGAAATTGATGGGTGTGATAAAGTTTAAGATATTATTTTTCTTAATATACTTGGAGAATTTGGGTGAGTGGAATTCTATATAATTGTGATGATTTTTCATTTAGTGGAAAACTTTGACAATCCATAAATTTTTCTATTTTTTTCTATTTTTTATGTCTCGTTATTTTTCTTGTGAAGAAGGATCTTGTAGTTAATAAAGGAATTGGTCTCAATTCCCAACATATTCCTCCCCATTCAATAGCCAATTTGTTACGAGATTTTTCACTTAATGATAGAGTTCACTTAATGATAGAGTAATAAAGGATTAAAATTCAAATAAAACAGTGGGAGTGAAATTGTTACTTGTAATTAATTCATAAGATCATTGTATGATAATAGTAGTACTTATCGGATATATCATGTCATTATTATAAATGAGAAAAAATAACATATTTGGTCCTTAATATTTTAAAACAATAAAGAATATATCATTAATTTTTAAAAATAGCACCGAACATCCCAAACGTTTGAGAATATATGCACGGTAGATTTCCCTCCTTTTGTAAGTAAAATAAAAAAAAAATAAAAACGAAGAATGAAAAAAATCAAATGTACTCTAAAAAATGAACAATAATAGCAGTATTGTACGCTAAAGATTAATCAGTGGTTACATCTTTAGGGCCTCATTGTCTTTACTTTAGTATAGTCTATGCTCTTTGCACGCCCATCTCAATTGCGGAGGAGACTTTGGCAGAGTTCCAATCAAAGGCCACAGGTACTGTACTGATTGGGTCCAAATGCTTGGGATGAATGTATGTTGTGTCTTGTCTAAATTTATTTGTTAATGGAATCATTTTTCTTTTTGCCATTAATTATACAGTCTTTCCAATTGTGAGATTAAATTAAATGGGACATGTGTGAATTTTTATTTTTGTTGTCAACTTGGTCCGGATTCAGTTGGGATCTTTGCCATTTCACAAAGTTGTAGTAGAGTGGCAACTCGAGCCTGCAGTGTTGTTAATTTAGAACCTTCAAAGGCAAGATCTCACAATTGTATTTATTTTTTAGGTCTTTTATTTATCACTTCATGGGTGACTGATCATATATTGTGGCATATAGTAGTTGGTGGTCTCGAAATTCAACTCAATTATATTCATAATTTATTTATTATCTTAACATGGTATCAGAGCTGTTATGACAAGATCAACAACATTATAGCACTAGATTTATTCTTACTAACACCAGAACACACGATTTTTGGGCTAAGCCCCAAAGGTTCGTGACCACTTCTAACACAGCCCATGCCATGGGCCTGGGTGACACAACTCATTTTGACACCACTAAAGTGCATAATATAAATTGAAACATTGAGTATGTAAAGTTGAAGTTGTTGATCCGTCTCCTTTAAATATTTAAGCTTTAAATAGAAGAAAAAAAATTATTTAAGTTTTGTAACAAGAATTCAAATTTTAATCAAAAGTGTAATACATGTAAATATTTATAAATGGGTGCGTGAGATTTGAATTTAGAACATTTGTTGTTCAAACACTACATATTAAACCACGTAATCTAAAATTTTAAGATTTTAAATGAATTTGTGTTGAATTGGTATTTTCACACGAATTGACTTTTACTTAAAAACAATTCGTTTTAATTGTGAGTTGAAGTTTGATATATATTTTTAACAAGTGATAAAAAGATGTAGGTGTCGAATTTTAATAAACTATTTAAGATTTATGCTTTCTGAATACTTAAAAAATATGACCTTTGAAATGGTAATAATTAATAGAAGATTTTGAAGACCATTTCTCTTGAGTTATTATAGCATATCCTCTTCTGAACATTAAGGCATTATTATACAAACAACCTGAAGGAAACCGCTAAACAATTTGAAACTTATAAAAATTGTTCAAACATTTTGATTTGGAATCTGGACTATGAACCTGTCAACAAAATTTCCAAAATATAGTCCAATATCCTCAAGAACATGTATAAATTCAAATTATAGAAAGATGTTAAAAGTAACAATGGGGTCGAGTTCATTATTCTTTAGTGCTTGTCTCGTGATCTAATATGTGACTAATTTTGTTGTAGTATACAAGACTCTCTAGCGCCCACAATGCAACTCAAGCTCGTGTGGGTGTGGGATCTATGAGATAGGACAATAAGCTAGCTACATATATGCTTGAAATTAGGCAAATAAGTGCTTATTTGTCTATGCTTAAATTTTAATTTAACTTGATCAAATTAGTAAAACAGTCAAAATTTACACGTGCTGATCAATTAGAGTTCATACTTAATAGCATCAAAATGCTCCTATGATATCTTATTAGCAGCCAATAAATGTCCACCTTACATTGGCATTGACCTAATAAAAAATATGTTTTTCAAAATGTCCACCTTACATTAGTAAAACAGTCAAATTCTTTTTTTTTTTTTGGCAACGGGTCGACTATGTTTTTCAAGTTTGTGGATCACCTTTTATCACAAACTGGGTGAGTCTATCAACACGTTTGGGAGTGTTTATAAATACTTATAAATAGATCAAATATTAATTTTATCCACACATTGCATATGACCCACAATGTTTATGTACATATCCCGTTAGTCTCAATGATTATAACCTATGAAAAGTTTTACCAAACAAGCCACTCCCCCTCTGGCTGTCCTTTTGAAGTTTATTCACTAGCTCAAAGAACATTGGCAAACTGAGAACTCGCACACTCAAAACTTTGTGAAGAAACAGTTTGATCCAATCTTTAGCAACATCATGTAGTAAAAAAATGTTAAAGCTCTGTTACATGTGATTATTTTAATAAATTATGTCATTTTCTATCTCCTAAATGCTTTAAAATATCACATTTGAAATAGTAATAGACGTAGAAGATTTTTAAAGACCATTTCTATTATAGCATATCGCGTTGCTTCAAGTAGTGAACAAGGCATTTTTATTCAAAGCACTTATAAGGCGACCGTTAAACAAATTGCTACATATAATAATTGTTCAAACATTTTGATTTGGAATTTGGACGAGGAATCTGTCAACAAAATTTCATATATATAGCCCCATAGCCTCTTGAACATGCATCAAATCAAGTTCAATACCTAGTATTTTGCTAAAGCATTGCTAAGAGGGATTAGAAAATGGGGTCGTGTTCGGTAATCTTTACTTGTCTTGTCATCTTATTCGTAACCAATTCCGCTCTGGCACAAAACACCATACAAGACTATCTTGCAGTACACAATGCAGCTAGAGCTCGTGTGCGCGTGGCCCCCATGAGATGGGACGCGAACTTGGCCACCTATGCTCGCAACTATGCCAATAAGATTAAAGGTCGGTGTTTATTTCAACACTCCAACGGTCCGTATGGAGAGAACCTTGCCATGGGCACCACTATGACTGGCCGTCAGGCCATAAATTTATGGGTAGAAGAAAGGAAGGATTACAATTACAGGACAAATACGTGCTCTGGAACTTGTGGACACTACACACAGGTGGTGTGGCGCAAATCGGTCCGACTAGGGTGTGCACGAGTGAGGTGCAACAATGGCAACTGGTTCGTGATTTGCAGTTATGATCCCTCAGGAAATATTGTTGGACAGCGTCCTTACTAAAACATTAATAATGTGATACCTATAATACACGTATATAATGAATGATATCTAATGAGTGTCTAATAATAAATAAAAATCAACATATTAAATAAGAAACATGCAAGCTTGTAGATGCTATTAAATTCAACTGCTTTTTATTATATTATTTATATTATCTCTAGCTAGCTTTTAACACCTTTTTTTGGATCAAAACTCTAGAAAAAGGAATTGAAATTTAGCATATCGACATATCTATTTCATTGAATGAGAAATTTGAAGGGTGTTTTTTCCTTGTTACATAGCAAAAAGAGTAACATATTTATAGAAATGTTAATGATTGAGTAAAAGGGCAAGTTGACTTGATATATTAGAGGAACCACTCGCTCAAGTGCGATAGCAAATGAGGGGGTCATTCTTAGATAATTTTTTATTAAACTCCATCACAAATATTATATTGGACAAATTCTAACACCAAAAATATTACAAAATTTTCGTAACTTCTAAATATTTTTATGTGCGTCTTAAAATCAAAACAAGTAGGTGTCCAACATCAAAATTTTGAATTTAATTCTCAACATGTTGATTTGAGTCTTGTAAACTCAATTTAACAAAAACTTTTATGTTCTCCCATTTCAATAATATTTTTTAAAAGTATCATTAAATTATTATTATGGTTATGTTATATATATATAAAAAAATTAATAACTTATTGGGATGTTTGGTTCGAAGAGCATTTTAGTTAAGCTTTAAAAAGTAAAAGTTACTTTTATTTTTAAACTTATATATCCCCGGGCTAGACATTAAACTGGGCTAGTTTGTTTTATATGGGCCAGTAATTTTTTGGCTCAGTCTGGCTCCATTTTTATTTTTTTTTTCTTATACAAATGTATAATTACTCTAAAATATAATATATATAAATCATTAATTGCAATTTAAATTAGTTCTATAAATAAAAATCGATCAAACAATTAGGCATTATTGTAATCAAACATCAATGTAAATCTATAAATTACGCATACAATTGATTTTTATATAAAAAAAATTCATCACACATCAATCTCAAACAAAAACAAGCCACACACGAACGCTAACTACAGAATACGAATTGTGGGTGCAATTCAATACTATATTTCAATATTGACGTGCATGTATATTGTATATTACTTTTTGGTTCATTCGGTTGATAATTATTTATAACATTCGAATATTTTAATTTGGTGAGAAAATAGTATGATGTCAAATATTAGATAAATTTCTCGATGAAAAATTAAAACTTAGATTGGGTGTGTTATTTTTTTTTATTGCAAATGAATTGATGAGCCATTACAATTTACAAATAGACAACTTGTTAGCGATCTCTAATATTTATTATTTCTACTTTAATCATGGAAATAATTGCACCAATGCATTTAACATATTCCATGTTTTTTTAAGTTGGCATACTTTAATATTCTGATATTTTTGTTTAAATAACATATTAATTATCATGCTATAAAGTTACAAAGGTCAATATTCCTCCTTCTCCAATAGTCAATTTGTTACAAGATTTTTCACTTAACTAGTATGTAATATGTGTGTTGCACGTGATTTAATAACAGTGTTGTAAAATATATTTATATTTAAATATTTAAATAATTATATTTCAATTTAATACTGCATTAAAATACAAAAATCTGACATTAAAAAATACGGTACAATATATTGTTTGTTGTTATATTCAACCGTCACAATATCTACGTTCATATGTAATAATGATTAATATTTATTTTAACTACTATCAATACATTCATTTTAATTTATATGCATAACACAACAAGTATAGTACTTTCTACAATTATGTGGCAAGCAAAAGTGTTAAAGTTATATTGTTTAAGGTTTGTAATATAATCAAATGTCAATTAAAGAATGCAAACAAAAAGAATCAAAGATAGTGTACGCAAGTTCTTAAATATATCCATCACTCAAACTCATTAAATTTTATTGCTTTATGAGATGGCAAATGACTTATAACAAATCTTTATAATTTAATATAACTCTCCAACTATGAAGATGTTTTAACCCAAAATAATATCACATGCAATTCAGGTTCTTAGCTTCTCAACTTAACAATTGTAGATAGATTTATTAATTAGTATATAAAAAGAAACAATTACATCAACAATTGACAAAAATACTCATTCTCATTTGCACTATTCAGAGCCCATATGTCTTCACTTGTACTATTCTTAATGGTAATGGAAAAATAAAGTAATATTACAAAAAGTAAATATTCTAACGATTTAAGTGTCTTATATGGGAGATAAATAGTTAATAAAAATTAGTTTAAGCAATAGTTAATAATTCAATTCAAAAACATAAAAAGAATAATAGAAATGAGATCCATATCAATAGTGGATTGAAACCATTATTGAAGTTAACTCACGAAGTTCTCCATCTAGAAAATTTGAAACCGTAAGTCAATTAGATATATAAACTATATACAAACACGCATGAGCATCTACAATAATTAAAAAATACACCGCAACCTTTATGAAATAACAAAAATCACAAATACAAACACAAACACAAACACAAATCTTCAAATGAAGTCTTTATAGATTTCACAAACTACATACTTACTTTCAAATAAAGTAACTTTAAACTTCAAATTAGGCCTGCAATAAGTTGAATACATTGTTGGTGGCGGTAAATGACTTTTCATCTTGTAACTGACCAAATTCGTTGTCACAATTCGACGAAAATATTTTTAAAATCTAGTAGTAATTACATGTAATAAATATTGATTTAGCCATTTCAACTTCTAAGGACTAAAAGTGGTTACAATTATTAAATTAGGAATTTAACTATAATATTAAATGAAGGACAATTTAAGAAATACAAAATATTAATGAGGACGTATTTGTCTAAAAATATTTTTCCATTTTCTAGACTTTTAAAAGTAGTAATAGATAATAGAGTAATAAAGAATTAAAATTCAAACATAACACAGGGGTGCAATTGATACTTGTAATTAATTCATAACATCCTTGTATGATAATGGTAATAAGGGCTCGAAAGGCAATATGGAATGCAACATTTAATGTTGGAAGGCTACTAGTTCATAGAGAGGAGAATCGTTGAATGTCCGACCCAAATGTGTATAAGTTGTGACCGTATCCAAATTTACCTAGGTTGCGAACCAAGGGGGAAGACCTCCACTCCTCATAATTAGTCAAGCAAAGTTTGGAACACCCGAGTCATCAATAATAATAATAATAATAAATAATGGTCGGATATATCATGTCATTATTATAAATAAGAAAAAATAGCATATTTAATCTTTAATCTCTTAAAAACATAAATAATATACTCTTAACTTTTAAAAATAGCACTAGACATTCTAAATGTTTGAAAAATAGGTATGATCTTTATGACGAAATTGTCCTCTCCTTTAAATTAAAAAAAAAAAACAAGAATAATGAACAAGAATAATAAAAAATATTCAAATGTATCTCCAAAAATGAACAATAACAAAGAGGCCCTATTCTTCTTTAACTCCAAAAATTGAACAAGAATAACGGTATTATATGCCAAATATTAATTAGTACTCAAATCTTTAGGGCTTTATTGACATTTTTTAAAGATATGTCTATATTTTTTGCAGGCTCCTCTCAATTGAGGAGGAGACTTTGGCAGAGTTCCTATCAAAGGCCACATGTACTGCTTTTGATTGGGGTCAAATGCTTGGGATGAAAGTATGTTGTGTCTTGTCTAAATTCATATATTAATGGTATCATTTCCTAGTTTACCATTGATTATACAGTCTTTTCAATTATGAGATTAAATCAAATGGGACATGTATGAATTTGTTGTCAACTTGGTCCGAATTCAATTGAGAATCTTTGTCATTTTCAAAAAGTTGCAGTGAAGTGGCGGCTCGAGCCTGCAATGTTATGTTAGTTTAGAACCTTCAATGGTAAGATCTCGCAGTTGTATTTCTTTTTTAGGCCTTTTATTCCAAGTTTTTATTTATCACTTCATGGGTGCCTGATCCTATATAGTGGCATATAGTAGTTGGTTGCCTCAAAATTCAACTCATATATATTTTTCTTTAAATCTTGCAAATTGCATAGATTCTTAAAGATTGTTCATCTTGATTTCGAGTCTGTTAGAGCTTTGAAGTTTTCACTAAGTTTCCTACTAGAAATGGAGGAACAATTGAACTTGTGTATACAAAGGTTAAATGAAGTTTTCACCATTGTTGGGGTTTGGGGTGGTGACGGTGGGTTTAGGAAAGGTGGGGGTTGGAGTGGAAGAAAATGACCAGTGGGGTAGGTGGTGGTTGTGATGGAAGAAGAATATGACTTCTTTATTATTGTTCATTTTTGGAGATACATTTGATTCTTTTTTATTCTTTTTTTCATTTTTCTTGGCTTTTCTTTTTTTGTTTATTTATAGAGGATGTCAATTTCTTTATAAATGACCTATCATGCCTATTTTTTCAAACGTTGGAGTTGCTCGGTGCTACTTTTAAAGATTCAAGTGTATATCCCTTACGTTTTTGAAATATTGAAGACTAAATATGCTATTTTTCCTATAAATAAAGATATTTATGCATTCATATTTAAAAGGAAAATAGCCTCAAATAAACATGTATATGTTATGAAATTAAAGGAAGGAGAGAAAAAAATGACAATCTACAAAACGTACAGTAAATAAATCACCTGTTAAATCAAAGGTTCAAGGTACCTAATAATAGATGGTGAAACAAAACCAACATAAATTTCAAGTCTTCGTTGGAGACCCATTTTTGTACGTTGTGGGGGTGAAATTGGGACTTGGACAGCACAATCGAAAACTTGTAGATGGGAAAGGTTCGTGACCATATGCAAGTTGTAAATGTAAGTATTTATGATAAGCAGTTGGTCTTATATGAACTCAAATAAAAGTTGGAAGTTTTGTTTTCATAAATAATGGCCTAATATCATAAACGACTCTACTAAACCATTTTGTGTATGGACATGAACAACCGAATATTCAATGACAATCCCGATTGACATAAAATAATCATCGAATGCTTGTGATCTAAACTTACCAGCATTATTAAGACGTATTGTTTTGATTGAGTAATCGAAAAATTGAACTCGTAATTTTATGAGCAAGTATTCTAGCAAAAGATGCATTTCTAGTTAAAAGCAAGCAAACAAGGGACCATCTAGTAGAATAATCAATTAACATCATAAAATGACGAAATGGTCTACATGGTGGGTTCGGCCCACATATATCTCCATGGATCATTTCTAAGAAGGTTAGAGAATCAACATTAACATTTGTACTTGAAGGTCTTATAACTAACTTGCTTTGTAAACAAGCAGCACATTGTTAATCATTAGGTAAAATAATCTTCTGGTTCTTTAGAAAATGTCTACATAAGTTATTAATTATTCGGCATCATTATTGTTCTTGGGTGTCCAAGTCAATCATGCTAAAACATAAAACTTTTTTGGTCAATGAACTTCGAGTTCGTGATATTGTGTGATTTAATTAATGAATGTATAATACATGCCAGATAGAGTGCCGTGAATTTTTCTTTTATCTGCTTCTAGTCAAATACAAAAGAAGTTATGCAAATATATTTATTATTATTTTCTTGCATCATCTCAATGTGATATCTATTGCAACGGATATCTTTTAAACTAAACAAATATCTTTTGGATTTGCTAGAATAAAGTGCATCGTTTATATACAATTTTGTATTATTTGGTAATATAATACTAGCTCTTCCAAAGCCTTTAACGATATTCAATACATCTGATAAAATATTAACATTATTTTCTGCTAATGTTAAGTCCAAAAAATATTTTTTATCTTGAAGAATTGTACAAGTAGTTGCACTATCAACTAAATAGATATCGTGACAATTCATCATGAATCTATAAACATGACCAAATAGATATTTAAAAATAAGTTTAAAACTAAAAAAGAGTTAAATATAAATCAATACTTTAATGAACTATGAAATAGTAGTAACCGATCAATGAGTCATAATAATCAATGTCCAAATGACATAAGTTGTATGCTTTCCTACATGGATAAGCATTAGTTCATAAATTACGTATATTTATCACAATTTTTTTTTTCAATTTAATTATGTGATATGGTAATCTTCGAGACATGTTTTTATTTTTTTAAGTACAATAAAATATTATTTAGAATACTACTCAATATCATTCTAGAATATTAAAATTGTAACATCATACTTTTTATGAGCATGTAATATTCTTCTGGAATATTATTTTAATGTTATGTTACTTCGGGAGCAACAATATATTATTATTTAGAAATATTAAATTATGCAAAGATTTACTCGTTACGAGTAAAAACATAATAATTGTTAGATTTTATACAACTATGCTCTTTGGGAACAAACGATATTCTACTATAATATTAATATAACATTGTGCTTTTGCGAAAAGCGACAACAAATTATTTTAAAGTATCGAGCTTTATAAAGATTTGCTCTTCATGAACAATAACTTAATGTTAAATCTTATAACTTAAGCTCTTCTGGAACAATTAATATTCTACTAGAATATTAATATAATGTAAAGTTGTGTTTCTTCCGGAGCAATAAAATATTTTTAGATTGTGACTTTTTTCCCAAAGATCCACAATGTAATATTCTTCTAGAATATTGTGATATTACAAACAAATTTAACATTCTATATCAATCAACAAAGAAATTAAAATCTTCATAGAGAATAAAATTAGAAACATATTATACAATCTGAGAGTTATCATCATAATTGAATCATATTTAATTGGTCCAAAAGTTTAATCAGCACGTATACGACAATTTATATAAGTTACCAATCTATAAACAGAATGATTATTTTTGTCCAAGATCAATTTCTAATATTAATGAATTAGAACCATTTGTTATATGAGCAAATCAATTGAAGTACATACGTAGATACGGGGTATAAACACACAAAACATCTGGTTGGCTGAATAAAAAGAAAATGAATTACATACCAAAAATTATAAGCCAAGTCTTAATAGAGTTGAAATCTTTTTTTTCTTTTTTTTTTGAAACAAATCCTAGTCGCTAATTTGTTCGTTCGTGAAGAGTAAGAACCCGTTATTTAACTTATTTGATTGTACTATGATCTAGAAAATAAAGTTAGAGAATCGTGCTGATAACGTGTTATGAAATTAAAGGAAGAACAAAAAATATAAGAAATGAAAATGAATTGTATAATTTTATTATAACTATGGACCGGGTTTCAAAGAGAGTTACAAATAGATTTAGATACAATCAATTAAGACTTATTTAAATATCATGATAAGACTAAGTAGTCATCAATAATTATCCTATAATTTTACAACAGTATAGTTGTTTTTAAAAGTTATCTTAAAAGATAATTAAAATCCAATTTTTAGCACATGTTTGTCATTACTTAAATTATAATTTCAGCTGGTCAAACATATTTTTTAAGGTAAATTGCACTTAGTGTCATCAACATTTGACTTCATTTGCACTTATATCCTCAGTATTTAATTCTTGGCATCCATCACCTCAATTTTTTATAATTCTTGTCATCATCAGTATATCAAAAGTTGAGGTGATGGATCTGAATAATTAAATATCTTGAGGATCATGTCTAAAATAAATCGAAATTCGTGATCTATTATCTACAATTTATTTTATTTTTTATCCACACATTTTATATGACCCACAACTCACAACTCACTTTTGAATCACACATTTACCTATAACTTATAATATAAGACTTAAAATTAATTTTAAAGACTATCAAACATATGCTTAGAAAATAAAAAGAAAAAAAAAAAAAAAAGGGCTAAGCTGAAAGGCCATTAGGTCCGATTTTTGGGGCCAACATTTTATAGGGTCCAACCTAAAATCTAGGTTATAGGGCTAGCTCGTCAGGCTTAGCCTATTCTACGATCTCTAATAAAATCTTAGTAATAACGTCGAAAAAAAAAATTAGGTTTAAAATATTATTGTTAAGGTGATATTTACACAGATTATTTTCTAAATTAGTTGCACAATACAAAGAAATCTGCAACTGATAACATATAAATTTCCTAAAATGAAAAGTGTTGCAACTTTATAAAAGTTTAAAACCTTTGTAAAAAATTATAACCCTCTAAAGATTTTTTGAAAAAATGATAATAGTTATTTTAAAGTTAAATATTTCAAATTTATGTTATTCCATTTTTTCTTCAACAGTTACTTATTTAGTTTGATCTTGTGCATCTCACTTTAAAAAAATAAAAAAGGTAGATGCCAAAATTTCATGTACAAGTGTTAAAGTGCACCAACAATGAACTACATGCGATTTGTGCATCTCTTACTAGTTTTCTTTTTGTGTCACACATATATTCGACCGATAAATTATTTTTTTGGTCCTCCATCACCTATACACACAATTTTTCAACCACACACACACATAATACACGAACAATGCATATTGTGCGGAGCAATCATCTCCTCCTCCTCCCTCGTGCACATCGTCTTGCATATTTTCTCCTCGACAATGTTTGAACAACTAGGTTCTTCATTTTTGAAAGAGAGGATGTTTAGTTGGGCTTAAATGCAACTTTTAAATTGCTTTTTTTTAGAAGTATATAAAGTTATAATAAAAAAAAAATTCTTTTAAGTACAACTAAACATGTTATTAGTTTAGTAATTGTGGCAAAAACAACATTTTGTCAATTAGATAGGTAAAAGAAAGAAAAAAAAATTATAAATCAAGTACATACAATGTACTTTTCTTGAATGTATCACACTGAGCCCGACACATTAGCCAACGATCTTGGAGGGAGGTGGTTCAAGTATCACAAAGCTTGGCCAGTTTGGCATCAAGATGGACAGGTTAAGCTTTGTGAAAACTCACATATACGGTTTAATTAAAAAAAAAAAAAAAATCAAATTATTAATGCAGTAGTAAGCTCCGGCGTGTCTACAATAATTGGATCAAGTTTTCTCAACACACTTTTAATTCCTTTTAAATATTCAATTTTATTTAAAGTTGGATTACACTACGTGCAAAGTACACTATTGGATATAAATGGGGTTAATTTTATTAGTTCTCACTGAAAATTTGTTTTCAAATTTTAAACTGAAGATTAAAGTATTTTTTTATTATATCAGTTAATGATGTTATTCATAATTACATAAATAGTCACTTGGACTAAACATTAGATTTAAAAAAAGTGTAATTGTCATCCCCAACATTTACTCATTTAGCACTATTGTTTTGAACCTCTATTTTTTTTTTGACAATCTTATGCCTAATCTTTAATTTGTTTGTGCTCTCAGTTCTTACTGACAATTATGTCAAAAAATTACATTAAATAAGTATTTAGAAGATGAATCTACCATTAAGTTTATATAAAGAAGAAATATATTAATAAATGAGCAACAACTACAAAGATAAAAGGAAAAATAAAATTAATTTACCTTAAACTGGTGGTACCACTGTCGGGGTAGAAGTTAAGACATTTTGTTCTTAATATTTTTTGACTACCACTGATCAGATTCAATATTTTTTGTTAAAACTAGTTTTGTATTCGATTCTTATTTTGCCTAATATTTTCTTCTACTAATTCTTATTTATAATTTTATGCTAACATAAACCGGTGGTCGCTATACTGATATATAAGAGCAATTATAGTTTTGTTGTAATGTGTGGAAATTGTGGTGGTAGATGGTGATGGTAGCTGGTTGCTGGCATGTTGTTGTGGTTATGGTGATGATGTGGTGTACGGTGATGGTAGTTGGTTACATATAAGACTCTATGTGGTCCCGTTTATTGTATTTCAAATATATCATTGTTCTTAGTACACTGGTGAAGATAAGGGAAGGCTCGGGGTCCTGAGCCTCTCAATTTTTAGAATTTATTTCTTTTTAAAATTTTTTTGAATTTGTTATAATATTTCAATTTTTTTTATATTTAATTATACGAATTAGACGAATCAAATTGACATCAAATAGAATTTTAATTAAATTGACACCTAAAAACGTAAACGAAATGAGAATATTAAATCTAATTCGAACAATCATATTTGACTTATTTTTTTGAACTCGTCATTTAACGATTTTTTAATCCGAAAGACGTGTTGCGAAGTTAGTCATGTATACTTTGAAAAAGTACCAAGAATTTATATGAAGAAATATAATCCAAAAATAAGCAAAAAATGTGCCGCCAAAATAAGATATACGAAGAAATATAGTCCAAAAATAAGCAAAAAATGTGCCGCCAAAATAAGAATTAAAAGTGAAAAATTAGATTATTAAATTTATTTGTAGCGACCATATCTTTGGTTTGTTATTTTGAATTTTTCGTTTAACAATTTGAATCTGAAAAATACATTATGAAATTTGTCAAGGATACTTTGAAATGGTATCAAGAGCCTACTTCGACAAGTGGAGAAATATAGTCCAAAAATAAACCAAAAAATGTGATGTATAAAAAATAATATTATTATATCCATATTAGAAGTCATCTCTGACTTGTTATTCTGAATTCACCATTTAACAGTTTTTCAATCTAAAAGATGCATTGCGAAATTTGCCGTGAATATTTCGAAACAGTATCAAGAACTTAACTCATCGAGTGAAGAACATAGTCCAAACATAAATTGAAAAAAATGACGTCAAAATAAGAATTAGAAGATAAAAATTAAGATTATTAAATTCATTTTGAACAACCATCTTTAGCTTGATTTCTTGAACTCACTATTTGACGTTTTTCAATGTGAAAGATGCGCAAGCAAACGAAAAATTTTGGCCCACAAGAAAAAATTATTGGCTCCGCCACTACCCAAATACGAGCAATATGATCTTACTAAAAATAAAGCGTTTTGACTTTATTTACCAATCGCAAATAATTAGTTTTTATCATGTTATAAAATTTTGTTTTTCTATATTTATGGTTTGGTAAAGTTTTTTGTGAATTATAAGCGCTAAGTTCTACGAAATGCATGGATAAAAATAATATTTGATTAATTTAGAAGTACTTATAAGCACTCCCAAGCATATTATTAATAATAATGTGATAGTTATTTGCTCTGATTATAGAACATTATAATTATTTGCCAATTTGAATATACAAAATGTGATAATTAAATCGTACTATTAATAATAATGTGATTTATTACAAAATATTATAATAAAATATTGCTAGATATGCAATATCAACAGCTCATGAGACCGCTATTGCAAATGCAAATACTATAATTTGATGGCCTATAAGTTTATGTTGCTTGTACTGAAATTATTTTATAAGTATTTGTAAGTTGTAGGTCGTATATAATGTGTGAATAATAAATGAATAGTAAATAGTAAGTCATACAAAATGTATAAATAAAAAGTATATTTGATCAGTTGGACCAACCTAAATTATAATTTAAACTTATTCTAACAAGTCACAAGAGTATATTTGGCTAAGAAACCTGCAATTAGTAATATTGATCCATACACAGTCACATAAACTGGTAGTTCAAAAAAGACTAGTGTTAACTTTTTAAAAAGTTACGTGAAAACCTTTCTAAAAATATTTTTTGAGAAATTATAAATGTTCCATTTAAGTCTAATTTTTAGAACTTCAATTATTTCATTTTCCTTTGAAAGTTACTTCAGTTGAGTTTGATCTTGTGCATTTCACTTATAAAACAAAAGAAAACTTACATGTTCGGATCTCATGTACAATTTCCTATCACACATAAGTATACATATGCACGCGCACTATCGACCAAACAATACTCGTCCTTCATGGAGTTCACGGCCTTTATGGACTGCTTAGCCTCCTTTGGATCTAAATCTGGCCTCCACGCTAATGCTCTTAAATCTGCTCTATTTATCATGGGAGTCACGGCCGAGGCTGGAATTGATTCGATCGACCACGAACTTTCCTATTGGCACTATGCCATTTCGCTACTTGGGGATACCTCTTACGGCTGGAAAATTAAAGGTAATGCACTTTGCGCCCTTTATAGACAAAATAGCTGGATACATTAGCTTATGGACGAGCACTTCTCTCTCTTATGCGGGGCGGGCTGAATTAATTAGAGCCATTCTTCAGGGTGTCGAATGCTTTTGACTATCTATTTTCCCGATTCCTTCTTTGGTCAGTGACGGAGTTCGCAGATTGTGTCAAAACTTCCTTTGGGGAAATAAAAAGCCTTTAATTGCGTGGAAGGATGTGTGTTTACCGAAAGCTGAGGGTGGTTTGGACTTCCGTGACTTCAAGTGCTGGAACACGGTGCTACTTGCCAAGTCATTGTGGAATTTCCATGATAAAAAAAATACTCTTTGGGTTCGATGGGTTAATGATGTTTATTTGCGAGTGAGGACAATTTGGGACTGGGAACCATCTAAATCGGATTCACCTCTTCTCAAATCTCTTCATTCCATACGAAACCGATTAATCTTGTCGAGGGAAACCATCAGCTGCTTGCCCATAAGTCGCTTTTTTGTTCAATTCGGGGGGCGATTCGTGTTTATTGATGCATATGATCACTTTCGGCGGTGCGGGCCGAAATTTGATAGTGAGGGGCACAAATTAAATTACAAAAAGATTGTCGACAAAAATAATGAAACTATTTGATACCATATTACATGCGGGATAATACTTACACAAACGAATTAACTTGTTCTTATCAAAAGCGAAAAATGAATTATCCGGACACAAGCATGCTACACAAAGGAGTAAGTCACTATTTACCTCGAAAAAAGCGATTATTCAACTCTTGAAGTTGCATATCAATTCTGACATAAAACAAATCCACACAAAAGTGATGTAAATTTGTTACCGTATTACGCCGTGAAACGACCTAAAGGTACAAACATGTCATTCATGTTAGGGATATCAACATTGTGCTTACTACAAAAAAGAATTAACCGTTTTTAGAAATGAATCCCATTCATTATCCCTCATCCCTTGGAGTCGTTCTTTACATATTTTCACTAATTTCATGGCAATGACAATGTCTTGATCTTTTCTTTGTAATGCTTTTGACAATTCATCTGTAATTCCCAAGATTTTTTTCATGAGATGTAGACTAAATAAAAATCCAAATGTTACAATTGAGCCCAATAAAATACGTGCTTCACCTCTTTTTCCTCCACTACTTGTATCATCTGTAGCAATCAACTCAATAACATCAATCGTAGATGAAAACATGACAATCAAGTTCAATAAAGAATTATAGTGAGATCCCCAACGTGTATCACCAGCACGCTTCAAAGTAATTTCTTGATTCAAGCCCCGTCCACTTGATAGTTCACCGACATTAAGTGCTTCAATAATTTCTAGTCTTTGTTTCTCTCGAAGAATATCAGCCCGCTTAGCACTGCCTCCAGCAACATTCAATATACTACCAACTAAATGAAAGAATGTTTCAATTTCTGGATGCTTATTTGCCACAGCTACAAGAGCTAGTTGAAGTTGATGAGCGAAGCAATGAATATAGAAAGCACTCGAGTTCTCATTCAAAATAAGTGCTTTAAGACCATTGTACTCACCCCGCATATTACTAGCACCATCATAACCCTGACCTCTCAATCTAGATATACTTAAGTTATATCTAGAGAATAAATTATCAATAGCAGTCTTAAGCGAAAGAGCCGAAGTACTAGAAACATGTTCAATACCAATAAAACGTTCAATTACTTGCCCATTCTTCACATAACGCAAAACAACTGACATTTGCTCCTTCACTGAAATGTCACGAGATTCATCAACTAGAATAGAAAATAACCCATCTTTACCAATATCATTAATAATAACATCAATTGTTTCAGAAGCAGCAGCACTTACAATATCCTTTTGAATATCTGGTGATGTTAATTTGAGATTTTCAGGAGCATTCTTCAAGGAAACAGACTTAATCTCATTGTTATGGTCACATAAAAATTGCAACAATTCAAGAAAATTTCCTTGATTTTTAGAATTTTTAGATTCATCATGTCCACGAAAAGCAAGTCCTTGTCGAATAAGAAATCGAATACAATCAATTGATGCAGTTAAACGAATTCGGTACTCATTTCTCGTTTGTTGTGACTGTTTCAAGAGACATGCTACAATACCTTTTTCTTGATTGTTGAAGCATTCATATTTTATCCGAGCTTGGTTGTGTGCACTACCTGGTTTTCCAACGAGCCTTTGAAGTCGCACTTTATTTTTCCAGTTTGAAAACCCATTGCGAACAAATGAATCACCACCACCTGATTTGAAAAGATAGCAAGAGAAGCAAAACACGGCATCTTTAGCTATACTATATTCCAACCAACTAGGATATTCATTAAACCAAGAAGGACAAAATCGTCTATCTTTTTTTCCCATTTTTGTTGGTGGATATGTATGGTTGCAAGGTTGACAAGGACCCCTTTGTATGTATGTTCTTCGAACTTCATCCCTAACATTAACATTATATTCCCTAATTGGAATTCTTAATCCGAGGATCTGAAGGAAGTAGTGTAACATCAATTTCATCCGAACATCCTTTTCATCCCTTCATCCATTTCATTCAAATCTCCTTTCATCATCTTCATCAATTTCATTCCTTCATTTACAACATATTGATCATCACTTTCATTAATTTCATCGATAACATTCATTTCATCACTAACATTTGTTTCATCCTTTTGGTCACTTTTATCCGAATCCTCTTTTCAATCTTTGTAATATTTCTCCATACACATTTTACATTGAATTCAATATTATCATTTAGAATACAAATAATAATCATCAATTAATATAATTTATCATCAATAAAATATAATAATTATGTCCAAAGAACAAACCGAACAACCACAATAGAGATAAAACACGAAATTCATAAAAAAAAAGTTACATTAAGCAGTTCATCATGATTTCTTGGTCTTTTGTTTATTCATCTTTCCTTTATGGCTTTATTATATATTCATCACGATTCACTTCACGGTCACATTTACATTAAAACAAATACCATCCAATTCCAATCCATTAAACAAATATAATCATCACGATCATGATCACTATTATGCGGTGAGAATTGAGAGAAATGGAGAAAGCTATTAACAAGCAGAGAATCGGTGGAACACTTACAACCCGAAAACCATCCATTTCAATTTTCAACTTCTTCATTTTGGTAAGTGCTTTTATCATTCATGGCCACAATTTAGAAGGGTAATTTCGTGCCCAGTTCAAAACTTCAAATACTCAAATTAATTATTACTGAAAATCAGAAAATATATACCCACCTTCTGCTTGACTTTCCGTGTTGTGTTCTTTGTGCACACTGTTTTGTCGCGATCGTAGTCTTGTAGATTCTTTGAGTTTTTCTTCACAATGGAGCCATGGTTGGTGATGGAAGAATTTAATTTGAAAATTGGGGAAGAAATAAATTAGGTATTTTAAATTTAGGTAAGGTGGAGAGAGATGAAGAAATGAATTCTTTGCGGGATAAGGTTGAGATACGAGAGGACAGTTCAACTTCTAATTGGGCCTCGCATCCGGGCTTTTATTTAAACTATCATGGAATTTTTTTGGGTCACGCGTGACCTCAATGCCCACCAGATGGCTCACTTGGCTCTTTAAATTGAAGGAAATGTTACCCTTGGGCCAAAGATGTTTGGAAAGCTTACATCTCTCGAGGACTCCTTTATCCTTTGGTTACATCTTCAAAGCTTCTCACTAAGGATAAATTATTCTATTTACATATTGAAAAGGAGTGCGCTTTTGTTCTCATGAGATTGAATCGATTAGACATCTTTTTTCCAATGTCATTTCTCCCATATTGTTTGGAATTGGATCAAATCTTGGTTGGGAATTTCTAGATCAGCTTCAACCATTGCCACTCACTCAAGTGGATTAAAAAGAAGCGAGAGGAACCGGGTAGCTAATCAAAGGCAAGAGGATCGGATTTGTTTGCAACGGTCTACCATCTTTGACTGACAAGAAACAAATGGATTTTTGAAGATGTTAAGCCAAATCAAGATAGTATTGTCACAAAAATTAAAACACATGTATACAAATTAATGTTTAGTTTGTATCCTAATATTTTTATTCCTACTGATGTATCTATTTAGTGTAGCTTTCTTGTCCCTTGTGCCTCGGTTAAGGCATTTGTAATGTCTTTATTTGCTTGATTGCCCGGGAATGACCGGTTGTATTTGTACATTTTTTGATCTATATATATTTACATTTTCAATAAAAAAAAAAAAAAAATACTCGTCCTTCATTTTCTACAAAGTCGAGTTTTTGACATAAACAAACATTTAACATTAATTAGATTTAGAATAAAAATAATTCAAAATCCTATTAGTTTCTCATACATTTGAAATACCAAAAAAAGTAATAAATAAACATCTACACAAGATGATACACATCCGATGTGACGCTTTGATAGATCGGAGACAACAGTAAGGTGGTACAATTGTGCCTTGAAACACTATCTTCTTTTTTAAAAGTTTTTATTTAATAGCATGTTTGACAAAGATTTTTTTTAAGATTGTCAAATATATTTTTTATTCACACATTTTATAAGATCTACAACTTATTATTTACTTACTATCTATATATTCTGTTAAGACTCATTACTTATAAGTTATAAACACTTAAAAATAAGAAAATTGGTGCAAATGGTCACTAACATTTGTCCTAAGTGTGGAAATGGTTCATAATCTTTGTTTCTTTGGCACAGAAGTCCTTAACATTTGTATTTTGGTGTGCAATTGGTCTTTATTTGATGAAAACACAAATATGCCATTATTTCTAATTAGAGAAAACTTCAATTGGATTCTCAACCTTTGCAGAAAGTACAAATAAGTCCGATACTTTTATTTTTTACAAAAAAATAAAGAAAACTAAAAAATTTATAATATATTAAAATATTTTGTATACTTTACAAACTATTATAAAATACTAAAATTTATGTTCATAATTATTAACAAACGTGTTAATTGAAATTGATTTTTTATTATTAAGTAATTATTTTATTTAAACTTTAAACTTTAATTTTAGGAAAAATTGCATATTTGGCCATCAACCTTTCAAAAACATTGAAAATATACCATTAACTTTTAAAAATAATACCAGACATCTCCAACGTTTGAAAAAATGAGCATTGTATGTCATTTATGATAAAACTGCTCTTCCCTTTAAATAAACAAGAAAAAGAAAAAAAAATGATTGAAAAATAACCAAATGTACAAAAAAAAAAGTAACAAATAAGTTATCTTCTTTATCAAACATCAAAATCCAAAATCTACCTCCACCTCCACCCCAACCCCAACCCCAACCCCACAAAAACCTAAAACCCACCACCAGAGAGTCAAAATTATAGCCGCAAATCTTTCCCCGTTATATCCAACGGATTCGTTATTGTCTGCAGTTTGATCTACTAGTTCCTCGTCGAGTAAATTCGCGGAAGAGTTGGATAGAGCAGCCAACGCAGGTGGAGACTTGTGCTTTTTCTTGGAAGGTGCCGAAGAGTTAGGAGCAGGTGCCTGAGCGGGAGTGGGAGCCGGTGTTGGAGCTAACTTGAACAATTTCCCCAGCATCAAAACATTATTCAGCGAAAAAATTGCCAACGGCTGATCGTCGATATATCGACAATTTTTGCAGTAACGAGCTTCGTCTTCACTGTTGTTTCTATTCCATCATTCTGTATGGTAAAGTCATACTTATTGGCACCACCAGTGGCCAATGTGTTCATAAGGCCGTTGTTCGATTTTAAACACTATAGTAACTGGTAAACTAGCGTTCTGTGAAATTCTAGCAAAGATTGATTTCCTACTGCAGTTAAATTCTTGTATTTAGGTAAAAAGTTCTTCATGGCATCATCTACAGGGTAGAAAATGGTTAATCCACCATCCACAGCGTCCTTAAATGTCTTTTCAACAGGATTAGCCAGGAGCGTTTCGACGAAGACTTTGCAGCCATGATACGACATTGGTGAACTGTGAAAGAAAAAAAACAAGAGGAGTAATATGGAATTACGAGAATTGTTGAGGGTAACTTGAAGAATAAAATGTGGGGAGTTGGATAGAAGAAGAGGATCACTTTGTTAATTTTTATTTTTGGGTGTACATTTGATTATTTTTCTATTCTTTTTTTTTCTTTTTCTTTTTAGTTTATTTAAAAGGAAGGCAATTTCTTCATAAAGGACCTACCATGCCTATTTCTTCAACTGTTGAGGATATCTGGTGCTATTTTTAAAGGTTAGGGGTATATCTCCAATATTTTTGTAAGGTTGAGGACCAAATATACAAATTCTCCTTAATTTTATCATTACAATATAAAAAAAAGTTTTGTCACAAACTTTATGCTCAAATATTTTTATTTAATCGAGTTATTCGTTTATTAAGTACAAATATTAGAGCTCAAATTGTTTTCTTCATATTTTATTTTATAGTTCAAAAATAAAGAACACATAATGCGTAAATTAATTTTTATTAGTTTTTTTACGTTAAAAAAAACATAATAAGCTTGGTTCAATGCTATAAAATTATATACGCTATTTTATTATTTATTTAACTTAATTTTTATTCAATTTTTTTTATATCACATAGCAATTACATATACATAAAGTGTAATAATTTTACATATTTTGCACACTTTACAAAAGTTAGAAATCTAATTGTAATTTTATTTAATTAAAACTAAGGACATATTTATCTTTTAAATCAAATAAGAACCAATTGCACATTAAAATACATAGATTGAGGACTTTTGTACCAAAAAATAAAAGTCAAAGATTATTTCTGCACTAAAATAAAAAATTAAAGACCATTTGCACCAATTTCCCCTTAAAAATATAACCAAACAAGCACTAAGCCTCTTTTGCCCCTACCTGCCCCCACAAATTCTTTCTTCTAATGAACTTTATAGAAATATAACTAAGTGGACCACCACCGTATAATTGAACGTTATAAGATTTGCACTTTCGTTGGAATATATGATACTTAGAGGATAACTTAAAAAAATAGTATCACAATTTTACTAGAGAATCTATGTTGAATATTCTCACTTTGATTCCAATGTACAAAGAGAGTACAATTATTAGTACATGTTTAGAATTGCTTAAATTATAATTTATAAGCACTTAAAAATAATTTCAACACTACCAATCATAAAAGAAATTAATTCTAGAAGACAATTAATAAGAAAAATATACTAGTCAAAGCCATTGAAATATGTTTTGAGTTCATAATTTATATAAAAAATTATACTTATTTTGTAAATTTTTTTTGTAGATTGTAAGCCAAAAATCTTACAGAGAATATGGATAAAAAGCAAGTAACTAAAAAAGCGTAAAAGCGTGGTGGGCGTGGAGGTCAATCTTCAAATTTTTTGGGCCTAGGCGAAACTTAGGCGAGGGTGAGGCGAGAACGAAGCGTGAAAAAACGTTTTCTTATTTTTAATATTTTTTTGAATTTTTTTTTAAAAAAAATATAAAAATAAATTTTTTAACTAAAAAGAGTGTGGCTAAGCGAGATTAGGCACGCCTAGACATAATTAAGCTCGCTTAAGTGTGACTAGGCTTGCATATGCGAGCTTAGGCGCAAACTTTTTAGTTAAAAAATAGTTGACCAAAAAAGTGCGCGCCTAAGACCTAAGCAAGACGTGGAGATCACGCTTTGCACCTAGGCACACTTTTTAGAACGCTGATAAAAGTAATTAAAAGTATAAAGAACCCCAATTATATTGGTAGATGCGTATATGTGGTGAGGATATTGATTTCAATATTCAATTATCAGAGCATTTTCAATGTTTTCTATGAATTGTTATTTAGGTGTTACGAATTTTGGAAGACTTCCGATCTATATAGCATTAATTTTTAATGAATGACATTCAAGTTTAAATTTGATTTCCAATGCATTCTATAGATTTCTATTTAAATATGCATAGAAAATTTAAATATACATAGAAAATCTAAATTTTGTTGAGTCAGTATGCCTAACGAAATTTTAGACATTGCCTATTTTTTTTCATATCACGTTAGCTTGACAGAATGCTTAACAGCTTGCATTGTATTGAAGAATAATTTTTTAAAACATTATTTATTTTATTCATGTGGCAAAAGAAATTAGCAATGTACCGTTGCATTGGAGATGCTATCACCTCTAACTAATATGATAAGAGATCAAATCAACTAGATAATGCAAATTAAAGTGGTGTTAATCAATATGCTTTACGTATTATAATCTACAAGCTAAATAATTAGATTTTGAATTTTTAAATCAATTGTTATTAGCACTAAAAACAAAACATTACCAGAAAATAATACCCCCAACTGTTCAGAAGAGACAAATAACAGTACTGTTGGTACTGGTAGACTGGTAGTAGCTAAAAACAAAAACCGTGCCTTAATTCACGCTGCAATTGACACCTGTCACCATCCTTCTTCTTCCTCTTCCCGTCAAAATGAGCAAAAAGCCGCCCATTCATCTGCACACGCATACACACAGAAGCGAAAATCTACTTTGAAATTTCATTAATACAGATCGTTTAAAATACATACGTATTTGTAAGCATATATACGTGCAAGAATGACGGATATAACAGATGATATAGCAGAGGAAATATCGTTTCAGGGGTTTGAAGATGACTGTAGGTTACTGGGGAGCCTTCTTAATGATGTGTTTCAAAGAGAAGTTGGGGCCCAGTTCATGGTGAAAGTTGAAAGGACTAGAGTCCTCGCTCAGGTTTCTTCGGATTTTTATTTTATTTTATTTTGATTTTCAACGCCTTATTGCCGACTCTTGACTTGTTCTCTGTTTCCCAGATTTTTTCTGATTTTCATTTGTTCTTCCTGCTTTCCTAAATATGTGTTCTGCTGGTTTTTTTGTATGCAGAATTTTCGTGCATCTGTTTTTACATGCATGTTGTTGTATCAGTGATCCCCTTTTTCTTTCTTGAGAATGTTGTATTTACGTGAACACTGTTTTTTTCTTAAGATTGTTGCTGCGAGTTGTTTTTTAGTTTTAATTTTTTTTTCACAGGGGGTGGGTTGCTCAAGTACCTTCGTATGGCCGATAATGTTATCAATCTTGATTACTAATTTTTTGTGCTTTTGACTCCTATTTCAAGCTATGATGGTTGCTTTCATGTTCAAATTTACATATATGCATATGCGGTATGCCCATCAAATGCAGCAATCACTTATTGGTTTATATTAAGTGGGTTGATGAACTCATGGGCATAATGGTCCTTACTGGTCTTTTTCCATCTATATATCCTTAACACATATTACTTTGTATATGTATATGTCGATATAGATGGTCATTGATACCTATCTCCATCATGCTTTTGCGTGTTGATTGGATTGTTTGAGTACAAGTGTACACTTTAGCACCGTACTTTTCTAGAATACATTACTGAAGTACTTTCTTGATGTCTTAGTGTGGATTTCCTTTTGCAATTCAAAGAATGCAGTAATTAATTTTGGATTTAGTGGGTGCATGGTGAATATAAATACCAATGTATGAACAAATATATGGGTTGTAGAGTGCATGCAACATGAGGGCAGCAGGTATTGAAGACACAGCAGAGCTGCTTGAGAAGCAACTGGCTGCAGAGTTATCAAAAATGACATTGGAGGAAGCCTTGTCACTCGCTCGAGTATTCAGCCATTATCTAAATTTGACAGGGATTGCAGAAACTAATCACAGGTAAATAGAATTTCTTTTTTGTTGTCCCTGTTGGTTATAGTTACAAGTTTTTGTTCCCCTCTTTTTACATGGGTTAAATAACCTTGTGACTTGTGTGAGAGATATGAAGGTACGTTCAGTCTTATAGCAACATGCAAATTTAAAGTATTTATTCTGCTGTTTTAGGATTATTTGAAATTGCAAATAGTGCTGCCTTTAAACAAATGAATTATTAATTGTACAAAGTAAGAGCGAGTTTCCCCATTATAGTCATTATTTAGGTAGAGCAAGAGGTGGGAGAAAGTATATTCTCATACCAGAAGAATAACAAGTGAAGATTAGATATACAGGTATATCCCAAAGTTTAGGCTTTTGGGTTAATATCGGGTCTAAGGCATGCTATTAAGCTTTCAGGGTTCATCAACATTTTGTATGCAAATTCAGTGATTGTTGGAGTGCATGGTCCTCTTGAATATTCAAATGCTGCCTTTTTGTCCCTCCAAATCTAATATACCCTCCATCTCCTGGCAAACAGCAGATGTTAATTGTCTTTAAAAGTAGGTTCTAAGTCCAAAAATTATGATGCTGACAACTCTAATTGTGAATTGAGATTAAAGATTTGGGATTTTCTGAAATTGTTTAGTAGGCTAACATCCAACTCGTGCAGAGTAACTAAGGCCAAGAGTCTGACAAACTTGTCAAAATCTTGTGATGATACTTTCAATAAGCTCATGCAAGCTGGTGTTTCTCCGGATGAGCTTTATGAAGCTGTTTGCAAGCAGGTTTGTTGTTACTATCTCTTTTATGTTTAGTCCAACTAATCAAACAGTGGCTTAATCTATTATTTTTATCCAGTAACATTGGTTCATGCTGCAGGAGGTTGAAATTGTCCTCACAGCACATCCAACACAGATAAACCGACGTACCCTACAATACAAACATGTTAGAATTGCGGTACTTCTCTTCAGCAATTTTCAATCTTCTGGCGATTTAATATATGAGCCATGAGATTTTCATTAACTTTGACTTATAATGCCTTTATTGTTTTACAGCACATGAGATTTTCTATAACTTTGACTTATAACGCCTTTATTGTTTTACAGCACCTTTTGGAATATAATGATCGCCCTGATCTTGGGCATGAAGATCGCGAGATGCTGATAGAAGATCTGGTAGACACTTTAGAAAACAGTGGGAAAAAAGGCCAAGAATTTTTTTTGATCATATTTCACGACCCTTGAGTTGAGTCTTTCTGATGTTGTAGGTGAGGGAGATAACTTCAATATGTCAAACAGATGAGATTAAGCGCCACAAGCCTACTCCAGTTGATGAGGCTAGGGCTGGTAAACTCCTCATATTTGGATATATGTTCCAAATCACATGCCTTTCTACTGCTAAAACAGTGTTTTTCAGGCTTAAATATTGTGGAGCAATCACTTTGGCGAGCTGTACCGCATTACTTACGCCGTGTCAGCAATGCTCTAAAGAAGGTTGTTTTCATTTGTTCTACAAATGTTTTCAAATGACGGTTCATAATTTCTCACTGAATGATATGTCCTCCACTTTTCTCAGCATACTGGAAGGCCACTTCCTTTAACCTGCACACCTATAAAATTTGGGTCTTGGATGGGGGGCGATCGAGATGGAAATCCAAATGTGACAGCAAAGGTGATAGTTTAGGTGCTGTTATTTTTTAAATTTTTTGTCCTTTTCTTTTAGTTAGACACTGGATGGGTGGGTATAGTTTGTTGAAGCATACAAATCAAAGCAAAAATAGCTCTGCAACTATTGGGTCATTTTGTATAAAGTTTCTGTATTTTCATAAAAGAGCTTTAGTCGTGAGAAAATAATATTGGAGAAGTTTGGCATGGTTGTTCTGTATTTTTGGGAAAATGTTCTTGCTTGAATATGGCATAATACACGTTCGCATTTGCCTCTTTATTAGGATTGTGGAGCTTCCTTTTCATCAATTTATTTCAGTCTTAATTTCATTTTTTGTCTTCTAAAATTGAATAATCTATTCTTAATGATGAGAGACTTTCAAGGTAATTAGATGCTGTGGATTCTTGTCAAAAATATTTCCTTGGGCAATCAATATATTGCTTTTGAATAATATTTCCCATTTCTACGAAAAATAAATTCTTGCTTCTGCCAAAGGAATCTAATCAGCATTCCGGGCTCCCTGGATAGACACTACTGGAGCACATTGGTTTATTTATTGTCACTGAAAAGCCAGTTCCGTTATGTTGTGTGTAACACTTTAACTGTAATTTAACCTAAACTTTATTAAATAATTAGGGGTTTTAGAATACTATTTCACTCCTGGAAAAAAGCTCACTGGGGTTGGTTTTGCAGTGTTCTCTTTCGAATTCATCTTACAAGAGCAATTTTGTCATCATGGTATTGATCATAGGTTTTTCTTTTTGTGGTTTCAGGTGACAAGAGATGTATCTCTTTTGTCCAGGTGGATGGCTATTGAGCTCTACATACGTGAAATTGATAATCTCAGATTTGAACTTTCCATGATCCAATGCAATGATCATTTATCTACACTGGCACATGAGATTCTGGAGAAAGGTCTGTCACATCAATGTTTTTTTTGCACACTGCTGATTTGATTTTTGAAGGCTGTTCTTCATGAAATGTCTTATCTAGCTGCAGCTAGTTTTGATTTTGTCTTAGGAGGTTGGATGAACTTTTGATTTATTTGAAAAATTATGTGCTGGAAGAGAATTGAGTCTTTTATTATTTGAGAATGCTGCCTTCAGCATAGAATTACCAACTAGGGTTCGATATGATCATCTTAGCATGTGAAGAAAAAACAAAATATTAGCAGTACATTTTTTAAGCATGAAGTGTAAAAAAAATGTTGTAAATGGCTTGAATATGTAAATGAATTTTAAACTCAAAAGCTTTATTTACAATTTTATTTCTGTATCCCAATTCACTTTTTGGCTGACTGAAGAGTTAAATTTAGCAGCGGTCAGCAACTATGAAATATTTTCTTGATTACATTAAACTGTTAGATGATGCTTGGTTCCCCTCAGCATCTACATTCCCTTGTTGGAATTTTTATTTCCACGTGATAGTGCTTATGAATACTGTACGCATTGTAATTCTGCTATATTAACTGTCATAATTAATTTCACATATTCATTTACATTCACTTAGGTGACATAATAAATTAGAAATTTATGAGATGAAGCTGAAGATGGGAATGTACTTTATAGGGAGTTCCTTTTCTCACTGTAAATGTTGTCGATGCTGTTTTATATCTCTTATGAATGTTTTGCACTCTAACTGAAGCAATGGTAAGGTAGTTTCAACTATTAATGGCTCAAATATTTTTCAGAAAAGTCATCAGAGAATCAGCATGAGAGTTGGAATCAATTAAAGAACCATTCCCATCATGCTCCACCCTTTCCAACACAGCTTCCGGCTGGTGCTGATTTACCCTCTTGCACAGGTCATACTCCTGCTCTACGTTTAACTCCTGTTCTTGGGTACCTTGTGTCCGTACATGAATGTGTTTATTAAAGGCTTGTTCCTGACTCATTAACATTCTCCAAATAATGTTAATAGTTTGATGAATGCATGTTCTTCTTCCATCTACACTATAAAATGTCACACCTAACTTACTCCAACGTTACTTCTCACACTGATGCTTTAGACGGGCATTACTATTTGCTTCTGGAATAAATGGTTTTTTAACTTCCTTTTGCTATATTAACCTCTGTGTTGTGCACGTTCTCTTTATTGTTCCATTGATCTTTTTAAATAGTTATACAGTTGCTGCTTTACTTTTATCATCTTATAACTGCATAGTTTTTCTTACATTTCTTCATCCATTGAGGGAGTGTCAATAAACTTTTTCCATATCTCATTGCTATTAAGAATTCTTTTCTTTTGAGTGTTCCAAGATCATTGCTATAAACGATAAATCATCCAAAAAATTGAGATTCTTTCCCGTTTTATGAAATGCTAATTCCTTTCCTGATAATTATTATCTACTTCTTTTGCTTTGTATTATCAAGTTCTTTGGTGTATTAGTTGGTTATGGTATTATTCAAGGATGAGCTTCCTAGGCATATTTGAAATGAGGTCCCTAGGTGTAATACTTGTTGATATAACTTATTTGATGAGACTGGGAAGGGGATCTGTAATGACCGGGATTTCTCTAGTCGGGATTTTACCCCCAGCCGATACTCATCCATACTGTCCGCTTTGGAAGAGCTAACTCTTCACGAATTTTTTTCGCGTCCTCAGCGATTCGAACCCAAGACCTTTCCTTATAGGCAATTGGGCACCAGTATTCAACTTAAGTGCTTCATAAGAAAATGTCTTGTGTTCGAATCGCTGGGGACGCGAAAGAAATTCGTGAGAGTTTAAGAGGGCTCGGCATTTCCAAAACAGACAGTATGGATGAATAACGGCTTGGGGTAAGATCCCGACTAGAAGGATCCCGGTTGTTACACGATCATTCGTAAGTTAGAGTTTTTGAGGAACACTTTTGAATCTAGGTATTTTAGGTTAGTAGAACTAAGCGCTTGTTTGTGGAGCTTTTTAGCAGATTTTGATAAAAAAATTGATAAAATGTGTGGTTGAAAAGTTGATAAAAGTTGTGGGTTCAAAATGTGTGGTAAGAATTAATTGTTGACTTTGACTCCAACTTTTAGTAGATTTTTAAGCTCCACCAAACAAGCTCTTACAAAATACACTGAGGTCTTTTAGTCATAGTAAGAATAAGGATGCTGGTAGAATCATAAAGGATCATGCTGTACTTAGGTTTAATCATTAACAAGGAAGGTTCAAAGAGAATATAATGGATAAGATTATGACTTCTACATAATGGAGAAGTTTAAGAATTTTAGGTAATATTGGAAGATACCTACCTAGTTAAAGGAAAAAAGTACCACAAAATGAACATAGCAAAAATAGGGATGTTGAATGAATGGAATGTCCCATTATAATGAATAAAATTAAAAATTAAGCTAATGCCAACAAGTGGATGGGCACCAATTAACAATAAATTAAGAGGATATGTTAAATTGTAGAGACATGTCTTGCATAACTTCGATATGTTCTTGGTTAGTAAAGGTAGAGATAGACCAAAATTAACATGACAAGAGGTGTTGACAATACGTCCAAGACATGAAATGAGAATGCTAAGATGGAGGTGTGGCAATATTAAAGTGGATAAACTAAGAAAGAGAGCATATGCCAACAACTGAAGCTGGCATCGATTGAGGATAAATATAGGTGGTTGGAACATGTTTTGAGTAGACTCAAAGAGGCTTATATATTCATGAGAGTGACGCGATCTAGTACAAAGGGTTAGAAGAGGGAGGGATAGACCAAAACTTTCATGGCTTATTGTTGTGGTTGCTAAGGATATAGTTGCTTTGAATCTTTATATAGACCTAGCAATGAATCGAATGAAGTGACATGAAAGGAATCATGTAGCTTACTCCAAGCTTATTGGGAACATTTTGGACATGAGGTAGCTCTATATCGAATGAAATGGTGAAAAATAATTCATGTAGAAGACCCCAAATTTTTATGAATTCGATGTGATCATAATTTTTAATATCCAATATTTTTGGAGTTGGGATTGATTCTGCTTGCTCCTAAGAACATTGTATTTTCATGAGGGAGATCAGGATTATTCTTAAGGCCTCATGTACTCATTGAATAGTCCTTTCATGCTGATCAGTTTAGGATGATTGCTTCATCGTGGCGTTAGAGCTCGGATATGTGGCGCAATATTTTTGTCAGCTTAGCACTTATTTACCTCATTTTCTACCAGATGTGTCAGCCCGATTCTTCTATTGCTATTGCACTTCATAAGGAGTCTTAAGATGTTAAATACTGCGGGCTGGGCTTTGGGAATTTTATGGCTTCTTGTACTTTGCTCTTTGGACCATTAGTTCCTGCTAGGTTCTTAAATAATTCTGGTGCAGACTAAATGTTACCTTTATTATCAAAAATTATTCTGTGCGATTCTTTGATATAGTTCGTACTTTGTTCGCTCTTCTTGTAAGATCCTGATCAAGCATTTGTTCACGTCTGTTAAGGCATGATATGGGTACAGCTCCTTAGAAACTTTCATCGTTTTGTAGAATGCAACAATGTGGAATCTCGCTATCCTCCTCTGGACATTCCTGGGTCTGATTTTATGCCACTGAATCGTCAGGTAATTCAAATTTAGGGACACTTTCTTTTTGCGTGTGTGGCACTTTTGCTTTCTTGTCTTCTCTTTTTCAATGTGTACCACCTCGATGATTTCCATCCCTCTTGCCCTCTCTCTTTACAGGATGGTCATACTTCTTCCAGAGTGGAAGGATCAACTTCCAGTAGTGGCAAACTTTCAATTAAAACAACTGGAAATGGAAATGTTAGTAACTTGGGTAATGCTCAGTCCGCTGTGACACCAAAAGCTATTTCATTCAGTTCTAGTCAACTTCTAGCTCAGAGAAAACTGTTTGCTGAATCTCAAATAGGCCGGACCAGTTTCCAAAGGCTTCTGGAACCAAGCTCTTCTCAGCAACCTGGAATAGCTCCTTATAGAGTTGTTCTAGGGTTTGTGAAAGAAATGGTACTCATTCCTGGTTGTGCTTTTGCATGTGTGGTGAAGCTTTTGTTATAATATAGACTTGTTTATTTTCTATTTTCAGAAACTTTTCTGTATGCACTGCTATATTCAATGAACTTAGATTATTATTATAAAATTCATGAGTGAGCCGAATTCTAGAACATTTCTTTTTGTTATTATTATATATTTATATTATGCTCTAAATACTAAGTATGTAGCTTTTCAGTGAAGGGAAATTTATAGTTGGACTGCCATTCAGATAGATGATAATTTAACTTCAGAAAATTATCATTTAGGCTTCACTTTCGATAACAAGATATATTAATTTCCAAACCATAATCTATCACTTGATCACCGCACAAGTGTGTGTGTTTATGCACACGCGCGTGTGTCTGTGTGCTAGTGGGTGGTTACTTATCTTCTGCTCTCAAATTTGGACCTTGGAACCAGAAAATATTGAGATTTTTGTGAGGTTTTCTCATTAAGAATCTTGTAGTTTTCTGAGATTCTTCATAATAGAAATGAATGGAAGAACTAACTAGAATATTCGATGGTGATTGTTTAGTGCTACTGGTCTATTGACATGTCTTTTTGTGCTTGTTTAAGGTTGCAGTGCTGGTAATTTACTGTTTCAAAAAATAAAAAAATACTGAAATTAACCGTCTAGGAGGAAGTGACTTTTTCCAAAGGTAAAAAATATTGTTTTCTGTTAACCAAGAATAAATTTGGGGAGAAGTACTAAAAAATCCCATCAAAAAACTTTCTAATTCAAAAATGTCATAGAATTTTATGAACAATCTAACACCGAAGATTGTAATTTTTGATACCTCCAAAGCCTTTTAGTCAAAGTGAATGAAAAAATGACACCTTCAGTTCAATCTCCTCAGGAGTACCTATTAATTGCCTCGCTGGCCCAAAAAGATCTCGAGTCAAATTGCTCAACAATAAGAGAGGGGATAGCACTATTTCAGTATTTATCAAGGGTATTTTATCTCACCAAATTATTTTAACTCAGCCAAATGGTCTGGGCATGGCAGTGTTGGGATATTGGTTTTTCTGATTAGGACAATTTTTTAAGGATTTATTAGTGTTTTCACTATAAAGTTAGTCCGTGATTAGAATTATATATGACAGATGCACTTAACTGTAATCTTGAATCAAGCTCATTCCTCGAAGTTTATATAAATGTGGGTTATTGATAATTGTTTGTATAAATGTGAGCAGCTAATCTAGAAGGGACAAAACACTAATTTATCTAGTAAATCTGTGACTGCATGAAATGCCGGTTAGACTTTAAGAAAGATATTTTGCTGGTTTAGTTGTCCGAGGTGAAATGAACAAATTCTTTTTCCACGATCAAGAATGCAGTGAGAAGGATCTACATTTTAGGCGGAATTATGTTTTGGTAAAGGTTGTTTACTGACTAATGTTCTCTTTGTCCAGCCTATAGTAGTTCCAGTTGGTCGTTGAGGTAAGGCTGTAAGCTGTCTTGGCTGGTTATTGAGAAGAGAGATGGATTAGAAATTTAGCATTATGTCGAAGTCCAGAGGAATATTATTACATAGACAAATTGTCAGATGCTTATAGCTACGTCATGGATTTTCTGAAATTAATTATCCACATCGGATGCTAATATTGTTCAACATTCAATGGCTTAATCCTCTTTTGTTTCTCTTGGATAACATTCAACAAGCAGTCTGCTAAAATGTATAGAAGCTAAACTGTGTTGATTCTTTCTTAGTCCTTTTTTAGTTCTTTTCTTTTATTATTACAAGGTAAAAAATCGTATTTTGTCCTTAAATTCAGCTCTTGAAGACACGGAAGCGGCTGGAACTTCTTCTTGAGGATCTTCCTTGTGAATATGATCCTTGGGATTATTTTGAAACCTCAGATCAACTTCTTGAACCCCTGCTACTGTGCTATGACTCACTGGTAACTTTAACTATCTAATTGCTTTATCTCCCTGCCTAGTCTCTCCCCGAAAAAAGTGAAAAGGTTAATAAAATAAATGAGTTAGATTTTAGCCAATTTATATTACCTTTTGGTATGTTATACTTTGTCTGGAATCATATCTTTTGCAGCAATCTTGTGGGTCTGGAATCCTTGCGGATGGTCGGTTAGGAGACCTAATAAGGCGTGTTGCTACTTTTGGGATGGTGTTAATGAAGCTTGATCTTCGTCAGGTAGTTGGCCATGATGTTCAAACACTATGAGCATGTTTGGTAAATAGTATTAGGTAGTATAATAAGGGTTTGTTTGTTTTCAATTAAAATTTTGTTAAAAAACTAAAATCAATGTCAGCAATTAATTTTAACCATACATTTTATGGACCCACAACTTTTCAACCACACATTTCATCAACATTTATCAACTTTTCCAAAAATCTGATTTTAATCAAAATCAAACACACCCTAAACAAAATTTCAACTTTTTTCTTTCTTTCTTAGTACTATATGGTGTCTAATTCACTTTACCAAACACGAATATGTTCTAATAGTTTTATTTTTCTGTACTTTTTTATTTTTAATCTATAAGGCAGTTCTCCATTTCAGGATGTCCTTATAATGTTTCTAAGCTATATGTGCTAACAATTCTCCATGATTTACAGGAATCTGGCAGACATTCAGAAACACTTGATGCAATTACCAGATATCTAGATATGGGTACCTACAGTGAGTGGGATGAAGATAAAAAAATTGAATTTCTGACAAGAGAGCTGAAAGGGAAGAGGCCTCTAGTCCCCTCAACTATAGAGGTTATTATCTTACCGAAAATTTTGGTTTGTGAGGGTTATATCTGCCAATTATACAACAATATAATGAAAATTGCTACCATTTTCCTCACTATTCTTGAACAAAAATGGGTGTCCAACAATAACATGTGGATGGATGGTCGAGTGATGTTTCTACATCCCAAACTCATCCTGGACGTGTAAACCCTGCTTGCATAAATATCTGTTCCTGTCAGTTTTTAAGGTGTTTTTCGAGTCAACAAATTGTGAACCTTTGGCATTCTATCTCACTTGCAAAGTGGAGGCTGCGTATAGCTTGAAAACTTGGTCTTTGAGTATTTTGGCCATACATGAATATAGGGCAGTGGCTTACACATTGGGCGATATCACATGTGAGACACCCGTGACCAAGATTTTAAATACTTGTGAGATGGAATTAATGACCAATTTTCCAATAAAAAGATTGTATTCAACCATGGAAGAATATCAATTTGTTTACTAAGAAGCGATGCATTTTTTACCATTAGTCCCCTTCCGATATCCACTCAATAAATTGGTTTTGGTTTACCATGATTTCCGCATTTCTATGGTTATTTTACTTTGCTGTCCTTGTTTTATCAAATGAAGAGAAAAATTGATACCAAAAACTCTTTACATGTTATGGATCTTGGGAAACTTGTTGATTTTACCAATTTGATTTTTTTTTTCCCTTCCCTGTTACTTTTTGGTCATTCTTTGCAGAAATGGTGTCACAAAATTTGATTGTCATATTTCATTCCCCTCTTTGTTTTCTCACAGATGTTTTATTTCTTTTATTTCCCATCCTAAGGTTTGCCCCGACCTGAAAGAAGTATTAGACACCTTCAAAGTAGCGGCAGAGTTGGGAAGCGATTCACTTGGAGCCTATGTGATTTCTATGGCCTCCCATGTATGAGTTGTAGTTTTTAGTGAACTCTGCATGTCTCACTTCAAGCTCTATAATTCATGTTGTGCTTTAAAAGTTTCTCAAGAAAGTAATATATTTTTCTACCCCTTTTTCTAGTTCCTTGTATCAACGACTATGTTTGTCTGTATCAATTGGCAGGCTAGTGATGTGCTTGCTGTCGAGCTCTTGCAGAAGGATGCTCGCCTTTCTGTTGCTGGAGAACTTGGCAGAGCATGTCCTGGTGGAACGTAAGATTGTTTCTATTCATTTTCTGTTGAAAATCAACTGGTAGTTTGGAGTTTAATCTTAACAAGTTATCATTGAGTACTTGATGTTTACTTTTGCATGAATTATGTTGGACTTATAAAAATAAATTATTTTCGCTTGATTGAAGTGATGGATATATGTGCTTGGCAACAATTTAAAAATTGTTGTATCCAAATTCTATATCCTATTGTTATTAGAGAAGAAAGCTGCTGTAAATTTTCACAAAGTGCTATAATTAAACTTCAGCCCAAATTTATGACAGAATGAAACAATTTGTATGTTGGCGCTATGCCTAATCATCTTCCAGGCTAACAACATATTTCATTCAACCTTGGGGTGTTTTTGATGCATAGCGAGTTCTTGAAAATTTTATTCACATTCTAATTTAAGTGATTGGTCGTGATATTAGATGCATAATTTTCCTTCAAATATGTATTCTGCTGAAAAGCCTGATGCAGTGAGTTTATCGCTTCAATTTTTGCTCAAACACCGTCTTGAGGTATAATGCAGAACCACCGAAGTTTATGGCAAACAGAAATATGTGGTGCCACATGTTGAAACTTAATGATTAGGAAATATTGCAATTTTTCAATCTCTGTAGTTCTAGTGTTTGTAAAATGAAACTCACCAAAAAAATGTTCCTGCCTTGGAATAGTCTACGGGTAGTTCCTCTGTTTGAAACTGTGAAGGACTTGAGAGAAGCTGGCTCAGTGATCAGAAAACTACTATCAACTGATTGGTACCGTGAACATATCATCAAGAACCATAATGGGCAGCAGGAGGTACTTGTCCTTAAATTTATCCTGATATTTTAAAATAACAATCTTCGGTCGAAGTTTATGCGATAGTTGTGTACAGGTGATGGTTGGATATTCAGACTCGGGTAAAGACGCTGGCCGCTTTACTGCTGCTTGGGAACTTTATAAAGCTCAAGAAGATGTTGTAGCTGCATGCAATGAATACGGTATAAAGGTTACTCTTTTCCATGGGCGTGGAGGGAGTATTGGACGTGGTGGTGGCCCCACGTACCTTGCTATTCAATCCCAACCACCTGGTTCTGTTATGGTTAGTTTTCAGTTTGTACCTTCCATGAAAAGTCCTATTATCTTCTTACTGGCTGCTCTGAATTCACATTCATTGGACATTATCTTATAAATGGTATACTTTTAATGCATCTTGCATGAAAACCTGCACTCTAGGTTTCTCAAGTCCTTGAGTTCATTATGCCAAGATTTTTTGCTCATGAGTGTCAATTGAAGCAATGAGCAAAATAAGAACATGTGAAACCATGGTTAACCATGCGCAAGTAGGAAAGTGAATGCACATCCAATAGGGTCTGTCAAGGTCATATACCCATGAATAAAAGTGAGACCAGATGAATTATGGGTTGATCTTTGCTATGCTATGAATTTATGCCAGCAATGTCAGGAAATATTAGGTGAACTGAACGAGAGAGTACTTTAAGATAATGACATTTCTCATCATTTTCATTTGATACTCTTCTTTTACTCCATGCACAGGAAGAACCTCGTGTGTTTTTTCCACTTTTTATACTATCGTCATACTATTGGCATCAAGCATAAGATTTTGGACATACAAAACACGTACACATTATATTAAGAATACTAGGATTACTCTCTTTATTCTTGTCTCTGTTAATGTGATGGAATCTTCCACTATTTTGTGAAACAAATGGTCCCAGATGGCTTAGATTGCATATATCTCTTGAAGCTTGCAATTTATTTATTTATTTATTTTCTGAGTTATACTTTCATAATGATGAAAGTTATCAAAATTTTTGTTTTAACTTTTAAATTACTTGTATTGAATTTCTAGCATATTCACTAATGGTGAGTTCACTGTCTTCACTCTAATGTGGTCCATGTCTCAATATCTTTGGCTGTTTGTTAAATGAGCAGGGTACTTTGCGATCAACCGAGCAAGGAGAAATGGTGCAGGCCAAGTTTGGACTACCACAAATAGCTGTTCGGCAGCTAGAGATCTACACAACAGCCGTCCTTCTGGCTACCTTACGGCCTCCACAGCATGCAAGGGAAGAAAAATGGCGTAGCCTGATGGAGGAGATTTCAAATGTCAGCTGCAATATTTACCGCAGCACAGTTTATGAAAACCCAGAATTTTATACTTACTTCCATGAGGCTACACCTCAGGCGGAGCTTGCCTTTCTCAACATTGGAAGCCGTCCTACGAGAAGAAAGAGTTCAGCTGGAATTGGACATCTAAGGGCAATTCCATGGATATTTGCATGGACCCAAACTAGATTTGTTCTCCCTGCTTGGCTTGGAGTAGGTGCAGGCTTGAAGGGTGTTTGTGAAAAGGGACATACTGAAGATTTACGCGAAATGTACAAAGAGTGGCCTTTTTTTCAGTCTACTGTGGATCTCATAGAAATGGTTTTGGGGAAAGCAGACATTCACGTGGCCAAGCATTACGATAAAGTTCTCGTGTCTGAGAACCGACAAAAGCTTGGTGCAGAGCTAAGGACGGAGCTTTTGACAGCAGAAAAGTTTGTATTGTTAGTTACGGGACATGAAAAACTATCAGACAACAATCGGAGTCTTCGTAGGTTGATTGAGAGCAGGCTGCCTTACCTTAATCCAATTAACATGTTGCAGGTGGAGATACTGAAGAGGTTAAGACACGACGATGATAATAACAAACTACGAGATGCTCTACTTATAACAATAAATGGCATTGCGGCTGGGATGAGGAACACCGGTTGAACGTCACCGAACGTGGTTAGGTGTCGATATGCAACACTAGTTTTTCACATTATTGCTGAAACTGATACCCTTTGCATAGTTAGTTTGGATTCTATCTGCATAGGCAGTAGGGTAAAAGCCATGGCAACTCGTAGTATATTGAAGTTGTGTTTCTGCACTGATGAACCACTTTAAACATTTATCATGGGATGTTATGAATTACTTTCGATAAATTCGTCTAATATTTTTTAAGAAACTGCTTATGACCCTATGCATGGTGAATGACATCTCATAATTAAAATGTTAAATTTACAGTATTTAAAATTGTAACAATTGTGGCGTCTAGATTCGACCAAATTAGGCAATCGATTCATCACAAAGAAAGCAGAAAAAACTCGGTCGAATTCTTACCATAGCCCAAATATGTTAAGAAATAAGAACGCAAAGAGCCAGAGAAGAGAACCAATCTGTGTTTTCTGGTAAGCGGCACAAGGACTCGTCCAAGCTTTACCAAGGGCAGCTAAAGCCGACACTACAAACTACAAAGTTGGAGTTGAAAGGAATGAACATGTACGTGACTCAACACATTAAGAGGCTCGGAATCTAGGGTTATAATTTATCAAGCTTGACAAGAAGCTATCACCGTTGACCTAGCCATACAACAGGCGTGGTTATTCTCATGTAATGTGACAAGCTACGTACTCTAGTATGCTGCACAACACCTCATCTATGACCTAACACCACTCGCCTCAACTACTATACATCCAAGGCTACACCTACACTCTATTAATTTAAGCACCAGAACATCCACGACCATCTATCTTTCAATTTTTCGATCATGATCAAACCCCCGAACTGCTTATTACCCTCTATATGACAGCTTGCGAGCACTCGTAAAGAGGATAGTGGGTGCTTGGGATGTGTCTGGTTAAAAATGCCTTGGTGCTCCAAAATGGCTATGAACACCATTAGTAGTTACAACATCCTTATTAGTTATACATAACCAAAAATTGTGGTTTCATTGCTTGTGAAAGATTCCCAATGTAGTGTGGATATTTATGCCTAGTTGCAATTATTGTGTTGCTTCATCTTTCCTCAATGTGATTAAATTCCTATATTATAATTTGCCCTCACTTTTTTCTGAAAAATTCATACACAAGATAACAAATGGAAGAAATAAGTAAATTACGTTATTATTTTTACTTAGAGCCCATTTGAGTGTAGATTATAAACTAATTTATTTGATAAAAAATGGTAAAAATTTCATGTTACAAAAGCAAATTTTTTTGTCAAATAAACTATATAAGTACACCTTTTAAACTTAGTCAAGTATGCTCAATGGATAGCATTTCTCTCAATGTACACAACAGGGTATCAAAATAGTTGTCTCTTTACTCCTATATTTATTCGGTGACACCTATATCTATAAGTGTAATTGACTTGGGGGCAGAAAAATGGGCTGACAGCCCGTGGGTTTGCCTGCTCGGTCCATGAGCTAAACGAGCTAAACGAGCCTGGGTCTGGGCCGAGTCCAGCAAAAAAATTAGAAGCCAAACTTGCTTAACTCGTAATGTAGACGAGTCGGGTAGTGAGTCCAACTCGTGGGCTGGGCCAACGAGCCTTGTTTAATGACTCTATTTGTTCAAAAATTCTACATTTAACAAAAAAATAATAATTAAAACGGTTAATTACACTCTGGATCCCCAATCTTTCCACGTCTCAATTTTGTTCTCATTAAATTTTAATAGCACTTACAATCTTCAACCTTTAATTAATTCACGTCGATGGTTCCTCCAACTAAAATATTTTGTTAAAGTAATTGAAAAAGATAATCTTACCCTCAAACTTTGAACTCTTGGATAATGGCGATAAAGAACTCTTGGATTCCTTCTCTTTTGTCGTGTTTTCTTACTTTATTGCCACTTTAATAAATTTATGTATCCTTGTTGTATATTGAATTTTCTTCAACTACAAATATGTTGTAAAAGCATATATTTGGAATTGCAAAAGTCTCAATAATTATTATTATTATTTTTGGATGGAGAACTCATTGTGTAAGACAATAGGCGGTGGGAGTTGGTGTGGTGGTGGTGGCCGGTGGGAGGTAACTGTAACAATGGTATACCGGCATTGGGATGGGGGTGGATTTTGGCTATAGGCGGCTTATTAGCAATTTTTCCCGAAGAAAAGAAGAGCAGCTGTCCAGGGAAAACCCTTGGTAATTTTGAGGGTTGAGGGTTAGGGGTCGCTAGTGGTGGTGGTGGGTGGTGGATTTTGGTTTATGTGGGGCTGTGTGAGTGAAGAACTGGACTAACTATTTTTTATATTCCTCTTTTATTTTCCTATTTTTAGGTTATTTTTTATTTATTTTTGTTTGTTATTGCTTTGTTTGTTTCTTTTATTTATTTAAGTTAAATGGTAGAATGGTTTTTTTACATGACATTAACGAAATATTTGGTCGGAAGTCGTCAAACGAGTCCATCTGCATAAATTAATGACAGGTTAGACGATGCATGTTACTAAAATTTACTAGAGATAAAATTGAGATGAAGTGAAGAGACTAGGACTTCATAGTGTAATTAACAAAAAATATGTGATGAACTTGCCTAATTCTTGATCAACTAACATAATTAAAAATAATGTGACTTTGTCGCTAGAGAAAAAGAGTTTCTTGCAAAGAAATAAAAAATAAATTGTAGAAAAAAAGAACAAATAAATTAAGAATCAAACTGAGGAAGATGGATTCGTGTGATTGATATTGATGATGTTTATGATTATGGACAAACATACCTTTTGTTCTATTTTGTCCTTCTTAATCCTACTTAACGTGTCAATTAAACATTAATAAATAAAACTTAATTTAATTAAGTGTAAAAATACATTTGGGTGATCTTTTTATTAGAAGAGAAAAAAGAGAGATACGAGTTGAGGATGTAACTCTTGAATTCAGAATATTGATCGACTATAAGTTGTGTTCTTTATTTATATTCGCTATTTTACTTGTTAATAATATGAGATTAGACATTTAATACATATACTCGGGCACGTCTCTACACTACTATTATTTTCATTATTTATTTCTTTACACATTTTTTCCTACAATTTGTAAAACAAAAGAACTCACTACGTGAACTCTAAGCAAAGGATATAAATTATAATTCTCAAAATTGAACTCATTCCAAGTGAATAAAATAATATTATTTATTGGGCTTATCTATAAAGATTTTTCCAAAAGAGTCCCAAAGGTTCGCACGCAAGTAAAAGAGATGGAGGGAGGTTTAAGTTTTAAGAATATTGAGTTAGGTATAACCTCATTGAGATCAAAGCCAAATATAAACTACGGTAGTGAACTTATTAATTGGATGGATCATCATTAAAATGACTCAATTACTTTGTTTCTCAAACATCATTTTTGACTTGCTTATCCTAGTGCTCCATGTATTGTCCGCGCTTTTTTTTTTTTTAATAGGAGGGGACTCTACCTGACCTCTAGTTAAAAGTGCAAAAAATAAAACTTACCTTCGTTAGAACTCGATAATATAACAAAAATAGATTCATGGAGATGATTTAATTTTATTGAGAATTGATAAATAATTAGGTTGAAGTCGAGTATCTCGATTTCTTCTAAGAAGATTGGAAACTTTTATGATATTATGATCTCCAAGAATGGGTACACTAGAAATTTTATGACTTACCCTATACGAAATTTGAACTAATTGAAATATTGTGTAGTTCAAATCAGTTGGCATTGTTGCACAACAGATCTCTCTATTTTTTATTTATTTTTAAGGTATTTTCTTGAAATATTGTTTGCTACCTAGATTGCCCAGATGAAAACACATGTCAAATATTGTTATTAGAACAATAATAAAGCATAACAAATATCAAATGCAAAAAAAAAAAAAAAAAAAAAAAGAAGAAGATATACAATGTGTTTTAATGAAGTTGATCAAATTTACCAATAAAAGAAATTTGCTTTGTACGAAGTCAATAAAGTTCAAATTTATACAATGTCCTTTTTCTTAATTTATTCTCATGTTTATTGACTTTGTACAAAGCACATTTCTTACTCTGCAGAAGAAAAAAGAAGCATGAGAATCTACGAGATTCGATAAAATTTATCTAATTTTCGATCACTAGAAAACCAGTTCACTAACTTAAAAATGAATATTACAAACTTTAGACAATAATAAAATTACTCGCAGCTAGAAAATCTTGGAGGCAAGACTTTTCTAAACCAAAATGAAACAATATTTGATGGCGCCCTCTGTTTTCTAAAGAGTTGCTCTACTATTATAGTTGTCATAAGGGACCTTTTTTACTAAACTTCAATGTTCGACAAGACTAAAAGGCCAAAAAGCCAATAATTCAATAAGAAGGGTGCGTGATATTGATGGTGGTGGTGCTTGGTACGGGAGGACTAGGGAAAAGATGAGTTTTTATGTATATAAGGACAATTTAAGCATTAATTTTTTTTTTTGTAAAAAAATTAAAATAAAAGATAAAAAAAGAGTAATAATTTTTCTAGCAAAAGAAACATCACAAGACGTCTCTAATTTTCGAAACAAGAGAAATGTCTATGCAATAATTAGTCACCTCAAATAATATCTTGATATAATTATAGCCTTTAAAAATTTACTAAGTAGTTGAAATCAAAGTCAACAACTAATTTTAACCACAATTTTTATAAGACCCACAATTTTTATCAATTTTTCAATCACATATTTCACTAATTTTTATTAATCAAACATATATTTAATGTCAAAATATGTAATAACAAGTTCGTTGTTTGTCAATTATGCAACCTACTAGTGTCGGGCCATAAGCATCCTACTGTCTCAATTATTGTCCCATTTGTCGAAGAAGTTCCTATCAACAAGCTATTTCTTTCTCCCCGGGAAAAAAAAAAAAGTATATACTAAAATATTTTCTTTTTATTTTATCAAAAAGTCTCCTTCACATTTTTCTTATTACAAAATTTTATTAATGATTTATGATTTTTTTTTTTTTTTTTATGAATCGGGTAGTTGAATCGACACAATTTTGCGTAATCTTTTTTAATTATTTGTCAAGTCTCAATCACCAAAAGATTCTTTTTATTGAACAAAAGAAAGTGTAAATCCAAATGGCCAATGGAATCATCAACAAAGTTAAAAAAAACAGTGGGAAACATACGTTAGAAGCAACAAAGAAACTGGCCGGACAAAAGGATTAGTGTTGTGACCAATGTGACCAATGGAAATGCATTTGGATTAAATTGGTAACAATTTTTGGTGACTTTTGCCAAAGTTTCCCCACATGTTTCCATGCATATTGGAAAAATAAGTTTCGTGCACGTTTCTTAAACTCTCTTTTTATAGTTGGAAATATACGTGCGTAATTATATATTTGATGAGCTCGATTAAAATATTAGACTAAAAGTAGATAGTTGATGATACTCGATACTAAAGTTGGAATTTAATTTTAGAAAACTAAAAGAAGAGAATTTCGAATTGTCAAAATAAGAGTTTGTACCTTCTAAGCATGAAAAATGTATTTGTACCCCGCAATGGAATATATGAACTTTAATTGTATGGATATGCTCCAATTGGTCAACACTTCTGTTTTTTTTTTTTTTTGTTTTTTGGACTCAATTTGGAGTAGATTCGACGAGTTACAACCTTAAAGCTCTATGAATTGCTCATTTAGGAGTTCCCTACTTTGTACGAAGTCACGAGCCCCATTTAATCGGATTTGAGAATGTTATGGTGAAATGTCTCTAAATACTGGTCTAAGCTCTTGTGTTTAGCTATGTTCACATTGCTCTCAATTGAATGATCAAGACTTTCAGGTCTAATAATCCTCAAGAATATACTTGTATTGACACGCGGTTTTGTACCAAAAAAATATGAAAATCGTCGTAGTTTGAAATTTGACGATTTTCAGTGCGAGCTTTTTATTTTTTCCTTATTATTTAGTGGTTAGAGTCACGTGTACAAATCAATAACATTGGTTAAAGTGAAAATTGATGGTTTTGTACCAGAAAAATATTAAAGTTGAAATTAATTTGATATTAAAATGGTTTTTCAGCATGATATGACTTAAATAAGCATATAATTTGGACTCCCTTATTCTAATGCGAAAACAAATATTCGATCTCATTTTAGATTAAATATGGATAATTATATTCACACTGCAGTTTTTATTATTCACACCACGTTTTAATTGCAATAAAAGTCTTCCAATATTTGATATTTAGACACTTATGTCTCTAATTTTTTTATCGTATTTTTATCATTAACTTTTATTTAGTTTTCACATCTTGTCTCCGGATGAAGATTTTTGTCTAAATATTCTCATCTAATGTGCATTGAAATGGGGGAAAATATTTTGTCAAACTTACGTATTTGTTATTTATTTTAATTATGTAAAAATATTAGAAGCAAAAAAAAAAAAAAAAAAATTTATATTTGAGGGTATCCTAATTAATTTTTGGACAAAATCATATAAATATAAGACATGCAAATTAATAGGTTGATGATAAAAATTTGTTTAAAAAAGTTAGTCATAAATGCAAAAGTGACCAATATTTAGAGATTTTCATTGCAATTAGATTGTGGTGTACTTAACAAATAATGTTGTGGTAATATAATTACCCATTAAATATAGCTTAAAAAGTGGTGAGTGATGAATATAATACTCAAAACTAGAAATATGGAAAGATAGTGTTACAAATTTAAGTATAGACGAGTGTAAAACTATTTGTATCAAAGCACCGTCCTACTTATGAATTAATTATAATGCAATACACTTTTGACTGTTGTAAAATCATGTCAAACAATTTTACTGAAAAATTTAAAATATTATTCGGGTCGTCATTGTTACAAAGGTGGAAAAAAAAATTGATTCAATTTTTATTCTAAATTATAGTCGTGTTTAACTTTTTAAAAGATTTAAAATTATTTATTAATTAATTTAAATTATATTTACACTTAAAGTGATTACGAGTGGGGATGCATTGAAAAGATGAGGATGTGAAAATTGTAAAGTGAGATAAGCTTCAAAGTAAAGCATCGTCCTTGTACATGCAAGGAAGGCATCGCAATGTGTGTCGCCCCTCTCACTATCATGTGATGTGTCAAATCAAAATCATTTTGAAGAATGCTTTGCATGTAAAGTACTGCAATTTCTTCATATTTTTCTCTCATTTTATGTAAAAAATATCAATTAGACATATAAATACTCCACTCGACAATCTCGATCTATCGCTTTCGGTGAAATAGCTTATTCTACCCACCGCTAACACCTCAAAGCGGTGGGCCAAATAAAATTTCCCACTTAGGGACATTAGAACAAAATCCCTTCACTCGATATTTATTTGGTCGATTAAAACTATCATTTTTCACAATTGAATGGACATAAAGGCCTTTATTTCAATAAGATAAAAATAGATCGAGTCAACTTAATTTTCAATCATCAATGCTAGCCGTGTCATAGAGTACAAACCTATAACATCTAAAAAAAGGTCGTGTTAGGTTTATCAGACCTATACTTAAAATTACGAGAGACAGTGCATACGTCAAAAAAGGAATAAACTACCAAATTTATAGACATAAAACAATGTATTGAATAGACATTATTGCATAAAATAAGAGATTATTTAGAGATGTGGTGGACACAAATGAACAGCAGACCTTTTTCTATAGAATTTGACACCACCAATTCAGAAAAAGGAAACACAGAATTTAAAAGACACACTCTCCACCACTATATTTTGCATGGAATGAGAATTTGACACATAAAAAGGGCATGGAACCAGCACTTCTACTTTTTTTTCTTTAGATTTGCCCAAAAAGGAAGATATACCATATATATGATGCCGTCACGGGATGAAGATTGAGGATCGGCTTGATTGTTCCAATTATATGAATTTGTAATTAACAGCTGGCTCACTATCGTGATGTCGAAACATTAAAAGGTTGTCGTTTTTATTTCGAACACGTTTTGAAAATTGAAATTTTAAAAAGTTTTAGAAAAATGTGGCCGACGATAGTAATGTAGAACTTGATAATGTTAACGTTTTCAATTTGGATTCCTTTTGAAAATTTATATTCTAAAAATGTTTTCGAAAATGTTTTGAAAATTATAAAAAAAGTCTTTTTTAAATATACCATTCGAAAATTTAAAGAGGTGCGGTTTGACCTCCAAAAGCGTCGCTACATATTCACTTATACTCAGATTAAACTCTTTATTAGAATCATAATGCTTCTGCTTCTCATGTTTTTGTTGAATTTTACGTCTTTGTTTATGTGCAACTTAGATCATAATTAAATCTAGTAAATGTAGTGTTCCTTCTTAATATCCTTTTGTTGGAAGGTGTTGTGGTGGGTATTAAAAGTAGGGTAAATTACATTCACAGTTATAACTCTTTTAGGTTTGTAATTTTATTCACATTAAATTTTATTCATATTTATCATCTTCAACATTTCATTAATTCATACATATGGTGTCTGAAATTTCTAAAATCTAGATTAATTAAATTAAAAATAATTTTAATCTTAATTTAAGCAAGCAAGAAATGTAATCGAGCATATAAGCTTAATGACTGTACAAACAAGTATGCGCATTGTTCGTTTATCAACAGTTTATTTAGAGCGGAATTTAAAAAATTAAACACGAACACAAGATGTAACGTGGTAAACTCCAAAGGAAAACATCCACAGACCCCTCTGCCATAGGTAAAAATAATACACTAATAATCTTGATTAAAAATACAATAGTATTAGATTTTTGTAATTTCGTAAAATTAAAAAAAATATCAATCAAAAGAATATAGATCAATTCCCTTTTGATACTTCTCCTTTTGACTTGTTGATGAAATAGAATCAAATTCACAATTCTTGACTTTATCGCCACTTCTCTATTGTATTTGACCGCAACTACCACTTGGATTAAGCACCTCAATTCTTAACTTCACGCCAAATAGATTAATTAAGATGTGGAATTGTTCATTGAGCACCAATTTATTTTTGAATCTTCAATGAGTTTGAAGAAAATCTTTTTGCTTTGAAACTTAATTAATGAAACTTGATGTCTTGTTCTTTCATCGATAGAGTTGGCGGTTTGGAGCTTGAAGAACAAGAGCACAAAAATATTTTTCAAAGTCTAATTTCTTATTGATTTGTACTTTTAGGAATTATTTCTTACCTAAAAATCTGCAATAAGAGTGGTAAGAAAATTAGTAAGAAAGATACAAAAAGATATTCTAGATTTGTAGAAAGAATGTATTTAAGAAATTCAAGATTATTTTTAAATATTTCTTTCCTAAATAAATTCAAAAGAATAAGAGAAAGTACTTTAACCTAAAACGGGTTGTTCTTGATATTCACGTGATCAGATTATATTATGTTAGGAAACAAAATAAAATTCGCAGCCTACAGACTTGGAATAAAAATCTGCTTACCATCTCAACTAGTTAGCACTGGTAGCAATGTGACCAGTCAAAATATACATGTTAACCTCACATTTTGTCATTAAAAACCAGTAATATTAATTAAGTGAGTCAATATAAAAAACAGCAAAAATATCACACCATATTTTTTCCAACAGTTTCCATATGGTCCATTTTGACGATAATAAAAAAATAGGGAGCGAAATGAAAAAATTACAGTTGGGTCCTTAATCTTTTTAAAAGTGCAAAATAGTCTATTTACATTAAATTACTTCGAACAATTAAAAAAAACATATTCTTCTTCCCCACGCCACGCCACGCCACGCCACGCCACTAGTTTGGTCACAGGTGGGGGTGGGAAAGAAAAAGAATTTTTTATGTTTTTATTTTATTTTATAATTGTTTTAAATAATAGAATATGAAGAAACTATTTTGCCTTTATTAAATTGATAAAATTTAGCATATGTTTGATAGAGTTTAAAATATTGTTCTAAAAGTTCGCATAAGTTTCGCCTAGACATAGCATAGACATGAAACTCGGTCTTCACGCATAGTCACGCTTTACGCTTCACCTTCGCCTTGTCCTTATCTCACCCTCACCTAGGCTTGAAAACTTGAAACTTGGCTTCCACGCCTATAGCCACGCTTTACGTTTTTAGAATATTGGTTTAAAATAAACTCTTTTTTTCTTACACCCATTTTCAACCACACATTTCATTATTATTATTATTATTTTATCAAAATTTCTTAAAAAATGTATTTTCAAACTCTACAAACAGGCACTTGAGTTACGGGTTTGACTTTTTGTTTATTAACAAACATTTTGACGAAATTTATCCAAACTCTAGAGTTCCTTTCGATGCACATATATTGATGGGCAAATGTGTCATATTAGAATGTTTGAGACTTGATGACACATTTTCCATTATTTTAAGTAAAAAACCTATAAAAAATAAAAGATTCATGATTTATTTGCACTTTTGAAAATGTTAAGAGTCCCCAAATGTAATTTTTCTATTATATTTTTCTTTTTTTGCTATTTTAATTTATTTAAATTATAGGCAAAACCGTCAAAAGGGATCATATGTGTGAATTAATGAAATGTTGAGTATGATATGTACAAATAAAATTGAATGAGAACGAAATTACTACAAACATGAAAAGATGTAGACTGTAAGTATAATTTATCTTAAAAAGTAAGAACATGATATTAGCAGTTCAATTTTCATTGTCAACTCATGAATAATATGAGTTTGAAGCTTTTTTCTTGATTCCCAAAATTTCTTTGTAGTTTACGTCTTTCTTTAAAATATGCAATGTTATGATAGATGAACTAGATAGCCTTAGAGTTTTTCTTGGTAACTTTAGATTTAGGATGCATTTTGCAAAAATTCTCTCAAAACAAGTGGTATATTGAGAAATAGTTTGAAAGTTTTAGGTGGGAAAAAATGAATATATTGCCCAATGAAACAAAGAGAGATGATTTTATTAGCTAGTGGAGCAAATAATTGTTCCCGAAAGTTGGAATTTGATGCTATTTTTTTATCCTCCTCGAGAGACCTTTTACTGGATGGAACCTGCACAAAAAGGGGTTGATAGTCACGTTCCAAATTCCTCTCTGGTGTGAGAATAAGTTAATTGTCCTTTGAAAAATAAATATATAGAGAATGGAAGTTTTGTGAGGAAAAAATGTTCTAAACTTCTCTCTTTGAGGTAAGACTCTTTATATAGCCTTCAACTGTTGATAACGTGTTTAGAAGCAGTTATTTTTACGTTTGACAAGTGTCCTTAAAGTTTCTTTGATATTTGGTGCGAATAAGAGATACGTTCGAAAAATATTTCATTTAGTTATTTAGAAAAATATCAACTCCTCTTTCAATCATGGTACATCACCTTCAATCTTAAAGCACGACCTACTCTTCATCATTGGTAATCGAGTGCAAGATCACTTACGGTTGGCTGGGTTGAGGTGATGTCGAGTTTAAATGGAGATCTTCTGATTTGGATCGTACGATCCCTACCCACGATCGTGTGCTCCAAAATCTCTCAATCGTGATTGATTTCTAACATGTTTGCTTCTAGAGAATCGATCCATGAAGACTAATCCTACACCACCAGAATTAAAATGGCTTTTAGTTTGCATACTTAAACAACTGCCTTCACTATCCATGCATGAATTCTTTTTCTCTTTTCCTTTGTCTCTTACACAGAAGGAGGAACAAAAATTCTAAATAATGACTGTGACATTTGCTTTTTCACATACAAAAAACATGAAAATATATTAAATCATAAAGTGCAAATATATACAAAAGTATGTGGTCTTGGCGTCTTGCTATTTTTCATATCTATATATATAGGATTGTTATAATTCACATTTTTTTTTAATTAAAATGCAAATAAACATTGCCTAATTTATGTCCAATATTATTTGCAACAAATCAACTATTTGAACGTATTAATCAGTTGATTTAAAAGTTTAAACTGTTAAAGAAGTGTTAAATATATTTACTTATATTTTGTTTCAACAGACTCCCCACGTGTAGACAAAAAAAAAAAAATTGAAACGATTATATATAGTTCTTGTCTAACAATTAAATTTCTAGGTGAGATAGTACTTAACTTAGTATTAGAGCTAGATATAGAAAAGTGACGACAAAACTTGATACTAGATCATTTATTTAGCACTAATACTATATTTATTAACTATCGCATCTAAATGCTATTAAATAAGAGCTACATGAAACATCAATAGGGTTTATTGTTTCGTAGGGTTTGAAAATATGTTACGAGGTTTTTACCCTTCTTAAGTGGGTTGTGTTTCACAAGTTTCCACTTACTAGTCGAAGTATCCTTCTTTATTCTTTCCTAATATATATATTTTTAAATTATAAATTTGTAAAGGTGTGTACCAATTAGTACAACACGTGGTAAATGAGAAAACAAAGTAAACATTAAAATCAATTTCTTTTGTACAAAAAGAAACTTGGAATAGTCATAATTAATAAAGAAGTCAAAAATGATTTTAGTGGAAATACTACAGTAGGTTTCTTGCCTATATCATGTGTCAATGCACAATCCATTTCTAATGCATTCTACTTTGAAATCCTTTGAAATCCTTTCTCTGCATGTGACCCAAACAACAAGGCATTTCCTCTTCTTCTTCATTCCACTGTGTGTACTGTGTGTGTTTCTTTTTCTCAAATGAAATGATGCCTCCTGAGCAAGAAACTGCAGGTGCAGCTAATGCTCTAGTCTGTAATGGAACCAATAATATTTCTGTTCAAGTTGAGCTACCTGGTTCAACCCGTGGCAATGTAAGCCCATGTCCAGATGATCAGATAACAGAACAAAATCATTCTACTATGGTTAGATTTTCCGTTTTGCGAGAATCTTTACGGCCCATCACACTTAAGGTATGTATTAGTCCACTGTTACAGTAAAATCATCTCATATGAAAGTTTAAACTATAGAGAAGATACACGCTTGTTTGTTTAAACTATGTCTTCAACACACAAATTTCACAAATCGGACATTTTGAACTATTTTGTCTAAAAGTTTAAGCCGTTAGAGAGGTGACAACTATTTCGTTCAATGACTCAAATTAAACTTAGGACATTTGTTCAAATAAACGTTTGAGTTTGTAAATTTGTTATAATTTTTTTTTTTTTTTTTTTCAGTTTGAAGATGTATCATATGCAATTGAGTTAAGAAAAAATGGAGGAAATTGTTTTTCTTCACATCATCCCAAGGAAAAACGTAATATACTGAATGGTGTTAGTGGCGTTGTTCGACCTGGTGAACTTCTGGCCATGCTCGGCCCATCAGGGAGTGGCAAAACCACTCTTTTAACAGCCATAGCCGGCAGGTTAACTGGAAAGATCTCTGGTTCGATTACGTACAATGGACACCCTTTTTCGAGCTCGACTAAGCGAAAAATTGGGTTCGTTACACAAGATGATATGCTATATCCCCACCTGACAGTTCTTGAAACCCTAACATATTCTGCTTTGTTGAGGCTACCTAATAAGCTCACTAGAGAAGAGAAAACTGAACATGCTGAATTCATTATCATGGAACTTGGATTGACAACTTGTAGAAATAGTATGGTTGGTGGATCTCTATATAGGGGAATATCAGGTGGGGAGAGAAAAAGGGTCAGTATTGGTCAAGAAATGCTAGTGAATCCAAGCCTTTTGTTGTTAGATGAGCCCACCTCCGGACTGGACTCCACCACTGCACAGCGTATTGTCACCACACTCCGTCGACTGGCATGCGGTGGCCGGACTGTTATAACCACCATTCATCAGCCGTCCAGCAGTTTGTACATGATGTTTGATAAGGTGATAGTGTTATCAGAAGGGTGTCCAATTTACAATGGCATTGCTAATAATGTGATGGACTATTTTGCTTCCATTGGATACAAGCCCGGGTTTAATTTCATGAATCCTGCTGATTTTCTTCTGGATCTTGCTAATGGTATGAAATTCTTCTTAATTACACTTCAAATATAACTACATTCTCATAGATAGATTCCGTCAAGAAAAAAAATTGTTTTTATTTATTTGTTTTATTTATTCATATTATTTTTGAGAGATGTAGAATTATGAGCTTATACTAAAATTCTTATTCTTGCCAACTTAAAAATATTAAGATTTTATGATAATTTTGGTTCTTGAAACCTCTGATTCTACCCCCAATAAACTTATAATAAAGTTTTGATTAGACAATAGAATATATTCTACATAATTAATTACATTTGAAATGAAAATATCTTAAATCTTCTGCTAATGCTAATCAGTCCTTTCAATCACACAAGAAATTTTGATGTAAATGTATCAAGAATTAATCATATAGTAAATAATATTATATATATGGTCCCTCAATAGCTGAACCCACAACAAAGAAAAGTAAAGGCAAATAATAACCTATATGCATCACACACGTATGTACTTAATTTAGTCAAAAGTAAGTTTAGCAGAAGATAAACTCTTTTCTGAGCTTTGACTAATTAAAGTTTCCAACTTTTAGCTAAGCTTTTAATTTTCTTGGTCCCGGTATATCTGATATTGTTCCATTTATTTAAATAATATGTATTTTTATTTTGGAACTCCTCCTCGGATTGATAATATACAATGTATATCTATGTTTTGCAATTTCGAGATTTTATCTTAAAACATCAATCTCTTTAATAAAAGTATCTTGCTTTTTTATTTAAGTGACGTGAAATTTTACATCAACAGGTGTCATTCCCGAGACAAGACAGGATGATCAAATGGAGTTTCATGGAAGGCATGATGAGCATAATTCAACAAAACAATTCCTTATATCCTCTTATAAAAAGAACCTGCTTCCAATTCTTAAAGAAGAAATGCAAAGAGCATCCCTTGATGAAATTCGTCCTGGAAAATCATTGCCATCAAGAAGTATATATCAAATCTTCTGTCACTATGCAATGCATTTTGCTTTAAATTTTAAAGTGACTTTTGTGCTGGCATAAAGCTGCATTAAATGATTATATAATTTTTTTTATGGGTTAATTTTAAAATTCATTTCTTGTGATAATTATTATCAGGTTCTGAAAATCAATGGACAAACAGTTGGTGGCTTCAGTTCAAGGTGTTGTTGAGCAGAGGGCTTAAGGAAAGAAAACATGAATCATTTTCAGGCTTAAGAATTTTTCAAGTATTGTCTGTTTCAATTCTTTCTGGACTTTTATGGTGGCATTCAGATGCTAATCATATACAAGATCAGGTAATTATACAGTAGCTCAAATCGGGATTGGTATTTTTTAGTTTACTTTTTTGTCAAAAAAATAAAATAAAAGCAAGACATATAAAAGGTAAAAAGGTCACGGTAAAACAATTTAGTCATAGAAAATCTGAAAATATCATAGAAATTATGAACATTTTTACAAATGTTTTAACAGTGAAATTTTTTATTTATGAATATAATTAATGAATGAAATTAAAGTTAAAAAATATCGATTAACAATTGGTTCTCGGGTTTAGCTCAACTCAATAGGCAGTTCTAGTTATCGATAGTTTGAGATGACAAACATATAGTGTTCATCCACCCTCTCTAAAAGTTTTACTATTGATGATCACCTCATCTAATTTTTTTAAAACTCCTCACACATATGTCAAATTCATTTTTTTAATCAAATGCCCCACATATGCATAATTTTTATATATAGATGATAATTCTTTTGTAACATGTTGAACTACTTCATTTCAAAAAGACGACATATTTGGCTATTTACATTTAATCTTCAATGTACTCCATAACGTGCACGTCAAATTTATTTTTTTAATCAAGTACATGAGACGTGCATAATTTTTATAAACGATGCTTGAGCTCATGTATCTATTCACTTTGACAGGTGGGATTGCTCTTTTTCTTCTCAATATTCTGGGGCTTCTTCCCTCTCTTCAATGCTGTATTCACATTCCCACAAGAAAGGCCAATGCTGACAAGAGAACTCTCCTCAGGCATGTACCGTCTCTCATCTTATTACTTGGCAAGAATCGCCGGCGACCTACCAATGGAGCTCATACTTCCCACCATATTCACTACAATCACGTACTGGATGAGTGGCCTCAAACCATCCCTAATAACTTTCCTGCTAACCCTTTGCATAATTCTCTTGAACGTTCTAGTTTCTCAGGGCCTCGGCCTTGCCCTCGGCGCAGTATTAATGGACCTAAAGCAGGCGACAACCTTATCTTCTGTAATGATTCTGGTGTTTTTACTTGCCAGTGGTTATTACATTCAACATATGCCACCATTCATTAACTGGTTAAAATATGTTTCTTTTTGCCATTACTGTTATAAGTTTCTTATAGTTGTGCAGTATTCCAAGAATGAGATTTATGAATGTGGACTGGGAGGTAAAGAATGTAGTGTGAAGGATTTTCCAGCCATAAAGTATCTTGGGATTGATAATATGGTGTTGGATATGGCTGTTTTGATTGTAATGTTAGTGGGATATAGGGTTTTGGCTTATGTAGCTTTAAGGTTAGGGCAACCTCACTGACTCTGAATTAATGTTCAAAAAGTCACATCTTCATCTTGTAATTCATTATTTTGCCTCAACAAAGTGATTAATTTGTAGTATAACTAATTGCACGTACATATTCTTTTACAACTTTAGCTAGACGTCAAGTTGAGCTCTCTTGCTAAGTTTGTATTATGTTATTTTTTCTCTTATTAATAAAATGTGATATCTATAGTAGTTGAAAAAAAAAAAAAAAAAGATCTTTCTCGTTTCATAATTAATTCAATTTTGCCGTGAGAATTTCTATATTGATAGCCCAAGTTGGACCATCTCATTGCCTGCTTCAATAGGATATTTGTTAATTACTTTGAGTTGTGGGTTCGAAACAAAATATTTTTTTTATGTGGGTAAAAAAAATTGAAATAAAAAACAATATTCATTTATAGTGAAGCCTTACCTCGAATTTCCCTACCTCTTTTAGAGAGTTTATTAGTAACAAAAAATCATTTATAATGAAGTATTACCTCGAATTCCTTAGCTCTCCTATACAGTTCATTAGTATCCAAGGAAAAAAAAGAAGAGAGAGAGAGAGAGAGAGAGAGAGAGAGAGCCAAATAACGTGGGAAAAAAAAAAGAATGTCCATATCGATTAATTTAGAATATGCAAATTCTTAGAATTAATAGTTTGTTATTCATAAAAATGAATGCCGAACAATTAATGAGATTGAGAAACTCTCAATAAAATTTTTATTAATTCAAAACCAAGCCAATGAACCATAGTTCTTCATTTTATGAAGACTAGTGAGCGCACGTGCATTGCAAATGGTAGAGTGATATATATTTATCGATCGTATTTAGATTAATTATTTTTAACATATTTGTTTATTATATTTAAATATAGAAATATAATGACAATAAAGACTATGAGAATAACATGTCCATAGTTAATATATTTAGTTGAAGTGTAGCACAATAATTACATATAATTAAATGAAGAAGAACATTATCTTTTAGAGAAATTGGCGCAAATGGTCCCTAACGTTTGTCATTAGTGCGCCAAATGGAAATTGGCGCAAATGGTCCCTAACGTTTGTCATTAGTGCGCAAATGGTCCCTAACGTTTCATTTTTGGTGGAATGGTCCATAACCTATCCATTTAGGTGCGCAATTGGTCCTTTTAGGTGCGCAAATGGTCTCTATCACTGTTTTTTGTCTTTATTAGTAGGGGTAAAATTGTCAAGTTACATTTTTTCAACCTTTCAATTGGTGCAAATGGTTCCTAATCTTAAGAAATTTGCAATTGAATTCCTAACTTTTAAAAAAGTGAAAATGAGTCCGATACTTTAATTTTTTTTATTAAAAATTAAAAAAAAAAAACTAACAAATTGATAATATATTAAATTATTTTGGGATAATTGCATCAAAGGTCCCCAACGTTTCAAAATCGTTGGAGATATGCCCATAACCTAAAATAATTGCACCAAACGTCCCAACGTTTTAAGAAATAGGCATGAGAGGTCCCTCTTCACACTTTCCGTCAAATTTCGCCGTTAAAGCAGTGTGTGGATCGCGCTGCAATTTTATTCCAAAAAAGGAGAGTGGGAATGGCAGGGCAAAAAGGTAAATCCACTTTCAACTTCCCTCCATTTTTCCTTCCTTATTTTTATTTATTACTTTTATTCTGACATGTACTTTGTCTTCACTGCAATTAGCTTTCTCTTATCCTCCTCTCCTCTCATATTCTACTGCAAACATGGCAGGGAGAGTATGCCGTTGTAAAAATTACATAGATCTAAAAACTTCATGGACTGAAGCGAACCTAGCTAGGAGATTCTATGTTTGTGAGGTGAGTTCATTAAGAAGGAAGATGATCTTGTTCAACGCAATAATGAAACTTTTGACACTTTAATTTTTGTGCTTTAGGAAAATCGATGTGGTTGTTTTGCATGGTTTGACCCACCAATTTGTGACCGGGCGAAGCAAGTGATTCCAGGGTTGCTAATTCAAAGCGAAGATATGAAGGACAGATAAAAGAATTAGAAGCTCATGTGCAGATACTTGAAGAAGAAATTAACAAGCAAAAGTTAGAGATTCAAGGTCTACAATTAGAGAACGAAGTATTGTTAGCAAGGATTGAGAATGTGGAAACCAGTAATGAAAAATAAAAGTGGAGTCGTGTTAGGCTTTGGTTATTTGTATTTGGGTTGTTCCTCATATGGATATTCTTGTTTTAGTATAGGATATATGTAATTTCATGATTTCAAGCTTGCATTATCAATGTAACTTATCCTTAGAAGCTCAAAGGTTGGGGATGTGTTGTGCAACTGATTAAAAACGTTGGAGATGTGACGTGCAACTGAAATGAATTTGATGGGGATGATAGATGCTATTAAGAAATAAGGTTGGGGATGATTCATGCAACTGGCATAAAAGGTTGAGGACCAATTATGCCAAACCTTTATGAAGTACGAGGACGAAGATTCTGCTTGTACTAATAGCCTAACCCTGCTCACAACAGCTCATAAAGAACTTTATATCATCCCAACAAGCACAAGTGCAAACAACCACAAGCAAAAAAAGATCATCCATTCAATAGCCATATCACATCAACCATATAGCATTTTTCATCATCCCTTACAAAAAGAAAAACACATCACAGTGCATATTTTCATGAACCCACTAGACCAAAATAAATCACAGATGTTTGCAATACATACAGAATACACAACAACAAAAGACTTCTTCCATGAAATGGAAGATATAACTTCACTTCTTCTGCTTCCTTGGTTGAGGTTCCTTGCGCTTCACCACTTTAACGTATGTTGGAGTTTTTCTTTCTCCTTCTTCGTGGTAGTCCCAGTGGTACTTCATTGTACTTCAAAGATGCCTCACGGAAAAAAAGCCAAGCGTGGAGAAATGGATGATTAGACGATTGATTTGGGGTTACCAAGCAACTTCCTCAACAGTAGCCTCAAGCGTGGAGCAATGGTAGTTTTGGAAAATAGCCAGAGAAACTTTTCATATTCATATTTCTTAGGCAAATAGAAGGTTCCAGCTTAAAAGTGGATTTACTTTTTTGCCCTGCCATTCCCAATCTCCTTTTTTGGAATAAAATTGCGCGTGCAGTCCACACTTCCGTTTTAACGGTGAAATTTGATGAAAAGTGTGAAGAGGGACCTCCCATGCCTATTTCTTAAAACGTTGGGGACGTTTGGTGCAATTATTTTAGGTTAGGGGCATATCCCCAACGATTTTAAAACGTTGGGGATCTTTGATGCAATTATCTCAATTATTTTGAATATTTTATGAAATTATAAAATAACCAAAATTGAAATTCATAATTATTAACAAATATGCTAATTTAAATTATTTTATTATTATTAAGTAATCATATTATTTAAAATTCAAACTTTAATTTTATCATTACAACAAAAGAAGAAAAATAAATTTATCGCAATCCTATTTTAAATTTTAATTAATTTTTATATTAAAAAAAAAGGTTCCCACCACCACCCCACCCCACCCCACCCCACCCCACCCCACTCCACTCTACTCCACTCCACTCCCAAAATACGAGCAAGGAGGGATTTCTCCCCCCGGGCGACCGGGAGGGAGAAATGCCTCCTCCTTCGCCTGGAACCGTGGGGAGAAAGGGATTTCGCCACGAATAGGGAGGAGAAATCCCCCCTATTTCGCCGCGATGGGAGAGATACTCCCTATTTCACGGCGAAACCAAAGGGATTTCGAGAGCATTAGGGAGGGGAGAAAGGTCGTCGTCTTGGAGAATATCATAACTGCAAATTTTGCAAAAAGAAAGAAAAAGAAAAAGGAAAAGAAAAGATTCATCTGGATGATTTCGGAGACTTTGTTGATGATGAATGTTCAAAGATTGAAAAAATCAGCGAGCATGCTGACAGTGCTTACCAGTCTGAATAACTGGTTCTACATTATTGGCCTGATGTTTTCCGGTGAAACGTGTGCCAATAAGAAGACATTCACATGCCAGACAATCAAGAGAATTTTACCTTTCTGAAGGATTTGAAAAATGGTGGGTCCATCCACTACCAAAAGTCTTTCTGAACGACAAAGGGAATCAACTTTCAACAAAATCAACTGCTCATCTACAAGAAAAGTCAAAATCACTATTCATCCACAAAGACAAATAGTGAAAAGTAGATTCTTTTTACAAAACCAAAGGCAATAATGGAGAAAATGCGAAGAATCCAAACCAACTTTTGAAAAAGGAGAATACAAATTGTACACAAGTCGCAAGGAAAGCATCTTGCTTGATCTATTTAAGGAATTCATTTCGGACATTGGAGGCGAGTTTTTCCCAAGTTTACTAGAAATTTCTTTCTTGTAATTTTGAATTCAGAAATGCTTTGTAACTAAACTACATTAGAGACATTAGATCCTTTGGATCAACCTTGTAATTAAATAAACTAAAGAGAGTTTTCTCTTTAAGCCTTGTGGAATAAAACTATGTTTTAATTTCACTACTCTTCATATGTATTACCTTGCACGGATCTCATAACATCCACCATTACACCATCGAGCGTGTGGTCATTCAACATGTGGTGTCATGGATCTAGGAGTGAGGCAGAGCAGTATATAAAGAGGCACCAATCAATTACAGTAAAGCTTATTTTGAGAATTATTTTTAGTTTATAATTACATGGTGTCCATATGGTATCTAATGTTTCTAGTTTTCATTAATTGTTTAAAATTTTCGATCTTTCCGCAGTTTAAATACATTTCTAAGTATGCATTTAAAAATGGTATCAGAGCCTAGTTTACATTAGATAATGAATAATTGCGTAATGTACGACGGATATACCTTTAATTTAGAGTGTTATTATGCTCTATATGAATTTCATTATAACAAGTGTTTACAAATGAGAACTTATAGAAATATAAGTTTATACAGAAATGCATATAGATTTCATGAAAATGAAAGAATTATTGCATTAACAAAATACAATTTTGAAATATGATTGATTGTGATATATGTGAACTTTGTCATGCATTATACCTTAAACCATATCACTTCACATGATTGATTGTGATATATGTGAAATACATATACTTACATTAACAGCTGAATATGAAATTTATAAATTTCATGAAAGTACATATAGAGAAAATTTATTTGCAAATGTTCACCGTATTTCTTTAAGAAGAAAGAAACAACAAATGATAAATGCTTTACGTGTTTATGAAAAAAGTGTACAAGAATTTATTATATACTATGTTCTACATCATCATGCATCATGATTAATTGTAGATTATGTAATGCATACATTAGTTCTTTTACAAATAAATACAGTTTGTATGAATTTTATGAAGAATATATATTTCAATTAACAAAAATTGATTTGGAATATATAGATAATTCTATTAGAATAAATATAAGAAACCGGAGAGATAAACATAAGACATCTTATAAAGAAAGTGTTAAAGAGTTTATCTTACATTACGTCATATATCATTATATGAATTAAAATAGAAAATTCAGTAGAAAACGAAATTGATGAAGTTTTTGAACAAACTGAATCACTTGGAAACTCTTCAAAAGAAATTCTAATTTCTGACAAGAAATTGGAAAAAATTTGTAGAAAAAATTTGACATTAGATTCAAAAAATTTGACATTAGATTCAAGTGAGGTGTTTGTACAACCAAACTTCATTAATAGATACATTAACAAGAATAGACATATTTTTTATGGAGTCTCCCAAAAAGAATTTGCTATTCATGTTCAACACACTTATGGTAAAATAGGAATTTCCCTTCTTACCAAACAAGACATTAATAAAGCCAAGCAAAAGATTGACTTGGATGACAATAAAAACCTTTACTGGATCATGATAGGAGCCATTCGGATTCAACTCCGTAGCACACTATCTGACAAAATTGATCAACCAATCTCAATGGGATTGATTGATGAAAGGATAAAAAATCCAAAGGAAGGCTGTTTAGGCTCTGATACCATTTTTAAATGCATACTTAGAAATGTATTTAAACTGCAGAAAGATCCAAAATTTTAAATAATTAATGAAAACTAGAAACATTAGATACTATATGGACACCATGTAATTATAACCTAAAAATAATTCTCAAAATAAGCCTTACTGTAATTGATTGGTGCCTCTTTATATACTGCCCTGCCTCACTCCTAGATCCACAGCCTGCACATGCTGAATGGCCACCTGTCTGATGGTGTAATGGCTGGATGTTATGAGATCCGTACAAGGTAATAAATATGAAGAATAGTGAAATTAAAACATAGTTTTATTCCACAAGGCTTAAAGAGAAAACTCTCTTTAGTTTATTTAATTACAAGGTTGATCCAAAGGATCTAATGTCTCTAATGTAGTTTAGTTACAAAGCATTTCTGAATTCAAAATTACAAGAAAGAAATTTCTAGTAAACCCGGAAAAACTTTGCCCTCCAATGTCTGAAATGAATTCCTTAAATAGACTGAAGCAAGATGCTTTCCTTGCAGCTTGTGTACAGCTGTATTCTCCTTTTTCAAAAGTTGGTTTGGATTCTTCTGCATTTTCTCCATTATTGCACTGGTTTTGTCAAAAAGAATCTACTTTTCACTATTTGTCACTGTGGTTGAATAGTGATTTTGATTTTTTTACTGGAGATGAACAGTTGATTTTGTTGAAAGTTGATTCCCTTTGTCGTTCAGAAAGACTTTTGGTAGTTGATGGATCCACCATTTTTCAAATCCTTCAGAAAGGTAAGATTCCTTGATTGTCTGGCATGTGAATGTCTTCTTATTGGCACACGTTTCACCAGGAAACATCAGGCCAATAATGTAGAACCGCTTATTCGATCCCGGTAAATCTTTGTCGGCATGCTCGCTGATTTTTTCAATCTTTGAACATTCATCATCAACAAAGTCTCAGAAATCATCCAGATGGATTTTTTCTTTTCCTTTTTCTTTTTTCTCTTTCTTTTTGCAAAATTTGCAGTTATGATATTCTCCAAGACTGGACTTTAGTTCTTCACATAAATGTCCATTATATTCGGAGGTAGTGTTAAAAGTATTGTAAAAATTCTTTTCAAAATTATAGATAATTTTTACTGCTTCTGAAGAGATTGTAGACCCAGTCTTACTGGTCATAAGGATGTATTTGGAATGAAAATTGACTTTGGCTTTTGACTCGCCATTAAATGTCTTTAAACTGGTAACCATTATTTGAAAAGATAATGATCTCCAGTCCTCAAGTATTAGCTCACTAACACTTGATGAATTTGTCCCTTTTGGTTGATCCAAATAGACTTGTTGAGAAGTTTTAATTTGGATATGGTGGTAACCCTTGATAAGGATATTGTTTTCATCCCAAAAGGAATCGTACTTGTGATTTTCAAAATTATTTGCAAGTCTTGATCTTTAACAACAAATTTTTGAAATCTTTGAGACATCAGAAAAAGCTTTTGATCAATTAGAGATAATTCATTGAAATCGGACCGAGAATTATCATCTTAATTAATCCACAAAAAAAAGCATTTCTGACAAATGTAGGTTCAGCTCCTTCAAAGAAAATGAACTGACCGAATTTTTTCTCAAAAGTTCCAATGTATGTTTGTTCAGGAGCAGAATCCCCAATGATTCTTGCTTCTTCTTCAAGAGTAAGAAAGTCTTGAAGACCAATGTCAGAAATTGTTGAAACTTCTTTAGTGTGGATCTTTCCTAAGGTTTTGAACCTATCGGGAAGAATTTCTGGAATGGTTTGAACAGCTTCTTTGTATGAGAAATTTCTGAATTTGAGGTTATCAGAGATTGGTGGAGTAAATGTAGGCATCCTCGGTCTTGATCTGATGTCTTTTTGAAAAGGCTGAGGCCTTAATGACAATTCAGTATGGTCAAAGAGTTGTCTGTAAGGGATTGGGCTTGTACCTTTAGTTTGGTGGAATTGGTTGAAAGATGTTTGGACTTCAAGAAAGGATTTGAAGCTTTTGTGTTTGTATGGTTTTCCTTTTACTAAAGGTTCAACCTGTTCCCAATTTGTATAATATCCTTGGTTAGGACCATCGAATATTACATAGAATTTCTTTCCTGCTATTGCAGTGTTAAATCCCACAAGGGGTGTAGTGTCTTTCTATTTAGGACTTGAAATGCCCTTTGCAGATTTTGGATTTTGAATATCCATTGGTTCTTGCGAGCTTGACTCAATTGGATCACTTGAAGGTAGTTTGGTTTCATTACTTTCAGTAATGTTGTCTTTTTTCTTTTTCTGAAGATTAAGGATTTTCTTTTTGATTACCTATATCTCCATTTCTTTGATTTCAACTTGTTCTTCAAGTTCTTCGATTTGTCTCATCAATGTCTCGCTATTTTACCCGCAACAATTCAATTCACGAGTTAAAGAATCAAAGAAGATAATTATCTTTACTTTTAATAATGTCAATGTCGAAGTCATAATGTGAAAACCACATTTGCCATCTTATTAGTCTTCCTTGTTTGTAGTCAGGGTGAATTTTATATTTTAAAAAGGATTTACAAACAGATGAATCTGTTCTAACAAGGAATTTGTTTGACATAATGTAAAGTCTAAATTTTGAAATTGCTTTTTTCATTGCCAAAATTTCTTTTTCATTTATATGATAATTCTTTTCTGAATCTGTAAAAGTTCCAGAAGAGTAACTACATAAATGTTCTTCATTTGTAAAAACGTTTTTAGCTTTCAATACTCCCCCTCAAAAATCTTGGGAAGCATCCGATTCAATTATCATTTTATCATCTGGTAAAGGATGATAAAGAGAATGAAGATTTTTTATTTTTGATATAATCTTTTGGATGTAAAGATTATCTTCTGTTGTCCATTGCCATTTGTAATTTTTCTTTAGTTTCTTTTGAAGTGGTGCTCTTATTTTTGCAAGGTTTGGGATAAATGATTCAGCATAATTTAAACAACCTAAAAATCTCATAAGTTGTTTTGGGTCTGTTAAATCATTTGGAAATTTTTGGATATGATCAAGGATATGAGGATTAAGTTGTTTAAAACCGTAAGCTATTTCTAATCCAAGGTATCCAATTTTTTCTTTGAAAAGTTCTGCCTTTTTCTTTGACAAAACTATTTCTTCTTTTTGGACTCTTTTGAGGAATTGCAAAACATGTATCTCATGATTTTCTTCATTTTCAGAGAAAACTAAGATATCATCAATGTAAACACAACAAAAATCATTGAGTTCTTTGAGTGTATTATCCATGTGTCTTTGAAAAATACCTGGAGCTTGTTTAAGGCCAAATGGTACAACTGTCCATTGGAAGTGTCCTTGTGGACAACTAAATGTTGTAAGTGGTTTTGTAGATTCTTCAAATCTGACTTGATAAAAACCAGATTTTAAATTAAATGATGAAAAGATCCTTTTACCTTTTATAAGGTGGAGGAGGCTTTGTATATTTGGAAGAATGTATCCATCAGCTTTCGTGATTTTGTTAAGCTGGGAATAATCTATGACCATTCTAGCTTTTCCTCTTCTTATTTCAGCTTCTTTCCTAACCATAAAGGTTGGAGAGGAGAAAGGAGATTTACTAGGCTCAATGACTCCTAGTTCAAGAAGTTCTTTGATTTGACTAGAGAATTCCTCTCTATCTTTTGGACTGTATGCCATTGCTTTGGCACGAACTATTTTTCCTTTGAATTTATCAAGAATTTCAATTTTTGCTGTAAAATTTCCTTTATTGATCTTTGAATCTAAAGGATTTTCTGAGCAACATTTTTCAATTTCTTTTCTTTTTGAATTGATTTGGAATATTTCTAATTCTTCATTAGAAATAAAAATGTTTGAATTTTTTGTAATATTTTCTCCTTTTGGAAGAGAAAATTTTTTTGAATTTGGAATTTTGAACATTTTTAAAAAAATTTCTTTTAAAGAGTTAAAAGCTAAGGCTTTTCTTTTCTTTAAAATCCAGATTTTTTTATTTTGTACAGTGAAACTAACTGAGTTGATTTCTTGTATAAATGGATGGTATAACTGACAAAAGTTATTTCCAATTATGAAATCAATTCCTGTTTCAAGTTGATAAACTGTCGGGATTTTAAATCCAAAAGTTTGGAGAGAGGAGTTGTGATTTCCACAAATTCCTACACTAATGTTTTTAACTACTTTTGAAGAAGAGATTTCTGAATTATTCGCAATTTTTAATTTTAAGGTTCTTTCAGAAAAGATCCGAAATTGTTCTGGAATAATCCATTTGCTTGCAGTGCATACAGATGCTCCTGTATCAATGTAAGCATGAATTGTGAATTTTCTATATCCTTCAAAACTAAGTTTGATAGGAATGTAGATAGAATTAGGATTGGTAATGTTCTTGTTACTCATAATCAGAGGATTACGGCGATGAATAATCGATTACAGTGTCATAGACAAGTAATACCGGATTCTCAGATCACTAGGGTCTTCAACTGGATAAAACCTTGTTTTTCAAAAAAATTAACGATTTGACACGGTCTTCGTTTCCAATTCTTGCGGGGCACTCATTTGCATAGTGTCTCGATTCATTCAGAGCCAACATCCGCAATTTTTCTTCTTTTGAGGACAAAATTTTTTTTATCTTCAGTTTTTCCTTTTTTAGGTTTACTATATTTTTTAAAGAATCTCTTTTTCTTAAAGAATTTCTTTTTATATGGTTTTTTGTATTTTTTGAACCTACAACTTTTTCTTCTTGGTTTTGAGTTGATTTTCTTTTTCTTTCGAGTTGCACCCGTAATGTCACGGAATCTGTCAATGTATTTACTACAAACAAATCCTAGGATTTACGGAGTCTTTTTTTTTCACTGGTTCTTACAAGATGTGCTTGCTTGCATTTTTCTGCAAGTAAGTTTCTTGTAACAGTAATTGCTAATCCTAAAGAGGAATCAATTTGCATATTAGCTTTGAAGTTGTCTGTGCTAGGTTCTTGTATTTTAATGACTTCATTAAAAAGAATGATGACTTCATCATTGAATGGATAAGGAAGTTTTCTCATAAATTTTTCTGTTAACTGTTTCCATTCTGTTGGAGGACAAATGTAATAATATTTTGAGAATTCACAAGTGTATTCTTCAAAATAGCACATATTACAAATTGTCATTTTTTCCAAGTGGTTTAAAGCATCTCCTTGATCAATTGTTGATCTGACGCTTTTGTAGGCTTCAAAGGTTTGACCAGTAAAGTGTTTGTAGATTTGTTCCACAATCCTTTTGATGAATTGAGGAATGTTTCCACGGGTTTCAAGCTAGAGAGCATTTTTTGTTTCGTAGCTAAAAGTAGTAAGAAAAGTTTTTACATTTCCTCTTGTGCTTGAAATGACATAGTGCCATGAGTTTTGTTCATCTCTATGTATTTTTTTATGTATGATCATTGAAATCATGATATTATTATACCAATCTTCAATGACTGTTTCTGGGTTAATTACACAATCTAAGTCAAGAATCTTAACATCAATAGGTAATTTTTTGGGCTTGTGTAGAAGATATGAAGGATCAATTCCGTTATCTTCATAAGGTGCTGGTCTAGGAGTGAAGTCTCCTATTGGTCTTTTTCCATCTCCTTTTGGGTTTGAAGATAAAGGTTTATAGTCCATTGGGACTACTTCTTACTCAAATTTTGGTTCTCTAATTTTTACTCCGATGTCTGTATTTGTGAAGAATCTTTCATGAATGATTGTTTCTTCTTCAGAACTTTCTGAATTATCGTAGATTGGGATTGGATCATTGATTTCTGGAGGATTTTCAATAGATTTAGCTGTGAGGATGAGTTCTTGATCATTTATGTTGACTTTTTTGAAGATAGAAGCGATCTTCTCAAGTTCACTTGTCTTCAAAAGCCAATAAAACATTAAGATGTCCTAAATCATTAGATGATTCATAAATGTCTTCAACGAATTTTCTCACATTAGTCATTCTGATTCTGAATTTTCAAAATCGAATTTTCCTTTTCTTGAATTTTTCTGTTTTTCTGTAAATTCCTCCATTTTTTGAAGAATTTCATATTTTTTAGCAGGTTCAATTCTTGATGTTGATGTAATAGGGTTTTTACTTACGCTATAATAATAGCCGAGTGTTGATCTAAAGATTTTTCAGTTTTAGAATGATAATCTTTGAGGTCATTTCTTAGTTCTTCTATAATGTCTTTTAAAGCTTTTATTTCTTTCAAGATATCGCCTAATGACATTATTTTTCTTTTAAGAGAACATTGGCTAATTTATTAACTGTTTCTTTAATTTCTTTAATTTGCCTTTTTTGACTACTTTGAGGAATGCCTTCTTTCCACCTATACATAGGATCTTTCCTAATAGATGTTGAATGTAGAAGTAAAGGTCTTTGTTCTTTAACAAGAGTCCTTTTTTGTTCAAGGTCAATTTGCATTGATCTTCTTGCCGGTTGGACAAGCCAATCAAATTCTGTTTCTTTGTGTTCAAGGTAGTCTGAGAATAAAGGATCAATCTTTATTCCTTTAGGCTCCTTGACAATTGTCATATTATGTTGGTTATGGATTGCATAACTCACAAGATATGAAATTGAAAAAGGAACATTGTTGTCTTTGACTGAATCTTTTCTTCCGTAATTGAATACGAATGAAAGAATTCCATAAAAGTTTTGGTTATGAAGGCTTATAGAAAGTCTTGGGTGTGATGTGAAAATTAATTTTTCACATGCAAGGTTTCCATTTAGGGATCCTAAACAGCCTTCCTTTGGATTTTTTATCCTTTCATCAATCAATCCCATTGAGATTAGTTGATCAATTTTGTCAGATAGTGTGCTACAGAGTTGAATCCGAATGGCTCCTATCGTGATCCAATAAAAGTTTTTATTGTCATCGAAGTCAATCTTTTGCTTGGCTTTATTAATGTCTTGTTTGGTAAGAAGGGAAATTCCTATTTTACCATAAGTGTGTTGAACATGAATAGCAAATTCTTTTTGGGAGACCCCATAAAAAACATGTCTATTCTTGTTAATGTATCTATTAATGAAGTTTGGTTGTACAAACACCTCACTTGAATCTAATGTTAAATTTTTTCTACAAATTTTTTCCAATTTCTTGTCGAAATTAGAATTTCTTTTGAAGAGTTTCTAAGTGATTCAGTTTGTTCAAAAACTTCATCAATTTCGTTTTCTACTGAATTTTCCATTTTAATTCATATAATGATATATGACGTAATGTAAGATAAACTCTTTAACACTTTCTTCATAAGATGTCTTATGTTTATCTCTCCGGTTTCTTATATTTATTCTAATAGAATTATCTATATATTCCAAATTAATTTTTGTTAATTGAAATATATATTCTTCATAAAATTCATACAAACTGTATTTATTTGTAAAAGAACTAATGTATGCATTACATAATCTACAATTAATCATGATGCATGATGATGTAGAACATAGTGCATAATAAATTCTTGTACACTTTTTTCATAAACACGTAAAGCATTTATCATTTGTTGTTTCTTTCTTCTTAAAGAAATACGGTGAACATTTGCAAATAAATTTTCTCTATATGTACTTTCATGAAATTTATAAATTTCATATTCAGCTGTTAATGTAAGTATATGTATTTCACATATATCACAATCAATCATGTGAAGTGATATGGTTTAAGGTATAATGCATGACAAAGCATTCCATTTCAAAACTGTATTTTGTTAATGCAATAATTCTTTCATTTTCATGAAATCTATATGCATTTAAAAATGGTATCAGAGCCTGGTTTACATTAGATAATGAATAATTGTAGAATGTGCGACAGATATACCTTTAATTTAGAGTGTTATTATGCTCTATATGAATTTTATTATAACAAGTGTTTACAAATGAGAACTTATAGAAATATAAGTTTATACGAAACTATTTTTCCTTTGAATTCATCAAGAATTTCAATTTTTGCTGTAAAATTTTCTTTATTGATCTTTGAATCTAAAGGATTTTCTGAGCAACATTTTTCGAAAAGGTTTGCAATTTCTTTTCTTTTTGAATTGATTTGGAATATTTCTAATTCTTCATTAGAAATAAAATGTTTGAATACAAATAAACTGTATGCGAGAGGATTTCGCGAGCATTAGGGAGGGATTTCTCTTCTCCCGGTTGTCGTCGGCCATGACTTTCTCCCTCCTCTTACTCAGTATTTGGGGCGTGGTGGGGGTGGGATGGGGGTGGGGTGGAAACCTTTTTTTTTAATATAAAATTATTTAAAATTTAAAATAGGATTGGTCCAAGAAATCTTGTGGCTCAAAAGTCGGGTTGGATTGGTCCAAAGAATATGAGATCATATAAAATCGAGTTGGGTTGAGCATAAGTAAAATTTTATTTTGCGACAAATTTATTTTTCTTCTTGTTGTAATGATAAAATTAAAGTTTGAATTTTAAATAATATGATTATTTAATAATAATAAAATAATTTTAATTAGCACATTTGTTAATAATTATGAATTTCAATTTTGGTTATTTTATAATAATTCATAAAATATTCAAAATAATTTAGTATATTATCAATTTGTTAGTTTTTTTTAATTTTTACTAAAAAAATTAAAGTATCGGACTCATTTTCACTTTTTTAAAGGTTAGGAATCAAATTGCAAATTTCTTAAGATTAGGGACCATTTGCGCCAATTGAAAGGTAGAAAAAAAAATATAACTTGACAATTTTACCCCTGCTAATAAAGACAAAAAACAGTGATAGGGACCATTTGCGCACCTAAAAAGACCAATTGCGCACCTAAATGGATAGATTAGGGACCATTCCGCCAAAAATGAAACGTTAGGGACCATTTGCGCACTAATGGCAAACGTTAGGGACTATTTGCGCCAATTTCCCTATCTTTTATTAGTCTAAGGAAACATTACAAATTTGAAAATAGCAAGATACGATTCATGTAAGAACAACTTCAATCCCCACCTCAAATATTAACAAAATACAATATTGTAATAAGATTAAGTATTTTTCCATTCCTTTAAAGTTAAAATGTTACATTTGACTACAATTCACAACACCTGCATAACTAAGTCGAAGAGGGATCACTTTTCCAAGAGTTTACAGACATCTGAAACAAACCTACGGATAAGAACACAAAGAGGAATAGTCATCAGCAAAGAACATAAACACTGCAAAGAATAGTCACTAGCAATAATCAATCTAGAGATACTTCACAACTCCCTATTTAGAAGAGCCAAAAGCAAAGGATTCATAACTGTATATGTTGGCGGATTTTGTGTATAAGTGACTCCAAGAAACCGAATGAAAAGATGATGATATTCAAGCCGGGTAAGTGTTGAACACTTTGTTCTTAAGTCAAATTTACCTCGCAATTGTGCCTACGGTATATGGCAATCGACTCCCAAGATACAACGACTTCCGCTTGTATTTGTAGCACTTCCAAACACAAGCACAACGAACCAGAAATGGTGTTTGTACTCCAAAGATGTAAATGAAATGAAAAACCAGAAATTCAAGCAACAAATGTAAGAATTTTTTATTCAAGAATGATGAAATATGAGTGGATTGTCATGCAAATGTTTTCTGTATCAATTCTCTGTCAAAATGGACGTCCAAGAGTCCTATTTAATGTTGAAGATCGGTTGAAAACGAAAAGGTATAGAACCAATTCGTGCAACACTTCAAAAGGACTTGTCTGTTCACGCAAACCTATGCAATCGCAAGGTACAAATTTTAGAACATAACTTGATCCAGTTTAACCATGCGATCGCAAGGCTTTGTCTCCTGCAATTGCATGGAAGGACCCAAAACCATTTTGCTTAAAATTTAGGCAGGTTGCGATCGTAAGGTATTATACCTATGCGATCGTATGGTCAAAACTTGACTCAAAATTGTCCTTTTCCGTAATTTCTCATTCATTCGATATTGGTTTCGAGATGCCAAATATACCCTTCAATACATGCAGAGAAATCGACCTCATGCGACCGTCCGGCGAATTCGAACCCCGCGACTTGTCCGGGCAGGTCGATCCCCGTTTCTCCGAAGCGGCGAAATAGTAAACTATTTGCCTAAACAGAATTGGGTCGGGTTTGTATTTTGGCCAAGTTGACACGAAGTCACTTAGTCAATTTCTCAAATTTTAAACCAATTTCCAACAGTATATGATCTAAATATTCCAAATAAAAGATACAACATTTTATAGAGCAAATCGATAGATTACATGTGCCTTCAATTACAAAGAAAATATACTCCCATCTCTATATGTTAATTTTACAAACAATTAGTGAAACTCTTCCATCAAGAACAAATTATATGAGTGATATTTTCAGGTTTTCGGATGATTATTCTCAACTATACATGGTAAAGAAACCAATGCTAGAATATCAAGTGATAGTTTATTTCCTTGCTCTATGATAGGTTTACATTTAACAACCGATATTTTAGTACCTTCTGCATCTCTACTTCAATATAGAATATCTAGTTATAGAATATCTATTTGAACTTGAAACACAAGCATTAACATGAAATTCTAGTATCTTTTTTAGGTAAAAAAACTACCATGTATCCCCAATTTTCAACTAATAAAGCAACACATAATTACTCAAATATCATAATTCATTCATAATTCATTATCAAACCAAAGTATATAAACTGGATATAGCAAATTACTTGCGAAGTAGAATTTTTCCTAATAAGAGTAAAAACAGACGCCCATAAAGACTTTTAACCATTTCTTCAATAGCTTTCCTAGTTGTCGCACGTTGACCCGTTTCATCGTTTTCCCAACATCCTTGGTGAGAGATAGCAACACATACGACCACGAGTAATGTGCATATCTAGTTTCTCTTCAAATAAAAAAAAAGTCATAAATATACATATTAAACGTCATTCTTAAACTTAAGAAATTCTTCTCATCGACAATATAAATAGATAGAATAAAAAAGTAAATAACAAATAATAACAAAAGCATGAAGAGAAAAATATAACCTTTTTTTTTAGTCAGAAAAATAGAACTTGTTGGAAAAAAAAAACAAAATATTACTATCAGATTTTGTTGGAGTCCTTCACTTAGCTATCACAAACTCAAAGAACAGATGTACCTATATATATATATATATATATATATATATATATATATATATATATATATATCTCAATGATTAATTAGTTTCTAGCATACCTCTACAGAGAGCAGTTGTTTCTAATACACAAGTTTATTTTCTATTTTTGTATTATCTTTTATTCATAGGTTGAGTTAGGTCGAACACCCAGCCCGGTGACAAAGTGCAAACTCAATCTATGAATATTAGATCCAAATTCCAAAGAGTCCAAATAACACACAAAAAATTCCCTAAAGTTAGTCTAGATTACAATTGGGTAATCAAACCAATTCTAAGTCTCTAAGTTCAAAAAATTATCTCAGTAAGTACTTGGATACATCATAAGTAACTTGTTCCATAATGGAATTACCAAAAGACAGCAAATTTATTTTGAAATCACATATCATAAACTTTCGAATATGAATCCATGTGATATCTAAAGACTATCCTTGATATTTATCACTACCACTTGCAGAGATGGTCAAAAGAAAAGAGCTCATGAACAAGCATTTTGCCTCCATTAGTACATGGTCTAAGAAATGATTTATAATTTATCATATGATTGATCACATAAATGGACTAATTAGATCATAGGGATATTAATCAATTTGTCTGAATAGCTTTTGACCTTAATAAATCTCCAAGGACACCTTCTTATTTTCTCATTTTAAATTACAGACTCAAAATGTGCTTGCTACTACCTTATTATATGTGATCCAACCACAAGCTTCCATCTCTTTCACAATTACACTCGAATAAAATCTCTCTGATTTCAAATCTTAACAATGTGATGAACATGTATCTTAACCATTTTTTCCCTTCTCCTTCTTATTTAGTACGACACTCTCTTACAATCTGGGAATGATACAAGTCCTCTAAATTGCGCGCAATTCTATAAGCATACCGTGTGGTAGAAGTTGGAAAACCACTTGAATATATATCAATAGGAAACTATGAAGTGATTTAGCCACAAGCTATCTCAGATGAAAGGTTCACAGGTGAAATGGCTTCAGTAAGATGTATCTATAGTGCAAGGAAACAACACTGATGATCAGAACTAAGAAAGGCAGCAGATCCTTAAAAAGATTGCATACATGGTCGGTCAGAATCTCTCACCTTTAATTTGAATTTTGACACGAATATTTCTTGATCTTGCCAAAACAAAAGGGATGATGGATCCTACTACTTTCAATATCGAGCAGTATTAGAGGAGATACACAAGCTTCAAGGTGTGGGCACCCAAACAATAACCTTAGTCCACTTAGGAAATACCAGTCTCTAGTCTCTAGACGATGATTGTGAAAACAGGCATGAGGTATACACTAATGGATCTTTATGATAATTAACAAATTACATATTAACAAATATTCACTTATCATATTTGATATTTACCTCGTTGGTATAATTATATTTATAGTAAGATATCATATATGTAATATTTCTGTATTTAGGTAGATTCTCTTCTTACTAGTATATATACATTGTACTCTTGTAATATTCATTATTCAATTGAATCAATATAGAGAATTATTTCTCCACACATATTCTCTTTTATATTTCTTCATCTCTTTCATATTTCTTCATGGTATCAAAGTGACGATTCTGAGCAACGATGTCTGATACAAAAATCATAGAAGCGACGATTGTCCAATCGGATCCTATAGCTCTACAGCAATCCGATCATCCCGGCTTAATCCTTGTTTCTAAACCACTTGATGGAAACAATTATGGACAATGGAGTAACGCTATGAGAATTGCCCTCATCACCAAGAATAAAATTAGCTTCATTGATGAAAAGATCAAAGTGAGAAGCAAAAGATGAGAAGTATTCTATTTGGGAACGAAGTAATCACATGGTACTATCATGGATATTTAACTCGATTATATCCGAGATATTCTTTGAAAGTATCATATATTCCGAATCTGCCACAGAAGTATGGAACGACCTACGAGATCGATTTTCTCAAGGTAACAACGGCGAATATATCAGATTCGCCAAGAAATTGCTGAGCATCGACAAGAAAATCAATCGGTGTCAGCTTATTACACCAAATTAAAAGGACTATGGGATGAATTGAGTTTTTATCACAACCCAATTGGATGCACTTGTGGGAATCTTAAGGCACTAGCTGCAAGGGATGAGAAGGAGAAGGCCATGCAATTCCTAATGGGGTTGAATAATTCTTATTCTACAGTTCGAGAAAACATACTTATGATGAGCCCCTTCCCACATACCAGAAAGGTACACGCTATTTTAATGCAACATGAAAGACAAGTTGAAGTTGCAACACATCGTGAAGGGCAACATTCAATCAATTGGGAGAAATCAAATCGGAAAAGTGACAATCGGCCCAACAGGTTGACCGGTTCATCCTATCGGTCAACCCGCTTCGATGAAAACCGGACGAGAAAAAAGTCGCCCACTGTGGGATGACTGGCCATGTTGTTGATACCTATTATTTTATCCATGGCTTCCTTCCAGGGCACGGTTTCATGGAAAGGACGTGAAGCCACAAAACAAATGCTTCACAAACACCGCCGCCACTTCTACACCTGACCCAAAGGAAGGAAAAATCCTCATAACCAAGGAATACGAGCAGATCATGACACTTCTAAAAGACAAGACGGGTAATGATAAGTCTCATATTAATACATCAGGTATCAATTCTTCTACTACCTCTTTGAGTAATTCATAGATTATTGATAGCAGGGCCACTGACCATATGACGAATGATGGGATCGTTGAAAATAAATCCATGCCAAAGCACAAAACTGTTCAATTACCAGATGGGAGTCATGCCCTTATTAAATCTATTGGTGTTGTGAACTTAGGGAATAATATGACTATTAATGATGTGCTTTATGTTCCCAACTTCAAAGTTAATCTGTTATCTATCAGTAAACTTACTAGAAAGTTAGGTTGCTCTGTGACATTTTTCTCTGATTTTTGTGTCATGCAGGATTTGACTATGAAGAAGACGATTGGCTTGGGAAGGCAGAGTAACGGCCTATATTACCTTTCACAAAGACCGCAAATACATCATACTGCCACTCGTTCTACCAATCTGTGGCATAGACGTCTTGGACACCTTTCAGCCTCACCTCTTCAATTCCTAGCACAAAATGTCTTAGATATTAGTTTTGATTCTCACGATATTTGTGATGTATATCATTTGACAAAACAATCTAGATTGCTCTTTAAAGTTAGCCAAATTTCTAGTAATAAACCATTTGATTTAATTCATTGTCATTGTGATATCTGGGGACCTCATAGAATTTATTCTTATTCGGTGCTAGATATTTCCTTACAATCGTTGATGATTTCTCTCGCTATACTTGGGTACACCTTATGCGTCACAAATCTGAAACTTATGGTATAATTAAGAATTTCTTTGCTTGGGTTAAAACACAACACAACCTGCCTATAAAAGTCCTAAGATCTGATAATGGCCAAGAGTTTTTATCATTGCAAGCATTTTTAGATCAAAATGGTACTAATTTTCATAGGTCATGTCCCTATACCCCTCAACAAAATAGGAGTAGTCGAGAAAAAATACCGCCACCTTCTTAATGTCACCCGTGCCATTCGATTTCAAGCTAACCTTCCATTAAAGCTTTGGGGGGAACATATCAAAACGGCTTGTTATCTTATCAACAGGATACATTCTCCATTGCTTTCACATAAAACACCTTACAAAAGATTACACAAGAAATTACCACCTTATTCCCATTTGCGTGTCTATGGTTGCCTATGTTTTGCCACCAACCTTAAACCCAGCCATAAATTTGACACACGGGCCAGACGGTGTGTGTTTCTTGGATACTCCTTAGGACAAAAAGAGTACCTTTTATATGACCTCACCGATAGAAAACTAGTGGTGTCCCGAAACGTGGTGTTTCATGAAACCATATTTCCATACGCCTCCTAGCTAAATGACGACACCAACTCCATCCCATTACCACAGTCTATGCCTCTGGATGTTGAAATGCCATATTTACCTTACCTTGAGGACCAACAAATAGTAGAACCTGATTCCTTGCTTGAAGGTCCCGCACACAGTGTTCAAACGGTCGACCGGTTCTCTCATCCGTTTCAATAGAGAGTTCAAACGGGTCGACCGTCTGGTCAGCCGGTTCCCTCATCCGTTTCTACAGAGAGTTTAAACGGTCAACCGTCTCATCATACCGATCGTCCGGTTGAGCAGTTTTCTCCACCTTCACCTGACACACAGCCATACCAACCTCCTGTCATACCCAATGATCAAATTCGACGTTCTATAAGATCAATTCAAACCCCAATTCACCTGAAAGATTACTATATCAACCATGCTCTACCTACTCAAACCAGGTCTCTTCTGGTCAAGTCCAGCACTCGGCATCCTTTATCAAAGTATGTGTCATATAACAATCTTTCTTCTATTCATCGTGCTTTTACATACAATGTTTCTCGTATTGTTGAGCCAGCAACGTTTGAGGCAGCATGTTAGGATCCTAAATGGGTAGCTACTATGAATGATGAAATTCGTGTCTTGGAAGAAAACAACACTTGGTCACTTGTCCCACTTCCTCCGGGTTCTCATCCTATTGGTTGTAAGTGGGTGTTTAAAGTCAAATTTAATTCTGATGGTACAGTTGAACGTTACAAAGCACGGCTGGTGGCAAATGGGTTTACATAACGAGAAGGGATTGATTATAATGAAACTTTCGCTCCAGTTGCAAAGTTAACAACAGTCAGATGCTTACTTGTTGTCGCCTCTATTCGCAACTGGATGCTTCATCAGATGGATGTACACAATGCATTTCTTCATGGTGTCCTTGCTAAAGAAGTCTATATGACTCCACCACCTAGATTTCATCGATAGGGAGAGACACCAATTGTATGTCGACTTTATAAATCTCTATATGGATTAAAATAGGCATCTCGTTCTTGGTTTCAAAAATTTGTATATGCTGTTATTCAGTTTGGGTTCAAACAATCACATGCAGATTATTCACTCTTTACCAAGGTCAGTGGTTATTCATTTACAGCTGTTCTATTATATGTGGATGATATGATTGTCACAGGAAACGATAAAGAAACGATTTCTTCCACGAAGACGTTTCTTGCATCTCAATTCAAGTTGAAGGACCTTGGCACATTAAAATACTTTCTTGGAGTAGAAATTGCTCGCTCGAGATCAGAGATTTCGATAAATCAAAGGAAGTATACTTTTGACATTCTTTAAGAGGCGGATTACTTGGAGCAAAACCCCGCAACATTTCCCATGGAGCGATCATCAAAATTTAATTCAACAGATGAAAAAATTGTTGATAGATCCCACATATTATCGACGGTTGGTAGGGAAGCTCATTTATCTCACCATTACTAGACCAAAATCTCATATTCGATCAATACACTCAATCGGTTCATGCAAGCACCTAGACAACTCTATATTGATCCAGTTCACCGATTGCTCCGATACTTAAAAGGAGCACCGGATTTAGGATTATATTTCCCATCAAGTGGAAAATTGCAGCTAGCGAGATTTTGTAATGCGATTGGGTGGAGATATTACTATCTGACGACGGTCGATTCACGGATATTGTGTATTCTTGGAAATGCACTTATATCATGGAGAAGCAAGAAGCAAACGATCGTGTGTCCAAATCTTCACAGCGAATGAATATAGGACAATGGCTTCCATTACTTGTGAGCTTACGTGGTTGAGACAGTTGCTGACAGACTTATGTGTGGATCACCCACAAGCAACAACCTTATATTGTGACAATCAAGCAGCAATACATATCGCTGCTAATCCAGTATATCATGAGAGGACAAAGCACATTGAAATAGATTGTCATATTGTTCGTGAACGAATCGTTAAGGGAGAGATCAAGACTGCATATGTCCCAAGCAATAATCAGATCACAGATTTATTTACTCAAGCACTAGGCAATGAGGCATTTCACAGTCTCACTCACAAATTGAGCACTTTTGACATACATGCTCCAACTAGAGGGAGAGTATTAACAAATATTCACTTACCATATTTGATATTTACCTCGTTGGTATAATTATATTTATAGTAAGATATCATATATGTAATATTTCTGTATTTAGGTAGATTCCCTTCTTGCTAGTATATATACATTGTACTCTTGTAATATTCATTATTCAATTAAATCAATATAGAGAATTATTTCTCCACACATATTCTCTTTTATATTTCTTCATCTTTTTCATATTTCTTCAATACACATTCATGCACCTTCACCTATTTCAAACGATGAGGCCTTGATCGAAAGATTCCTAGAATGCATGGTGGATGGATTAGTGATGGCGACGTATAGAGATGGAGTAGTAGTACTACTACTTTTCAAGTTTGGATAAAATTTCCTTTTCTATGTTGTTTGAGAGTCAGACGCTCTTTTATCTTTTAGTATTCCTCTTAGAGGATTACAAAAAATATGCAATTTATCAAAGTAGACACGTATGATGTATGTAACATAATTTGATTTCTTAATTTGAACATGAAATGTTAATGCATTTTCTATTCTATGATTTAAAGACAAAATAAATATTTAGGTCCAGAATTAAATGCTTATCTCACTTTCCTACATGTTGAATGTTACTCCATGTATGGAAGTTTGTTATTTATTATTTGATATATTTATATCTTGTGCATAGTATTGATCAAATATTAAAAAATAACACTTTTACACAACTTTAAAAAATTTAAAAACTCATGTGTGACACATATTTGACTAATATCCATTGGAACATAAATTTAATTTAATTATGTATTCATCTATTTGAGAATTTTAATAGTCATTTATGTATTTTATTAATTAGACATATGAAATTAAGTGGATTTATATACTATAGCTTATGTAAGAAGATGATATATAATGTAGTAATTTATGAATACATAATTAATGATAATTATATTAGTGTAAATAAATTGAATATTAAGAGAGAAAATGATAATTATATAGAATTTTAAGGAACAAAATAATATTAATGGAAAGACGGATTAGTAATTTATAAAATATCTCTGAGGGCATTATCATCCAAGAATTAATGTTTCTCCCCACTTATGTAATGTTTACACATTTTATAAGAACGTTACACATTTAATAAGAAATAAGATATCATGAATATATATATATATATATATATATATATATAAATATATAATATATTTTATATAATATTTATACAAAATTTTTAAAATTTACGAATAACGTGCAACACACGTTTGTAGTAACTAGTTTATACAAGATATGTCAAGTTCGAGTGAGTTTTGACCATTTTTACTAATGAATCGATTCACGATTCGGCCCGATTTAATACATGAAAATTAGTAAGAAGTGTTTAACATGTTAAATTTGATATGATTTAAGAACATACCTAACAATTTTCCAACGTGCCTTTTACTATCGACTGAAGGGGCTGAGCATTTTAGTTTCTTGATAATCTTGATTCATCTTCTTCGTAATTTTTGTTTACTTTTCATAAAAAATTTTGGTTTCATTAATTTAGTTTAAGACTTTGTCTTACTTCAATACAAGAATTTAAATATAAATTCTCTTACTTTGCTGGTACTTATTTGTTTATCTTAATAGATTTATTCTTGTGAGCATATGATTGATACATGCATGAAGCCTCACAAAAAGAAACGGAGATAATTATGAGTTCATATCATACACTACTATTATGAATTGAATTGAATAGATGGCACAATATTTATCAAAATTATACCAAAGACATATGTGGCACTCAATTTAGTAGCGAATAGGCTTTTATTCATATGTTTGCCACTATTAGGGTAAAATGAAAAACTACAACTTTCAGAAATCATTTTCCTCCTATAACGTCTCTCTCTTCTTACATTAGGAGTTGTTACACATTCAAGCTGAAGCAAAGCAACATTGGCCTTAGCTTAAATTTGTTACGCCTCTTGGACACTAATGTGAATTGTTTGATGTATTTGTTGACCTTTCTTACTTCGTCTATTTAAACTTTCTCCCAACTTATTGGAAGTTAATGGGAAATCTTGATCTATTTTGTCCTGTTTTTCTTTCTTGTCCGAATATATTTTTGTTATAATGTGAACGAAAAATAAGCAACAAAAATAACAAGAACACACAAATTTAACGTGAGAAACACTAGAACAGGAAGAAAAATCCAGAAGAGAGAATAATTCACTATATAAAAAATGATTATAAAGATGAGCTTATTTTCTAACTCTAGAATACATGTTATATATATACTGATAGGAATCCTAATTCTAATAAAACAAGTTTTCGTGTGAGAAGAATCATAATTCTGTTAAAATAAGTCATTGTGTGAGAAGAATCTTAATCCCGGCCCAACTAAATTTAGGGTCATCGAACTCTAACAATTAATCTCCACCTTGACATGAATTCCAATACAAGGAATAAATCTAATCTTTGATGAAACAAAATCTCCACCTCTTCCACAAAAGCTCCTAAGGACTAAACTCAACAATCAGTTCCAACCAAGTCTAAGCAATGCTCAAAAAATTTCAGTTTGTTAATACTTTGTCCATCAAGAAGTCGTCTTCTGCTTAGTTAAACCATTCCATTCTCACTTATATGTCCAAGACGTATATGCCATAATCTAGTAACATCTTCATCTGACAAAGAATGAGTAGTAACAGCTTTTTCACTAGTAATTATAGAACCCTGCAACACATATAACTTGGCAGTCCTTTTCAGTCATTTCATCACAATAAGAGCACCTTTGTTGGCCTTCATAACTCCACCTTCAGCAGTGAACTTGTACCCCTTTTCATCAAGAGTACCTAAAGAAAAAAGATTCCTCCTTAGATTTGGGACATGTCTTACATCACCAAATGTCCTGACAACCCCGTCAAATATCTTGACTCTGACCGTGCCAATATCAGCTATCTTACAAGGTACATTATTTCCCACCAATACACAACCTATTTCCCACCAATACAGAACCTTTAGAAACTATTTCATAAGTTGAAAACCGGTCCCTATTAGAACATACATGAAATGTGCAAGCTGAATAAAGAACGAGTAATTAGCACAAAATATCCATACCTTTTGAAGTCATTGTACAAATTGTCCCTACCTTTGAAATTTTGGCATTTTTACCCGCATCTACATATTTTTTTTGGGCAAAACATCCTTTCCGTCCATTGCCATCCAAAAACTACCATTGACTCACTTCCACAACACGACTCGTACCACAAAAGAGGGGTAATTTTGTCCATGTTGTCCATAAAAGAATAAATCCTTTTCTCTTCGATTTAATCACACTTTATCATAATTTACACCCATATATCTCATTTATTCATTAATAATTTAGTTTGGATTTTGAAATTTGTACTAATGGCGATTCATTCAGAACCCACGTTCAAATTCTATATATTACTCTCATCTTCACAGCCATTTTCACTGTACAACCAGTAGTTTCTATAGATCCGCCAGAATATTCTCCTTCTCCTTCTTCCCAACTACCCGTTGATGACATCTCCCCGTCTCCTGTGAGTCCGTCGATATTTTCTTCCGTACAAGATTTTTCTTCTTCGGCACCTCTGTACCATTAGATTTGTCCCCTGCACTGAATTTGTTTTCCCTATCTAAGAAACAATTTTTTGTAGTTAGATCACATAGATTGATGAATTGTTACCTTATTTATCACATGAGGAAGAAGTTATTTCAATAAAGAAAATTATCATTGCCAAATATTATGGGGCTAATGTTGAAGTAAAAGTTTGTCTTTTCCATGGAGGATACTTCATTAGCAGGCCAAAATTCTCTAATGTCTTCCCTTCCCAGGAGCCTTTCCAAAAGCATTCTTCAACTAAACTTTTGAATTGTGTAAAGTAGTGTAAAACTTCAGATTTGTGTTTTAAAGGATAAATCTAGGTGTATCTAGTACAATCATCCACAAACAATACATAGTACTTGAACCCTGAGGTGGAATTGATGGAAGATGGTCTCCAAACATCAGTATGGATTAAATCAAATAGCATTTGTACATGAGACGATGATAATTTGAAGGGTAATGCATGTGACTTGCCAAACTAACATGTTCACAAAAGGAAAAGCTTTTCTTACTGATAGTTTTGAATTTATTACAAGATGACTTTAAAACATGTCCTAATCTTCTGTGCAAGTTTTAACTTCTGAATCTAGAAAATTATTACTAGTAGACTTAGTATGCTGGTTTATGCTGGTGTTGAGAAGAGTATGGGTATCGTTGGGCTAATGGTAGATGGTTGAGCTTGTATTTGAGTTGTGGTTAGGCAGATTTAGTTGATATAATCCATCTTCAAGTTTCTCATGCACTAGAGCCTTCCTTGTTGGTAGGTCCTTCACAATCACATCCATTAGGAAAAAATTCAACAGATACATTGTTATCAGCAGTTAACTTAGAGACACTTATGAGATTTTTCTTTATTCTAGATACATGCAACAATTTATTCAGAACTAGTGTTTTATCAGAATCAACATCAAACCTTTTAAAGCCAGTATGAGATATTTGCAATGAATTACCATTACCTACCACCATTTTTTTCTTACCTCCATACTTCTTTGCTTCATCAACATTCTCCTTATCAGTAGTGACATGATGACTGACTCTAGAATCAAAGATACCGTGGTTGATCCTCTCTTCGAACTTGGACTTACAGTGTAGGCAGAAGGGTTCAAGCTACGGTTCTAATCAGTAGGCCTTTTTCCCATATACTTCTCATCAAATATGTTATAACACCAAGCAACAATATGATTGCATAAACCACATATTTGACAGAGATGTCTTACTTCATTAGATCTTCCAAATCTCCATTTGCCTCTTGTTTTGCCCCTGAAATTTGAGCTTCTTCCACCACTATAAGAGTTTGCAATATGTGGGTTTCCTTGAATTAGATTAATTGATCCAAAGTTGCTCCTTACTTGACTGAGATATTCTAACCTACTTTCAAAAGTCATGAGTGTAGAAGATAACTCATGCCAAGACACTTGATCTCTGCTATTCACCTGCACCACAATGGAAGTATATTCTTCATCAAGTCCAGCTAGAACTTGAGTTACTAGATCAACGTGATCAACTTTCTTTCCATCTATTTCAAGGTTATCAACAATCTATTTGACAGTGCTGAGATACTGATCCATAGTCATGGATCATTTCCTAATTCTCTGCAATTTGGATGTGAGGAAGGTCACTCTGACTGTTGAGAATGCCATAATTTTCATTTATGGCCTTCCAAATCTCGCTTGAGCTGTTACACCCCATGACACGCATCACAATTTCTAATGTCATGGAGTAATACATCTATCCCATTAGGAGTTGATCAACAAATATCCTTCTCGAGTATTCTGGATTTGAAGACATCTCCACTATTGTTCCAATTTCAACTGTGACTTGAGAGCTGATGAATTGTGGATGACATACCTTGGTGCCCAGTAGATATCCTTCCAGGCCATGACCCTTCAATAGGCATTATAACATTTCCACAAGATGAAATAGTCTTTGTCTAGTTTCACAGATGCTACTTGAGTCAGATTCTTGCCAAAGGGAGCAAGATTACTTACATGAGCTGGAGCTTGAACCATAGAGTTATAATTTGAGCTTTAAGATTTGTAATTGGGATTGAAATTCGCCATCGAGTGCATCTGATACCAAGTGAGGAAATGAGAAAAATGAAAAGAAAATTGTAACCTAAGAATAACATTTTTGAGAGATAATCAATGTATATTTGTTGTTACTTCTACATACAAAATGAATGAAAAGTGCCTATTTATATACAATTATACATACAATTTGCTATATGAATACATCTGAATGTAATTAAGGTGAGAATGATGGAGCTACTGAGTGTATTATGTTACAACAGCCGTAACATCCAGAAAGTGGAGAAGCTTCTATTCTCTTCTAATTCAACAACAATTTGGTTTCAGCTTTCAACGTTTTGCTTCATCATCCTTTGCTTTTCTAATTTGATCATTTGAGTCCATGATCTTTCCTTCTCTAACAGTCGTGTATTGTCTCTCTTTTTTTCAAACAATTCTTCAATATACACATAATACAATAACTACTTGTATTTACCACATTAACTGGATTATTTCAATTTTCCATTACAGGCAGAATGAGAGCTCCTTCAACAACAAAAAAAAATGAAATCATGAAAAGGCTCAACATAATACATGATGGACAAGTTGAAACTGTAGCACTTAAATGTATTGCTAAGGTGACATGACAGCTGAAAATCTACTACTCATATGAAGAGGAAGACAATGCACTACAAGAAAACTGCATTTTGTTGACGAAATTGATCAACACACAATGTTCGATTAAATTGCCGACGGAATACATACGGATAATGAACACATAACATTAGCCACGGAATGCCGACGGTCTACCACTAATATTTTAGCAATGACTCAAATTCATCAATAAATTTTGGCACCAACATTCGTGCGATACTAGACAACGAATTGGTAATGGCTTACTGATGAGCACTATTGACAGAAAATACATCTGTCGCAGAAGATTGGAGCAAAAATTCCCACAAAGATGTCGAATGATTAGTGAAGATATACCGATGAAATGTTTTTTACCAAATGAGTGTCGTTGGTATTATGTCGGCAAGATCATCTTGTTGCACCCCTGCTGTTGACTCACTCAAATCCGTCGATAGTCCATCGACAATTGATTGTGGTAGTATATAACCACAAAAGTATATTTGTTTTATTAGTTGCACATGTACTACATATTTATTTGATTAAAATTTAATTATGTATTATATATTTCATAATTTTTGATAAATAATATTTATTTTACATCATATAAAATCTGTTAAAATTAATATTTTATATACATTAGCAATTCATTACTATTTTAGTACATATCATATATTTAAAATTTATTTATTTAAATTATAAACATTATGTGTAATTTCTATAACATATTTGATATATTGATTTGTAAGATAATTTGAATATATTTGGCATTTTATTAAATTAATAAATATAATTTTGTTAAAAGTTTCATTAAATACATATTTCAATTTCTCGTATAAGCTAAATATATTTATTTGTTTAAATTATGTCTTTAAGATTCTCTATCATGTGTGAGTCGAATTCATTTTTCATCGAATCTTAATACGTGCACAAGTTTTATAAATGACTTGACGAGACTCGAAATTATGGGAAAAGGAAGCCATGCGTTCGTTGATACTGGTGAAAAGGTCGTTACATACCATATTTTCCTAAATAAATGCTATTATATCTGTGGCATTCATCACCAGTTTAAATAACAGTATGCCTATTGATTTATTGTCTAATTAATGTACCACAATTCTATTGAACAATGAATAAGAGAATCCATTACCACTTAAACTAGTGTTAAATACTATTGATGATAAATATCATTATTCTATTTTCTCTTCATTGACTGCCAACGTATCAATTTAGTAGAAGGATAAGATTATAGGATAATTAATGGAGATTCGATTAAAATACCTAGTCAATAATAATTTTTTGTTTAAATGCCTCTGGTCAATAGTTAAAGTTTATCTAAGATGGATGAGGAAAAGAGTGTTGATTTATGTAAGGCTGTGCATTTGATTCAGCCTCTTCTTTGGTGGGACCCACTTTAATTCCACATTGACCAAATTCTTTCCTAGCGTAGAACAACTTAAATTTTGGTAGCTTAGCTCATCACCAAATTCTTAGATTTAGAAAATTAATCTTCGATGCAGATAAATGCACGAATCATATCCATATCAACCTGTGTAAATGAGGTCGGATATATAAATTCTTTATGATCACTTTGTTAAGGATTTTGCTAAATTTAATGAAATTGTATGAAAAAGTTCATAGACGAATTCTAATTCTCAAACTTATTTTGTAATTTTCTTCATATATACACACACAAATCTGTGTTAAGTAATTTATTAGTGTGTTTTGGGGTATAAAAAAGGCTTTGTAACATAGTACTAACTAGGTCAATAAATAGGTGCAAATTCAGGGACGGAGCCAGGATTTTAGTTCAGTGCGGGCGAAATTTAAATGTAAAAACAAAATGTTAATATAACTTCAACATGTTAAAGATAGAAGTTCTAGTCGTACACTTGATTTGCCTCCACCACTTGCGCGGGAGGAAACTTAAAATAAAGCCAAATTCATGGTAAATTTAAAAAATCGAGAACAAAAACTCTAAAAATATTTTCTCGTATTATTCAATATTGATCTACTTTAAGGAAAAATAATAAATTCTTATTTGGGGATTTAATCATGCAAATACCTTACTTTTTAATTTATCAAAATTTGGGGACCATAAGTGAAATTTTGAATTTACAATATCATTTTATCTCTTTCACCTTCATTCAGTAAGATATATATACACATATACTTACACACGAGGCGCAGAGCAAACACACACTCACACACCCACACACACACACACATTGTTTCTTCTTCTATTTTGCTTACTAAGTTGTTCTTCTTCTTTTGGTGAGCGAAAAAATATCAAGAAAAAGTTATGTAATTTTCTTCTTCTTCTCTCCGTTTTTCTTTTATTTCTTCTCTGGTGTTCCACATTTCAGTGCAGGCGAATCTTTTACTCTTCCAAAACTTTCTCAAAACTCAGTTCAGGCGACCGCCTGCACTCGGCTCCATGTGGCTCCGTCCATGGGTGCAATCACTACTAATTTGGTATAATATATAACATGTTCTCTTTGTTGTTTTCAAACTGTTTTCAATTTTTATTTTTGCAAAACACTCGAAACTTATTTACTATGTTGTTTTCGAAATTTCACTTTCGAAAACAAGATTAAATTTATAATACGTTTTTACGTTTTAAGTGTTTCAAGTGAAAACATGAAAAAAAAACACTTAAAACAAAGGAAACAAAATTTATTTAAATAAAAATTTACATAAACAAAAAATCAAAAAATATAAAATTCTAAAAAATAAAATTCTAAATTCATAAATAAATAAAAAATAACAAATAAAATTAAATTCTAAAAAATAAAAATCCTAAAAAAAATAAAATTAAAAAAAAATTTATATAAACAAAAATTGTAAAAATATAAAATTATAAAAAAATTGTAAAAAAAATTTCTAAATTCTTCAAAAATAAAAATTGAAAAAAACAAAATTCTAAAAATATAAAATATAAAATATAAAATTCTAAAAAATTAAAACAAAATTTATTTTAAAAAAAATTATATAGAAAATAATAATAATAAATTCTAAAAAATAAAAATTCTAAAAATATATAAAATAAAAATAAAATGAAAATAAAAATAATTCAAGTCCTTATTGGTTATTTAAATAAAAAAATTAAAAACTAATTTAAATGAAAATTGATTAAAATTCTCAGTCCACGTCATTAATTTTTTTATTTTATTTTATTTTGTTAATTTATTATTTGTTTGTATTTTATTTTTGTAAAAAAAAATATAAGATTCACTGAATTTAAAATGTATATATATTGTTTTATCTTATATTAGCATAAAATTGTTCTATTTTACTGAATAATCAAATTCATTGAATAAAATGATATAAAATAATTTATCAAAATTCCAAACAGAACGTGTTTTCCAATTTTCTATTTTTAGAAATAGTTTTCAAAATGACAAATCAAACGCGTTTTCAACAATCTTAAAATAGACTCTCAAAACAGAAAACTGAAAACGAATTCAAAACTTAAAATTGAAAATTGAAACGTAAACACAACAGTCCCTAAAGTTTTGTAAATTGGCATTTGTTTTTTGGAATAATATAATATATGTCTAATAATGCTGAAAAATTGATCAAATAATTATTTAACATCACTAAAATAATATTTAGAGCTGAACTCAAAGAGGCGAAATGTGTTGTAATTAATCAAATAATAAATTGTTATCATTGGTGATAATCATTAGGTTATGTGATAGTGTAGTCCATTACAATTGATTGGTAGTATTTAATTGTGTTTTATTTTAAATCAATCAATTATAATGGATCTCACTAACACATTGACCAGTGATCACAATCAATAATGATATAGCATTACTCTTTTTGATTAATTTGGTAAAATATTTTCTCTTAAAATCAATATGCTCATAATCCCTAATGGGCCAAATTCGTTGAACCCAACCTTGGCCCAATCTTAATTAGGCTTCATTTTCAATCCAAGATTGTATTTGCTCATAGTCATGCAAACCTCAGTCTGAAAATTTGGCTGGCTTGGCCCAAGGAATGTAGCAGCAAAATTTTCGGCTCTACGTTTTATTAGGATACCCACTGTAGATTAACAAAAGTATGCTACAAATTGTTATATCAGCAATTTTAGTTTATTTTTGTTAATTGTATCTTCCAAATGCAGAAAAGTCAAAAATTAAATCTTATTAATTTGACTGCAAAAGAGAAGGAATTAATGACATAAATTGTGGAGAAGAGATATATACATACATATAAAGCCGACGAATGGGCTGAGTTGGACCAGAGCAAAGCCACACATGGGCCAGAAATATACTAACCTAGTCTAGTCCATTGGCCCAATTTGGTTTTAATTTTTTTTTTTAAATAATATTTTTAGGAAAAATTGTCTAAAAGTCACCTACAAGTGACTTGTTTCAAATTAGGTCAAAAAAATTTCAAAATTGTCAATAAGTCATACTTTTCATCAAGTTTTCATATTCATCCCAAAATTATCCCCGTTATCCATATTTTCCACACACCCACCACCACTCTCACTCCCACTCACCACCACCACCACCACCACCACCACCACCACCACCACCACCACCAAGTCAATCAATAACATTCCGAGATCTTATTCAAATTTGAATGATCTGAATCCATCATATCAGAATTTGGCTCGTTAGCCGACAAATACAATTTGGGAGGCATAGACCATTCACAAGTGTGGCATGCCACAGAAAGTATTTTCCTGGTAGGAAAAGATAATTGCCTGCAATAACAAGAAGCTATAGCATAAAAGTTCACTGGAGGCAATTCCAAATGAATTTTGTAGGCAATATCAACTGCCATTGATTCCAATTTCTGTGGTGAAACAACATGGATGGGTCTGAACATACGACTGACACCGATAGGACATGCTTTGGAGCGAGATCCAAGTGCTTCTTAATTTCAACAAAAGGGCAAAATATGGAAGATTTCCTTCAATAGTCCACTTCAAAATATCTCGTGGGCAAAATTCTCTCATCACGTGACAAACAAGAAAAGAGATGGCTAAAGAATAAGATAATGGGATTGTCTTCGCTTAAGAGATCTATACCACATCATTCTTGCACCGCCGGCGATTAATCTGGTTTTCGCACCGAGCTTAGAAACAAGCTCAAATTCATCGTCTTGGTGTTGAATGATCCAATCCATCATATCTTGGTGATGGACTAAATTCGTCATTTATTGTTAAGTACAATAATCTATAGATCAAATGTTGAACTGGAGTTGTCTCAGTGCTGGAATGTCTATATGGAAGGTTTGTTTGATGAATATCTATAGGGAATGATACTGTATTATAGTAAACAATATCATAGAATATAGTATGATTATATTGGTTGTGGCCATGATTTGCAGTTTAATATTATATTATAGAAACGTTTGATACTGTATTATAGAATATCAGTCTGATATTGTATTAAATTGGCAATTAGATTATTTATTTGTGTTGTTAATTAGTCATGTGTGTTGTTTGATACTGTATTATACAAAACAGTATCACAGAAAACAGTATCACAATATAAATGGGCATAGAATTCGCATACGTGCTCAGAATTTTTATTATAATATGTTTTCAGAATGGTCTCGACGAGACGGTCAAGACCGATCGCTTTTGATCGACTAGTCGATGATGGATTTTACCCGTTTAAAGTCGTTTCTTTAGTTTAAAATGACAATCTTTAATTTTTTGTCAAAACAGAATCACACGTCCTCTAAAACAATATCACAGATAACATGCGGAGTTGGTGCATCATAATCGTTGCTCGAAGAAATGAATTGAATTATAAATGAATTAACACAGTCCTAATGGTTAAATCAGATCAAAAACACAAAAATAAGCTACTTTTAAGCTTAACCAACATACTAAAAATGAATTGAAATGAAACAAAATGCAGAAATTATAAATGTTACTTACAGCACACTAAAGTGCAAAAATTTACAAAGACCCAATAAAAATTTCATGAATCCAGTCAGATATAAAGTTTGATATATTAGTATCATAATTGAAACATTATCTTAATAACACATTATCATATGTTGATGGATTAAAGTTCACCAATGTACATTATCTAAATAAAAACAGTATCATGGATTAAACAGTATCAAACAAAAATGCTAATGCACATTACTTAAATAAAACAGTATCATAGACAAAACTAAGAGATTGAAACCTTGTCATAATTAAACAGTATCAAAGATAAAACTAAGAGATTGAAAGCAAGATTATCATATGTTCAAATTTTATCATAATATTTCACTATCATTTGAAACATGTTTTAATCCTATGATACTATTTAAATGTCTTATTTTTGTTCTATGATATCTTTGATTTTAATCTATTCATAATCGCTTTTATTTAGGTAATGTGCATTAGTATATTTTGATCTTGTTTTAATCTATGATATTGTTTTAATCCATGATACTTGTTTGAATCTATGTGGAATGTGTTTTTATTTATGATACAAGATGAATCTATGTGGAATGAGTTTTATTTGAATGATTAGTTTTGTCTATGCTTTTTATTTTGATACATTTTTGTTTAGGTAATGTGTATTAATATTTTGAACATTTAATCTTACTTTTTTGAATGTCTTAGTTTTGTCTATGATCTTCGTTTTAATCCATGATCTCTGTTTTGTTTAGGTAATGTGCATTAATATATTTTTGATCTTGTTTTAATCCATGATCTTGTTTTTATTTCATCAAATTTTCATATTTATCCCAAAATTCGGCAAATAGAAACAGTAGCATAGATCGAAAAAGTATCAAGCATTTTGTATTCTATTCTTAGACAACCTTGTCATAATTAAACAGTGTCAAAGATAAATCTAATAGATTAAAACAGTATCATAGGTTGAAATTTTGTCATAATATTTTAGTATCATTAGAAATAAGGAAAAAATTCGACAAATAGAAACAGTATCATAGATTGAAAGAGTATCAAACATTTTACAATCATAGGTTAAAACATTATCATAATAAATCAATATCAAAGATAAAAATATGGTGTAAGTGTACCATAGCATATTATCTATATAAAATAGTATCATAGACACAACAGTATCACAACAAAACAGTATCACAATTAGCATTTTTTTACAATTAAGAGTATGTTAGTCTTTTAGCTATAAAATGTGACTTTAATTGAATTAAGTTTTGAGCATGGCTTTAGAGCCAATAAGTGCCAAAATAGTGACCGAACTTGAATTTATCCATTTTTTTTATACAATCTAATATATTACATCAAATACAATCTTAGATAAATTTAGACTATATATTTTGAGATTTTTAAAGAGATTAATTTATAAAATTGGGGCTCTCATGTATTAATCAATAGATAAACGTCAATTTTTTTTCAAAATAATAATTTTTTTTGTTAATTCTAAACTATTTGTAGACACTTTAAAAAAAATACAAATATTAAAAGCATGTTAGTCTTATTGCTTTGAGATATAAGCATGTTTGGCTTAAATTAAAAAAATTACTTATAAGTAAATTTAAAATAAATAATTTACTTGTCCCATCAAATATATTTTGGATTGAAACTTAAATTAAACTAAAGTTTAATTAAATCTAAAAAAATTTATGTTGGATCTTGGGATTTTTGGACTAATGTTTGTTGGAGACTTGGGCTTAGATCATTTTAGATTGATATTATTTAGATCATGTATTGAGGCTATTCACAAAATGAGTGATTAGTGGTAATGAGAGGAAAAAAAATTCAAAATCGGGCCAGCCTAACTAGCCCGCGGGCTAGATGGGCCGGGCCATATTGGCCCAATTTTATTTGGATCAAGGCCAGTCCAACCAAAAAAATTCAGATTATATGGGCCGGATCAATTTTACCACCTCTACATACATACATGTATCTTCCTTGCAAGTCGAATTTATTCAATATTTAAAAAGTTATCATTTGTCATTTTTAAAAATCTAAAGGTTAAGTTGTTCAAGAATGATTTATTTATTTATTTAAATTGAGTCATAATTACCTTCGATCACGTGTGGGTTAGATAATTTTAGTATGTTGAATTATCTCATTTAAAAGTTTGACGATAAAATCATTTATTTTATTTTATAGCAAATAAAATTTATATAAATTGAATTCAAGACCTCCGTATTCTCATAAAATGTAGGCAAAAATGTAAAATGAAATGACGAACACGATCAAAATCTATTAATTTCTAAGAATGTCAGATATTGACAATCAATACTCGTTGATTCATAAACGAAAACCAAAGATTGATCTTAATCAAGCTGATTCTTAAGAATACCGATTTGAGATAATTCAACAAAATAGAAATACTAGAAATTGACTTGTAAAGTACCAACATCCGTCATCAAATATTTTAGAAAACTCCACCTGGAGTCCTCAACCTTTGTCAAGTGTGGCATCTGGGTTTCCAACCTACAAATGTGACATTTGAGTCCTACCTTTTCAAATTGTACGAGCATGGTCTCTACTGAGGGTACCAAAGTCAATTTTTTGTTAAAAGTATCATATTGTGGCCTTAGTTTAAGTTTTTTTTTTTAAAAAAAAAAAATAGAAAAGGAAAAAAAAAAGAAAAAATTAAAAGAAAAGATATCGTCTTCACGACTACCCTACCCCACGGCTACTGCACCGCTATCCCACCCACCCACCACAATGAGAGATAGCCGACGATAGTGATTGACTTGTGGTGGGTTGGATTTGAGCGGCTGAATGGTAGAAGTGGCTGACGGTGGTGAGGTTTTGGGCAGGGAATTAGGTACAATGACTTCTTTTTTTTTATTAATTTAAGATAAGGTAAATTTGTCATTTTAACAAAATTTGGACTTTTTAACTATCACCTGATAGTTTCCGTCAGTAGAGACCGTTTGCTCCGTTTGAAAAGTTTGAAAAGTCAGATACCACATTTGATAGGTTGGAGGCCTAGATGCCACGCTAGGCAATTTTTTTTAAAATAGTCCATAATAGCATTTGGGGATGCTTTTTATTGTTTACAGCACTACCCTATAAATTATCCCGAGGCCTTCAAGTTAGTACATTTTATTACATTATTACATTTTTCAAAATAATTTAACTATTTTCTTACAATTATTTATTGACCAAACTAATATTTCTTATGTTCAAACTTCGAGTCAACTTTTACTACAAAATGATCCGTGTTATAAAAAGTGTCAATTTAACTCTTGTAATTTTGATGATATAAGTCGTCAAATATTTAGATTGCAAATTTTATTTTTTTATTTATCTAAATCACAAATAACGAACAAGAATATGGAATCATGATAAGTGTAGCATCAATCGAACAGGAATATGGAATCATGACTACTTAGATAATGGGGATCATATATGCATTAGCTCAAATCAAAATCCGCCCGTTTCTGATTTTTTTAATTATATATTCTTATAATTTTGGCAAAAAGTCGTTCAAAAGATATGGATTAGAGGTCCACTAAAACATGGTATACTTCATCCTTAAATGACACACTCTTGCAGATTGCGTAATTAGTGGAAATTAAGGTAGCAAAGCACAATGGCTTAATGTTTTTTTTTTTTATTTTTTTTTATTTTTTAAGAATAAGAAGGGCAATGTAAGTGATTGATGAATGAACCCCAAAAATAATTGTTTTAGAAATTAAGGTAGCAAATTCCCACAATTTAAAGATTGATATATTGATTGAGTGTTCTATTAGGAAATTAAGGTAGCAAATTCCCACAATTTACGTGTACTGCTAGATTCAATGCATGCAATCTTGGGGAGTACCGCTTTCCATGAACTTGTGGAGTCTCTATCTAATAGTCCTTGTTGTAAAATTTGAAGTAATGTATTAAAATATCAACTTTATTAAAAGGATGAATTTAATAGGACGGATGACAGTGTGTTATGGACTGGCTAGTAATGTTGCGTAGGAATTACACCTAGAGCCACCTTATTAGGACCTTATGTTTTTTTTTTTTTTTTTTTATATTTTAACCACGATATGTAGCATGTTTTATTAATAACAAAAATTAAACATGGTACATATTTAGGAAGGAGCTTGGCCTTAACTTCAACTAAAAGTGCAATAAAATAAATTTCTCGACCGGGGACGGAGTGTACAATGTTAACATCTAAAGAAAGGACATTCATTTGTCCTAGTCATACTCCTCCACATTATACGCCAAGTGTAGTATTTCTTTAATTCTTGATCGCATTCGGACTCGCTACTTGAAGAAGATTTTGTAAATTTATTATTGTACTCCAAAATCAGAAAGTCCATAGCTTCGTTGCAACTCCATAAATGTATCCAAAAACGTCCCTAGCTTATTCTCTTGTGCTCGGATATAAAGGTGGAGCCTCCGCTATCACCTCACTCGCAGACGCACGCCGATCCTCACTCGCATATTCTCTTGTGCTCGGATATAAAATTAGGAAAGTGGAGCCTCATCTATAATAGAATCTATATCTATTTTATGCTATCACCTCACTCGGTTGTCGCAGTAGAAAACAGGTAATGTCAACACAAGAGCGAATCAATTTAGTTATCATCTTGTAATCCTCACACCTTCGTGTTTTAACCAACAAACTCACATAATTTTGAAAGTGTTTGTACTTCAAATTGAGGATCACGAACTACATCATCACGATAATATTTCAATTCGGTCAACAAGACATTTCTCTCTTGACGTTCAAAATCCTCGTAAAACTCCACGTGAAGATCATAAATATCATTTGCATTAAATGATTCAAATGAATTTTTAGGATCCAAAGCCACACTAAGTTGAAGAATTCGAACTCGATGTCTCATTAAATCTTGTATCCAACTCATCAACCGATAATCTATGCTTTGATAATGATGTGGATAGCATCTTTCATGTCCAATCTCATATTCTTAAATCATTAATATCTTATGTTATTCCTCAAATCACATCTTGTTTTTATTGAGCATCGCAATAAAGTGTGTTACTTAGGTTTATGACCAGTTGAGGAGGATTGGTCCTTTCTCATATCACCTGAATTGGTCTTTAGCTTTGTGTTCTGGGTCATTCATGACTCATCTTTATTGAGCTGTGAACACGTTTGTTGTTTGCATTCACCTCGACTCTTCTGCTGTTCTGCATGTAATTAAGGTCAAGCAGGAGTTTGGTCGTATGTGGATCATAGGGATCCTAATGATCTCTTGACCGGGCTCCCTCGATGTCATATCTTCATGTCGGAGCTCACACGTCACCACATGGTACAATTTATTGAAATGGGTATAACTACTATAAGTTATTATAACTGTAATTAAAATTGATATAGAAAGAAAAAAAATCTCTACGCAATAGCTTTCAATATAACCTTCACATGATGTAGTTTCCGCACCGGTTGTTAACTCAACTGGTTGGTTTTTCCACCATAGTATCTAAGTTTCAACGACATCTACTAGCTATCTATTTTTTGAAAAAAAAAAAATCCAATAACTAGCGGCGGAGCCAAGATTTTTTTAGAACCACTATTTTAAAAATAAAATAAAATTGCTTGCTACTAAAAAAAAAATTTGTACTAAAATATTTGATTTATTTTTTCAGGAGCAGGACCGGTCCCACGCCCTACCTCCGCCCCCAGCCAATAACCATGTTTTATATATATATATATAAATGTGCACATTAATCAAATTCAAAAAGTCTATCCATGTCTGATTTTGATTTTATAATGCTTATAATCTTTTGCAAAACTACAAAGCAGATTTGGATTAGATGTGGACTAAACATGATGTACTTCATCCTTAAATATAACTTTTGAAGATTGCGTATTTAGTAGAAATTATGGTAGCAAAGCACAATGGATTGCTTTAGTGTTTTTTGTTTTTTTTATCAGAAAAGGGCAATAGAAGTGATTCAAAATAAACAGCAAAGACATTGTTTCAGCATGGCAATTACGTTTAAGAAACAACGAATTAGATTTTTGATTGACTAAATTACACCTTTTTATAGTGCATTTGTAGTTAAATGTAAGGATAAGCATGATTGTTAATTAGTTGTCTTGTTCATATTTTTTTTTTTTTTTTTTTTACATGCAATTATTTGAAAGGAAGTGATTTCGTGCCGTATAAAAAGAGTATTCGTACTGGAAAATCTCTTTATGATGGTGAAAAATCTATTGTGAAATAACAAAAATATGGTATTATTTTCTTTCGTTTGCATGAAGATTCTACTATATATGATGATGGATAATAATTATATGTTCACTTGTTCAATTTAGTGAACTCAATATATAATATTCTCAAAAATAAATTATTTACTTTTGAGTTCTCATATTGGTTTTATTCGAGAGAAATTATAAATTATTTTAGAGAATTTCAATCGTGAACACACAAGAATACTTGTCAAAGTGTAATAGGCGAGTTAAATTAAAAAAACTACGGTAAAATCGAGAATCTTAGCACTTTAGATCATTGAATTAGTTTTGAAATGAGATTTTCGGAAACTTGTCTATTGCTTTAGTTTTACTTAAAATCTTTAGTTTAGAATGGTTTTAAAATTGATTGTTCATATAAAGTTGGGACCATTAATTTCAGTATTTAAAATAGGGTCTTCGTGGGAAACGATGCTTTATTTATTATTATATTACTTGTCGCGATATCGTGCACTTGCAAATTTCAAGAAAAAGTTTTTGATGTTGTTGTCGAGTACTATGCCTTTATTAATGGTGAGACCATTTAATTTTAGCTTTAATTTGATTTTTTTTTTTTTAATCTTTTGCTCTTTCAGGTTCTTTTTGTCCAACATTGAATAAGACGGCGAATAATGGGGATCTAGCTTAGTTTGATCTAGAAATCAAACGTACATTTAATCAGAGATTGGGAGAAATAGAAAGAGAACACAGAAAATCAACAAATCTCTATAGGGGATTCTGCTAATCGAGCAAATCCGATGAAACCAACAGAACCATCAAAGATTTCATAACTCCGACAATGAATTGGATCAATATCATGAATAACAATATCTGAGCTATAAAATCAATTCGTCGTTGCTTTAAGTCATTCTTCGCCTATTTTATTTTGTTTTTCTCCAATTCAATTCAAACTCGAGTTTTAACCTAAAGCAATCAAATCAATACACAATTAAGTATAAATTCACTTAAGAGTACTTACAATTGTCCACTTTTGATGGTCCAAATAAGTGTAAAACAACACTTATCAAATACCTCTAAACTTGAACATTTGTTCATCCTCAAATATGACTATTTATTTAAATAATCAAACAAATAATATTAAAATTTACTAGCTTGTTGTATTTGCCGTAGGTTTTTGAAACACATCAAACAATTCACAAAAAACAACATATAAATCATGCTACCAAAATCAATTTTTACTCATCCGATGCTCGACCGACGTGTGTGTGTGCACATAGTCAATCCAATCACCATAAACCTTTAGGTCGGTAATATTACACCCCTCAATGGTCAAATATTTCATTTCTCTCTCGTAAGAATGCACACTCCCATATTGATAATCAATCTCCCACCATGGGTGTTAACTTTAAAGTTGTCCTCAAAGCACTTATTTTTTTATCGCACAAAATTTAGTTGGGTCTAGCCAATACAATAACTATCTAGATCTATGATGATTCTCCATTTATTGAGTGTTTCGACCGTCAAGCTTCTACTAGGCAAGTCAAACCCACTAGTTGTCATCTAAATCTCCATGTTATACTTACAAAGGCTCAATTCTTGCTTTTGTTTCTTTTTTTTTTTCATATCTTATATATAAGACATCATTTTCTTAAGCTTTCTAGATGATCTTTGTAGCGAGCTTTAAGTCGATGGCTCCTATATTTAATAGACCTTAGGGCACCAAGTTTTGAGAACTCCTACGGATTTTATTACTTGAGTCAAATAGGCTACGAGGAAAAGTATAAGATAATGACAATGCAATGCAATTTTTTTTTTTTTTTTTTGGGCAAGATAATTATGTAGGGATTAGATTTCTAGCATCCGGTCAATACATAGATTTCATCTGGTAGCTAAATATACTTCATACAAATATTACACATGCACGGAATCAACACCTATTTAAATACTTTTTGCATTGGATTAATCACTCCCAAACTATCCTTTCAACTAGTTAAGCAATTGAGTTTTTCAATTGGTGGTCTTGATTTTCACAACTTAGTTTCACTATTTTTTTCATTGTACTCTATTCAATGAACCAACTTAAGGTAATGATATTCATGACTATTGTGCTCACAATTAATCACATCTCACATGGATAAGTATTATATAAAAAATAAGCATAAGTAGCATCACCTAGTCATAATTCATTAATCGATAACAGTTTCAGATAAATATTATCATCAACCGGCAAGACTATCCAAAACACACACACACACACACACACACACACACACATTTTTTTTTTTTTCTTTTTTGTTTCATAATCAAAACACACAAACGATCAACACACAAAAACGAAATGACTGCACTCCCAAACTATAAAATACCCACTGTCCTCAATGGGAGTAGAAGAAAGCAAATTAAATAAAAAAAAAGAGTGTACTCGATTGCGAAGGTGTGGAAATACCATCAGAATGTCATCCGATTAGTAAGCATCGAGATGTGATTCTTCATGACACATTTATCGTTGTACAATCATAATGGAGAAGATAAAATGTAAGAAGTTAGGCCTAAATTGCAATGAATCTTTTTTTTTTTTTGAACGACGATGCTTAGCCTAAGTCCAGAAAATTTAACTTTGCTTAATTACTAAAAATCGAGAAACATGCTCTAATTCTTAATGCAATCCTAAAATTTTATGTGCAATGTAATTAACATATAAGGGATAGAAATATGAGCAGTCTTTCCATAAGCGCTCAATTTATAGTCTAGAGCTCGACGTTTTGCAAGTATCACTCATGGAGGCTCGAATTGGACTTCAAAAGTCTTGCATTGCTTGCAATTACCATCTTAGCAAGAATTATTCTTTGCTCTCCATATTTTAAATTAGCTCTTTTCATCTTTAATTACTCCAACTAGTCCACCTATATCCACATCCAATTTGTACTTTTCTTGGCCAATTTTTACCACTTCATCAACTCTAAAGCACCATTCGAGATCGACTGGTTTCATCGGGTCGGTGTACATATTGAATACTGCTCATTCATCATCATGTACCATCAAGATCAACTCACCTCTTTTAACATCAATAAAGACTTGACTTGTCGTTAAGAATGGTCGGCCTAATATTACTGGCATATCCCATTCTCCTATTCGATATAAAAGATAAATTTATCCACCTTGATGAGCACGTCGTCAACCATACTTCATGTGTGCTTGATTGATCTATCAGCAAGCTGCAAAGACACAATCGTTGTTTTAACCTCTCCCAAACTTTATCTCTTGTAGACAGAAAGGGGCATCAAATTAACACTTGCACCTAAATCACATAAATCATTAAAATTATAGAATTTTCTAATTGTGCAAGGTAATTTAAAACTCCTTAGATCTTTTAACTTTTGAGGTAACTTATTTAGCAGAATAGCGCTACACTCCTCAGTTAGAGCTATTGTCTCGTATTTCTCAAGTTTTCTCTTATTGGACAACATTTTCTTCATAAATTTTAAGTACAATGGCATATGGGCTAACGCTTCGGTAAAATAGATGTTGATTTGTAGTTTCTTGAAGACTTCAAGAAATTTTTCAAATTGCTTGTCGAGCTTGTGCTTCTATAACCTTTGAGGAAAATGAATTGGTGGCACATAAGCTTTGACAGGAATAGGCGCTACTTCTTTTGATAATTCAGCAGATTTATTTGAATTTTCTTCTTTTGGTTGCACATATTGTTTCTCGGCCGCTTCTTCCTCAATTACCAAATGTTTTTCCTTTTTCTCTAGCCTTTTCACTTGAATCTCTAACAGTTGTACCCTGCTCTCTAGTAGTGATTGCATTTACCTGTTCTTTTAGATTTATCACTGTATTGCTAGGCAAAGTGTCTGGTTTCCTATCTGACAATTGCATGGCTAATTGGCCAATCTGGGTCTCTAATTTTTGATAGACGCATGTTGATTTTGATAATTTGTGTCATGCAGTTCCAATATTTTATCTGTTTTCTGCATATACTGTTAAAACATCTTCCCCAAACTTGGTATTCACTCTTGCTGAGCATTATTGGCATTGTCACTGTTCTGATTCTCAGACCACCTAAAATTTGGGTGTTGTTTTCAACCCGGGATTGTATGTTTGTGAATACACGATTATATCTTTGATGATGTATTCTTCTTACGCAAAATTGACCTGTTTTGGATAGGCCAATAATATACAATATGTCGTCGAGTGATTAGCCCTACAGTTTTCGCACATCATGGTTGTTTGGGTTGCATTCACTCCTTGTGTTTGTGTTTTGAGCAAGAGTTCTACCTACTTTGTCAATGCAGCAATTTGTGCATTAGTAGCTAAAAGATTGTCAATCTCATGTAGACCTGCTACTTTTCTTGGAGTGATACGATCAGATAAAAATATAGTATGTGTATTCACAATCAATTCAAATAGCTCCCATGCTTTGTTGACATTTTTATTTGTAATAGACCCGTTTGCTGAGAGTCTACTATGGATTTGGATTGAGGAGATAGCCCAGAGTAAAAGTATTGAGCCTGTAATACCTTTTTAATGCCATGATTTGAACATTTTATGATTAGCTCCTTGAATCTCTCACAAGTTTCATGATACATTTCTCCATCTAGTTGCTGAAAAGTAGATTTTTCCAGTTTCATCTTGGCCACTTTAGCTGGTGAAAAATACTTGTTGCAGAATTTTCTAGCCAAGTTATCCTAGGTGGTGATACTAGCATGTAGTTCGAAAAAAAGTACTTGTTGTAAATTTTCCATGAGCATTTTCCGATTAGCCTTGAATCATTGGTTTCATGATACCTTTCCCAGCATGTGGTTAGATTTTTCAGCTTCATCTTCGCCACCAACCATTCTTGTGCTTTCTCAGCCATCATCCTAATGTGATACTAGCATGAAATAGTCCAACCATTCTAATGGTATCCATCCCTTCACCCATTGAAATAGCCCAAGTATGATGGTATCATCATTCACCCATCCGTTACGGAATCTAGAAAAGATGAGTATTTGAATTTTCATGCGCCTTTTCATAGAATTGTAGGTTATTCTTGTGTGAGATTAATCGATCGGCCCTTAATTGAAAGTCATGCCGACCAAAAGTAGGATAAACTATACTTGAACGATCAAGAGCTGCTGCCGGATTGAAGAACTGAGCCATTGGCATATTTCCGTCGTTTTCTTCATCATCATCATCATCATCATGTTGCTGAATTTGCTAAGCTGCCAATCGAGATGCTTTTACGGTGACGGCCTTGGCTGCCTCTTATTCAACTTCTCTTTTAACTTATGCATCTGCTATTGGAATTTTTGGTTATTTTTCTATTTTTTGTTGTGTTCTTTGCAACTTCGTCTGAAAATGCGTTTAATCTCAGGATCGAAAGTCTTAAGATTGCCGCCTTGTAAACAGAGTATGGAACAAACACCTTTTCTAGAAAAAGAAAACAAAGAAGAAAAATAAAAAATATAATAAAATTATATATAAAACTGACGCTAACGATTAATCTAAATTAATATCAAATAAGAATAATCTCGACAACGGCATAAAAAACTTGTTGTAAAAATATTAATTGCAAGTGCACAATATCGTTAACAAGTAATAAAGTAGACATATGAGTCCGAATTATCGTTTCTACGAAGATTATCCTATTGATATACTGGTTCAATTAATATTAATTCTAATATATTTAAAACACTTTGAAATAAGTTGATTTGAAGATCCTAATCATAATCTATTTAAAACACTTCGAAATAATTTTATTGAAAGATTTAAACTATAATTATTAATTCTAAAAAAAGTGTGAACGCAAATGTCAATAATTTATCAAATATAATTATTAAAATGTTTGAATTCACGAATTCACCATAGTTGTCACCTCTAATTTCTCATCTCAAGATTTATTCTTATTGTTATACTCAGTTGAATTCACGAATTTAACATAATTTACCTCATTCGAGTTCAAATTTATCATATCTAATTAAGTCAACTCACTATATCTCTATGTGAAATTAGAATAATCATTAACTAGATGCATTAAATCTCCTAAGAATTCAATTCAAGACCGCAGCAATAACAAAAATGTATCTCTATCTTTTATCAAATTATCGGATTTTACTACGTGATCTATATTAATAACTTACCTCTCGGTTTGTTACAATCTACAATTCAATGAAATAATGGCCAATTATTTCAAGTATTAAGAAAAGAAGTAAAATCAATATATAATTAATTTATAACCAAAACTTGAGAATTGAAATTAAAGAATCTAAACTAGGTTACATCGTTCATCCAAAATATTAATTTAACTACTTATAATTTGGGAGAAAGAAAACATGAAAAGTTTGAAATACATAACCAGATCAAAATAAAGGAGGAGAAAAAGTAGAATATCTTGAACCTAAAATTCGTCGTCTTTACATTCCAATCTTCAAGATCTTGGTCGTTCTTCATCTCTCCTTTTGTTGTCTATTTTTGTCTCTCTAATTCAACAACCCTAATTTGACCTAGATTAGGTCTTTATATAGTCTCCATCCTCTCCAATTTGTTTTAATTCAAAAAGGACTCAAACGCCCCCATTTGTCTTTTAAAAAATTCAGAAAACAACCTACGTCTGCGGCCACCGGTTGGCGGCTGTTTGCTGCTTGACCAACCACGTTGGACTGAGGTTCAAACAACAAGCTTGCAGATTGGTCCCTAGATTTTTTCTTTCATTTCAATTTCATCCTCTTTTATTTGCACCAAAAGTCCTTCAAATTTTATGAGATTACATGTAAATCCCCATGTTTATGTCTTTGTATGCTTTCAGTCATTCTTCGCCTATTTTATTTTGTTTTTCTCTAATTCCATTCGAACTCGGGTTTCAAGCTAAAACAATCAAATCAACACACTATTAAGTAGAAATTTACTTAAAATACTTATAATTGTCCACTTTTAATGGTCCAAATAAATATAAAACGACACTTATCAATAATGCCTCACCATTTTCATTGATCCCAACTCTCCAGCATCATATTATGATACTGCACACAGTGCAAGAATAAGAATAGCATGACAAGGAGAAATCTTGAACTAAAAGAGTCTAAAAATCAACCAGAATTTTTTCTGAAATGACCTATAAAGATTACATGATATGATAAGTTTCTACTTTCCAATTCTTCATCAAGATTATGATAGTACACATATTGGAAGAATCAGAACAGTATGGAAGAAATCAACCAGAATTTTACCTATAAAGGTTACATATAGCAAGTATATGGTAGGGGTTCCATTTTATAAGTTCAATTTTTTTCTTTAGAGGAGTAGTCCAAAAGATGATTATTGCTTTCATTTTCAAGAGATGTTGGATTTTATCTTTAACGTGTCCCTACAAATTGGTGGCTCGTTTCACACGTCAATCTCGAAAATCCAACTATTAGATGGATTGAACTAAACCTTGTTAAAAAAAAAAAAAAAAAAAAAACCTTGTTAAAGAGAGTAATTCAAACTCTTGAGTGACGTAGAATTTTACTCTTAGCAACAACGTAAGTTTCGAAACCTTTGTGAAGATTACGAAACTGCGCATATTGCGAGAATCGGAATAGCATGGGAGAAATCTTGAACTAGAATTTTTTCTGCAATGACCTATAAAGATTACATAGTAAGATAAGATCAAAATGCAGTAAGACAGATGGTATTAGTTCCATTCTTAAGATAACAAAGTACAATAAATCTTAAATATGGAAAGACAGGTGGAAAAAATTTGTTCTTAGTACGATTTTAGCTTATGTGGTTATTGAGACATGAGCCACAATCAAGAATCAATATCTGTACTAGCCATGTTCATTTTATGGGATACTAACAGAAGAAAAATTATGCAAAGTAAGGCATATACTTTGTTCAAAATTCATAATGTCCATTAATTGTAATAATTATAGGAGTATAGGAGTATATGCCTTAACTGAATCATCAATCCATGCCCCAAAGATTTAGGCATGGAAAAAATATTCTCCTAATCCATTTAAAAATGAATTTTTCTGCCATTTAAGTGGGAAATTCTTTATTGATATGCGCATTTACCATTAATATAAGGGCATTTGCAAGGAATCATAATCGAGAATCATATGCTTAGAATCATCTTTATGTATTATGGAAGCTTAAATTGTACAATATTTTAATGTTATTTAATGTTATACATGGAATGACAATATTGAACTGACTAATTTTATGCAGTAGAAAGTAAAAAAATTTAGTATAATAAAAATAAATTGTTGGGAAATAATTAGCTAAAGTTGACATTAATTGTAAAATCTCATGTTGGTTAAATATAAAAACAATAATCAAATCAATATGTAAGGGTTTGAAATATCCTTCTTAATAAAATCAAATTTTAATTAAGATAAAACGTATGATACCAGAGCCCAAAAAAACTCAAATGAGCAGTTAATTTGTTCTGTGTAAAATTCAAGCGAATAACAAAAATTCCATCTTTCAAAAGAAGATACAATAAAAAGAAACCCTTAATATATATGCTTATACCTTTTACGAAATGAAAACAGAAAAAGTTCCAAAACTTCAAAAGTTAATTACTATTATTAAAACTCTAAATACGTAGTTAGAATATTTTAAATTTGCAAAGGTCTCTACAAAATCGTAAGACTGTATAAGAGCAAACATATATCTAATGTCATAAAAGTTAAAAGAAGTTGATGACCTGATAATAAAGAAGCTGGTGTCGGTGACTATATCTCAATAAACAGTACAAAATGAAGTATCAAAAATAACAAAATCTATTACGGACAAGTTACAACAATATATTGGAAATGTGACGTGAAAAATAATTTATGTCTACCTTAGTTATACATGTTCGAGCATTTTGTACATTTTATGTTGACGTGTAAAGCTCATATTGTTACACTCTCATTGGTGCAAAAAATATCTATGTTCCAAATTCCAAAATGAAATTTTTGAACAAAAAAAAAAAAAAAAAAGAAAAGAGAAGAATATAAAGATAACAAAATACTTAATTAGTGAATAAGTGAAAAGGGAAAAATATATAGGTGGGGTAGCTTACGAGGGCGCACCCAGAAAAAAATGGCATCCTAGTCAGACCATGATTCTTATAAACTGTCATTGGTTCCATGGACTAAAACTGGTGGATTTTTCTTAGCCAGTCCTAGGTACCTTTTTCTTTTTCTTTTTCTTTTTCTTTTCTAGTCTTTGAACTATATCTATGTACCAAACTAAATATTTTGCCAAATGAAAATTGTAACGCAAAAGTAGACATACTGAATATATAACGAAATTTAAAATGGTTATTAAACTTTTTATATCAAACTAGAATCCAACTTTCAGGCTCACTCCCACTAGTTACAAAATTAATTTAAACACAAAAAATTTCAACAAGAAAGTCATTTTGATCCAATCCATTCCAAAAGGGATATATATGAATGACCTAGCACGACAAATCACTCTTTGAAGGCTTGTAATTGTCTAATTTTGTTAGATTCTCTCATCGAACTACGAAAAGACTCCATTCAATTCTCAATGAAAATAGAGTTTTGTGAATTCTCCCAAGTTATTGATTGTTTTAATTAAGTCTCCGAACTTTCATGTTAGATACAATTTTGCCACTTACGTGGGCATTAAAAAACTAATATATTAAAAAAAAAAGGAGCATTTAAGTAGGATAAAACCTTTTTGTCTTGACATTTAGACGATCGTGTGACAGTGATGAAACTGTAATAATAGTGAAATTTGAATGACTTGATAGAGCTATGTTTTTGTCTCGAATTTAACATTACAAGGTTGACAACAGACAAATTAGTTGTTGAACTACATCAAAAGTTGACAGATTCTTTTAGTAGAAATCATACATTGAACAAAATAAATTACAACTGTTTCAAGATTATGTTGGTTTATACCCTGTGACAGTAACTGTTTAAAAGCTCATAGCTCTTGTCCCTGTCAATACTTAAAACTGAAATGTTACCCTACTTCTCCAAATGCCATACCTGCACAATATAGGAAACTGGTTTCTTATTTAGTCCTCAATGGCACATGTATAACAGTGACATGTTCAATTATTCTTCATCAATATCAAACCAATTCGAAACATAATATTCCTGAGTTGAATCAGCAACATTTTAATTAGCTTGATTAATTCAACGTGGCAGTATATAGTTAACCAAAAATAACTATAACCTTATCATGTTTGGTATTGTGTACTAGAGGCTCGACAGGACTAAAAAAAGATGAATATGAAATAATTTTGTTTGTTTCGTCCAATACTCTTATGCGCCTGTAAGAAAAGATGGAGAAGAAAACAAATCGCGAATCTCTGAGTCATCCATCAAAGATGGCGCTTTCATTTTTCCACATTTGTGACATCATTGGTGTAGAGAAGAGAGGGAGGGGGGACAGAACACAGTTAAGGATTTTGAATATTGTTGTTGTAGTGGATGTTATCATATGCTGCAAGTTGGTGGAACTATTACTAGGAGGAATAGAACTTATAACTTCTTCAGTATAATTACTACTAGAAGTACTAATAGCATCTTATGAAGCACTATTCTCTGAATTCTTTTATGCTAAAAGTTAATTTCTCGACTATGACGGCACTTTGATGCTTAAATCAGCTTTGATTGTTACGTTCACAAACTAATGGACGAGCAGACATTTGGCACTTCGCGTGGATCTTTGTATCAGCTTGTGATGTATTTCCTCGAAAAAGTAGGAAAAAGCTCCATTGATTTACAGAGATATTTTGCTTGCATAGAGAACTCGTAAAATATATTGACTCCAAAAAATTGGAGATTCAAGGGTTGATGTTGTTGACGTGCATAATATGTTTATTATTTGGACAATAATTGAATTATGTTATGTTATCTCTTCTTTTTAATAACAAACAAAAATCTTTTTTCTCAGTGAAAGTGGGAGAAGTAAAATTATTGTACAGCTTTTTGTTATCCTCGATCTAGTGGAAATCAGGCTGGTCTAATTAGAAAGGGCCTTTGTGTTATTGCAAATGATTTAGCCAATAAGCTTTCATTAAAAATAAGCAGTTCTTGAATATTTTCTAAGTAAAACTTCCTAGAGTCGATTATGCCCTTCATTTCGTGCATGCCTAGTGAAAAATGATAGGGTTTTCGTCGTAAAACTATGCAAGAAATCGTCAAACAAATTCCCTTCAACGGGACCAATGTGCTTTCCAATCATCCATATTCCATATCATTATGTCTCATTCTCGTTTTCTTTAAATTCACCTCTTTCACGAGTTTTTCATACCTACATGTTGGCTGAGAAGTCACCAAATCCGGCATCGGTTTGGTAATTTTCCGGTGAAACAAACCATTAAGTGGAATGAGCATAAGATGATATAAGATGCAAAGAATATTATAGAATGTGCTGTCTAGCATCTGTACTAGCCCATCAATCAAAATTCCTTTTCCTCTCCATAAATAAATGAGTCCATAGTCCTCCACTGATACACTCACAAGCACAAATCCATACCATTTTTTCTTGTATTAACTGCAAAATTTTATTCCACATGATGGTGAAATTTTCCAAGCAATTTGAAGGTCAGTTGGTTCCCGAATGGAAAGAGGCCTTTGTCGATTACTGGAAACTCAAGAAGGACCTCAAGAAAATCCATCTCCTCAACAATGAGAAAACAGAGAGCAATAAGAAAAATAATTCATTTTCCTGTACACTAATTTCATACATAAACAAGTACACTTCTCTTGGCCCTAAGCAAAGAGAACACAAAGTCATACAAGTAAGCGATGTTTTCTGTCATGTGCTTTTTGATCGCATTGTGTCACGTATAGAATCTATTTTATTAAGTTCATTGAATTTCTTGTAAAAAAATTTGCAGGTTCATCAGAAGCTTGCAGCATCAGCTAGTAAGGGAGATACGTATGAGACGGAGCTGCTTGAGCAATTTGCTGATACAGATGCTGCTGTCAAGTTTTTTGCATGTCTTGATCTTCAACTTAACAAAGTGAATCAATTTTTTAGAACAAAAGAGAAGGAGTTTCTCGATAGAGGCGACTCATTGAAGAAACAAATGGAGATTCTCATTGAGCTTAAAACTGCGGTGAAGCAACAACGTGCTAAAGGACCTTCTTTTCAGGACTCGAAGGAGGAGGACTCGATATCGGGCACCATATCATGTGGTAAGAAACAAATTTATTCTGCTAAATGATAAAATACTAAGTAGACATTCTGCCTATGTAATTCATCTTGGTTTTTCGTTCATTAAGAATTACCTATGAATACATTAGTTTTTATGTCTTACAGCTAAAATACAGTTTAGACATGCCTATGTTCATTATTACCTTAACAATAAACGGGAGCAATAATATAATTCCTGCAACTTATTTTTAAAAAGTAACAAAGTTCTTATTCATCTATCAAAGTCTCATGACACCTTCATTATGTATTCTTCTCGACACCATTTTACTTAATGAATGCAATTTTCGACTTCAAGAAAATTAAAAGAAGAATCTTGGAGTCTATTATTGCCATGCTTCATAGAAGTTCATTTACTTGTGTATTTAACAAATTTCCGTCTGTTTGTTTCAATTTAGCCATGGACGAAGAGTCAATTAAGGACAGGACAGATCAAGAACAGGGGATGGAGAACTCAACCGATGAATTGGACAAAAATGACATGCAATGTACAGAGTCTCCAACATCTGGTGAACTGGGAAAGTCAATGAGAATGAAAAAAGAGGATGGGAAATTTAGGCCCCTTTCCAGCCGAACCATTAACTACCAAGGGAAGAACTTAAGAATTCACATTCCTATGACAAATCCAACCAGAACATTTTCATCTATCACATATTTACTCTGGGATGATTTGGTAAATCAGTCCTCCAAGAAATGTGGTTCGGACGAAAATAAATTGCATATTAACAGAATGAAGCTACATCACGCGGAAAAAATGATTAGGGGAGCGTTTGTTGAGCTCTATAAAGGATTAGGCTACCTCAAAACCTACAGGTATGAACATTAAAAAGCTAGTACTTTGTTTTTAAATTTATTTTTTTTGATTAATAGCATTACAAAATATTTCTCTATAATATTTCAGGCACTTGAACATGCTTGCTTTTGTAAAGATTATGAAGAAATTTGACAAAGTAAGTATATGTGATTAACTTTTTAGTTTTGTGGACGTTCACCTTTTTCCTTTTTCTTTCATCATGGCCAACAGACTTTATGTATTTTCAGGTGACTAACAAACAAGTTCTTCCCATTTACATAAGAGTGGTTGAGAGCTCCTACTTCAACAGTTCAGACAAGGTAAATCACAAATCTTAAAAAGTTACAATACAACAAACAAAACTAAGCCTAATTCACGATAAATTTGGTGTCCACTAAATGATTCCACAAACATTACAATCTTTAGTAAAATATCTCGTGAGCACGAAACGAAATAACATTGATTGGAAGATGATTGGATGTGGGGTATCAAATATCCCATCATCAGTTTATTCTTAGACAGTTTTAAGTGGTGAATGATTAGACTGTTAGGGCCTCTCTCCTAAGAAATGCCCTAGATTTCCATTTATCTTGCCAAGATTTTCTTGTCTCTCACAATAAAAAATTTCAGAAACCTAATTAGTTTAAGCAATGACAGGCTTTGAAGTTAGCAGATGAAATTGAGGAGCTTTTCATTAAGCATTTTGCTGAAGATGACAGAAGAAAGGCCATGAAATACCTTAAACCGACTCAGCGTAAAGAATCGCACACTGTGACATTTTTCATTGGTGAGTTTTTTGCAATCAAATCCAAATGTGCAGTATTGCAAGTTGCCAAAAAGAAGAAATTATTCAAGAAAAATATATACACAACTGGTTTCTTTTTGACAACTTGTATTAGTGGACATTCTTGATCAGCTGTTTTTCACTTGGTGATCAGTAATACAAAGTAAAGATCAAAAACACGAAAAAAAAGGCCCCATAGGACAAACCTGATAACCTTGAATCAGCCACTAAACTATGGCCAAAAGGGTAAAATAGGGTCCACTTTTTGGAAGTGGACTATAAAGAAAGGCCCTTATTAAAAATGTAAAGAACCACCCAAAGAAAATGGAGCTCTTCTTTGTCTCCGAAGTGTGGTATGTGTAATCAGAAGACTGTAATGAGAAATGTACTAATGTTGAGCCTGTGCTTGACATATTATGGACACAAACATAGCATGAATTCTAGTACATGTTCCTCAATGTCGTATGTCACATGTTGAAAGTTTAATACAAGACCTACTACATAGACATTCCGACTGTAACCCGTGTCTTTGCCTAGTGACCATCAGAAAGGCGAAAAAAATAAGGAAACAAAAAGTATCCATCAGTAACATTTCCCATAAATAGAATACAGTATTATGATATATTCCTCTGTTAATAAAATTATTGTACGAATCAGTATTTATCATATACATATGCTATCATTTTTTCTTGAGTGCACAATTTGATATTGTCTCAGTTTATCCATTATCTATTTACAGCTTAATACTGTAAGAAATTCCACTGATACTATGTCTTTCATATTTAATGACCAGGCTTATTCACTGGATGTTTCCTTGCACTTTTTGTTGGATATGTCATCATGGCTCATATTACAGGGATGTATAGACCTAAATCAAATACAGTGTACATGGAAACAGTCTATCCTGTCCTTAGGCAAGTACTTGATTTTGACATATACTCATTTCAAAGATTGATCAAAGTTTCTAAAGCCCACTAACTGAAATTTCATCGTTGATTTTTGCAGCATGTTTAGCCTACTATTTCTACACCTCTTGCTATATGGATGCAACATTTTTATGTGGCGAAAGACTCGAATTAACTATAGTTTCATTTTTGAGCTGTCTCCAACTAAAGAACTAAAGTACAGAGATGTGTTCTTGATTTGTACCACATCAATGACTGCTGTAGTCGGGGTTTTGTTTGTTCATCTATCCCTCAAGTCGAAAGGCTATTCTTATGCTCAAGTACAAGTCATCCCTGGCTTTCTGCTACTGGTAATTTTCTGATATTACAATTCTAAGTAGAAATGCCACGAAAAAATATGTTATTTTTCTTAGAATTTTTATTCACTAAAAGAATAAATAAATTCTTTTACAGGGTTTTCTACTAGTCTTGGTGTGCCCTTTCAACATTATCTACAAATCAAGTCGTTTTCGTTTCCTTTCGGTAATACGAAATATCATCTTATCGCCCTTGTATAAGGTCGTAATGCTTGACTTTTTCATGGCTGATCAACTTTGTAGCCAGGTAATTAGTACATCAATTGAGTGAAATTTCAAATACTACTGCAATTCTTACATTCTAAACACTTAGCGACTGATTTTGAGTACATTTCTTTAATGGAAATCAGGTACCAATGCTAAGGAACCTAGAATATGTAGCATGCTACTATATTACTGGGAGCTACAAAACTCAGGATTATGGATACTGTATGAGGACAACATATTATAGGGACCTTGCTTATACAGTTTCCTTTTTACCTTATTACTGGCGTGCTATGCAGGTTTAGCATTGATTTTTTTCCCTTACAACGTATTAATTTTAAATATTTGATATAATTTTTATTGATAAAACGTTGATTTTGTTTTACAGTGTGCACGTCGGTGGTTTGATGAAGGGCATAAAAGCCATCTTGTCAACCTAGGAAAATACGTCTCTGCCATGCTGGCGGCTGGAGCTAAAGTAGCGTACGAGAAAGAAAAAAGTGTGGGATGGCTTTGCCTAGTTGTAGTCATGTCAAGTGGTGCAACTTTGTATCAACTATATTGGGACTTTGTAAAGGACTGGGGCTTGCTCCAGTTCAATTCCAAGAATCCATGGCTAAGAGATGAACTAATGCTTCAGAAAAAGTTCATATACTTTTTCTCCATGGTATATATTCCCCTCTCCTCTGATTCTCCCCTTCGATTCTAGGCATTTGAGCCTCAAATTTCGAGAAAATATTCCCTCACAATGTGGATTTGTTCATCTCGATAAAAATTAATGAGTAATCATACAATCGACTGTGTGGAGTCTAATCATATTATACACTCTGAATGTGATTAAATTGCTCCCGAAAGCGATGACTTCCCCTATGTCTTTATACTTCTAGAATGACTAAAAAGACATCAGTACATGTATAGAAATCATCAAATAGACATGAAAATCATCAACTCTTTTTAGCAAAAATCGACAGTTTCAATGACCTTGAACAAACTGTTACTTTCTGCAGGGGTTGAACCTTGTTCTCAGGCTAGCATGGTTGCAAACAGTTTTTCACTACAATTTTGGCAGTGTAGACTACAGAGTAACTGGACTATTTTTAGCAGCACTTGAAGTTGTTAGAAGAGGGCAATGGAATTTTTATAGGTAAAAAGAACTATTTCTCCAACACGTCCCCTCATGTTCAAAGACCTGACACGTGGACAATTTTCATAAATGGGTATTAAAGAGATGTAAACTCGAGACTTGTGAGCTGAACAATTGTATCTATTGTTTTACAGGTTGGAGAATGAACATCTAAATAATGCTGGAAAATTCAGAGCTGTGAAGACAGTACCACTTCCTTTTCATGAAGTGGATGATCAAGATTGAGGCCAATTTGCTAACAGAATACTAGTTAGGATTATGCAACTTATTAATCTCTTATCATTCAAAGAAGAAATGAACTTTCCACTGTACAAGTTGATGTTCAAAATGTCAACTTGCTTTTTGTCATGTTCTCTTGATTATTCACTTCAGCTAAATAATGTATACCTGTATACAGAAATTTTTGCCTCTTGATTGATGCAACGTTAATATTTCATTAACGCCGTGATGTGTAGATCATTATCTTTTTGTTTCAGTTGAATATGTAGCACAAAATTGGCGAAGTCCCGAGATCAATTTGATATACAATAATAGACAAGTTTAAACACTGTTAACAAATTGAGACGTGTGAACCAAACACCCTCTTGCAATTATAAAAAGATCTTAGATGACAAAGTAATAAATAATATGTTGTGATGAGGTCGATGAATTCGCCCTCCCTCTATCGTCTCAATAGGTACTAGGTTTTCTTGTGCGGGGAACAATATATTATGTGGTCAAACAATAATATGTCAAGTTTATGGATATATCGAAGATGTTTTGAGACTCAAGGCCAAAACCCACAATACCACAGAGTTCTTAAATTTGCTGTCTAACTGAATCATTGTAAGCAAGGTGAACTCTTAAGTGCTGCCTCATACAATAAAACAAATTAATTGAACCATATGTTATATTATACCTAAGTACTCAATAATATTTTTCTTCATGATATAATATAATTATGTTACGCAGCAAAAGGGCACGTGAGACTAACTTTGAATATTATCAAAATCTTTAGGAAATGTTGATGTCAATTTGGCTAATTGTTTTATTACGTACAAGGCATTATTGATGTTATAAATTATCTATTTATATTGTTTCTCCCTTTGCTTGTGGCATTGTTGCAACTTGCACACCATCTTTACTTGAGTCAAAGTCATTTTTGGTTTTACTTGCAACACATATTCACATGTAGTGGATTACACATCGGTCCATCTCAATAAAACATATGAAAACTTGCTAAGGGCATTAAACAAGCTTTCCCATGAGACGCAATCGAATTCAAGAGGAAGCAAATTAATCAATCGGCTCTATTACTATATAATGATAGTCCAAGAATAACTAACCAAGAGGGGGGTGAATTGATTTTCACAAACTTTTTAGAAAATATTCTCAAAAATGATATTTAAGAGATAAAAATAGATTCACAAAAATATAAGCACAATATAAGTAAATAAAAGAGAAGAGAGAGTGCAAACGATTTTTATGGAGGTTCGATTCAACCAATGATCTACGTCCCCCGTTACCAAGCTCTCCAACACGAGCACGGCCTTTCCACTATTTTGATTGACTTATGGTGCAATCCAAACCCTTACAATGTATCCGGTGACTTACAAGCAAGGAGCACCGATCCTTATACAATATTGAGCTTTTCAAGGGACCTCAATATGACCCAAATAAGTAAGGAGATTGATTTGAGTATTTCTCTCTAGATGAATGATAGATACAAGTTTAGTTCTAAGAGAGACTAACACTTTAATGAATAGCAATGGATGAGGAAAGCTCAAGTGTTAGAAGAAAACTTTGTTGAGAAAGATGAACCAAAAGTTTGAGTTAATCAAACAAAGTTTTTCAAATAGAGATATTGAAGATATAAATGCGATGAAGCTTTGAATGATGTTTTTCAATATGATTCTCTCTATAAATGCTCTTGTAAGTGTTGTTGAATGATAGTAAATGAAGTGGTATTTATAGAGATGAATTTTCGTCACTTTCGACCAAACGGATGACCAAACGGTCGCCGGTCCGATTAGTCGAAACTAGCCGTTGAACCGCAAAAATCGAACGGATACTTTTTGAAAAAAGACGTTTCAAATGGTCGACCGGTTCAAGGTAAGCAATCGACCGGATCAACCGGTTTTTGCCAAACGGATTGTCCGTTTCCACGCTTTTGAAAATCGATTTTTGGCTTTGATCAAACTAATTTTTATGCAAGTGATAAAACATATTTTTGAGCTTTCGCTCATTTAATTGCTAAGGATTAAAGAGTTAATACCTTTACAATTTTATCTAAAATCTATTCTTCAATCTTGATCTTCGAATCTTGAATTTCGGTAGATTTTGAGATTTTTGAACTCTTGTATTGATTTTAACTTTGAACTTGTCATTGCATGGGAGTTCGATTTGTAGCGCTTTTGAATTTTGCTTGAAAATAGAATATTAGAAAACATAACCAATTTGTTTGTAATAATCAAAACATTAAGGTTTAAAGTTAACCATAGGTCAACATATAAATGTTAGTTATTCGGGTTAGATTTCTATTGAATTCGTAATTTTTTGATATTCTAGGACGAATCCCATGTTTAGACAACATTGAGTCACAAATGTGTTCTTGGAATGCTTGGGAACAAAGAGATGAATTGAAACAGCAACCTCAGATGTGTAGAGAAAAGGAAAAATTGGAGTTTTGGAGCTAAGTAATATCGCTCCAGCAAAAGCAATTCGCTCAAGTAAAAACAAGTTAAAGAAAAAGCTTGACTACAATAATATTTTGTTGTAGCAACATTATCCTTAGCTCGAGCGAATGATGAAAAGAGAAAAGAGTAGCTGTTCTTAAATTTTGCTCAAAAAGTAGCTGCACAATTGGTGGGCAAAACTACAAAATCGCCTAATTTTAACTTCTATCCATCTATACATTGTTTGCCTTTAGTCTTTACAACAAATAGTTCTCACTTTTATACCATAGCGTGTTGCGTTGTTATTCCTTATTCTATATCATTTCATTGTACAAATCCCACATTTTCAAAATTTTCTCATTTAGTCTTTGCTTCTATACTATTACTCATTACCTCTGTCAGTTGATTTTTTTTTTAAATACAAATGATCATGTTAGAATATTTTGTGTGGACTAGTATAATTATGTGTCGATTTACTTATATAGTCCGTTTTGTATATGGACAAAGGTTAAAGACAATGAATAGATCTTGTCTTATCTTGTTTGGACGGAAGTTATGTCTGGATAAACTTTTATCCGGATAACAAATTAAGCAAAAAATGATAATTCACTTATTATTTTTAAAAGACGAATTTACCTCTTATAAAAAAAAAAAAAAAAAACTATTTTTAAACATTCATAACATAGTATAATTGATGCCACCCGCCTGTCGCCTAGGGATAGAAAAATACCTCGACCCTGGTTGTTAGTAATCGGGGCAGGAATCGGGATCATGGTCCCGACTCCAAATTCTCCGAACCGTCCCAAATATCTTTTCATTTATTTTATATTTATATTTTAAAAGTTAGATCGTATTTAAAAATAAATATTAATATTAATATTAAAAATAAATATTAATATTAATATTAAAAATTAATTATTAATTAAACGATAGTAAATATGGATTGTTTAATCCCCGCCCCGCCTTGATCCCCAACCCCACATTCCAAAAATCTCCGACATAGGCGGTGATGGTAATGGATGTCCCGGCCTGTTGCCATCTCTACCGCCTCTGCCACTGCGTCCATCACCACCCTATGCTGCTTTATCCATTTTTTTCTCTTTTATTTTTTTTTCTTACTTTTTTTTCGTTTAATTAAGAATAATGGTATAATTTTTTTTATTATTATTATTATCAAAAACTGCTTTTTTTAAAAGTGACTTTTTCATTCCCATACTTAGCTAAACCAAACAAGATAATAATAAATATGTTATTTAGATAACTCTTATCCATATAATTTTTATCCAGATAAATAGTTTTATCCACAAACCAAATAGACCCATAAAGTTTATATTAAAGTATGTATTGCATAATCATATTATTATAACATTATATGTGTACCATATTATGTATCAGATTTATTACTTACTTACTTGAGGTGCATAGGCGAACTCTGTAGTAGCAAATAATCTTCATATAGTTTCACTATTAACTATAAAATATAAAATAATTTAAAAAATATTATCTAACTTTTTTTATTCTAAAAATACTGTTTTTATTTTTGTAACACTTTTTTTTTTTTACATTTGTTACGTTTGTTATAGTTCTTATAAAAATGTGTGTTATATTTATTATTTTTATTTTTAGAGTTTAAAATATTAAAAAGTAAGTGTGAAGTTTTAATAGAGAATCACTTAGGGATGGCAATGGGGTGGGTCGACCCAGTCCCACGAAATTTTTTACCCGTCCCGTCCTTGACCAATTCAATTCGGGCGGGCGGGGGTCAATCTTTTGACCTGCCAACCGCCCCATGAATTTTTTCTTAATAAAAATGAAAAAAAATAATTAAAAAATAATAAATTTTTTTTAAATATTTGTAGCAAATAAAAAAAACAAAAATTCAAGAATTGGATTGTGGTATAATTGTTGAGATTTATAGTTTATAATTTCAATCCGATTTCGATTCTTTCTTTAGTCCATTTTTAGCAAAATTCTAATTTATATTCTATTTTATGATTTTACAAAAAAAAAAAAAAAAAAAACAGAGGCGGCGCCGGACGCGAAACCGATGGCAAAAAAAACCCGCCTCGGACCCGCTCTTATTACCCTAATAAGGAGGGGAGGGAGGGAGGGGGGGGGTCACGGCGGGATTTGGATGATTTTTCCTTTGAATTCATCAAAGATCTCAATGTTTGCTGTGAAAATTCCTTTATTGATATTTGGATCAAGAGGATTTTCTGAACAATATTTTTCAAATAGTTTTGCAATTTCAATTCTTTTGGTATTGATTTGAAAATTTTGGATTGTAAATTGGTTATGGCTTCAATCAGCTTAAGCCCCATATCCTTAGTCATATTCAAAATTTCCCAAATGATTTGACAAATCAAAAACAGCTTATGATCACTTAGCAAAATTATCACAAATAATATCCCTAACAAAAATTGATTAAAACTCTATAGAAGCCCATATGTGCTGTTTGCTTATAAGCCATGTAAAGCCCAAGGTGTTGTAATCCATAAGTTCATATCCAACTATAACCGAGGCCTGTTTTCAGTCTTATTGATAGAGGTTAGGGACAAGACAAGAGGCCAAGGGTTTTTTTTTTGGCCTTTGGGAACAATTTACTGAAAAAGGGAAACGTGTTCATCACCCCCTTGGCACCAACTAATCTTGAGTTGCAGTGATTTCTACAACGATAAGTCAACTTCTTCATCACCAAACTTGGAAGGTAGTTTGTGTAAAAAGGGCTTTATATGTTCATTAGCACTCGATTTGATTGTTGTGAATGATTTAATTTCAACACACAACCTCGATCTAAGATTCCGTCCAGCCTTATCGCCATTCTCATCGTCGAGCTCCTTATAATATATTTATTTTAACAGAATTGTTGTTTCTTGATGATAATCTTCCTTACGCAAACAGCAATTTTCTCGACAATATCTCTCGTGAATTTTTGATGTGGTTTTTTATGGTTTTCCCCTTGCCATTAGAATCGGCCCCCTCAAGTATAATCGGTGAAATATCCAAGACCAAAATTTCCCCCACTAGACCCCAGGTGGCTCCACCCCTGATTGCTGGAGTCATATTCTTAATGAGACTGGATTTCTGCTTCCTTATATTGTTGATGGTATTTTCTGTATATTTGTCTTCCGGTGGATGAATTTGACATTTTTATATTTGACGTCAGTCAAGATAAGTGGCAGCTACTAAATATATGTTTACATAGTAGCTCTGTAATTTTTCTGGGGCTTCCAAAGAGAAAAAATGATTCTTTATACACTTTTGTTACTTGACGGGACTCTTCAAACTGTTCGCTCTATTGCAGTTTTATTTCCCAATAAAAGTATGTACAGCTTCGTACTGATTTCTTGTTACAATGGGGTTGGTTGCATGAGTCCCCTTTTCGCTTCAAGTAAAGGCATCTGCTGACTATGTTGCTTCTTCTTATTTGGTGACAGTCCTTGCTATTTTTCTGTTCTGTGAATATTGATGGAAAGCAAGCAACCGTACTTCTTCTGGTGTATTCATTTTCCTCAATTCTGCCCAAATGCCTTATGTATGTGCGTGTGTGTGTTTGTTATTTAGATTCTATATTGTTGTTGTCTGTGCATACATATATGTGTTGTTATATATGCTTGTGTATTTGTTAGTATATAGATACATTAATGTAGACTAGTGCATTTACGCTATACTTATGTTTGCAAGTCTTATCCACACCTTAATTTGTTTAGGCAGGATTTTCCATTCTGTGATAATTGCTTACGATTTCTGTAGAGCCGTTTTCAGTTATAGCACATGTTTGGTGGTGTTTAAATTAAAATTTCAGCTGGTCAAACATATTTTTATCTACACATTTCATAGGACCCACAACTTGCAACCCACTTTTTATCCACATATTTACTCAAAACTTATAATATAAGCACTTAAAAAATAATTTCAACACTACGAAACATAATCTTATATGGTGAAGTGCCATCTTGTTAATCATGGTTATGCTCTGTTTAGGAATCTTTAGTTGTTTGTGGGGCAATTTTTTAAAGTAGTTTTGGGACTGTCAGGAAAACGTCTTGTTAACCATTTTGTGCGAATTTAGGACCGGCTTGAAATCGTCAAACTTGGTTCAGGTCAGGTCTGCTCATTTTATCTCAAGTGCTTCATGCTAAAATGGATATCAAATCAGCCTGATTCTACTGTGAAAGATTTTATTTAATGTTTCCCGAGAGAAGTTGGATAGATAACTTGGTAAAGTCGTCAGAGCAATTACATGTATTAGGCCTTCAAATCCTTTTTTATAGCTAAAAGCACTGGAGACCTCGTCTGATTTGGTTTCAAGAAAACTCATTTGTAGAACATAGTGAAGCTTGATTTAGTTAATATCAGGATCATGTGGCCTGAATATCCAGGTTCCAGAGTCTTACTAAATGTGGGCCGCATCTATCTGGGACATACTTGTCATAAATAAAACTGATTTTGCATTTTACTGAACTTTGCTATTCTCTTGGATCCTTTTTTATGGATAACTTAAAATCCAATCAGGTTCTATTTCAGTGCAACTTCTCCATTAGAATAGAGTGAACCTAGATTTAAGTCATATCGGGATGCATGAGGCTGGATTGTCAGGTTTAAGAGTGTTGCTAAACATGGCCCTCATCTATGGGTGGGTCACACTTGTCATCTGTAAACCTGATTTTGCAGTTTGCCAAGCAGTATTGTAGAGACTGATTTTTTATTTTTTGCAACTGTAGATGTTATTTTTATTTTTATTTTTTTTTTTCGGAATTGCCAAAAAGACTTGTGTAGCAAAAAGACTTGACTTCTTCCTCTTGTTGTTGTCGTAGATTTTTCTGGAAGATGATGATTTCATCCCTTTCTCCCCTCGTAACAGCTACTCATACTACCTAAATTTTAAATTAGAGACTGATGTGCCCAAACATTTCACACCAATGACTAAATTGCCTTGCTTTTTATGTCAGAATGTCTTTCTTGTGCCATTAATCTGCTTCCTTTGTGGCTTAAAGACTGAATGTAGTGTATATACTTGATTGCTGGGGATTATTTAACCCCTCTCCACAGGCAGAGGATGTTATATAATGATTTCCAACTCAACACCTTAATTTTATGTGTTGAGAGTCTGAGGAGGGATGTCCTTGGAAGTGTTTGATTTTGAGGAAGTCAGTTAGAGGGCCAATTAGAGGGGAGGCCAATTGATGAAGATTGTTTCTAGGTTCATGATGGCATAACTACTCTTTGTTCATCAATTACAGGAAGGTTTGATTCATCTTGCTTTTGCAACTTGTGAGCCATTATTAAGAGCTTTCAGGAGAAAGGTTGACTGTTTTGGAAGCAATGGATCGTGGCCGCTATGGTCCTCCGCAAGGATGGGAAAATAACAGTGTAATTGTGGTTTCCTTTTAATCACATTTATGGGGTGATATGCAAAATTAGGCTCATGTGATTGTCCATTTTTTTGCGGCATCTCATCCTTAGAGAACATGAGAGAAGCCATGGGACAGTGAGGATGTGGAATCGATTTGCCTACCTTGAACCATGATTATTAGTTGCTGACACAGCTTATTCTCTTGAATCCACAGGCTTTGGAGGGGTATGGCGCTGTTCATGATTCACACTTCAGGTGAGTGTTCACTGATGCATTGCCAAAAGGGTAAAATTTTCCCCTGTTTACAAGTATGAGCTCTAGATGTTTACTTTTTTTTTTTTCCCTTGCTGATGGTGTTCAGATGGGATTCTAACAAAATTATATGATAGCTATTTATTTATTTTTATCTGCTTTACCTTTGATGATATTAAGACATTTAAATGGTCGATGTCGTATGTCATATCTTCCATGTACTTCAATTCTTTTCTATTACTTTCACTTTTCTTCTATCGGTTCTTGTCTCTTATTCTTTGGGCAGGGCTGGTGGCCCTTATGATGATAGGAGGTATGTAGATGAAAGGTTCTCAAGGGACAATGTTTACCCAAGAGATGACTTTCACCGAGACATATTGGAGAGGGATAACTATCCACCTCCACCACCACCACCAGCTGGCATGTGGCCTCAAACAAGGAGGAGAAACTACGAAGAAGAATATTCTTTTGAGAGGGATTATAGAAGACATGAGAAGCCGTATGTTGATTTATATTATCAAATGAGTTCTTTTGTAGAAGCTGATAAGTATCATAAAATTGGCACATTCTAGAATATGATAAATTCCTGATGGTTATTCTGTATTCATAATTATCGATATCATGGATTTGACAGGCCTGCTAGATATGGAGAGCGTGAACGTGGTGATGATTACGGATATGATGATTATGACTACAGATCTCGTATTTCGCGTCAGAGCAGGGAGGACAGTCGTGAAAGAGATTTTGAGTATGGGAGACACAGTTATGATTCTGACTATGATAGAGGCAATAGGAGAGATAGTAACTGGAGGAGGCATGAATCTCGTGAACGTGAGCGTGACAATAGAGACCTGAGTCGGGAAAGGGATGAAAGCCCATACAGAAGGCACGATAATTCTCGTTCTCGTTCACGTTCTCACGGTCGTGATGATCGTGCACGGTCTAGGTCTCCTCGAGGCCGGAGCCATGGTCGAAGTCATAGAGAAGATAGTTATGATGATGGTCGGCATGAGAGAAGTGGCAGACGAAGTGATCGTGAAGATAGACGTCAGCATGACCATTACTCTGTTGTATGTTCCATTTTCTCCTTGTATCTCAGTTATTTTTTGCAGTTCACGGGGCTTGAGCAGTGTGCTGTCTCTTTATAGGCTCCCTCTGCTACTGTTGTTGTGAAGGGTCTTTCTCAAAAGACTACCGAAGAAGATTTATACCAGATCCTTGTAACTCCTCTCATTCTTCTCCATCCTTGCAAATTTCTCTCATGGACACTATCACGTTATCCATCTCAATCTCTGTATGTGTACTCCTTGCATGAACCTCATTTGTTGGTAACAGGCTGAATGGGGACCCCTTCGTCATGTCCGTGTGATCAAAGAACGAAGTTCTGGCATATCTCGTGGATTTGCTTTTATTGATTTCCCCTCTGTGGTACGTATCCTGTCTATGCATATGATAATTGTTCAATGCTGAAACTTATTGTTGTAAATGTAAAACAGGATGCAGCACAAGCAATGATGACTAAGCTTGGGGATGAAGGTCTGCTTGTAGATGGACGGAACCTCTTCTTTGAATACAGGTATATATACATAAACTTTTTTTATTGTTTCTTAATTAGTCAACTTGCGTAATTTCAGTTTATTTGCATTGCCTGAGAGGTGCCAAGCTTTTGAATAGGTTGGACTGACTTGAGTGTAGAAGGCATTGGCTGGTGCAGTAGTTTACTTTCTGTGGGGTTTACTTCAGATCATACAAAAGTTAGGGGTGGGGTCTTTTAATTTTCAGTTGACACATTTAGTTGTGGACCCTTGATAAAAAAAAAAAAAAATAAAATAAATAAAATTGAATTGGTAGGTTTCTTTCTACCACTTCTTCCTAGTGCATTTAACTACAAATACTTTTGGATTCTTCATGGGCATGTAGCTTACGTTAAAGTTCAGTTCAATTGATTTTGCTGTGTTTTTGTTATGGACTTGTTTTATCCCCTGCATCTTTTTATGGACTTGTTTTATCCCCTGCATCTTTTTCATCTATCTTTGTACTGCCTTTAAGTTTTCATCTGCTATTTTATTTTCAAATCTTCCCTTTTTTCATTTGTCATGTTTCTTGACATTTTTGTTCATCTTTCTCCACCCTCTTAATGCTACAAGACTTCAACATATGAAGATAAGCTTTAGGGCTTTGTCAACTGGTTTGACTTTTTTCTTCAAACTGCATGCAGAATGTGAATTAGTGTTTCAATGTTTGGTAACTTTTGTACATGCTGCTAATTTTATTGCATAGTAGTCAATCAATGTTGATTCTATCCTGGCAAATTTATCCCAATGATATGAATAAAAAATATCTGTACCAAATAGTGTCAATTGTCATTATAAAAGTTGATTTTTGTTGCAGTAGTAAGCCAACTGGGGGGGTTAGTGGACCTCTTGGAACAGATCATGCATCAAGATCAGGCCATGGTAATCACAGAAGTATTACCATTCCATCTGATTGGATGTGCACCATTTGTGGTTGTGTCAATTTTGCTCGGCGAACATCCTGTTTTCAGGTTTTCTTTCCCCCCATTTAGTTGGAAATATACTTTCTTACATTGATTTCCCCCTCGGCAAGTCTTTTTGGACCGTGATGTGACACAATTTCATTAGAGCTTATGTTTCTAGATTTTTGAGAGGAGAATTTGTCAAAGTAAACGAATTCATGTATTGCTGGGTGGGTACAATAGTTAGGCCTGGTGATCATGTGTATTATTGCTTTTGGCTGTCTCAATATGAAGTTGATGCATTCAATTTCGAATGTGGATAATCTTTGTTCTTCAGTCAGAAGTCACATTGTTTTGGTCCATCTGTGGATTTTAAACTAACAATAACAAGAGGTATTGCACAGATGTGTGAGAAGCTTTCTCAGCATATATATATATGAACTTTGTCCACAAGTATTTTTTACCAAGTAATTGTGATCTCTTTTCATCTGTTGAATCAGTGTAATGAGCCAAGAATGGAAGATGCTCCCCCAGCTGATATGACATCATCAAATCCCACTCCTATTGGGAAGAGAGGAGAAACAGGTTAGTTGTACACACCAGTTCTCTCAACCGGCATGACAAGCATGTATCGAATATTTAATGTTGATGTACTTTAAGGTGCTAGTCATGTTAGTTAGTTGTAAATACACCAGTTCTCTCAACTGGCATGACAAGCATGTATCGAATATTGTCTATGTTGATGTGTTTTCAGGTCCTACCCATGTTCTTGTTGTTCGTGGATTGGATGAAAATGCGGATGAGGAAATGCTTCGTTATGAATTTTCTAAACACGCTCCTCTTAAGGTGCAGTATTTGGTTTCATTGTTGTGGTTAGTATTATCTGTTATTCTTTCATTCAGGAGCTGTATTGATTTTAACACTTGCAGGATCTGCGACTTGTTCGAGACAAATTCACTCATGTCTCAAGAGGATTTGCTTTCGTTCATTTCTATTCGGTAAGTTTATCTGCATCTATTGATTGTGGTGCAACTAATGGTGTTTTCTCCGACAGGGTAATATGGTAAAGACGTGTTATTCTTATTGTGATTTCTAATAAGGAAATATTTATTGATAGTTGGAAAGAGATAAGAGATGCCCTCTCCCAAAAAAAAAAAAAAAAAAAAAAAAAAAAGAAAGGAATTGAAGTCAACAGATAAATGTGTTTCGCTCGCTCCCTTCACTTTTAAATGATAGCACATATTTTAAGATGGGCATTTTAGTAGCTTTTGATTTCCCTTGAAAGCTCATCCTCTGGGCCATTTATCGTGTTATCGAACATAATATTGTTGTATCAATAATCTCTATGGTTTAATTTGTTTACTTATTTTCAGGTTGGGGATGCTACTAAAGCCCTTGAAGCAACAAATGGTACTACTCTGGAGAAAAATGGGCAGATTCTTAGAGTTGCCTATGCAAAAAGTATTATTGGAGCCGGAACGGCTACGCCAGGTGCTTCTCAGTCAAGTAGTCTTGCTGCTGCTGCAATTGAAGCAGCAACATTTGCTCAGCAGGTTTTCTACCTAGCCTTTTCCTATAACATTTGGGTTCTTTACATGTACATTGTTGTCCATGGTTCACATATCTAGGTTTGACCTATGTTTTCGTCATTTTGCTTTGAAATATCATTATCCAGGAGAAGAATGGTAATGGAAATCAATTTGGTTATATAAATTTGGTGAATTGGTGTAATGACGTAATCTCAATCGCATTGCTCTTTAAGCTAATATTCTTTTATTGACTTAATATTGGCCGCGTTCAACCCCTACTTTTTGCACTGCACCTATTAGAATAGAACACCACTACTCGACTTTTCACCCAAAAGCTGTTTTAGTACTGGCAGAAAGTTGATGCTTTCAGTCCCCATATTAAGATCAGAAATAAAGCTTTTCTCATTGGGCTTTTGGAATTGTCATGCACTGCTGATTACAATTTGCTGAAAAAACGCACAGCTATTTTCGGCTCTTTGTTTATGTGAAGTTGGAGATGTTCATTCGGCTTATTTGTTAGTTACTTACCTAGGGCAACAAAATCTTGTTTTGATCTAATACAAGTAGATAATTTATGCTTATGTGTGCCAGCTAATTAATCTTTTTTTAATTCCTTTAGTATGATGCTGTTGGGTGGGCACCTAAAGAATACAATCCTGATGATAAACAATCTGCTGGTGAGCAAGAGCAGGGCAGGCAAGACACAGGTCAAAAGGATCCTTCAGCGCCTCGATCTGGTTTTGTGTGGGACGAAGCCTCTGGTTATTATTATGATGCTGCTTCTGGGTTCTACTATGATGGAAATACAGGTTTGTCTATTCATAGTTTGATTTCATTCCAAAGGTTCCTCTTAGTATTTCACTATTTCTATTTGTTTATGTTAGAAAAGATCCCTTAAATCATGCGGGTCTTGGTGCTTAGAGCTTTATTATGTGAATTATGTGCTGCTTATGTGTGTGGCATCAATTAAAGGAGGATTGGAGTGTAGCAATGCACCGATTGGAGTGCCAGAAAAGGATCCATGTTGTCGACCCCAAATTCATTGGAAAAGGCTTAGATGGCAAAGATGGGAAAAAGCTAAAAGTCTACTCGAGGCGAATTAGAAAAGTAGACTTTTAATAAGATCAGATTTTTATCATTTTATGGGATAGGATTTTAGTTGTTTTATTCAAATAGGTGTTTTATTTTAGTCAATTGTTATCGGCTAGATGCTCCTGGGAATAGTGATGGCAACAAGGCGGATTCGGATTCAGATTCAGAATGAATCGGATCGGCCTGATCCGTATCCGCCCGGATCAATTTTAGAAGATCCAAATCCACGGATTGATCCGCCATTTCTCGGGGCGGATTGGATCCGGGTCGGAGTGATCCTAGAAATTGTTCTGCTGAAGTTCATGAAAAATTTAATCATTGTGGCTTTCTTTTGGCTCATGGATATTTTCCCCTTTAAATTTTAATTTCTCCATTTTTGCACTTTGCAGGTTTATATTATGATGGCAACAATGGCATCTGGTATTCTTATGATAACCAAACTCAGCAATACATCCCCTGTGCCGATCAGAATGACAAAAATGCTGTAAAGCAAAGTGAAACTTCCAAGGCATCTGATGGTTCCAATAGTAAAAAGGTTGTTATATCTGCACCAGCTGCTACAATAACGTCAAATGAGAAAGGTGCTTCATTACCAGATGCTGTCCAGGCTGCTGCTGCCGCAGCAATAGCAGCTGAAAAGAAAGAGAAGGAGAAGTTAAAAGAAATAAGACTTGCTTCTAAAAGCAGCATTCTGGCTAACAAAAAGAAGATGAGTAATGTTCTAACCATGTGGAAGCAAAGGAGTCACGAAGGACAAGCACCACGAGTGGCACTGGATGACAGTCAGCCGTCTTCCACAGTTGAAGAGAGATCCAACACAGCATCATCCACAAAAAGCAAGTTCAAAAATGACGTGCCGAATACAAAAGAGAATGCCTTGGCCACTTCAGGATTTACAACAAATGCCCCAATCCAATCTGCCGCTTTGGAATCTGTAGACAGGGCCAGACCTGTGATTTCTGGTTCTAGCGTGTCCTTTAAAGGGGTGATTAGGAGTTCTGGAATGGGGGTGGTGAAATCGGATACTTTATATACAGGATCAGTAGGGGTGCTTCCACTTCTTCGACCAGCACATCTTCAGTTCCGTCTTCACTGACATTCACAGATGCCTCAACAACAGTGACACCATTCAGAACAGATGCTTCTGCACTGGGTTCTTATGTATCACCTGTTGCTGCTGGAAGTGGTAAGAGAAGGTTTTCAGAGATGCCATCTTCTGCTCTCTCTAATAAGGAACAGCCCCAGACTACCTACAGAGATCGAGCAGCTGAACGTAGAAGTTTGCATGGTTCATCATCATCTTTCGGGGATGACCTATCTGATGTTGGAGATTCCAGTAAGTGTCTCCCTTGATTTTGTGTCATGTGCTATTCTTTCTTATTGTTCTCTCTCTCAGCATTTAATTCCGGGGTGAGTTTACTTTTGCATCTAGCATTTCCATATGCGGTATGATTGGTCTGGGACTTCTAACAGAATTTAGTTGTGATGGGCAATGGTTGAATAGTCTGCCATAGCTTCAAAAACTATGCCTTGTGCAAATATATATATAAACTTGGGTTGGATAAGATTCCAATGGTCGATTGCTAGTTTTATTTCTCTTCGTAATCTATATTGACTTGTTAGAAAATCTTTGTTCTGTTATTGCTGCTGGACATCCAAGATCGAGATTCAACATTTAAAAGGGGTGTGGATTCCATGCCTTTCCCTCCTGGTGTTGGAGGTGGACGAGTTGCTGCAGATGCAAATAGTCAGAACTATGAAGTGATCACAGCAGACAAGGCAATTGATGAGACCAATGTGGGCAACCGGATGCTCCGCAGCATGGGCTGGCATGAAGGCTTGGTACCAATTCTCATCCTGCACTACATAACTTGTGTTGGTTTTACTTAAAAGCAAATTTCATTGGGCAAATAAAATTTATGACGATACTGTGCCTATTCAGTGCGATCCATTTCATAGATTCAGTAGTAAAATAAAAAGTTGCAAGTTTAGGCAATGCACACGATGTTTCCTCCCTAGTCTTTTGGAGATTCACTTACATCAGAACTGTAGACATCCATCAGCTCTAAAGTGACAGTGGCAATGCTTCATGTTTATTTCAGTATCTGACTTTGCATTCCGGAATTTTTGTTTGGTTTCTCTATGTTGATCATTATCTAGGGATTGGGGAAAGACGGAAGTGGAATGGTAGAGCCTGTCCAAGCGCAGTCCATGGATACTAGAGCAGGACTTGGGAGTCAGCCGAAGAAGTTGGATCCAAAACTCGAAGTGCAGGCTGGAGATAGTTACAAAGCTGTTATTCAAAAGAAGGCCATAGCCCGGTTTCGGGAAATGTCATAGGCGAGTTGACACGGACGAAGCTGTTATTCTCCATGCTCTGCTATTGGTTTCCCCTTTGAGTTACTGTTTGTAGAACTAGTGAAAGTCATTATAATGTAAATCATTTAAATGTTTCCATTCTGAGTGCGTTGTGTCAATTACTGCTTCATGTTGAGTTGGAATTACTTGAATTATTTTAAATCTTTATTGAATTACATGGTTTCAAAAGATTAGCTTTAAACTTTTTAGAATGCATTATTCAATTGCAAACATTTATGATTATGATTTTAACGAAATTTTAGTCATATGAAAAGGGAAGGCACTAGTCTAGTGACTTTGATAACTACTCCATAGTATGGAGAGTAGATCATTTCCAATTAGTTATACTATTAGCAAGAACTAAAATTAAAACTCTCTCCTCCAGCCCCCAGGGATGGGTGGATAATAGCAACGGATAGATATGGGTTTCGATTCCACCTACAGCTCTTGGGCGCAGTTACTCGTGAAAGTGTCAAATACTTAAAACTCACATATTGCTTTAACACTAACTCGTGCCTCTTTTTTTTCATTCATGATTAGATATTATGATGTCATAGGTGCAGAGGTGACAAATCAATTCATCTCGAATTTGGTGGTTAAATTCTATTACAGCGACCATATCATAGGGAAAGTTGTGGAAATATAATTTAAACCTGTGATAATAGAAAGTTTAACTCTTGTTCTAATAACTTTTTCAATGGGAAAAAAATGATATATCAAAAAATTGTTTTATTCAAAACCTTAATTTTGACATCCTTTTTATATCGCTTCATACCTCCGAACATGGTTTTTTTATGAAAATAAAAGTTCTTTCACATTTTCTTAACTCGAAATAAAATAGTTGGGAAGAAGAAACATTCTTTTTTTTAAAGGTGCTTTTAGTAATAGATTTAATTGAAATGTGGAAATGCCTATAAGTTTAGAGCTTGTGACTACTATATACGTAGTCGAAAAATCTTTCCTCGTAATAGTAAAAAATAAAATGTTAAAAAACGTGAGTATCAAGAATTAAAGGTTAGAGCCCATATTGTCCACCTCTGCCGCAATTTTTTCCTAAAATTCCATGAGATATAAAAATATCAAACGAATCAATTTGAGGGTAAGACGAAAACATAAAAGAAAAGCGAAGAAACCTGTGTGTGTTTGAGCTCTGGCTCAATCTCTCTAGTGTTGGCCATGGCTGCTATTAGCAGCACCACCACCATTCACGACCCTGCTTATATTTGCGCTACACACACTATCCATGTCAAAGCCAAAGGACCTATTTCTTGTCTTCCATTTTCTCATTTCTTGATACCCAATTTTGGTCCCAACCATAAGAACCTCATATCCTCCAGGTATTTTCTGTTTTCTAATGTTTTTAATTCTCTTCGCCTTTTTTCTTCTGCTTTTTCTATTTAGCTTTGAATTAGTGTATGATAATTCAATCCCAAGATTTATCAAGAAATGAAAAAATTCAATCTTTGTGGGTAATTTTACTGCTTAAATAAGTTCAGTGTTTATTTTATGCTATTATAATTATTGATAGTATAGTCTTCGTGGTATTTTATATTTTCTGATGCTTTTATTTCCCTTTGCCTTATTTTTCTTCTTTCAATTTAGTGTTAATTCAATCCCATGCCTTGTCAAAAAGTTGTAAAAAATCAATCTCTGTGGATAATTTTACTCAAATAAATTCAATCCTTATTTGATTTTGTTATAAATTTTTCGTATACTGCATGGGTGTTTGTTAATTTATCTACCTATATTTTATAGGTTGAGAATTTGTTATAGAAGGACGACAGCAGTAGACCAATGTTTTAGGGTGCCAGTGACATTTTGTTTGAAGGGAAGTAATTCTGAAGCATACCCAGAAACAGATCTGCCACATGTTCCAAATGATGCCCCGATGGTATATTTAGAAATGTTTTGAGTGTCTGCTGCTTATCTTTTGGATTGAATTTATTGATAGGCTTATGATTTTTTGGATATTTATGTCGTACTTCTTCATTGTTCAATCAGTTATATATTTTTTGTATGATGACATTGGAATCTGCTGAGAGTGCCACGCCAACTGCTAGAATCTGAAATATGCAAGTTTTCTGCAAAACAAGATACCATAAGTCTGCTTTGGGGTGTAAATTTTTCCTAGTTTGAGTAGTAATTTCAGATATCCCATATCTATAAGTGTCATGGATTGGCCAGGTATCATCCTATGGAGTACCTGGCAGTCATATCCATTTGGACTTTCACAGACTTGGTAGCCGTGTATGCTGCCCTTCATTGGCTGTAGGAAGAATAGCTAACTTCTTTGCTCAGCCATCTTCATTAGGGGTGATGTGCGCATTGCCTCAAGTTTTGGCCAAGTGCAATTTCTGCTCAGTGGCGAGCAGATCTTGATTGTTGATTTGGCCAAAGTAAGCAATTTTTAGTTTTTAACTACACATTTCATCAACTTTTATCAACATTTCTAAAAATCTGATTTTAATCAAAATCTTTTTCTTTTCGACTGTTTGGTCTTGCCATATTATGTCGGTAATTCCCGTGGTACCACGTGGGTGGACATATCAGACTCAGTATAACAGTGTGCATTAGGTTTTTGTGTCAAATTCAATAAGTAATGAAGTGTTTGGGATGTCAAAGTTAATTAGTAATCATAATGTTCATGAAATTCAAGATGGTAGTTTTTTGCTTTTAGTATTTGGACTCTTTAGTTTAAAATTTTGAATTATAGGGACAGATTGTGCACTATCGGGGAATAGAATTTGGTTCTAAAACAATAGGTTTTCAGTAAGTTTATATGTTTTATTTTGATGACATTGATTTTTGAGGATTCATGCAAACAATCTACACCTTCGATCCTTATATAAAGCATGTGAATGTTTCTAATAGTTTCCTCTAGTATGATCTCGAACTTTTAGTTGTTCTTGTTGTGAAGGCTTTGGTTTTTAAAGACTAAGAGCTTGTTTGAGAAAGCTTTTAGCAGATTTTGATAAAAAGTTGATGAAGTTGTGTGATTGAGAAGTTAATAAAAGTTGTGGGTCCCATGAAATTTGTGCTTAAAAATAATTGTGGACTTTGATCATAGCTTTTTAGCAGGTTTTTAATTTGGACCAAACAAGGGCTAACTTTGTGCTACTTTGAGTATTGTCGTTCTTATTAGAGAGTTGAAATGGTTCTGTTCTTCACCATATCCGTAGATTTTAAGAAACAATCAGAACTTATATTCAGTTAGTAACAACTGTAAAGATAATGCTAGAGTTTTTACATTATCATTATAGAAATTTGAAAGGAAAATAAATTTTTTTGCTCCCCTCGTTTCATAATTTCTGTTTTATTCTCACTGGTGGATAATTTCTTTCCATGGCATTATCAGATATATTCTGTTGATATAGTGGGTAAAACAAACTGGTGGATGCTTCTTTATTATAAGGTCAAGCAATTGCTTTTTAGTTTTTACTTGGGTTAATCAGCAGGATTTCTTTTCCTACGGAGAGTTGACTTTCAAGATTTAAGCATGAAATTGGAAGTCTTCTTTTTTTTTAAAAGCAAGTTTCATCTGAAATATTTGGCAATTTCATGGGTTCTATACTTTGTAGTTGCAACACATAACTTGATGTTTGACATAATTGATTATTTAGAAATGTGCCTTCTCTCTAATTCTTTCAATCTTCATTTAAATTATGCTTGAGTGAGTGCTCCTTGGGTTCTTTCTTGCAGGAAGCAGCTATTGACCTAAAGCTCCCCAGGAGAAGTTTGTTAGTAACTTTCACGTGTAACTCTTGTGGTGCACGGTCACAGAAGTTGATAAACAGGTTAGCTTATGAACGAGGGCTTGTTTATGTACAGGTAATTATTTTCTGAAGCTGTTTTTGTGTAATCTCATCATGGTTCTTGATAATCATGAAGTTCTTATTTATTGTCTGCCATAAATGGATGAGAGTGAGAGCAAGGGATTTGCAATGATTAAAAAGAGCATAAAAGACAATATGTGCTGTGATTTATATGTGGTCCTGATTAGCTATATTCGAATGTGCAGTATTTCCTATTGGCATGTGTAACCATATATAGCAAATCCTTACTAATGTTACTTTCAATATTTCCCCACAAAGAAGCTATGTTCAATTTACTCTTTTGTAGAATATGCATGGTTAGAGCCTTTCTGTATTCAAACACTTGTTCTTTATTTTTCCTGGTACATTTTCAGACTTTCAGCTATTCTTTGTCTTCCAGTATTACTGAAATCTTTTATATTTAACAGCTTCTTCTGCTATGATTTTCAACAGTGTTCAGGATGTTCCCAGTATCACAAGTTAGTCGACAATCTAGGACTTGTGGTTGAGTACAACTTCCAGGAGGAAACCGATCAAATCTAGAGCAAGCTTCTTATCTATTTTCATTCAGTTTTTCTGTTTTTATTTTCTTGTGAAAGAATATATTTGTTATATATGTTAACAATGAACAAATTTCATATCATTTATATAGTGATAATACAATGATTTGGAGAAAAGAAAGAAAATCAATATGGCGTAAAGTGTTGTCTGCCCTGATCCTCTGGCGTACCAATAATTCTCTCTTTCATGCAAAAAGCTTCTAATCATCCGTACCACTGTTTGCCCAATAAAAGCTTACGAGCAGAAGCTTGTGACAGCCAACAGAATAGCCAGTGCCAATCCAGCTGTTGCCCACATTCTAGATCTTCCCTGCTCACTTAGTGATGCCCCTTCATTCTGTAAATGAATGACGAGGAATCAGAAACTTTATGATACTTACGTTTTTGGCCAGGCACTAGATTATTTTCATCTCAAAAACAGTGAGGTATAAAAATGAAAAGTATATGCATTACCAAATTTAGGGTAGGTGATGGTGCTGGTGTTGTTTCCTCAACATCTTGAACTTTTGGTGGTGCTGGAGGGCTCGGGACAGTCGGTGCAGGTGCTGGTGCATGATGCCGCCTGTGCTTGTGCTTCCTTTTCTTGTGCTTGCCAGGTGCTGGTGCAGGTGAGGGAACCAAATCTGGTGCTGGGGCTGGTGATGCGATAGATGGTGCTGGCACTGGTGCTGGTGGTGCCGTGGGTGGTGGAATGGTGGGGGTATTGTGGGTGCGGGTGTGGGTGCCTTTATTGCTGGGGCAGGTGTTGGTGGTGCTGTTGGACTGGTGCAGGGGATGCCTGTGGTGGAGGTACGGCCGGTGGAACTGCTGGTGGCGAAACCACCGGTGGTGGTGGCAATGCTGGTGGCTGGGAAGGACTTGCTATTGGATTTGACGGAGGTTGTGGTGGTGGGGTGGTTGGGCTGGAAGTTGGTGGAGATGTAGGTGGTGATGACGATATAGGGGTGGTTGATGGAGTTGCTGCACTTGAAGGCGGTTGTGCAGCTGCAGTTGGTGTCGTAGTCGGTGGAGGGGTTGTGGACGGCGTATTAGTAGGTGAAGCTGCTGGTGCTTGGGCATTGGCAATGACAAACAAAATGCAGAAGCAAGTCGAAAGATAAACCCACAAAGATGTTGCCATTTTGCAGAGAGATATGATGAGAACAACTTGCAATTTTATATATAGCTCAGGAATTTCAGAAATTTTGGAAGTTTCATAAGGGTTTGGTATGTTGTAAGGGGAAATGGAGTTTTCATATGAATGAAACATCTGCTCTACTTCTTTTGTATCTTTGTCAACGGGAAAGGTTACTTCCTAAGGTCGTATTTAGTGTGTGGAGTATTGGACAATACATGTACACGACACAAACTGAGATTTTAAGTTCTTTTTCTTTTCTTAATATCAACAAGTATTTCATAGTTTATCGTATAAAAAATATTAATAACTTCAATTTTAACATTGTTTTTTTCTTCTTTTGAATAGTGTCAAGTCCATCGTGCCAAAAAATCGGAAAGGCTTAAAAATTCTTTTTCAGTCTCTCTGAAAATTCAGTGCTCCTGTTCATCTCTTTCTGTCAGACAACTCACTTTTGAGGTTTGAAGAGATCAAATCATTATTTGGTACCCAGTAATCATTCTATAATATTATTCAATGATATTTTGTCAACGTGGAGTTAGTTTATGGGCATTAAATTAAACAACATTGCACCTCCTTATTAGTTGATGTGGTTGCTTGAGAAATTCATACATAAAATGAAGTCTTGAAGATTTTCCTTAAAGCAAAGTATATGCAATCTCCTTAACTTTGCAGGAAAATCAAAAAATGACTGAAAAATGTAGAGCCCATCAAAGGGTCTTAATTTTACAACATAATTACATTTGCCAACAATGATTTCTTGAAGAAATTCTTGGTTTGAGAAAGGAGACGAACTTCAAACGATCAGATATGAAAACACAAAAATATGAAAATCTCGAATCACTTTTTAGGATCGAAGCACAAGGGCTTCTTTTTACCATTTTGTTAAGCTAAAGGTTAATATACAAATATAGTTTTTGCATTTACAAAGTTATAAAGGGTTTTCCTGCTGTTTCTGAAAACTTGGGCTAGGGTGTCGGAGGAGAGTAATTTTTACGAAAATGTAAAAAATAAAGAATTTAGAACAAATTTTTTATTCTTGTCACGATGATAAGGAGTTTTCTCTACTATAGGAAGAAAAAAATATTTAAACATTTGTATGTCACACCGTCTTCAATTTCTCCTCTCACAAAATCATCTTCTTCAAAATTTGCTGACCGCTTCAATCTAACTCACTGGTTCAATCATCTTTCTCAACTAATCATCTCCAAAATATGCTCACCTCTTTAATCATCTCCTTCAATCGATTATCTCCAAAATCTGTTCACCGTCTCAATTCATCATCATAATAAAGTCAGATCCCACTATAAAAAAGCATTATACTAGTAGATATGTTTATGAATATCTAGAAGTAGGCAATAAAAACTCTTTGGTACACACTTTCTTAAATTTTTGCCTACCAAACAAACGAGGTTTAACTGACACATTAAATTAACATGAATTAAAAGGCTAAGAAGATGTGTCAATGTCATTTCTAAGTTCTAACAGACACTACCCACCTTTCTTAAACAACACAATTGGCAGGGACAATAATTTAGATTTTACCTAAGCACCAGAACTTGGTGTTCAGTCTCCATCAGTGAAAACCCTGATGACGTAAAATATTCAATGATCCAATAGCTTTTTCTTTGATTATGGTAGAATTTTCATCAAATGGCTACTCCACAAACTAATTGGGGCAAGAAAAACAGTTAGCTTTTTTTTAGTGAAAATTAATGCCATCTATTTAATTTTTAATTTTTAATGAAATATACTAGTTTGTTTGCAATTTTAGAAGATTACTTAACACGTACAAATTATAATGATAGTTACTCGATGATTAAGAATTTTTATATTTATCTATATCCATTAATTACGGATTTAATTTTCATATTAAATTTATCACCGACCGTAGAGAGATTTACTCCGTTACAAGTACAAAAAAAATACTTTTTTGTCCGTTACTACGTCTTCATCATCTCAAACCAAAACCCATATCTCTCTATCAATTCCTCCATTTCTCCATATCCTTCTTCATATTTATCAAAATCAAACTCCCCTCAAACAAATCTCTCTCTCTCTCTCTCTCTCTCTCTCTCTCTCTCTCTCTCTTCTCAACTCTTCAACTCTTCGATTCATTAAAATCCTCTACGGTCGGATTCCACCGCAAAGAAAAGCAGTATACTAGTGTTATTCATCGCTTATTAATTATTACATTAAATCAAATCAGACCACTATCAAACTCTTCATTCTACATATCAACACTCCATCATTTCCATTTTACTTGTGATTCAATTAATTCATTCTCCACCAATTTTCGTTGCCAGACATTTCTGCCACCATCGGAGATTGTTTTACATGTTCAAAGACAGAGAGAAAATTCATAGGAAAAGGTGTTTTCCATTTCCATTTTCCTTATTTTGTTCTCTCCAAACCCGATTTGCTAACTAAATTTTATTTCTATATTGTAATTTTTCAAGTATATCTTTATGGCTATTACTCAAATTGGTGGCAAGATTACTCGACATGGATAATAAGTGGATAGTAAGTTGTCGGTCTTACAAAATGTGTAGATAAAAAGTATGTTTGATTATCTTTTAAATTATAATTTAAGCTATGACCAACAAGACGAAGAGAAACAAAATTAGCCGTAAACCTCAAAATAAACTACATAAAAAGAAAATGACGATTCTAGTTCCAGAACGAAACAAGGTTGTCATATTTCTTTTTCCTTCTTAATTTTTATTCATTTTCTTCTCTTATTTTGTACTAGTGCATTTCTATGAATGTATTATGTGTTTGAACATTACGTTTTATTTTTGATTTATTGTTGGTACCATAATTTTTATAAATATGTAACATATTTGTTTTGTTATGGAACAGTATTGTTTATGGATTTTTTTTTGCCCCTTCCCCTACTGTCTAAAACCTTGCTTTTCTTGTAATTAAAATTGTTATGTCCCCAATTATTTTTGGCGTTGATAACGTACCCCAATTTACTTTGGTAATTTTGAGAACGTTGATACCAATTTTTTTTATATAATTACAGCATGGGAGGTGCTTTCCTTTTACATTCCAATCATCACAATTATCTTTTACGAGGATTGGGACTATATTGTTCAACGATTTATTTTTTGGAAAAGTCAATGTCACATTTAGTATGATTATATGCTACTCACTTCCTTCTTTAATTGTATGTACAAAAATCACGGAATTGTCATTTGTAATCTCTATGAGTGGTCCTTTTTGCATAACCTGATATCACAGCGTAGCCACAAATATTGATGTATCATGTTGTAATTTCCTCATAATTATCTCAACTAACCTCGGTTATATGTACATTCCAACAGCACCATTATTCCAAAAACCGAGTAACCATTATAATTCCTGAACTCATCCAACTCTCCACCATAACACCATAACACACGAAGACACTAATGCAATTCATGTCTGCGTGATACAATAACATGAGCATTATTTTATACAACAAAACATCATATTCAACATTATATGCAAATTTTATTATATGTTGTTTGTCTATTTCTTATTTTGATGATCAATTATTGTACAAGGTAACATAAAGATCAAATAAGTGCTTCTAATATGAAGAACGTATGAAAATGGTGTACACTGTACATATGAAACTTAAGGTTGTAAACCTAAGATGGTTATCATTTTATATCAACCATTGCACCCTCTACATTTTAAATTCTTCAAAATTAATATTAACTTTATCAGTATCCAACACAACACTTTAATGTTCTATCCGTGAAGTTATTTAGTGTTGGTTTGGTAGAGTTTAAAAATAGTTTTTTGGAGATTTTGAAAAAAATTGATGAGATGTATATTTGAAAAGTTGATAAAAATTGTAGGTCCCATAAAATATGTTGTTGAAAATGGGTTTGAGAAAAAAAAAAAAGTGTGATCAATTGATGATAATTAAAAATATCTAAAATTTTTATTATTATTAATTCTCAAAATATTTTAAAAGGTGGTCAATATATTTTGAAAATATAAATATTTCAATTTCGTAAAGAAAAATAGATAGAGACCTTTAATTCCCCTCCTATAAAAATAGATAAAAATCTTCTTCTATTTATGAAAAGTGGTTATCATTAACAAGTTGTGTTAAGATGGGATAGTTTCACAATACACCACAAAATATAAAATAATTTAGAAAATACTATCAAATTTTTATTATTCTAAAAATAATGTTTTTACTTTTATAACACTTGTTGTTGCGTTTGTTATATTTCTTATAAAAAAATGTTATATTTTTTATATTTTATATTTTTAGAATTTAAAATATTGAAAAGTAATTGTGAAATTTTAATATAAAATCAAGTGTGTAGCAAAATTATCACTAAGACTTAAGAATGACCCGCCTATAAAATATTTCTATTGTTATTTGGGAAAATTATATATATAACCTACTCATAAAATGAAAATTGATTTTTATTGGTTATTAATTATTTCTACAAATATAACATTAATTGATAAGATAAATTGTATATTACTGGATGGATGTAAAGAGTCTTGCTATTCTACAATGTTACATTAATTAAAATTGGTATTTTATCATTATGAAGCAATATTTTATCTCCTGAATTTCTCTTTTTTGAATTTCAAAAATCAGTCTTCATCCATTCTAATTCTCTATCTAACGTTTCAACAAGAAGTCTCATTACTCTGTAATAATTCTTAGTGGCATCATGATAAGGCATAATTTAATTCATAATATTTTCTCACAATTCATATCATCTTAAGCATGTATGCGTGTAAACCTATTCTTGTAGAAAAATAATTGATCAAGGAAGAGAGTGATTCAACAACTCTTTCAGGTATCTTCAAAATTTATGGTTGGATTCAATCATCTCTCTGCATTGCATGACATCAATCTATACCGCTAAATGATACTTATGATTGTTGTGAAACTATGGACATTCATGATGATTTTACAGTTAAAAATCACCAAATCTCACAATCATTTTATCAAACACATTTTAGATAGTTTATTGCTTGGAAAATAATGTGTAGATAACATATTTGTAAGAGATTCAGACTTGAAGAAGGAAGAGTATTCTTACAATTTAATGGAAATGTAATTTATTTACTATGTCGTAAGTCGTCGACTATGTTACATTTGGTGTAAATCATTTGTGCTGATAAAATTTGGTATATGTCCACCATCATGAAATGAAGTATTATGAGTCTGAATTTTGTTGCTTCTCTATCCCAAAATCTGTAATGCATTCAATTAACAATACATATATTTAATATCATTATTATATAACCTAAATTCTCAACAACATATCAGATTCACCAGCACGTAAATCGGCAACAAATAAATTGAGGTAACATAAATTTTATCTTTGTAATTGTCCTCGGTAACAGTCTTGTTAGTTAGGAGCATATGATTGATAAAATTAATATAGTCAATGCACATGGTTGTGTGTTTAAAAATTTCATATGTTACCAGACTTGTTAGAAAGTGCAGATATTGTAGTTGCTTTGTGCAAAAAATGTATTAGATGAGTACAAAATAAGGGATTGCATACAAACATCTTATCATTTCACAACTTTAGTTCTATTAAGCAGCAGTTTGAGGAGCTTGAAGAGCTATTTTCTAGTAATAGATGCATTGATTAATCCATTCATTCTTTCTTGAGAACACGATATTATTTTTCTTTTCTTCATTAATAACTTGCCGAACAACTTAGTATACTTTCTAGTTAATGGATGAAATCATCAATATAAATAATTGATGCAAGTAATTTTGTTTATATAGCATGATGTAGTAATGTGTTATTGTTTTCAAGATTGGCTAATATTAACATATTGTTTTCAAAATACTCATAAGCAAATAACAATAAAACTTGGACGTGTAGTGGCGGATATATGATTTTATTCAAGAGGGGCACTATGTAAATAATGACCAAAAATTTAAAATGAATTATATATAGAAGAAACAATTAAAATTTCCAATACTTTAAAATTGTCCACGACTAGTTTTCATATTCTTAAATCATTTAACAATATCACTATTACAAATATTATCAAAAACATCTTTCTCAATATATGCAATCATGCAGTCATTCATCCATTAATCTCCGATCCAATTATGCAATTGTTCATTCATAATATTCATAGCTAAAAACGCTATTTCCATAGTGGCAGTGACAACTGGTAAAAGAAGAACCAATTTGATTAACAAATAAGTTAAAGGGTAAATATTGTCTTTTTTTGTTTCAACTAGCTTTCGTGTAAGGCTACTCTAATTCTTTTCAAACTTAAAAATTCTATATTGGAGCACAAATCCATTAAATAATTATCAAGTTGATCACCTAGTAGCACAAATTGTACAGTACAAAAGTCCTTTGGATAAAATTTAGCAAGTTGAACCAACTTAGACTTATCAAAAGCTGAAAATGAAACAATTGGATCCAAACAAGACAAACAAATAACTTAGTGCTTGTCTCACTAAAACGACTGTTGAACTCTTGTAACTGCAAATCAATAATATTATAAAAAATATCTCAATTTGATAATGATGCATATTTGTGGTTTTATGTACTCTACGTCTTGAGCATCCTGGAGGAAAAATATCATTCATATTGCAAACATCAATATCATATTTCTCACAAAAGGAAGAGACTTCATCTAATAAGAGATTCCAACTACTGTCCCTCATTATTTGCAATATTTCCTTACATATTCTTACCAAAGTCATAGCATTCATGATCTTTTGATCTTTTTTCTGCAACACTTGTGACAAATCACGTGAGATTCCCAATACAGTCTTCATCAAATGTAGACAATAAAATAAAATTAAATGACCGAATAGATGTCAATGCTTGTTTTGCTTCATTTCTTTGATCAGAGCTTCATTTAACATTGTCTATTACTATCTCCAGTAATTCAACAACAAATGAAAACATGTTAATCAACCTGATTAAAGTGCTATGGTATGAGCTCCAATGCGTATCACCGGGTCTGTTAAGATTGATTTCTTGATTAATACCTATCCCTTGAAATCTCGCCATTATTATAAGCTTCAATAACAACATTAGTATGTAATTCTCGAAGAATATCACGACGCTTAGATGATACTCCAACAATATTTACAACATTAGCAACCATAGTAAATAAATCAATAACTTTTACATGCTTCTTTACAACGAAAACAAGAGCTAATTGAAGTTGGTGAGCAAAACAATGAATATAAAAAGCACATTCATTTTTATTTAAGATAAGTGTTTTAAGACCATTGAACTCACCTTGCATATTACTCGCTCTATCATAACCTTGTCCTCGCAATTTAAATATACTTAGACTATGTCTCGAAAAAAAACTGTCAATTGAAGCATTAAGAGAAAGAGAGAGCTATAGTGTCAACAACATGCTCAATACTTACAAAATGCTCAATTATGAAATCCTTTTTATTAATATAACGTATCACAATAGCCATATGCTCCTTTGAAGATGAGTCACGAGATTTATCAATAAAAATAATCACCACACATATCCTTAAATATTGCATTAACTATTTCAATTGAAATAGATCTTACAATATCATTTTGAATACTTGGTGAAACCATTTGACATCTCCTAGGAGCATTCTTCAAAGTAACAGTCTTTATATCTTCATTATGATCACCTAACCATTGCAGAAGTTCAAGACAATTACCTCTATTGCTTGAATTTTCAGATTCATCATGCCCACGAAATGGTAGTCCTTATCGTAAAAAAAAAAAACCTAACACAATCAACCGATGCAACCAAATGAGTATGATCTTTCACATTTTATTGATCTATGTGCTTGGTAAACAATTTTTTTTCTTTTAAAAAAAAGTGTTTCAATATGTTGTTTTCTATTCATTAGAGCTTCACAACTAAAATTATTAAAAATTAACTAAAAACTTGATTGTGAACACTAATTGAATCCCCAACATGCGTTTGTAACTTATCTTTCTTCTTCCAATTTCAAAATCCTTTGACAACAAAAGAATCAATTTTTTAGTAATTTCAAAAAATTAATTTTTATTTATACGAGCCTCATCTTTTTTTTTTCTTGATGTGGTTTAAACAAATAAAAATAAAAATTGATCAGATTAAAGCTTATTCTTTCTTTCTTCACAACTTCTAAAAAACTTGTACTCTAACCAAATGCGACCATCTTCAAACCAACTAGAGTTAAATTGCCTAAACTTGTCCCCATACATTGAGTAAGGAAAATCATGACCAGAAGGTTGACATTACTGTTTTGTAAATATGCTCTTTTAATTTCATCTTGAATATTTGGAAGGTAATTTGAAATTCGTGGTTGCTCTCCTAGATCTGTAGGAAGATTTTCCAAGTTGACTTCATTACAACACTGTTTTGCATTTTTCTCATTTCTCTTTGGAGTTAATGGTAGCTCCAGAGTTGAAGTTGAATGAGTCGATATTGTATTGAAGTATATCTTCATAACTATTTCATAAAGAAAATGGAATGAAAAATATATGTTATATATAGAATGAAATAACTTATTTGGTAATCACACAGTATATACTTTCAATAATAAGTTTAGCTAAACATGCTTGATCACGACATTTCATTTCTAGATCACATACTAACATTTCAATTAATATGCAAATCAATTCAAATCAATTATTGCAAATCAATTTTGATATTCAATTATGCATGTAATAACTGTAAAGGCTTGCATTTAGAAAACAATATAAGGCCCCAATTCAAGCAATCTTGTATGAATAATAAATCTTCACATGTAAGAGATACCCATTACTCACCAGATATCTTTCATATAAAAAAAGAGAGAATTTGACAATCTTTTACAATAAAAGAAATAAGATTAAGATGTGTAACAAAAATAGTTCAAATGGAAATACCATTTTAAAGCCGTCATTAATGGAAATGTCAATTCAAAACTATTAATCTAACAAAATCACTTGGACTTTCAATGAAATAAGTTGTCACTAATGTAAACAATAAATCCCACATTGACCGAAGACGAATTGCTTCATAACTTTGATCCCATTTTTCTATCAATATTTTTATCAAACACTTTGAGTGCATTTTCAAACTTCAAGCTTGCTTGACTTAAAAATAATGGTATAAATAACAGAATTAGTAGACTTACATTAAAAATTAAATGTTAACAAATTCATATTAAATAGGAAATAAAATAATGAAAACAAATAAGTGATGAGCCGAGTCCTAACCAAGCAAGAAGATAACTCGCCCTTTGATTCCTTTATCTCTTTCCTTTTCTGCAATTATGTTGCTTGACTGAGAAGGTGGAGAGTGACTACTGGCTATGGTGATTGAATCTAAATGCCTGAATTGGGGAGAATTCTTGTGCCCGAATTGATTTAAAAAATTGAGAAGACAAATAACGAATTGATGAAATTAGTGTTGGGAGACTAGGAGGGAGATATGGAGTTATGGACAGAAATTGAAAGGGGGCCTACCTAGGATATGGGCCTCTTCTTGGACTTCAAAAAAAATTAAATTGAGAGGGGCTTGGGCCCCCTCTTGCCCTTTCATAAATCCACCCGTGTGTCTAACTATTCTCACATCTCTATATGGAATATATTAGTGCCTTTGTTTATTATGGAGGCGAATGGGATGGGTTGAAAAGCTACAACGATTATTCAATTATGGGAGTCATGATTCCAAAAGAATGCACATACACAAGGTTGGTTGAGATTTTATTTAAGGAGTTAAATAAGGATCCAACCAAATGTGCACTATCACTACAATGTCGAGTTATGGAAAAGGCTTTACTTCTGAAGATTAACAAGAACTATTATGTACGTTTCTATTTAAATCTGAAAGAAAACGAAAGTGACCAAGTTTCTCATATTCATTGATGTACTTGAGGTCAGTAACGGTGAAAAGGTTATCCCAAATCTAGATATTATATCTTCTTTAGATGGTGACATTGGGGTTGGTACCTTGATATTACTAAAAGGTCCCATTTATGACTATTTGAATTATTCATTATTTAGAACACTGTCGACAATTGATGATATTGTTAGTGAGCTTTGTGAAAACATAAGATATCCAAAAGAGATGTATAATGGTTCGGAATCAAATGTGATCTCACATCCTAGTATCGAGGTAGTTTCAAAGAGTGTTGTCTTCAAAGATAAGGAAGTGTTAGTAACAAGTGTTGCATTGCACACCATGAGTAAATCAGACATGAGTGAATACATGTTGAAATGCCTAGATAGTACTTGCAATTGGTTTTTTCGAGCTTCAAACATAAGATTGACCACCATGTTCAAGATAACACACATAGGTACTAGTCACACATGCTCAATGGGGATAATAATAGGATATTACCGCCAGGCAACTTGTTCAGTCATTGCAAGTTGCATTAGATACAAATCTCTCTCTGGAAGAACAACATACACACTAGGTGACATAATGAGTGATATGGTAATTACATATGTCTATTAGTTATGAGAAAACATGGAGGGCTAGGGAGCGAGCTTTGGAGACAATAAGATGAGATCCTAAAGTGTCATATGGAAAACTTCCAGTATATCTTCATATGTTGAAAGAGGCAAATCTAGGATATATGACGAGAATTGAGACAGATGATAGTCAAGTTCTTATATAGCTTCATCATATTGGGAGCATTATTACAAATGTGGAAGCATTGCAAACCTTGTTATGGTGGTCGATAGAACATTCCTAACAAGTAGTTATGGAGGAACACTGTTCACGGCATGTACACATGATGCTAATAACAATATTTTTGTGCTTGTATTTGTAGTGGGTGATTCAGAGAATGATCGTTATTGGGAATGGTTCATAAAGGCATATGGTGAGCGTGATGGATTATGTATCATTTCAGATAGACATCCAAGTATTGAGAATGCCGCTGAAAGGGTATACCCAACTCCAATGCACAGTGTTTGTTTTTACCACTTACTACAAAATTTGAAAAAACAATTTGGAAAGAAAGGTAAAGAGATCAGGCAACTATTCAATGCAAATGTTATATCTTACACAACAATTGAATTTGAAGGCCATATGAAGATTCTCGATAATATCAATATGAGTATTCACAAGTATCTGATAATTACAAATAGCTTATTTCTCAAAAATTGATTTATATAAAAATGTTTAAGTATTAACAACATCGTATTTTGTGGATGTCATGAGGATAAAGTTGGACATCATAAGTGGTCAATGGCATACATGACTACGAATAGATTCTCATCAATGACTTCAAACATCGTTGAATTGGATAATTTAGTCACGACAAGGGCGAAGAAAATATTGTATTGAAGTATCTCTTTATCACTATTTCATAAAGAAAATGGAATAAAAATATAATGTTATACATAGAATGAAATAACTCATTTGGTAATCACATAGTATATACTTTCAAGAATAAGTTTAGCCAAACATGCTTGATCACAACATTTCATTTCTAGATCACATACTAACTTTTCAATTAATATGCAAATCAATTCTAATATTCAATTATGCAGGTAATAACTATTAAAGGCCTGCATTTAGAAAACAATATAAGGCCCCAGTTCAAACAATTTCAGGAATAATAAATCTTCACGTGTAAGGGATACAATCAATAGCCCATTACTCAAATATCTTTCATATACAAAAAAGAGAGAATTTGACAATCTTTTACAATAAAAGAAACAAGATTAAGATGTGTAACAAAAATAGTTCAAATGAAAATGCCATTTTAAAGCCGTCATTAATGGAAATGTCAATTCAAAGCTATTAATCTAACAAAATCACTAGGACTTTCAATTCAATGAAATAAGTTGTCACTAATGTAAACAATAAATCCCACATTGACCGAAGACGAATTGCTTCATAACTTTGATCCCATTTTTCTATCAATATTTTATCAAACACTTTAAGTGCATTTCCAAACTTCAAGCTTGCCTGCCTTAAAATTAATGGTATAATTAATAGATTTAATAAACTTACATTAAAAATTGAATGTTAACAAATTCATATTAAATAGGAAATAAAGTAAATGAAAACAAATAAGTGATGAGCTGAGTCTTAACCAAGCAAGAAGATAACTCGTCCTTTGAATCCTTTATCTCTTTCTTTTTCTACAATTATGTTACTTGACTGAGGAGGTAAAGAATGACTACTGGCTATAGTGATTGAATCTGAGTGCCTAAATTGAGGAGAATTCTTGTGCCCAAATCGATTGCACAAATTGAGAAGACAAATGACGAATTGATGAAATTAGTGTTGGGAGCTTGGGAGGGAGATATAGAGTTATGGACAAAAATTGAGAGGGGGCCTAACTACGATACGGGCCTCTTATTGGACTTCAAAAAAAAATTAAATTGAGAGAGGGCCTTGCCCTTTCATAAATCCACCCGTGTGTCTAAGTATTCTCACATCTCTATATGGAATACATTAGTGCCTTTGTTTATTATGGAGGCGAATGGGATGGGTTGAAAAGCTACAACGATTATTCAATTATGGGAGTCATGATTCCAAAAGAATGCACATACACAAGGTTGGTTGGGATTTTATTTAAGGAATTAAATAAGGATCCAATCAAATGTGCACTATCACTACAGTGTCGCGTTATGGAAAAGGCTCCACTTCTGAAGATTAACAAGAACTATTATGTAGCTTTTTATTTAAATTTGAAAGAAAACGAAAGTGACCAAGTTTTCCATATTCATTGATGTACTAGATGTCACTAACAGTGAAAAGGTTGTCCCAAATCTAGATATTATATCTTCTTCAGATGGTGACATTGGGGTTGGTACCTTGATATTACTAAAGGGTCCCATTGATGACTGTTTGAATTATTCATTATTTAGAACACTGTCGACAATTGATGATATTGCTAGTGAACTTTGTAAAAACATAAGATATCGAGAAGAAATGTTTACTGGTTCGGAATCAAATGTGATCTCACATCCTAGTATCGAGGTAGTTTCAAAGAGTGTTGTATTCAAAGATAAGGAGATGTTAGTAACAAGTGTTGCATTGTACACCATGAGTAATAGATTTCAGTATAGGGTTTATAATCAGACATGAGTGAATACGTGTTGATATGCCTAGATTGTACTTGCAATTGGTGTTTTCGAGCTTCAAACATAAGATTGACCACTATGTTCAAGATAAGACGCATAGGTACTAGTGACACATGCTCAATGGGGATAATAATAGGAAATCACCGCCGGGACAACATGTTCAGTCATTGCAAGTTGCATTAGATACAAATTTCTCTCTGGAAGAACAACATATACACCAGGTGACATAATGAGTGATATGATGAATACATACGTCTATTAGTTATCCGAAAGCATGGAGGGCTAGGAAGCGAGCTTTGGAGACAATAAGGAGAGATCCTAAAGTGTCATACGGAAAACTTCCAGTATATCTTCATATGTTAAAAGAGGCAAATCCAAGATATATGACTAGAATTGAGACAGATGATAGTCAGGTTCTTATACAGCTTCATCGTCATGGAAGCATTAATACAAATGTGGAAGCATTGCAAACCTGTTATGGTGGTCGATGGAACATTCCTAACAGGTATTTAAGGAGGAACACTGATCACGGCATGTACACAGGATGCTAATAACAATATTTTCATGCTTGTATTTGGAGTGGGTGATTCAGAGAATGATTCGTTATTGGGAATGGTTCATGTTAAGGATTAAAAAGGTATATGGTGAGCGTGATGGATTGTATGTCATTTCAGATAGACATCCAAGTATTGAGAATGCCGCTAAAAGGGTATACCCAACTACAATGCATGGTGTTTGTTCTTACCACTTACTACAGAATTTGAAAAAACAATTTGGAAAGAAAGGTAAAGAGATCAGGCAACCATTCAATGCAGATGTTATATCTTACACAACAACTGAATTTGAAGCCCATATGAAGATTCTCGATAGTATCAATCTGAGTATTCGCTAGTATCTGGTAATTACAAATAGCTTATTTCTTAAAATTTGATTTATATTGTATTTTGTTGATGTCACGAGGATAAAGTTGGACATCATAAGTGGTCAAGAGACTACGAATAGATTCTCATCAATGACTTCGAACATCATTGAATCAGTTAATTCAGTCACGAAAAGGGAGAAGAACTACCCAATAGAGGCCTTGTTCGAGAGCTTACGTTGTAGGTCCAGAACTGGTTTTTCAAAAATTTGAACGACGCACAATCAACATTCACAAAGCTCGCATCAAGGCATGAAAATATGTTGAGGCAAAGGTCAATGGATTTAGTACGAATGCATGTAATTAATATTTATTTTGTTATAAATGATATCTTTCAATTTATATAATCTCTCTTTGGTGTGACCCTTAAATGATATCTGAGATCGACGTGCAAGAGGTTTCAAATTAATGAGATACCTTGTCCACATGCTATAGCAATCAATGGGAAAATATACATGCCTGTGTATGACTACTGCTCGAAGTACTACACCAAATAATCATACTTAGTTGCCTACAAAGGAAGAGTGTATCCCATCAGTAACAAATCAGAGTGTCGAATACCATATGGTGTCAAGAATGTTTTAGTGTTAGCTCCAACATCAAATAGAGCATTTGGTCAACCAAAGGAGAAAAGACATTGGTCAACTAGCGAGATGAAAAAAGTAACACGCTGTGGACGATGTTTGGAATACGAAGACAATAGAAGAAATTGTCGGAATCTACCATCATTGGTGAAGAGAGTGAAGTGCTTAAGGTAATTCCTATTGTCAATGTTCTTAGTTCCCTCCCATATCATTGTATTATTGGGTAGAAATGTATGTTGGTAAATCTCATTTGAAATGTGTATAAAGAGTATGAAGTTTGGACTAAATTAATCAATCTGACCAATAATTTCTTCAATTTTGCAGGAATAATGAATGGATAAACCTGATATAGCATTAATCAATAAGCTGTTCATGAATCAATGGTGATTGCTGAATAGATTAATTATTATTATCATTGACAATTGATGACTATCAGATTTATTGGTTTACTGAATTTTATTGCTTTATATATATAATAGATGGAAGAATAAGTGTTTGAGCATAGTTTTAATTTGGAGAGGATGATTGCTACTTATTTGAATATATCGTTCCAGATTTTGTACATTGGTGGCAATTCTAAACAAAGAAAATTTGAGTTATTAATTTCCACATGTCCTTTGTCATCTGAAATTGGTATGCATTTATGCTATATATTACACTCATCAAGGGTCTATTTTATATGATTTCATGTGTTTTAGTGAGGTGTGAATGATGAAATGGGAGCAAATCAGATTGTCGTTTAACAAGGTTCTGAGTTCTATGAAGTCTAATGGAGATTTTTCTACACTATTCGTATACCTTCAATTCAATGTATAAAATGTAGAAAAATGCAATAAATTCTCACAATGGATCTCATAGCAAGTGGGTTCTTAAAAATGCAATAAATTATTTTTAGTTTTCAAATTGGGGATATACAGTTTCAACATCCAAATTGAAGCCATCGGTGATTACACATAATAATTTGGAATCCATAAGCTTGAATAATCAGCTTCAAGTACTCAACGAAAGTACCACTGTTGATTATGGACTTAGTAAAAGATAAAGCAATTGATGTTCTTGATGCATAGTAGAAATATGTTGTATGAATAAAGCATTGTTAATACGATATGTAGCAGGTGCATAAAAAAATGGTTTCTCTTTCTGTACACACAAAAATATGCATATATAGTTTTGGAAAACTGAATATCAAGGTAACCATCGAGTTACCGTGAGACAATATATTTAAAATCTGATATCAAGTTATTAGGGAACAATAATGTACATTAACATATATGTTCAACTAAAATTAAAGCTTGGTCTAGAGATTGAAATTACATATGCTAATGAGTCACCCTAATTTCAAAACATCATCAATTGAAAGATACAACTGATTATATACATCGACCTGGACTAAACAAAAAAATAACATAAAGGGCATATAGTTTCAATTAGCAAAATAGATCTGCATCGCAGTTTTAACTTCACCAATTGGACATTAACAATACACGTGCATTCGACTTTTTCAATGCATATTTGTATAGTTGTATAGCTATGTTTGAACTCACCAACTTAGTATCAAACCTCTTCAGCATCTCTTTTATCTTCTGCTCAGCAATATATTCTACATATTTGATTATGAAGATACCGCAATCACCACTGCAAGATTTGGAATAGCATTGGAATTAGAAACACATATGTTTGGAGTTCAATAGAGGAAAACTAGCAGATGTTTAGTAGTCAATTTTGCGTGGAAATTGAATGTGTAATATCAAACTATCTCAAATATTAACAAGTATAACATATTTTATATCATAGCGTTTGTTTCGATTGATAACAACGAATGAAGATAATTAATTTTTTCAGAATAATGAAGCTAATATCGATATGTTATCGAATATAGATCAAGAAAACTAACCTGTTAGTTTGCTGTGGAATGTCTTTGATGATTGTACATGATAATGGTGAGTCAGGGAGTTCAAACTTTAACGAGTTTGATTGTTGTAGCATGTTGGGAATAATAGTCCGGAAGGACACCATTGCAGCTAAAATGGAGACATCTCTAATGGATTTGGTGCATGAATTGTATACATCTGTGCACCACTTTCTTATGTTAAAGTGGCCTAGAATCTAATGCGCACGTTTATCTATACAGATTGGATTGAAGACATGGTCAACTTCTCTCCAATGTGTATTGAATGAGATCTTATGTCCAGTAACATATAGGAGAAGTGAACTATGATTGGTGATAAGTGCATTTTGTGCACTTATTCGGGCCTTTAAACTAAGCTTTTATTTTATCATTTTATTGAATTTTTACTTAATTTAGTGTATTTTCCTTTCTATTTCAGTTTTAGACCCGTTTATAAGCAATTGAAGAAGAATGGACGGAAAGAGCAACAACTTGGTGAAAGCGACGAGTGAATAGAGTTTTTGAAGTGAATATCAAGAGTCAAACATTGGAGCATGAGGAAGAAGATAAAATCAATAAGTTTAAGGTGTTTTGGAGTGACAATGAAGAGTTGAATCAATGGATCAAACACCAGAAAGCTAAAGAACCGAATTGAGAAACTACCTACAGAAGCATATGGGGAAATTCGAGCACAACTTTTGATATAGAAATCTCCAAAATACAAATGATATACCATTGGAAAGATAATTAAATTACGAGTCTAACACTTTTTACGGATTTCAATTTAAAGTTTCTTACAAGTTATGACTATTTGAAAAACAGCTGCCGCAGAGGAAAAATCGTAAGCTGGGCGATCGCCCAACACTCTTTTTCAACGGCATAATGCAAAAAAAAAATATGTCTGAGCGATCGCTCGGGTTTGCACTGGGCGATCTCCCAGTGTAAAATTTGGCCGCGGGGATTTTTTTTTTTTTTTGAGTTCCCTCCAATTAGGAAATCTTTTGGGACGCGATTTTAATGATTTTTTGGCATCTTTTGGAGCACAATTAGGTAACTATAAATATGAGTTATTAACTCATAATTAGATAGCCGTTTTGAGGGAGTTTTTGGGGAGAAAAACATAAGACGGACACAAGAAATGAAGATCAAGAACTAATCTTTGAAGAATTGAACGAAGATATCAAGATTTCTTCTCTTTCAAGTTTTTTCATATCCGGGTGATGAGCTCTATATTTTCTTCTCCTCTTTCTTTTCTTATTATTAGTATGTTATGCTAGTTTATTTTGTGCTAGGATTACGATGAAGCTTGTAATCTAAATTCTTCTATCCAAAGACTTGATTTTTAACAATTTATTTCATTATAGTTTTGAATAATTAATTTTGATTTATTTGAATTTACAATTATATGCGCAATAATTGTATGAGTGTTGTGGTATATTTTATTGTCGAAAGATCGAAAACATGCTAGACGCTATTTTAATTATCTTAAAATTCGATAGGAGATAGAAATATACCGCTATGCTTTAGGTGATCTTTAATTATCCATAGAAATTTAATGCTTTCATTTGTATTCGCATTCGTCATAGAAATATAGTCGAGTCATACTTATGAATATGTTTAATTTTATTCGAGAGAAATTGTTAAACAATCTGGGGATATTGATCTTCATAACTGATGTATTTTGTCAAAACCAAGAATCAAAATAGAGAGATTAACAATTATAAGTAGATTCGGGATCCTAGTACTCTTCTTTCTTCAAGTTAAAGTAATTTTCATTGATCTAATTTTTAGTTAATTGAATTATAATTATTTTATTGTTTTTAGTTCAGATTCTAATTAGTTCTTAAACACAAAATTTCAAAACTTCGTTAGATTTAGTTAAGGTTAGTATAATTGAATTGAATTATCTAAATCTTCATGGGAACGATATTTGACTCAATATCCACTTTATTACTTGAGCGATCCGTGCACTTGTAAATTATTAAAGATATAAAATTGCTGACACTTGGCAATGGCGTTTGTATCCTTCAAAGACTTCTCAAAATTTACCCGATCTTAACATCAAATGTGCAGTATGTTATGGTAGCCCTAATTTTGTTGCCTCCACTGATGAAGTAACAAAGCTCGTTAACAAACATTAAAAAATAACCATACCTTGGAAAATATATGTTAACATTGTGTTGTAATAAGTATGTATATATATTAACATCGTATGGTAACCAATGCATAAGATGAAGTAACATAATTTGTTACCATACACTAAAAAGTTGTCATAGATTAGAAAATATATGTTAATGTATTCTCTTAATAAGTAGGTATATGTTAACAACTTTTGGAAATTGAAATTAGTTTACTTAACAATATTGTTTGCAGATTTAGTAGCTTATGTAATAATTATAGTTAACATACTACGGTTTCACAATATGTTAACATACGATGGTTTCACAATCTATCATAACATAAAGCATAAGAATGGCAATATAAAGCTATCATACATTTTCACATCATCTTGCTTCACCCATGATATAGTAAGTGAGATAATGAGATAATCTGATAATACAAATTTTCAATTTCTATTGGACATAGTTTAAAAAACATAAATGATTGCAAGTTGAATAAGAGTATTAAGTGCAACATAAAGCTGTCGGGCAGTTTGATTTCATCTATTTTTTCATCCATGTTATAGTAAGTGAGATAATCGTGAAAATATATTTTTTATACTTCATCAATAGGCCATAAATTCTGAAAGATAACAACGTTGCTCAGCAAATCAGAAAATTATGGACAATATAAAACTATCATACATGCTAACTTTATCTGGCTTTATATTTGTTATCATGACCGTATGGAGTTTTCACCTCCACTCACGATAAAAAGACATGTTACATCTATCTTCAATTTTGAAAAAAAAAAAAAATGTCTCCTCAAATTTCTCATTCACATTTTTTTCACCATTCTTCAATATCTCATCTCAATCTTGTTGCTTCTTCATTATTCTTCAACACGAGCAAACTTCTATAGTCAGATTGCATTGGGTAAGCGGTATACTAATATTATGTGAGTTAATCACGATGGTAAAAACAATTCAATTTCAAATGACTAGAAATTCAAAAAGATAACAACTTTGCAGGTCGAAACATAACATTATGATTTGATTAATAAAATAAATTTTCACTAACAACAAAATATACCATATTGAATAACACGATGTTAGAAAATGGCCCTAACAAAAAAAAAAATTTATTATTCTAATAATATAAGAGAAATGGCATAAAGGAATTTACCTTGGTCTGTTCACGAACGAGTACACTGAATTTCTTATTCATGGGCTTCATGTTAACATAAATTAGGCGCCTTGAATTGGTGGTGGACTTGGATTTTCTAGAGTTACGCATCTTCAACATCTTTCTCAAACTGAATAAAAATTAATTTGTTGAAAAAATTAGAGAAACATACTCATATATTTAAGAAATATATAAGCTAATATGCATAAATAGTTAAATACTGACCTAGTTGAGGATGATCTTTAGATTAAAGTCAAAGTCAAAAATTTCTAAAACTCAATTGAATTTTTTTGAAACGCGGTTGAAAATGTTCTTGTTGTTGTTTTGAAATTGTGATCAGAGAATTATAGGGTTTCATTTGATAGATAAGGTAGGAAATGAGTGTGAGTTTTTCTGGAGACTAATCCTTTTAAAATGGAAATTTTCAATTAGAATGGAATGGAATTAGAAAATTAATTTTAATTTAAAATATTATAATAATATATATTTATGTAAAGTTAACTGTAAATATGATAAAATTTATTTTGATCATGTATATTTCAAATTTTGAAATGATAAGACGTATAGTCTCTAATATTCACTTGTAATTTTCCCAGTTGGTGTTATTTGTGTAAATTTCTCAATTTCTGTGCGTGAAAATTAGCATGGGCTTCCAGTCCAATATAGGCATGAACCAGGCCTCTATTTAAATGGGCCTCCTTTTCGTGCTCTGATGGACTAAAAGTACATGCAAGATGGTTTTGGAATCAATTATTTAACAACTGTTTTAGCTTCAAGTACTAACTTCTAAGTTCTAAGTACTAAAACTCATAAAATCTTTTTTCTAAAATCTATTCAATTTTGTTTAAAATCCTTAAATTTAAAATATTTACTATGAAATAATATTTTTAATAAAATAAAAACGTGGATCAATCTAGCACGTATTAAATTTGTAATTCATGACGAGCCATAAATATTTTTTATAATTTGAGTCTATTTCGACGCACTCTAAATATTATTTAGTACATTATATATGTTTCATATAAAATATTAAATAAAATTTAGAACTAAAAAGTAATACTGAAAATTATGTTTTTTGTTTTCTTCGTCTTATAATATCTAAGATTCGGATCTTCTATATTTAACATGCAGTAAATGTATCGACTCACCTCGTTTTTCTTTGCTTCAAATGGGACAACAAACTAAAATTGCCACGAAGTTCCTGAAAACAAATCACATTGTACAAACTTGTTTGCATACTCGTTTCTACGAAATTGTCAAAAACTTATGCTTTTCTCATTTGGTGTATATATTGATTTGAATATGCCAGCTGTGCCAGCTTGATTGGGAATTAGACGATAGACACGCATCCGGCAATTATACGGCATTTTTGTTAATTTTTGTTTAATTTACTTTGCTAATTAAGATTATTTTTTTATGGTCGTTTTCTTCTAATAATTGACATAGTAAAAGGGACTGATTCCAATCTAATTAAAAATAAAGACATTGTTTTCGAGGACTAATAAATTAAACCAACTAATATTGGTACCACATATCGTACGTTGGAATCTTAAACATTAATTAAGGATTATTTTGGTGGACCTATTTACGTGGAAGAAACCATGTCAATTTCGTTATTGTCCAAACACACGAAATGTAACTTCTTCCTTCCCGGCTATTTCACTTGAAGATAAGTGAAAATTAATTCATGAAAACTTGTATTACGTCTTTATACAAATCTAAATTGATTGATCATGATGGTCGCGTTGGATGAAATTCAACATATGGGGCCAAACATATATATATTAAAATATGTGGTGCTATCTTAAAGTTTTAGTTAATAAAGTGATCCACTAAAAGACTATTTTTAGACTAATGGGTATTAAGTGTCGTAAGATTAAAGTGTAGAGACGGATACAATGTTTTAAATTGATGAGGGTCAATTTAACAACATTGAAATATAATAACCGCCTGCAGCTTATTTATACTGATCGTAGTGCCGATTGAACGTGACTTTTCATAACTCTCTGCATCCCCATCGCCAGCAAGAGACACTAAGGAAAAAACCACGGATCAGTTGGAAGACCATAACCCCGTTCGATCAAACAGAATCATGGATTCGGGTACGCTTCCACTTCAGTTTCGATATTGATAATTACAGCATGATGTTCTTAAGTTATAGATGTAAAATCATTTATATATATGTTCAGTAAATAAATCTAACAGGTCGAACTCATTAATCGAGTTTTATTTTACCAGTATTCTTATAGAAGTAAGTTACGAAGATTCTAATAATATGACAAGTAATGAAAGATAACACTAAATACGATTCGACTTTCATGTTTTTTGTTATTCAAAAAAAATATAATGTTATGTGAAATTATGTTGAAGTAGAGTGATAATATTAAATTATTAATAATCAAAGATTATAAACTAATGCCACAAATAATAAATATAATATTATTCCAAACATGAGTTTGGAAAAGACCTAGTTCAAAACAAGAAAAAAATCGGTGCCCCAATTAAGAGGATATGGAATCAACGGTTAGTTAGATCATTAGAATCGTTACATAGATTCACCATGTAGCAGTTTTTCCTCTTTCCAGCCTTGTAATGGTGAAACTCTCGACGGACTAGTGTATGATTTTTCGTTTTTAACTGAACATGTGAGTGATACTGACTTAATTCGAGGTAAGCGTTAGCTTTAGCTTTTGAATTGACATTCCGTCAAATACTCGGGATATTAGAAATACACTTATTTTAATATAATTTGTAATATTTAATGAAATTGAAAAGCATTTCATCGATTGTCCCCATTAGAATTCAATTCTACATGAAGCCCAGCTAAAATTGAGCTAGACCATCTCTCTCTCTCTCTCTCTCTCTCTCTCATGTATGTTAACTTGTAAATTTGAGCATGTTCTAAAAGAAAGCATAATGGCAGATGTGCTGAGTGAAGAGCAAATTGTTGAGTTCAAGGAAGCTGCCTTCAGTCTATTTGACAAAGATGCCTTGATTTTCTGCTTGATTTTCTGCTAATGTAATTAAATTTAATTCAATAGTTAATTGGAGATCCATTTACTTAGTTTATCTTGAAAGTTATTGTCATGATCTCAAAAGTCGTGTACTTTAAAAATATTATAAAATCTTAATCACATAAAAGTATTAGATATTTTTGACTTTTTACTGTACTTCTAAATATTTTCAAAAGTTATTTTATTTCTTATTCACCCATCATATTTGGATACGAAACAAAAATTTCCTATTTTTTTTTATGAGTTTCTCCGTCTTTGTTTTCGATGTTGATTTGATAATTTATTTTTAAGAAAAATAAAGGAAAAATGAAGGCTTCCTAATCATTTAGTGACAAGTTTATCTCTAGTGATGAGGGCTAGTAGTGGATGAGAGCAATGGTTTTGACAAGTTTGATAACCAAGTATTTGATCATAACCACAATTCATCGCAATAATTATGGAATGTAAATTTTTCTTTGTCTACATCACTGATCGAGGTCTCTAATTCCTTTTAACGTGGCTAAAGCTTCCACGATAACTTCCCCCTCATGCAGTCGTCGGCCTTCCCTACCCCCTTTGGTCGCTTATGGCGAAGTTCGAGTTCATGAACAAGTGAATAGACGAGTCATGTTGTCGAATTACTTATCTATTAGTGAACCATCTCTATCTATCTGAAAGATGTTCAACTAAAAATATTATTGACTTCAAATTCTGCCATTACTGACTTTTCTCACCCTTGTTTTTTTATTTAAATGTTTCTTTAGATGAGTTGGATAGGGTCTTGCGGATTAGAATCTCGTCCTACTGATTAAAAATGACGTTGAAATTTCAAGTATACATAAACTTGCACAATGTGATATTATTAAAAAGAAATATAATTAAATCTCGACTCGCAAATTGATCGTTGACTCATCAAGTCTTCTCTTCCTCTTTATTCACATATTGTGTGATTAAAATCAAGCAGAACGTTGGGACATATCATTTCAATGAGTTGACTTGGGAAACAAAGACTTAATTTGGAAAAATAATAATTGAGTTTCCTAGAAATTATGTGAAGCTTATCAAATAATTCATAAACAATTTTTAATAGAAGTATGGGTCGAGTACAGCCCAGTTTACATCTCTACGAGTAATATATTTCAATAAATTAAGTACGGATTAAAAGTTAACATTTAATAAATTTAGGGGGACTGAAAACATAAATTTATGGTTGAACGGACATAAGAATCAAACAAAATCATTAGTTTGCTTAATATTTGGCCCACCTTAAAATTCGTGGAACGTAGTACCCATGCACGTTTACCAAATTTGGTAAAAGCGATTGAAGTTTTTTCTTTATGGGAAAGTTTAACCAATAGCATAAAGCAACAAACTATTATCTAAAATATTGTCCAATCTTTTTTTTTTTTTTTTTAATTATTTGTTTACACTACACTTCATAAAACATTGTGTTATCTTCATGTTGCACGTATAACACACTATATTATGCACATTCAACTATCTGTTTCAACAACCACTACTGTCTGTTTTTATCATCGCTGCCGAAACCATCATCACCATTATCATCACAGCTGCCACCACTACTTTCGTCATCGTTGCCGCCACCAACACTTGTAACATACTGTGTTACACCATTGTCATCACCATAATCTGCACCACCTGTCACAATCTGCACTACCGCTACCGTTACCACCACTACTAGACCGTCATTGCATCCCTTTACCATAAATCATCACCACCGTGACCAAATCTTCACGCTGCCACTAGCCACCGTCACCACCCCTAATAGATCTACAATCCACCATTCCCGGCCATGTGAAGGCGACGACAACAACAGAGTGGAGCAATTGCGCCACCTTAAAAATTGTTAAAAAGCAACTTTTTTCTCATAAATAGATATTGTTGAAAAAACTTGACTTTTAAGCTCAACCAAACATGCTTCGCTTCATTTTTTTAGGATAAAACAAATAAATTTTTAATACCCTTGTGGCATATTTGATGTCAATTCTACTCAACAGAATAAAAAGAAATGATCAAAAGTTTGTATATTATCTCGTTGCATTGTTAATAATATCACACTTTTTTTTCATCTCTCTTTAAAGTTGGGTTGAAATCAAGATTCCTCAAAGTTGAATGTTTGGAAGAGTTTTTTTTAAACTTTTTTTTTCTCAAATTAATTTTCAACCACATATTCATGGGACCTATAACTTTTATCAATTTTTCAACCACGCATCTCACTAATTTTTTTTAAATCTCAAAAAAAAAAAAATTTTTTTAAACTCTACTAAACAATCGCTTAATTCTTTTAAGTTTTTAATCAATCAATCAATCAATCAATATTCAAGTCATTAATCAATGAATATTTTATAAACCAATAATGTTTTTCTTTTTGTATTTATTCCAAAAGAATTGCAAAAGAACAATAACGTGGAAACATTAATATTGCCAAGTGGGTCTTTATGTTTGCAACTGCATGGGATACTCTAGACATTATTTTTATATTTAAAGTTGGCACATGAAAATGACCAGAATATGTGAATCGTGTTTTGTCATTTTCTTATTATTAGCGCTTTTAGGGCATGCGGCATTTCTTTTTTGGATATTCTTTTTTCATGCTAACGAACACCAAAAACGTGTGTCACTCGACACTCATTATCCCCCCAAAACACCAAACACACATAAGAAATGCCACTTGCGGCTTACTAGAGATAAATTTGAGGATTTCCAGGTGCTATCCAGCTATTATTAGACATGGTTAAAAAGAAATATTTGATGTATACTACAATATTAATATTGTTCGTATGCGATAAACAATTTCTTCACATCGTGCAATATAGAAAAAGACAACTACAAAATCTGATAAAAAAATCTCAACATTCTCCTATAAATAACAAGATTAGCTTCAAATCTAGTGAAGGTATCGATTAAGCTTTTCACTAAAAATCTGATAAATTCTTTCATTACTTCAATACTAACTTAAGTATCGAATTAATTACGATTCACCAAGTTCACTTCGAGTTAGACTAGCCAAGCTCTCGTCCAGTATGTTTCACAATTTTTCAAGTGAATTTTTAGTTTGCAAGATTAACTTAAGTTTGCAAATACACTCTTCTTTTTAAACTTTTAAAAAATAAGTCTTTTTCTTTCATATTATTAATCAGTCCCCATCCCAACTCTATTTGTTATTTCAAAAAGTTATTTGGCTTTCAACATCGGAGGCCTCAAGTTAAGCCTATCGTTATCGTCTATAAGTGAATAATAGTTATACTGTTTGTATTTTAAATTTTATATACTATATATTTTTATTTTTGGATCTTTAGCTAGACGCAACAGTGGATCGAATGGTTTGTTAACAAAGATTCATGAAGTCAATCATAAACAAAATTTAATTTATTGTTACTATCGAAATCTAAATAATAAAAAATTTAAAACTACAATTTTAGTAAGAATATTTTAATATGCAATATTAAATTAGATTATACAAAATAATTATTAAGAGAATTGGCTTATTTTTATTATTTAATACTATTGTTATATACTTATTATAAAATATAATGAGTTTATACATATATATAATATATATATTAATTTCTATACATATATTAATATTAATCATAGTTAAATGATGGATATATATATATATATATTATTTTAATTTTTCAATAAATTATTTACGTAAACCATAAGTCAATCTGTCATTAATCACTATTGACCGAACAAAATGCGAAATAAATAGATGAATACAATTAGTTCATGAAAAATAAAAATTGAAAAAAAAAAGTGTGTAAGAGACTAACTTGTAGATCACTTTGTTCTTGTCGGGGCACATAGTGGCAAGGGCCACCGGAAGCAAGTTATCCACATCATGGAGTAACCTCTTATTCAAGACAAATTGGAAATTCGAGCTCATATTTTTCACAGTACTCAATTGTAGTAAATATTACTTCAATTGACTAATGTTACGTAAGTTCATATATCGATAGTGAGTGACTATAAATAAATTATTCTAATTTTGATAAGGAATTTAATTTGGCATAACACCAATTCATATATGATGAATGAAGGAAATCCTAAAATATGGTAGATTGAAAAATATTAGGGTGCAATCAATTCTAAGCTTCCAAAATCACATACATAGGTGGTGAATATACATTTTTAATATTATCATGGTGGTAACATGATGATTTTGAAAATGCTTTTATTAGTACCCTTGACAAATTGAGTAAAGTTAAATTAGAACTAAACCCTAATTAAAGTGTAACAAGTAAGAATTTGACTTGTCAATTGAATAAAAACAAATAAAATTGTGACGTGCTATACAGCACTAGAGTCATCCAATCAAACATGTGCAGTCAAACATATATATAATAGATCCCCATTTATTAATTAATATATAAAAATACATGACAGGCCAGCCTTCATTAACAATGAACAATGAGGAGGTGCCTCCATTCTGCCAGATTATCAGTCAATAAAAAACTGCATTTTTTTAGTTATTTTGATCCCTAGTCTTCTTTTTCTAAATATTTGCACAAATAACAAAAAAAAAAAAGAAATAAAGAAATTATGGGCCACTTGATCTCGATCGATAATTTACCTAATTAATGTAAAAACACATCAAGAAATTTTAATTTTATTCTTCATTTCTCCATGACCATGAATCCTTAATATGTCATCGAAGATAATAACTCATTTATAAATATTTAAACTTTAATATAATATTAAATTTCAGCGTTCTATTTTTTAAAAAATTATTCTTATGAAGCGCGATAATTTAAATAAGACAAACTCCCTCCAAAAAAATAAAAATAAAAATAATTACCGGGAAGGCCATTAGGATTACCAATATAAAGAGAGATGAAGAAATATAATGGACGATTGCCCTCCCCTCAAGTTGGAGCATGTATGTCAAGAGTGCCCAACTTGTGAGTGAAATTGTGAAATACCTCCTTCCCAATGCTTTAGTAAATAAATCTGCCAATCGATTGTTGCTTGGAACATAGGCGATCTTGATCTCTCCCTTATCAATTCGTTCACGAACAATATGACAATCTATTTCAATGTGTTTTGTTCTTTCATGATACATCGGATTAGCGGCAATATGCATTCTTTGCTTGATTATCACAATATAATATTCTTTGCTTGTGGATGATCTACACATAAGTCATCGATAATTGTCTCAACCATATAAGTTCACATGTAATGGAAGCCATTGCCCTATACTAAACCTGCTTTGAAGATTTGGACAACGATCGTTTGTTTCTTGCTTTTCCATGATATAAGTGCTTTTCCCAAAATACACAATATCCTCATGGCGAGCGTCGTGTAGTAATATCTCCGCCCAATCTGCATCACAAAATCCTGCTAGGCGCAATTTCCCACTTGATGGGAAATTTTGAGATAGGTCACAGTAGTTGTAGTCAATTTAATTAGGCACGCCATGATTTAGGTTGTTCACTCTTTCACGTCTATTTAGTAAATTGATGTCTAGATAATATGTAAATAAAAATATTTTTAATTTACGTGACGTTGATCTTTAAATAATTTTATCTTCAATCCAATAATATTGTGTAGGTATCGTTTATTATTTTTTAAATAAAAATAAAACTACATATAAATCTGCATTAAAAAATATATAAATCTTGTTGAATTAGCACGTCTATTAGAATTTCGAAATCTATATAGAGCTCTAAATAATATGAACATGATTTATAAATTGTTCATGAATAAATTCCATTTCATTCTCTCTGTAATAATAATTAATTTTTATTAATTACAAATTTGTAAATAAAATTTATTCAGATTAAGAAGTTAGGTAAGTTCCGTCATGAAGTCAACTTTCATGCCACAATCTTATTACGTGTCTTCATTAAATTATATTAATTACAAATTTATTATAGAAGTCGTTAGCATCGTTAATAGAGTTTAGCTGCCCTAATTTTTTAATTTCAGTTAATTGATTATCGATATTGTTGAGTCTAAATTGCTTATTAATTATTATAAATTGCTATTATTGAACTTTGAATTAAATAGAAGTATATGTTCAATTTTATTGCCTAAAATTAATATAGTAGTAATTTTGTACGTACAATTAGCATTTAATTCCTAACACTACTAGATATAAATGTCAATTTTAATGAAGTTGATTGAGATATTTTATTTAAGATAAATAAGTAAAAATATTGAAATTGCGAAAATTTGTACTTAATTAAAATTTAATATCATGTAAAAGTAATTTTTTAGCTTTAATTAAATATGAATTAGTTGAATTAATATCAGACAGTATGATTAATACATGTGGATAGAAAGTCAAGAAAAAAGTCCGCGTGGAGAATGTGACTCTTTTGATATTTCTAGAAGCCTCCCCAAATTAAATTATTAAATCAATTTAACTCAAGATTCTATATTACAAAATTACCTACACCCCCACCCACCCCCACAAAAAAAAAAAAATCAATTTTATGCAGTCATAGGAATACAATTTCGTTTTTGCTTGATAAAACTTTCTTGTGCAAGAAGTTGGATAAGTAAGAAAAAACATTAAATTACTAATAGCCATCTCTATCAACCATAAAAAATTTCTTAAGTGTAGTTAAACTTTTAATTACTAGAATTTTATGTTATTCGAGAGTCGAGACAACTATTTTTAATATATTAGAATATTAGGGTCTCAATTTTTTTTTTTTTTTTTTTTTAACGTCTACAGTTAAATATTCTAAATATTTTTATCTTTTTACAGTATTGTTACCAATATGATAAGTACTTGTCAATTTTTTGTTCGAAGTTTATATACACGGACTCTTTAAGAAGTTCTAGAAGATGTGTTCTAAGAATTTTCTTCCAACAAAAGATACATGGTGATGCATGTGATTAGTTGAAAAGTCCATGTTAATAATTTAGCTAAAGATTTAATTGTGATTTTGATTTTTGACAGTAAATAGTCATGTCATACAATTGAGCCTCGCCCCGTGTTGGCGCATTTCCTAAAGCTCCAATGTTTGTTATTACGCAGATCTCTTACATTAGTTAATTGTCTGAATCATTTTATTATCGAAACTAATTACACAAATTAGTGGAAATGTTTTTTTTTTCCTCACAATCTTTTGTGTAATCTAAATATAGAAAAACAAGGAAATATAGATCCACGCAAAACAGTGTTCAGATTTTGTCTTTTCTTCTGGAAGCTTGATTGCTTACAGAAATAAAGAGAAGACCCCCCCTCCCCAACAGACAATTCAAGAAAATTACACACATTTTCTTGGGGGAAAAATTTCCCGCGAAATTGAGTGTGAATTGATTGAAGCTTAAAGCAGATCAAAGCAACCCTTTTGATCTTTTTCTTTTCTTGGCCTGTTTTCTAATTCCCCTCTTTACCCCAACCCAAACCCACCCGCCCACCCCTCACGCCTCCTGAAATTTTCAAAATTTATTCATAGATTTGTATTACAAATTTAATATTGAAAATTATTGAAGGGGAATAGTGGTTTATTTTAAGAATAGTAGTTGAGCTTCGAAAGTTTCTTTGAACCAACAATCCTGTACAAAAACGAAAATCCAATAATTATGAAAGTCAAACATGAGAGAGAGAGAGAGAGAGAGAGAGAGAGATCCAAGTCAATGTTCAAAGCTATTGTGCCATGAGAAAAACTAAATATTTGAATAATTCTTCACATATTTCCCATCCTCTTTCTCCACATCTTACTTATTATGTATACATAAATATTCTCACGCATATATATTAGAATTATAATTCACTTTTATTTGTTTTTCAGCTGAAATTTTTAGGTGTTTATCAGTCTTGTTTCTGGGCCACTGTGTTTCTTGAGATATTGGTCTGGATTGAACCAGCTGGATTATGGGTACTTGTCTTTTGTTGAAGGCCTTTATTTTCACATACCCTTATAGTCATTCTTCCTTTCTTTGAATCTCTGCTTCTTATTTATATTTGGTGAAGTTGTTCTTCAACCTCTGTTCTGAAACTTTTGGAGCATTTCTTGCTTCTTTGACAACTGGGTTTTTTGTGTTCCCTGGAAAATATTTATTTATTGTATGGTTGGTGGAGAGAAGTTTTAGTTTTTTGTGGGAATTTTTGGGGTTTAGAACTTGGTAAAATAGTTTTTTCTTGAAGAAGTTGCAGTTGTCAGAGTGCATTTTATTAGTGGAATACAAAAGGCCAAGAATTTTGCTGTTGGAAGTTTGAAGAGAAATGAAAACTGGTAGAAAGAAGAGGTTGCATTTCAGCAAGATCTACTCATTTAAACGTGGGAAAGGAACATCAAAAGATGATCATACAAGGATTGGGGGACCAGGTTTTTCAAGAGTGGTGTATTGTAATGAACCAGATGGTTTGGAGGCAAGTATTAGGTATTATGCAAATAATTATGTTAGGACAACTAAGTACACTGCTGCAACTTTCTTGCCCAAATCTCTGTTTGAGCAGTTTAGGAGAGTGGCTAATTTTTACTTCCTTGTAACTGGCATCTTGTCCTTTACATCACTTGCACCTTATTCTGCTGTAAGTGCCATTATTCCTCTAATTATTGTTATTGGGGCAACTATGGTGAAAGAAGGTATCGAAGACTGGCGGCGAAAGCAACAGGTACTTTGATGCTTGATCTTGTTATATCTTTGTTTATATTATAGTTATTGAGTTCCCATTTACAGCAGATGTTAGTTCTCCTTTGCTCAAATTCGTGAAAGCTGTAATTGTTTGAGGAATTTTGGGGTGTTCAGATTATTATGAAAAACCAAATGATTGAATGGCTTGTGAAGGTTTTTCTTTTGGACAGTTATTTAATCCAAAGAAAAGGATTTTGATAACTTGTTTAACCTATGCCTTAAAAAAAAAAAATTTATTTCTTCCAAAAAAATATCAGTTTTTAAAGGATTTGGGGTTTATATTGTTATATACAATTTCAATAGTGTAAACGTGCCATATCATCTCGCCTGTTCTGAGATGCATATTATATAAATTTTGTTTACAACCAAAAAACTGCTAGTGGATTTGCTCTTTTAGCCAATTGTTGCATTCAGTTTGATAATGGTGCCTATGGAAAATTTCAGGATATTGAGGTGAATAATAGAAAGGTCAAGGTGCATCGTGGTGGTGGAGTTTTCGAACAAACTGACTGGAAAAATCTAAGAGTTGGTGACATTGTTAAGGTGGAGAAGGATGAATTCTTTCCGGCAGATTTAGTTTTGCTTTCATCCAGTTATGAAGATGCTGTCTGCTATGTTGAGACAATGAACCTTGACGGGGAAACGAATTTGAAACTCAAACAAGCACTAGATGTAACTTCATCCTTAAATGAAGACGAGGGTCTTAAAGATTTTCGGGCTATTGTTAATTGTGAAGATCCTAATGCTAATTTGTATAGTTTTGTTGGAAGTATGGAACTCGAGGAACAATCACATTCTCTTTCTCCTCAACAACTGCTACTTCGAGACTCTAAACTGCGGAACACGGACTACATATATGGAGTTGTTATCTTCACCGGTCATGATACAAAAGTTATTCAGAACTCTACAGATCCTCCGTCCAAGAGAAGCAAAATCGAGAAGAAAATGGACAAGATTATCTACTTCTTATTTGGAGTTCTATTCACGATGGCTTTTGTTGGATCAGTTTACTTTGGGGTTGTAACCAAAGATGACTTAGAAGGTGGACATAAAAGGTGGTATCTTAGACCGGAAAAAGCTAATATTTTCTTTGATCCAGATCGAGCCCCAATCGCAGCAATATATCACTTTCTGACAGCCATGTTGCTATACAGCTACTTGATTCCAATATCTTTGTATGTGTCCATAGAAATCGTTAAAGTTCTACAGAGCATCTTTATCAATCAAGATATTCATATGTATTATGAGGAAACTGACAAACCAGCACATGCCCGCACCTCAAATTTGAATGAGGAACTCGGCCAAGTTGATACGATACTTTCTGACAAGACGGGTACACTGACTTGCAACTCAATGGAGTTTATTAAGTGCTCTGTGGCTGGCACTCCTTATGGATACGGTGTCACAGAAGTTGAAAAGGCTATGGCTAAAAGAACAGGGTCTCCATTGTTGGTTAATGGAGAAGAATATGTTGAGGATCCCATTGATAAAAATAAAAAGGCATCCATCAAAGGTTTCAATTTTGATGATGAAAGGATCATGAATGGGAACTGGGTAAATGAGCCCCGTTCAGACGTCATTCAGAAGTTGTTTCGCTTACTGGCAATCTGTCATACAGCCATACCTGACGTGGATGAAGACACGGGTAAAGTCTCATATGAAGCTGAGTCACCGGATGAGGCTGCTTTTGTTATTGCGGCAAGAGAAGTTGGCTTTGAATTCTTCAATAGAACTCAAACAAGTGTCTCAGTGAATGAATTGGATCCTGTGTCAGGCAAAAGAGTAGAAAGGTCAGCATCTTGAGCATCTATGCATTTTATTTGCTGTTATTACTGTTACTTCTATAAGCATCTTTGCACGGCTGTTGCCTCTTGCATACATGAAAAACTCCCTCTCTCTCTCTCTCTCTCTTCATTGCACCTTGTTACAATACCTATGAATAACCAATCATCTGGAAGTTTACATAAAGCTAGAGGAGAATTTTCTTCAGCTAATGTCTTCTTTTATAATACTCACCAACAGTATCTTCAGCATCCTTATCACATGCATGCAAATGATTGAAGTTTTTTTTCCTTAACCTTGGTTCAATACCAGGATGACTCTCTGTCTCATGTTTGGGTTCACAACATGTATTATTTAGACATATATTGATCTAGCAACATTGGAACATATTATAAAAGTAAATTTTGCTGATGCAGGTCATACAAACTGTTAAATGTTTTAGAGTTCAACAGTTCAAGAAAGCGAATGTCTGTGATAGTAAGAGATGAGGATGGCAAGCTATTATTACTCTGCAAAGGTGCTGACAGGTTGGTTTGTGTGCAACTTACTTACTGAAACTTTACAATTCACATCTTCTATCAGTTCATTATCTCGGATTTCAGTTGATTCCTAAGCCATTATTTTTGTTCGTCTTTAACCTTCTTCCTTCTCTGCTCTGTTTTTTGCCTTATTGTAGTGTCATGTTTGAGAGGCTTTCAAAGAATGGAAGGGAATATGAAGTAGAAACCAAAGAACACATACATGAGTATGCTGATGCTGGCTTGAGGACCCTTGTACTTGCTTATCGGGAACTTGGTGAAGAAGAATACGAGGTGTTCAATCAAAAATTTTCAGAGGCCAAAAACTCAGTTAGTGCAGATCGTGAGGCTTTGATTGATGAAATGGCGGAAGAAATAGAAAAAGATTTGATTCTTCTCGGTGCGACAGCTGTTGAGGACAAGCTCCAACAGGGGGTGGGTTTTTACTTTAGGATTTTCATGCAGAACAATCACACACCATTCTTGATAAATTGCAAGATGGACACTGTTTGTTTGTCTAATGTTGTTCCTGGCAGGTTCCTGAATGCATTGACAAGCTTGCACAGGCAGGAATTAAAATATGGGTTTTGACTGGAGATAAGATGGAAACCGCTATTAATATTGGGTATGTTCTTTGCAAAATGTCTAACATCAGTTAATTTGAGGCTACATTTGGTTCTCCAAAGATTCCTGACTGTAAAAATAAATTCTGCAGCTATGCCTGTAGCTTACTCAGACAAGGAATGAAACAGATTATCATAAACTTGGAGACTCCAGAGATCACAGTACTGGAGAAAACGGGAGAAAAGGATGCGATTGCCAAGGTAAATCCATGTCCCGTGTTTTGAACTTTCATTTTGATGACAAAAGTGAGAACTGCCTATCTACTAAGGACCTTGTTATGATTTATGAACAACTTCTTGGATGACTCCCGATTGCACTAAAACTATAATTCTTTCCATCAACCATGACTGTTGAATAACTGGTGTTGAAAGATTCTGTATTTTCATTCTTCATTAGGCTTCGAAGGAAAGTGTTCTACGTCAGATTACTGAAGGGAAGGCTATGGTTGTTACAGAAAACTCTGAGGCATTTGCCTTGATCATTGATGGGAAATCTCTTACATATGCATTAGAAGAAGACATCAAAAGTTTGTTTCTTGAACTTTCTATTGGCTGTGCATCCGTAATATGCTGCCGTTCATCACCAAAACAGAAGGCATTGGTGAGTTTATATCCTATTAACTCCCATTGAGTCGGGTGTTGTCCTTCTATCATATGTATTCCTTTCTATGTTAAATTCTCTTTTTCAAAGACTATAAATTTGGATCCAAAAAGTAAAATTCCTTCTATATATACAGGTAACAAGACTTGTTAAAGAAGGAACCCGGAGGACAACTTTGGCAATTGGTGATGGAGCGAATGATGTAGGAATGCTTCAAGAAGCAGACATTGGAATTGGAATAAGTGGTGTTGAGGGAATGCAGGTGCAAAAGCTACTAGTGTACTGTTCATTAATCAGAGAGCTTATTCTATTTACTATGGTTTGCCTAACATTTTGTATTGTTCCCTGTGCACGTATCAGGCGGTCATGTCGAGCGATATTGCAATCGCTCAGTTCAGATTTTTGGAGCGCTTACTTTTGGTTCATGGACATTGGTGTTATAGAAGGATATCTTCAATGGTAAATCACTTCGTCATTGATTTTATCAGACTTTTAGGTTCCATTTAAAGATTTGTTTCTATCCTATTTGAGTTAAATAACAATCTTAAAATTACAAGAATTATTTGAAACTTGGTTTGCTTCATCTTTTAACAGCAATTATCAATCAAATGTTTATGATTTAAAAATTCATTCATTTACAATGGCCTTCACAGTGCGTATATTGATTTTCTGTATACCTTTTTGTGCAGATATGCTACTTCTTCTACAAGAATGTCACGTTTGGTTTCACAGTTTTTTTGTACGAGGCATATGCATCGTTCTCTGGACAACCTGCTTACAATGACTGGTTTTTGTCCCTTTACAACGTGTTCTTCACATCACTACCAGTAATTGCTATGGGGGTTTTTGACCAGGACGTGTCTGCCAGATATTGTCTAAAGGTATGCTATTAGTTAGTAAATTGCCAATTCGGTATATGATGTTTTCTCCTCCCTGTTGCTTATTTCAGGATTTTCGTCTGCTAAAATTCTAAATAACCAGCCGAATTTCGTACTCTGTGTTTTCCCAGATGTCAGTTGAAAACTGGCTAGACTTGCCCGCAACTTACAAGAATGCTTAATTTTTCCTCACTTTTTGCTCGTTTTCATATGACAGTTTCCCTTGCTGTACCAAGAAGGCGTGCAAAATGTCCTGTTCAGCTGGCGGCGTATAATTGGATGGATGCTTAATGGGCTTTGTAGTGCCATCATCATCTTTTTCTTCTGCAAAAAGGCACTAAATCCGCAGGCCTTCAATAAGGACGGAAAAATCCCTGAGTACCAAATATTCGGGGCTACCATGTACACCTGCGTCGTCTGGGTTGTCAACTGCCAGATGGCGCTCGCCATCAGTTACTTCACCTTAATCCAGCATATCTTTATCTGGGGCGGAATTTCTCTATGGTATCTTTTCCTCTTGGCCTACGGGGCTATGCCTCCAAGCATTTCCACGACTGCATACAAAGTCTTCGTTGAATCTCTTGCCCCGACACCTTCTTTCTATATAGTCACACTCTTTGTGGTTATCTCGACCCTGATACCGTACTTTGCATTCAACGCAATTCAGATGAGATTCTTCCCAATGTACGATGAAATGATTCAGTGGATAAGATACGATGGTCGGTTAGATGACCCTGAATTCTGCAATATGGTGAGGCAGAGATCTATACGAACCACAACTGTGGGATTTACTGCTCGTTCATTGGCACGAACAAATCCATTGAATTCAACGGCACGAACAAATCCATTGAATGATCGAAATCCAAATCACAGATAAAGAGTACGAATGTACCTTTTGTTTCTAAGTTTATAGCTCTTCCCGTTGTAAATGATTTTGGGACTGGTTCTATGCAAGAGTATATGCCTTGATGAACACAAGGTCTGTACAAAAATATAAATTCAGTGGAAAAAGGCTCCATTGCTTTGTAAATAATGTCATTAGTGTTCAAGTGCGGTATACATGTTTATTCTTTCAATTTTGTATCTAGTACAATCAGAGATTTTCACGATACAGAGAAAAATATCCTCAATGAGTTGTAAGATTAAAATCAGATCTTTTCTATTTATCCTAGATTTCTATCATGTACTTTTTGCTGTTGTATTTTCCTTGATTCTTAAGCACAATGTACTAGTCAAGTCATTTTGCTCGTGAGTTATTTTTTAGCGGCTTTAAAGCAGGGTTAAAGATTCTAGCACTTTATATACTGCCAAAATAGCGGCTTTTAAGTGGGGGAAAGAATACCAGCACTCTTTGTTTGTTGGTGAAAGAAGCAATAATGCGAAATATGATAAAATTTATGTCGGCTATGAATCTTTTTCATATTTTGATATGGATTATTATTGAACACTCTTACTAATTATCCGACACTTTAAAAATAAAGATAATTATAATAAAAGAATCTTTCCAACAAAACAAGATCTAATCAGCAGATAGGTGTGATGTCTTTTTCTTGTATTAAACAATCACTTGCCCAAGATTTGTTATCAGAACATTAAAAATTACAAGAGAATATTAAATTTTTCTTCCAGATAAGTTAAATGTCTTTGTCTTGTTTTTCTCAAATCCACAAAGTGAAAAAATGATTATTAAATAATCAAGAATATACAATATAAGGAAAGTCAGTTAGACTGAGTCATATAATCAATAATCATCGTCAATTTGCTAAAAGAACAATGATTTCATTAATGATGTCCTTAAAGAAGCGTTTGGCATGAATCTCCCAGCAGATTCCTACACCATTTCCTATAGGAATGAACCAGAAGTTATCATTTTATACTATTAATGAAGTCAATGATCTTTGTATCTATCTATTTCGACTAATTTGTGTATAGTCGATGAAAAGGGTCGATATGTCCTAGTTAGGAGAAGGTGAGTCCAAGGTATTCGCCAGCAGATTTTCCGAGGATGTTAGCAAACTCATTGAAACTTATGACACCATCACCGTTCATGTCCGCTTCTTGCATCATATCGGTTAGCTCACGATATGTCAAGGGGCGTCCCATTTTCGCCATTGAACCAGCCAACTCGGCCGTGGTTATATAGCCATTTCCATCACGATCAAATGACCGGAAAACCTCCATTAATTGATCCTGGTTGAGAAACACCTCCTCATTCAAATCAGGCAATATGGCATCCACCAATTCGTCGAATTCTATGAAGCCATTGCCATTGGAATCCATTTTAGCCAATAGGACATGGATTTGATCACCACTCGGTTTAAGGCCGAGGGATCGGAGGAGGGCGGCCAGCTCAAGTAGCGTCAGGCTGCCGTCCTGGTCCATGTCGAACCGATTGAATATGTCCTTGAGCTGTTGAAGCTGATCACAATGAATCTTGGCCATCATGTCTGCTGGTGCTAAAGAAGGTAAAAAGAAAGAACAGATAGAGAAAAAATGTTAAAATGTTTTTTTGTTCAACTTTGTGTTGGTCCATTTAATATTGTAGGGTTGTGCTTCTTTTTAAACATTCAATGATCCAAAAATCAAAATAGAAACCGCGTTACATCAACGGGAAAGTAAGTTTCGAAAAATTGCACCATTGATCCCCAATCTATTGTCCTAGTAGTAATTGGTCACCAATCAATCGCCGACAACATAAACTAACCATTTAGTCCCGATATGTTTAATTTTATGAAGCTATGTTTTGCTTTTTCACTTGAGCTGGTGCTTATAAATTTTGAAGTGAGCATGATTTCACGTGGTTCGCTTTATAATTTAACAAAAGTTTGAGACGATTTTCTTCATTTAGAAACCAATTTTGCAATTACAATGAAAGGTTGTGAATCAATTTACTTCTTTTAAAAGTTTGAAGATCAAATTCGTTCAGGGACAATAAGTTGGAGACCAGTACGTAGTACAATTTTCCCATCAAATTTTGTGGTCATTGAAATTGAATAGTCAATGCATATATAATTACAAGCCATGTGAATGTGACCTATTCTATTCTTTCTCATTGCAACCAGTCTTGGCATGTGACCAAATGAATGAACATATCATGACCAATAATAATTCATTTATGTTTTAAAACACAATTCTAGAGAAAATGAATCTTCTAAAATGACTTCTTGACCATGCTGTTTGTAATAACTCAGTCTCATTTGCCTGTAAATTTAACTTTGAATGGGTTATTTATTATACATGTTCTACTCTAAGTCTCCACCAACACAAGAATATATTAAAACTAATATACTACTTATTGGTGGAATTCGATCGTAAAAAAATAAATGGAGATTGATAGGACGAACAAGGAAGGAGAGAATTGAGGAAATTGAAAAAAAAAAAAAATTAAAGAATGTGAAGACAGACGTATAATAGATTTTTGGGCTAGTAGAGGGAAAACTTTCTACGATCGTGATCAATGTTTCAAAAAGCGTAAAGCGTGGCTACGTGTGGTAACCGAGCTTCAAGTTTTTCGAGCTTAGGCAAGACCTAGGCGAGAGCAAGACAAGGGAAAGGCAAGGGCAATGCGTGAGACGTGGTTAGGCGTGGAAGCCGAACTTCAAGTCTAGGCAAAACTTAGACAGACTTTTTAGAACAGTGATCGTGATAATAAAATATGAATTCACAAATTTTAGACCATTAAAAATATGGAATATTTCTTTTGTAGTATAATTGTTTAATTAGAATATAGGGTGTTTATTTGTAATATTTAGGGAAAAAATATTATGAATTATATTATTTTATTGCCTTAATTATATTCGTTTTATATTTTATTGCCTACGTGTTTAGTCATGCCTAAAAAAAGAAATTGCCCACTCTTCCTCCGTGGAGTTTTGTAACTCGTGCAAATTTATCATCTATTATCTTGTTGCAAACTTTATCGCTCACTCCTTTTATTTATTTCAAAAAATAAAATAAAAACTTGTTGCATCTATTTTCGGCCGTTCTCATCTTCATAGTCATATATAATACAAGAAATTTCACTTTTAATGATAAAAATTTTAGTCTTGTAAAATCTCTTGACAAAACAACTTAAAAATCACTTTTCTACTATAATATTTGCTTTGTGTCCTAATCAACTCATCATTTTTCGAAGTCATCAAAATATTTTTCCTTTTCTTTTATCGACCAATTCACGGCCGTACACTCAAAGTTCAATTTTTTTAATTAATCGGTTTACTACTTTATTCGTAAGGTGTTTCTATTTCTTTTAACAACTGGGTTCATGACCTTATTCTTAAGGGTTTTCCTCTTTTTTTTTTATATACTATTTATTACTTTTTTTGACTTTTTCAAATTGATTATGATTATTAGCCTTGTTTTCAAAGTTCACTTTATCGACCGCTATAAAGTTTTTCTTATTATTATCAACCAATTCTTGACTTTGCCCCCAACTTTTACCTTGTTATCACCTCCGCAATAAATTTTAAGAAAATTTGCATGGTGTCCCAAACCTTTAAAAAAAATGCAACGCGATCTCAAGCCTTTCATTTTTGGCACTACCATTTTAAGTGTTTGCAAAAATTATATAGCATAAGGAGTTTGGATGGAATCTACTCAATGACCAAATATGCAGTCCTTCACCTTTAGTTGACCATTTTTAGGAAGGGCAAAATTGTATCTTCACATTTAATAAATTAAAACAATTAAATAATTAAAAAGAGAGAGAAACAAAAAACAAAAAAATAATACAAGAAAATAATTAAATAACAAAAAAGGGATTTTGACACAAATTGTCCCTAATCTATGCTCATTGTACATTTTGGTCCATAACCTTTTATTTTTTGCAAAGATGTCCCAAACATATGCCTTTAAGTGTACAAATGATCATTTTGGACAAATTCCGTCCAAACACCGTTAGTTTTGCGTGTGTACTCTACTTCTTTTTATTGCAAAGGTAAATTTACCAAATATAAAATATATAAATAGAAAAAAAATTAAAAAAAATTATTCTTTCTTCCGACCACCCATCCCAACACCACTGCCAATGGCAGAAACGAGAGGGGATTTCTCCCTCCGATTTCTACTCTTAATAATAGATTTAAGGGAGTGATCTCTCCCTTGTTTCTGCCATTAATGACAGATATGAAAAAAGTGGAAGGAGATTTCTAATGGTAGATTGTGAGGGAGAAATCCCTTGTTGTTTTTGTCATTTGGTAGTGGTGGTGGTGGGTGTGGTGAGATAAAATGGGTGTGCTGTGCACACTTAAAGAATAGGTTCAGGACTTCTCTGTTAAACATGAAAGGTTAAGGACTAAAAGCGCACGATGAGCATAGGTTAGAAACCATTTGCACCAAAATTCTAAAAAGAAAAGCTTATGGAGGACTGGGGCGCCGGTCTTTGTGGAGAAAATTTTATATCTAGTTTTTGTGGTAGTGCTGCCGACTGGGACGGTGGTTCTCGATGACGATGGATTTTTAATTCAGGTCAAAAGAATAAGACTGTCGTGGACGAGTATCTACAATCGAATTTGAAAATGGTCAATGACAATGATCGTGCAGGTCAACATAATAGAAACCTAATTTGAGGTGAAGCTTTCGGTGATAGTGGTAGAGGCAAATATTTGACAGCAAAAGACTGGTGGCGGTGATTCCGGTGGTAGTGGGGAGTGGGTGGGTGTTTGAAAGATGAAAAAATTTCCCATTTTGTGATTTTAATGGTGGTCGTGGTGGTGGCGTTGAAGCTTTTTTTTTTTATTCATTTATGGTTTGATTGTTTTAATTAATTAAATGTGAAGAGACAATTTTACCAATCTTAAAAATGTCAACTAAAGGTCCAGGGTTGCATATGGTCAAATGACAAATTTTTAGACGGATTCCATCCAAAGTCTTTACGTTGCTTATTTCTGTAAGTGTTTGAAACGGCGGTGCCAAAATTAAAAGGTTTGGGACCCATTGTACTTCGAAGGTTTGAGACTCTAGGTTAAGTTTTCCCTAAATTTCATGTTGATTGTGACATGAACCCATTTCATTCATAGTTCAAGTTGCAGGCATACTGACCGAGGATCATCCTTTTGAAGCAATATCAAGATTTGATTTATTGCAGCGATCATTGGATACTATATACTATTTAGTTTATGAACTCGATTTGGTGTACACCGTATTGAGTGTTAGGGATGTTAAAGATATAGAAGTATTTTTATATTTTTGTGATATCTTAATATAGTAATATCTTCCAAATTCTTATGATATTATTTCATTCGTAGCATGACTATGTAATTAGAATTTGATCTTTCATTTCGTAGTAGTTTGTAGTCCTATATAAAGGGTCTTTTATGTTTAGACATAAAAGTTATAGTAGTTATATTTTCATTTTATATTTTAATATAGGCCATCTTGGTCTTGTAGAAACTCCAATATTTTATAGGTCAACATTGTTAAGAAGAGTATTCAAGTCTTTATATGTTAGTTAATATTTCAATAATTTTACTAAGATAGGATATTTACTCTTAATATGCCCCACAAGATAGTTATTCGTTTGAGAACACCATTTTTGTAATCCGTTCTCGTTTGAGATCTAAATGGACTGAATTGTTTGTTTGAGTATTTTGAATTTTTTAAGATGAAACTTCAAGTCTTAATATGGTATCGGAACCTAAGTTTAAAAGATCAATTCGATCAGTCTAAAGCTCAAATGAACATTTAGATTTGAAGATTGGTGTGCTTAAACGACCCACTATCGTGCTGGAATGTTAAGGCTAATTACCCACATGAGTTAAAGATTAAACAAATAAACAACATATAATAGTTTAAACTACTCATCTTAACAATGTTGACCTTTTAAGATAACACATCAAATCTTAATATGGTGACCTAAGCTCAAACGAGTAATTTGGTCTGTTTAAAGCTCAAACAAACCACCATTTTGCTAAGATATATTAAGGATAATATCCCACATCAATGAAAAATTAAAATAATAAATAATATATAAGAATTTGGACTACTCTTCTTAACAATGTTCATCTTTTAAAATAGAAGGGTCGACCCATTTTACTTACAAATGATGTAAATTGACTGATGAGTTCACATTTACTTTCAAGACGTGCGTATACAAGGAAAAGTTCAACATAATTCCCCAACTTATTCAATTTTTGCTAGAATTCTTCCAATCCTTAATTATTTATATTAAGTCCTCAAACTTTATATTTTATAGCAGTTTGGTTCTAACCATTTGCTGTTAAAAGTCAAATTTTTATCGAAAAGATTATTACATTCTTACTTTTAACTAATACAAAAACTTAATTAAATAGAAAATAGAATAAATGAAAAAGAGAGAAGAGAAAGAATAATGTAGTTCATAACACTCGTCGTTATTCTTGTCTTATCTAGCATATATAACACACTTTAGAGCATTCACTTAATTAATAGGTGGTTCACGTGATATCCACACGAGCAAAGATCCCACGCTCAAATCTGGTTATTAAACTTGTGCAGGCCTCGAAATTTAAAAAAAATAAATCTAGACTACACGTGAGTGGCCTGTCTGTAGCAGCTTATGAAACTAATATACTACATGCGATCCGGCATTAAAGAGCTGTGTTGCTTCTGCATAAAATGGTCACAAACATGTGAAATGTTTGGAAGTTCATAAAAGAAATGCTACGGCAGGTTGACAGAGCCAAATATTTCAATTAAATGACACTGAACAACATCATAATCGAGTTCCTCTTCGTTTAGACATGAAGAAGAAAATCTCCTTGATATCTCTCCACCCCAAAAGCTTCCAAAAGCAAACTCACCCCTATTCGAAATATCCTCCAAAACCTTCTCAATTTCATCCATGCAACAGTTAAAACCAATTTTTTCAATTTGAAATCGGAAGGAGTTCCCATGACTTCTGAAGCTGTCTTCTCCATATCTACTCATTTCTACCTGCATAATCTTCTCTCGTCTCTTTCGGTTTCTAAATCTTTTCGCGTATTCTTTTGTCTTTCTGACTAATTTGTAAGGAAGCTTGAGCAAGACGAAGACGAGGATTTGCAGGATCATGCATTGGCAGCAACATGTTATGACAATGCAATCTGCAGCAAGCATGTTAGGATCTTCCATAATTTCTGAAGATGACAGGAGAGGGAGAGAAGACGGAGGCCGGGGCGGGGCAGGGTGGATATAGAAGAATATTAATGGAAGTCATTCCTTGTGAAGAAATAAGTTCCTTGTCCTCTTGGATGGTATTATGAAGTGTGAAGCAATAAAATAGCATGCTGAAAAGCTAAAAATAAGTTAAATGAGTCAATGAATCCCCATTATTGCAGTGCCTAAATGAAGGATTTAAGCATCTGATGAAGGTGTAACAGCTTATGGAATGTTGTTTTCTAAGAAAGCCAACCTGATAACTTGCATTCTACATTTCATGAATACCTGGAATATTTCCAGTGATTACTTGAAGCCCTTTCAATTTTCTTAAGAAGCTTGTCTTCCACATAAAGATATTCTATACTATTTCGCTTTTACCTACGAAAAGATTTCACCAGCAGATAACGAAAAATATGTATACTATACCAGCTGCTCTTATTCATCAGAACGCGTTCTTCTTGTTCTCTTTCACAATCACCAAAACCGTCATGTCATGTCGAAGCTATAATCTATAACATCAGATTTCCAAGTTATATTCTAACTTCAAGACAGATCAACGATCTTTCCAATACGAATTACAGCAAAACTTACCTTATATCCAAGAAAAGCTACAAAACAGTTGAAAGTCGTTTACCTGTCTTAAAGGAGAACATTTATGGACTAAGAATCATCCCAAGGAAAAGAAAATACTTATGCTTTAACAAGGCTTCATTGAAATCTTTTAAATCAATGATAAATATATAGAATCACAAGATAGAGGGTGCAACCAATGTATCCCTATGGAGGGAGGATCATGGTTCCTCAAAGGACTCTCCCTTTAAATTGCAAAATCTTCATGTTCATCTCTCTCTCTGAATCAAGAGAAAAGCTTTTATAGCTGTGCTAAAACTACAAGCATAGGTAAATTATTTTTAACACTTTTCGATCCCCAAGTATACCACAGCTCAACGGGAAATTCCTCTCCATCCATCCTCTAACTTGGTAGTTTCCAGACTGTCGAGAGTCCCGGGATGTGATTTGGCACTAGATGTAAAATACCGCCTTCAGATGCTTTATGTCCAATCATTCAAGTTAACGTGTGAATCCTCTGACTAACTGCAGTTGCAGGCACAAGATTAGTCGACACGTTTTCCCTGGTTACCGTCATTACTTACCATTTCCCTGCGCAATTTAAAAAATTAGTTTAATCAGCCTGGAGATATCAGAAGTAAGAAGTGCCTTTTGTATTCTTTCCAAAAAGAGGGAAAACCGCGTCTGTTGGGTAAGTACTAAGTAGGACTCAGGATGAGAGCGCCTAATGAATATCTTTTTCGTTGATTTTCCAGTTTAGATGCTTATGACCTCTGCCCCAACCATTGTAGTTGACCAGATGACGTAGAACGTTACACAAAAGAAAAACAGGGAAGGAAAGAGACAGAGAGAAGAGAGGAAAGAAATGGGAGGCAATAGAATTTGGGGGAGAAGATTTCAATAATCAATAATCAATAATCATCAATAATAGTCTGGTTACAAATGAAATCCATGCATCGATACAACTATAAGACAATAGTATACATTACCAGAAGGCTGCAAATAATATAAGGCTTTTCCATCAGACAACAAAAGGAATCAATGGTACAAACTTATATAAAAAATGAAATTACTGAAGAAAAAATTTGCTGTTACTTACAGGGAAAAATTGCTGCAACAAATAGAAAATACTTATATAGGCTAAAATAAACCTTCTCTACAAAACCCTAACCGGAGGAGGAAAGTCTGAAGTCTACATCAGATGTAAAGACAGTGTAAAATCAGTACCTCCCAGTTGAGTTGGCGTTGCATTTACATCAGTATATTCAGCTGACCCATGAAAAAACTCTAAAACTTCAATGCATCAATCTTAACGACTATTCACCAGATGGCCTTCACTACTACAGCTATTTTGACTGAAAAAATCTGTACTGTAATTTTGACTACCAAATGCCATCCTCTGAAACAATCTAATTTCTGCAGATTGTTGTGCAGAGTTAAATATTTCACTTTCCCCCACTTTCATTCCATTTGTCAAGTCCGAGGTACCCAGATTATCAAACACCCTCACAACCTGAAAAGCATTACATCATTCGAATAAGAACCCTGTCAACAAAGAGCCAAAGGCTTAACAGTGATTTTTATTTTAACTCTACTACAAGAGTTGTTACCTGTCCCATCTTTGGTCTCTTTGCGGATGAATGGCGCACACAAACTGCAGCAGCCTCAATCATTCGAAACATTTCACTACCAACATAATTTCCTTCAAGCCTTGAATCTGCCAGCCCATCAAATTCCTCTGTATCAAGTGCATGACTAAGCAAAGGTCGAGCCTGGAGAAATACATCGGGTAAGGAAAGTAGGATCTCCAATTTTCTTGATATCACAAATGTACTTAGACGGGAACAAGAGTTATAAGTCTTTTAACAGAAACTCGATTGCAGAGTGGAGACTTGATCTCCAAAATTTTACTGCTTGCAGTCTATTTTGTGAGAATAGTGGAATATATGTTATAATGTGGAGCAGAGATATCAATTTCCAACTGTCTCTATCTTTAATGTGAGAGAGGAAAGGAGGAAGGAGAGGACGCCAAAAGGCCCAAAAGAATTTACTTTCAAGACTTTTTTGTACATAATTTGAAGAAATAGATATTATAGATCTCTGGAATTCCAAGAGAAAACAAATACAGCAAACTCATGTAGGAAAAGGATAGATAAATCTCCCAAAGAGGCATTGCTAAGTCATCATGCCGTGGGTATAAACTAGTATCACAATTCATTTATTAATTCACTCTTTTTCCCCAAGTTGGTGGTATGCAATAATGCCACTGGGTATGAGCTTTGGGTTCTTGAAAAGATTTCAATAAAACATTTAAGAACGAAGGTCCTGTTACACTAGTTATTAGTGATCTAACAACTATCTCAGAGTACCTGAACTGAACTCTGCAAGTTAGTAAACTATGAAGATTTTCTTTTCTGCATAATTATATAGGTGAGAACTTTGCCCGTCTTTTTCATATAACCTACACATTCTTAGGCCAATCTTTCATTTTAAAGATCAGAATTTCTTTCGGTACTTGATAATTCATCAGTTACTGATTTAAGTTTGTAAAGTAGTAGTTTTAGAATTTTTTACTAATAAGTAGCCAGATAAAAACAAATATAAGAAGTGTAGCACGATCAACCCATTCTTTTTGACACTAAACACATACGAGAAAGCCTAAACCAGAAGAAATGAATCATTTTTCATGCATGCCAAGGTACAGAATTACCTATTAAGTCAAATAAATCTTGGTCATGGAATTATAAATAACTCACCCACTCAACTAGACTTTCCTCCCCTAGAGGTTGAGATGTATCCACAGGCTTGCGACCTGTAATTAGCTCCAGAAGCACAACTCCATAGGAAAACACATCAGACTTTTCTGTCAACTTGCCACTTGTTGCATACTCAGGAGCCATGTACCTGAAATCAACCAACCAGAGGTATTAGAATGAAAAAGACATAACATATACGATCTCTTGGTGCTTCCAAGGCTTTCATTGGAAATTCGACCAGTTGTAGAAGGCCTCTTACCCAAAGGTTTCCATAACGCGTGTAGTAACATGTGTATTTGTATCCATGGCTAATTTAGCAAGTCCAAAATCAGAAACCTGTGAGGTAATTAATATTGATTTTAAAAGCATGTCCAGAAAGATACCCAGCAGAAGAAGGAAAAAAAAATTGTAAAGGAGTTGGGCATATATACCTGTGCTTCAAAGTTGTCACCTAGGAGGATGTTTGAGGACTTGATGTCTCTGTGAATAATACGGGGATGGCCTATTATTCAATGAAGATCAATTAAAAAATAGCAAATCGATATCTTTTCTTCAATAACCTAAAGAAATCTAAGATATCATCAATTATTCAAAAGTTAAAATGCAGAATAAACTATTGAATTGGGAACCAAACTAATCGGTCTTTTCTTTTCTTTTTTTCATTTTATTTTTTTAGTATCACTTAGTAAATGTCAGTCATCTCTGTTCCTCAGTGACATCTATAACTTCTTCTAACATGGTCTGCAAGTTTTTGAGCAGCTGTTAGAAGAGAGATAGTGAGAGAGTTGACCAATTAAACCCCAAGGGTTTCATTTACATTGCTTTATTCTATTTGATCTTGCTAATTGATGCATTAATCATATGTTTTCAAGACAAAGTCCAGATATTGTTAATATGATCTCCTTTCCTTATTTACAGATTTCTTTTCCTTTCTTAGTTATAAATATAATTGTATATATAGCTAATTGATCATATATATAGCATTACCATATATAGCTAGGGATTCACTTCTATTTAATGGAATTCTCACAAAGAGAAGAATAGATTTTTCGGCCATTTTGATATGGTATCGAGCCATAACTTTAGAAAACTTACGATCCGGATCTTGTTTTGCTTCGGACTCGATTACGAATCGTGGTGCGCGCTTTCTTCACCGCTAGGGTTCCTTTGTTGCGCGTGAGTTGGTGGGCGATTGAAGAAACTTTTACAATCACTCCTCCAAACTCAAAATCTTGTTGACAAATTTCATCCGAAAGTTTCCAGCAGCTGCAATTCTTGAGCGATTCTGGTGGTGATTTTTTTTCCCAACGAAGAAGACGACATCAGAAACTGTGGTCTGTTGGGTATTGTTGGGTCTTGGGCTGTTGTGCTTGTGCTTGGGCTTGGGCTTTAAAATTCATTGGCTTGGGTCTTTTTGGTATTTTAGAGCTTGGGCTTTAAAATTTCTTGGTTGCTTAATTTAACTTTGGGCCAAAAGTAACCTATTTGGTCTTCTTGAAACCTGCTGTTACTTTATTAATTATTAGGCTCATAATTTTTTTTTACAACTAAGTTGTAAATTTGAGGTTCAATTGGTAGATTTAATATTACTAAATTCACAATGTCAGGAGAGAATTCTATTGTTCGTTTCAATGGGAGAAATTATCTTAGTTGGGAATTTCAGTTTAAAATGTTCGTGAAAGGGAAAGAGTTGTGGGGACATATTGATGGGACATCTCCTCTACCCAAAGACAACAAAGAACTCGGTACATGGGAGGCAAAGGATGCACGCATTATCTCTTGGTTGTTGGGCTCCATTGAACCACATATGGTGAACAACTTGAGGTCCTTTTCTACAGCTAAAGAGATGTGGGATTATCTGGGGCGCATATATCATCAAGACAACAATGCACGTCGTTTTCAGTTAGAATTGGAGATAGCAAATTTCAGCCAAGGTAACCTTTCGATTGAGCAATATTATTCTGGTTTTTTGAACTTGTGGAGCGAATATTCGGGAATTATACATGCTAAGGTACCCAAAGAGGCACTGTCTGCACTTCAAACAGTTCATGAAGAAAGTAGACGAGATCAATTACTCATGAAATTAAAGCCAGAATATGAGGCTACACGGGCTGGGTTATTAAACCGAAATCCAGTTCCTACATTGAATGTTTGTCTTGGAGAGTTACTACGGGAAGAACAGATTGGCTACTCAGCAGGAATGGGACAAGAGAGGATGCGTTCGGAGATAGTGAATGTCGCTTATGCGCCCAAGGAAGAGGAAGAGGAAAAGGTCAAATCCAATTGCTATAGTTGCAAAGAATTTGGTCATATTGCTACCAAGTGCACAAAGCCATACTGTAATTATTACAAGAAACGTGGACACATTATCAAAGAGTGTCCAACCCGTCCTCAAATCGGCAAGCACAAAGCGTTTCCAAGATAATGTTCATGCTACACATGCAACACAAACTTCACCTATTAGAGCTCGACGGTCTACTCAACCAGCCAGTACTAGTCAGTCGTCCTCACTCACCGAGATGGTCCAGAGATGATCATCTCACCCCTTTTCTCACATTTGGACTTCAAGGTAATGGTAAGATCATATCTTCTCCTTGGTTTGTTGATTCAGTGCTTCTAATCATATATTGAACGATCTAAATCATTGCTCAATGTTCGGTTATAATGGTCCTCAACACATTCAAATTGCAAATGGAAGTCACCTACCCATCTATGAAGTTGGTGATATTGGACCTTCTTTCCAAAATGTGTTTGTGTCTCCGGGTTATCTCGCTAATTTGATTTCGGTTGCACAACTAGTAGATAATAACTATAACATTTCTTTTTCTCGTGGTGGTTGTCTTGTGCAGGATCAGGCATCGGGGAAGGTGATCGCGAAGGGGCCTAAAGTGGGACGATTGTTTCCTCTGCATTTTTCTATTCCTAGCATTTTCTCTTTGGCTTCTGTTACTGTAAACAATCAGACTGAGGTTTGGCACAAACGTTTAGGCCATCCAAATTCTGTGATTTTACATTATTTGTTTAAACATGGTTATCTAGGGAATAAAGATCATATTTCTGTTCATGGTTTGTCTCTTGATTGTGCTTCTTGCAAACTTGGCAAAAGCAAAATTCTTCCTTTTCCTATACATGGTAGTCGTACTTCCAAATGCTTTGATGTTATCCATAGTGATGTCTGGGGTATAACACCAGTTGCTTCGCATGCTCATTATAAATATTTTGTGACGTTCATTGATGACTATAGCCGCTTTTACTTGGGTGTATTTCCTTCGTTCTAAGAGTGAGGTGCTTCAAGTTTTCAAACCTTTGTTACCTACCTCGAGACCCAATTTTCTACATGTCTTGGGTTTTGAGGTCCGATAATGGTGGTGAGTATATGTCTCGTGCTTTCCAAGCCTTTTTGCGAAGATAAAGGTATTATTTCTCGGCGCTTCTTGCCCATATACACTTCAACAGTATAAGTATGGTGAACGCAAGAATCGTCATCTTTTAGACGTTGTTCGGACTTTGCTTTTAGAGTCCTCTGTTCCTCCTAAATTTTGGGTTGAAGCTTTGTCTCACTCGCCTCTATCTAATTAATCGCCTACCATCTCAAATTTTGGACTTTAAGTCACCATATTTTCGTTTGTTCTCGTACACATCCTAGTTATCGAAGCTTTGCATACATTTGGATGTGTATGCTTTGTTCATCTACCTCCTCGCGTGAGCGTCATAAACTTGCCGCTCAATCTGCTTGATGTGCTTTCTTGGGTTACGTTGTGTCAAAAAGGTTTTGTATGCTTTGATCTTTGTAACTCATCGCATTCGTATCTCTAGAATGTGATCTTCTTTGAGAATCAATATTTTTTCAAAACCATGTTGTTCTAGTTACGATCTAGCTATGCTTCCTAACTTTGTTGATGTACATCGGTCGGTTGAGCGCTTTAAACCAGGTGTTGTTTATCGAGACGAAAAATCTCCACTTCTATTACTACCCTTCCCGATCCCGATCCCGATCCCGATCCCAGATACGTACTACATCTACAACTCCTCGACGGTCATCTAGACCTTCTCGTCCACCGCAAGGTATGGCTTTTCCCGTAAAGATATGGTGTTTCTCACACATCACTTAATGCAACTTTAGCTCGGATCGGTGTGCTTAATTCTTACTCTCAAGCGACTATGCAAGCTTTGTTGGGTAAAAGCTATGGAAGAAGAGTCGCAGAGCTTCTTGAGAAAACCACACTCGATATCAGATCTTGTCCTTACTGTTAAGCCCATCAGGGTGTAAATGGGTATATACTATCAAACTAAAGTCGATGGTTCTCTAGATAGGTATAAAGCTCGATTGGTTGCGCTTGGTAATCGACAGTAGTATACGGGTAGATTATGATGAGACATTTGCTCCAGCCAAGCTAAAATGACTACGGTCCAACTGTCTTAAATGCATAGGTGCCTCGAAAGGTTGGCCTTTACTACGACGGATGTCAAGAATGCCTTTTGCACGGTGATCTTAAGGAAGAGATCTATATGACTCCACCATGCTTTTTTTGTTACTCCTTCCGTCGATGTGTGTCGGTTAAAACGATCTCTATGGGTTGAAACAGCTCCTGTGGGCTTGGTTTGATAAATTCGGTCTACTTTGCTTGATTTTTCCTTTGTCCAAAGCCAATATGATTCTTCCTTGTTTCTGCGCAAAACTACCAGTGGTATTGTGTTACTTTTGGTTTATGTGGATGATATTGTTATTACAGGAACCGATTCTGTATTAATTCCGCAACTCCAACAACATCTCAAAGCTTCTTTTCATATGAAAGACTTGGGTCCTCTACAATATTTCTTGGGTTTAGAAGTAAACTCCACTCCTTCCGGTACTTTCTTACATCAACCTGAGTATACTCGTGGAGTTGATTGCATTGGGCGTCTCTTCGTGAAGGAATTTCGCAATTCCCCATGGAGGCGAATGTAAAGCGTCGTAAGGATGAGGTGAACTTTACCCGATCCTTCCATCTATCGACAATTGGTCTGGCACTCAATTATTCGACAATCACTCGGCCGACATTTCTTTTGCGATTCAACAGTTAGTCGGGTTTATGCAAACTCCCCGCCTTCCACACTCGCATTGCTTTGTTAGTCGCATTGTTAGATATTTGAAAGTACTTCTTATCGTGGTCTTTACTTTCCTATTGCATCACCGATTCGGTTGGTGGCTTATAGTGATGCCGATTAGGCGAGTTGTGTGAATAATCGCCGCCGCCATCGGTTGGTGCATGTTTCTTGGCACCGCGCTTTATTTCTTGGAAAAGTAAGAAAGCGATCTCCTGGTCTCCAAATCCTCCATCGAGTCCGAGTATCGCGCCATGTCCCCGGCTTGCTCGAGATTGTTTGGCTTCGTGGATTGTTAGGAGAACTTGGTTTTCTCAAGACGAGCCTACTCCTCTTTATGCCGACAACACCAAAGTGCAATTCAAATTGTCGCTAATCCGGTCTTTCACGAGCGCACTCAAGCACATAGAGGTCGATTGTCACTACATTCGCAAAGATTTGACGAGAAAATACTTACTCTTCCTCATATATCTCTGAATCTTGATCACGATATCTTCACCAAAGCTTTGCCGACCACCGCGACATCGGTTTTGGTTGACAAATTGATGCTTCTTGATCAGCCGCATCAATTTGAAGGGGGATGTTAGTATGATCTCCTTTCCTTATTTACGATTTCTTTTCCTTTCTTAGTTATAAATATAATTGTATATATAGCTAATTGATCATATATATAGCATTACCATATATAGCTAGGGATTCACATCTATTTAATGGAATTCTCACAAAGAGAAGAATAGATTTTTTCGCCATTTTGATAGATATGAGAAGATTGGCTAGATCTTGACATTTCAAATTTCAGAAGCAAGATTGGGGAAGATGAAATTTAAATGAATATGGCAATTGATTTTACCTTGCATATTCTCCTCTCATTCATTTTCCAACTGGGAGATACGATGAGCATCAAGGTAACATAAATTTCACAATATATAATACTCTTTTCACAATGTGCTTCGTGTCCTGAAATAAATTTTTTTTTTTTTTGTTTCACTTGGGTCATCAACATTGCATTTCATGGCCATATTTCCATGTAAATGAGGTTATGTATAGTGATATATCTTTGATCCTAAATGAGGACAACCACAACCAAATGTAACAAGAACATCAGAAAAGGAGTAGAAATAGAGATAGAGAAATTTCTTTCTTTTTTTCTTTTTTCTTTTTGGAAGAGTGTATAGAGGAACTTTTAAAAATTCAAAAAATTAATAAAAAGAACTAGAGAAGGATAGGTAGCTCACAGTCTTCATGAAGGTAAGCTATTCCACGAGCTGCACCAACAGCAATCCGTACACGCGTAGCCCAATTCATAACAGGTCTATCTTCACCTATGAGATGCAAGGAGCAATGGCCAGTATTAATTACCATTGTATCACAAACCCATGATTCATGTACACACTAAATTGTACCGTGAAGATGGAAGTAGAGGGTATTATTTGGGACATAATCATATACAAGCAGCCTTCTTTGATCAGAAATGCAATAACCAACAAGCGAAACAAGATGACGATGGTGTACGCGACTAATTATCTCAACTTCAGATCTGAATTCTCGCTCCCCTTGTTTCCCACCAATCTTTAACTGCTTAACTGCTACCACTCTACCATCTGCTAAACATCCTTTGTACACAGAACCAAATCCACCTTCGCCCAAGAGATTTTGTGCTGAAAATCCATCAGTAGCTTCAACTAGTTCTTCATAGGTAAACCATGACCTTGAATTGCCTAAGCCACCAGGCTCATGTGGTGAATGGACAAAATCACTGCCAGAGCCACTTCCGTTGATGGGTGATGATGTTTGCACCTTCAATAAGATGGAATCTGGACACAGATTACACAACTTCTTACATTTTGCACGCATTGTAAGAGAAAAGACAAGAATAATGAGGATATAATACAGTAGTGTTGGAAAATTTACCTGATTTTGGGGAAGAACCGAGAGAAGTTGGCATGATGTAACCACCACCAAGTCCAGAAGCCTTTTTCTTTCTCTTCCATATGCACCACCCTACTGATGCAAAGATGGCTAGCAATAGCAGAACAAGTACTGAAACAATTGCAACCGTGCCTCCAGTACCAATGCCTCCACCACCTGTGGATTGTGAGCTCTCTGGTGCGTTAGTGCTGGAATTGTTGGTGTTTGTTGGCTGGGACACAGTAGAGGGAGGAGGTGGTGGCATTAGTACTATAGGTGGTGGTGATGACCTTTGAGGAGAATTTGAGGATGGGGGAGATGCTGGAGGAGAACGAGATGGTGGGGTCGGATGTGGAGGTGGAGATTTAGTGGGTGGGGCTAACGGTGGTGGAGGGGGTGAACTTTCAGGAGAGCTAGGTGCCGGAGGTGGAGGCGACTTTCGGGGTGGATTCGCTGCTGGTGGCGGAGTGGGATTTTCAGGCGGCTTGGATGATGATGGGGGTGGTGAACTTAGATGGGGTGGGGTAGATGGAAGTGGGGGTGGACTTTGTGGTGATTTTGCTGGTGGTGGAGGTGGATCATTCTTTGGTGGCCCGGGTGGTGGCAGAGGTGGACTTGCAGGGGGTATAGATGATGGCGGTGGAGGTGAATTTGAAGGTGGTGTAGTTGATGGAGATGGTGGTGAACTTGCAGGAGGAATGGATGGTGGAGGTGGTGAGCTAGCTGGTGGACTAGATGGAGGTGGGGGTGGTGAGCTAACTGGTGGGTTAGGCGGAGGTGGAGGTGAACTTGAAGGGGGGTGAGATGGTGGTGGTGGGCTTGAAGATGTAGGTGGTGCATTGGCTGGAGGTGGAGAGGGTGTAGGCCGAGGCGGAGGAGATGTAGGAGGTGGAGGCAAGGTTTGAGGAGGTGGTGCCACATTGGTTGGAGGTGAGGATTGCGGTGGGGGAGTGGTGGTGGTTGGAGGAGAATTGAGCTGAGGTGGTGGAGCATTTGGAAGTTCTGGTGGGGTAGAACTTGGAGGGTTAGGAGAACGAGCAGAAGGCAGAGGTGGTGGAGAATTGGAGGAAGCTGGTGGAACAGCAGAAGGTGGAGAATTTGGGGATGGAGATGTAGATGCCATTTCATCAGCATTCAAAATTACTTAAATCTTGCCATTTCTAACATAGCATTAACAAAGCTATGAATATCAATTAAACTTCACCAACTCCACACAAAATCCCCAATGTACTCGGCAAAATCAAAATCCTTAGAATGTCATCAATTGCATTCTAAAATTAAAAAAAAAAAAAAAATTCACCTCAAACTGTTCATCCAAATTTATCCATGAATCGACTCCCAAGATCAAGTAAAAAGAACAGTAACATATCATAAATCTAAAAAAGACAATCTTCTATGAATTGGAGTCAGAATTCACCAGGTACCCGTCCAAAATCCAAATCTTGAACAGAATCCAGTAATATTTCCAGTATAGTGCAAATCCCAATTGCCAATATACCAGTCAACTACAGTAAACGAAAAATTGAAGTCGCCAGCTCCAATTCCAATGATTAAACACAATTATAAGCAAAACCCAGATAATCAAAACACTTTGCACATGAAAACCCACTATCAAAATCTCCAAATAACTGCTAAACAATAAGCTTAACAGATTTGGCCTAAAACCCAGAAACCCAAATCAAGAAAAATCACAAATATCCTCACATAAGTTACAGATGACAAAATTGGTGTTTTTTTTTATACATTTGTGAAAGTGTTGATGCATAATCCAAACGCGACATGAAAAATGGCCATATCATCAGATTCCCAAAGAATAGACTACAGATGTGAATAATCCCATTAAATTTCGCCTTTTTTGTCTCTCTTTCTTTTTGTAGACAGAGCTATCATCAGCACATTTGGAGGATGCAGCCAATCTTTCATGCACAACCAAAAAAAGAAATGACGCTGCATTCAACTTTTGAGAACTCAAAAAACACGGAAAATGGGGTTCAGCACACAAAGAGTGAAAGTGACTACCCAGGAATAAAACAAAACAAACTGTTTGAATGTGAATAAATAAATTTTTAAGAAATAAAATAATACTAATATGATTAGGAAGATAAACATTTGGTTGTGTTGAATTTGAACTTCGAAATCAGAATGTGAAATATAAAAGTCTGTGCCAAGATTACGCAACGTTGCAGCTAATGCAAACAAGAGTCCCAAAAGTCAACCCACTATTTTAAATTTTTAATGGCATAAGAGAATATTGCAAGGTCTTTGTCCCAATTTATTTTATTCAATTTATTTTTATATTTATACCTCACAAAATACTGAAATAGAAATACCAATATTTTGTTAATTTTCTCCATACTAAAAAGAAAATTAAAAAAAAAAAAAAAGACAGAAAGAGTAAAGTAAAAAAGGTTTGATTTTGAGAGAATTTTAAGGATTTCGATGCGGGGTGACGAAATGGAGGTGCTAGGGTAGGGGATATAGCGAGTGTAAAGCCGTAAACTAGAAGCATTTTCAATGGTGGTAACGGGTGAGGGTGTTGTGAATTAGGATTGGGATGCGACTTTATTTTTTAAATCTGTTTTTAATTGATTTTGAATAATAATGTAGTATGATTGACAAAAATATTTATCAAATACAAGTTCATTAGACCCAATTAGTGAAATTAACGTCTAATTCATAAGTGAACATTAATATTAAGGATAATTTGTACTTTTAGTTCTCAACCTTTTAAATCTATAACAAATCTACATCTAACCTTTTTTAACACCAAGCATCCCCAACTTTTGAAGTAATTGCAAATCAAGTCTCCAATCACAATTTCCATTAAAATCTGCCGTTATGTCACTAGCATATATCCCACGCGTTTTTATCCATCAACTAATGCGTCTGACTTTTAATACACACACATTCCTAGCTTATGTAAACTTTAATTCCTCACAAATTTAATTCTATGTTTTTCTAAAATCTCTCTCTCTCTCTCTCTCTCTCTTTCTTCTTTTAATCGCCATAGCTATAGTGGAGAGTGTAGTAACTGAAAGTCTATAGGCCATGGAAGGGTTCAGTTCGACACCCCAGAAGCCAAGAATCAAGCTTTATTACTTTCCCAACAAAAGAAACTCTTTTTTAGAAGGTCCTACCTCTCGCTTTTTCTGATTTTTGATAACATCATTTGCAGGCCATTGGAGCCAAGAAATAGGGTTGGAGATAGTACATGGGTCATTCTTTTTGCTGGGATGATAATCAGAGGGAATTGTTTGGGGATTTTGGAGTCTTGGAATGGTGTGAAGTTGTTTTGCAAATCTAGTAAAAATATTTTTCATGTAAAAATGTTTTGAATGTAATAAATTATTGTAATGATATTGTTATGTTTTGAATGAATATGATGAATGTCTTCATTGCTTCCATTTGTTTGAAAGTGTTGAATCAGAATCTGATTGGAATTGTTGGTTTGACCAAGGAGATGTAGTGAGAAAATGAGTATATACACATAATTCGTTGAAACAAACATTTGACAAATCAGACCCCCAACATTTACATATTGTTGCATAATACGTCTACAACATTTATGAATAGTTGCATTCTCTGTCCCCAACATTAAAATTTTTTTGCAATTGACGTCCTCAACATTTAAAATGTTGTTGCAAAATAGGTCATAAACATTCACTAGTAGTAGCATACCACATATCATACATGTTGGATTTGATGTTAAAGAAAGATATTGACGAAATAACTTGAGTTGCAAAATCCAACATAATAAACCAACAATCTTGAAACATTCCACTAAACACAATAATTACAATGGGTTTACAAATTTGGCCACAGCTCTACCATGAAATCCAAGCTAGAATAATCTCAATTACAACTAAGTAAATCTAAAAATAACTCATTTGAGATTTTCTGTCTTCAACCAACACCTTACAATTTGTTATTGCTTCTTGTTCTATCTTTTTTCTTTCCATGCACTTGATATGTGTTTCTAACTTCTTCATCTCTGTTTCCAGTCTCTTAACATGTGCTTCTAACTAATTTATCTTTGTTTCATCTCTTCACCTAGAATTCAACAATACGGGTATCACTTGCTTTGCCCATTCACAAATATGAGAGCCATACCACACAAATCAACTACAATCATTTTTCTATACAAAAAAATTTAAGATTTCAAGTGCTTAAATCATGAGAAATTCAAGGTATGAAGCACTATTCCTCATAGACAAAAAAATCTTCTACCTTAGTTTGCATCCGTCTATGGTATCTTCAGATCCATGTGATTTCCACATCTACATACCCACTATTCCATATTTGAGAGTGGAAGAAGAAGAAGAACATAGAAACAAATTTAGGATGAATTAAAGTTCACACAAGCTAAGAATGTGTGTGTGTGTGTGTGTGTGTGTGAGGGAAGATTTTTGTGAACCAATTTGTCATTAAGTTCTCAGACGCATTGATTGATTGATAAAAACGCGTGAGGTCCACGCTAGTGATATAACCGAAGATTTTAACGGAAACTATGATTGGGGACCTAATTTGCAATTATTTCAAAGGTTGTGGATGTCTGGTGCTAAAAAATTAGTTGGAGTAGATTTGTTACAGATTTCAAAGGTTGGAGACCAAAAGGTTGGAGACCAAAAGTACAAATTACCCTTAAACTATGAGCTTCAATAACCATGTAAGTAAAAGAAATTAGCTCGTCTGAAATTTTTTGTTGAGGTTTCTAATTTTTAGAAATTTAAATCATATATTTCTAAACTCAATTGATCAAAGGTTAGAAATTGTCGTCATAACTTTTCCTCAGCAAAATTACACCCAAGATTAAAAAATAATCAGAACATAACCTGCCCAAAAGTACAAAAATCCCCACGTTCTATAATTTGTATATAATTGTAAGATAAGGCTCCATTAATCTAGTTTTTTTTAGGAAAAAATGTCTTTAAGTCACTTGCACGTGACTTGTTTCAAATTAGGTCAAAATATTTTTTCAAATTATGATTAAGTCATTTTTTCAGCAATATTTTAAATTAATTCCAAAATCACCCCTTGTGATCCATGTTTTCCATCGACCGGTCTTCTTGTACCTCCACAAACCGCCTCCACCTCCGACGACTTCCGACAAGTGCTTCTTCTTCGGAGCTCCCCATTGACTTTATCATGGGCAGATTTTTTGTTGTGAACTCCAATTACAACAGATTGTCGATTTAAACTTACCAAAATCCGGCACTAGAGGCCATAGTTTACCTACTAAAGGTCAGAGACGGGGAGAATTGGTGCTTGAGGAGAAGATGTTTGATATTTTGATACTGTAAATAGCAGTTTGATATTTCAAACATCTAACACACTAATTTAAGATATTGCAAAAGGCTTTTCAATTTTGGCATGTTTTACCATAAATTTGAAATTGTCACCGCCTCGATTTTGTTGGACATGGTGAAATTCGGGCACATGACGGGTCGTGTCTTTTGGTTCTCTGTGATCTGGCCGCCGGTCTGGAGGAAGAACGACAATCTTTGGATGGTGGTGCGGTAGAGTGTTGAGTGAATATGTTGAGCCGGGACGAGTTTGACTCGACGACTACTCGTGAGAGCTTGCCAGCGCAGTTGTATAGGCGAGAGTTATCTTTGAGGCTCATGGTTTAAGGGGTTGGCAAATGAGGTCAGGTGGAAGAAACACAGGAAAATATGGAGAAAACAAGAAGTGAGCGTGCGAAGAAGAATGCAAGTAGGATATTGGAGGTGTTGAGAGGGAAGGAGGACGGAGGAAGAAGATGGGAGGAAATTGATTGGGAGAAGTTGTTGGAATTGGAGGATGATCTGAGTCGGATAGTTAAATTAGGCTAATTATATTTTGATAGTGTAAATAGCAGTTTGATATTGTATTATAGAAAACAGTTTGATACTGTATTATATAATAGCAGGTTGATACTATATTAAGTTGGTCATTATATTATTTTTTGTGTTATTAGTCATGTATGTTGTTTGATACTGTATTATAATAAAACAGTGTAACAAAAAATAGTATCATAAAATAATGGGTATATAAAATTCGCATACGTGTTCAAAATTTCTATTAGAAAATGTTTTTGAAATTATCTCAACGAGCCGGTTAATACTAGTCGCTTTGCCACTGCTAATGATAGATTTTAACCGTTTGAAGTCGTCTCATTAGTTTAAAATGACAATCTTTAGTTTTTCTTGTCTAAATAGTATCATACATACTAAAACAGTATCATAGATAAATGTATCTTAATATATCAATATCATACATGAAAGTATCTTAATAAAATAATATTATATATAAAACTAAGTACAAAATATTTTTAATAGTTGAAGTAATAATATAGTATCATAAATAACACATTATCTAGATAAAACAGCATCATAGATATAACTAAGTAGAGATATTTTATTGTTTGAAATAATGATATTGTTCTTAAAATGCTCCATTACTAGTACAAGACCATTGATATTATTTGCATTCAATAACAACATCATATATTGAAATAGTATCATAAGTTGAAACATTATCATAATAAAACAGTATCAAAAATAAAAGTATAGTATATAATAAAATAATATCATATATAAAACTAAGTACTATATATTTTTATGGTTGAAGTAATGATATTGTTCTTAAAATGCTCAATTAATAATACAAGATCATTGATTGTGTTTACATTCAATAACAGTATAATATGTTGAAACATTATCATAAAAAAACAGTATTAAAGATAAAAGCATAGTATAAATATATCAATACACATCATCTAAATAAAACAGTATCATAGATAAAACAATATCATATATAAAACTAAGTACAAGATATTGTAATGATTGAAATAATGATACTATTCCTAAAATGCTTCATTAAAAGTACAAGATGATCGGTATTGTTTGTATTCAATAACAGTATGATATGTTAAAACATTGTCATAATAAAATAGTATCAAAAAGCATGGTATAAATATATAAATGTATATTATCCAAATAAAACAGTATCATAGAAAACAATATCATACAAAACGGTATCACAATAAAACAGTATCATAAAAAACAGTATCACAATAAAACAATATTATTAAATTAGTATATTATTACAAAAATATGTTGGTCTGATAGCTCTAAAATATGACTTTAATTGAATTAAGTTTTGATCATATGACTTTAGAGTCCATAAGTGCAACAACAGTGACCAACCTTGAATTTACTCTTTTTTATATCCTTTTTTCCTAATATTAAGTGGTCTCTAATGACACTTAATTTAAGCAATAAAAGTCTATTTCTTCATATAATAAGAATTATAATTAAAAATCACTATAATTTGACTATTTGTCCAACCAATTATGAAGTTAATAATTTGTTAGTCCTGGATAAATGTTATTCATACTATTTTTAATACGACCTTAACATATAACTAACGAGTATCTTGTTCAATCATTAGTGAAAATAGTAATTAAATTTGATATTAGTAAATAATTAAATTTTGGGATTGGACTTATTCATTTGTTAAAGTACAAAAAATCGTTGAGCAAATTGTCGTTAATATCGAGCATGATTAACGTCAAAAATTTATCAACCTAACTTTTCCTAATCATCCTTTACACCATTGATGAATTTTTAAGCTAGAATGCCAATTTCGGATGGAGATGAGACTTTTGATAGAGGTGGCAATCGGTTTGGTCCATTACCCAACAAGCTCGGCTCATCTCCAAAAATGGGACTTGGTCGAGCCAAGCCGAATTGTCCACGAGCTCGGCTTGAATTTTTTTTTTTGAATATTGTTTTGAAAATTTAAAAATAAAAATGAAATAAAATGTGAGAAATTTTTTTGTTAAAAATTAAAAGTTGAAAACACTCCTCCTTTTTTTCGAGCTTGGAACATCTACTTTGAACGTATGCTGAGTTAAAGTTATACATGTAACAAGTTGTTACGTGTACAATTTTTTGTTAAAATAAGACGAAGAAAATATAAAATATGTACGCAAATAATACTTACTATAAATTCAAATATTCCATATTCAAATTTTCAAGTTTTTCGGATATCAATCTGTCCACTTTATCTTGGATTTGAAGTTTGGCATCATCTCAATCCTTCACACACAATAAGCTTTCTAATATGTCTGCTTTAATCTTGATATGAAATCAGACAGAACCATGCCACATGTATTAAAATTAGACTCCGATACTACAGTTGATACTGAATGTGCTAGTAGATTGCGTGCCATATTTGAAAGAATTAGATATTGACGTTGATTTTGTCTCCACCATCGTAGTATATCAAAAAAAATTCTATCTTCATTATCTAAAATAGTAAGCATGACATGGGCGAAATATCTAACTAACTCTAAATGTGTATTACTAAAATACGACAAGAAAGAAGCAGAAGAAAATTCACTATCATGTTGACCACCCCTAACTGAACTTATGTAACCCATAAGTCAATATCGTCAAGTGATGATGAAGTATGTGTTGGAACATGGGTCGTATAACGTTCCTACCGGCATTTTCAACGTATATCTCATACATTTGACATAAAGTTTCTTTTAAATTACCACACGTTAGTGGAGTTCCGTACGTTAATTTTTGTAAAATTACTATTATGGTTACTTTCATACCCTCTATGTTAAGTTTGAGATCCATAATATATGCTAATGGAAATAACATATACAAATCTTCTAAATATTTTCTAAATTTAGCAAAATCCTTCGGGCATCTCCAATTGGACGCCAAAATGGCGTCCCATGCTAGCTCCAATGGGTTTCCAAATGGAGACTCCATTTTGGAGTGGTGAATGGTGCTCACGTGGTGCAATTTTTAGAGATTTTTTTATTCTACTTTTGTCCTTCCTTTTATACTTCAAAATTTTGTTTTTCCTTGTATATAATTTTTTATATTCTTTTATTATTTTATGGTTTAATTTTATATATGTTTCTTATCATTTAATTATTATTTTTATTAACACAACAAATTGTAATCGATTAATAAATAATAATTAATGAATATGTTAAAATAAAATTACTCATTAAATTTAAAAAGTTACAAATGTGAAAAGAAGAAGACGATAATTATTATTACGACAACATAAACATGGAAAAATAAAATACAACATGAAATGATAGATGATAATTTAATATTCCGATAGATCATTTTTGGATCATCCAAAACCATCAAATTATTGACCAAACGGACTTGAAGTATTTTGAGATTGTTTGGCTTGCTATTGAGCTCTTGTTTGCATAATTCTTGTTTGTTCATTTTGAATAAACTCACGTAGATTTAGATTTGCTACGGAACTCAAATTTTTTAGTAAAATTATATTATCATCTCAAATTTCTTGCTCAACATCAACAAATCAAGGATAAAGAAGCTCACATTGTGCTTCAAAATGCATTAATTGATCATTTATGAGATGAATATACCACTTCCGAAAATTAATTGACAAAATTAGTATATTTTATGTTTGTTTTTGAACTTTTAAAAGTTGTACTAATTTGAATATTGTGGTTGGATATGGTCTTATACCTATTATAATTTTCTAACGTAAGCACATATTTTTCAGTCATATATTTGAAAATCATATTATGGGTCGTGTGAGTGTCGACCAATATAATATGCAGTAGTTCAATCTTCATGTCCTTCACAAGATTCGATATGAGATATGTTGAATTTTACTTATAGTCAACATCAGTACAAAAATATTTTTCTTGAAGTCTATTTTCAATACACAGAGTAACAAAAACTTGTTTTCTTGCTTGTGAGACCGCAATATAATTAATAGCATATCTAATTTTTTTTCAATTACTATATTGTTGGGACCTGCATTGTCAAAAGTAAAACTACGAATCTTCGTTTCACAATTAAATTCACATAAAACACTCAGTAAAACATGAAAAACATTAACTCTAACGATATTACTTTTTTATGCATTATCCAGTTTTTATCAACGTAGTGTGTAGTTGCTTCCATATATCATTTTTAGTTATTACCAATCCATAAATCTGAAGTGAAAGATAAAACACCATTATAATTATTAATATAACTTATAATAACTTCTTTCTTTTTATTAAATAAAATAATAGGATATTTACGAAGAGTATTTCTAGCAACAAATATATACGTATCTTGGTTAAAGATATTTTTAATAAAATAATAGCTTCTTTCTTTTATTAAATAAAATAATAGGATGAGAATTTTCCACCAAGCTCGAGAAACTTGAAGATTACTTACCATCAATTTTCCACCAAGCTCGATAGAAACTTAGCACTTACCATCAAGCTGCATGTCAGCTCATGCTGCTTTCTTTTGAATATACCCAATTCGGAGTATTACTGGAGCCGGCTATGGGAGATCCAAAATGGAGTTATGCCTAATTTGTTTCCAACCATCTGTATTTGAACACACACTTTTTGAAGTGTCTATTTAGATGAGTCGTGCTTATCTCCTTTTGCCATGCTAAATTTTTCTTTATAGTGTTTACACTGTGCTTACTGCTCAGAGACTCTATCTATTAGTTTACTAGTGGGCACTAACTCAAAATGCTGCCAACACCTAGCCATTTGTTTTGTGGCTTTTCGTTTAGTGTTAGAATCGGTTGTTGTATTTGTGTGTGTCGATATCTTCTTGAATGTCATAAATCAATCGCATCAATGTTACCTCCAAACTCATTAACAATATTGTAGAGAATTGGAATGTCATTAAGACAACTGAAATTATCATCACGCAATTTGGAACCTAATAATAAAGAGAAGAGTAGAAGATGTAGTATAAATTTAGAAATGTAGTAAAAGAAATAGGAAATTAAAAGTATAGACTAATATTAAAATAATGAGATTTGAGATAAATAATTATAAACTAATATTGAGAGATAATAAAATTTGAAAATTATTGTTGAATTGAGTATATAATATATTGAGAGATTAAAGTGTAAAAAAAATGAGTTTAAAATGAAGTATTTATAAAAAAAAAATCTAAATTTGAAAAAAAAAAAAAGGTAAAAATTGACGTCTAACGGTCACTTAAAAAGTGACCGCTGATAATGCATACATTTTTTCTCGACAGCTTGGATAGATCATCCAACGGTCACATTTTTGTGACCGTTGGACATGAGCCACAAGCGAAGTGGCCTATTTTCCGTGACGAGCCCTAGCCCATTGTAGACCGAGCCAGCGAACCCACGAGCCGCTCAACCTATTTGTTACCTTTTACTTTTGACATCTCACGACGACTTATTTTGTTGCTCCACTTTTTTTCAATTATTACTTATTATTTGTGTTCCCCGTTCTATTGTGAATTGAGGTCAATTCATTTATTACCCACAAGATTTTTGTTCAAAGAAAAATAACGAAACGTAAAAAATATAAAAGATAGAGAAGATTTATGGGCTGTCAAAGTTTTCACTATATGAAAAATTATTACAATCATATAGATTTTACTCACCCAAATTCCTCAAATATCTTAAGAAAAATAATTTAGTAAGCTTTACCACCCCCACCAATTTCTACTCTTTGTAAAACCCACAAAAAGAACAAGAAAAACAATTTGAATGCTAGACTTACAATTTTTCTCTCAAAAGTCACATACCAAAAAGCGAATAAAATGAACTAAATATTTTCCAAGTTTCAACTACTATGGTATCTAAGATTTAGAAACTTGTTCAATTTTAGTCACCAAATATAATCTAATATAATATCACATTTTTCCTTTTTTAACAACTAATATATCTTTTGATTTTGATAAATTTTGAAAAAATATCTCAACAATATTCAACCTTGTTTACATCATAATTTTGTTTACTTGATGAATTTTATCAGCATCCAGAAGATGGATTCTTCGATAATCTCAATGACCATTTCTACTCTTCATGGCAACTTTCTACAACAATTTATGAGGCAGCTTACGTCTTAATATGAAATTTCCAAGTAGGGACCAAAAGTTCTAATTTTAAGTTGAGAAAATTGTTGAATGAGTCGAAAAGTTCATACTTTAAACTGGAAAAGTACATTGTTGTGTACGGTCACTTGGTCCATTTTTTGTTATATAGTGTGGTATCAAAATTAAGCTCTAAATTTAGTTATGTGGACGTACCATATGAATTTTCAATTGTAATCAAACAAAAGTGGTGTGCCTCGAGTTAGGTAACATGGCCGGAAAAAGATCTGTGGTTGGCTTTCAAGACAAATGTTTTCACTTAAGATAGTGGTAACCCTTGATGCAATAAAAAAGTTAAACCCTTCATATGTATTAAAAAGAAGTACCGTAAATTGTTACTTGAAAGGTTTAAGATGTCATGGTACTTCGTTAGAGGAGTATTGTTGAAAAAATGCGCACAAAGAATTACATCAACTCATTATGAGCTCGTATCCAATAAGTTGAATTTTTGAAATAGAACCTCGTGTTTGTGTGTGCACTTGCACCATAAAATAAAAAATAATGTTATTCATCATATCACGTTTGTGACATTCTATTCTGCATTTTCTTCTCAATTATGATAATTATTTATAATTGGAGTAAATAATTCATCCAATTGAAAGAATATCACGTATGATACTATCTATTGATGCTATTATGAATATCATTATTTTAAAGTGAAATTAGTACATTAAATTTCATTCTCATTAAATTTTAAATTAATTACCAAAATTCTTTTTTTTTTTTTTTGCTACATATAGTTAGATCCATTAGTACATTTACCAATAAATTAAATTATAAACTCCAAAAGAAATATCATGTGGCCAATTTTCCTTTATAATTAAATCGTTGTTAAAGACAAAATTAAGGACAAAAGGTTTGCAGGTGATTTTGTCTTGATTCTCATTATTGACTAATTCAGACAACAACCCGTGTCTAATATCACAAGGAAATAAGGGAAACGAATAGTTATAGTTGGTGAAATTATAATTTGTCGATTTCAATTGAAAATAATTTATAATTAAATCACAAATTGTTAATATTTTATCATGGACTAGATTTGTGGTCATTTGAAGTTGGTGATTGTGACAAGTTTTTTTTAATTTAATACTAATCAAGAGTTATAATTATATGTGTAAACTAGATTTGCTAGGCCAAGGACCAAAATTTCGGTCCCTTGGACATTTGGTAAGGAATTTGGGTTTTCTAAAAATGTATTAAAAATAATTATTAATTCACGTGAACTAATCTTGTAAGCTTAAATTTTGTAGAACAACTCGATTACTTGAAATAGATGGAAGTGGTCAATTTTATTCTGATACTTGCTTTAACTTCTATACTAACTTAATAATGTACTAACATGCATAAAGTCACAAGGCTTGTTACTTGTATTTATAAGTTACTTAAGAGTAGAGTGTAATTTATTATAGAAGTCTAGAATACTTTTCCTAAGTTGGCAAATGTCCATGAGAATTAGCTTATCATTTTACTATAACTCTTATTTTGCATGTTAAACAAAAAGATTTGTCACACAAGCACTTTGTTACGTGCTTTGCATTATGTCGATCTTGATGTACACTTTTGTTCGAGAGTTGAGAATTCTCATGAATGACCAATTTTGTTGTGGCATAGAAACTTTCTAAATGAGCTCGAAAATAATTAATTTTTGTCAAGTTAAAAATGATCTTGATTTATAGCACCGAGATTTTCCTCCGTGCTTAGAGCTCGATTTAGTGAATTTTGTCATAACATTGACATGTTTATTAGTCACGCGATATTGACATTTTCTCCATCATGCCATGTTCGGTCAAGTCTAACAAACCTTATCGTGCATACGTTATGTGATTTTAATTTTTTTTAATCTCAAATTGATCCAATCTAATTAAAGTATAGAAAAAGTATAATGTGTTGAAAGTATTACTTGTATATCAAACTTTATCAATAAATGTACATCTGCCTATATTTAAAAAAGTGACTTTACCTCTTTTCTAATCTAAGGACAACCTATACTTTCATCAAAAACTCTTTACTTCTTCTTTGATTTAACAAACCAAAAATGAAATACAATCGAAATACCCCATAAAAGTTAGGTGCTCGATTCATCAATTTTTTGCTAAACTTCATCTTTAAACATCTCTAAATCAAATTTTAAATTAGTTTTCTAAGCCATAGATTTTCAAGTACAACACAACCCGATATGAATGTGCTAGACCAAAGGTACCAAAACTCAAAAATATTGTCTTTGCTAATGGTAAAGACATAAATTAAATAAATAATTTATTTCTTCTTTAACAATTAAATTATAGACGACATGGTTTAACATATAGATTAGAGAAAAATCTTAAGTTCAAATTTTGTTCGTTTAAGAAAATAGCAATGACGGTATACCCAACATCCATTCCTCTTGTGCATTTCAGTCTCAAAATCAAAATCCGTACTTTGAGACAAAAATTGCAACTAAAGTGAAACGTTAGGGATTAAAATACTCTATTTTGAAGGTTGATAACGAAAATAGTTTTTTCTATGATGATAAAACCGCCAATATAAAAATGCACATAAAAAAATGTATAAAATACAAAATTGAACTAAATAAAATTGTTGCATATACATTAAAAATTTGAACTTTTTGAAAGGAGATAATTGAGCCTTGATTTAAAAAATAAAAAAGGCATGAATAAACGTGGTGAAGTCGGTGGAAAACAATAGTGTCAAGATCCAAAAACGAGGCTCAAGCCATATTCTCCACTCACAAGTCACAAGTCACAAGCATAAATGATGATTGCCCCAACATGCGCATGCATAACACACATGTAACGATACAAGTGTACGTACAACGTTAACCCACACGTAGTGTCCACCACTAAAATATATGCACCACCCCGCACATTATTATCATTACCCAATTAATTTTTATGACACATAAAATTTGGGTTCGATTTACTAGCTTATTATTTTTGTCACCTATTGCTCAAATATAGGTTCCTTTATTGTGGTGGTTGGTTCGGTATAGAAAAAGTCAAAAAATAATGTATATTAAGACTTTGACATTTTATATTAAAGGTCAATCTTATTAAAATTCAAATCTTTATATGTTACTTAACATTTTTATATTTAATCGAGACAGAATTTTACACTTACCATTGTATTTATTATCTAACATACTTGCATCGTGACTCATGAGCTCAACTTTCTCAATTTGAGTTTCAACTTCTTGAGCTCAATCATATTGTGGCTTGGCTTGAGTTCGGTATCTCGAGCTCGATCACCTCATAAATAGGTCTACTCACTAACTTGACCATTATTTATCATTTTAGTTGGGTTGGTCTGGTAATATTATGTCATTTTCAATTAAAAACATTCTTCATTCTTCTTCAAATAATTATTCATAGGTTATTAGAGTTAAATTGGATTATCGAATTATTCACCCTTTTGGTCCCCATCTTGGTCCAAGACGAGATTTTCTTGGATTTGGCTGGTGATGAGGCGTAAGCTTAAACTCGAGATCTTTAGCTATTAATAGAAAAATTAGGCAGACATTTGAAATATTTTGGGAGGTGTGTGAACATTAAATTATATGGTTCCCATCTCACAATCTTATAATTGATCATAAATTATTTTTTGAGTGCCAATTAACGGAAACACCAACATAAAATATCATTTGTTCATAATGAATTTGATAGTCAATTTTTTACTACCAAGACTGGCCATCGAACATTAGCTGAGTTTTTACTTAACCATTAAACTTTAAAAGGTATTTCAATATCCACCTAACCTTCAACTAAATTTCTCATCTATCATCCGTTAATTATTCGCTTGCAATACATGACGAAATATCATATGTCGCAAATGATCTTATGATGTGACGTAGTAACGATGTTAAATATCTCTCAGTCAATAAAAGTACACTACCAAAACACACCCTTCCTCGAAGAAATTGAAAACACTTTCCGTTCAAGAGACCGAAAGCATTTTCAATTTTTTTGAAGAATGGCGTGTATGGATAATACTTTTTGTTTATTGAGAAGATTTAACATTATTATTTAGCTTATCGTTTGCCACGTAAAATATTCCATCAGTATTGCAAACAAATGAATAACAAATTATAGATGAAAAACTTAATTGAATGTTGAGTCACATTGAGAATCATACAACATTATTGACTTAAGCATTTGAGGGCTATCACCCAACCATAACCCAAGTGGATACATGAAGCTTATTGTGATTATAGATCCGAGTTTGATGTGATCCTAACAAAACTCAAAGATAATTCGAAAATAAGTTACTTATTTTGTTAATAATTTCAAATTCTTGTAGTTAAGATTTCTTCAATCGTTGGGCTTGGTTGAACCCGAATTCTCCCTTTGACTTGCAAAGAACCCAAATAGCCAATCCAAACACAATGCAAGGATTTACAGATCAATTGAAAAGTAATTTCCCTTTTCTTTGGAATGAGGGACTGTTTAGCTAACTAATTATGTAAACAGTACAGAGGCAAATTTGAAATCTGTATTTTATATGTTTTGTGAATTTTTCCTGTCAGGTAGCCAAATTTGAACTTTAGATGCATATATCATGGCAAAATGTTGACAATTCTAATAAAAGTTACACCATTTTATCAACAGATCAAAGCTATAATGCATCCAAAAAAAAAAAAAAACCTTTAAAAAAGTGCTTTTAATTTTTTATTAAAAAGATTAAAGAAAAACGAAATAGGAAATTTATCATATATGTAATAATTTACCTCAGGCAACAACACTGTTCACAAACCAAATCTAAACCCAGAATTCAGTTTCAGCTAACAGTTAACACACCAAAAGTTTTCTCCTCTCTAGTACACAAAAAGTACAACTAACTTTTTAGTTTTTACCAATAAATTTGATTTTCGACTAATTCATCCTGCAAGATGATTTGGATAATACTCAATAAAAAGGGTTTCGAAGAAATAGATAGCTCTTTTCTCCGTTTGGAGGAGAAAAGGGAAACAGAGAAAAGAGAGTATAAACTCGAGCTATTATGTTAACAATGATATAAACTAACTGGGTTACCTTCAAATGAGTTGTTCATCTTCCTAGCATTTTCTTTTGTGAGAAGAAGCAGTTCCAAAAATAGGGTAAAATAACCATGTCTAATACCACAAAAGCTGGAAAATCCCAACTATAAGTCGAAGAACGGATGCCTAACATTGCCTGTTTGCCAATCTTGAGAAGAAGCAGTTCCAAAAATAGGGTAAAATAACCATGTCTAATACCACAAAAGCTGGAAAATCCCAACTATAAGTCGAAGAACGGATGCCTAACATTGCCTGTTTGCCAATCTTGAATTTCTCCTGGAAGTGATTTCTGCTGCCCACCTCTTTCCTATTTCAGTTTGAATTTTTCCTACATGAACATGTATATTACAAATAATTAGTTGACTACTATCTACATGTATTAATATTAGTGTCAATACTTCTCATTCACAAACTGAACCGAGTATCAGGTTTACCTGCAGTTGAAAGAAAAAATTCGTCCAAAACCTTCCCGTGCTCTGCCAGAGTTTCAGTTTCAAATTAGTACCATTAGATAATACATCGTCTTACAACTCAGTAATGAACCGTTAAAAACTTAGAAGACATGATCACCCAATCACATAAAAGCTCATAACTAGGGTAATGCTGGGAGCACCAATTACCAAGCGAGGCACAAATAAATACTGTGAAATACCGATAACATGTGGTGATGTTCAAACACTAGTAATTGTAATTACTTGCACGAAAATCTTATTTATTTGTCTCATAAATATTATTAAGAATGAGTATTATCATCACTAATGGGAATATCAAAAACAAAGATAAGCCTACTCTAGCAATATAGCTTGACTAGAAATTAAAAAATTTAGTAGTTACTATATCGTCCCAGAAAAATTCATGATCCAAAAGTTACCTGCTTCATACTCCAAGGCTTGCAGAATCATTTCAACCTGAAGATGCATGAAAGTAGTTCAGAAAAACCAATGGAAATTCGGTTAGAAGAAAGGGAAAATGAAATTTTAGCAAGAACAGTGCAGACAAATCTTGTGCACGCACATGCATATGTAGATATCAACATTCTAAAGTGTAAAGTGCCATTTACCCCCCTCGAACTATATGCAAGTCTAACAGTACCTGCTCTATCTTTCAGTCACAGTTCACATCTTTTTTCTTTTGAACTTACAAAATTTAAAAAGATTTTAACAAGGATAAGCATTACCCTTAAAACACAACAAGCAGCCATTTAAAAACAAAAGCAAGAAAAGGAAAACCAACAAGCAGCAAGCAGTCTCTCTTCCCAATCGCAACAACTGCCAAAAGGGCTTCTTGCCCCACAATCTTCACCACTGCAATTAAATACCCATCATCACCATTTTAAAACCACCTGACTAACTCTTCGAGCTTGCACATCCATGATTTCATTTTCACTGGTTGAACCCAAAAATCCTTCCACCCACTCACTATAACAACATTGCCACCCTAACACAGAATGTCTACTCGGACTGCCGCTCCACAAGACCACCATTGCATAAATCCATGTCATCCAAGAACTATGAAAGTGAGAGGAGAGATGTGCATATCTCATTAGACTACTTATTTTTATTTTTTGGTGTATTTTTAGACCTGAAGAAAATGATCTCTTCTCTTTTGTTGGGGCAGGGAGAACTGAAGCATCAATATTTTAGTCTACTCTTTTTATTTGTTTCATATAACTTCGACTCATTTAATTATTAAGCTAATTTTAATGTAACAGCTAAGATCATGTGTTATTTTGCCTTCAATATGGACAGAACATTGACAAAATGGATATTATACTATTATAATGGAGCTGAATAGAAAATACCAAATGAGAGACTAATACATAATTTTTATTTTAAAATGAAATTAAAATACACCAATGCTCATAATATTCAATGTAGGGAGAAAAAGAATGGCAAACTCTAAATTGATAGATATCTACAAATCATCCTGCCGCCTTAAAAAATATGTTGTCAGAGGACCATCAAGTCTTTTAATTCCAATTTGGACTAGTGATAAATCCATGAATACAGAGTTTATTTCTCTCATCCAGGTTAGTCTTAAGGGCCCATTTGGTTTGTAGATAAAATTGTAAATTTGGATAAAAGTTATCTAGATAATTTATCTGGATGAAAGGTTTATCATTATCCTATTTGGTTCAACTAGGTATAAGAATGGATTAAAAAGTTAGCTTTTCGTAAAAAAGACAATTCTACCCTTATTCTTAATTAAACGAAAAAAAGTAAATAAAAAAAACTAAAAGAAAAAAAAATGAGTAAAGCGGTGGATGGTGGCGGTGGCAGGGGGGGGTGGCAGAGGACGGCGGGCGGTGGCGATTATCCTAGAATATGGATGTTCAAAAATAGATTTATTTTATATTATAAATGGTTCGTTCGTTTTTTTTTAAAAAAAGAGTGAATCTATATCCGGATAAAAAATTGTCCTCCTCTTTTCGAGGACAAAACTTATTCTCATTTTTGGATTAAATTGTTATTCCGGATAAAAGTATATCTAGATATTAATTCCGTCCAAACAGGAATTATCTTTAATCATTGATCGTATACCAAATAGGTCCTAAGTTACCACCGCAGCCAATCCTAGCGTCAGTTACATTTACATGATCCTTTTTTCTCAAAGGTTAAAATATCAAGTTGGAGCTTCACTCATGAAAGGATTTTAAGAAATTGCGTCAAAAATAAATTTATCAAGCAGTATTTCCTCATGGTAGAAAGCGCTGCTTATATATAACATTGAAAAATGATTACAAATCTTGTAAAATATGCTGAAAAATTACCTCAGAAGTTTATCAATGATTTTTCAAATTCAGGATGTAATGAAGAGATATCCTACTAACTTGGAATAATTTTTTTTCAATTCAAATCCAAGTTTTAAGAATGACAGAAATGCAAAGATTACATACTTTGTCAAAATCTTTCACAAGATTGGCTTCTAAGGAAGAATTGTTTTCATACTCTTGCCATAGTTCTTTGATCTCTTCAGCTGCAAACAACAAAAATGTAATAATCAATATTGATCTAATGAGAAGAATACACACCTATAGTCCTTAATCAAACCTCTCATCCCTCCACCTAGAACCTTGCACATTTCATTCAAGGCTGCTAGTTCCATTCTACTTTTCTCTTCCTTTGGCACACCATCAGACGGTGTTATATCTCCAACGATAGCTACAAAAGGTCATAATAAATGTCAATTGTCAAACAACCATCATCATGTCAATGATAACAATGTTCAAGGTATAAATGAAAAGCTATACTGTGTATGAGAATAAAGATGTCACAAGGATTTAAAAGCAAGGGTTCGTGTCTTCGTGTATGTGTGTGTGCGCCCAATATCTATCCAGCAGCAAAAAAAGGTAAAGGGTTAAAATAAAGCAACCACGAAGGATTTAACTTTACACAATCTTTCGCAAAATGCAAATGGTCGAAAATGCAGTAGCTGACCCCAATTTTATACAGAAGAAAGCTTGGTTTTCTTCTTCTTAAAATAAAGCAACCAGGAGATAATAGCAAAAATAACATATTTGGTCCCTAACTTTTCAAAAATGTAAGGGATATATCTTTAACTTTTAAAAATAGCACTAGACATCTCCAACATTTGAAGACATGGTAGATCCTTTATGACGAAATTGTCCTCTCTTTTAAATAACTAAAAAACAAAAAACAAGAAAAAAGAAAAAGAAGAATAGAATAATAACATAATGTACCACCAAAAATAAAGAATAACAAATACGACATCTTCTTTATCAAACTCCAAATCCATAATCCACCACCACCCCTAAACCCCAAAAATCCCAAAGTAGTGGCAGACTCAATCACCCGTGCCTAGTGCGCTTTGTGCCACTATTACTTTCTCTTCTGCATTAATATACTCTTGTAAAGTAGTCGTAGATTGCTAATTCACAAGCTTATTATCCCCTCCAATTATACTAAACACCATAACATGCAAATAATCGTCAAGGAAATCCAGCTTTTCTGTACTGGGAGGTCGGAGACAACCGTAACATCCCGTACACTTTCGGCTCCGCCATGGCCGGCAGTCATGTTGAAAGTCTTGATAAACAGCTTCTAAGCTTGTGGGCTGTCGAATTCCCGAACCAAAGACCAAACAAGAGGGAGTGGGGCATCTATTATTTGGGTTATGCTAGTGTTACACATGTTTAGGGAGAGAGGGTGGGTGTGGTATAAGCCCGTCATCATCTCCAGCGCATTTGGTAGGTTCGATTTTTTATCTTGGCTCGACTTTGTTTTGCATTCAAATATAGGATCGGAGTTTTGGAGTAGAAATGAGTTGAGAATTAAAATTAGCTACTTAGCTACCATGGTGAAAAAAGAGACCACCTTAATGTCGGCTAATGTTTGATAAAGAACATATACATATTTGTTATTCTTTATTTTTGTTATGGTACAATTAACACATTTTTATATTTTATTTTTATTTTTCTTGTTTTTTAAGCTTTTTAGTTTATTTTTGAAAAAACCTAAAAAAAGGCCTATTTCATTATAAAATGACCTACTATACATATTTATTCATCATAAATGACTTACCATACCTATTGTTGAAATGTCCGGTACTATTTTTAAATATTAGGGATTTATTCCTTATGTTTTTGAAAGGTTGGGGACCAAATATGCTATTTTCCCAAGATAATATAATAAGTATAGAAAGGTTGCATCACATATACTTTTTTAAGTATTAAGGTGTCAAATTTGTCATTTTCAGTTCATAAGAACCAGAATTCCAGTAGATGAAAACATTTGGTGCTACAGTAATCATTAGAACATCATTTACTAAAAAAAGATTTTAAAGGCTAACCACAGCTTTATGAAAAAAACATGACATTTTTTCCCAGTTATTGAAGCTTCAACAATTGATTCATTAATAATAATTTTTAAACTTACTAATATTTCTCTCTATAGTAATATTTGAAAGAAATAATGAATTGGCAAAGATTATAGAATGAGCATAACAGTTATGCAAGTTCAGCCAGCATATTGTTTACATAGAGTTTGCTAATATAATGAACTAGTAGTTCTTCAAATTCCAACTACAAAAAAAAAAAAAAAAAAAAATCACATAGAACAGGGAGAACAGAAAACTGGAGCAGGAAAATGTAAATAAGGAAAAAGCTCTAATCCAGAAACTACATGATACTGAACAAGTACACTATAATTCAGCAAGAAGTCCCACATTAATTTAGAAATTGCCGCTAATCAGCAGGCGATAAAGGTGATAAGATTCAAAGAGAATTAAATAGAGCAGCTTTCAGCTAGAAATAAAAATAAAAATAAATATATTTCGCAAAGTTTACGTTAGACATGTCATAAAAATACATTTGAATCAAGAAAATACCTTCTGCGATATCATGAACAAGTGCTATCTTCATACACCTGTTGTATAAGTTGATAATAAGACAAAATTAATTAGACTACACAAGTAATCAAGTAAAATCAAGCAATTATTGGTGCATGCATTTAACAAACAACAACAGACACCATTATTAGCTTTACAAGAGTTCAGAAAGATTTATAGAGAATGGATGGTAATTGGGAGGTGCCATAGGGGTTGTATATATTATGTCATCTTTGACGACAAAAGCTTAAATATTAGGTGTCTTGAAAGAACTAGAATACTGAAGTGATGCAATCCTCAATTGGAGTAGGTCAAATTATGACAACAACTTAAGTGGTTCGGAAGCACTTAGATACACCTTTGTAAATAAAACAACAAAAGAAGCCTGACATGAATTTGCTTACTGCCGACATATAAGCATCATCAGTGAATATAAAAACCTACCTGGATATTTTTAAAGTTGTATAAAATATCTCAGTCATCTAAACAAGTGATTAGGTATAGACATAATCTATACTAATTTAATTTAGATGTAATTTGTAAATAAATGGCATGAATTTCTGAAAATCAGATAGAAATATGAAACATAATTAATAAGTAATAACTTTAAGGTAAGGCCAAAAGGACCCATAATATGTTGCTCCCCAAATAATTCTGTAATCTGAAGGCATTTGGACAATGAAAACCAGGACGAAAATCTGATTAACTTATTACTTATTCACTCCACCCTTGTAAGTATTTGTTTAGGTACTTGAGTTCAATTTCATTTGTGTACTTCATTCACCATGAAGTTAATTGTTCTTCCATTCCCCCTCTCCCTGGAGGTCCCCAACACACACACACACACACACACACACACACACACACACACACACACACACACACACACACACACATTTTATCAGCTATTATATGAACTAATACGATTTCTTACTAATTAGCTCATGTACATAAAAAGAACAAACAAGGATCACAAAAAACTGTGCAAATCCAACCTTTCCCTGTTCACTCCGGGAAGGTCATCAGCAATCAAAGCCATCAATGCCATGCGGTACATATGATCAGCAATAGATTCAGGACCCTTTATGCCATGATTAATCCATCCTTTTCGTTTTGTAGTCTGTGGGAGAGAGAGAGAGAGAGAAATTCATCAAACTGAAAAGGAAAACAACTTGAATAGCTAGGTGTGTCATATCTCAAAATATAAATGAATAAAAGAGAAACATTGCAACAATCCAAAACCTAAAATGTCAAACACAATTTTAAATATAGACAGCATAGCATGGTAAACTAAAATGGATTTAGATTGCTGTTCATATTATAAGTACAACAATGAAATCCTCTTCCTTTATGTTCTTTTCCATGTCTTTTTTCCTTTGCCTTTTATTTTAAGCAACTTCAAGTTATGTACTAGTTCTAGATATCTATGCAATAATATAATGTTTGAAATGATCTAGCTGTTGAGGCCTGAGGGTATGAAAAGTGAAAACAAGAACAACAACAAAGCTTTGTACTAACTTTTACAATTCAAAGAATTGCAACACTCCAGGAAAAGGAAAACTAAGGGTGCCCAAGAGATTATCCGTTAAAATGGTATAAAAGGACTTGAATTATATCATTTCACCTGACTAGTTGCCAAAACAAAAAAAAAAAAAAAGCAAAATTTCTGCCGCAGCTATCCTACCCTTCACAGAAAGATAAAGGTCTTTTAATTATCCAACATCGTACATGATAATCTAAGGTTATATATGGTTCAGTGAATTAGGATGGCTACGATTCGAAATGTATAAACTGAGATTGTAAATTCTCCCTAAACTTCACTTTAACCGCCTCTCCTGTTCCCTTTTCATAACATCTGCCTCTATGACATCCTCGTCCCTTCATATCCAAATATCTGCCTCTATAATGTTTGAAATGATCTTGGCTCAGAGTAGCATGAGAAGATTAAAACTTTGTGGAACACATAATCTAATCAAAAAATTAATCACCATACCAAAAGATTAATATCGAATTAACTAACAATTACTGAGAATCAACATAAATTTTCTCAACTTCAACCAACATTATCTGATCACGAACCACCAATCACACTAAAAGACTCTAAAAAAGGAAAACCTATGTCGCATTATACAAAACAACCCGACATTTACTCATGCAAACACCAGAATGTGTGCATTTATTTATCTATCTATACACACACACACACACCTTCAGACGGTGGCACAGAGTGAGGAAATCAATGGAAGCAGAAGGAGAGGAAGATGCATCGATATGGATCTGGTTTTCGGTTCCTGATCCGAACCCGGATGCGGTCTGATCCATTTTGATGGAATCGAGGTTGGGGTTGTGGGAACGCACCGAAATCAGCCTCGGGCTTGAAGGGTGGGAGGAAAATGGGATTTTTATTGGATTTTTGTGGGTAAAAGAAAAGTGACAGTGAGACGATGGGGCAGCAAGAGAATATGGGTTTGCTTTTGCTGCTACTGAAGCCATTGTCGTGTATGTGCAATAGCTTTGAGGATTGAAAACAAATATTGTTGGAACTTGGAAGGAAAACAAATTTCTTCTTGTTTTTCGGGTTTTTGTCTGTTTTTTCCTAGTTTCTCTCTACATTTTCATTTTGTGATTTGTAATTTTGGGGTAATAATCCTATTTTTTCTGAGTAGTAAGTTGTTAATTCATATTTTTAATCAAAATTTTCGAATAGGAAGAGGATCTCTAATGATTCTGCTTGCGCGAATCTACGTGGCGGATAAAATATGCAGACAAAATTCTACCACGACGCGACACCACGTTTATAGAATAGATAGTTAAATTAAAATTCATTTCAACGAATTAAAATACAAAATTAACGCTTATCGCCACGTGGCATTAATTTTTTATAAAATAATAATAATAAAAGCCCACATAACAATGGAGATTAAAATTTGCCGACTCATTCCATTTAGAAATCCATCTAAATTTAGGCGACTTATAAACCAGATTCTATTTTTGGTGTCCACATCGCTTAATGAGTGCTTCTTCGTCGGAATGCATTGGAGAGGGTATTTTATTAGTCCGCTTATATATCTTTATGTAAGACGTTTAAAAAACTATAGACGGAGTGTATTGGAGATGCTCTAAATTTTTAATTCAAATGTTTAATCAAGTTTCTCATTAAACATTTTAGTTCTTCTTTAATTAGCATTGATGGAAGTTCAAATTTTTGCTATGGAAAAGCACGTCGAAAAAGATTCAAATTATGTCGTCCTAGACTTCTATTATTGTCAAAATTAGCAAGAGCTCCATGTTCAAAATAACCTAATCTTTTAAAAAATCATATTAAAACTAGTCTAATCTGCTTTGGATTGGTTCAAGTGTTGATCCGTCAATTAAGATGGACTATATAGAGTTAAATTTTTCAGTCTCGCAACTCATAAAGATTGGCTTAGGTAGTTCGATTTATTAAAAAAGTTGTACTATTACATATAAATGATAATTGTAAAGTAAATTTTTATATTTCGTAAATATTTTAACGATGTAATTCGTAAAAATACAAATGAGAATGAGATGTTTAGGGCTGCTCTTTCTTTGTTTTGGCCATTTTGTTTTTGAGTTTTTCAAAACGGTCAAAACGTGTTCTCTTGACCATTTTGGAAAATGGATTTTGAAAACAAAAAAAAAAAAGCGAAAGAAACCCAAAACAAAGCCGTTTTGGGCGTTTCCTTCACAAAATGGTAAGTGACCAAAACGCCAAAACGCTGCTTTAGCCGCTTTCGGTCTGAAGTTCGAATCCTTCCGCCTTTTTTTTTCCTCGAAATTTTTTTTTTTTTTTTGAATTTCAATCACATTTTATTACGGTTTGCATCTTTTGACTTGTTTTGATACATATTTGTATATTAGAGGTTATAATACATAAGTATAGATGATTTTCATGTTGTAAAATCAATTATTAACATCAAAATTGTTAGAAAATATATATACTAAAAATCAAAAATCAATTATTCAACACACACCTATTCACATATATAGAATCAAAATTTTCTTTGGGCGTTGCCCAGCCTTTGACGAGGGCGCCCCCTCGACCCCGCGACCGACCAAGGCGAGGTCGAACCCCGCTTTCGAAAGCAGTAGTGGCAAACAATTTGCAAAACGACAATAAATAAATAGTGAAATATATATAACAATTGTATTAGCATTAAATTATTTTAAGAAAGTATTCAAATGTATTAGTATTATATAGTCTATCTTATTAGAATTTTCATACTATATTAGCATTAAAGTATTAAAATCTTAAATAATGAACTTTTTGAATAACATATCATACAAAATCATTTCTCAAAATTTTCAAAGTAAACACGCGAGTTTTACATTTTTGAAAACAATTTTCAAAAACACCAAAAGAACGTATTTTCAAAACCTCAAAACAAACACTCAAAACACAAAACACAAAACAATTCAAAACTCAAAACACAAAACTCAAACACAAAGAGAACACCACCTTAGTTTTTCTTCCAATTATATATTAAAATGGATAATTGTATATATGGTCCACAATTTTTAAAAAAAGCGTTAGGGATATAGTCTTAAGTTTTAAAAATAGTACTAGACATTTCTAACGTTTGAAAAATTTGACATGGTTGGTCGTTTATGACAAAATGTCCTTCCTTTAAATAAACAAAAAAAGAAAAAAAAAACGAAAAACATGATTGAAAACTAACCAAATGTACTTAAAAAAATAAAAAGTAAAAAATGTGCCCCAAAATTATAAAAAATAACAAAGAGGTCATCTTCTCAAAAAATTAAAAATCCACCCAAAAAAAAAAAAATCCAACTTGTACTATGAAAATGGGCATCATCCTTTATACATCAGAAAACTAATTTTTCCTCTGTTAAATTTCTTAATTTACTCATTTGCAACATCCAAACCAAATATAGAAAGTAAGAATATAAACAAACATTTCTTGAACATACCTTTTTTAATCATTTATCTTCAAGAAATCATCAAGTTAAAACATGAAATCAAACAAATGGCATAGAGAAAATCGATAGCTAACCGAGAATGTAACAGTTGTGGAAAATTCGAAGCACCGAATGTGGGAAACAACACTCTGCTGCTTTGTGATGGAACGGTGGACGTAGCGCCACGCAAGAGAGGGACGCCATCTCTCTCTCTCTCTCTCTCTCTCTCTCTCTCTCTCTCGCTCGCTGCTCACTCACATCGATTTTACCGTGTCTACTCGAAAATCTGAAGATGACCCAATTATGTAAGTATGTGTGTGTGTGCGCGCGGGCGCAATGGGAAAGGGATGAGAACAATTACCAAATTTCTAGCACAAATCCCATAGTTGTGTTGGTATGTAATCAAGAATGGATTTTTTCTTTTTCTTCTTTGAAAATATTTCTTGAATTTTCAGTTTTTCTGGATGGAAATAATGTAGAATTTAGTGATTGTGGTTATGTTTCCAGTTCTCTTTTGAATGCTGTACTAATGTTTCATCAAGATTTGAATAAATTCTTGAGGTTCACTTCTCAAAATCAAAATAAACACTGTTTCTTAAATAAATTTTTGGAGGATTTTGGATTTTTGGAATTTTTGGAATGGTTTTTTGGGTGGATTTTTAATTTTTGGAGAATATGACATATTTGTTAATTTTTATTTTTTTTGGATATATTTCTTACTTTTTATTTTTTGAGTACATTTGGTTAGTTTTTAATCATGTTTTTTTTTCTTATTTTTGTTTTTTTTTTTTTGTTTATTTAAAGAAAAGTGCAATTTCGTCATAAAGGACCTATCATGCCAAGTTTTTCAAACGTTGGGGATGTCTGGTTCTATTTTTAAAGGTTATGGGTATATTCCAATATTTTTAAAAAGTTGAGAGACCAAATATGCAATTATCCCTATTAAAAATGATGGGTTGGCCCAACTTGAACCGACTAATCGTAATATTAACAAGTTTGCGGGCCAGCCTGATCTTAAGATTATGAAGATGGTACGGGGCTAGGCTCGGATCTTATTTTTAGATGAGTTGTGTTCAAGCTTACTACAAGTTTGAGTTAGGCCTACATACATGGTTAGTTTGAATTAGTCCACCCAATTTGACAACCTTATCTAAATTTCTCTTTGATCAATTTTTCCAATCAAATTCTCTTAGGTTGGTTCCACTTTCGTCATCTCTTGTCCATTCTCATGGTTGTACATTCAGTCTTCAACTATGAAAATTATTCAAATATTTTATTAAATTGTCCGGTAATCTTTACATTTTTAACTCTATGAAGTTAATTTTTATTTTTCAACATGGGGTGATATTTGAGAATTTGAAAGGAGACATTTTTTATGAAAATCAAGGGACAACTGACATACAAACTTCATTACATTCTTGAAATAGGATTTTTACGGGTAAATTGCACTAGCGGTCACTGAACTTTCATCATACTTGCAACTAGGTCATTAAACTTCAAATTGGTACAATTAGGCCACTGTATTTTAATTTATAACACTCCGTTTATGTTCGGTCAATGAACATGCTTACATGTCGGTCAAAACTAACGATGTGCTAATTGTGTCAATTGATTTCCCATGCTATCTCATCTACAACTTCACTAGAGGTCACTGAACTTTTAGTACACTTGCAACTAGGTCACTAGTCCAAACAGACCACTAAACTTTAATTTAGGTCCCGTTTGAAATCAATTAAAATTTTGCTAAAAAGCTGAAGTCAAAGTCAACAATTAATTTCAACCACACATTTCATTGACCCACAATTTTTTTACAATTTTTCAACCACACATTTCATCAACTTTTATCAATTTTTAAAAAAATTTAATTTTAATCAAAATCAAACACATCCTTAAGAGCAATCTTCTCACTTCATTATAGTTTCATCAAGGAGCCAAATAGGATTAGTTGAGGTTGAATTGATAATTTGAAAGACACCCACCATAAACTAAGAATATAAGTACAAACATTGCATCTTCTTTTGCGAATGAGACGCTGCTTTTTGCTCCTTTCATTTGCTAATTATGTTCCCATGGTATCAACCTTTCACAACAAATCTAACATTAGACTACTAGACTGATGATGCACTATGCTCTAATGCTAAAAGAAAAAAAATCCACATTCACCATCAACATATAACTCACAATATACAAAATAATATTGAGTTATTACATAGTAATTTAGAAAATAGCAAAATTGAAAAGATTTATGTATAACAACATCAAATATCTCGAATTTCTTGCATCCGAAAAATCTATGACCTAGATTATTGTTTGTCTGTGATGTTTTAAAATTGATCTTTGCACACAATGACACGTTGGCTCTATGATTAACGAAATCCACCCTCAGTTGTGTTGAATACATATATAGAGGAAACCCTACCATTTTACCTTATCTCCACCAAACAGAGTGACTTGATTGCTCGTAAATTAAATTATAGTTGTGTAATTGCACCAAATTGAAGTCAAGTGACATAATTGCACGTATGGTGAAAGTTGAGTGACCTAGTTGCAAGTATGGTGAAAGTTTAGTACCTCTAGTGTAATTTTAGATGAGCTGACGTGGGAAATTGGTCTACACTTACGCACGTCGTTAGTTTTGATAGATATGTTTGCAGACTCATTGATGGAACATAAGCATAGTGACTTAATTGCTCGCAAATTAAACTATAGAGGTTCGATTGCACTAAATCAAAAAGTTCAGTGACCTTTTACTGCAATTTACCTGGATTTTAGACCTTAATTGAACTAAATTTTTCTTTCTTTTATTTAATTCAAAAAAATTATAATAAGTTAAAAAATATAACATTATTCCAATTTCTTTATTTTTATTGTATCAAGTTATACTTTACTAGCCATCATAGCAATAAAAATAAGGGAAATTTAGTATTTACATGCCATGTTTATAATTTTTTTATTTTATTTATATATCTATCTATATTACATCTAAAAGACCCTTAAAGGGAGAAATATTTTTGGACTATTCTATCTTTACAAAAAAATTAAAATTTCATATTCATCCTTATTGTTCATTAATGTAAAATTATCTTATAATATTTTATTTATTATATTACATTTTAAATTTACTTAATTAAATTAATATTGTATTCATTCATTCATTCATTAAACGTCTTTTGCCATCCCAAAACCTCCTTCAATGATCCCACATTAAATTTTAACAATTTATTAAATATACAACTAAAAATTTTGAACATTTAAAATTGTGGTTTATTCCTTATTATTGCTAATTTTATGGAGGTTTTTTTTTTTTTTTTAAAAACTAAATGAGAACGTAATAGTTATACTACATCTAAAATATCCTAAAAGGGATAAATATTTTTAACGTAATAATTATTGTTATTATTATATTATACTACATCTAAAAAGTCTTAAAAGGAGAAACATTTTAGACTATTCTATCTGCTGACGCCTAACCTCGCACCGTCCAAGTGTCAACAGATCTCCAGTCACTCCTCTGCCAACTCGTATGTTACCTACACACTCGGACAATCATTAGACACCAAGATCTCCGAAGAAAAATGGTCCGATGATCGTTAGTACTCTGACGATCAAGTCAATCATTGATATAAGAGTAATACACAGTGGGGGTAAAAGTAATCGGGTGTGGGAGAGACAAGCAGCAGAGATTTGAGCGAGTTTAGGGTGAAATTTTAGTGCAAAAGAGCGTGCCTTAGAATAACCTGGAGACGTTATATTTATAGCACAAGAACCCTAATTGATTTAGGAAACAAATCAATTAGATACCCAATCGGATCCTCTTTCCTTATGGGATAGGAATGATTGATTGTCGTGACAATCTCCAAAATTATCTACCTTATTTGAATTTATCACGTTGCCTAATCTTTAGGAGATTACAATTTGGTTTCCTTGTGAAGATCGGTGTGCCACCAACGCGATCCGCTTTCAATTATCTCTCTCGTCATTCCAAAACATCGTCTTTGCCACTAGTTATAACAGATTCGAAGCCAAATGAAGCCCTATAGATCGACCATGAATGTCAAGGCCCTCCATGAGCCTCGTAATACTCTAATTCAAGAATGCTAAGATGTTTGATGGGCCTCCGAGGCATTCTTAGAATTTACGAGGTCCTCGCTGGGCCTATATGAGACTTCTGTTAGGCCTTTGCTGACGTGGAGGCTCTATCAAAATCGGGTGGTAACACTATCATTACAAAAAATTTAAAATTTCAGATTCACCATTATTACAATTATCTTATAATATTTTATTTATTATATTACATTTTAAGTTTACCTAATTAAATTAATATTGTATTCATTCATGAAACGTCTCATACCTATCCAAAACCACCTTCAATGATCCAACATTAAATTTTTAACAATTTATTAAATATACAATTAAAATTTTTAAACATTTAAAAATGTGGTTTATTCATTTTCATTGCTAATTTTATGGTTTTTTTTTTTAACTAAATGAGAACGTAATAGTTATTTTTAGGAGAGATTTGGGACTATAGTTGAAATATTTATAATGTTTGATAATTCGGTATTTTTATTTATGCTATATCTAAAAGGCCATCAAATGGTGAAATATTTTTTGACTATTCTATTCTTACAATGGTTTTAAAATCCTATTTTTACTCTTAGTGTTCAACAATGTACAATTATCTTATAATATTTTATTTATTATAGTACATTTTAAATGTACGTAATTAGTTTAAAATTGTATTCATTCATGAAACGTCTCTTGGCCCCCCAAAACCACCTTCAATTATCCTACATTAAATTTTTAATAATTTATTAAATGTACAATTAAAATTTTTAAACATTTAAACTTGTGGTTTATTTCTTTTTATTATTAATTTTTTGTTTTTTCTTTTTTGCTAAATCAGAACGTAATAATTATTTTTAAGAGAGATTTTGGACTATAGTTGAAATATTTATAATGTTCGACTATTAGGTATTTTTAAAATCGTGAAAAGCAATCAAAAGTTCTTGGTGTTTATTTTTTTCTCTCTATTGATAATAAAATATTATGAGATTTTTTTTTCATATCAGTATTCTGTATCAATCAAAGAGCTTTTGGAATGTTAGTCATGTTTCATATTTATTCAGTTACATCACTACATGTACGCCTATATGAAATATCGCAATATTACATTAATGCTCCTCTTTATAGAAGTTTTATCTTCAAAATTTACATGTAATTAAAATATTATACATTTGTTATCAGTATATAAATTTCTTCTATTTTTCTTGAATTAATAACTCGACGAAGAAGTACTAACAATCAACTAAATATAGATAATCATGCCCAAAAAGAATAAAAATAAATACAGTACTTATCTCAAACCCCAATAATCCAAATATTATATAGTAAAAAGACCATCAAACAAATATGTAATTATCATACAAAAAATTCTCATAATTTAATATTTAATTCCTGTTATATAGTGTCAATTCTAAAAAAAAAAAAAAAAAAACTTTTCATATTAGATTCCTACAATAAATTACATTTAACTACTAAAAGCATTTGAAAGGGCAAAAGTTTTACGAGTTGAACAATATTAATTTATAATTATATTGATAATGACCATTAAAAGATGGTATCCTGCATATCTACCAAAAAGTCAATAATAAATGATTTAAGAACTCATTTTTTGGTTTGTCTGTGACATACTTATGTGATAGACAATCTGCGAGTGCTCAACAATTTAGTATACTCATTCATATTAATAAGAGTTATACTAGCTTGTACGAACTATTCACTATTGTATCTCTTGGCTTTACTTTAATATGCTGGTCGAAGGAGAAATCCAATGTAAATTTACTCTTTTATCTCAATTTTTATTCATTGGAATTCATATCAATAATAAAAATCATACTTTAGCAAATAGTAAATCGAATGATCAAGTATCTATTTTTTGAAAAACGATGGAATGCATAGACTATTCTCTGCTTTGTCATGTATATAAGTTTTTCATATATATTAGAGATTATGAGATAATCTATCATATATTTAAATTGCACATGTACATAACTAGATAAGCATCCCTTATAACAAGATAGAACAATTATCTGAATTGTCTTATGCACATGAGTGATTACAGAAATGTCATATGTTGTTTTCACCATTTGTATTTAAAGTAATATGACCTAAAACTGCAAAAAACAAGAACACACCCTCACATAACTATTTCTTCTAACCATTTAAATCGAGAATACTAATACATTTAAGCCTTCCAAGCTTGAGCCACGAAACAACTTAGAGGATGTCATATTACCTTTATCAAAGCTCGATTTAAAAACTAATAGCAATCCAAGCCTAGAAGTAGCAAAAAATTTAAAACACCATTAATCCAAACAATTTTATTTCCAATTTAAGTTGAATCATAGTAGGCCAAAAATAATATGTCCACCCATTTAATTTAATTTTAACATAATCTTCTATTTAATTTCTCAATTTTTCTCTTTAATAAAGGGGTCTATAATGCCCACCCGTGTTAAATGATTTTTCTTAATATATTCAAAGAATTAACTTATTTACTTTCGAATACTATTGTAACTTTTTTTTGATGGGTTGAGGACTTAAGATCAAAACTGATTAGAAAAACTTGAATCAATGTCTCACACTTGAATTCTTTTCAAGAATAGTGAAGTACACTACAAGTTCCGTAGGTCGGGGATAGGCAAATCCAAAAATATACTTCTTTCCCAGTCTTTTAAGATATATGTTGCAAATTTTTTTTAATTTAGTAAAAATAAAATTTATCTAAAGAAACGTAAAATTAAAAAGAAAGTATAAGATTCATGTCAACTATGTCATGTACGTATACCATTCTATCATACTAAAATTAGTAATTATTAATTTTATTCTTCGTAAAATACAGTCATGAGGATATCATCAATTCCATAAGATTTAATATCAAGAGTTCGTCAATCATCAAAGCTCAAATCAACAAAAAGTATCAATTTGGTTCAAGTTACTATTGGTATTACCACAATATAAAATTTATCTCGATTGCAATTGTACTTCTATGAATATTATTATTCATTATAACGTCGAACAATACAATACATCATGTTATCAAGAACCGTGTTGTTCTATCTTTATTGCAATTGCTACTTTAACATTTTAACTATTTTAAATAAAAAATAGAAATTTTGAAAATATTAAAAATTAACAATATTATTGCAAAACCACGTCAAACGAATGTGTTTTTAACAATTTACTTCTAAAAAACTCTAAAATGAAGAAATAATTTTGGACTATTTTATCCTTCCATATTACATCTTTGGACTATTTTACCCTCCTATATTAAATTAAAAAATCTAAAACATTTCATCTTCCATTAAGGCCCTAAAAGGAAGAAACATTTTTGGGCTATTTTACTCTCCCATATTACATCTTTAAACTATTTTACCCTCTCATATTAAATTAAAAATTGAAAAACTTTTCATCTCTCACCATTATTGAACAACATAAGGGATTGTTTGGGGGCTTTTGGACAACTTATCTTCACTTTTTTTACTGCGGAATACAAATAGTCATATGATGATTATGTAATTCCTAAATAAGTATTTAAGATCATAAAAATAGGATTTAATAATGGTGGGATGGGCCCTACAAGGGAGAAACAATTTTGGACTATTTTACCCTATCATATTATCTATGCTACTTCTAAAAGGCCATAAAAGGAAAAATTATTTTGGACTATTCTACCTTTCTATATTACATATTTGGACTATTTTACCCTCCCATATTAAATTAAAACATCCAAAAACCTTTCACCTTTAACCGTTATTAATGTCTGACTTTTAACAAATAATTCAGAAATAAATATCATCTGACATTGCTTAAAAGGCTCTAAAAGGGATAAACAATTTTGAACTATTTTACCCTCTCATATTACATCTTTGGACTATTTTACCCTCTCATATTAAATTAAAAAATCCAAAAACCTTTAATCTCCCACCATTATGGAACAAAATAAGAGATTTTTGGGGCTTTTAGGCAACTTATCTTCAGTTTTTTTTTTACTACGGAATACAAAGAGTCATATGATGATTATGTAATTCCTAAATATGTATTTAGGATCATAAAAATGGGATTTATGAATTGGAGAAATAAAAGACATTTCATTTATCAATATTTACATCAAAATCTATCATTTTTTTCTCTAAAAAAACATTGTGATGGTCGACTCATTCTCTTTACTTTGGCATCAAATTTTCAGATTTTATATGTAAATTCTACAAGTTAGAATTAGAAAGTTTCTCTCAAAATTCTCTTATTTTGTCTTTTTCTTTTCATAACATATTATACACACAAAACTCATTTTTTTCAAGTTTTTACAAAAGAAAGAAAAAAGGAAGTGATAATTCAAAGTTGTTGAAGAACAAACAAAAAGTTTCAGATTTTTCAATCGATTTCATATTCAAAAAATCTAATATGAGATCTACGTGCAAGTGGTTATTTCAACTTGTTATAACGTGTTTTATAATCTTACATGATGTGCTAATAGACTCTTTTATTTGATATGATTCCATTTGGTCACTTATGAAATGTTATAAAGAAATGTGTAGAGCTTTTCATTCGATATGGTTCGGTCTTTTCACTATGAAATGTAATGAAGAAATGTAAAAAGTTTTTCCGTTTTTCCGTTCAACACGGTTTGGTTGCTCACTATGAAATGTGGTATGAATTGTATAGAACTTTATATAAATTTTTGAGGGATGGATGACATGTTCATTACTAAAGATAATTAAATAGGATTAAGAAACAATGACATGTGAAACATTTGTCTTTGTCTATTGCTCAGTCAAGCTTAGTATAGCAAAAATGCCCCTATAGTCTAAATCAACTTAAATTGAAAATGGTCACAACTCTTTGACATTAGTTTGAAACTGGTAGAAGTACGTGTCCAAAGAGAAAAAAAAAAGAACATAAAAGAATTAGTTTTAATATAAACAAAATAGAATTTCGATGGAAAAAAAGAACATAGTTCTATTAGTTTAAATATTAAATAACATAATTAACGTGAAAGTAACATGTTTGACATTAATAAATATCACAATTTCTATTTTCTTCATCATTATTTAATTACCTACATTTTAAACTAAGGAAATTTCGACATTTTCCACTCATTTGACTTTTTCAATGTAAGACACGTTTTTCTTTCATTCTCATTACATCTATCAGTTTTATTATTTTTCTTTAAGTGTCACTAAATTTTATTATCTTGTTTAATCCTCATTGGTGGAAATTGTAGCACGTATATATATAACAAGGGCTTGATTTCCAGTACAGTTGTCAATGAGAGACATTCAAGTTACTGAATTCATTTTTCGAGACATAAAGTAGACAAGAAGTGAGTCATTATTTTTGTGTTAGTTCTTAAAAATATTTGTAAGTATTCTTCATATAAATAGTAAATGATTTTCATACATTTTTGTTTCTTATAATCATAATGTGTATATATCAAAATGGACTATGTTTATAGAGAAATGAGAATGTGGATTGATTGAGTTTTATCAATTGAAGTAGCTTGCAAAATTCGCTAAATAGGAGAAAAGACATTATGTAAAAAATGTTGAATAATCATTGTTGCTATAATTATGTCCTTGTAGATTTAGTACGATTCGAGAAAACATTCGATTGCAATTTAAAAATACGAGTGAAATATTGAATATTTGATATTTACCAAGTGTTTTATATGATGAAGTTATTGGGATAATACATTAATGTTAGCAACGAATACAACCAAAGGAGAATATGCAATATAATTGATGTTTAGTTAGGCATGATAATGTAATTCATTTTCTTCTTTCTAATTTTCTTAGTCGCCTATCTTTTTATTAATTAAAAAATAGTTAGTTTTGCTATTGCTGAAACTTCATTAAACTTTTATTGAAAAAAATATTAAATTAAAAATATAGGCATCTGACCGTTATTAAAAGTTTGTCAAATTCATATTTTTCACAGCATCAATTCCATATGATTCGATATAAATAGTTTGTCAATCATCAAAGTTCAAATAACCAAAATGTATTCATTGAGTTCAAGTTACTGTTGATATTACCACAAGATAAAACTCATCTCTAATTGCAATTATACTTCTACGAATGTAAATAAAATATCAACATTATTTATTATAATATCAAACAATACAATACAACATATTATCAATAATTGTATTTTTTTTATCTTATTGTAATTGCCATTTTAACATTTTAACAATTAAAAAATAATTTTTTTGAAAATATTAAAAATTAACAAAATTATTGTGAAATCACGTGCAATGTACGTGTTTCTAACTAGTAGTAACAAAAAAAAACACATGTTACTAGAAAAATAGTGTAATTTTTTTCATTATAAATAAATATCTAAACCGACAAAAATATCTCTAATTGAAAATAAAAACCATGCTTTATATATTGAAATATGTAACACTTTACATACAATTTTATTATTTTTTAAAATTTTAATTACTATTACTTTTTCCTCTAAAAAAAATAAAATTTTATCTCTCTCTTACACCTATTTTTTCTATAAATCAACTTTGTGTCGAATCAAAAAGAAATCAAAAAGAACCCCTCTCTTCTTTCTTTCTTTCTTTCTTTCTTTCTTTCTTTCTTTCTTTTTTTTTTTTACACAAATTTGTATATTTTTATCAACAATATTTATATATGTCTCATATTCTTGAAGTTATCTCGTAAAAATAATAAGAACATAAAAAATTATGCATGACTTCTGAAAATATTTTAAATTACAAAAGGGTATAAAGTTAATGACATGAACCTAAAATAAATAAAAAATTAATTTTAAGATGTAAGACACTAACAAATATCGTATGTATCATTTTGCTCGATTTTTTTTTTTTAAAATGATCATATTATGAAATTGAAATTGTTTTTCCATGATCTATCAAATTAATGCAGGACATGAAATACTAGATAAGGTATATGTACAAAATTTGTATAAATTCGATCGAGATATAATTTTGTAACATTTTCGACTTATGGCCAACGAACAATTATTTATGGGTACCCTGCCATCACTCTTGGTCGTCGAAGAAGTCAGAATGAAAATGAAGAAGATGGAGATTGACGTGCAACAATTGTTTTCTTTAAAATCGGCCAGCAAATAGAAAACGTATCAAATGCGTCAGTGACAAAAATCTATGTAACAGAAAAGGACATTGGAAGAAAAGAAAGAGTATATATGAGATATATATTTGGTGACTAAAATTGAACAAGTTTTCAAATTTTGGACACTTTTACAGTCGAATCTTGGAAGAACTTTATGGAGCATATGTTAACTATAAATTGATATAGTTTATTCTCTTTTGTAGACGTGACTTGAGGGTTTGTTGTGCGAAAAATTGTAAGCCTAGCATCCTAGTTGCTTTTCTTGTTTTCTTTGTGGGTTGTATAAAAAGTAGAAATTTATGGGTGCGGTAAAACTTAGGATATTATTTTTGTTGAGATATTTGGAGATTTGAGTGAGTGAAATCTATATGATTGTAACGATTTTTCATATAGTGAAAGTTTTAACAGTCTATAAACAAAAATCTTGTGAGTAATAAAAGAATTGGTCTCAATTCCCAACAATTTTATAAGTGACAAAAATCAACAAGTGGTAATAATTTGGTCTTCATATGACAGTGTTTGTTATGTGTATTCTTCTAATTAAAAGCGGACCACGTAATTTAAAAGAAATAACATTAACATAAGTTGTCACTATTTAATAGATATATTTGAGAGGGTGGACCACGTCTCTTTCTAATAAAAAATAGACCTTGGAATTTAAAAAAGATGGATAATTCAGTGTTCTTTTATGGCAGCCATTTTTGTCCCAAATTATTCAACTCCCTTAGTCGACCGCCAACTCCGTCAACCTAGGACTAGTGTGACCGGATTCTTCCAAAAATTGCATTGTTTTATTGTTCCGTTGCATTTCGTATTACTTGCATATTTTATATTCTTTTGGACCAATAGTTGAATAGAATAGTCTTTCCATGCAATTCAAGGCACCCTATTAGCTTCCTGGAAAGTAAGCACTGGAATAATATTGGACTGCGAATTTTGTTTTATGCACAAGTTTTAGCTAAAAAATTTTGACTGACGTGACTATCGAAAATACAAGTCTTTAATTCACATTAATTTCTCTCTCTTTTTTTTTTTAAGTATTTGATAAATCTTTTTAAAAATTGAATAATACGTATTATCTAATATCTAACAAGAACTTTAATATTTTGACACTAATTAATCACCCAAATCATGAATTAACCAGTAGATCAACAAGGCATAAACCCGACTCATTCACAGACGAGTTGGGAGTTGGAGTAGCCCGTGCACAACTCATACCAATTCTACATTCTTTTTTATTATTATTTCTTCGTCACTTATTGAAATTTTTTTCACTTATAGACGCAATATATATTTTTATTTAAAATTTATCTTACATCTCAATTGTTACTTAATTCTTTATAACTGCATAGTCAATAGTGCACTACTCTTAAATTAATACTAACCTACTTAAAATCACAATAAATTATACTCAATCCAAAAAAGATACACTTGCTTTCTATTTTCATTTGTGTCAAAATATAGATAACTTTCATTGTTGAGAGTATAATTAATTTCTTAGTTCCCTAATATGTCCCAATTTAGGACTTGTTTGGTTTCTATTTTTTTTTTTTTTTTTATCAAACTTTTTACATTACAAAAAAGTTTGAAAAGTAAAAAAAGTGGACAAAAAAATCCATTAAAAAAAAAAAACTACACCGAACAAGTCTTTAATGTACCTCATTATCAAAAAGATAAAGTGTTATTATATTAATTGTCGGAGTATATTAAAAAAATGTAAGTTCTAACTATAATAACTACATTTTTTTTTAATATGTGAGAAAATAATCAAATATAAGTGCAATCCTATTTTTGGATGGACGGAATAAAAAAAATTGATAGTTTAATTAATTCATTTTTACATGTTTTTCTTCCCTACTTGAAAATTAAAATCCTATATTATAATGAGACAAATATTATAATGTATTCAAAGGAAAAATCCCATTTGGTTCAACAAAATTAAGCAATAGAAAATTCATCATTTTGCAATTCATTATTCTTCCTCAGCCGTCTAGTTCTTGTGTATAAATATATACCATTTTACAGATTATAATCCTAACCCGCCACACCCTCTATTTTCATCACAACCTGCACACCAGAGAGTGTTTGGAAAAATGCTGCAATCAGTTGTATTGAACTATATAGTTTTGATTGCAACACAGCTGAAGTGGGCATGGGATTACCTTCTTTACCAATCCTTCTTTCAGCCTTATGGGATCGTATTACCGGAATATGTTGATGATCTTAGCGTAACGTGCTATCAAAACAGCGCGGAAAATGGGAACACAGTAGAATGTGCAGTGTGTTTATGCAAGATTGATGATGGAGATGAAATTAGGGAACTGAGTTGCAATCATCTTTTCCACAGAGTTTGCTTAGATAGGTGGCTGGGATATGGGCACGTGACATGTCCTCTATGCCGGAATAATGTAAAGCCACCTCGACTGGCGGCAGACAGCCACCAGGAGGTTATATCAATCAACTTCTGCGCAAACAGATCAAGGGATCGCTGTACAATGTGGCTGCGTTGAAGCAGAAGATATGAAACCTTATGGTAGACCATTTGTTCATTTTTTCTTCTACCCCCTTCATTCATTCTTTCTTTCTTTCAATTTCTTACACAAATATAGCGACAGAAAATATGTATCTACTTCTTCATAATGAGAAAAGAATTCTATAGTTCAAGTTCAAGGCTGAGCACTTGCATTGTCACAAAACAATGGGGTCTCATTGTGGGTATTGCTTGTATTATATATAATCAATAAAGGGCATCGTCTTAAGTACTATACATTTAAAGTGATTGTTTGTCACACATTAATAATTTTCTTTAACTAGTGCAGCGTTTATCACTTATGGCGAGACCCTTTAATAATTATGTATAACATTCACAAAAAATTAACTCAATTTAAATCACAATTTTATCGCAAGTAAAAGTGTTCATTAACTTAGCACAAGTGGTGCGTTAAAATTAACACCATCGTTAGAATCCCAGACTGATGCTCGAAGTTGCTGCCCCTTGCAACGTTACACCCTCCATCCAGGGCAGTCAATTTTGTGGATTTTGAGAAAAATCATTTCTTAACCTTATTCAATTTTTTTGGCCAATTAGGCAGTGGGCAATATAAAACTTCCCTACTGTGAAGAGGAGATCACCACTTTGTGTGAGTATTCTAGTAGACACCATCACCCTAAAAAATTCATAATTTCTAATATACAACTCCGCTCGAGTGCAAAAAAGAAAACAATGTTATTTTTTTTAAAGAAAAGATGGCATTTTATAAAAATTTGTTATAAAAAAATAATTGAATTAAAAGATAAAAATGTCATTAAATGTGCAGCTCCAACTGTCTATAATGAAGCTGCAATTGCAAATAGTCAGGTGTATGATGCGATCTCCGTTTTATCTGGTAGTCAAGATTGGATTCTTAGCTATGGATGTACTTTTCACATGTGTCATATAAGAGCATCTCCAATGCATTCTATGAATTGCTATCTAGTTGGCATAAATGTTGAAAGACTTTTAATCTATTGATGTTTAATGAATAGACATTCAAGTTCAAATAAAATCTATATTACATTTAAATATGTATATGAATTTAAATCTATATAGGACATTTAAACTTTGTCGAGTCAGCATGTCTAATAGAGCTTTTGAATTTAGACGGGACTTTAGACATTATCTATTTTTTTCTTGCCACGTCAGTTTGACAGAGTTCTTGATAGTTTGTATTAGAGATGAATGTTTTAGAGATTGTACATTTTACTTATGTGGTAATTTTTTTTAGTCTTTGACGGTTGCTTTGGAGATGTCCAAAGGCTTGATTTTCGGAATTTTTTGTAGTGTATGTTGTGAAATTAAAGGAATTGATAAAGTTGTCCTAAAACTACAAAACAACAATGTATTAATTTTAGATAAAAATTAGATATGTTTTTGAACTTCAAAGAAATTTAATTTCTCTGAAAATTTTGGATGATTAGAATTATAAAATTGTAATATCAAATGAGCAGACAAAGATATATAGGGGCCTGATCTCATGCTCCAAGGGGGCAGGAGATTAGTGGCCAAGATATATAAAAGAAGCTCTTAAATAATCAATACACTAAAAAAGTGAGATTTATACTTTGCAAGCAAACCCCTTACAAAGTCAAATGTATGGCACAAGAGATTTGGTCATGCTAGTGATAAATGCTTGTGAATTTTGAAAAATGGTGGTGTGTTTGACAAAGATAAAATTGAAAAGTTATATTTTTGTGAACAACGTATAATTGGGAAGCAAATCAGTCTGTCTTTGAATATTGGAACTCATAAATCCACATGTGTTAGAATATTTGCATGCAAACAGTGGTGGATCCAGGAATTTTTTTAGCTCAGACAATTACTAAAAAAAAATAAATTGCGCAGGCTGTTACTTAATTTTTTTTTTTTTACACACTATAAGAGTTCTGCAATTACGAATTTGACACTATGTATGGAATCTGACATTTTAGACATAGATTTGTTACTTACACTCCTCAGCAAAATGAAGTCGTTAAAAAGATGAATAGAACTATATTATATAAAGTTAGATGTATGCTGCATAGTTATGGTCTTCCAAACTCTTTTGGAAGAAAGATGTGAAAACAACAACTTCCCTCATAACCAGATGTTCCTCAAGTGCCATGAATCGTAAAATTCTAGAATTCATGTGGAATGGGTACAAACCAGACTATTCAAGTCTAACAATCTTTAGTTATACAGTTTATGCACATCAAGGTGATGGAAAATTTAATCTCAAAAGCTTAAAATGTGATTTTTAAGGGTTAATTTCATTGGAAGTTATTGAAGTTTTAGCCAAATTACAAAACAGTTACTGAAGTTACAAGTTTCAGTGCCGGTCACTGAAATATACTAATGTGTTCACCAACGATCACTCATTTAAATTTTTAGCGTAAATTGATGATGTGTCACCATTAAGTGTTCATGTGGCACACAATCGATCGATATTTGACAAAAATTGACGCCACGTAGACTTAATGTACTAATAATAATAAATATTCAAGTTCAAATTTGACCTACAATACATTATATAGACTGCTATCTAGACGTATTTTATTTTATTAAAATAAAAACAAAAAACATTTAAATCTGTATAGAAAATTTAAATCTACATAAAAGATTTAAAATTTGTTGAGTCAGCATGTCTAATAAAAGTTCTAAATCTAGACGGAGCTTTATATAATGTCTATTTTTTTTTCTACCACATCAATTTATCAATTTGCATTGAAAATGAAATTTTTTTGAAGCACCTTCCATTTTATTTATTTAGCACAAATTTTTAAGTAATTTACATCTATGTTGTAGATGCTTTAATATTATAATGTTCGGTTGCATTTCGTATAACTTGTTTTTATATTCTTTTGGAGCAAAAGTTGCACTGAATAGTGTCTCCATGCAACATAGCAAGTAGCAATCCCTATTAGCTTCCAGGAAATTGACCAACTGGAATAATGTTGGATATAATTGTGTAAATTATATTCGAAAATGAATCTCATAATCTTGAAAATGACTTACTTGAAAAAGCGAAAAAGGAGAAACAAAATTGATGCGAAACGGTGGACCAAGCAAGAGGTAAACTCTTTGTCCTTAAGACGAAATTGTCCCTTACAGTGCTCACGGTTGGATGGCAAACGTCTCCCAAGATACAACGGTCTCTTCTCGCGGTGGTAGCATTTCAACCTCGAAAGCAGTGAACCGTAAAATGTTTTGAACTCTCTTTTTGAAATGCAAGGACGGATGCGGTGTTTTTTTTAATAATGCAGTCTGCGAATGATTATTAATGGAAGTTTGAATTATGTTGTGTGCCAATTCAAACTGGAGGGATCGATATATAAATTCCAAAAGACACAACCAATTGATGTGTCTTTTCAGTGAACAGAGTCTGGAATCTTCTAGAAAACGGGACACATGTTGCAATCCGATGATACCACGTGTCAGCAATCGATTGGAGATTTAATTGGAAGGATAAATAAATAATATAAATAATTATTTAATTTATTTGTCCAAAAAGTTTATATTGGGCTAAGCCCAATCCCGATACCCACGACCCACGACCCACGACCCACGACCCACGACCCACGACCCACGACCCACGAGCTCGAGCTCGAGCCCGGCCCGACGGGCGGGCGGGCGGCGGCGCGCGCGTGTGGGCTTTGGACCGAACCCAATAGAGTCTAGGTCTCTCCCCTTCCAAATACTTGTGGTACCCCTTGGGGCCCAAACCCAATTCCAATCTTGGGTTATATGAATAGATAAAATTACTATTCATCTTCCGATGTGGGACAAGGTTCCCACTTTTTCCTCCAATTTACCTTTTATATTCCAAGTTAATGTGCCAACTTTTGACTATAATTTCTCATTCACTCGGAAATGGTTTTGCACAACCAAATATACAATGAACATCTACTCGCGGAGTAGATCGTACTAAACCAAAGTTCCACCTCAATTGGTTAATGGAACTCAATCAATTATTTGGTCAAAGTTGGTCAAATTCAACTTAATTAAACACTATTTCCAACAATCCCCCACATGAATAGAAATTCTCATGAAGTATGCAAATGAAATGCAAACACTAAAAGAGAGTACTGGCGGAAAGGTATTGCATCAGGAGAGGTAGCTTATGGCTTTGAACCTTCCTTAGTAGAATACTATCGGATTCACCTGGCTAATCAGTGAACGTGATGTCTTGAACTGTTCAGCCGTTGAGTGTAAACCAAGACAGTAGTACCCACACAATATCTTCCCTAACACTTTCGGTTCTCATGGTTGTGTTCATTTTGGCCTTGAACATCACTTGGGTTTCATAAGCGTTTTTAGAGAATTCAAGCCTCAAAATTCTCATAGAAGTGGCCCCACTTCTTACTTATATAGGTGATCTCCTATTAAGAGTACTCTGCTCTACCCTACTTGGTTTATCCAAGCTATAGGAATCATTAAAAGAATAACTTAACCTATCACACTTTGCAGAGAGCACTTTTGTATCATGAGAATGGGTAGGAGATAACTCCTAAGTGCTCATTTGAATCTTTATAACTTAGTTGTCCCATTGAACCAAGATCTTGGGATCTCCAACAACAAGGTTGGGTTACAATACAAAGATCTTACGTAGTAGGCTTTAACCACATTCCCTTTGATAAATAATGCATGTGATCTCTAGCAAAACCTTTTGTCAGCGGATACGCGAGATTCTCTTTTGACTTTACATAGTCAATAGAGATTACACCATTAGAGATCAATTGTTTAATGGTATTGTGTCTTCGACGTATATGTCGAGACTTGCCATTATACATACTATTTTGTGCCCTTCCAATAGGTGATCGACTATCGCAATGTATTATTATTGCGAGCACCGGCTTAGGCCAACATGGAATGTCCTCTAAAAATTTCAAGCCATTCTCGCTTCTTCTCCGACTTTATCTAAAGCTATAAATTCAGATTCCATCGTGGATCGAGCTATACATGTTTGTTTTGAGGACTTCCAAGACACGGCTGCACCACCAATGGTAAAAACATAACCACTAGTGGATTTAGAATCCTTCGTGTCTGATATCCAGTTAGCATCACTGTATTCTTCTAATACAGTTGGATATCTGGTATAGTGTAATCCATCCTTTAAGGTGTATCTTAGATATCTAAGAACCCTATTCAATGCCTTCCAATGGTCATTACTTGGATTACTTGTAAATTTGCTCAACTTATTAACTGCATAAGCAATATCAGGCCGTGTGCAGTTAGTAATGTACATTAAGTTGCCTATGATTTGAGAATATTTCATTTGAGATACAGATTTCCTGTATTCTTAGTCAAATGTAGATTCAGATCTACTGGTGTCTTAACTGGATTTTCATCATATGCGTTAAACTTTCTAAGTACCGTCTCAACATAATGAGATTGTGATAACATAAGTCCATCTGACGTTTTAGAGATCTTCATCCCTAATATGACATCAGCTATACCCATATCTTTCATATCAAAATGTTTTGTCAACATTTTCTTAGTAGCTATGATGACTTCATGATTGCTACCCATAATTAGCATGTCAACAACATATAGACATACCATTACATATGCGTTTTGTGTGCTTTTAATATAAACACATTTATCACACTCGTTAATTTTATAACCATTTGAAAACATTGTTTTGTCAAATTTCTCGTGCCATTGCTTAGGCCTCACTTTAGTCCATATAAGGACTTAACGAGTCTACACACTTTTTCTCTTGTCCAGAATAATAAACCCTTCGGTTGCTCCATGTATATCTCTTCTTCCAACTCACCATTCGTAAATGTTTGTTTTAACATCCATTTGATGGATCTTAAGATTATGCAATCTCATGATTGCAATAAGAACTCTAATTGACGTGATCCTTGTCACTGGTGAGTATGTATCAAAGAAGTCAAGACCTTCCTTTTGTTTGAACCCTTTGGCTACTAACCTAGCCTTATACTTATCAATAGATCCATCAGGTTTTAATTTTCTCTTGAAAATCCACTTGCAGCCTAAATGTTTATTTCCCGGTGGGAGATCAACCAATTCCCAAGTGTGATTTTGCATGATAGAGTCTATTTCGCTATTTATAGCTTCTTTCCAATATGGAGCTTCTGGGGTGGACATTGCTTCACTAAATGTCCTAGGCTCATTTTCTAACAAATAAGTTAGAAAATCAGGACCAAAGGTTTTAGATGTACTGGCCCTCTTGCTACTCTAGGTTCATCATCACTTTGATAACCATTATTTGAAGCATCATTAGTTCGTTTTTGCAAACTTAATTCTTTCTTGTCTTTACATGGAAAGACATCTTCAAAAAATGCAGCATTTCTTGATTCAATGATTGTACTTTCATGTATATCAAGAATGTCTGATTTATGTACCAAGAACCTATAGGCACTACTGTTACTAGCATATCCAATGAATATGCAATCAATTGTTTTAGGCCCAATTTTGACTTGTTTTGGCTTTGGTACTTCTACCTTAGCCAAGCACCCCCACACTTTTAAGTATTTATACGAAGGTTTGTGACCTTTCCATAAATCATAAGGAGTTTCGTTCTTACTTTTGTGTGGAATTTTATTAAGAATGTGGTTTGCTGAAAGAATAGCTTCTCTCCACAAGTTCTAGGGTAATCCAGAGCTTATCAACATCGCATTCATCATCTCTTTAAGAGTTCGGTTCTTGTGTTCAGCGATGCCATTCGATTGAGGTGAATAGGGAGCCGTTGTTTGATGAATAATGCCAGATTCTGAACAAAATTCCTCAAATGGTGCTACATATTCTCCACCTCTATCACTACGAATAATTTTTATTCGTTTACTAAGTTGATTTTCAACCTCATTCTTGTAGTGTTTAAACACTTCCAAAGCACTCGTCTTTGCTTCTTAGCAAATTTACATAACAAAGATCTTGTGCAATCGTCAATAAAAGTAATAAAATACTTTTTTCCACCTCGAGTTTGCACAAACTTTAAATCACGAGATATCATTTGTGAATTAATTCTAAAGGAATTGTATTTCTTTCAACCGAGTGAAACGGTGTTTTGGTTAACTTAGCCTCTACACACGTTTCACATTTGTGATTAGGATCAAAATGTAAAGAAGGCAACAAATTTAAATTTATTAACTTGCGAACAGATTTAAAATTTGTATGTCCTAATCTATAATGCCATAAAAAGGATGACTCAATCATATAAGCAGAAGAATTCATATTCTTATTATTATTGATTGATTTTGGTACAATAGTAAGGACATTCATCTTGAATAGTCCGTCACTCAAATATTCCTTTCCCACATACAAATCGTTTTTGGTAAGTATAAACTTATTAGCCACAAATACAAGTTTAAACCCATGTTTGCTAAGTAAAGACCCAGAAATAAGATTCTTGCGAATGTCGGGCACATGCAGTACATTGTTGAGGACGAGTTCTTTGCCAGAAGTCATTTTCAGGACCACTTTTCCTTGTCCTTCAACCTTTGAGCTTGAAGAATTTCCCATAAATAGTTGTTCTCCATTAACAGAATTATAAGTGGAGAACATATTCTTGTCCGCACAAATGTGTCTAGTAGCTCCAGTATCTACCCACCATTCTCTTGGATTTCCAACATGGTTGCATTCAGATACAACTGCCGACAAGTTCAACTCTTGCACACCATCAGATAGTGCATCTGCTTCAGTCACATTAACTTGGGCATTCTTCTTTTTAGGCATGTTGTTGCTACGACATTCATTTTTTCGATGTCTCGGTTTTCCACAATTGTAACAAGTGCCCTTGAACCTTTTTGTGTTCTTGCCATCCTTTTTGGGAGCATCTCCAGAATGTTTCCTTTTCTTATTTGTCTTAGAACCAGATTCCATCATATTGGCCTTTGCTTGTATAGACTGTCCTCCAAATTTTCTGTCGGACTTTCTATTGTCTTCTTCAATCCTCAACCGGACAATTAATTCTTCCAAGTTTATCTCCTTGCGTTTGTGCTTGAGATAGTTCTTGAATTCTCTCCATAAAGGAGGGAGTTTCTCAATAATTGCAGCCACTTGGAATGATTCGCTAAGGGTCATGTTTTCAACATGGATGTCATGAAGAATAACTTGCAATTCTTGAACCTGATTGATGACGATTTTGGAATCCACCATCTTAAAGTCAAGAAATTTGCCAACAATAAATTTCTTTGTGCCGACATCTTCGCTTTGTACTTTTCTCCAAAGACTCCCAAAGTTCTTTTCTTGATTTCATAGCACTATACACTCCATATAGTGTATTATCAAGCCCATTCGAATGTAGTTTTTGCACAGAAAGTCGAATGCTTCCATGCATCCAAGGCAATAATCGACTCTCGATTATTTTCTCCATCTTGCACAGCCGGAGGATTTTCTGTCAAAAATCTTGCCAAATTGAGTGTAGTGAGATAGAACAACATTTTCTGTTGCCATCTCTTAAAATCAATCCCACTGAATTTTTCCGGCTTTTCTCCATGAGGAACATGAGTCGATTGGATGGGAATAGCCATCGGTGGAACCACATTGGTTGTCACATTTGTAGGGGTAACAACATTACTCCCATTCAATTCCATTTCTGTTAAACAAACAGAAGATAAACAAATAAAATTTTCGAATGTAATTAGTGTAACAAACACTAAGGATTTTAAAGAATAAGTTCAAAACCTGTACTAAATAATTTAACAAGGAATGCTAACAAAATAATTGCAGAATACTATTTTAGAATACTGTTTCAAAATGCCAATAATTCACGCACACTGTTTCAGAATAGTTAATGCATATTAATTATATTCTTATAACAGATTGATTTGCAAATGACGTACACTGTTTCAAAATAATGTATTATTGATTCAGAATTAATAATAAACACTGTACTTTTCAAATTAAAACACTGTTTCAAATTTGTTTCAGAATGCACACTGTTCTAGAATAAACAATGAATACTAAACACAAACAAGTATGTTTTTGCACAATTATTTAAGTAAATTAATTGGTAAATGATATATATATATACTTGTCAACACGTGAAAGATGTATACATGGAAATTATACAATTAAATTTTCATGCAAGTACTATAAAGCAACAGAGAACAATTAATTTACATACACAGAATGTAATAAGCAGTTTTAAATGCTTACAAATATAATACTAAATGACAAAAGTTGGCAAATGATCCAAAATGATAATTTAATTACAAATTATGCATAAGCAAGCAGAACACTAAATGACGGAATTAATGCACACTGATTGGCAGATAAAGAAATTAATGCACACTGTAAATTAAAGTTAAATTGCAATCAGTAAGAATCTTTCAGAATGTAAAATGCACGTAATGAATTTTATTATGTTTCTGTAATGCAAACTGTTTCGTTTCAGAAAAGGCAAAGTACACTGTTTAAGAATTAATTCACACTGATTAAAATATGAACACTGTTTCAATATTTATTGTTTCAGAAAATAACGAACACCTATTCAAAATTAATGCACACGTTTTCAGAATGTAAACAGTAACATTCTTTCAGAATATATATAAACATCAAATTTCGTCTTAAGATTGTTGGATATAATTGTGTAAATTATATTCTGAAAATGAATCTCATAATACTGAAAATGACTTACTTGAAAAACTGAAAAAGGAGAAACAAAAATTGATGAAACGGTGGACCGAGGCAAGAGGTAAACTTCTTTCCTTAAGACGAAATTGCCCATACAGTGTGCTCACGGTTGGATGGCAAACGTCTCCCAAGATACAACGGTCTCTTCTCGCGGTGGTAGCACTTCGAACCTCGAGAAACAGCGAACCAGAAAATGTTTTGAACTCTCTTTTTGAAATGCAAGGACGGATGCAGTGTTTTTTAATAATGCAGAGTGCAGAATGATTATTAATGAAAGTTCGAATTCTGTTGTGTGCCAATTCGAAACTGGAGGGACTGATATATAGAATTCCAAAAGACACAACCAATTGATGTGTCTTTTCAGTGAACAGAGTCTGGAATCTTCTAGAAAACGGGACACATGTTGCAATCCGATAATACCACGTGTCGAAGAATCGATTGGAGATTTAATTGGAAGGATAAATAAATAATATAAATAATTATTTAATTTATTTGTCCAAAAGTTTATATTGGACTAAGCCCAATCCCGATACCCACGACCCGACGACACACGTTTTCGAATCGTAAATGTAATAACATTCTTCGAATATATATAAACATCGAATTTCGTCTTAAGATTGTTGGATATAATTGTGTAAATTATATTACGAAAATGAATCTCATAATCTTCGAAAATGACTTACTTGAAAAACGAAAAAGGAGAAACAAAATTGATGAAAACAGCGATGGAGGGCAAGAGGTGAACTCTTTGTCCTTAAGACGAAATTGCCCCTTACAGTGCTCACGGTTGGATGGCAAACGTCTCCCAAGATACAACGGTCTCTTCTCGCGGTGGTAGCACTTCAACCTCGAAAACAAATGAACCGTAAAATGTTTTGAACTCTCTTTTTGAAATGCAAGGACGGATGCGGTGTTTTTAATAATGCAGAGTGCGTAAATGATTATTAATGAAAGTTCGAATTACATTGTGTGCCAATTCAAACCTGAGGGACCGATATATAGAATTCCAAAAGACACAACCAATTGATGTGTCTTTTCAATGAAACAGTCTGGAATCTTCTGAAAAGCGGGACACGTGTTGCAATCCAGATGATCTGCGTGTCGTGAATCGATTGGAGATTTAATTGGAAGGATAAATAAATAATATAAATAATTATTTAATTTATTTGTCCAAAAATTTATATTGGACTAAGCCCAATCCCGATACCCACGACCCGCGACCCATGAGGTCTCTCCCTTCCAAATACTTGTGGTACCTCTTGGGGCCCAAACCCAATTCCAATCTTGGGTTATATGAATAGATAAAATTACTATTCATCTTCCGATGTGGGACAAGATTCCCACTTTTTTCTCCAATTTACCTTTTATACTCCAAGTTAATGTGCCCACTTTTGACTATAATTTCTCATTCACTCGGAAATGGTTTTGCACAACCAAATATACAATGAACATCTACTCGCGGAGTAGATCGTACTAAACCAAAGTTCCACCTCAATTGGTTAACGGAACTCAATCAATTATTTGGTCAAAGTTGGTCAAATTCAACTTAATTAAACATTATTTCCAACAAATAATATTATACTTTTCAGCACAATTGTTAGCAACAAATGTTGACTGACACGACTAGATTTATCATTTCCTTGTGATTACATTCCATACTGATAAATTAAATTATGTAGTACTAAATAATATTAAATAAAAAATTAAAATTATTAGAGATCAATATCATTTTGAAAACGTACATATGACAAATTTTGACTGACACCCGCATGAGTACATAAAATATCGAGTAAAGTGGATACATTGTGACATGATTAGTAAGTTGATTGAAGAATATTAAATTATATCTCACTAATAAATCCTCAATACATATAGCTATTCCTACACACACATTAACATTTTTCTAATTTTATTTACACTAATCTTATTAATAAACCTAAGGAATCATATGATGAACATTAATTGAGCTCGATAATTTGACAAATTTAAGTATTTTTCATATTGTAAATATTGAGAAACTTTTGATGATCTAAATAAAAAGGGTGAGAAACTCTTACTTCAATTTAATTTAAATTTTTTTTGCTACATATGATTGTCGAATCACTTTATTTAAAACTTTAAATCCTCATATAGAAGACAAAATTATTTAAATTTTATCTTTAACATGTAAACTGGATTCATTTCTTTACTTAATTTTTGGGACTTTTACTTACTCGAATTCTACGTTGAACTATCACATTAAAAAATGTACACCTCTACAATCAAACCTAAAGAGATTGGGTCAAAGGGAGGTCGAGGATGAAATGGCAAAGTGAAGCTATGTCGTCATCTTGGATTTGATCAATTTTGATACTATTTATCACCTAGATCATGGATTAACTAGTAGATCAACAAGGTATGAGCCCAACCCATTCACCAGATGAGTTAGGAGCGGGGAAGCCCGTGCACAACTCATACGATTTCAACACTCTTTTATATTATTATTTCTTCGTCACTTCTTGAAAATCACAAAAAGAATTTCCGAACTTGATCGAAAAATATCTGTAATATTAATTCACAACATAGTCAACAGTGCACTGCTCTTAAATTAATACTAAACTATTTAAATTCACAGTAAATTTTAAATAAACTTGCATAGTTTAATTAATTCATTTTTACGTGTTTTTGTTCCCTACTTGGAAATTAGAATCCTTTATTTTAGTGAACAGCACGTGTTGTAGAAAGTCATAGAAATCCAAAATATATACATAATGAGACTAAATATTATAATGTATTCAAATGAAAAATCCCATTTCGTTCAACAAAAGCAATAGAAAATTCTCCATTTTGCAATTCATTATTCTTCCCCAGCCGTCAAGTTCTTGTGTATAAATATACCCTTTTTGCAGCTTATAATCCTAACCCGCTACAGACCTCTATTCCATCAAAATCTCTGCATCCCCAGAAACAGAAACTGTTTGAAAAAATGTCGCAGTCATCTGTATTGAGCTATATAGTTTTGATTGCAACACAGCTGAAGTGGGTATGGGATTACCTTCTTTACCAATCCTTCTTTCAGCCTTATGGCATCGTATTACCCGAATATGTTGATGATCTTAGCGTAATGCGCTATCAAAACAGTGCGGAAAATGGGAATACAATAGAATGTGCTGTGTGTTTATGTAAGATTGATGATGGAGATGAAATTAGGGAGCTGAGTTGCAATCATCTTTTCCACAGAGTTTGCTTAGATAGGTGGCTGGGATATGGCCACGTGACGTGTCCTCTATGCCGGAATAATGTAAAGCCACCTCGACTGACCGTGGACAGCCACCAGGAGGTTATATCAATCAACTTCTGCGCCACCAGATCAAGGGATCACTGTACATGGTGGCTGCGTTGAAGCACAAGATATGTAACCTTATGGTAGACCATTTATTCATTTTTTTTTTTATTTTATTCCTTCAATTTGTTACATAAATATGGCAACAGAACATATGTATCCATTTCTTGATAATGAGAACATAATTAATCAATGAGAACATAATTCCGGAGTTCAAGTTCAAGCATGAGTATCCGTGTGTATTTTCATAATCACGCTATGTGATCTTCCTTTGAGAAATATTAAAAAATAAAAAAAAATAACAAGAACAAGAACACATTAAATTACGAGAAAAACTTCAGAACCTAAAAAAAATCAAGAGTCTTAAGAGATGGAAGATACGTATTAGTATTGGTATTGCAGCAAAATGTCAATTTTGAGAATGGTAGTATATAAAATCAAAATGTTACAATTCAAAGTCTAAAAAAGGGACAAACAGTCATTTTCAGTTTAGACCTCAACCATCCTGCTCCATGCGGACCATGACTGAGGACTCAAATTAAATTAATAGATTTATTCTTACTCCAATAACTAAACTTTTACGTCGCATGCTTCAATATAATATCATAGTAAGGAAATGTTTTAGTGCATGTTGGGTAGAATTTAAAATAAACTTTTTTTTTTCAAATTTATATTCAACAACATATTTATGGGACCCACAATTTTTATCAACTTTTCAACTACACATTTCATCAACTTTTATCAAAATATGTTAAAAACCCACTTTTAAACTCCACATACTAAAGATCAATTTTCAAATATTCACGAAATTGATTGTGTATGCTTTTGATATAAAAAATGAACTCGACCAATATACGAGAGTGTGAAAGAGGTGCTAGGAAAGAAAATGGGACATATCCACAGAGTTGGATGGATTTCAGAGGGAACTCCCTGTAAGGAATTGACAAATACATGCACAGTAGAAATTAAATCTACAATTCCTATAAATCGGATCAACCTTGTACTTAGATAGAATTCGTGATAGAAGTTTACATTTAATGAACACAGTGAAATCTAATTATCTGATTAGCTGGAGATGCGATCTTCAATACTACAGCTATCCAATTGTCCAGCATCCAATGGTAATTCACACAGCAAGAACAAATCTGGACTTCCACGATCAAGAACAGATGAAAGTGGAACCTTTTGGGAGTAATTGTATTGGGTTGTCTTTTGCTTGTGCTAGCAAGTAATAAAGATCAACACTTATGATTAAATCAGTTGTGCCTTTGTATTTATAGGTAGGGCTAGTCCTAGCTCTAGTTCTAGTCCAACTAGAACACATCAACAAACATGCCCAATTAATTAATCTAATTAATTAATTTGGTCCAATAAATAATTAAATCCGACTTAACTAATTGAACATTGGACATTAATTATTACAATCTCCTATTTGGACAATGTCCAACTCCAGATGCTCAATTCTTGCCTTATGTGTGTGACTCATTAGGTTTCCATTCACGATGGCAAACGCAGTGATATTCTTATCGATTCACCAAGATCGATCAATTCACGTCGTCGTCCAAGATTGACATTTAGCAATGTGTCAAGACAATCTATGTGAAGGAAAATATCATGTGGTATGACATAACCAATATATGTGCTGTTACCGTAGAAATATAATACATTCATCAATGTAACCCAATTGGTTAAGAGTTATGAATCAGCGTCAATCTCATTTCAACCAATTATGTTATTCACCTCAACTCTTCGTTGATCTAATCTTGTTATGATTGAAACATTTTCAACTCATCCACCCTGCCGAGAAATTTATATCAACATAAGTGGGCAAAAATTATGTTATAATCTCCTACTTTCTAGGAGTGACAAAACATCATATTGGACATTCACAACCTTCATATGATTCTCACTTTACCCGTACGACGTCTTCCTGGTAACTCAAATCTTCGAGTCCCATCAAACACTCGCCAAAGTATAGTAGTCTTCATATAAGATTCTATAATGTCCTCAAGTCAAAGGACCAAATCCACAACCGCGCATTAGAGATTTACCACTGACATTTGGATAGTTATTCATGTGGAATTTCTAGGCGAATCATCCAATGTCATGTTCTCATAACAATGCATCATATGTTCATTCAGATGTCCCTCTACATCTTAACTCGTGAGATCAGCTACTTTCTTCAAAAGAAATGCAACAAATGCTAGTCTATCCGCAATAATGATATCCGTATCTCATTATTACTATGACTATGGATATTTCAAGAATAAATTATTTAAAACTTGTATCTCATAATCACAACACCTTGTGATTAACAAGTTATTATGAACTTTTCTTCGGACTCTATTATTTTAAATTATAAAATTTTTAAAAAATAACAGACCTGCCATTAAAATGTAGACAAGTATTTAATTAATCAATTTGTTCATATACTTCAATGTCTAACAAAGAGTATATCACAAAATGTCTCATACAAACTAGATTCAATCACTCAGGTATCATAATACTATCAGAGCATGACCATCATGCTTGTGCTGGGACAACAACTTTGTCAAATAATCTGCTACATATTGTATGTTAGGACTCGTTCTATCTTTATGTCATTTCTTAAGATTATCTCCATAATGAGATGATATTGCTTGAATATATATTTAGATCATTGATGTGACATGTATTCTTTCCCCTGAGCGATGGCTCCATTATTATCACAATACAAGTTATTGGATTAACAATATTAGGAACTATTCTAAGTTCAGTAATGAACTTCTTGATCCAGACCGCTTCCTTTGCTGCTTTTGGAGTAGCTATATATTCGGCTGGTGTAGTTGAATCAGCAGTCGTTTTTTTTTGGAACTTTTTCAACTGACCGCACCACCATTTAGAGTAAATATATATCCGGATTGAGATTTCTTATCGTCTTTATCAGATTGAAAGCTGGCATCGGCATTACCTTGAACTCTAAGTTCATTTTCTCCATATACCAAGAACACGTCTTTAGTCATTCTTAAGTATTTAAGAATGTTCTTGACTATGATCTAATGTTTTTCGCTAGGGTTAGCTTGGAACCTTCTTGTGACACTCAAAGCATATGAAACATCCAGACGAGTACTTAGCATTGCATACATGATAGATCCTATTATTGATGCATAAGAAATTCTATCTATGCAATCTCTTTCAATTTGTGTCTTTGGACACGTCTCTTTTGAGAAATAGATCCCATGTCCGATGGGACAGAGTCCTCTCTTGGACTCTTTCATGCTAAATCTTTTCAAGATTTTATCTATGTACGTAGTCTGAGATAGGCCAAGCATTATATTAGATCTATCTCTATAGATCTTTATCTCGAGAATGTCTGTTGCTCTCTCATATCCTTCATGAGAAATTTTTGATAACCACAATTTTACTGATTTTTGCATCGGGACATCATTTCTTAATAATAGTATGTCATCCAAATACAAAATTGGAAACACGACTTTACTCCCACTAACTTTTTTATACACACATGGTTCATCTTCATTATTGATAAAATCAAACATTTTGATTGTCTCATCAAAATGAAGATTCCAGCTCCGAAAGGACTTGTTTTAATCCATATATGGTTTTTTGTAGTTTGCATACCTTGTTTGGCTCTGTGGATTCAAAATCTTCAGGTTGTGTCATGTACCTATCCTAGCTAAGATTTCCATTAGGAATGCGATCTTGATATCCATTTGCCAGATCTCATAGTTATGGTATGCTACTATCGCAAGCGAAATCTGAATTAACTTAGACATGACTACTGGTGAGAAGGTTTCGTCAAAGTCAATCCATTGTCTTTACTTGTAACCCTTCGCAACTAATCTTACCTTGTAAGTATGAACATTACCATCCATGTCGACCTTTTTCTTGTAAACCAATTTACAGCCTATAGATTTTACCCCTTTAGGCTGGTCAACCAAGGTTCAAACCTTGTTTTCGTACATGAAGTTCATCTCGGATTCCATGGCTTCCTTCCATCTCTTTGAGTCAACACTTGACTTCAATTCTACGTAAGTAGCAAGTTCATCTTCCTCGATTAGTAATACATTACTAGTAATCAGGATATCGTATATCAAAAGAAAATAAATGACTTTGCTCGACTTACGCGGAGCTGGTGTGTCCTTGGGAATTGGTGGTTCCCACTTTCTCAATCTATGCTTCATTAGATGCAAGCTCAGCAATTGGAACATCTAATTGGTCAATTTTATTTGTAGTTTCTTGAACCTCTTCAAGATTTACATTGCTCCCACTATCTTCTCTAAGAATACATCAAGTCTCGATATGATGACATTCATCTCAATGGAATTGTAGAAATAGTATCCTGTAGTTTACTCTAGATACTGCACAAATAAACATCTTTGCCTAGTACAATAATCTCTAAAGTAGAAGAGTTTCTTATAAAGAGTTGTCAATCTGAGTGTAAGATGGAAACATCTTTTTATCAGCACAAACATGACAAGTAGCGCCCTTGTTGATCTACCATTCTCAAGTTATCTAACATATTGGTTTCAAACACCATTCCCAAGAATATTAGATCCGACATCCGTTTTAAAATTTGTCTTCCTCGGTTGGGGAATCTTTACGCTAGAATTTTGTTATATTCAGCGTCTTGAAATACAATATCAATTTTTGTTGCAATCTCTTCAAGTTCACTTGAGTAAACTTTTCGAATTTAATGAAGTACAATGTTAGTTAAAGTAGATTCCATTTTATAGTTGATTTAACAATACAAATTCAATACTTAAATTTTTGTTTTTTTTTACGTCACAATACAATAGTTACTAACAAAATAATTTACTTTTTTTATTTAAAAATCATTAAAACTAATTAGGATATAATATTAAAATCAGTTACTTGCAAATGAACATTAAAATTAGCATAAACTGGTTAGTACGAATCATCCACAAAGACACATAATGCAATAACGATTAACTCCAATTCTTAAACAAACTTTTATTGAGAATGTAGAATAATGCGAACAAAATTCAAATGAGTTCTGCACAGATTCCAATCCATACCTAAAAAATTAAGGTAATCTAAGCAATTTGACTTTTTCGTATTTAATGCAACACGAGTATAAATGCAAAATGCAACCTTAGGGTGCGTTTGATTGCAAGCATTGAATTTGGGTGGAAAGAAAACGAATTTCATGAAATTGAATTGCCAAGAAATTGTTTTCTTGACAATTGTCAATTAGAAGGCAAATTTTACCTAGAAAATAAAACATTCTCCCTAAGAAAACGTTTTCTTTGTTTTTAAGGAAAATGCGATCATTTGTGTAGAAATGAGAAAATATTTTACCTGAAAAAAATAACCATCAAACACCATTTTAGTTAGAAAATAGGTGAAAAAATGTAGCTATCAAACTTATTAATTAGAAAATAGGTGGAAAAAAGATTTTTCTATAAAAATACTTGCAATCAAATGCACCCTCTGTTTTTCTAACAGAATAAAACATTTATAACAGTTTTATAAACATAATATAAAATGTACGCAGTACACGAGTACGTAAAATATTATATTTTATGACAGAATATAATATGCAATAATGGAACATATTTCGTCTTAAAATTATTGGTAAAATTAGTACATTATTTATATGTCCAATTCAAATTATCAAAAATAAAAACTATACATGAAAACTCAATTATTGTAAATGACTGCACTATGTAAAAAAGAATATAACATGAAAGAAATTTCGTCTTAAAATTATTGGTAAAATTGGTGCATAATATATATTCTGACAATTTAATCATGTGCATGTAAAACCAACAAAATGACGACTTACAAAAATATCGAGAAATGAAGAATTAAATTTGGTTCAGGCAAGAGTTTGACTCTTTTTCCTTAAGATGAAATTCTCCGTCTGAGATGCTTCAGGTTTCTCAAGACACGTCTCTCAAGATACAACGACCACTTCTCGTAATAGTAGTACTCTAAATTACGAGAACAACTAACCGAATAACATTTTGTTCTCTCTTTTAAATGAAAATTGGAATTGGACTTAATGCAAAAATTATTTCTAAATTCAAATGATTTGTGCAAAAGTGCATTGGACATTTTGTTTAAAGTGAAGTGATTTAATTTACAATTATAAGGGGTCTATTTATAATATCTGAAAAGTTGTGTCTCAAAAGACACATCTAAAAAAGCACGTTCAAAAGACATGTCTTGTTGAAAAGCACATGTCCAAAAGACTTTTCAACAAGACATGTCTTTAAGAGGAAAAGATGTGACTGTTAAAAAATGACATGTCAAAAAAAAAAAAACACGACTTTTCATCCAAACAAATTCTAGAATATTCTGTAATATTCTAATCCTATTTTTTAACAATATTCGTATATTTAAGCGATTCATTTTGGGCCTTAATTTCTTATTCACTAGAAATTGGTTTGGACAACTAAATATACTATGTTAATTTACTCGCGTAATAGAACACGTTTGAACTTACAATTCTCGTACTCAATTAACGAATTTCGGTTAAATAATTAGTTAAAATTGATCAAAACTAATATTCCTAAACAAAATTTCAACAAATATAAGTTGTCACTATATACGAGATATATTTGAGAGTGGTGGACCACGTCTCTTTCTAATAAAAAATAGATCACGTAAAAAAAAATTAATTTTTACATTGATAATTATAGTCTATGTAGAGAATAGTGTTCTTTTACGGCAGCCATTTTTGTCCTAAATTATTACAACTTAGGACTAAAAGTTGAATTGAATAGTCTCTCCATGCAATGCAAGACAACCCTATTAGCTTCCTGGAAAGTAAGCACTGGAATAATATTGGACTGCGAATTTTGTTTTATGCACAAAATTTTGACTGACATGACTATCGAAAATTAGTTCTTTTCACATTAATTCGTGTTTTTCTCTTTTTTTTTTTTTAAGTATTTGATAATTTTTTTTTAAAAAAAATTGAATAATACGTATTATCTAATATCTAACAAGAACTTTAATATTTTTATACTAATTAATCACTCAAATCTTGAATTAACATGTAGATCAAGAAGGCATAAATCCAACTCATTAACCAGACGAGTTGGGAGTTGGAGTAGCCCGTGCACAACTCATACCAATTCTACATTCCATTTTACTATTATTCTTTCGTGACTTATTGAATTTTTTTTACTTGACCAATCGACACAATATATTTATTTATTTAAATTTTGTCTTACATCTCAATTGTTACTTAATTCTTTATAACTATAATTTTCACAACATACTCAACAGTGCACTACTCTTAAGCCTACTTAAATTCACAGGAAATTATACTCAGTCACACAAAGATAGAACTTTGTTTTCTATTTTCATCCGTCCCAAAATATAGGTCACTTTCTTTGTTGAGAATATAGTTAATTTCTTGGATTCTAAATATATCCCAATTTAATGTACCTTGTTATCAATAAAGATAAACTACCATTATATTAATTGTAGGAGTATATTAAAAAAAATGTAAAGCAATCCTGTCTTTTGGGACGGACGGAGTAAAAAAATTGGTAGTTTAATTAATTCATGTTTTAAATTGAAATCCTATATTATAATGAGACTAATATTATAATGTATTCAAATGAAAAATCCCATTTGGTTCAACAAAAGCAATAGAAAAATCATCATTCTCAATTCAATATTCTTCCCCAGCCGTCCATCCAGTTCTTGTGTATAAATATATACCCTTTTGTATATTATAATCGCAACCCGCCTCAGATCTCTATTCCATCACAATCTACATCCCCAGAAACTATTTGAAAAAATGCCTCAATTAGTTGTATTAAACTATATACTACTGATTGCAAGTTGCAACACAGCTCAAGTGGGCATGGGATTACCTTCTTTACCAATCCTTCTTTCAGCCTTATGGGATTGTATTACCGGAATATGGTGATGATCTTAGCGTAACCTGCTATCAAAACAGCGCAGAAACTGGGAAATACAGTAGAATGTGCAGTGTGTTTATGCAAGATTGATGATGGAGATGAAATTAGGGAACTGAGTTGCAATCATCTTTTCCACAGAGTTTGCTTAGATAGGTGGCTGGGATATGGGCAAGTGACATGTCCTCTATGCCGGAATAATGTAAAGCCACATCGATTGGCAGCAGACAGCCACCAGGAGGTTATATCAATCAACTTCTGCGCCACCAGATCGAGGGATGGCTGTACATTGTGGCTACGTTGAAGCAGAAGATATGAAACTTTATGGTAGACCATTTGTTCATTTTTTCTTCTACCCCCTTCATTCATCATTCATTCTTTCTTTCAATTTCTTACACAAATATGGCAACAGAAAATATGTATCTACTTCTTAATAATTAGAAGAGAATTCTGGAGTTCAAGTTCAAGGCTGAGCACTTGCATTCATGTCTCAAAACAATGGTGTCTCATTCGTCCTAAGTGCTATACGTTTAAAGTGATTGTTTTGTCACACATTAATAATTTTCTTTTAACTAGTGCAACGTTTATCACTTATGGCGAGACCTTTTAAATCTCAATTTTGTCGCATGTAGAAGGTTTTCATTAACTTAGCACAAGTGGTGCGTTATAATTAACACCATCGTTAGAATCCCAAACTGATGCTCGAAGTTGCTGCCCCTTGCAACGTTACACCCTCCATCCAGGGCAGTCAATTTTGTGGATTTTGGGAAAAATCATTTTCTTAACCTTATTCAGCAGTTAATAACTATGTATTTGTGTGAAAAAGGATGGCATTTTATAAAAATTTGTTATAAAAGAATAATTGAATTAAAAGATAAAAATGTCATTGAAGGTGCAGCTACAATTGTCTATAATGAAGCCGCAGTTGCAAATGGTCATGTGTATGCAATCTCTGTTTTATCTAGTAGTCAAGATTGGATTTTTTGCTTTGGATGTAGTTTTCATATGTGTCCCATAAGAGCATCTCTAATGCATTTTATGAATTGCTATCTAATTAGCACAAATGTTGAAAGATTTTTAATCTATGTGACATTGATGTTTAATGGATAAACATTCAAATTCAAATTTTGTTTGTAATGCGTGGATTTTTATTTAGATGTATTTTATTTTATTAAAATAAAATCTAGATTATATTTAAATATGTATATGATATTTAAATTTACATAGGACATTTAAATTTTATCGAGTCAACATGTGTAACACAGCTTCTAAATTTAGACCGAGTTCTAGACATTGTCTATTTTTTCTTGTCACGTCAGTTTGACATAGTTCTTGATAGTTTGCATTGGAGATAAATTTTTTAGACATTGTCTATTTTGCTTATGTGGCAAATTTTTTTAATCATCTACAGTTGTTTTGGAGATGTCTAAAAGCTTGGTTTTCTGAATTTTTTGAAATAAATGAGGGGAATATAGCAATAAGAAATGATATATATTGTGAGATAAATAGAATTGAAAAAGTTGTCCTAAAACTTCAAAACAACAATGTATTAATTTTAGAAAAAATTAGATACGTTATGTTCAAAAAAATTTAATTTCTCTCAAAATTTTGGATGATCAGAACTATAACATTATAATATCAAATAAGCAGACAAAGATATGTAAAAGAAATTCTGAAATAATTAATATACTAAAAGAAAATCTTTATATTTTGTAAGCAAATCCCCTATTAGACAATGGCCTAGCAGCCACTATCACTCAACATGACAAAGTCAAATGTATGTCACAAGAGATTTGGTCATATTATTGATAAATGCCTGCAAATTTTGAGATATGGGGGTGTGTTTAATAAAGATAAAATTAAAAAGTTACATTTTTGTGATCAATGTATAATTAGGAAGCAAAGTAGTCTGTCTTTTAATATTGGAACTCATAAATCCACATATTTGCATGCAGACCTTTGGAGTCACGCCCCTGTTATTACTTGTACTGGTTTTAGATTGTACTTGTTAGTGGTTGATGATTTCTCAAGAAATGTTTAGACTTTCCTTCTTAAATCAAAAGCTAAAATCTTTTAGGTCTTTAGGGAATGGAAAACCTTAATAGAAAAATCAAACCAACATGAAAATATAAATATTAAGAATTGATAATGGGTTAGAGTTATGCAATTATGAATTTGACACTCTATGTGTGGAATTTGACATTCTCAGACATAGAAATGTTACTTATACTTCTAAGCAAAATAAAGTTGTTGAGAAGATAAATAAAACTATATTAGATAAAGTTAGATGTATGCTACATAGTTCTGGTCTTCCCAAACTGTTTTGGAAGAAAGATGTGAAAACTACAACTTACCTCATAAACACATGTCCCTCAAGTGCCATGAATCGTAAAACTCTAGAATTCATATAGAATGGGTACAAACCAGACTATTCAAGTCTAAAAATCTTTATGATGGAAAATTCGATCTCAAAACCTTAATGTGATTTTTTTTTTAATTATGAAAATGGGGTAAAGAGATATATATACTGTGAGTTAGAGAGATAAAAAAGTTTTAAAGTCATAATAAGCAAAAATAATTTTTTCAATGAAGAAGTAATGCTTTATTTGAAAATTTATATATTCGAGCTAAAGCTCTATGCTCGAATTCAAACTTTAAAATATTTCTTATTGTCACATGCCACATTATCATATTAATGCATTATACCACATGTTAAATGTACCGGTAATCACTCCAAAAAAATGGGTGAATGCAATCGTAGGAACATAGGATAGTGAAAAAGTGGTTGGACTCGTTGGCTACTTTAGCTATTATCTTAACTTTATGTATATTTATCAATGTTCTAAAAAACGTAAAGCGTAGTTAGGCGTACAGACTGAACTTCATGCTTTTTGGATGGTCTAGGCGAGGACGAAGCATGAGGCTCGCACCTCAAGCCTAAGTGAGCTTTTTAGTATGCATACTGAATTTTTATGGCACCAATACGTTGCCGCATTTTTTTGGTCTGGAATTAAATTATTCAACTCCCTTACTCAATCGCCAATTCCATCATCATACAAGTATAGATTCTTCCAAAAATTACATATTTAAGACAAGGAATTTTGGCACAAAATATTTTTACCTTTCAAAGTTATTTTGCAAATCATCCATCATACTTATGAAAATTTGACATTTTTTCCCCTCAAATCCACATTTGCTTGCGCAAAACACCCATGTCGTCTATTGTCGTCCAAAATCTCTGTTAAATGGATTCGTGAACACCACTTATCGCACTTGATAATGCTATTTTTGGCAACACAACTATTTTTTCATTTCATCCAATTTCAATCTACGAAGACTCAATTTTCCCCATTTTCTTATCCACTTAGCCGATGAAATTCCACATATAGCCGGCCATCGATTGACAAAATTGCAATGAGATGATTGTAAGTAAGTTCGAAAAGTGCTTTTTTCTCTTCTTTTCATTTGCAATTTTTGATTTTCTTCTTTGAGTGGTGGAAGATGTTGAAAGTTTCCATTTCGTGTGTCCTTATGAAATGGTGTTTTCTTTTTTCTTTTATTATACAGATATCAAATCTCTTCCAAACAAAATGTATTGTAAATCAAAAAGATGATTATTTTTTGAATGATCAGCGCTAATGTGTATGCAGTGTAAAGTACTAACTTTTTTTTTGTTCAATGCATAAGTGGTGATGTTGTTCAAGAGTAGGACATGCTAATTTACCCAAGGGGTATGTTGTTCTAATTAAATCAAGTTTAAATAAGAACGTAATTTGCCAAAAATAAAATTAGTTAGGGACGTTGTGCATAACATACATTCAAAGGTATGGACATTATTTGCCAAAAAGTTACAAAGGTAGAGACGTTAAGCATACAATATATAGATTAGAACGTTTTACAAAACATCAATTACACTCTAAAATGGGGAACAACAATTCCAATTCATCAAACACAGCAAAATGTCTCCTTCACCATTGAAACTTGATTTTGATTTCAGCAACATTATAGCAACAATTTTATATGAGTAGTCACAATACAACAAACCCACAAACAAAACAAACAAAACCAGTTTCTGACAAAGTACGCCTCATTTTGCAAATGAAGCACTTGTTGTTCAAATTCATTTTTAGATCTAAGCAGTCCAAGTATTATTTTCATAGATTTTGGACATATGGATGGGTTGCACTAGGCAAAAAAGATACACCCTCTATTTTGTTGTACAAAGTAACAATTTCATAACAAAATATAACTGCACAATTATGGTCTGCTTTTAAATTATGGTGAAATATGGTTTGCTTTATGTTATTTTATATGTATATATTTAATATAACAATATAAAAAATAAATATTTAAGACTACTGCTAGGGAAAAACATAGTTTAGATGGAAAGAAAGGGAAATTGGAATGTTACCGAAAATACTCTTATCAAGTGTCACGAGAAGTGTTCACGCGTCCATGTAATGGAGATTTTGGATGATAATGGAGACAACTTGACCAAGCAAAGGTGAATTGGAGGGTGACTATGAATATCATTATTCAATTGGAATAAATAATTCATCCAATTGAGTAATGCCACGTAGGATGACTACTGATAGTGAGCAACTATGAATATCATTATTCAATTTTAAAAGGTAAAAACGTTTTGTGCCAATTACCTTTTAAGACCATCTCCAATTTTTAAAGCTATGTTGGAGATGCTTTAATAATATAATGTTCGTTTGCATTCACTACAAGAAATAGTGGCAACATCGACGACAAAATAGAGTAGCGTATATAGCAACGACAAACTCATGTCGTCGCTATAGTGTAGGGAGAGATATAGCGACGACATTTGTCATCTCTATAAATCAACTTAGTCGTCGCTTTTGTTTTAGAAGATGGCGGGAAGCTTTGCCAAATTTTTTTACCTATAGCGACGATAAAATCTACCTATAGCGATGACGTTGTCGTCTCTATAGGTAATTTTTTTTTTTTTTTTGAAATAGTTGTGGAATTTGATTTTTTACTAATAATTATTTTTTTACTTTATAAGCAATTATAGAAAATGTTGCTTATTGAACTAATATATATTTTGAAACAAATATAACCACAAGAATTCATTTGTCTTTAATGGTTTGGTTGTAACTTAACAACCCTTAAGTCACCTTACCATCATTTTAAAATTAAAATGCTTGACAAAACTTAGTGGATCGGGTCGGGCCTTTGATGGGTCGGGTTTCAAACTAATAATTGGCGGGTCGGGTCAGGAGTCCACCAAGTATATAAAAATAATTTTTTTTAATTATTAAAAATTTGATTCCTATAGAAGCTACGATAAAATTATACCTACTATACTATAGAGACGACATTTAGCGACAACTTTGTCGTCACTGTAATATTATAGCAACGACTTTTTGACCAAAAGTTGTCGCTATAGACAACATTTCTTGTAGTGATTTTGTATAACTTGTTTTTATATTCTTTTGGAGCAAAAGTTGCACTGAATAGTGTCTCCATGCAACATAGCAAGCAGCAATCCCTATTAGCTTCCAGGAAATTGACCAACTGGAATAATACTATACTTTTCAAGTCAATTGTTAGCAACAAATGTTGACTGACACGACTAGATTTATCATTTCCTTGTGAATACTTTCCATACTGATAAATTAAATTATGCAGTATTAAATAATATTAAATTAAAAATTAAAATTATTAGAGATCAATATCATTTTGAAAACGTGCTATATGAGAAATTTTGACTGACATCCGTATGGATACATAATATATCGAGTAAAGTGAATATATTGTGACATGATTAATAAGTAGATTGAAGAATACTAAATTATATCTCACTAATAAATCTTCAATACATATAGCTATTCCTACACACACTAATATTTTTTCTAATTTTATTTACGCTAATCTTATTGGTAAACCCAAGGGATCTTATGATGAACATTAATTGAGCTCGACAATAACATAACGTTTTAATGATAATTTGCCAAATTTAAGTGTTTTTCGTACGGTAAATAGCTTGTGATGATCTCAATAAAAAGAGAGAAAAACTCGTACTTCAATTTAATCTTTTTTGCAATATATTAAAACTTTAAGTCCTCATATAGAAGACAAACTTATTTAAATTTTATCTTTAATATGCAAACTGGATTAATTTCTTTACTTGATTTTTAGGACTTTTACCTACTCTAATTCTACGTTAAACTACCACATTTAAAAATGTACACCCCCACAATCAAACCTAAAGAGAGTGGGTCAAAGGGGGGTCAAGGACTAAATGGCAAAATGAAGCTATGTCGTTATCTCATATTTCCTGATCGATCACCCAGATCTTGAATTAATTAGTAGATCAATGAGGCATGAGTCCAACTCATTCACCAGATGAGTTAGGAGCAGGGGAAGCCCATCACAACTCATACCAATTTTACACTCTTTTCTTTTATTATTTCTTCGTCATTTCTTGAAAATCACAAAAAGAATTTTTGAACTTGATCGAAAAATATCTATAATATTAATTCACAACATAGTCAACAGTGCACTGCTCTTAAATTAATACTAAACTACTTAAATTCACAATAAATTTTTTTTAAAAAAAACTTGCATAATTTAATTCATTCATTTTTACATGTTTTGGTTCCCTATTTGGAAATTGGAATCCTTTATTTTAGTGAACAGCACGTGTTGTAGAAAGTCATAGAAATCCAAAATATATACATAATGAGACTAATATTATAATGTATTCAAATGAAAATTCCCATTTGTTCAACAAAAGCAATAGAAAATTCTCCATTTTGCAATTCATTATTCTTCCCCAGCCGTCAAGTTCTTGTGTATAAATATACCCTTTTTGCAGCTTATAATCCTAACCCGCTACAGACCACTATTCCATCAAAATCTCTGCATCCCCAGAAACAGAAACTGTTTGAAAAAATGTCACAATCAGCGGTATTGAACTATATAGTTTTGATTGCAACACAGCTGAAGTGGGCATGGGATTACCTTCTTTACCAATCCTTCTTTCAGCCTTATGGCATCGTATTACCCGAATATGTTGATGATCTTAGCGTAACACGCTATCAAAACAGTGTGGAAAATGGGAATACAATAGAATGTGCTGTGTGTTTATGTAAGATTGATGATGGAGATGAAATTAGGGAGCTGAGTTGCAATCATCTTTTCCACAGAGTTTGCTTAGATAGGTGGCTGGGATATGGCCACGTGACATGTCCTCTATGCCGGAATAATGTAAAGCCACCTCGACTGGCCGTGGACTGCCACCAGGAGGTTATATCAATCAACTTCTGCGCCACCAGATCAAGGGATCACTGTACATGGTGGCTGCGTTGAAGCACAAGATATGTAACCTTATGGCAGACCATTTATTCATTTTTTTTCTCTTTCATTCCTTCAATTTGTTATACAAATATGGCAACAGAAAATATGTATCCACTTCTTGATAATGAGAACATAATTCTGGAGTTCAAGTTAAGGCTGGAGTATTCGTGTGTATTTTCATATTCACGATATGTGATCCTCCTTTGAGAAATATTAAAAAGAATAAAGAAATAACAATAGAAAAATATAATAAGAACAAGAACACGTTAAATTACAAGAAAAATTTTAGAACTTAAGAAAAATCACTAGTCTTAAGAGATGGAAGATACGTGTTAGTATTGGTATTGCAACGAAATGTCTTTGAGAATGGTTGTCTAACTTGGAATGCAATTAAGATAATTTACAAATCAAAATGTTACAATTCAAGTCTAATAAAGTGACAAACGGTCATTTTCAGTTTAGACTTCAACTATCCTACTCCATGCGGACGTGCGGACCATGACTGAGGACTCAAATAAAATTAATAAATTTATTCTTACTCCAATAACTTAACTTCTATGTCACATGCTTCAACATATTTGCTAGTATATACCATTTTGTCACGATGGGATCCTACCGTAAGTTATGGTTCAAATTTAATGGCAACTCAAATATGTAGCAAATGAAGAAGAAGATGGATTTGAAAATTTGATTTGAAGAGATGGAATTTGAAGAACATATGAGATATGATAGAGAAAAATCAATTTTGACAATGAAGACATACATACATGTCTTTTTATCGTGAGTTTTTATCCTACGGTCATGATAATATCATGGGAAATTAACGCAAATGGTCCCTAACCTTTGCCGGCCCTTAGTGCGGAAATGGTCCATAACCTTGTTTTTTGGCACATGAGTCCTTAACCAATGTATTTTGGTGCACAATTGGTCCTTATTTGATAAAAAAGACAAAAATACCTTTATGTTTAATTAAAGAAAATTACAATTGGATTTCTAACATTTGCAAAATATGCAAATAAGTCCGATACATTTATTAAATAATATTTAATTTAGCATATTAAATATATCATTATAGTCGCGTTAATTAAATTTTTTATAAGAAAATGTAAAATTGTAAAAGGTTATTGCGCTTTAGGTATATGTAATTGCTATGTGATGTGAAAAATTTGAATAAAACTTAAGTTAAGCAAATAACAAAATAGCGTATATAATTTATGACATTTATTATATTTTTTTAACATAAAAATACTAACAAAAATTAATTTACACATTATGTGTTCTTTATTTTTGAATGATAACAAAACAGTAACTTAAAATATGAAGAATACAATTTGAATTCTAATATTTGTAGTTAATAAAAGAAGGGAAAATTTGGGGCCGGTCACTGTTAACGCCATAGTGGGTTGAAAAGTCATATGTTATAATCTTAATTCAACTAAAGTCATACTTTATTACTAAAAGACCAATATACCCTCCAATTGTAAAAACTGTCATTTAAACACGTAAAAACCAACAAAATCATTTCAATGCCTGTTTACAAACTCCTTCATTTACTTTTAATAATTTTCATCTTCTTCTTGTGTTTGATTCTTCTTACCATAACCTGTAACCGCATACAAACAATTCGAAAGCTGATATTTCAATGGCGAACATATTGTTTTATTTATTTATTTTTGTATAAAGTAACCATTTTCGGTTAAAAATAATCATGAAAATATTGAGATATTGTTCCAATTGAAACATATGCAATGCAGTTAATAAAATGGAGTTTGGATAAACTGATTCAACTAGTTTTTGATAATGTAGTTGTTGTGAGTTAGGATTTTATGTTAGAACATGTAAAATGCTTGATAATCGCTTTCAATATATGATACTGCTTTCTAATCATAGTGAAATTTGCTGATTTTTTTTTCTCTGCTTTTAATGATAGTGAGCGCTTATTCTTTCTTCATCTTGGCATTGCTCAAGTATGTGTTTGCTTGCTTTTAAGGGACTCGAGATATCTTGGAAGAGCTTTAATTTGCAAAGAAAAATGATGTACATTAATCTGTGATATCTTGCTTTTAGAGGATTTGTGATACTGTTTTGAAAAAAAAATTAAAGATTGTTAAACCTATGATTCTTGTAGTGAACCTTTATGATTCTTGTAGTAATAATGAAAACTAGGATCTGATCAATCAAGAACTGGGAGTGTTAATGAAAAAGGATCAAGTTCAAAAGATGTTCAACAAGAGAAAGATGAATGGTGGCTTCAATAAAGATATATTTATCCGTGATACTGTTTTAGAGGATTTGTGATACTGTTTTGAAAAAAAAAATTAAAGATTGTTAAACATATGATTCTTGTAGTGAACTTTTATGATTCTTGTAATAATAATGAAGAACTAGGATCTGATCAATCAAGAATTGGGAGTGTTAATGAAAAGGATCAAGTTCAAAAGATGTTCAACAAGAGAAAGATGAATGGTGGCTTCAATAAAGATATATTTATCCGTGATAATCTTTTTTAGAGGATTTGTGATCTTGTTTTGAAAAAAAATTAAAGATTGTCATTTTAAGCTAAAGAGACGATTTCAAACGGGTTAAATCTATTATAGGCGTTGTTAAGCGATCGGTCTTGACCGCCTCTCGTCGAGACCATTCCGAAACATATTATAATAAAAATTTTGAGCACGTGTGCAAATTCTATGTTCATTTCTATTATGATATTATTTTTTGTGATCTTGTTTTGCATAATACAATGATCAAACAACACACATGACTATGATATCATGCTTTTATCTTTGATATTGTATTATGCAACACAATATAATGGATTAGAACATGGATTAAAACAAGATAAAAATTACTAATGCACATTACCTAAACAAAACAAAGATCATAGATTAAAATACTATCATAGACAAAACTAAGACATTCAAACAAGATTATCACGCGGGTTCAAGCCTTGGCATAATTAGACAAAGATCAAAGAATAAAAGCACGGTATCATAAATAAAACTCATTCCACATAGAATAAAACAATTATCATGGATTAAAATAGTATCAAAATATACTAATGCACATTACCTAAATAAAACAAGATTATCATAGATTAAAACTAAGACATTCAAACAAAGATCATAGGATTAATACATATGCCTACATAGTTTTAGATGACTTCCCTTTAACTTGAGAATGATTGGTAGTTCTTCTTTCTTCATTTTAGCATTGCTCAAAGTATGTGTTTGCTTTTAAAGGACTCGAGATACCTTGGAAGAGCTTTAATTTGCAAAGAAAAGGATGTACATTTATCCGTGATCTTGCTTTTAAAGAATTTGTGATACTCTTGTTTGAAAAAAAAAATAAAGATTGACATTTTAAGCTAAAGAGATTACTTCAAACGGGTAAAATCCATCATAGGCGTTAAAGCGGCCGACCTGGTCTTGACCGTCTCGTCGAGACCATTCCGAAAACATATTATAATAAAATTAAAGCACGTGTGCAAATTCTATAATCATTTCTATTGTGATCTTGTTTTTGTGATCTTCGTTTTATATAATACAAGATCAAACAACACACATGACTATGATATCATGCTTTTATCTTTGATCTTTGTTTAATTAGTCATATGTTTTGTTTGATACTTTATTATGTAAAACAAGATCATAGATTAAAATATGGATTAAAACAAATATCAATTTATATGAATGCATATTACCTAAACAAAACATTATCATGGATTAAAACTAAGACATTCAAACAAGATCACTTATTCAAACCTTGCCATAATTAAACAATATCAAAGATCACATAGAAGTATCACAGATAAAACAAGATTATCATGGATTAAAACGGTATCAAAATATACTAATTACCTAAACAAAACAATATCATGGATTAAAACAATATCATAGATTAAAACTAAGACATTCAAACAATATCACAGTTCAAACATTGCTATAATCAAACAAGATCACATGATTAAAACACTATCATGGATTAAAACGATATCAAAATATACTAATTACCAAACAAAACAAAGATCATGGATTAAAACAAAGATTATAGATTAAAACTAAGACATTCAAACAATATCACAGTTTCAAACATTGCCATAATTAAACAAGATTATCAATCATCACACACATATATATATATATATATTCAAACAGTATCACAGAATTAAAACAGTATCATGGATTAAAACATGTTTCAAATGATAGTGAAATATTATGACAAAGTTTCAATCTATTAAACCTTGCCATAATTAAACAAGATCATAGATTAAAACTAAGGCATTAAAACAATTATCATAGATTAAAACTAAGACATTCAAATATTAGATGATGGAACATTCAAGCTCCTATTTACAACAATTCTATGTCCATTCATATTGTGATCTTCAATATAGTATCAAATAAAATACCATGACTAAACATTAGATGATGGAACATTCAATCTCCTATTTACAAAGAATTAGATGGTGGAGCATTCAAGCTCCTATTTACATAAGATAGTAGAGTATTCAAGCTCATATTTACAAAGATGCAAGTTCATATATACAACATTGTATGCTCATTTCATTAGATACTCGCTTTGTTTTAATACAATATCAACTTGCTATTCTATATTGGTCACCCTCTCTTGCAAAAGACGGATAGATTAATGCTAACTGTTAAGACATTAAGAATAGAATAGAGTACAACCACGTAAGATGAAGAAATAAAAAGCATACAAACCAAAGATAAGGATTCAAACACTGTGACTAAAGTCCATAAAACGTTATTTTTTTAGTTTCACAGCTAACATAACAAAATCTTCACCAAGAAAAGTGCCTAAAAAGTGACATTGTGCCTTAGAAGCACTCGCCGGAGGTCGCCGGGAGGTGGAGGCGTCTTGGAGGTGGCCGAGGTTGTCGCCGGAGGTGGAGGCGTCTTGGAGGTAGCCGGAGGTTGTCGCCGGAGGTGGCCGGAGGTTGTCATGGGAGGTGGAGGAGGTTTGTGGAGTTGAAGATTGTGTCATAAAAATCAAAATTTTGGAAAATAAAAATATTGATTGAGCAATCAAATTTTAAAAAAGTTTGACCTAACAAACAAGTTATTTTTTGCTTTTCCCATAAAAGAATAGTTAAATAAAAATAATTGAGCAAACAAAGTTAAAGTAAAATTAAAGTTTAAGTTTTAAATAATATGATTACTTAATTATAATAAAATAATTTTAATTAACACATTTGTTAATAATTATGAGCTTTAATTTTAGTTATTTTATAATAGTTCATAAAATATACAAAATAATTTAGTATATTATCTTTTGTTAGTTTCTTTTAATTATTTTTATAAGAAATAAAAGTATCGGACCCATTTGCACTTTTTGCAAATATTAGGAATCTAAATAAAAATATCAAATAAGGATCAATTGCACACCAAAACACATAGGTTAGGGACTTCTATGCTAAAAAATAAAAGTTATGGACCATTTTCACACTAAGAGCAAATGTTAGAAACCATTTGCACCAATTCTCCTAATATCATAGCAGGAAAATGTTTTATTGCATGTTTAGTAAAATTTAAAATAATTTTTTTTTAAAATTCATTTTCAACCACATAATCATGAGACCCACAATTTTTATCAATTTTTTAACCATACATTTCATCAACTTTTATCAAAATCCTTTAAAAAAAACTACTTTTAAACTCCATCAAACACATACTTAAGCTCAAGTTTTAGATATTCATGAAATTGAATGTGTAGGCTATTGATATAAAAAATGAACTCAACCAATATGGGAGGGAGTGTGAAAGAGGTGCTAGGGAAGAGAATGGGAAATATATATATATATATATATATATCAACAGAGTTAGATGGATTTCAAATGGCACTTCCCGCTTTGAAGCGTTCACTGCTGCATCACGAGTCCCACCTGCAACCGACTAGTCTTCTGAGTCAGCCACTCAAGTTACTACTTGTCGGCTCAATTGGTGCACTCTCAAGAAACTATCCAGCAGATGATTGGAGTTATTAATAATTTTATTGCTATGTGAAATTCCAAATTCTCCGACGAAGTCCCACTACAGACTGTGATACTGCTTGATGAGAAAGAAGATGACGACGACGAAGGCGAAGAAGATTTAATTGATCCTTAGGCTGCTTTTTGTATATAAATTTATGTTAATTTAATTTTTTTTGGGTATTCAAACATTTATGTCGATTAATTTAATATTATTTTTATTTTTGTTATCGTTGTTGTTATTATTATTATTTATTTTTATTAATATAATACATAATTTAAAAAAATGAAAAAAAGCATTTGAGACGATATGGCAACGACATAGCGTCGCTAAAGAATACGACAACTGGCGATAACAAGTCATCGGTATTTGTAACGACAATGACGTCGCAGCTTCAAACATGTAGTAAGATAGGTCGCAGGGGTGGAGCTAAGGGGGTCTTGGGGGATAGCTGGACCCCCACCCCCAACTTTCTGGGACAATTTTTTAATTTGTTTATTTTTTAATTTATTAAAAATAATTTAATAGCAGAAAACTTTGACGCAATATGAATTTAATTGAAGTTAGTTGGACCAATTGGCCAAATATGAATTTAATGGAAGGCAGTTGGACCTATTAGCGAAATATCAATTTAATAGAAGGCAATTGAACTCATTGATCTAATAAAATTAATAGTACAAAATTACAAATGATTAGCGACTCCATCGGACCACTACTCTACTAAATTTTTAAACTCAATTCTAAATTTTACCATAAAATCTTCAATTGATATTCGCAAAAACCCTTGCACTAGGTTAGCGACTTCACCGGACCACCACTCACCACGGGCCAACTGCACTTCTTGGTGATTGCCAGACCAACGGATCGGACTACTAGCAGTGAGTGAGTTTGTTCATCTGTCTGTATATAGTATATAAATAAAATAATTTATATTTTTAGTTTTTGTTTTTGTTTTTGTATCGACTATACAATTATACCTTTTTTTTATTGTGTGTGGTATGGTTTCTCAGCAAATCAATATTGTGAATTCAGTAAATTGTGACTGATAGTGTTCTTCCAATTGCTATTGCTACGGCAAAGATGATATTTTTTATAATGATTTATGTTAAGAATCGATTACGTAATCGAATAAATAGATGATAAATGATTGAATGATAACTTGATTGTGTATATTGAGAATGATATATTTGACAAGATTGATGATAAAGTAATTATACAACATTATCAAAATATGAAAACTCGTAAAGAACACTTGTACTAAGGTATAAAAAAAAATCCATCATTATTATGATGTTTCAAATTTTTTTGTATATTAATTTGAAGATCCCCTAACTTAAAATGTCTAGCCTCACTATTAAGATCGTCGCTACAAAGAGTGAATCACGAACTCCATGACGATTATAGCGACAACATTGTCATCGCCATTATTGCTAAGGCTATAGGGACGGGCGTTTTGTCGTTGCAATAAACCAGTATCTTCGAAGCTATTACGACGACCAATAGGGACGACTTTGTCGTTGATGTATATTTACATAGACAATAGCTTACGTTATAGTGACGACATATATAGTCGCTATAGGACCAATTTCTTGTAGTGCTCACTACGATGACGTTTGTTCTCCCCAAGTTTCGCACTACTAATTTGGAATATTTAGGATTTGTTTGAAAACAATTAAAAATTACAAAAAAACTGAAGTCAAAGTCAGTAATTAATTTTAACTACACATTTCATGAGACCCACAATTTTTTATAACTTTTCAACCACACATTTCATCAATTTTTACAAAAAAAATATGATTTTAACCAAAATCAAACACATCTTTAATTTAATGTGAACACTATGCTAATGATCGAGAAGTACGCTACTTAATTTTAATTTTAATTTTTGTTATTTAGGGGTTAGAGCATATATGCATCTTGTGACATTAATTATAGATAAGTTTCATTGGCATTATAAGCTGGAGTCAAACTACAATTGTATTTTAGGGTAGGCTAAAAATTAGAGGTAGGGTACTGGAGTAGGCTAAGTTTTTTTTTTTTTTTTTTTTTTTTTCTGAGTCAATAATTTGAAATGCACAATAAATTAGGCCAATTTTATGAATTAAAAGAACAAAAATATTTTTTTTTTACCTAATTTTACAAGGCTATAGCTCAATTTGTTAACACTATGGTCCGTCCCTGATTTTAAGTGGAGAGATTTTAGGAAGGATATAAGGCCAGAATTCTAACATATCAAAAAAAAAAAAAAAAAAAAAAAAAAAAACTAGATCATATTTTCATGATATATAAAAATCACGATCAGAAAGAGTTTTCTCCATCATTGAAAGAAATATATATATATATATATATATATATATATATATATATATATATATATATATATATATATATATATATACGTCCGTATGTCTCTACGTCTTCAATTTTTTCTCAAACGAAACCCTCCCTAAAATGATCTTCTTCTTACTCTACTCACTACCTCAATCTTAAAATTATAACCACCGCAACTCAGATCGTCATTATCGCTCATCAAGACTTCATCATAAACAAAGGGGTTCCAATCTCAGTGACTCATTCTTATAACTTTTACGGATTCCACCGTGGAAAATTATTTACAAATCACAAGAGATTATGGGTAGCAACACCCTTAATTATGGCCAGAACATAATAATTAGTTGATTGACTTGTTCATAAAATTAAGGATGTGTTTGATTTTAACTAAAATCAGAATTTTTAAAAAATTAATAAAAATTAATGAAATGTGTTGTTGAAAAGTATAATTTCCAAACTAGTGTAGTGTAATTTTTCACAAGAATAATATCGTTGAATAAAAAGAAGGCCACAATGATATTTAGAAGTAACAAAACGGATTCATGGACTTCGTTAGCTAGTATTTGCTACGAAAAGTGTACATAGTTCATCTATGCCTCTCACGTCAATTTTTTTCCATTGTAAAATCGACCACTAATAATCATATCAATGATGCAGATATTTGTCTTTCAGTGACTAACTATTGAACCACAGACCATACTGATCAAATGGCTTAGAGAAGAACAACTGCAGATATTTGTATTAAAATTTTTGGACAGAGTCATTCTTGTACAGTATAATATTCTTCATTCTTCTTTACAAGACTAAAAAAATAAAAGTCAAAAGATTGTAACAAAAGATAAATAAACAAGTCCATATACTTTTCCACATGAATTTTTATTCATCTATTCCCATTTGCACTTGAGCTGGTGAGTGTGCAAGAAACTGTATGTCATCACCAAGCTTCCATCCATTCTTTTAAGAACAAAATTTTCAACCAAAGCATAGCAACCAAACTCTTTCCACCCCAATTTTCTCTGAATTCTTCGACTCTGTTAATCTTTGCTTTCTGGTTTTCCCCGCGCCTTGCCATCCAACCCTCTTTTGTTCCCATTGTTGGCGGAATTTCTGTGTAAGTGACCCAAAGCAATAAAAATCAAGAACCGAGAATCTGGAAATGAAGAATATAAACCGAGGCAAGAGTTGAACTCTTTGTCCTTAAGTCAAAATTGTCCCAAGACAGTGCTTTCGGTCTTTGGCAAATGACTCCCAAGATACAACGGTTTTCGCTTGAGTTTTGTAGCACTACAAAAAAACTCAAGTACAATGAACCAAAAAGGTTTTGTACTCCAAGGGATGAATGAAAATGGAAAACCAGATTTTGTGCAACTTAAATGCAATAAATTGGTTCAAAAGATGATGAAAATGAGTTCTTTGTGTTTGCTTATCTTTTTGTATCAATTCTCTGTCAAAATGGACGTCCACAGGTCCTATTTAACACTGAAGATCGGTTGAAAAACGAAAAGAATGAACCAAAACGTGCAACCCTTCAAAAGGACATGTCATTCCGCAAGAACCTATGCGATCGCATGGTTTAACCAAGCTGCGATCGCATAGCACAAAAATAGAACAAGACTTCGTCGGATTAACCATGCGATCGCAAGGCTTTGCCACCGAGATCGCATGGAAGGACCAAAATACATTCTCGCTAAAATTTTAGCCATATTGCGATCGCAGTTTACATACCATGCGCGATCGCATAGGTCAAACCTTGACACCGATTTTGTCATTTTCGTAATTTATCATTCATTCGATATTGGTTTCGAGATGCCAAATATACCATTTAAATATGCGAGATAAATCTGAATTTTTTTTCCGGGGCGTTGCCCAGAGCCCCCACGAGTAGCGCCCCCTCGACCCCGCGACCGACCGGGCGGTCGATCCCGTCTGGGCGTTGCCCCAAGCGTCTTGTCAAGTGGCAAACAAATTTGCCTAAACGGATTGGGTCGGGTCTTGTATATTTGGCCAAGTTGACACGGAGTCACTTAGTTAATTTCTCGACATTTTAAACCAATTTCCAACACCCATATCATTCGTTGAACTATTTCCATTCTCAACCCAATGCTTGTTTCCGCGCCATTGTGGAAATTTTTAAACCACATCACCCCATCGACAACGTTGTTCTCATTCCACACAGCTTTGTTTCCTTCAACAAAAACCTCTTCATTTTCGACAGGAACATCAATTAGGACAGAATTTCCTTGATTCTCATTCTTGCAAGTAAAAATCTGCTCCCATCTTTGTTCAAGCGTCATCTCGTAATATACTGATCTTTTCACCTGATCTTTCAGCTTTCCTTCTTTGATAAACATGAAGGGACAGTACCACTTCCCCACAGTAACAGCTTCAGAACTCTTACATGATAAAGGGAAGTTAAATTCTGGAAGATGAGAACGAAGGTTGGAGTTGAGACCTAGTCCTTCGTCTAATTTGAAGTGTTTTGGAGTATTGGTGTACATTGACCATCCTTTTGTTCTGAAGAAAGAAGGAGGAAAACCATCAGGTTCGACAGATTTTGCAAAGAAGTAACCCCTACTGGTGCATGGAGTTTCATATGGACATATCTCAATTTGCTGATAAATGTTGCTGGGATCCAATTGCCTCGGTTTTAAATCTTTAACGCAGCGACAGAAACAGCAGGTCGACATGTCTTCTTCCCTCGAGCAAGTGAACGCTTCCCTGAAAAGAGAATTTGACAAAATTTGGGCAAATCCCACAAAAATACTCCAAATGGTTTCTAAGATCATAAGATAATGTTCAATACTAAAATGTTTAGGGGCCAGATGTCTCTATCTGACTAACAGCTAAGTTTAGTGTTGCACGCCATGTATGGAAACCTAGTATTTTAACACGTGCAAATCATCAATCTTGTGTGTTCTGTAAAGTTGGGTGCACTTTTTGGTCTGAAATGTTGCTGGGACTGATAATCTGTTCGAAACAACCTCATACAAGTGTTGTTAATAAATATACGTTTTATTTATGTATTAAGGGTAGAAGTATTAATGGTAGAATAGTCTTTCCAGCTTAACCTATATATATATTTATTTGTAATTGGATTTTTAATTATTCAATTACATTTTTAATAATGCATACGGAACCCTATCTTCCTCTCTTATTTTCTCTCTTTTCTTTTTTGATTCATCTTATTCTTTTGTTTCCAATTGTTTTGTTTATATTATTTAACAAGTGTTTCCTCCATGAACAATTGAAACAATTAAATTCAAAACAGCACAGCTTGTACAAGTGCATCAAGCAAACTATAAGCTTATAAGAACTGAGAGGTTATACACATACCCTTTATGCTTCCCATGTCGATTAATGGCATAGTAGCGATTCAAAGACACTGGTTGATTGAGAACCGGAATCAAGTATACTGGGTGAAGAGAAACATTGGTGTGCTCACTCGAACCTGATTCATAGCGGACAGTCAGTTCCTTGTTCTGAGGGAAAGGCAGGTTCATGAGAGTTCGATTCTTGCACAATCCAAAACAAGAGTAAGTCTCAGATTCTTCATCTTGGATTATTATCAAACCGACCGTTAGGGAGGTTTTTTCACCCCCACTGGCCCAAAATACTCATTTACGTCTGTCTTCAAATTCCAGAATCCATCCTCACAACAAATTCCAATCCTCAACCCATCTATCATCTCAAATCTCTCAAATCTCTACCAATGCGAAATCTGCTCTCTCTCCTCAACGGATCCCCTCTACAAATCTCTAATCTGTCCTCAAATCTCCAATGTGTCGGTCAATTTGGACTGATCAACGAGTGTGCTTGAATTTGGAGAAAATTGGGGATAACCGGACTGTAAAGGAACCCTTCCTCGGCAGGAATCTGACATTAAGAAACAAGAGTATTAGCCGCGCGTCTTCGTGTTCCGAGTGGTATGTTTACGTTTATTGGTTTACTAAATTAACATATATCACCATGCTTGGATGAATTCTCTGTGTATTTCTAAATTAGGTTGATATAGATATTTAATTTCAGTCTTATACACCGAATTAGACGGCGATTGTGAAAATACATTATTGAAAAATTGGTTTTCCACACGATTAGGTAAGATTGTTTGCACAGGTTCGGGTCTGTCTTCAGCAATTCGAAAAAACACCCATATACCTGCATTGTAGTTAAGGCTGGAATATTCAGAATCAGGAACATTTTCTATATTATATGAATAAACTGCACGATACACATCAGCAAATAGCTTGTTTAATCCATAATCTATAATAAGGTGTAAATTATTTGCAATAATTTGAGATGATTATGGAAGCTAAAGAGTTCACAATTATGAAACTGATTACTATAGTTAGTTTATCAATTGTTTCCAGTGCATTAAGACATGATGCAGTCCAACACAGCGTCCTACAAAATGGCAATGGATATTGATTTATTCATGACCACAAATGCTTAGAATTCAACCCTCAAAGATAAGGGTTCTCATTACTCCTCTCTAGTGAAAGTGTATATTTTTTAAAGATGAAAGTAAATTATTTGCAATAATTTGAGATGATTATGGAAGCTAAAGAGTTCACAATTATGAAACTGATTACTATAGTTAGTTTATCAATTGTTTCCAGTCATTAAGACATGGTGCAGTCCAACACAGCGTCCTACAAAATGGCAATGGATATTGGTTTATTCATGACCACAAATGCTTAGAATTCAACCCTCAAAGATAAGGGTTCTCATTACTCCTCTCTAGTGAAAGTGTATATTTTTTAATTTCACTGATTTCAATATGCATTTACCACGTCATGAACCTTTAGTGGTTAAAAGAGCTATAAATCATTTTCTACAGGTATGCTCTTGCTATTCTAGTAATCCCAGATATGCCAAATCTTTAGGCATGACTATCTTTTCTGTATGCATTAAGACTCATTACATTGTTGACCTTCTGATTTGTCATGTCCTTCTCATTTCTTATTTAGCTGCTAGACAATAAATGAATCTTCTACAAAATGCACTTAGAAACATGTACAAGATTATCTTCCTGTAATTTTGGCTGCCTCATTATGATTGTTTTACATGAGAGTCTCCTAATTGAATCGTCTTTCATTACTTCATATTTCATTTTTTTTGTGCTAGGTTGAGGCCCTACAATTCTTCCATTGCTGTTTTGTGCATTTGATTTGTCCACAGAAACATTTGAATCAGATACCAAAGGTGATAAATTCATTATTATTTAAATGTGTGCTTCATTTTCATGATTAAGATTTGGATATTTTTGGTGATGATTTGTTTCGATTCTCTTAAATTATTTTATCCATTTTACTTCATATTTCATTTTTTTCCCTAGGTTGAATAAAGAACTCTTACGTTGGTGTTTTGTGCATTTGATTTGTCCACAGAATTAATTGAATCAGATACCAAAGGTGACAAATTCATTATTATTTAAATATGTGACTCATCTTCATGATTAAGATTTGGATATTTTTTGTATTAATTTTCACTTTCTTGTGTTCACTTTTGATGAATAGTTTATGTGAAGGATTAAGCGTTTGTGATACTTTAATATATTTTCTCTTTAATTTGTTCTTCAATATATTTCAATTATAGTTAGTGTATTGTAGGCTTAATCCTTCAGATATGGTATCTCGCTTCACTAAAGTTTATTCCCGTCGTACAAAGTCGATTGTGGGTTTAACAAAACCTTTATCAAATGATGTGCATACAAATAAAGATGATGGGACTATAGACCATGCACATACTCGTTGCCAACACTTGGGTATCATATTTATATACTATTTCTAAACTTATATTACCAAATATCTATACATTACATTTTTTAATATTATTATTATGTATGATTTTATCATGTAGGTCCTTCTTGCAACCACTTCGGTATGTTCTACACACGTTGTAAAGAAAGAAATTATGTTAGACAAATCGAAGTAGTAGTGCCGCCATCAGTTCATGTGAATGATACTGAAATATGTGAATCTCATTCAAGACGTACAATTCGTCAAAGACGCACATCATTCAATTCTCTTGTCATTCTGTTTAGTAATATTTGCAGTAGCAGCAGGCCAAATCCATGCAGATCACTACATCATGCACATGTAAATAGAGGAATGCGTGCAGTTCGTTTAAGCCATACTTCTTTCTCTTCTTTTATCATGCCTATTACAAGACATGCACGTGTACATTCACCAAATAATCTTAATGAAAGACGTGCTAGACAGGCTATTGATACTGCAAGACGTAGAAATGCTCGTGCACAGCAATCAAATACGCAACGAGCAGATGTAAGAGCTTTAGATTGTGCTCTACAAAGACAAGCACGTGCTGCACAAACTAGACAGCAACGAGCAAATGCTCTTGCTATAGATAATGTGCGTCGAAAATGTTTATGTGAAGGACAGACGAGTGAGCCTCGATCAAGGGAACAAGGTTTACATACTATTCCCATCGATGACAATATGTCGAATCATCCATTAACACTCTCTACTGCACAATGTTTTCGAAAATCTTGTGGAGAACTTATGTGGGTTAGTTGCTCATTATGTCGTACATCATTTCCAGAGATTAAAAGTTCAGAAATATGTACCCATTGTTCAGGAGAGATCCGACGTGGATTGAACCCCCTTAAGTTCAGTGCAGACAATTTAATGGATCCTGGCGTTGTTCCTATTGAGTTATCACGACTGACCAATTTAGAGCAAATTCTTATTGCTCGCGTACACTCGATGATGTCTGTATATCGTGTCAAAGGCCAACAATACAAATACAGTGGTAATGTGATAAACTTTGCTCAAGATGTGAACTCAATAGCTACTATTTTGCCGTTTAAACCGGGTGATTTATCTGCGATATTGATTGTGAATAGAACTGGAATTTCGCGTACGTCGTGAATATGTTCGACAAGCATTGGTTTGGCTAAAACAAAATCATCTCTATTATCGAGACATAACCATTGACGAGTGCTCTTTGGATACATTACCACATGATGGAATACCTGAAGATATTCCACATGCTCGTGAAGATAGTGTTCATAATTCAAATACAAATCAACCGGCAGATGTTGTGGAAGATGACATAGATGGGCCTCCTGAGATTGTTAACCAAAATGTTCACATTGATGAGTTTCACGCTGTTGGGACTATTTCTGTAGGGCCTCAACCTAATCAACATGCATGTATACATAGGGCGTTACATGTAGCCGATGCTGATCATACTATTGCTTAAATGCATTTGACAAATAAAGTTATTGATGAGTTTTCAACACCGGGATATATTTCATTGGTTTTTCCAGCATTAATTCCATATGAAAATGCAGATTATAGACAAGCTCGTCCAAGGAAGTTGAGTCCTTCAGAATACTTTCAGTATTTGATGAAATATGTTGATGGACGTTTTGCTCGAGATCCACGATTTCGATATTTTGCTTGGAATTCTATCTCAAGATGTCGTGCTCTTGCTTTAGGTGATGTGTATGTGAAGAAAAATCCTACTGATGCTGAGTTATCTATACAAGATATTCAGTATATGGTTGCTTCTGGTGACAAACAACTTGCTACTCGTATTTCTTATTATGCGAAGTCAATTCGAGGTACATGTGCTTACTGGTACACAAGATTGAAAGAGTTAACTGCAATGGTAAAACAATTAGGGGCTCCTACAATCTTTTTTACACTAAGTGTCGCTGACTTGCAATGGCCAAAATTGTATGACCTGTTGGATCTTTCAAATATCCTTAACAGTTTGTCAGAAATTGATTTAAGGAAAAGACGAGCGAAGTTGCTTAATGATAACCCTTGTGTTGTTGCATGGTTCTTTCAAGCAAGAATTGATCTTTTCTTTAAACATTTTTTAATAAATGAGTTTGGCGTGATTCATTTTTGGTATCGATTTGAATGGCAACATCGAGGAAGTGGCCATGTTCATGGATTTTTGTGGATTAAATATGCTCCAGATGTTAATCGTATAACAGCAAGTGATGATGACATGAAAAGAATTATCAAATATTTTGATCGACTTGTTTGTACTGATAACCCAGATGTTACGATCTCTATCCATCTGCAAAAATACCCATGCGCTTGCGTTTTGTCAGTAGACGATGATCTTGATACAGATGATAATGATTATGCATATTTAGTGAATTGGGTCATGCGACATTCTAAATGCGGAACTTATTGTATGCATTTACATAAAACAACAAAGCAGATGTTGTGTAGGTTTAGGTACCCTTTTGATGTTGTCGAACATTCTTCAATTATTGAAGATCCTCCTAACAGTCATATGTTTCGGTTCTTAGGGCATCGAAATGATCCATTGGTGTGTTCTCATAATAGGAAAGTCCTTCAGACTTGGCGAGCAAACATTGATTGGTCACCAGTTCTTTCAGTTCAGTCAGTGATACATTACATTGCCAAGTATGCTTCTAAAGTTGAACCTGCTTCGAAAACATTTACAGAGACTTTGCGACAAATTGTAGATGATATTCGTCGACCATGTCCAACAACAAGATCTGCAATCAAACGCTTGTTGATTAAAAGTGTTTCGAAAAGATATATCTGCTCAAGAAGTTTGTCACTTGCTTATGGTTTATCCTCTTATAAAGTCATCACGAAAGTTTGTACTTTTAAATGTCAGTGAGAAAAATATGTTTTCATCAACTGTATGGCAAAGCCGTGGTGCAAATGGTGAAGATGTTGTGGGAACATATCCAAGTTTTGTGATTCGATACATGTCCCGTCCTTCTGATTACGAAGATTTGTCCCTCCTTCAGATGGCTAAGAAACACTACTTTAGCAAAAATCTTTGGCACAAATCCAAAGTTGAATCTATTGTACATATCGTTCCAGAAATTGAAGGTAGTGAAGTTGTTCAAAACGGGGAAAACTGAGAATTATATTGTCGTCAACAAGTTTTACTTCATTACCATTACCGCAGTTTAGTCGAAGCAAAAGGTGAGTTTGAGACGTGGGCTATGCGATATGTCAACTTAGGAATTGCCATGATTGATACTGTTCATACTACTGATTTGGTTAATGATGAATTTGAGGAAGACGAAGATACATATCTAGAAGTTGAAGGGATACCTCGTGAAGAATGGATGCTCGCAGCATCAATGAGGCCCTTATGTGATTATGGGATAGATGTTGAATTGGGATTTAGAGATTTTGACACTACACACAATTGGGCAGAAGGTTTATATCGATATCCGAACATTGATATAGAAAGGAAATTTATCTAATGTCATTTGGGTGTTGCAGAAGATTCTAATAGTGAGTTGGTAAACAATAATGTGGTTGTTCCACTTACTGATTTATCAGCTCAACAACAGATGGCCCATGATTTAATATTAACCTCTCTTCGTGAACAAATACCTATCCATATAATTATTTTTGGTGGAGCAGGCACCGGGAAGTCCACTCTCATTAATGCAATTGTGCACTCTGCATTTAATTTATTTCATTCCAACAAAGCAGTTTGGATCATGGCTCCAACTGGATTAGTTAGAAAATAGGTGGAAAAATGTAGCTATCAAATTTATTAGTCGAAAAATAAGTGGAAAAAAGACTTTTTCTATAGAAAAATGCTTGCAATCAAACGCACTCTTAGTTTTTCTAACAGAATAAAACATGTATAGTAGTTTTATAAACGTAATATAAAATATACGTAGTACACTAGTATGTAAAATATTATATTTTATGACAGAATATAATATGCAACAATGGAACAGATTTCGTCTTAAGATTGTTGGTAAAATTAGTGTATTATTTATATGTCCAATTCAAATTATAAAAAAAAAAATTTATACATGAAAACTCAATTATTGTAAATGACTGCATGTAAAAAAGAATATAACATGCAAGAAATTTCATCTTAAGATTATTGGTAAAATTGGTGCATAATATATATTCTGACAATTTAATCACGTGCATGTAAAACCAACAAAATGACGACTTACAAAAATATCGAGAAATGAAGAATTAAATTTGGTCTAGACAAGAGTTTGACACTTTTTTCTTAATATGAAATTGTCCTGCACAGATGCTTACAGTTTCTCGACACACGTCTCCCAAGATACAATGACCATTTCTCGTAATAGTAACACTCTAAATTACGAACAACTAACCGAATAGCATTTTGTTCTCTCTTTAAAATGAAAATTGGCTTGAACTTAATGCAAAAATTATTTCTAAACTCAAATGATTTGTGCAAAAGTGCATTGGACATTTTGTTTAAAGTGAAGTGATTTAATTTGCAATTATAAGTGGTCTATTTATAATATCTGAAAAGTTGTGTCTCAAAAGACACATCTAAAAAGGCACGTCTAAAAGACATTTCTTGTTGAAAATCACATGTCCAAAAGACTTTTCAACAAGGCATGTTTCTAAGAAGAAAAGATGTGACTGTTAAAAAATGACATATCCAAAAAGACACGATTTTTCATCCAAACAAATTCTAGAATATTCTGCAATATTCTAATCCTATTTTTCAACAATATTCGTATATTTAAGCGATTCACTTTGGGACTTAATTTCTTATTCACCAAAAATTGGTGTGAGCAACTAAATATACTATGTTAATTTACTCGTGTAATAGAATACATTTGATCTTACAATTCTCGTACTTAACTAACGAGTCTCATTTAAATAATAAGTCAAAATTGATCAAACTAATATTCCTAAACAAATTTTCAACAAATATAAGTTGTCACTATATACTAGATATATTTGAGAATGGTGAACCACGTCTCTTTTTAATAAAAAAATAGACCACAAAAAAAATTTAATTTTTACATTGATAATTCTAGTCTATGTAGGGAATAGTGTTCTTTTACGGCAGCCATTTTTGTCCTAAATTATTCAACTCCATTAGTCGACCGCCAACTCCATCTACTTAGGACTAAAAGTTGAATTGAATAGTCTGTCCATGCAATTCAAGACAAACCTATTAGCTTCCTGGAAAGTAAGCACTGGATTGATATTGGGCTGCGAGCCTGCGATTTTTGTTTTCTGCACAAGTTTTAGCTACAAATTTTGACTGACATGACTAGCGAAAATACTATTCTTTTCACATTAATTCGTGTTTTTTCTCTTTTTTTTTTTGCATTGTTTTAAGTATTTGATAAATTTTTTTAAAAATTGAATAACAAGTACTGTCTAACAAGAATTTTAATATTTTGACACTAATTAATCCCTCAAATAATCTTGAATTAACTAGTAGATCAACAAGGCATAAACCCAACTCATTAACAAACGAGTTGGGAGTTGGGGTAGCCCGTGCACAATTCATACCAGTTCTACATTCCATTCTACTATTATTCTCTCGTCACTTATTGAAATTTTTTTTACTTGACCAATCGTCACTTAATTCTTTATAACTGTAATTTTCTCAACATACTCAACAAAGCACTACTCTTAAATTAATACTAACCCTACTTAAATTCACAGGAAATTGGTAGTTTAATTAATTCATTTTACATGTTTTAAATTGTAATCCTATATTATAATGAGACTAATATTATAATGTAGTCAAATGAAAAATCCCATTCGGTTCAACAAAAGCAACAGAAAATTCATCATTCTCAATTCATTATTCTTCCCTATCCGTCCGTCCAGTTCTTGTGTATAAATATATACCCTTTTGTATATTATAATCCCAACTCGCCACAGATCTCTATTCCATCACAATCTGCATCCCCAGAAACTATTTGAAAAAATGCCTCAATTAGTTGTATTAAACTATATACTACTGATTGCAACACAGCTGAAGTGGGCATGGGATTACCTTCTTTACCAATCCTTTTTTCAGCCTTATGGCATCGTATTACCCGAATATGTTGATGATCTTAGCGTAACCTGCTATCAAAACAGCGCAGAAACTGGAAATACAGTAGAATGTGCAGTGTGTTTATGCAAGATTGATGATGGAGATGAAATTAGGGAACTGAGTTGCAATCATCTTTTCCACAGAGTTTGCTTAGATAGGTGGCTGGGATATGGCCACGTGACGTGTCCTCTATGCCGGAACAATTTAAAGCCATCTCGACTGGCGGCAGACAGCCACCAGGAGGTTATATCAATCAACTTCTGCGCCACCAGATCAAGGGATCGCTGTACATTGTGGCTACGTTGAAGCAGAAGATATGAAACTTTATGGTAGACCATTTGTTCATTTTTTCTTCTACCCCCTTCATTCATCATTCATTCTTTCTTTCAATTTCTTACACAAATATGGCAACAGAAAATATGTATCTACTTCTTAATAATGAGAAGAGAATTCTGGAGTTCAAGTTCAAGGCTGAGCACTTGCATTCATGTCTCAAAACAATGGTGTCTCATTCGTCCTAAGTGCTATACGTTTAAAGTGATTGTTTTGTCACACATTAATAATTTTCTTTTAACTAGTGCAACGTTTATCACTTATGGCGAGAACTTTTAAATCTCAATTTTATCGCATGTAGAAGGTTTTCATTAACTTAGCACAAGTGGTGCGTTATAAAAAATTGTTATAAAAGAATAATTGAATTAAAAGATAAAAACGTTATTGAAAGTACAGCTACAACTGTCTATAATGAAGCCGCAGTTACAAATGGTCAGGTGTATGCAATCTTTGTTTTATCTAGTAGTCAAGATTTGATTTTTGGCTATGGATGTACTTTTCATATGTGTCCCATAAGAGTATCTCTAATGCATTCTATGAATTGCTATCTAATTAGCACAAATGTTAAAAGACTTTGAATCTATGTGACATTGATGTTTAATGAATAAACCTTCAAGTTCAAATTTTGTGTGTAATGCATGGATTTTTATTTAGATGTATTTTATTTTATTAAAATAAAATCTAAATTATATTTAAATATGTATATGAAATTTAAATTTACATAGGACATTTAAATTATGTCGAGTCAACATGTGTAACACAGCTTTTGAATTTAGACGGGGCACTAGACATTGTCTAGTTTTTACCTATCACGTCAGTTTGACAGAGTTCTTGATAGTTTGCATTGGAGATAATTTTTTTAGACATTGTCTATTTTGTTTATGTGGTAAATTTTTTTAAATCATCTACAGTTGCTTTGGAGATGTCTTGATTTTCTGAATTTTTTGAAATAAATGAGGGGAATATAGCAATAAGAAATGATATATATTGTGAGATAAAAAGAATTGAAAAAGTTGTCTTAAAACTTCAAAACAACAATGTATTAATTTTAGAAAAAAATTGATATGTTCCTCATGTTCAAAAAATTTAATTTCTCTCAAAATTTTGGATGATCAGAATTATAACATTATAATATCAAATAAGCAGACAAAGATATGTAAAAGAAATTCTGAAATAATTAATACACTAAAAGAAAATCTTTATACTATGTAAGCAAATCCCCTATTAGACAATGGCCTAGCAGCCACTATCACTCAACATGACAAAGTCAAATGTATGGCACAAGAGATTTGGCCACATTATTGATAAATGCCTGCAAATTTTGAGATATAGGGGTGTGTTTGATAAAGATAAAATTAAAACGTTACATTTTTTTGAACAATGTATAATTACGAATCAAAGCAGTCTGTCTTTTAATATTGGAACTCATAAATCCACCTTTGTGTTAGAATATTTGCATGCAGACCTTTGGAGTCATGCTCCTGTTATTACTTATACTGGTTTTAGATTCTACTTGTTAGTGGTTGATGATTTCTCAAGAAAGGTTTAGACTTTCCTCTTGAAATCAAAATCAAAATTCTTTTAGGTCTTCAGGGAATGGAAAACCTTCATAGAAAAATCAAACTATCAGGAAAATAAAAGTATTAAGAATTGATAATGGGTTAGAGTTATGCAATTATGATTTTGACACTCTATGTGTGGAATTTGACATTCTCACGCATATAATTGTTACCTATACTGCTCAGCAAAATAAAGTTGTTGAAAAGATAAATAGAACTACATTAGACAAGGTTAGATGTATGCTAAATAGTTTTGGAAAAAAGACGTGAAAACAACAACTTACCTCATAAACAGATATTCCTCAAGTGTCGTGAATCGCAAAACTCTAGAATTTATATAGAATGGGTACAAACCAGACTGTTCAGGTCTAAAAGTATTTATGATGGAAAATTCGATCTCAAAACCTTAATGTGTTTTTTTTTTTTTATTATTATTATGAAAATGGTATACTGTGAGTTAGAGAGATAAAAAATTTTAAAGTCATAATAAGCAAAAATATTTTTTTCAATGAAGAAGTAATGCTTTATTTGAAAATTTATATATTCGAGCTAGAGCTCTATGCTCGAATTTAAACTTTAAAATATTTCTTATTGTCACATGCCACATGTTAAATGTACCGGTAATCACTCCAAAAAAATGGGTGAATGCAATCATAGGAACATAGGATGGTGAAAAGTGCTTGGACTCGTTACTCCACACTAGCTACTTTAGCTATTATCTTAACTTTATATATATTTATCAATGTTATAAAAAGCGTAAAGCGTAGTTAGACGTAGAGACTGAACTTTAAACTTTTTGAGTCTAGGCGATGACGAAGCATGAGGCTTGCACCTCACGCTTAGATGAGCTTTTTAGTATGCATACTGAATTTTTATGGCACCAATACATTGCCGCATTGTTTTGGTCTAAAATCAAATTATTCAACTCCCTTACTCAACCGCCAATTCCATCATCATACAAGTATAGATTCTTCCAAAAATTGCATATTTAAGACAAGGGAAATTGACACAATTGTTTTTACCTTTCAAAGTTATTGTGCAAATCATCCATCGTACCTATGAAAATTTGACATTTTTTTTCCTCAAATCCACATTTGCTTGATCAAAACACCCACGTCGTCTATTGCCATCCAAAATTTCTGTTAAATGGATTCGTGAACACCACTTGTCGCACTTGATAATGCTATTTTTGGGAACAAAACTATTTTTTCATTTCTTCCAATTTCAATCTACGAAGACTCGATTTTCCCCATTTTCTTATCCACTTAGCCAATGAAATTCCACATAGCCGGCCGTTGATTGACAAAATTGTAATGAGATGATTGTAGGTACGTTCGAAAAGTGCTTTTTTCTCTTCGTTTCATTTGCAATTTTTGATTTTCTTCTTTAGTGGTGGAAGATCATGAAAGTTTCCATTTCGTGTGTCCTTATGAAATGGCCTTTTTTTTCTTCTTTTGTTATACTGATACCAAATCTCTTCCAAATGAAATGTATTGTAAATCAAGAAGATGATTATTTTTTGAATGATCAGTGCTAATGTGTGTGCAGCGTAAAGTACTAACTTTTTTTTTTGTTCAATGCATAAGTGGTGATGTTGTTCAAGAGTAAGACATGCTAATTTACCCAAGGGGTATGTTGTTCTAATTAAATCAAGTTTAAATAAGGACGTAATTTGCCAAAAATAAAATTAGTTAGGAACGTTGTGCACAATATACATTTAAAGGTATGGACATTATTCGCCAAAAAGTTACAAAAGTAGGGATGTTACAGATTGGAATATTTTACAAAACATCAATTACACAATAAAATAGGGAAGAACAGTTCAAATTCATCAAACACAGCAAAATGTCTCATTCACCATTGAAATTTGATTTTGATTTCAGCAACATTATAGCAACAATCTTACCTGAGTAGTCACAATACAACAAACCCACAAAAAAAACAAAAAAAACCAACTTCGGACAAAGTACGTCTCATTCTGCAAATGAAGCACTTGTTGTTCAAATTCATTCCTAGATCTAAGCAGTTGAAGTATTACTTCCACAGATTTTGGACATGTGGATGGGTTGGACTAGACAAAAAAGATACACCCTCTATTTTGCTGTACAAAGTAATTAACAATTTCAGAACTTAATATAAATGCACAATTATAGTCTGCTTTTAAATTATAGTAAAATATGGTCTGTTTTATGTTATTTTATATATGTATATATTTAATTTAATAATATAAAAATAAATATTTAAGACTACTGTTAGGGAAGAACATAGTTTAGATGGAAAGAAAAGGAAATTGGAGTGTTGTCGAAAATACTCTTATCAAGTGTCACGAGTAATGTTCACACGTCCGTGTAACGGAGATTTTGAATGATAATGGACGACAAGGGTGTCTTGTGCAAGCAAAAGTGAATTGAAGGGTGACTATGAATAGCATTATTCAATTGGAGTAAATAATTCATCCAATTGAGTAATGCCACGTAAGATGTCTATCGGTAGTTAACGACTATCAATAACGTTATTCAACTTTAGAAGGTAAAAAAAAAAAAAAATTATTCCAATTACCTTTTAAGACCATCTCCAATTTTTTAAACTATGTTGGAGATGCTTTAATATTATAATGTTCGTTTGCATTTCGTATAACTTGTTTTTATATTCTTTTGGAGCAAAAGTTGCACTGATAGTCTCTCCATGCAACATAGCAAGTAGCAATACCTATTAGCTTCCAGGAAATTGACCAACTGGAATAATATAATACTTTTAAGCACAATTGTTAGCAACAAATGTTGACTGACACGACTAGATTTATCATTTCCTTGTGAATATATTCCATACTGATAAATTAAATTATGTAGTATTAAATAATATTAAATAAAAAATTAAAATTATTGGAGATCAATATCATTTTGAAAACGTGCTACATGACAAATTTTGACTGACATCCGTATGGGTACATAATATATCGAGTAAAGTGAATACATTGTGACATAATTAATAAATAAATTGAAGAATACTAAATTATATCTCACTAATAAATCCTCAATACATATAGCTATTCCTACACACACATTAACATTTTTTCTAATTTTATTTACACTAATCTTATTGGTAAACCCAAGGGATCTTATGATGAACATTAATTGAGCTCGACATTGACACAACATTTTAATGATAATTTGCCAAATTTAAGTGTTTTTCGTATATTAAATAGCTTGTGGTGATCTCAATAAAAAAAAATGAAAAACTCGTACTTCAATTTAATTTTTTTGCTATATATTAAAACTTTAAATCTTCATATAGAAGACAAACTTATTTAAATTTGATCTTTAATATGCATACTGGATTCATTTATTTACTTGATTTTTAGGACTTTTACCTACTCTAATTCTACGTTAAACTACCACATTTAAAAATGTACACCCCCACAATCAAACCTAAAGAGAGTGGGTCAAAGGGAGGTCAAGGACTAAATGGCAAAGTGAAGCTATGTGGTTATCTCATATTCTTGATCAATCACCCAGATTTTGAATTAATTAGTAAATCAACGAGGCATGAGTCCAACTCATTCACCAGATGAGATGAGTTAGGAGCAGGGGAAGCCCATCACAACTCACACCAATTTTACACTCTTTTCTTTTATTATTTTTTTGTCACTTCTTGAAAATCACAAAAAAGAATTTCCGAACTTGATCGAAAAATATCTATAATATTAATTCACAACATAGTCAACAGTGCACTGCTCTTAAATTAATACTAAACTACATAAATTCACAATAAATTTAAAAAAAAAAAAAAACTTGCATAGTTTAATTCATTCATTTTTACATATTTTTGTTCCCTATTTGGAAATTGAAATCCTTTCTTTTAGTGAACAGCACGTGTTGTAGAAAGTCATAGAAATCCAAAATATATACATAATGAGTTAATATTATAATGTATTCAAATGAAAAATCCCATTTGTTCAACAAAAGCAATAGAAAATTCTCCATTTTGCAATTCATTATTCTTCCCCAGCCGTCAAGTTCTTGTGTATAAATATACCCTTTTTGCAGCTTATAATCCTAACCCGCTACAGACCTCTATTCCATCAAAATCTCTGCATCCCCAGAAACTGTTTGAAAAAATGTCACAGTCAGCTGTATTGAACTATATAGTTTTGATTGCAACACAGCTGAAGTGGGCATGGGATTACCTTCTTTACCAATCCTTCTTTCAGCCTTATGGCATCGTATTTCCCGAATATGTTGATGATCTTAGCGTAACACGCTATCAAAACAGTGCGGAAAATGGGAATACAATAGAATGTGCTGTGTGTTTATGTAAGATTGATGATGGAGATGAAATTAGGGAGCTGAGTTGCAATCATCTTTTCCACAGAGTTTGCTTAGATAGGTGGCTGGGATATGGCCACGTGACGTGTCCTCTATGCCGGAATAATGTAAAGCCACCTCGACTGGCCGTGGACTGCCACCAGGAGGTTATATCAATCAATTTCTGCGCCACCAGATCAAGAGATCACTGTACATGGTGGCTGCGTTGAAGCACAAGATATGTAACCTTATGGCAGACCATTTATTCATTTTTTTTCTCTTTCATTACTTCAATTTGTTATACAAATATGGCAACAGAAAATATGTATCCACTTCTTGATAATGAGAACATAATTCTGGAGTTCAAGTTAAGGCTGGAGTATTCGTGTGTATTTTCATATTCACGATATGTGATCCTCCTTTGAGAAATATTAAAAAGAATAAAGAAATAACAATAGAAAAATATAATAAGAACAAGAACACGTTAAATTACGAGAAAAATTTTAGAACTTAAGAAAAATCACTAGTCTTAAGAGATGGAAGATACGTGTTAGTATTGATGTAAATTGTTGCTGTAATGTTGCTGAAATCAAAATCAAGTTTCAATGGTGAAGAAGACGTTTTGCTGTGTTTGATGAATTGGAACTAATCTTCTCTATTTTAGCGTGTAATTATTGTTGTGTAAAACGTCTCAACCTATTAATAACAGTGTGCTTAACATCACTACATTTGTAACTTTTTGGCGAATAATGTCCCTACCTTTGAATGTATGTTGTGCACAACGCCGGTAACTAATTTTATTTTTGGCAAATTACGTCCTTATTTAAATTTGATTTAGAACAATATACCCCTTGGGTAAATGAGCATGTCCTACTCTTGAACAACATCCCCACTTATGCATTTACCCAAAAAATAGCTAGTACTTTACATTGCACACACACTAGCATTGATCATTCAAAAAATATTCATCCTCTTGATTTGCAATACATTTTGTTTGGAAGCGATTCAATATCTATATAACAAAAGAAAAAAAGAAAATACAATTTCCATAAGGACACATGAAATGGAAACCCTTAAAATCTCCACCACTTAAAGAAGAAAATCAAAATTGCAAATGAAAAGAAGCAAAAAGGCACTTTTCGAACTCACCTACAACCGTCTCATTGCAATTTTGTCAATCGACGACCGGCTATGTGGGATTTCATCGGCTAAGTGGAGAAGAAAATGGGGAAAATTGAGACTTAGTGGATTGTTCATTTGGGTTCTTTACGTATCACGTATGCACAAACAACGTGATAAGTGTAATTCATACACTTATATTGATTCCTTAAGTGAAGATTTTTTTGTATAATTCTAAGTATTTTAGAGTCGATATCTATTGAGTTTTTGTTCATTTTTGTGATTGTAGGACAAAATCCCCGAATTTAAGTCATATTGGTGAAATCGGCGAGTAAATGAGAATAAATTGAGTTCTTGAAGTGAATATCAAGAGCCAAATATTAGAGGATGAGAAAGAAGATACATCAATAGATTTAAAGTGTGTTGGAGTGACAATGAAGAGTTGAAGTGAAGGATCAAACACCCGAAAGTCGAAGAAACAAATTGAGAAACTACAATGAAACATTTGGAGAAATTAGAGAACAACCTTTGGTACAAACATTTCCATAAGGCAAATGATATACCATTAGAAATATAATTAAATTACGGTTCCAACGCGCTTTACGGATTGTAATTTGGAGTTTCCTACAAAGCGTTATGGCTGTTTGAAAATCAGTCGCTAGATGACACTTTCGTCGCGGCGAACAATCAGCCAAAAGATCTCCGTTTCTGTCCGCTCGAGCGAGATAGACCCGATCGCTCGTCGCGGGACGGTGCCGCGGTCAAACACTTATTTGAGTTAAAATATATTTTTGGCATGTTTTTGAGAGATTTAGGACACGAAATTCAACTTTAGTTGGACCCATATAAATAGGAGAACTCATATAACGATTGGGGAGTCGAATTTGGAGAGAACGAAGAAGGCAAAACACAAGATCTTTACAAGAATTTCTTCATCCGGGCAAGATCATTGGGATTTCAAGCAAGAGAAATTTGTAATTCTTGGGCAATCCATTGAAGACATTCAAGAGGGCCAATTTAATCTTCAAAGTTCTTCTTGCAATCAAATATTCCGGGTGATAAATTCTCCATTTATTATGTGTTTTTGTAAATTAAACATGATGGGCTAAACTCTTTATGCTAAGGATGATGATGTAAATCATATGTTGAAGTTTTAATTTAAAGATTCCTATTTCTAATCTTAATTTGTGTTTGTTTGATTTATGCCATGGTTTTAATATCCATTTAAATGATTGATCACCGTTTAAACATGTTTGTGATTTATTTTCGTTTCTAAAAGATTCAAAATAGATTAGCTCATTATGGTTTTAAACACCAAGTCCTATAGAGATTAGGAATAATTTTCTATGCTTGATGCAATCAAATTTGATAATCTTGATATTGAAAGCGTTTTTGTATATCCGTATTCTAAATAGGAATATTTTGAAACTTATATGAAAATAGGTTTAATTCTACTCGAAAGAGATTATTAGATAACTATTAGAAAACTTCGGATTATTGATTGTTAATTTGAACATAAATTGGATTAGAACATAGGATTTCGAGGATTAAAATAGATACTAATGGTGGAGTCGCATTCCTAGCATAACTCATTTACTTGATTTTTCTCCAAAAACTATATTTGCACTTAGTTAAATCGTAGTTATAGTTTAGAAATTTTCATACTTTCTTGATTCAAACATTTATTGTGTGTATTCGATTTAAGCTCGAATTGGTCAAAATTAAACTAAAATCTAATCCTCGTAGGAACGATACTCTTTTACTCACTTTTTACTAGTACTTGTCAACGAACCCGTACACTTGCAGGATTTCACCAAACAAGTTTTTGGCGCCGTTGTCGGGAATTAAGATTTTTAGCTTGCATTCTAATTTTTCTTATTATTATTATTATTATTATTATTTTCTTTGTTTACTCCAATACTTCTTTTTGCTTTTTCAAGCGATTCTTGCAGTCATTTTATGCAAGTTTGGAAGATCTTGACCTTTTGCCATTTGATCCCGAGATCAAAATAACCTTTTGTTATCAAAGAAGAGGACAGAGAAATACACCAAACAACAACACAAGATGGCAGACGATGAGGACGACATGCTTGTTGGAGATGCCTTCGCAATATCTGAGGCTATAGAAAGATGTAATGCAACTTCTGAGATTGATGAGGACGACATGCTTGTTGGAGATGTCTTCGCAATGTACCGAGCTAATATGGCGAGATATGTTGCAACTTTTGAGATTGATGAGGATGACATGCTTGTTGGAGATGTCTTTGCAATGCACCATGCTTCAACTTGTCCACTAACGAATTCATTCACATCAAACCTTGAAGAAGTCAACTATACTCAGAATTTTACGTGTCAACAGAACAACCCTTACTCAACACTTATAATCGGGATGGAGAAATTATCCAAATTTCTTTTGGGGTAACCATCGAAATCAAGGAAATCAAAGTCAAAGAAAACCATCTCGAATTTCAACAACTTGGATTCCAAGCTGCAGCGGGAGAAAAAGCCATCGTTGGAAGACTTAATGTATTAGTACATTAACAAAAGCGATAATACTCTCTGACACCAACGAAGCTTCACTTAAAAATCTGGAAACTCTTATTGGACAGATAGCAGCAGCTTTATCTGGGAGTTCACAAGGCCCCTTCCCAAGCGACACTAAAGCCAACCCAATGGAACACATGCCAAGCATTACAACAAGGAGTGATGAGCAACTGTCCGAGATTTTGGATAATAGACATGTCATCCAACCAGAGGAAGCACCAATTAAAGAAGAAGATTATGTGGAGAAAGTGAAGTTAAATGGGCAAAATGAAAAAGTGATAATTAATGATGTTGCACTTATCAAGCAATTCTCCGACTCCTATTTCTTCTAAAATTGATTTTGTGATCAAGATCGATGAGGAAGTTGAAGTTTTCGTAGTTGTGTTTGAGCAATGTGCTAAACTGAAATCATATTTTTATGAGGAGCGCAAATTCAAAATTTTGAGGATAAACGAAAAATGGTGCAAAGTCAATAGATACAAGCAAAGCAAGTCCTCTAAAGTACTATTTAAAGTGCCGTGAAACGATTGTTACAAAGTCAAGCTAACGACTCTAAACAAGCGCTTATTGGGAGGCAACCCAATTTCTAACCTTTGATTTACTTGCTTTTAAGTAATAGTTTTAGGTAGAATTTTGCATCTAGGTTGTCGTCATCCTTCTATATGAAATTTCTCAAGTATCACATAATATATTTCTTGATTTTGTAGGTCACTCACAAAGTGTTCGATGAAACACTTTAACCAGAAAATTGCTCCAAAGGACTTGAAAGATTCACTATAAGTTTCAGAGAAAAAGCATGGTCGATTCAAAGTGCTCAAATACTCTAACCATAAAGAAGAATACTAGGGAAGTATCGCAATCATTCTCTTTATTTTCATAATTTGTCTTCGTACTTACATTGGGACAATATTGATTTAAGTTTGGGGTGTAGTCGATTTGTTGAGTCAAGTTTTTATTATTATTTTTATTTATCTGGAGTATGTAGTGTAATAAAAAAAATTAAAAACAAAACAAAAACAAAAAGTCATGAATATTTTGTGTAACATAATTGGACAACTTGCTAGCTTATTATGATTTATATTTGGTCTAAGATTAATTGTTGAAAAATGATTGAGTATTGCTACAATATGCTTAGTTTTGTTAAAATTCCTTATCCGTGTGAGACTTAAGACTACTTTGAGCACATAGATATTTTTGGTCTTGCTTAAGTTTGGAGACAAGTTATGTAATGTAAATGGAGACTTGAGTTTAACACTTTAGATAGTGTTTTTGATTTCCAAGTACTCAGTTAAAAAATTCACTAAACCAACATTTGAGAATAAGTTTGGGGGTGATTGAGCTGATAACGGTGATAGTTTGGAGAAGTGATGATTCAGCCTTTATTGAGAAAATTTATAAATAGTTCAAGTTGACGGGTTGAAACTAGGCATTGACATTTTCTAGAATTCTAATTCCAACTTTCAGTCCCAATGAAAGACATTGCACTGGTCAAGGCACATCGAGTAGGAAAAAGTTGCCTATACTGATGTGTGAAAGCTAACTTTGAGTAATCTGGCCCTATGTATCAACAATATATAGGAGACGATCTACCATGGAAGAGGGCTGCATTACTATTAGAGCGAAAACTACCTACTGTGGTGAGTAAATAAAAAAAATTATAAAGAAAAACAGTAGCAAGAAACAAAATAAAAGTACTGCATTTGACTGACTAAGTCTGAGACAAGAAATGAGATTTAGATGCCTAGTTAGTTTGACTTGCTTAGTGATGACCTAGAGACTAGAACACTTGACATCGTGGAGAATCATTGCCTATCTAAACTTTTCTTTAATCAGTTAGATCCTTCTAGCTTGAGAATGAAGATTAAAATGTGAGTCTAGTCTTGGTTGAAAGTCATCGGAGAGAAGTGATAGATACTTGAATATGGTGTGAAATTTACGAGATGAGAAAGGAAAATATGACCATTGAGGGTTGGGATTGAAAGACTTAAGAATCTATTTGTTTGCATAACTCTATCCAAATTAAAATAATGACCTGAAATAGCTATTAACACACACACAAGTCGAACATTGGATAAGTGTTAAAATCTTTTATGCAGCAATATTTGAACATTTTTCTTGAATTAAATGATTAGATCTATACTAGAGGTGAAAGTAGTAAGAAGTCCAACGGTGTGCACATTTTTTTTTCTTTGTATGCATTTGAGTCTTTGTTTTATTTTATTTTTGCTCGAAACTAGCAAAAGTTCAAGTTTGGGAGTTTAATAAGTGTAATTTATACACTTATATTGATTCCTTAAATGAAGATTTTTTTTTATAATTCTAAGTATTTTGGAGTCGATATCTATTGAGTTTTTGTTCATTTTGTGATTGTAGGACAAAATCCCGAACTTAAGTCACATTAGTGAAATCAGTGAGTAAATGAGAATAAATTGAGTTTACAAGTGAATATCAAGAGCCAAATATTAGAGGATGAGAAAGAAGATACATCAATATATTTAAGGTGTGTTGGAGTGACAATGAAGAGTTGAAGTGAAGGATCAAACACTCGAAAGCCGAAGAAGCAAATTGAGAAACTACAACCGAAACATGTGGAGAAATTATACAACAACCTTTGGTACAAACATTTTCATAAGGCAAATGATATACCATTGGAAATATAATTGAATTACGGTTCCAACGCTTTTTACGGATTGTAATTTGGAGTTTCCTACAAAAAGTTATGATCGTTTGAAAATCAGTCGCCAAATGACACTTTTTGTCCGCTCGAACGGGCTGGAGGCTCGCTCGAGCGAACAATCAACTAAAAGATCTCCATTTCTGTTCACTCGAGCAGATAGACCAGTCGCTCGAGCGGACGGTGCTGTGGCCAAACACTTATTTGAGTTAAAATCTATTTTTGGCATGTTTTTGAGAGATTTAGGACACGAAATTCAACCTTAGTTGGACCCATATAAATAGGAGAACTCATATAACGATTGAGGAGTCGAATTTGGAGAGAAAGAAGAAGGCAAAACACAAGATCTTTACAAGAATTTCTTCATCCGGGCAAGATTATTGAGATTTCAAGCAAGAGAAATTTGGGATTCTTGGGAAATCCATTGAAGACATTCAAGAGGACCAATTTAATCTTCAAAGTTCTTCTTGCAATCAAATATTTCGGGTGAAAATTCTCTATTTATTATGTGTTTTTGTAAATTAAATATGATGGGCTAAACTCTTTATGCTAAGGATGATGATGTAAATCATATGTTGAAGTTTTAATTTAAGGATTCCCGTTTCTAATCTTAATTTGTGTTTGTTTGATTTATGCCATGGTTTTAATATTCGTTTAAATGATTGATCACCTTTTTAACGTATTTGTGATTTATTTTCGTTTTCGAAAGATTCAAAATAGATTAGCTCATTATGGTTTTAAACACCAAGTCCTATAGAGATTAGGAATAATTTTCTATGCTTGGTGCAATCAAATTTGATAATCTTGATATTGAAAGCGTTTTTGTATATTCGTATTCGAAATAGGAATATTTTGGAACTTATATGAAAATATGTTTAAATCTACTCGAAAGAGATTATTAGATTACTTAGAATTATCGATTGTTAATTTGAACATAAATTGGATTAGAACGTAGGATTTTGAAGATTAAAATAGATATTAATGGTAGAGTTGGATTTCTAGCATAACTCATTTACTTGATTTTTCTCCAAAAACTATATTTGCACTTAGTTAAATCGTAGTTATAGTTTAGAAATTTTCATACTTTCTTGATTCAAACATTTATTGTGTGTATTCGATTTAAGCTCGAAATGGTCGAAATTAAGCTAAAGTCTAATCCTCGTGGGAACAATACTCTTTTACTCACTTTTTACTATTACTTGTCAACGAACTCGTACACTTGCGGATTTCACCGAACAGCAAGCCACCAAGTTTTTGTGCGAACCTTTATTTGAAAAAAAAAACATGCGATGGCAAGGTTTTGAACCAAACCTTGCGAACGCATGGGTATTTCAGTAGCGTTTTGCGACTAGTTCCCGTTTTCTCGGTTGAACTGGCGATCCGGTCCAATTTTCTAAACATTGGTTTTTGATGTGTGCCATTTGAAGGAAAACTAGAAGATTTTTGCAAGGAAAAGAATTTTTAAAGTATATTGTGAAGGAAAAAAAGAACATAAAAGTTGAATTGCCCTTTTATAGGCTAATTTCGACCATCTCATGGACTTTGAGTTCGAGATTCTCTTTACAAATTTTGATGTGGCAAAATTTAATTGTTTACTTTTTGGTCGATAAAGCGATGAATCAATTAAGATGACCAATATATATATATATATATATATATATATATATATATATATATATATATATATATATATATATATATTCAAATTTAGTATAATTATCAAATCTGCTTTAAGGTTGATATATTACTTGTAAAGGAGAAGACGAAATCAAATTTTTAAGTCTTTTTTCATCAAATTCACCAAAAGTGTCACCCAAGCTTAGGGTTCGTTCTAAAGAAACAAAAATCAACTAAAATCAATAGAAATTGGAGTAAAAACACTTTTATGTTATATCAGTATCTACTTCTAGTTAAGTTCAAAATTGCTTAGGAATAACTTGTGTCGTGCCTTTGTCAAGTTAACAGTTTTGAAAAGGCTCAAATCGAGTAAGTACTTTTTTCTAAATATAAGCGGAGAAAACTCTATACTGTCGTGATAAAAATCGTGGGTCTTACAGAATGTGTGAATAAAAATAATATTTGATCAACTTATAAGTACGTATAAGCACTTCCAAACATGCACTAAGAAAATAGTTGTATTTTCTCATCATTTAGGAAAAGAACTCCACATATATACGATGCATGAAGTCATTGAAGTGAATACAACCAATTGCCTAAACAATCTGCATTCAAAGACTCCTCATCTCACTCTTATTCTCTCTATATCTCTCCCTGTATATATGCATGTCTATTGTGTGTATATATTATTCAACATGAAGCTATTTGGATTCTACAGTTTTTCTCTATATAACCATTGATAGGGAGAAGTTCAAATCCAAGATTTGAAAGACATGTATGTGAAAAAGGACTCTTTCTCATTACAAGAGATATCTAGAATCTTTTGTAATTCATCCTGAAGGGCCTGATTCAAGTTACTTAGTAATCCAAGATCCAGATTTTGAGACTCACTCTTGTTTTAGATTGTTCAAGAATCGAAATATCAAGAACCTGCCTTTTCCTCAGAACAAGGAACTGACTGTCTGCTTTACTAATTATGGGAGCACGAACTCCTTTACTAGTCTTGATCCTATTTTCTTCATTCCGATTCTCAATCAACCATTGTCTTCTGAGTAATAAAACCTTGATTAATTAAATTAAAAACAATTTTAATCTTAATTAAATGAGCAGTGAACACAACGCAGTCAGAATTGGCACGTTGTATTGAGAAACAGATTTTGTCGCGTGCTTGTAGATTAAAGTGATGTTCGTTTACCTAACTTGTATAAAGTGGAATTTAAAGAATTAAATATGAACAAAAGATGTAACGCATGTAAACCCCGAATGGAAACATCTATGAGCTCCCATGCCATAGGTAAAAATAATTCACTAATAATCTAGATTGAAAATACAATAGTATTAGATTTTTGTAATTTTGCAAAATTAACAAAATAACAATTAAAAGAATATATATCAACTTTCTTTGACACTTCTTCTTCTGACTTGTTGATGAAGTGAATCAAATCCACCGGTCTTGACTTTATCGCCACTTTCCTATTGTACTTGATCGCAACCACCATTTGGATTAAGAACCCCGTTCTTAACTTCACGCCAAGTAGATTAATCAAAATATGAAATTATTCTTTGAGCACCAATTTATTTTTGATTCTTCAATGAGTTTGAAAAAATATTTTTCTTTGAAACTAAATCAATGAAGTTTGATGTCTTGTTCTTTCATCAATAGAGTCGACGGTTTGAAGCTTATGGAACAAGAACACAAAATTTTTTAAAAGCATAATTCTTTATTGATTTGTACTCTTACTTATAGGTAAAGTAGTAATCAAATTAGAAATTATTTCTTACCTATAAATATGCAACAAGAATAATAAGACAATTAGTAGGAAAAATATATAAAAAGATATTCTAGATTTGTAGAAGAAAGAAATTTAAAAACTTAAGATTATCTTTAAATATTTCATTTCTAAACAAATCTAAGAGAATAAGAAAAGATCCTTTTATATATATATATATATATATATATATATATATATATATATATATATATAAAATAAAATGTAATAAAAACGTAGCCCACTGTTCGAAAAAATAAACCGCTTATTATCATAGTCAATCGAATCGATGAAAGAACGTGACCGGTCGTAACAAAAACGTTAACCTCATCTTTTAATATTAAAACCAATAATATTAATTAAGAGAGACAATATAAAAGATGAAAAAATATAACACATATTTTTCCAACATCTTCCAATCGGTATTATGCCATTAATCCACAAGGGAAGCATAAATGGTATGTAATGATGTAATGCACAATCTTTCAGTTATGATTGGAATTCTCTTAATTAAATTTTGTGTAATTGGGTTTTAGGGAAGCATTTACTTGTTCAAAAGAGGAATATATGGCCAAATGGTGTTTGTTTCGCTGTGTTAGAGATGTAAAATCGAAGCCATCACAACCCCAAAACATGTATCTGCATTTTGAGATATGTCTTGATGGAATTAGATGTAGCTTTCAAGCCAAGGTTATCATCTTTTTTTCTTGAGTAGAAATCGATGGTCCATTTCCACATAAAACTCCACAACACTTCAGATTAGATGAAGCACCAGGTCTCAACTCCAAACTTTGTTCTCGTCTTCCAGAATTTGATTTCTCTTTAGCCTTCAAGGTTTGTAAAGTCGTTTGTGAAGAGAAGTGGTATTGTCCTTTCATGTTTATCAAGGAAGGGAGATTGAAGGATCAGGTTAATAGATCACTATATTACGAGATGACACTTGAGCAAACGTGGAAGAAGATTTTTACTTGCCACAATGATAAAAATCAACAAAATTATGTGCTAATTGATGTTACTCTCGACAAATTAGTTTTTGTTGGAGGAAATAAAATTATGTGGTGTGAGACCAATGTTGTTGAGGGTGATGTGGTTTACGAGTATAATTGGGTAGAGAATGGAAATATAGTTGAAAGGATGAAATGGGAACAAGCAAGGGTGGATGGCGAGGCGGGGAAGAAAGGCAAGTAAAGATTAAAAGAGTAGAAGAATTCAAAGGAAGATCAAGGTAGAAGAAGTTAGGTTGCTATGTTTTGGTTGAAAGATTTGTTCTTAAAAGAATGGATAGAAGTATGGCAATGACGTACACTTTCTTGCACACTCACCAGCTCATTACAATTACAGTAAACGACGAGAAAGTGCCTTCTCTTTGTTGTAATATTGTTCAAATATTGGTAAATGATAAGGAAATAAATTCTGAAAAAAAAATAGTGTTAAATTGGTCTCAGGCGATCACTCGGGGCCAATAAGTGGCGATCGCCCACTTGGGAAATGCAAAAGCGAACTGTTTCTACTTCTATTGAGAGATTGCCCAGTGCTAGTGCGCTTTGAATTTCTAGTGCCTTTTCATCAAACTTTGTGTCTTTTCTTGATGGTTTAAACTCCATTTCGAGATATATTGATAGAAATCTTTAAATAGGTGATAGATTTCTTATACTAAAAACAAGAAAAACATTAAATCAAAATTATTGTCCATATTTCTCTCAATACTCGATTTTATAAAAAGGCTTCTTTGTTCTTTTTTTTTTTCAAATTTCACTTGTGCTTGTGCAATCCGGTTTGAGACTTGTAAATCCGCCAAAGCTATTTGCTTGAAGGCCATTTAGCATCTCATTCACCGAGAGGGCGCAAAAATAATGCTTTTAGGATAACGTTCTCACGCGATACAAGGTTGGGTGTTCGTTGTTTAGTTTGCAGATTTTTATTCTAAAAGTTTGTGGTGTGTTCGTGTCATATGGAAGAATTTTCAACAATCTAAAAGTGTTATCTTGATACGACAATTGAGAGTGAAACAACAATGGCAACAATAAACTTGATGAACTAAGATTTGGTGCGTTTGGACTGGTTTGATAGAACCAACTTCATTCGGTGGCAAGACAAGTTGAAGTTCTTATTGACTACGTTAAAGATCTTCTACATACTTGATCCTGACTTTCCTACAATCTCTTAACCAATAGAAGATGATACGGATGAAGTGAGGGCTGAAAGGAAAAAACGCCAATAAGATGAACTCATTTGTAGGGGTCACATCCTAAATGCACTTTCTGATAGGTTGTATGATCTCTACACTAACATAAAGTCGGCAAGGCAGATTTGGGAAGAACTTGAGTATAAATATAAAGCAGAAGAAAAATGTACTAAGAAATTTCTAATCTCTAAGTATTTTGATTTTAAATTTCTTGATAACATTCCATTGTTGCCCCAAGTACATGAACTACAAGTTATCGTCAACAAATTGAGAACGGTGAAGATTGAACTTCCCGAATCTTTTCAAGTGGGTGCAATTATTGCTATATTGCCCCCAACTTGGAGAGGTTATAGAAAGAAAATACTTCACAACTCTGACGATTTTCATTGGAGAAAGTTCAAAAATATCTCCGAATTGAGGAAGAGTCTAGGGCAAGAGATGAGAATGAAATTCTCATAATGGTACTTCAAAGGCCAATGCCATAGAGGAAAAAAACAAGTCCAACAAGTTCAAGAAGATAAAATCTTCTAAGGATGACAATAAATTCAAAAGAAGTTCAAGGGAGAATGCTATGTTTGTGGTAAATTCGTACATCAAGTAAAGGATTGTTGGAACCGGAGAAATAGTAAAATTGAGGGCAAGGTAATGCTACCGTGAGTGATATCAATGCTGTTAAGGGAAAGGCAATGGGATGGTGGTATGATACTTGCACCACCATGCATGTTTCCTATGACAAATCATTCTTCAAAACATATCAAGAGGTTGATGGTGGTCAACAAATTCAAATGAAAAATAAAGGACGCTCAAAATCATAGGCAAGGGAGTGTGGAGCTTCAATTCACATCCGGAAAGAAAATTATATTAACTATTGTACTTCACATGCCGGATATGAATAGAAACCTTGTTAGTGGTGACTTGTTGAGAAAATCGGGGCATTAAAATGGTTTTTGAATTGGAAAAACTTGTACTAACTCAGAATGGGTTTTTGTGGAAAAAGCTATTCTATTGAAAGAATGATCAAGCTATGTACTATTGATAACAATGATAATAAAGTGAATTCTTCTTATTTGTTGTATTCTATTAATTTATGGCATGAAAGATTAGGAAATATAGGGTATTCATCTTTACATAGAATGTTAAAAGATGGTATGATATCTTGTGAAATTGAAAAATACAATAAATGTGAAATTTGTGTTAAATAAAAAATGGTTAAAAAACATTTTCATAGTGTAGAAAGATCAACACAGTTACTTGATCTTATTCATTCTAACATATGTGAATTAAATGGCATGCTAACTAGGGAGGAAATAGATACTTTATAACATTTATAGATGATTTCTCTATATTTTGTTATGTATACTTAATGAAACATAAAGATGAGGCTTTTAATATGTTTAAAGTACACAAAATTGAAATAGAGAATCAACTTGGAAAAAAGATAAAAAATCTTAGAAGTGATACATGTGGAGAGTAATTTTTATTTGTGAAAAACATGGCATAATACATCAATGTAATGCTCTTAGAACTCCCGAACAGAATAGTTTAGCAAAAAGAAAAAACAGAACATTAGTTAAAATGATTAATGCTATGTTGTTGCGTGCTAAATTACCAAATAATTTGTGGGGTGAAGCGTTGTTGACTGCTTGTCATAATAGTAATCGAATTTCTTCTAAAAAGTTTAAAGTTTCTCCTTATGAATTATGGAAATGAAGAAAACCAAACATTGAATATTTTAAAGTGTGGGGGTGCCTTGCTTATTACAAGAACACTAACCCTAAAAGAAATAAGTTAGCAAATAGTAGCATTAAAAGTGCTTTTGTAGGATATGCTTCGAATAGTAAATCATATAGGTTACTTGACTTAGAATACAATGTGATTATAGAATCCCGGAACGTGGAGTTTTTTGATAATTTGTTAAGTGTTGATAAAATTCATCAAACTCAATTGGAAACTCAAGAAGAGCTTCCAATTTTCAGAGAACCACTAGAAACATCTTCAAAAAATGTTATTGAGTCTAGTGAACCTCGAAGAAGTAAGAGAGTTCGAAAAGAAAAGGTATTAGGATCGGATGAAATAGATTCTCAACGGATTACCTTATGCTTCATAGAAGCTAATAGGAGGACGTTGTAACAACAATTCCTTTTGTTCTTCAAGTTGAGAGTGATTATAAAACCTACAAAGAGGCTATGGCTTCTAGAAATAGCATTTTTTGAAAAGATGCTATAAATGATGAAATGGATTCTATAATGTCCAACAATACTTGGGAGATTGTTGATTTAGTGGAAGGATCAAAGCCTATTGGTTGTAAGTGGGTATTTCGAAGGAAATATAATACTAATGTTTCGATCCAAACTTTTAAAACTAGATTGGTAGCTAAAAGCTATAGACAAAAAGAATGAATAGATTATTTTGACATATATGCACCCGTGGCTAGAATTACTTCCATAAGGATTCTTTTTGCATTAGCTTTCATTTATGATTTGTGTGTTCATCAAATGGATGTTAAAACGGTATTTTTAAATGGAGATTTAGATGAAGAAGTTTACATGGAACAATTGGAAGGTTTCAAACTACCCGGTAGTGAAAATAAAGTATGTAAATTGGTTAAATCTCTATATGGATTAAAACAAGCACCTAAGAAATGGCATGAGAAATTTGATAATGCTATAATATCTTATGATTTTGTACATAACACAACAGATAAGTGTTTGTATGCTAAAACTAGTGATAGATATGTTGTATTTGTTTACTTGTATGTAGATGATATGTTGATAATATGTGATCACATAGACTGTATTATAGAAACAAAGAGGTTTCTATCTTCCACATTTAAAATGAAGGATCTTGGTCGAGTAGATAACATATTAGGTATAAAAGTGATCAAGAATAGTTGGGGTTTTGCATTATCACAAGCACATTATATTGAGAATATGATTAACAATTTCAAACATTTGAACATTAAAGAAGCTAACACCCCGTTTGATCCTAGTATCAAACTTGTGAAGAATGATGAAAGGACTATTGCACAACTAGAATATACATCTATAATTGGTAGTCTCATGTATGCGGTTCAGTGTATGAGATTGGATATTGCATTTGCTGTGAGTAAACTTAGTAGATTTACAAGTAACCCAAGTGCTGAACATAGGAAAGCGATTGATAGGGTCTTTGGTTACCTTAAAAGGACCAAAAACCTTGGTGTACAATATTCCAAGTTTCCGGCTATCTTAGCTAGTTGGATATCAAGTGTTGGTAAAAATAAATATACTTCAGGTTGGGTCTTCACCCATGGAGGAGGTGCCGTTTCTTAGAGGTATAAGAAACAAACGTGCATTAAACACTCAACCATGGAATCTGAGTTTGTAGGATTAGCAGAAACGGGAAAAGAAGCAGAATGGCTTTAGGATCTTCTATATGAAGTTCCATTGGATATGAAGAAAGAATCTTCAACATCTATGCTATGTGATAGTAGAGCTACTCTAGCTAGAGCCTATAGGGAGGTCTATAATGGGAAGTCTAGACATATGAGTCTAAGACATGACTATGTAAGAAGTTTAATAAAAAATGGAATAATATCTCTTACATATGTGAGATCAAACGAAAATTTGACTGATCCATTTACAAAAGCACTTACTAAAAAGTTAGTAAGATTTACGTTGAGTAGGATGGGGTTAACATTCCTAAATTAAAATCCGCCAATGACGGCAACTCTACCTGTCATTACGAAATGAGTAATCCACGGGTTCAAAGGGTAATGACTAGTCATTTGGTATGTAGATTGTTTTTAGCACTTTAACTTAATTAAAACCCTATCATTATGACGTAAGTACTGGGTGTTACAAATGAGAGGGTTAAGTTTATTATACTCTTAATGAAATTTAGTATGTAGTTCAAGTGTCTTTAAATGTAACCAAGACAACAGAAGAATTTCACCTACATGAACTTAGAAGTGGTGCCGCTTCAAGGAAAGTTGGAGTTACTTTCTGAAAGGTTCATGAATTCGGATGGGCGCAATGCCTTTAACGTGCTAAAGTAAATTTGTGTGGAACATATTGAGCTATAATGTTTACGTGTGTGATGTTGCCGGTGTCACAAAGAATAACGGGTTCAAAGCTAAGACTACACGGAATTTCGATAACACTTTGCAACATTTACACTAAAATAAGATTCAAATCGGAAGATACCTTATCTTATGTGTAACATCGCTTTTAAAATCTAAGTTGCTTTAAGAATATTTGAACAAGTGGAGGATTGTTACAATATTGGTAAATGATAAGAAAATAAATTTTGAAAAAAAAAAAAATTAAGTGTGTGAAATTGGCCTCAGGCGATCGCCCACTTGAGAAATGCTGAAGCAGAGCTTCTACTTCTCTTGGGAGATCGCCCAGATTAAAAATCGGGTGATCGCCTAGGGCTTAAAATGCACTAGCCGTTGCAGTTTTGAATTTCTGGTGCCTTTTCATCAAACTTTGTGCATTTTCTTGATGGTTTAAATACCATTTCGTGGTATATTGATAGAAATCTATAAATAGGTAATAGATTTCTTATACTAAAAACAAGAAAAACATCAAATCAAAATTATTATCCATATTTTTCTCAATATTCAGATTTTATAAAAAAACTTCATTGTTCCTTTTCCGGATTTTACTTGTGCTTGTGCAATCCGGTTTGAGACTTGTAAATCTATCAAAGCTATTTGCTTGAAGGCCCTTTAGCACCCCATTCACCGAGAGGACGCAAACAACGCTCTTAGGATAGCGTTCTACGCGATATAAGTTCGGGTGTTCGTTGTTTAGTTTGTAGATTTGTCTTCTAAAATTTCGTGGTGTGTTCATGTCATATCGAAGAATTTCTAACACTCTTACCACGAAACTTCCGTAGCATGTCATCAATTAGCTAGAGGTTTCTTTTAGTGATTCGACAAAAAAGAGTGTCCGATAGGTATTGCCTTATTTTTTTGGTTTCTTATTCGAAGCTTGACTAGTTTTCCTTACAATCTTTTGTTCTTTAGTCTGCTTTTTTTTCTCTTTCTACGAATTCTACAAGTGTTGTTTTAAAAAAATTACAACAGAGGTTTCGTGACCCACTTTTTCATTACAATTTTTTTTTTTTTTTTTTTTGAGATAAATGTTCTGATGAATTCCCTTGAAAAGTCTATGTCTAATCGGAGTTGGGATCCACACAACATGGAAAACAACCTTTATTTTAGTTATTTGATCGAGCTGTCCTGTCCTTTATACTAAACTAATCTTCCAAGAAACATCTCTGAATTTTCTTGAAACAGACCTTCACCCTCCGGCCCCGTTGACTGTTCTCGTCTTCAAAACATGGAAGGAACTAACCTTCAGGCATTATCGTATGGCCAATCAGCTTGAGACATTCTACTAATGATACAAATTCATTGAAGTTCATTTATCTTATCCGATTGACAAATCAAATTGCCTAAAGCAATACGAATTCAAAGACTCCCTTTCTCTCTATGTGTGTGTGTGTATATATAGAGAGAGAGAGAGAGAGATTATTCAACAGCTTTTCTCCAAGTATACTTGATAAAGGTTACAGAGTAAAGAAGAAGAAGAAGAAAATAGTTTTTGGCAGATATGTATGTTACAAGGCCTCTTTCTCACTACCTAAAAGATCCAGAATCTCTTGCGATACCACCCGATGGGCCTAATTCAGGTTATTTAATAATCCAAGATGAAGAATCTGAGACTTACTCTTGTTTTGGATTGTGCAAGAATCGAACTCTCATGAACCTGCCTTTCCCTCAGAACAAGGAACTGACTGTCCGCTATGAATCAGGTTCAGTGAGCACACCAATGTTTCTCTTCACCCGTATACTTGATTCCGGTTCTCAATCAACCAGTGTCTTGAATCGCTACTATGCCATTAATCGACATGGGAAGCATAAAGGGTATGTATATAACCTCTCAGTTCTTATAAGCTTATAGTTTGCTTGATGCACTTGTACAAGCTGTGCTGTTTTGAATTTAATTGCTTCAATTGTTCATGGAGGAAACACTTGTTAAATAATATAAACAAAACAATTGGAAACAAAAGAATAAGATGAATCAAAAAAAGAAAAGAGAGAAAATAAGAGAGGAAGCTAGGGTTATGTATGCATTATTAAAAATGTAATTGAATGATTAAAAATCTAATTACAAATAACTATATATATAGGTTAAGCTAGAAAGACTATTATACCCTTAATATTTCTATCCTTAATACATAAATAAAACGTATATTTATTAACAACACTTGTATGAGGTTGTTTCGAACAGATTATCAGTCCCAGCAACATTTTAGACCAAAAAGCGCACCCAACTTTACAGAACACACAAGATTGATGATTTGCACGTGTTAAAATACTAGGTTTCCATACATGGCGTGCAACACTAAACTTATCTGTTAGTCAGATAGAGACATCTGGCCCCTAAACATTTTAGTATTGAACATTATCTTATGATCTTAGAAACCATTTGGAGTATTTTTGTGGGATATGCCCAAATTTTGTCAAATTCTCTTATCAGGGAAGCGTTCACTTGCTCGAGGGAAGAAGACATGTAGACCTGCTGTTTCTGTCGCTGCGTTAAAGATTTAAAACCGAGGCAATTGGATCCCAGCAACATTTATCAGCAAATTGAGATATGTCCATATGAAACTTCATGCACCAGTAGGGGTTACTTCTTTGCTAAATCTGTCGAACCTGATGGTTTTCCTCCTTCTTTCTTCAGAACAAAAGGATGGTCAATGTACACCATGTTGGGATATTTTCTCAAAACTTGCCAAAATCGAACAACCGTTGAAAGGGAGAAGACTTTGCAGGTCGACTAAAATTACAAATTTCCTAATCTTGGACACTTTGGTAGTCAAAACTTGGAAGATATCCAAGTCAACTAAAATTGAACAAGTTTCCAAATCTTGGACTCCTTGGTAGTTTAAACTTGTAAGAAAATTAGGTCATTCGTTAACTATAAATTAACGTGTTTTTCTCTCTTTTGTGGTGGTGACACTGAGGGTTTTCCGAGAGAAAAATTGTAAACCTAGCATCATAGTTGTTTTTCTTGTTCTCTTTGTGGGTTGTACAAAGAGTAGAAATTGTGAGTGCGATAAAGTTTAGGATATTATTTTTCTTGAGATACTTGGGATTTGGGTGGGTGAAATCTATATGATTGTAACAATTTTTCATATAGTGAAAGCTTTGACAACCAGTAAATCTTTCTATCTTTTATATTTTTACTGCTTTAGCTTAATTTTTACGAACAAGGATCTTGTGGGCAATAAAGGAATTGGCCTCAATTCCCAACAGTGGTATCAGAGAATCAGGTCGTTTAGAGTGTTGGCGCACAGAGAAGAGAAGATATGTCTATTAAATATGACGTGGAGAAATTTGACGAAAGAATCAAATTTGGCTTGTGGCAAGTACAAGTCAAGGATGTTTGGATTCAATCTGGACTGCACAAGGCTTTGAAAAGGAACCCAATTCCTGTTTCTGACAAAGATACTAAAAGGAAATTATCTTGTTGGAATTGTAGAAAACCTGGTCACGTGAGGAAAAATTGTTCAAAAGGTGGAGCAGACTCGGCTAACTGCTCGACATCAGATACGGACAATATGTCTCTCTTTATGAGAGACGATGATGTCGCTTGAGTAAATATTTACATCCTCGTGCCATGCGCTTAGTTGCCATGATAGAGGATGTGTTACTACTAGCGGATCCACATTTGCACATGGGCATTGGCTTGATATTAATGCAAGGTGTGTGGTGGAATTTATGTCGATGGCTGATGAACTTCCAAGTAAGTCAAGCAAGGGAGTTGCACCATAATATTTCAGCAATTTTTTTTCGACATGAGTCGATGAAATTCTTAGAATTCATTAATTCTAAGTGATTATACTTATATGGTGGAGTATGTTAATTCTCTGTTTTGAGAATTGGGATTGTCAAAGTGTACCATTTTTAAGTATCGAGATGAAGAGCTGCAGAAGAGATGATTGTTTTTGACTCGTTTTTTCGTCAAGGTGGAGATTGTTGGGATATTTTCTCAAAACTTGCCAAAATCGAGACAACCTGTTGAAAGGAAGACTTCTAGGTCGACTAAAATTACAAGTTTCCTAATCTTGGACACTTTGGTAGTCAAAACTTGGAAGATATCCAAGTCAACTAAAATTGAACAAGTTTCCAAATCTTGGACTCCTTGGTAGTTTAAACTTGTAAGAAAATTAGGTCATTCGTTAACTATAAATTAACGTGTTTTATTCTCTTTTGTGGTGGTGACCTGAGGGTTTTCTGAGAGAAAAATTGTAAACCTAGCATCATAGTTGTTTTTCTTGTTCTCTTTGTGGGTTGTACAAAGAGTAGAAATTGGTGGGTGCGGTAAAGTTTAGGATATTATTTTTCTTGAGATACTTGGGATTTGGGTGGGTGAAATCTATATGATTGTAACAATTTTTCATATAGTGAAAGCTTTGACAGTCCGTAAATCTTTCTCTATCTTTTTATATTTTTCTGTTTCGTTAATTTTTCTGAACAAGGATCTTGTGGGCAATAAAGGAATTGGCCTCAATTCCCAACACACCAATACTCCAAAACACTTCAAATTAGACGAAGGACTAGGTCTCAACTCCAACCTTCGTTCTCATCTTCCAGAATTTAACTTCCCTTTATCATGTAAGAGTTCTGAAGCTGTTACTGTGGGGAAGTGGTACTGTCCTTCATGTTTATCAAAGAAGGAAAGCTGAAAGATCAGGTGAAAAGATCAGTATATTACGAGATGACGCTTGAACAAAGATGGGAGCAGATTTTTACTTGCAAGAATGAGAATCAAGGAAATTCTGTCCTAATTGATGTTCCTGTCGAAAATGAAGAGGTTTTGTTGAAGGAAACAAAGCTGTGTGGAATGAGAACAACGTTGTCGATGGGGTGATGTGGTTTAAAAGTTTCCACAATGGCGCGGAAACAAGCATTGGGTTGAGAATGGAAATAGTTCAACGAATGATATGGGAACAAAAGAGGGTTGGATGGCAAGGCGCGGGGAAAACCAGAAAGCAAAGATTAACAGAGTCGAAGAATTCAGAGAAAATTGGGGTGGAAAGAGTTTGGTTGCTATGCTTTGGTTGAAAATTTTGTTCTTAAAAGAATGGACGGAAGCTTGGTGATGACATACAGTTTCTTGCACACTCACCAGCTCAAGTGCAAATGGGAATAGATCAATAAAAATTCATGTGGAAAAGTATATGGACTTGTTTATTTTACGATCTTTTGTTATTTCTTGTAAGAGAATGAAGAATATTATACTGTACAAGAATGACTCTGTCCAAAAATTTTAATACAAATATCTGCAGTTGTTCTTCTCTAAGCCATTTGATCAGTATGGTCTGTGGTTCAATAGTTGGTCCCTGAAAGACAGATATCTGCATCATTGATATGATTATTAGCGGTCGATTTTACAATGGAAAAAAATTGACGGGAGAGGCATAGATGAACTACGTACACTTTTCGAAGCAAATACTAGCGAACGACGTCCATGAATCGGGTTTTGTTACTTCTAAATATCATTGCGGCCTTCTTTTATTCAATGATATTATATTCTTGTGAGAAATTACACTACACTAGTTTGGAAATTATACTTTTCAACAACACATTTCATTAATTTTTATCAATTTTTTTAAAATTCTGATTTTAATTAAAATCAAACACATCTTTAATTTTATGAACAAGTCAATCAACTAATTATTATGTTCTGGCCATAATTAAGGGTGTTGCTACCCATAATCTCTTGTGATTTGTAAATAATTTTCCACGGTGGAATCTGTAAAAGTTATGAGAATGAGTCACTGAGATTGGAACCCTTTTGTTTATGATGAATTCTTGATGAGCGATAATGACGATCTGAGTTGCGGTGATTATAATTTTAAGATTGAGGTAGTGAGTAGAGTAAGAAGAAGATCATTTGAGGGAGGGTTTCGTTTGAGAAAAAAATTGAAGACGTAGAGACACACGGACATATATATATATATATATATATAAGGAGATGCTGCGGACAAATAGAAAAGACAAAAAAGGCACTGTTTGTGAAATTTGAAAATTCAGATGCTGTCAGAAAGATTTTTTGAAAAATTTGTCAAAGATGCCAGACAGAGTACTGTAGATCTTTTGAAAAAGGAAGATAGCTGGTACGTTTTTTCAAAAGTGTCAGACTTTTGAAGAATTTTCATTTCAAGAATTTGGCCACATGTTTCTCGGTGAAACGCGTGCCAAAAGAAAAGACAGAAAGGTTGCAGATGCGTGTAAAGAAGAATCTTACTTTTAGATTTAATTTTTGCTTCTGCTCCCTAGAATTTTATTATATAAGGAGAGGTTCCTCATTCGTAAGAAGCATGGTTTTTCACAAGTACTCCCCACACAAAAACTGCTCTCTTACAATACCTTCACTTGTATAGAAAATTTCTCAATCCAAAGTGTAGAAAGCTTGTAATCAAGTATATGTTATTTTAAGTTTGTAATTTAGTTTTTCAGATATTTTCGGGATTTTCCGAAAGGGAAATCCTTAGTAGTAATTTCTTTTATGTATTAGCAGATCTTCAAAAAATGTTTTATCTATAATTTTTATGAAGTTTTATGATGTATTTTGTTGAAATATTTTGTTGATATTTGTTGTATCAGTCATTTCATCTTATGCATGTTATAAAAGCATAACTTGATTTTTAGAAGCCATACTGTTTCTAAATTAATTCTGAGTGACCCAAATAGTTAAGGATTGTTGGCCGGAGTGAGCCTGTGATATCCTTTAGATGTTGGGGAAAGGGAAATAATTAATTTAAGAATTTATTAAGGGAGTGCCATTGGTAACCTTAATAAAAGGAATCAGGTTAAAGTTAACATGTCTTAGGTGGTGATATTTGTTTTTCAAGTTAAAAAAAAAAAAAAAAAAAAGATGAGATTTGTTAAGACACTTAAAGGAATTTATGAAAAGGAAAGTACCGAGTAGGATATAACACAATTTTGAAAAACAAAAAATATTTTATGAACCCATCAAGCTCAAAAACAGACGAAGCACCTACATCAGGTACAAAAGAAACCAACCTAGAACAAAAGATAAAATTGTCTTCAGAACTCCTTCAGAATTTTAATTATTTGTTAGTAGAAACAAGTAGAGAATTAGAAAGAGTAAGAAAAAGTTTAGGACAAAGATACAAGATTTTAGATAGAATTTTTAGAGAACTACCTAATTTAGATTCATCCTTATTAGAAGAAGATATTATTATACAAGATAAAGACATTTCAGTTTTAGAACAAAGAATTGAAGAATTACAAGAAATAGTAATATACGAGGCTATAGAACCAGATAGTCAATTTTTACATTTTTATTTATATATAAAAGAATTAATAGAAAATTTAGACTTCCGTATTAAGCAGATTAAACAAAACTCTGCTAACTCACAAAACTCTGGTGACCCAACCTTAAGATAGACCCTTCTACGCCAGTGGCTGAGCCTATCTTTTCGCACCCCCCTCTCATTCTGGTATCAGAGCCATAGATAATAAGAAAAATTTAGAGTTTTTAAATTTAGAACTAAGTACTAATTATAGAAAGGTCAAGACTGTTGATAATAATATTTTAGATTGTAATTTAGACTCAAATCATAAATTACATAGTTTGTTTTCAGAAGACCCTAGCCAAAATCTTATTATATATTTAATAATTAATTTATCTAGAAACATAGAACTAGATAATAAAAAGAATTTTAAATCTATAGAATTGATTTTAGAAAGCCTTAAAACAAGAAATATAGAACTTAAAAATATTAAAGAAAGTTCAGATTTTATTAAAAATCAAAATTCTGGTATTTTAGAAAAGATTTCAAAAATAGACTTTTTCCAAATAACAAAGATTTTAGATTTTAATAAATCTAAAGAAACAGAAACTGAAATAAAAAAGATTTTTATTAAGACAAAAGAATCTATTAAAGAATTAAAAAGTTTAATTATTAGTTAATGAACGATAGTGAAATTGTAGACAAAAATTACATAGAAGCTTTAGATTTTTGTAGTACATTTCACACCCAACGGCATCATTAAGTCAGATTCTCCAAAGTCATCAGAATCAATTCTAATTAAACATAACAACTTTATTATAACATTGTTAATCTCTTTACATAAGAAAATTGATAGTTTAGATAAAGCAAAAATACCAACATCATCAACTAGTATAGAAAACGATTTAAGAACTATAACAGGTCAATTAGGAAGCTTAAACCTCCAACCTATAGGTAAAGAAAAAATAACTAGAAGATTGCCCAAAGAATTTAAATTTCCAGGATGAGTTTACAAACTCCTTTTTTAGGCAGATCTAGAACAATTAGTGAAGAAACCTCAAGACCAAGCACTTCAAGTATTGATAGAACTCTGTTAGATAGATTACTAAGAAGAACATAACACAATGATCAAAACATAGAAGAAATCCTAGATCCAGGCCAAGATTACGCAAGATTCCAGACCCACGGCTTAAGATTACTTAATCCAGAAGTTTTATACAATAGAGGAATCTTTGAATCAAGAACTCGGTTCTTTAGACACAATAGACAAGTTCCATTACAGTGCATATGAAATCAAGTAAGAAAGTTAAACTTAATTTCAGAAGATTCCAAAAAAGAATTAAAAAAGAGAAATTATAGATTTATGCATTTAGGACTAATAGTCATAGGAATTAGAGGATTAGCAAGAAAAAATCTAGGATGTAAGACTTTAATTACTATTTATGATGAAAGATTAATAATATAGATAAAAGTCAGATTGCTAGTATGGAAGTAGACATGAATAGCAACATAGGAATTATTTATTGTAATCCAGATTTTTTTAATGAGTATTAAAGATTTTTCAGACAAGATAAAAATAGGAATACAGACTAAAGGATACGAAGACGTAGATAGTGGAGAAAATCTCTTAATTCACATAGGATTTTTAGGAAGATGCTCTGTAAGTGCTCAGACAAAATACAAAATTTACATAGATAAAGTAGTAAATTTAATGAGTAGCAAAGGTATAAATATGGTTAAGCCAAAAGAATTTTCGACACAACAATTAGCAGGATTAGAATGGGACATAGATAAATTCTTAGAACAAAAAGATAAGACAACCATAGCCCATACAGAATCTTTAACTTATAAAGATATCCATGGTAGAACTAGTTTAAGATTTATAAACTATGATCAGATTGAAAGACAGTAAGAAGATACTGAAGAAAATGAATCTGTTAGTGAACCTTATATAGATAATGTTCATATAGAATTATTAGGAGAAGATCTTGATAAAATCATCTTTCCTAAAGAATTATAAATGAATTTAAGTAAAGAAGAACTTCTCAAATTGGAAGATGAAATGTATATTAGCAAACAGATTCAAGACAATAAGTATTTATATTATGATTTAGAAAGAAACATTAGATTAGTAATTAGTCAAGAATAGAATGTTATAAAGAGCATGTATTAAATGTTTAGAAATAAATAGTTTAATTGAAAAAGAAGAAATTAAACCAGAAATTACAACACAACAAATTGAGATTTCTGAAATTAGAATTCTTAGAAGAAGAATTGAAAATATTGAAGATATGCAGAAATTATTAGTTCAAAGATTAGAAATCTTAGAATCTAATAATAAAGGCAAAGGAATAATGATAGAAGAAAAAATTCCAGAACATCCAGAATTAGTTCAGATAGTATGTAATTCAGAAAAGCTTAAAAGCATTAAAGTAAAATGCCAGATTAGAATAGGAGATTACATCATAAAATGTTTAGGACTAATAGACTCAGGATGTAGTAATTGTATAATTAATAAAAAATTAATTCCAGATAGATATATAGAAAAGTCTAAAAATCCAATAGATGCCCAACAAATGGACGGAGACCATTATACTTATACAGATTTACTAAGACCAAATAGTAAGATCAATTTTGAAACAAACTGTAGCCTAAGTATAGAATACACATTACCTAGAGACTCAACTTGGGTAAGACCTTTAAATCTTAAATATACAGACTTTATTTTAGGATTAAGTTTTTTATTAAAAGACAATGGTAGTATTACAATTACTAAAGACTTTATACATTTTTAGAAACATACATTATTTAGTCCAACCCAGACTATTTACTTTCCATCAGAGTGCGCTGAGAAGCGTGGTGGTAGTAGTAAAGAATGTCCCTGTAACATAGAAAGAGAATGTCAGTTAATATAAAATCAAACTCTAGAAGAAGAGGAATTAGAAAATGAATATAATAACCTAGAAGACTTTGATTTTAGCCCAATAGAATTTTTAGACAATGAAAAAATTTATTACACTTTAGTAACAGAACAAGACATAGAAAGCTTGAGCTAAGCTTTCTAACTGGATACCAATTACATAAAAAAAACATGCTGTACTATCAGCACCTGTTCTTTTCTGCCAATTATGATTGCATTCTTCTATTATAGTTTGAACAAAATCTAATTCTTCTTCAAATTCTGATTCTTCTCTAATTTTGAAATTTGTAAATTCATCTAAAATTTCATAATCTGAGTCTTCCTTTTGTTCAAAATTCTCATCTATAGTTATTATACTATAGATGGATTCATTATCTGAAATATATTCATCTAATTGAATTAAATCTTCATTAGTACATTGTACTAAAGTACTCTTTTTATCATAACTATTTAGTCTTTTAGGACATGTTCTTGCTAAATGTTCATTACTATTACAAACGAAACAACTAAGCTTGTTCTTATAAGTTCTACCTGGTTTGAACTTTCTAACATGCTTATTTTCATCTAAATAAGGCTTTCTTTTATTAGACTTTCTAAGAAAACATCTTTTCTTAATTGGTCTTCTTTTACTTCTTTTATCATTTTTATATTTCTTCTTCATAGGCTTTGAAGCGCCATAAGTCTGAGGTGTAAAAATATCTTTACAGAATTTATAGTCTGTCTTTTTAAGTTGTTTCTGAATTTGTAAAGTTACACATTTGTCTTCTAAATATCTGATTACGTGTTGCATTCTATGTCCTATGCTCCATTTTTTATCTGGAAATTCTTTTACTGGAGCTAAATTGTTCCATTGTTCTGTTATTTCTAATCCTAATCCTAAAGGCCCTGGTAACTTTTGAAACAATTTCTGTCCTATCTCTTGATTAAAAGTATTTCCTGAAATAGAATCTAATGATAATAGTTCAGAGATAAGTTATGAAAAAGGCTTTATGGATACACAAGCCTATAGAACTATAGACGATACCCCTTTTGATAAGACCATTAGGCATGAACCTTTTGTTTACTGACCAGGATTTCCCCCTAGAGCAGCATATGATAAATATAATGACCCTCCAGAAAGCTCTAAATATGTAGCTAAAGGTAGTGAAAGACCCTTAAAAAATAAAATAGAATTTCAATCTGCAGCAAAGGCACAAGTTTTAAATTTAACTGCACATGATCCGCAGATATGGACAAATGTAATAGAAGTTTGGAAGAACACTATTATAGGACATTACATTAGGAACTTTCAAGAAATGGAACCTTTAGACATGTATAGATATTTAGAAACTTTTTTAGGAGAAAGTACTAAGGCTATGTAGGAAGCATACAAAAAGGAAAAAACAGATGAATTTAATTAGTTAATTAAATTAGGAAGTAATCCTTACAATTTTGTTAACAAAATTCTAGTTTTAATCACTGGTTTAGACCCAAATTCAGGACAAATGAGTGTTCAGAAAAAAGCTATGAGAGACTTAGAACAGCTTAATCTTTATAAATGGACTAAAGGTAAGTACGTTAAGAATTTCTTAAATGAATACCATTATTTAGTTTCTTATTTCAAAACGATATGTCTGACAAATTTCAAAACTCTCTTGGCATCTTCTGGAAATGAATTCTTTGCAACAGAATTCTGGATTGTCGTCTTTTGCCTGGAATGGCGTCTTCAAAAAATCTGAAACTTTTGACAGCAAAGATCTGTCACGAATTCTAATTTTTCTGCAATTTGCCTGTTCTAAGTATCAAGGTTATGTTCTGCTGTAGGAGATAATGACATTCACGAGTTTGAATTATTACATCCGTAATCTTCATCTTCTCTTCTGAAACTACTACCTTCTGAATTATCTGGAGATTTCTCTAGATTCTGGTGCACTTCTTTGATTTCTTTTTTTTTATCATGTTCTTTCTTTGTTAAAAAATTATTGATGGCTTCATTAATTACATCTTCAATTTTTTTCTTCCTAACAATCTTCTTTTTTCTTTTGGATAAAACTTCATCTTTTTGCATTTCTTGAATTTGGGAAATGAGTCTATTGATTGAAATGACATCATCTTCTGAGTCTTGGCTTTCTTGTAAAATCTCTTTTCCTTTACTATTTTGGGAGTCTGATGGGCTTTTTTGAGATTCTGTATTTTTAGCTGGGCTCTGAGATGGGTTTGCGAATAATCAACTAAAAAAAACAGATTTGCCACTGGGCTGGCCAAGGGTATCCCAGATTGGGGTCTTTTCTGAGTTAGTAGGGAAATCAACAGTTCCCTGAGTCTGTTGAACTTTAGGCAAGTCCACAGCCATCAACGGGTTTGATAAGTCTTTACCGGCTACCGTTTGAACCGGACTAGCTAACTTTACTGGCTCAGTAGTACCTTTTGGATAAACCATCTTTAAATTCACAATTTCTTTTTCTAATGAAGCAATCTTCTTTTGTAATGAAATTTTTTCTAAAATAAGGGCTTCATTTGATTCATTAATAATCTTAAAATTATTTTGCATCCTTTGTAAAGCGGGTCTTTGAAATTATTAATATTTTCAACTACTTCAACCCAGGTATGAAATACACCTGGTGTTTTACCTTTAATAACAACATAAAATTTAAATTTATTCTTGTTCTGATTAAAGAATTCTGACAATGCATTCATGCATGCAAGAAAATACTTTTGGTCTTTTGGGTTCTTATTATAAGAAATCCATAGATTGTCTAAAATACACTTTTCTTCTTTGGATAGAAAAATGTGAGGTAAAACTTTAAAAGAAATATTACTTGATGGAAAACAAATAAGTTCTTGATTATCGAATCTTAATTTGTCTTGGTAAAAGAGTCTGTTCTGACTACTAGAAGTCTGTAATAAAGCTGTAGAAGCAAATGAATTCCCAGGGAGAATTCCTGGTCTGAGCGGAGGTCTGGACATCTGAAAAACAACATGAAACAGTTATAAACATTCAAAATTCTTTAACTGTAATCATTCTACTTAAGATGTCTGCAGACTTTATTATCTACGCCTTTGATATGTTCAAAGTCTATATTAATTCCAGTATTTGTAATTCTATCTACAAAATTTAGCCATCTTCTTCTACTGCTTTTCTTAGAGTCTAATTTGAGCTTATTATAGAATGAAACTATAGCAGCACAGTCTGTTCTTATCAAAATTTCTTTTTTAGAAACTATGAACAGTTCAAAACTATCTAAAGCATAATTAATTGCTAATAATTACGCATCTATCTTTGCTCAAATTTCCTTTCTCTTTATAATTGCCACTATTGTATCTACATATTAAGTAGTTTTATGCGCATACTTATTGGGTTTGCATAAAAGAATAGCTCCCCATCCTAAAATACTACCGTCATTTCTATAATTAAGAAATCCGTGTCTAAAGGCATTGCTAATTCTGGCAAACTTCTAATCTTATTCTTGATTTCTTGGACTAATTTAACATCTTCTATATTAAAGTGTCTTTGTCCTGTGGGAGAAGTCTTTGAATATAAAGGCCTACAATTTTCCTAAATCCTTTATAAAGGTCTAGCATAGTTAACTAATCCTAAGAATTTACGAATTTGTTTTAAATCTTCTAACTTATCGAAACTCTAAGGCTTTTGTGCAATATGTGGTTGAAGGGATATCTTCCCTTGCCCTATCTTTACTCCTAAAAAATCTATAAATTCTTTAAATAGTACCATTTTCTTCTTACTTATAATTAGTCCATGTGCTATGAATTCTGAAAAAACAATCTGTAAATGGCCTCTATGGTCTCTCCTATTTTACTGAATACTAAAATATCATCTATGTATGTGACTACAAACTTACTATGTTTGTTAAAGATACTATCCATTTTTCTCTGGAAAATACTTGGAGCGTTCTTTAATCCGAAAGGCATGACTAACCATTCAAAATGTCATACGGACACAAGTGAAGGTCATCCATTCTATACTACTATTAGGGTGCATCTTTACTTGCCAAAATCCCGATTTTAAATCAAACTTACTAAAATCTTACAATTTTGAATTCTATTTATAAGAACGAGTCTTATCCGGCAATTTATAGGCGTCTTCTATTGTATTATCATTTAATCTTTTATAATTGAAAACCATTCTACTTTTACCTCTAACTATTTACAATGTTTTCTAACTATAAAAGTTACGATCTATGTTTTTTTCTTAACTCCTATTTTAAAATCTTACATGTGCGATCTTCTAGATCTAGGGCTATCTATTTTCTTATTACTCCTAGTTTTAGCAAATCTTACAATTTGTAATTATTTTAAAATCTTCTAGATCTAAATTTGTAGCTTCTATATTTTTACATCGATTATATTCTTAGTTTTAATTTTAAGCTCACACTTAGTCCGGAGTTTTATACAATAAAGGAATCTTTGAATCAAGAACTTAGTTCTTTAGACACAATAGACAAGTTCCATTACAATGGTATAGAAATCAAGTAAGAAAGTTAAACTTAATTTTAAGATTCCAAAAAGAATTAAAAGGAGAAATTATAGATTTATGCATTTAGGACTAATAGTCATAGGAATTAGAGGATTAGCAAGAAAAATCTAGGATGTAAGACTTTAATTACTATTTATGATGAAAGATTCAATCATATAGATAAAAGTCGATTGCTAGTATGGAAGTAGACATGAATAGCAACATAGGAATTATTTATTGTAATCCAGATTTTTAATGATTATTAAAGATTTTTCGAGACAAGATAAAATAGAATACGAGACTAAAGGATACGAAGACGTAGATAGTGGAGAAAATCTCTTAATTCACATAGGATTTTTAGGAAGATGCTCTGTAAGTGCTCAGACAAAATACAAAATTTACATAGATAAAGTAGTAAATTTAATAAGTAGCAAAGGTATAAATATGGTTAACCCAAAAGAATTTTCGATGGGTAATGCTTAGCGAGTATTAGAATGGGAAATGGATAAATTCTTAGAACAAAAAGATAAGACAACCATAGCCCCTACAGAATCTTTAACTTATAAAGATATCCATGGTAGAACTAGTTTAAGATTTATAAACTATGATCAGATTGAAAGACAGTCAGAAGATACTGAAGAAAATGAATCTGTTAGTGAACCTTATATAGATAATGTTCATATAGAATTATTAGGAGAAGATCTTGATAGAATCATCTTTCCTAAAGAATTAGAAATGAATTTAAATAAAGAAGAACTTCTCAAATTAGAAGATGAAATGTCTATTAGCAAACAGATTCAAGACAATGAGTATTTATATTACAATTTAGAAAGAAACATTAGATTAGGAATTAGTCAAGAAGAATCTAATGATAATAGTTCAGAGATAAGTTATGAAAAAGACTTTATGGATACATAAGCCTATAGAACTATAGACGATACTCATTTTGATAAGACCATTAAGCATGAACCTTTTGTTTACTTTTACCAGGATTTTCCCTAGAGCAAAGATATGATAAATATAATGACCCTCCGAGAAAGCTCTAAATATGTAGCTAAAGGTAGTGAAAGACCCATAGAAAATAAAATAAATTTCAATAAAGATTTTAAATTTAACTCGCTTTCATGATCCGCAGACATGGACAAATGTAATGAAGTTTGGAAGAACACTATTATAGGACATTACATTAGAACTTTCAAGAAATGAAACCTTTAGACATGTATATAGATATTTAGAAACTTTTTAGGAGGAGTACTAAGGCTATGTGGGAAGCATACAAAAGGAAAAAAAACACGGATGAATTTAATGAGTTAATTAAATTAGAAGTAATCCTTACAATTTTGTTAATAAAATTCAAGTTTTAAACATTAGTCTAATGTGAGCTAAAATTAAGAACCTCAATATATAATCGATGTAAAAATATAGAAGCTACAAATTTAGATCTAGAAGATTTTAAAAGAAAAGATATTTTCTTAGCACACATGTAAGATTTGCTAAAACTAGGAGTAATAAGAAAATCGATAGCCCTCATAGATGAGCATGCAATTTTATAGTTAGAAAACATTCGTAAATAGTTAGAGGTAAAAGTAGAATGGTTTTCAATTATAAAAGATTAAATGATAATACAAATGTAAGATTACAGAAGACGCCTATAAATTGCCGATAAGACTGTTCTTATAAATAGAATTCAGAATTGCAAGATTTTTAGTAAGTTTGGTTTAAAATGAGGATTTTGGCAAGTAAAGATGCACCCTAATAGTATAGAATGGACAGCCTTCACTTGTCCAAAAGGACATTTTGAATGGTTAGTCATGCCTTTCGGATTAAAGAACACTCCAGAGTATTTTCCAGAGAAAAATAGATAGTATCTTTAACAAACATAGTAAGTTTGTAGTCACATACATAGATGATATTTTAGTATTCAGTAAAAATAGGAGAGACCATAGAGGCCATTTACAGATTGTTTTTTCAGAATTCATAGCACACGGACTAATTATAAGTAAGAAGAAAATGGTACTATTTAAAGAATTTATAGATATTTTAGGAGTAAAGATAGGGCAAGGGAAGATATCCCTTCAACCACATATTGCACAAAAAGCCTTAGAGTTTCCTGATAAGTTAGAAGATTTAAAACAAATTCAGAAATTCTTAGGATTAGTTAACTATGCTAGACCTTTTATAAAGGATTTAGGAAAAATCGCAGAGCATTTATATTCAAAGACTTCTCCCACAGGACAAAGACACTTTAATATAGAAGATGTTAAATTAGTTCAAGAAATCAAGAATAAGATTAGAAGTTTGCCAGAATTAGCAATGCCTTTAGACACAGATTTCTTAATTATAGAAATGCATTTTAGTATTTTAGGATGGGATCTATTCTTTTATGCAAACCCAATAAGTATGCAAACAAAACTACGTAAAGAATATGTAGATACAATAGTGGCAATTATAAAGAGAAAGGAAATTGAAAAGATAGATGCGTAATTATTAGCAATTAATTATGCTTTAGATAGTTTTGAACTGCTCATAGTTTCTAAAAAGAAATGTTGATAAGAATGACTATGTCGCTATAGTTTCGCTTCTATAATAAGCTCAAATTAGACTCTAAGAAAAGCAAGAGAAGAAGATGGCTAAATTTTGTAGATAGAATTACAAATATTGGAATTAATATAAACTTTGAACATATCAAAGGCGTAGATAATAAATCTGCAGACATCTTAAGTAGAATGATTACAAGCTTAAAGAATTTTGAATGTTTATAATCGTCATGTTGTTTTTCGATGTCCAGACCTCCGCTGCACTGTGAATTTCCCAGGAATTCATTTGTTTCTACAGCCTTTATTACGTACTTCTAGTAGTCGTAATGCACTCTTTTACCAAGACAAATTAAGATTCTAGAATCAAGAACTTATTTGTTTTCCATCAAGTAATATTTCTTTTAAAGTTTTACCTCACATTTCTCTATCCAAAGAAGAAAAGTGTATTTTAGACAATCTATGGATTTCTTATAATAAGAACCCAAAGACCAAAAGTATTTTCTTGCATGCATGAATGCATTGTCAGAATTCTTTAATCAAGAACAAGAATAAATTTAAATTTTATGTTGTTATTAAAGGTAAAACACCAAGTGTATTTCATACCTAGGTTGAAGTAGTTGAAAATATTAATAATTTCAAAGACCCGCTTTACAAAGGATTCACAAGTTTCCAAGAAGCATTAGAATGTGCTAGACATCTTATTTGTTTAAATTTCTTTGTTTCTCCATTTCTTAGAAATTTTCAAGATTTACCGCTAGACTTTTCCCCTAGTAGAGATAAAAAGATTTTCTGCACTCACTGTGAGTGTATGCAAAATAATTTTAAGATTATTAATGAATCAAATGAAGCCCTTATTTTAGAAAGAATTTCATTACAAAAGAAGATTGCTTCATTAGAAAAGAAATTGTGAATTTAAAGATGATTTATCCAAAAGATACTCATCGAGCCAAGAAAGTCGGTGAGCTAGTCCTGGCTCAAACGGTGAGTCGGTAAAGACTTATCAAACCCGTTGATGGTCATGGACTTGCCTAAAGTTCAACAGACTCGAGAACTGCTGATTTCCTACTAACTCGTAAAAGACCCCAATCTGAATACCCTTGGCCACCCCAAGGCAAATCTGATTTTTTAGTTGATTATTCTGCAAGCCCATCTCAGAGCCCAGCTAAAAGCCCAGAATCTCAAAAAAGCCCATCAGACTCCCAAAATAGTAAAAGAAAAGAGATTTTACAAGAAAGCCAAGACCCAGAAGATGATATCATTTCAATCAATAGACTCCTTTCCCAAATTCAAGAAATGCAAAAAGCTGAAGTTTCATCCAAAAGAAAAAAGAAGATTGTTAGGAAGAAAAAAATGAAGATGTAATTAATGAAGCCATCAATAATTTAATAACAACGAAAGAACATGATAAAGAAAAAGAAATCAAAGAAGTGCACCAGAATTCAGAGAAATCTCCAGATAATTCAGAAGGTAGTAGTTTCAGAGGAGAAGATGAAGATTACGGATGTAATAATTCAGACTCGGGAATGTCATTTTTCCCTACAGCAGAACACAACCTTGATACTTAGAACAGGCAAATTGCAGAAAAATCAGAATTCGTGACAGATATTTGCTGTCTAAAGTTTCAGATTTTTTGAAGATGCCATTCCAGGCAAAAGACGACAATCCAGAATTCTGTTGCAAAGAATTCATTTCCAGAAGATGCCAAGAGACTTTTGAAATTTGTCAGACATGTTTCTCGGTGAAACGCGTGCCAAAAGAAAAGACAGAAAGGTTGCAGACGCGTGTAAAGAAGAATCTTACTTTTAGATTTAATTTTTGCTTCTGCTCTCTAGAATTTTATTATATAATGAGAGGTTCCTCATTCGTAAGAAGCATGGTATTTTCACAAGTACTCCCCACACAAAAACTGCTCTCTTACAATACCTTCCCTTGTATAGAAAAATTCTCAATCCAAAGTGTAGAAAGCTTGTAATCAGGTATATGTTATTTTAAGTTTGTAATTTAGTTTTTCAGATATTTTCGGGATTTTCCGAAAGGGAAATCCTTAGTAGTAATTTCTTTTATGTATTAGCAGATCTCCAAAAAATGTTTTATCTGTAATTTTTATGAAGTTTTATGAAGTATTTTGTTGAAATGTTTTGTTGATATTTGTTGTATCAGTCATTTCATCCTATGCATGTTATAAAAGCATAACTTGATTTTTAGAAGCCATACTGCTTTCTAAATTAATTCCGAGTGACCCAAATGGTTAAGGATTGTTGGCGGGGAGTGAGTCTCATGGTATCTTTTGGATGTTGAGGAAAGGAAACAATTAATTTAGGAATTTATTAAGGGAGTGCCATTGGTAACCTTAATAAAAGGAATCAGGTTAAAGTTAACATGTCTTAGGTGGTGATATTTGTTTTTCAAGTTAAAAAAAAAAAAAAAAAAAAAAAAAAAAAGAGAGGAGATTTGTTAAGACACTTAAAGGAATTTATGAAAAGGAAAGTACCGAGTAGGATATAACACAATTTTGAAAAACAAAAAATATTTTATGAACCCATCAAGCTCAAAAACAGATGAAGCATCTACATCAGGTACAAAAGAAACCAACCCAGAACAAAAGATAAAATTGTCTTCAGAACTCCTTCAGAATTTTAATTATCTGTTAGAAGAAACAAGTAGAGAATTAGAAAGAGTAAGAAAAAGTTTAGGACAAAGATATAAGATTTTAGATAGAATTTTTAGAGAACTACCTAATTTAGATTCATCCTTATTAGAAGAAGATATTATTATACAAAATAAAGACATTTCAGTTTTAGAACAAAGAATTGAAAAATTACAAGAAATAGTAATATACGAGGCTATGGAACCAGATAGTCAATTTTTAGATTTTTATTTATATATAAAAGAATTAATAGAAAATTTAGACTTCCGCATTAAGCAGATTAAACAAAACTCTGCTAACTCGCAAAACTCTGCTGACCCAACCTTAAGATAGACCCTTCTACGCCAGTGGCTGAGCCTATCTTTTCGGAGAAAACTCTTTACAGTCGTGATTTTTATATATCATGAAAATATGATCTAGTTTTTTTTTTTTTTTTTTTTTTTGATATGTTAGAATTCTGGCTTTATATCCTTCCTAAAATCTCTCCACTTAAAATCGGGGACGGACCATAATGTTAACAAATTGAGCTATAGCCTTGTAAAATTAGGTAAAAAAAATATTTTTGTTCTTTTAATTCATAAAATTGGCCTAATTTATTGTGCATTTCAAATTATTGACTCAGAAAAAAAAAAAAAAAAAAAAAAGAAAACTTAGCCTACTCCAGTAACCTACCTCTAATTTTTAGCCTACCCTAAAATACAATTGTAGTTTGACTCCAGCTTATAGAGCCAATGAAACTTATCTATAATTAATGTCACAAGGTGCATATATGCTCTAACCCCTAAATAACAAAAATTAAAATTAAGTAGCGTACTTCTCGATCATTAGCATAGTGTTCACATTAAATTAAAGATGTGTTTGATTTTGGTTAAAATCATATTTTTTTTAAAAAATTAATGAAATGTGTGGTTGAAAAGTTATAAAAAATTGTGGGTCTCATGAAATGTGTAGTTAAAATTAATTACTGACTTTGACTTCAGTTTTTTGTAATTTTAATTGTTTTCAAACAAACCCTAAATATTCCAAATTAGTAGTGCAAAACTTGGGGAGAACAAACGTCATCGTAGTGAGCACTACAAGAAATTGGTCCTATAGCGACTATATATGTCGTCACTATAACGTAAGCTATTGTCTATGTAAATATACAGCAACGACAAAGTCGTCCCTATTGGTCGTCGTAATCGCTTCGAAGATATTGGTCTATTGCAACGACAAAACGCCGTCCCTATAGCCTTAGCAATAATGGCAACGACAATGTTGTCGCTATAATCGTCATGGAGTTCATGATTCACTCTTTGTAGCGACGATCTTAATAGTGAGGCTAGACATTTTAAGTTAGGAGATCTTCAAATTAATATACAAAAAAATTTGAAACATCATAATAATGATGGATTTTTTTTTATACCTTAGTACAAGTGTTCTTTACGAGTTTTCACATTTTGATAATGTTGTATATTTACTTTATCATCAATCTTGTCAAATATATCATTCTCAATATACACAATCAAGTTATCATTCAATCGTTTATCATCTATGTATTCGATTACGTAATCGATTGTTAACATAAATCATTATAAAAAATATCATCTTTGCCATAGCAATAGCAATTGGAAGAACACTATCAGTCACAATTTACTGAATTCACAATATTGATTTGCTGAGAAACCATACCACACACAATAAAAAAAAGGTATAATTGTATAGTCAATACAAAAACAAAAACTAAAAATATAAATTATTTTATTTATATACTATACACAAACAGATAAATAAACTCACTCACTACTAGTAGTCCGATCCGGTGGTCTGGCAATCACCAAGAAGTGCAGTGGCCCGTGGTGAGTGGTGGTCCGGTGAAGTCACTAACCTAGTACAAGGGTTTTTGCGAATACCAATTGAAGATTTTATGGTAAAATTTAGGATTGAGTTTAAAAATTTAGTAGCGTAGTGGTCCGATGGAGTCGCTAATCATTTGTAATTTTGTACTATTAATTTTGTTAGATCAATGAGTTCAATTGCCTTCTATTAAATTGATATTTGGCTAATAGGTCCAACTGCCTTCCATTAAATTCATATTTGGCCAATTGGTCCAACTAACTTCAATTAAATTCATATTGAGTCAAAGTTTTCTGCTATTAAATTATTTTTAATAAATTAAAAATAAACAAATTAAAAATTGTCCCGAGAAAGTTGGGGGTGGGGTCCAGCTATCCCAGGACCTCCTTAGCTCCACCCCTGCGACTGTCTTACTACATGTTTGAAGCTGCGACGTCATTGTTGTCACAAATACCGATGACTTGTTATCGCCATTGTCGTATTCTTTAGCGACGCTTATGTCGCCGCCATATCGTCTCAAATGCTTTTTTTCATTTTTTTAAATTATGTATTATATTAATAAAAATAAAAAATAATAATAACAACAACGATAACCAAAATAAAAATAATATTAAATTAATCGACATAAATGTTTGAATACCCAAAAAAAATTAAATTAACAAAAATTTATATACAAAAAGCAGCCTAAGGATCAACTAAATCTTCTCACAAACAAAACAAAAAAAACCAGCTTCGGACAAATTACACCTTCTTATCATTCTACAAATGAAGCACTATGGTGAAATATTGTCTGTTTTATGTTATTTTATATATTTATATATTTTATAGAATAATATAAAAAATAAATATTTAATACTACTGTTAGGGAAGAACATAGTTTAGATGGAAAGAAAGTGAAATTGGAGTGTTGTCGAAAATACTCTTATCAAGTGTCACAAGTAGTGTTCACGTGTTCATTGAACGGAAATTTTGGATGGCAATGGATAGCATGGGTGTATTATGCAAGCAAATGTGAATTTGAGAGTAAAATGTTAAATTTTCATAGGTATTGATGATTTGTACAATAATTTTGAAAGATAAAGACATTTTGTGCCAATTATCCTTTAAAACTATCTCCAATGCATTCTATAGATTGTTATTTAGGTAGTAGAAATGTTGAAAGACTTCTAATTTATATGATATTGATGTCTTCAAGTTCAAATTTGGCATTTAATGCATTCTAATAGACTGCTATATAGATGTATTTTATTTTATTAAAATAAAAATAAAATCATATTTAAATCTGCATAGAAAATTTAAATCTACACAATAAATTAATTTAGAATTTGCTAACAGCGTTTTTAAATTTAGAAAAACTTTAGATAATGTCTATATCTTTTTTCTGTCACATTAAGTTGACGGATCCTTAACAATTTCCATTGAAAATAAATAAAAAATTAAGCACCTTCTATTTTACTTATTTGGCATAATTTTTTAAGTAATTTACATCTATGTTGGAGGTGCTTTAATAATTTAATGTTCGGTTGCATTTCGTATAACTTGTTTTTATATTCTTTTGGAGCAAAAGTTGCACTGAATGGTCTCTCCATGCAACATAGCAAGTAGCCAAGTAGCAATCCCTATTAGCTTCCAGGAAATTGACCAACTGGAATAATACTATACTTTTCAGCACAATTGTTAGCAACAAATGTTGACTGACACGACTAGATTTATCATTTCCTTGTGAATACTTTCCATACTGATAAATTAAATTATGCAGTATTAAATAATATTAAATTAAAAATTAAAATTATTAGAGATCAATATTATTTTGGAAACGTGCCATATGACAAATTTTGGCACACACCGGTACTTAATATATCGAGTAAAATAGATTCATTGTGACATGATTGATAGGTAGATTGAATAATATTAAATTACATTTCACTAACAAATCCTCAATACATATGGCTATTGCTACACACACATTTACATTTTTTCTAATTTTATTTCTGCTAATCTTATTGATAAACCCAAGGAATCTTATGATGAACATTAATTGAGCTTGGACAATAACACAACGTTTTAGTGATAATTTGACAAATTTAAGTATTTTTCGTGCTGTAAATAGCTTGTGGTGATCTCAATAAAAAGAGTAAGAAACTCTTCCTTCAATCTAAATATTTTTTTTTTTTTGCTACATATGAGTGTCGGGTCACTTCATTTAAAACTTTAAATCTTTATATAGAAGGCAAACTTATTTAAATTTTATCTTTAACATGCAAACTGGATTCATTTATTTACTTGATTTTCTAGACTTTTACTAACTATAATTCTACGTTGAACTTCCACGTTTAAAAATGTACACCCCTCACAATCAAACCTAAAAGAGTGGGTCATTGGGAGGTCGAGGACGAAATGGCAAAGTGAAATTCTATGTTGTCATCTCGGATTCTTGATCAATTTTGACACTATTTATCACATAGATCTTGAATTTACTAGTAGATCAACAAGGCATGAGTCCAACTCATTCACCGGATGAGTTAGGAGCGGGGGAAGCCCGTGCACAACTCATACCAATTTTACACTCTTTTCTATTACTAGTATCTAAAATGTACGTTGCAACGTGATTTAATAATGGTATTGTGAGATATATGTTTATTCAAATATTTAAATAATTATAACTTAATTTAATCTGCATTAAAATACAAAAATCTGCATTAGAAAATAAGGTGAAATATAATGTTTGTTGTTGTATTCAAACAAAGACTTTCTACAATTGTGTGGCCAAGATTAAATATCTATTTTTAAAGTCTGTAATATAGTCAAATAATGTCAATTAAAGAACACAAACAAAAATAAATAAATAAATAGTGTACATAAGTTCTTAAATATATCGAAAACTCAAACCTATTGAAAATTTTCTTGCTTTACGAGATGGCAAATGACTTATAACAAATCTTTGTAATTTAATATAGTTCTCCAACTATGAAAAGGTTTTAACCCAAAATATCACATGTAATTTGGGCTCAGAACACCTCAAGTTAGGTAGATTTATTAATCGAGATATAAAACAAAAAAAAACAAAATAACATTTACATTAGAAATTGACAAAATTAAACATTCTTATTTGCACAATTCGATTGCACATATGTCTTCACATAAACTTATCCAAATTGTAATGGGGAAACAAAGTAATATTACAAAAACTAAATATTCTAGTGATTTAAGTGTCTTATTCACGTTGGAGCATAACTAGTTAAGAAAAATTAGTTTAAGCAAAATAGATAATAATTCAATTCAAAAGCATAAAAAGAATAATAGAAATAAGATATGTATCAAAAGTGGATTGAAACCATTATATTGAAGTTAGCTCACAAAATTTTTTTCGTCTAGAAAATCAAAACCGCAAGTCAATTATATATGTAAACAATATACAAATATGCATTATCATGTACAATATTTAAAAAATATACCGTAACCTTTATAGTCCAATGCAAATTATTATTATTTTTTGAAAAAAGAAGAGCATTGAGAGATGATTATTCACATAAACTAACAAAAACCACAATCACAAATACAAATACAAATCTTCAAATAAAGTCTTTAAGGACATCACAAACTACATAATTACCTTCAAATAAAACAACCTTAAACTTCAAATTAGACCTTAAATAAGCTGAATAAATTGTTGTTGGAATGTCAATTACTATTAATATTGTAACTGACCAAATCCGTTCTCACAATTTAAAGAAAATATTTTCAAAATTCAGTAATTAAATATAATAAATGGAGATTTAGCATTTTCAACTTCTAAGAACATATGTGGTTATAAATGCTAAATTAGAAGTTTAATTATAATATTAACTCAAGGACAATTTAAGAAATATAAAATATTAATAAGGACATATTTGTCCAAAAATGCTTATCCCTTTAAACCCTTTTTAGATTAGATTGTTTCTTCGTCACTTCTTGAAAATCACAAAAAAAAATTTCGAACTTGATCGAAAAATATCTATAATATTAATTCACAGCAGAGTCAAGAGTGCACTGCTCTTAAATTAATACAAAACTACTTAATTAAATTCACAGTAAATTTTTAAAAAAAGTTGCATAGTTTAATTAATTCATTTTACATGTTTTTGTTCCCTACTTGGAAATTGGAATACTTTATTTTAGTGAACAGCACGTGTTGTAGAAAGTCATAGAAATCCAAAGACTATATTATAATGTATTCAAATGAAAAATCCCATTTGGTTCAACAAAAGCAATAGAAAATTCTCCATTTTGCAATTCATTATTCTTCCCCAGCCGTCAAGTTCTTGTGTATAAATATACCCTTTTTGCAGCTTATAATCCTAACCCGCTACAGACCTCTATTCCATCAAAATCTCTGCATCCCCAGAAACTATTTGAAAAAATGTCGCAGTCAGCTGTATTGAACTATATAATTTTGATTGCAACACAGCTGAAGTGGGCATGGGATTACCTTCTTTACCAATCCTTCTTTCAGCCTTATGGCATCGTATTACCCGAATATGTTGATGATCTTAGCGTAACACGCTATCAAAACAGTGCGGAAAATGGGAATACAATAGAATGTGCTGTGTGTTTATGTAAGATTGATGATGGAGATGAAATTAGGGAGCTGAGTTGCAATCATCTTTTCCACAGAGTTTGCTTAGATAGGTGGCTGGGATATGGCCATGTGACGTGTCCTCTATGCCGGAATAATGTAAAGCCACCTCGACTGGCCGTGGACTGCCACCAGGAGGTCATATCAATCAACTTCTGCGCCACCAGATCAAGGGATCACTGTACATGGTGGCTGCGTTGAAGCACAAGATATGTAACCTTATAGTAGACCATTTATTCATTTTTTTTCTTTCTTTCATTCCTTCAATTTGTTATACAAATATGGCAACAGAAAATATGTATCCACTTCTTGATAATGAGAACACAATTCTGGAGTTCAAGTTCAGGCCGGAGTATTCGTGTGTATTTTCATATTCACGTTATGTGATCCTCCTTTGAGAAATATTAAAAAGAAAAAAGAAATAACAATGGAAAAAAATAACAAGAACAAGAACACATTAAATTACGAAAAAAAATTCAGAACTTGAGAAAAATCACGAGTCTTAAGAGACGGAAGATACGTGTTAGTAATGGTATTGCAACGAAATGTCAATTTTGAGAATGGTTGTCTAACTTGAAATGCAATTAAGATAAATTTTCAAATCAAAATGTTACAATTCAAGTCTAATAAAGTGACAAACGGTCATTTTCAGTTTAGACTTCAACTATCCTACTCCGTGCGGACGTGCGAACCATGACTGAGGAATTAAATTAATAAATTTATTCTTACTCCAATAACTTAACTTCTACGTCACATGCTTCAATATATTTGCTAGTATATACCGTTTTGTCACGGTAGGATTCGAAATAGTAAATATGATTCAAATTTAATGGCAACTCAAATATGTAGCAGATGAAGAAGAACATGGATTTGAGAATTTGATTTGAAGAGATGGAATTTGAAGAACATATGAGATATGATGGAGAAAAATCAATTTTGACAATGAAGACATACATACATGTCTTTTTATCGTGAGTTTTTATCCTACGGTCGTGATAATATCATGGGAAATTAATGCAAATGGTCCATAACCTTTGTCCTTAGTGTGAAAATGGTCCATAACCTTTGTTTTTTTAAGCGCGAAATTCCTAACCTATTTATTTTGGTGTACAATTCTTCTTTATTTGATAAAAAGACAAAAATACCCTTAGGTTTAATTAAAGAAAATTACAAATGGATTTCTAACATTTGCAAAATCTGCAAATAAGTCTGATGCATTTATTAAATAATATTTAATTTAGCATATTAAATATATCATTATAGTCGCGTCAATTAAATTTTTTATAAGAGAAAAATGTAAAATTATTGCGCTTTAGGTATATGTAATTGCTATGTGATGTGAAAAACTTGAATAAAAATTAAGTTAAACCATTAAACCATTAAAATGTAATCAATGATGCAGATATTTGTCTTTCAGTGACTAACTATTGAACCACAGACCATACTGATCAAATGGCTTAGAGAAGAACAACTGCAGATATTTGTATTAAAATTTTTGGACAGAGTCATTCTTGTACTGTATAATATTCTTCATTCTCTTACAAGACTAAATAACAAAAGATTGTAAGATAAACAAGTCCATATACTTTTCCACATGAATTTTTATTGATCTATTCCCATTTGCACTTGAGCTGGTGAGTGTGCAAGAAACTGTATGTCATCACCAAGCTTCCATCCATTCTTTTAAGAACAAAATTTTCAACCAAAGCATAGCAACCAAACTCTTTCCACCCCCAAATTTCTCTGAATTCTTCGACTCTGTTAATCTTTGCTTTCTGGTTTTCCCCGCGCCTTGCCATCCAACCTCTTTTGTTCCCATATCATTCGTCGAACTATTTCCATTCTCAACCCAATGCTTGTTTCCGCGCCATTGTGGAAACTTTTAAACCACATCACCCCATCGACAACGTTGTTCTCATTCCACACAGCTTTGTTTCCTTCAACAAAACCTCTTCATTTTCGACAGGAACATCAATTAGGACAGAATTTCCTTGATTCTCATTCTTGCAAGTAAAAATCTGCTCCCATCTTTGTTCAAGCGTCATCTCGTAATACACTGATCTTTTCACCTGATCTTTCAGCTTTCCTTCTTTGATAAACATGAAGGGACAGTACCACTTCCCCACAGTAACAGCTTCAGAACTCTTACGTGATAAAGGGAAGTTAAATTCTGGAAGATGAGAATGAAGGTTGGAGTTGAGACCTGGTGCTTCGTCTAATTTGAAGTGTTTTGGAGTATTGGTGTACATTGACCATCCTTTTCTTCTGAAGAAATAAGGAGGAAAACCATCAGGTTCGACAAATTTAGCAAAGAAGTAACCCCTACTGGTGCATAAAGTTTCATATGGACATATCTCAATTTGCTGATAAATGTTGCTGGGATCCAATTGCCTCGGTTTTAAATCTTTAACGCAGCGACAGAAACAGCAGGTCGACATGTCTTCTTCCCTCGAGCAAGTGAACGCTTCCCTGAAAAGAAATTTGTCAAAATTTGGGCAAATCCCACAACAATACTCCAAATGGTTTCTAAGATCATAAGATAATGTTCAATACTAAAATGTTTACGGGCCAGATGTCCCTATCTGGCTAAAAGATAAGTTTAATGTTGCACGCCATGTATGGAAACCTAGTATTTTAACACATGCAAATCATCAATCTTGTGTGTTCTGTAAAGTTGGGTGCACCTTTTGGTCTAAAATGTTGCTGGGACTGATAATGTTACGACCGCTTTTAAATTAGTCAAAGTCAAATTTGGTTTAGTCAAAGTCAATGAAATTTTGGGTCAATCTGGCCAAATATAGTCGAAGTTGAACTTAAATTAAATGAATAAATTGTTTTGGGCTATTTTATAAAATTGTGGTTATTTAAGGATTTAAATGTCACTTTATGGAAGTTAGGGGCTTAAGTTGCAATTGGGCTTAAATATAATTGAAATTGGACCTTTTTCTTGACATTACACACTCAGAGACGCAGAGGCAGGGAGAGAGAGAGAAAACGCGGCCAGAAAAGGAAAGGGAAGAAAGGAAAAAGAAAAAGGAAGAAAGAAAAGGGAAAAAGGAAAGGGAAGGAAGAAGAAGGTCTTGACCGGTCGAAATCAACCTTAAAGCTTGGGTTCTCCATTTCTTCTTTATTTTCAAGAGGAGGTGACGAGGAGGTTGGTGCCGTGTACCGACCAACCTAGTTCGAGTCAAAACTCTGTGAGTGGAAAAACTTATTTTTCGTAAATAAGCATTTCATTATATTATATCATTTAGTAAAGTTATATGAATTGTTTCATTATTTCAGTGCTTCAAATAAATTACATAAATTGCAAAAAGAAATTATTTTTCAAGTGTTGGACAAGCATGATTTTTAGTACGAGTTAGTTTTTATAAATGAGAATTTCAGTAAAGTTTATTTTAAATATCACCAAAAAGTACCCAGGTGACTTTTACCCGCTCTGCACTGGTGTGAATGTGTTTTCACAGTGTATGACCAGATATGGTGATTTTACCCGCTCTCTGACCGGTGAGAATGTGTTTCACGGTGTATGACCGATTATGGTGATTTAGCCGCTCTGTGACTGGTGTGAATCTGCTTCCACAGTGTATGACCAGATTATTAGGTCTTTGGGACCCACTCTTGTACATATATAGGCTTTGGGCGTGTCTTGGGTGCTTAGCCCTTTGGGGGTAGCTCTGTAGCGTGACCACCGTAGATTCAGATTTCGTCATTACAGATTACAAATTATCGCTTATCCGTAGTACCTTTTTGGTGTGGTATTATATAATTCAAAATAATCGGTATATAGATTTCGGACATCGATATCGATTTCGGATAATAGATCATGCGCTTGAGCTTTAAATTACGACTTCACGGTTTAATCAGATTACTTTTTATTTGTAAGCTACATTTAAACTAGCCTTTCTCAATTTCTCTATGCTTGCGCTTATATTATTTATATCAAGTATAAAGAATTCATAATCTTTCATCGCTTACAAGTATTATAGAAAAATTCGAGATTTCATAAATGTTTCTAAACAGGAAAAAGTATATTTATTTCCAAACTCTCCACTCAATCGAGTTATAAACTCACGATTTCATCACTCTTTTCTTATTAGGGCGCAGCTTTGAGCTTTTGAGCAACTTTTGGGAGATTCTGCAAGAGCGACCCACCACCACAACCACTTGATTTATTTAATTGTATGATTGCATTTTGTTAAGCAAGGCATTATCATTCATTTGTCTCATGTCCACCAGCTTTAGTACATTTCATTTTGGTATTATTTGTGGCATGTAGAAGTTAGATGGGCTTCTGCCGCCTTTTGATGTAAATGTTATAAATTTGGGATGTTTTGCAAATGATAGTGGAAATGGTTAAGCTGGCTATACTTTGTTTTTTGGATTGGTCCATATTTTGGTCAGGTGGACCCAATGGATTTTGTATATATATTTTGTGTTTTGAGAAATTTGTTGCTTTTCAGGTTTGGTTTTGTTCAATTTACAAAGGAGACTCTGCCAAAATTTTTATAAAATCTTTTTAGTCAAAGAAAAATCAATAAGATCTAGAAAAGTCTAAGTGGCCTTAATGGTGGGTTCGGTATCTAGCTGGCATCCATCATCGGCGCACGGCACGTCTTGGGTCCACTAGGGTGATTCAGGACGGGTTGTGTCAAGTTGGTATCAGAGCATGGTCACATGTATATGGACTTGCATTGCATGCATCAAAAACTTGTTTTAAGACACATTATTCCCATTTTATAGGTCATGGCTCGTGGCGGAAGAACTCATGAGACTCCCAAATATAGTGCCTCAAACTCAAAATACTCCCGATGAGAGGGATAACAGAGAGGCTAGCGGAGCGATGAGTCTATTCATCAAACCGCTCAAAACTCGAGAAATAGAAATGAGGTTGTAAATGACCCCTATCTTTGAGAGACTTCTTGCGAAACTCTCGATGCCTTATTGCAAAGCGTGAACGCAGATAGATTCGAGTATAGAAGCGAGCAAAGAGGCCAGGGCTAGCGTCTTCAATGGTAAGGGTGACCTTTGGATGCGAGATAATTGGATGACCCACCGGAGAGAGTCTTTGATGTTATAGAGTGCCCGAAGAGAAGAAATTGCGCTTGGCTACTTTCTTACTAGTAGAAGGGCATATGATTGGTGGTGACAGATTCGTGGCTCGGTATCACGAGACCCCAGTTGTTACTTGGGCGAGACTTCAGGATGTTTTAATAAGTCATACTATCCTCGAGCTTATAAAGATGCCAAGCAAGATGAGTTCTTGCATTTAGTTCGAAGTCTATAGCGATGGTTGATTATTAGAAGAGGTTTATGGAGCTATCAAAATCTGTTTGCATTGTTGATAGCTAATGAAGCGGCAGTGTAGGAGGTTTGAAGATGGGTTGAGGAGTGAGATTAGAGTATCGGTGACGGTGGAGATTATAAAGACTTTGGCAAACTCGTTGAAGCTTGCTTTGAGAGTTGAGCGATGTATTTTAGATACACGTGGTCACAAAGAGCGAATAATGACTAGAAAGCGATGGTAGTCGATCGGGGACTTGGACTTTTAGGGCACGTCATCTCGAAGAATAATAGACGTGGGTTTTGGCCGGTGTCGCCATGTCTGGGTAGTTTCAAGACCAAGTCTAGAGGGGCCGAGTTCGAGGTCCACCATGGTTCGATCCAAAGATCGAGACATCGCCGCTCTCATACTCAGGGTTCTTTTTAGAGCCCAAGTCAGAGACCAGTTACTTCCGCACAGGGTGGAAGCTCCAGTCACGCTAGATTTCCACAGTGTCAGTTGTGTGGGAGGTTTCATCCGGGTGAGTGCCTTAGAGGAGCTGGTGTTTGCTATCAGTGCGGTCAGGTTGGGCACATGAAGAGAGACTGTCCAGATCGACCTCAGGGAAGTGGTGCACCTCAGGTGCAGTCGGGTGTTAATGCTGCTAGGCGGGCTCGTAATCGAATCGAGAATCGAATCTCTTGGAGTAAGTGGGCGGGCATTCCCGGTGGAGCACAGTGAACATCGCTAGTAGTAGTGGTGTTCGGCGGAAGGGGCTGAGCGGGCGTCCCCAGGACCCGTGGAAGAGTGTTTGCGATAACTCGGCAGGATGCCGAGGAGTCACCGATGTAATTATGGGTACGTTGTCTATTTTTGGCGAAATGCTCGTTGTTTAATTGATTCTGGTGCCACACATTCATTTATTTCTTATGCACTTGCTATCTATGCGGATTGTATGTTGGAACCATTAGACAACGATTTAGTTGTGGCAACCCCAGTAGGAGATTCACATTTAGCTAACAGTGTGTATAAGGACTGTGTGATTAAAGTGAATGATCAAGAGTTGAAGGCTAATCTGATTCCTCTCGATATTCATGACTTTGATATTATTTTGGACATGGACTTCTTAGCTGAAAATCGCGCTTCAGTTGATTGCTTTCGCAAAGAAGTTGTGTTCCGAAGGCCAGGAGAGCCTGAAATTGTTCTTAGTGGTGAACGGAGAATTTTACCGTCTTGTTTAATATCTGCACTTGATGCTAGGAAATTTCTTAAAAAGGGGTGTCAGGCATATTTGGCTTATGTGATTGTGATCGATTTCTAAAATCGAATTTGGATGATATTCCTATTGTACGAGATTTTCCTGATGTATTTCCAGAAGATCTTCCAGGATTACCGCCAGATAGAGAAATCGAGTTCACTATTGATTTGACTTCAGGGACAACTCCTATCTCTTAGGCACCTTACAGAATGGCTCCAGTAGAGCTAAAAGAATTGAAAGTGCAGTTGCAAGAACTAGTCGATAAGGGTTTTATTAGACCCAGTGTATCCCCGTGGGGAGCACCAGTCTTGTTTGTGAAGAAGAAAGATGGCACAATGAGATTATGTATCGACTACAGGCAGTTGAACAAGGTGACAATTCGTAATAAGTACCCTCTACCTCGTATTGATGACTTGTTTGATCAACTTCGGGGTGCTACTGTATTTTCTAAGATCGACTTGCGTTCGGGGTATCATCAGCTTAAGATCGAGATGTCGATGTACCAAAGACCTTTCGGTCTCGATATGGCCATTTTGAATTCCTTGTGATGCCATTTGGGCTAACTAATGCCCAAAAGACATTTATGGATTTGATGAACAGGTGCTTCACCCATACTTGGATAGATTTGTGATTGTCTTTATTGATGATATATTAGTTTATTCTCGCAATCGTGAGGAGCATGCCGAGCATTTGAAGACTATTTCTGAGACTTTGCGAGATAGACAATTGTATGCTAAGTTCAAAGAAATGTGATTTACGGCTTGACAAAGTGGTATTTACGGGCCATGTCATTTCAAAGAAGGCATTTATGTAGATCCCATCAAGGCGAGGCGATAATGAAATGGGAACTCCTACAAATGTGACGGAAGTTCGGAGTTTTCTTGGTGGCGGCGAGTTATTATCGCAGGTTCATGGAAGGATTCTCCAATTGCACTACCTTTGACTAGTCGACTCGAAAGAACTCTAAATTAAGTGTGGAGTGAAGAATGTGATAAGAGTTTCCGAGAGTTGAAGAATAGACTAGTTTCTGCTCCTATACTTACTCTTCCATCTCCAGGTGAAGAGTTTGTGATTTATAGTGATGCTTCTCAACAGGGCTTGGGTTGTGTTCTGATGCAGAATGGAAGGGTGATAGCTTATGCTTCGAGACAATTGAAGAAGCATGAGTTAAATTACCCAACGCATGACTTAGAGTTGGGCTGCGATGGTGTTGGCATTGAAGATTTGGAGGCATTACCTTATGGTGAGAAATGCAAAATTTTCACCACCACAAAAGCTTGAAGTACATTTTCGATCGGAAAGACTTGAATTTGAGACAAAGGAGATGGTTAGAGTTGATAAAGGATTATGATTGCGAGAATTGATTACCATCCGGGAAGGCTAATGTAGTTCTTGATGCTCTCGGTGAAAGACTAGCGCTTCTTCACCTCAATCCAATGGCATGTGCTTCTTTGTTGTGTGAATTGAAAACAAGATGCCCGGTTGTCGGCTACTACCTCGGGAGCGATTTTAGCTCATTTTCAAGTGAGACCTACTTTGATTGACAGGTTAGAAAGCCCAATTTGAGACCCCGACACTTAGAGTACTAAAAGAAGAAGTTAATGCTGGTTTGCGGACAGATTATGCAATTCGAGATGATGATGCTTTGGTTATGGGAAGTCGTTTGTGTGTTCCCAACGTTTCAGAATTGAAGAAAGAAATTCTAGAAGAGGCACACAGTTCAGTCTATGCGATGCACCCAGGCAGTACTAAAATGTATCACACATTGAAAGAGCATTACTGGTGGCAGGTATGAAGAGGAAATAGCGGAGTTCGTATCCAAATGTCTCATTTGTCGGTGAGTAAAAGCCAATTAAATCGAAAAGCAATTGGACTTTTGCAACCATTGCCTATTCCGAGAATGGAAGTGGGAGCATATTACTATGGACTTCTTGTTCGGTCTTCCTCGTACTCGAATGGTCATGATGGTGTTTGGGTTATTGTGGATCGTTTGACCAAGGTTGCGAGGTTCTTCTGATCAAAGCTACTTACACTTTAAACAAGTTGGCAAAGTTGTATGTAGATGAGATAGTCGAAACTTATATGGTGCTCCAAAGATATCTATTGTGTCGAGATAGAGATCCGCGGTTTACATCTAAATTCGGCCTAGTTTGCGAGCGACTATGGGCACTAAGCTACATTTCAAGACACTTTTCACCCTCGAGACGGATGGTCAATCGAGAGAGAACCATACTGAGACCACAGAGGACATGTTGCGAGCTTGTGTTCTACTGATTCAAAGGTAACCGGGATACTCATTTGTCTTTGATGGAGTTTGCTTATAATAACAGATTACCATTCCAAATTGAGATGGCTCCTTTTGAGCGTTATATGGCGTAAAATGCGAACACCGGTTCTTTGGAATGAAGTTTGAGAAAGAAAATTAGTGGGTCTGAAATGGTTCAAATTACGTCGAGAGAATGTAAAAGTGATTAGAGAAAAATTGGAGGTAGCACGAAATAAGCGAGAGAAAGAGCTATGCGAATACAAGAGGAGAAGAGATCTTGAATTTGAAGTTGGGGATAAAGTTTTCCTAAAATTATCTCCATGGAAGGGTGTGTTGAGATTTGTAAGCGGGGAAAGTTAAGTCCTCGATATATTGGGCCTTATGAAATTATTGAGCGGATTGGGCGATTGCTTATCGGTTAGCCTTGCCAGTTGAGTTGTCTAGAATTCATGATGTATTCCATGTCTCTATGCTTGAAAGTATATTTGGATCCTTCACATATTTTGGAATCTCAAATGTGGAATTGAAGGAAAACTTAACCTATGAAGAAGAACCCGTGATCTTAGGCAGAAAAAGAGCAAGTTCAAATGAAACAAGATCGTTTAAGCTAGTTAAGGTTCTTTGGAAGAATCATTCGATAGAGGAGGCTACGTGGGAGAATGAGGATCGAGATCGTGCTCAATTGCCTCAATTATTTCATGTCTAGCCGATTGAATTTCGAGGACAAAATTCTTTGAATGAGGTAAGATTATTACGACTGCTTTTAAATTAGTCAAAGTCAAATTTAGTTTAGTCAAAGTCAATGAAATTTTGGGTGAAGTCAAAGTCAAATAGTCAAAGTTGGACTTAAATTAAATGAATAAATTGTTTTGGGCTATTTTATAAAATTGTGGTTATTTAAGGATTTAAATGTCACTTTATGGAAGTTAGGGGCTTAAGTTGCAATTGGGCTTAAATATAATTGAAATTGGACCTTTTTCTTGACATTACACACTCGAGACGCAGAGCCTTGGAGAGAGAGAGAAAAAGCGCGCGGAAAAGGAAAGGGAAGAAAGGAAAAGAAAAGGAAGAAAGAAAAAGGAAAAAGGAAAGGGAAGGAAGAAGAAGGTCTTGGCCGTTGAAATCAACCTTAAAGCTTGGGTTCTCCATTTCTTCTTTATTTTCAAGAGGAGGTGACGAGGAGGTTGGTGCAGTGTACCGACCAACCTAGTTCGAGTCAAAACTCACGTGAGTGGAAAAACTTATTTTTAAGTAAATAAGCATTTCATTATATTATATCATTTAGTAAAGTTATATGAATTGTTTCATTATTTGATTAGCTTCAAATAAATTACATAAATTGCAAAAAGAAATTATTTTTCAAGTGTTGGACAAGCATGATTTTTAGTACGAGTTAGTTTTTATAAATGAGAATTTCGATGAAAGTTTATTTTAAATATCGACAAAAAGTACCCAGGTGACTTTTACCCGCTCTGCACTGGTGTGAATGTGTTTTCACAGTGTATGACCAGATATGGTGATTTTACCCGCTCTGCACTGGTGAGAATGTGTTTCCACAGTGTATGACCAGTTATGGTGATTTAGCCGCTCTGCACTAGTGTGAATCTGTTTCCACAGTGTATGACCAGATTATTAGGTCTTTGGGACCCACTCTTGTACACATATAGGCTTTGGGCCGTGTACCGGGGTGCTTAGCCCTTTGGGGGTAGCTCTGCGCGCGTATGACCAGATTCAGATTTCAGATTACAGATTACAAATTATCAGTTATCCAGAGTACCTTTTTGGTGTGGTATTATATAATTCAAAATAATCAGTATATAGATTTCAGACATCAGATATCAGATTTCAGATAATAGATCATGCAGTTTCAGGCTTTAAATTACAGCTTACAGTTTAATCAGATTACTTTTTATTTGTAAGCTACATTTAAACTAGCCTTTCTCAATTTCTCTATGCTTGCAGTTATATTATTTATATCAAGTATAAAGAATTCATAATCTTTACTGCTTACAAGTATTATAGAAAAATTCAGGATTTCAGTAAATATTTCTAAACAGGAAAAAGTATATTTATTTCCAAACTCTCCACTCACTGAGTTATAAACTCACGTATTTCATCACTCTTTTCTTATTAGGACGCAGTTGAGCTTTTTGAGCAACTTTTGGGAGATTCTGCAAGAGCCACGACCACGTACCACGTACCATGTACCACGGCCACTTGATTTATTTAATTGTATGATTGCATTTTGTTAAGCAAGGCATTATCATTCATTTGTCTCATGTCCACCAGTTTAGTACATTTCATTTTGGTATTATTTGTGGCATGTAGAAGTTAGATGGGCTTGCCGCCTTTTGATGTAAATGTTATAAATTTGGGCTATTTTGCAAATGATAGTGGAAATGGTTAAAATCGGCTATACTTTGTTTTTTGGATTTGTCCATATTTTGGTCAGTGGACCCAATGAATTTTGTATATATTTTGTGTTTTGAGAAATTTGTTGCTTTTCAGGTTTGGTTTTGTTCAATTTACAAAGGAGACTCTGCCAAAATTTTTATAAAATCTTTTAGTCAAAGAAAAATCAATAAGATCTAGAAAAGTCTAAGTGGCCTTAATGGTGGGTCCTAGATCTCAGTCGGCATCCATCATCGGCGAACGGCACGTCTTGGGTCCACTAGGGTGATTCAGGACGGGTCGTGTCAGATAATCTGTTCGAAACAACCTCATACAAGTTGTTTCCTCCATGAACAATTGAAACAATTAAATTCAAAATAGCACAACATGTACAAGTTCATCGAGCAAACTATAAGCTTATAAGAACCGAGAGGTTATACACATACCCTTTATGCTTCCCATGTCGATTAATGGCATAGTAGCGATTCGAAGACACCGGTTGATTAAGAACCGAATCAAGTAAACGGGGTTAATAGAAACATGGGTGTGCTCACCCGAACTTGTTACATAGCGGACGATCGGTTCCTTGTTACGAGGGAAAGGCGGGTTCATGAGAGTTCGATTCTTGTACAATCCAAAACAAGAGTAAGTCTCGGATTCTTCATCTTGGATTATTAAGTAACTCGAATTAGGCTCCTCGGGAGGTTTCGCAAGAGATTCGGATCTTTTAGGTAGTGAGAAAGAGGCCTTGTCACATACATATCTGCCAAAAACTGTTTCTTCTTCTTCGTCTTCTTTACTTTGTAATCTTTATCAAGTATACTTGGAGAAAAGCTGTTGAATGATCTATATATATATACACACAGAGAGAAAGGGAGTCTTTGAATTCGTATTGCTTAAGAAATTTGATTTGTCAATCGGATAAGATAAATGAATTTCAATGAATTTGTATCATTAGTAGAATGTCTCAAGTTGATTGGCCATAAGATAAGTGGCATATATTGAAGATAGCCTTCAAGAATTGCTAAATCTTCAAAAGAGCCTTTGACCAAATAAAACCTAAAATACCCTTAACATATAAAGAAATACCCTTAACATACAAAAAAATTTAATATTTGCTATATTGCTCCCTTATAATTACGATTTTAAGTTTCCGCACCCAAAACTGGTATCAGAGCCAATTAGAAATATAATTATGTCAAATAATTATAACAAAATATCAAAAATTAATATAATTGAACAAATTAATTGGATAAAAACCTTTTGATATATAAATTCGGATTAATTGATGAAAACATATTAGAAAAGAAGATCAAGAAATTTTCAAAGAAATCATGCAAATTGAAATATTAAATAAATAAACAAAAATTACGAGAATCTTAGAAATAAACTTTCTAAAGAATATATAACGTTAAACGATCAAATAAAATTAATAAAAACTCGGCAAAGAGTTGGAAGAGTTAAAGAAAAATAAAAATATTAAGAAAACCTTTAATTCTAGAAGAAAGAATAATAAATATAGAAAACGAAATAATGGATTATAAAGAAATAATTACTGAAATTGGGAAAAGATTAGGATTTCAATTTGAAGAAAAAGACAAATTATTAATAAAAGAAAATATTGTTATGATGAATGAAGTAAAACAAAATTTTCCAACAGAACAAGAAACTATAATAGAAGAATTTCTTGAACAAAATAATAAATACTACCAACAACTTGAACCTTATAACCTAAATCCAAATATGAATACTCAATTAAAAGATATTTTAAAATCTTTTAAAATTAATGAAAATATTAAAATATCAACAAAGAATAACGGAAAACATATAAATATCTATACTAAAGAAGAACCTCAAACTCTAGAATCAGATATAATTTAATGAATGAAACCAAACAAGATCTTGAAGAAAAATTCTTTGAAACTTAGGGAGAAGATGCGAGAGATATAGAAAAATGTTAGAAGATTTAGAAATACAAATGGCAAACATAAGTTTAGGAAATACTAAAATGAATACTAGTACCACGGGAGTTAGTAGTTCTACTACTCCTCCTACAATAAGACAACCTCCATTTACACCTACTACACTACCAAAAGCGAAGGAATATACCCTACAAGTATGCTCGAGTCTGTACCACCCATTGCACCAAGATACGAAGAACCCGGACAAACTAGTGGTGTAAATAAAGAAAAGGATAATGAAGAATATAATAGTTATAGATATCCAACAGATGAAGGAGAAGGCCCAAACAAAAGAATAAGTCCTAGCAAAATAAAAGGCAACTTCAAAATAACTACCAAAGAAGAAAGTCCTATAGAAAATCTAACAGAACCAATATCAACAACAGGAATATGGTTAGATCTAGATTCGGAGATAAAGATAAAAAGATATCTGCTTGGGTTTAAAGCCTCTAGCCTTGCTATACAATTTAGCAAAGGATGGGATACATATACATCTTTCAATTTTCTTGAACACACCTTCAGAGGAAATACTGAACAATTGTGGAAGAAAACTACTGATCAGATAAAAAGTAATATAAAATATGGAGAAGAATTGATAGCTAACTCAAGAAAACATTTAAATAACCAAACAATTATGGATATATTAAAAAGATTAGAAAAATACTTAAGAGCACAATTTCTTGGAGAAATTGCAGAAGAAACTAATATAGAGAAAGAAATAAGAGAGAAATTAGAAGCACAAATAGAATTAGAAAATCTAAAAATTTGTGATATGTGTGAGCTAAAAGGATACTTAAGAGATTTTCAAAAAATCTACATAAAAGCTTTAAATAAAGATATGAGTTATAATGAAAAACTAAATTATCTCAAAATAATGTTCCTAAAACTTCCTTACCCTTGGAGCATAAAAATACACCAAGAATATGAAAAGATTAGGTCTGCCATGACTCATCCAGAAATAAATGATACTTTTGGCAATAGAGAACAATTTATTATCAATACAAATAATAAATGGTGTAGAGAAATAGTTGATAATAAAGCAATAAAAAAGATGACAAAGAAAAAACCCCTTTGTTGCAATCAAGATATCTTTCATACTCATCAATGGGGATGTTATCCAAAAGAGTATAGAAAGAAAAGAAATTCAAAAATTTCTTAAACCTTATAAAAGAAAGATTTTAGGAAAAGAAGAGATAATTGGAAACCTAATAAAAACCTTTTAAAAGAGAACAAAACCAAAGTGTTGGATACCTAAGAAATAATATATTAAAAATGTAAATGCTTTATATGTCAAAAAAAACGGGACATATAGCACCAAACTGTCGAGATAAACATAAAAATAAAACCAACTCAAATTTTTAGAAGTATCTGAAGAAGCTATATATGACTCGAAATATGAACCTTATGAAATAAGTGAAACCGAATCAAAATTTCTACTATATATATATATATATATAGTTAGTCTCTTATATTTCCATACTTTCTTCAATTCTTACTTCATTCATAAAGTTATAATTTATGAATTCATTTTCTTCTTCACTTTCTGTTTCACTATCGGAATATATATATATATATATATATTACGATAGTGAAATAGAAAGTGAAGAAGAAAATGAATTCATAAATTATAACTTTATGAATGAAGTAAGAATTGAAGAAAGTATGGAAATACAAGAGACTAACATAGATAATATAGAAGGAATAAGCCAAACTGTTACCTTCGAAGAAGAAAAATATGATGAAATTATGAAAAAAGTTTTATCCTTGAATCAAAAAGATGTTTTCAAAAATAAAACATTTTGGAACATATTACCAAAACTAAACAAAACTATTTATGTTATAAAACATAATGAAGTTCCTATTTATATAGAAAATGTAAAAGGATCTACAACAATTCCCATACTAAATAGGAAATGGATAAATGAAGAACTAGCTAAAATAAAGCCTGATATTAGAAACAAAATCAAAAATGTAGAAATTGGAGGAATCCAGATCCTTATGAAAGGATTCTTCAGACAAGGTATGGATATACCAGTCAACATATTTTGCATGGATAATAGAATATTGCATGATCCTATAGACGCCCTTTTAGGAGCAGTTTCAGGTAATTTGGTATACCAGAAACTAATATTTACCTTAAAACCAGGATTTGCAGTATCTTTATTAGATGAAAATATAGACATATCCTTAAATTTATATCATAAAATAGATAGATTAGATATGCCAGAAAAATCTAAGGCAGTAAGCCTTACCATAAGATCTATATTTGCTTTTACTACTAGCCACCATCAAGAAATAAGAAGAAGTTTTGAAGAAATAAAAATTGAAGAAGGATTTGAAGAATTAGCGCAAGCTATTCCGCTTTAGAAAATTCGATCCCACGAAATTGAGATACGGAAGAATTTGTTTTAGATTTCAAAAGAAGAATTAAAACAATTAAAGAAACAGACAAACCAAGAATCTACAAGGCAATGTTTCTATTGATTCAATAGGAAATATGATAGCAAAATTCCCTCCTAGAAGAAGTCTCAGTCTTCCTAGGAAAAGCTACATAGGAGAGACATCCACTCCAAGAAACCATTGGAAAAAGAATACACCAATATTTGCCAAATTAGATAGACATGGAATAGAAGAACAATTCTACGTCCTAACCGAATGGATAAAACCTACGGAGAAATACAAGAAATGATTGCCCTAATTAATACAGAGCGCGGATCAAGCCATGTTCAAGGAAATACAAGTTAGTATGCTACCTAGGAGCAGGGACTTACCTCAAGGATATAAATATAAAGATTATTATGGAATAGAGTATGAAATCGAGAAAATTCGTAGAAATAAATCTTATACTTACCAATATAAGAGGAGAACAATTCCTATAACTATAGTTATACATAAAGATCCCAATAGGATAGAAACCAATGCACCAAATCCTATTAGGAATGGACTTTTAGATATGTTCAAACCATACAGCATTCAAAATGATAGATTACAAGTAACAATTAACCTTGAAGAACAACATATCCCACGGATTACTAGTGAAAAGAAAAGATTTACTAACTATGTGATGATTAGTTATAAATCTATAACCAAGAACATAACAAATCCATTAAGTCCCTATGTTGAAATAAAACTCAACCTACCTGAATATTGTAGAATTACATTTCATGCTTATCTAGATACAGGATCAACATTATGTACAACACAATATAATGTTTTACCAGCTTCCTACTGGAAAACAGACCCTAAAAAGAAATACTATGCTCAAACAGCTAGTGGCCTATTTGAACCGTACTCTTTATATGCCGAAAATATACCATTTTTACTAGGAAATAGAGAAGTCATAGTTAGAGAACTTTACTATGCCCCAAAATAGAATGTGACATTCTTTTAGGATGAGACCTTCCTCCTGAAGATTATGCACACTTTACACAATATAAAAATCCTACAAGATTTGAATTTACAACACCACCAGTAACCATAAAATAATTGTACCACAAATACAAAAAGCTATATCTATAGCTCAAAAACTAATAAATCATCGAGATCCTCAACCCAATGTGGTGGATGTTATCTGAAAATAGAAAAAAAAAATTCAAATCACTATTATACAACAAAGATAAACCTCCAAATAAGTGAATCGAGAAAATGAAAAGCTAGAAAGAATAAAAATAATCTCGAAATAACTTTTCGGAAAATCCATTAGAAAAATGGTGCAGTAAATAAAACAACGGCTATAATAGAATTAATAGAACCAAATGTCATAATTAGAGTTAAGCCTTTATGACATATAGTCAAGAAGACATAAAAGAATTTGATATACAAATAAAAGAATTATTAAAAGCAAAAATTATTAGACCAAGTAAAAGTCCACATAGTAGCTCGCCTGCTTTATGGTTAGGAACCATGCCGAAATAAAGAGAAATAAAGCCGAAATGGTTATAAATTATAAGAAACTAAATGAGAAAACCAAATTTGATGGATATTACCTACCAAATAAGGATATTCTCATAAAAGCCATCTGAGAATAGCAAAATATATTCTAAGTTTGATTGCAAAAGCAGATTTTGGCAAATATGTCTAGATGAAGAAAGTAAACCACTAACAGCATTTAGTACTCCTAATCCTTTAGGACAATTCGAATGGAATGTAATGCCATTTGGATTAAAAAATGTCCCCAAATATATCAAAGAAGAATGGACGAGGTATTTAAACCAATTAAAAATTTTGTGTAATATATATTGATGATATACTTATACATTCTACTACTTACAAAGAGCATCTAGAACACCTAGAAAAATTTGCATATATTATCAACAAACATGGAATAATACTCTCAGAAAAGAAAGCTGAAATAGCTAAGACAAATATAGAATTTTTAGGACTCATCATCAAAGAAGAATAAATTCAATTACAATCTCATATTGGAGAAAAATTACTCGAATTTCCTGACGAAATAATAAACAAAAAACAGCTACAAAACTTTTTAGGATTATTGAATTATTCTGAACAATTTATTAAAGGATGTGCTTTACTTAAAAAGCCATTTCTAAATAAACTAAAAAGGATCGAGGTTTGGAATTGGACCAATGAAGATACTAAGAGAATCCAACACATTAAAAATATTGTTCTAATCTCCCAAAACTATCTATAGCGCGAAGATGATGACTATTTTATTCTTGAAACAGATGCTTCGACTATTGTTGGGGAGCGCCTTAAAAGCGATATCAAAATATGGAGAAAATTACCCATGTCATAAAGATTGTTCAAAAACATGTCCCGAAAAATTAGTTGCATATACTTGGGAACCTTTAAAGATGTTGAAACTAGATATGACTCCAATAGAAAAGAGTTACTTCTTTGTCAAAAAAGGAGTTGCTAAATATGAATATTATTTGATCAAAAATCATTTACTATTAGAAACAGATAATACTCAAGTTAAGTATTTTCTTAAAAATAATTTAGAACCAAATGTTGCTAACAAGCCATTAATTAGAATACAATCCTGGATGGCCAACTTCAAATTTGATATTCAATATATTCGTGGTAAAGATAATTTTCTTCCTGATTTCCTTTCCAGAGATGGAGCAAATCAAGCAAGAGTTGCAATCAATGAAGCTCAAAATAAAGGAGATGGAAGAGAAAATATACAAAATGGAGAATGAAAACCTCCAGAAAGAAGATATTCCACGAAATATTCAAAAAATCACACAAGATATCAAAGAAAATAAAGAGGCTTCCTCCTCTCAGCCCCATCCATTATACAAGATATATCTGAAATTAACAAATCAAATGTTATACAGTTTTGCAACAGTCTCCTATCCTTTGGGATAAAAGATGAAGCAGGATATAAATACAAAATATGTCTTTTCAATCTTGTGGCATGTTGGTTTGTTGAAATTGGTAATAAGCCATGGATGAAGACTTTGAACTATGGAAAATATAACAAGGTGAATTTCTATCCCGAGCACCACCAAATTGGATTCGCCATATGTATGATATTGGAAATATACTCAGATTTATCCTAGCCAAAATCTCGGAGAAATTTCTATCTTTGCCAAAGAAGAATCAAAATAGCAATCGAAGAGTTTGTCCGAATTACTAAGCCTACCAACATTTATATCAGATTCTTCTCTGCAGTTCCAGAATGGGATATTTATGATCATTACCTCATTCCAGTCAAAAATGTTATCAAAATTGGATTAACAAGAAAATTGTTCGATCCAAACAGTCAAAATACTCATGAAATCACTCCTCAAGAAATTTTGAAGATTGAACATTTCAGAAGAGCCAAAGGATTCAAAGACCAATTTGATTTCTTAGTTGACACCATGAGCAAAATGAAAATATCTGGATATATCCATGTGAAGATCACATAATCTTCAAAGAATCGCATTGCGAAAAGACTCGTGATCGAGTTGGGCCTACTTGATCATTTGGTGCGACAAATTAATGAATAATGAAAATGATGGATCACCAAACTTTCTTCGAAAATGTGTAAGATTATGGTGAGTCATCTTTGAACATAGTCATCCAAATTGCATTATTGAAGATATGGACCACGTCTCCCTCAATGAAGACGACATGCCACCAGACTACTTTGAAGGAAAAATGATCGGATAGGACCCTTCACTCACTACCAACAGTGATAATTTTATCACTTTGGAAAAGCTGTGGTCCCTATTTACCGACAAGATAAAAAGGAGATTCCTTCTTGATAAGGATCAATTATTGAAAATAAGTTGTATCTGAGTCTTTATATACCACTTACATATCGAGTTGTAAGGTATCGAAAGTTAGAGACAATCACTGAGTTTTCTCATATCTCTCTACTATCATACCATAGTCTTGCAGTCTTTTCTTCAGACGTCAATAAGGTAATCTCTATGGAGTTCTAAACTTCAAACATAGGGAGTACCAAGAGTGTTTCTTACTAAAGTCTTTGTATATCAGGTGTGTACTTGTAATATGCTCATAATGATTTCTATAAAAGTATTTGAAATGTTTTCTTACAATCCTTTTTCTAAAGAAAACTTCCTTTGATAGCCAGTCCCCGACGGTAGTAAAATAACCTTGTGTTATTTCCTTTAAATCTCCTTGTTTTCCCGTTTTGGCTTGTGTTGCTTTGTTTGGGAGTGTTTGGAGTGTCATTGGAAAAATCAAGTAGGTTCTAAACTGAAAGATTTGTTACAATAGGGGTGAAAACAGCTAGACTGAATTTCCGTGTCAGGGTTGAATCCTTTTGGATTTATATCCGTTAGCTTGAACTATCAATGCAAAAGGAAGAAGTAGAAAAGAAAATGAGCGGAAGACATGTTGGACCCTACATTAAAAACCTTATGAGCTATAGACAAAAGCGGATCTTGCTTTGCTTACGCATTATTTATACACAAAGACTTGAAGAAGATCACTCAAGAAAACCTAGCTTTCTTTATTGAAGAATTATTCGGTGTTTGACGTTCTTATTTTCATGAACACCGCACAAGCATCCACATCTACCGATTATGATCTTAAATTGTATTTAGATGATAAATATATTTCGTTTTTATTAACTTTGGTTGATAAATTAGAAAAAATTTATTTTACTGGTCAATCCAAGCTCAAAGATATTTACACTAGCATAGATTTTGCTTGCAAAAATAATATAAGAATTAATTACAGAGAAACATCTAAAAATATAAAGAAAATTGAAGATATTATTTACGAATATAAAGATTTAGAAGAAGAGGTATCTGAAGGAATTGTTTCAGGATATATAACTCAACAGAAACATCCTAACGCATTTAAGAAATTATCTGCATATATAGATTATTTAAATGCCAGGATATAATTTAAAAGGTTATGATAACCTTGAACATCATATATTAGATTTATTAGAGGAAGAATTCGCAAAATTAAATAATATCCAAAATAAAGTATCTTTAGAATATTTAGAACAAACTAGAATAGTAAATAGATTATTAGCCAGATACGAAAATATTCTAGATATTAAATTAGAATTGTTGGGAAGATTAAGTGACGAAGAAATAAATAGACATAGGAGAAGTTAAAAGGGCATTTTGGACACTTCATTTAAAAAAGAGGCATTTACAACTTATTTGTAAAACACTAGGCTATTTCTTTGTAAAGCTTGTTTGACAAGGCTATTTAGAAAAATTTCCCCATAAGTTAATGCCTGCAAGTTAGTTTTTTCCATGTTTTGAAGACGAGAACAGTCAATGGGACCGGAAGGTCTGTTTCAAGAAAATTCAGAGATGTTTCTTGGAAAATAACAAAACAGCTCAATCAAATAACAAAAATAATTGTTGTTTTCCACGTTGTGTGTGGGTCCCAACTATGATTAATATAGACACGAGACTTTTAAGAAATTCATCGAACATCTAACTCATAAAAAAAATTGTAATGAAGAAGTGCGTGTCACGAAAACCTCTGTTGTGACGTTTTTTAAAACAACACCTTCTAGAATTCGTAGAAAGAGAAAAAAATCAGACTAAAGAACAAAAGATTGTAAGGAAAACTAGTCAAGTTTCGAATAAGTGTTGTGAAAATAATGTGATTACAAATGTACAATATCGCAAATAAGTAATAAAGTGGACCTATTAAGTTCGGATTATCGTTTCCACAAGGACTATCTTATTTAGATATTAGTTAAATTAATCGTAATGTTAATTTATTTAAAACAATTTGAAATATTTTGATTTGAATATTTAAAGTAAAACTACGAATTTAAGGAAATAGTACAGTAACTTATGTAAAAGCAAATAACAAGAATTTAGGAAAGAATTAATAAAATATGATGGTTAAAGAGTTTGGACAAACGAATTCACCTAGTTGTCATCTCTAATTCCTTCTCTCAAGATTTGTTTCCTAAAGTTATATTCGGTCGAATTCACGAATTTAACCTAATTTACCTCTCTCGAGTTCAAATTAGTCCTATCTAATTAAGTCGACTTAGACAGTTAGAATGATCCTTAATTAGATGCATTAATTCTCCTAAGAATTCAATTCAGACCGTAGCAATAATAAAAGTGTATCTCTACCTTTTATTCAATTGCCAGATTTTACTACGTTGTCTAGATTAATAATTTGCTTCTCAGTTCATTACAATCCACGAGATCAATGAAATAATGGCCAGTTATTCCAAGCATTAAAAGAAGAAGTAAAACCAAATACTTAAACAATTTATAAGTCAAAACTTGAGATTCAAATTAAATAATTAAAACTAGGCTACATCGTTCATCCAAATAATAAATTTTAGCTACTCATAATTTGGGATAAAGACAAGATGAAGAATTTCGAATACATAACCGGATCTTGAATAAAAGAAGAGAAAAAGTTGAGTATCTTGCACCAAGAAATCTTTGTTTTCCGCTCCAATCTTCTTGATCTTGGTCGTTCTTCGTCTTCTTCGTTGTTATTTTCTCCGTCTTCTCTGGTGTTCGTCCAAGAATTAACCTTCTTCTTTTGACCTAGGTCATGTCTTTATATAGCGTTTTACTAAAATTGAAACTCATGTACATGAAAAGTTAAAAAGGCCATGACCGAAATTAAAATAAGCTAAAAATACCCGACGCTTGAACAACGCATTACAAGAGTTGTTGCCATGGTAGAACCAGCGGGTTCACCATGCGACAAAGCAATGAAATATATTCCAAATTTGGTTCCAATTCCATATTTGCACACTTGGTCCTTCAAGGTTTGACATATATTTTATTTGGTCCTTGGTCATATTTTGTCATTTTTCCTCTTTTAGCTATCTTATTTCTTTGTACAAGTCCTTCAACTTTGAATTTTGTCCTCTAATTTCTTCTTTCATTTCAATTTAGTCCTCTTTTATTTACAACCCAAGTCCTTCAACTTTTAGATGTTTGCAAGTTGATCCCCATATCCAAGTTTTCGTACTCTTTCAGTCCCTTTTCGCCTATTTTGCTTTATTTTTCTCCAATTTCATCCGATCTCGGGGTTTTGACCTAAAACAATTAAATAGACACATAATTAAGTAAAAAATCACTTAAGAGTACTTATAATTGTCCACTTTTGATGGTCCAGATAAGCGTAAAACCACAATTATCAAATACCCCCAAAGTTAAACATTTGTTCGTCCTCGAACATGACTATTTACTTAAACAATCAAACAAATAATATTAAAATATACTATAATAGATAGATTGCCGTATTTGCTTCACATTTTTGAAACAACTCAATCAATTCATAAAAAACTTTTAAATTATGTTACCAAAATTAATTTTTACTTATCAAATGCTCGATTGATATATGTGTGTGTGCATAGTCAATCCAATCAACCTTTAGGTTGGTAATATTCCACTCCCAATGGTCAAGTATTTCTTTTCTCTCTCGTAAGAATACACACTCCCATACTGATATTCATTCTCTCACCCTGGGTGTTAACTCTAAAGTTGCCTTCAAAACACTTATTCTTTTACCGCTCAAAATTTGGTTAGGTCTAACCAATACAGTTGCTATCTAGATCTGTGAAGATTCTCATTTTTATTGAATGCTTTGGCCATCAAGCTTCCACTAGGTAAGTTAAACCCACTAGTAATCTAAATCCCCAAGTTATGCACATAAATGCTAAATCTTGCTTTTTCTTTTTTTTTTCTCTTTTTTTTTTTATAATCATATACAGATATATATCTTATGTGTAAGACCTAACTCCCTTAAGCTTTCTAGATGACCCTTGTAGCGAGCTTTAGGTCGATGGCTCCCAAGTCTGATAGACTTTAGGGCACCGAGTTTTGAGAACTCCAACGGACTTTATCACTCGAGTCAACTAGGCTACGAAGAGAGGTATAAGATAATGCAAGTGCAATGCCTTTCATTTTTTTTTTTTTTTTTTGCAAGATAAATAAGCGGGGATTAGATTCCTAGCATTCGGTCAATACCTAGATTCCACCTGGTAGCCAAATACACTCCACACAACTATTACTCAAGTACGGAATCAACACCTATCTAAACAACACGCAATGGTTTAACTACCTCCAAACTATCCTTTCAACCGTTAGGTAATTAAGTCGTCAATCGGGTGGTCTTGGTTTCACAACTTAGGTTCACTATTCTTTCATTGTATTCTATTCAATACACTAACCAAAGTTAGTGATGCTCATGACTATTGTGCTTACACTTAATCATATCTTACATTAATAAGTATAGTCTATAAAAACAGCTTAAGTAGCATAACCTAGTCATAATTCATGAATCTATAACAATTTCAAATATATATCATCATTAGCCGGCCAGGCTATCCAACATACAAGCACACAACTAAAATAAATTTTTTTTTTAAATAACACACAAAAATAACAAAAATAATCAAAGTCACCCCCCAAACTTAAAGTTCACATTATCCTCAATGTGACAAAAGAAAACAGAATAAATAAAAAGGAAATAGTTAACTCGAAGCAAAAGGCGTGGAGACAACAATCGAATTTTTAGCTCATCAGTACGCATTGGATTGGAATAACGATGTGCAACCTGAAATATAAAAACTATAGTGACTAAATATACTTAATCACTAAAAATTGGGAAACGTGCTCTACTTTTTAATGTAGTCCTAAAAGTCTACATGCAATGCAATAAATATAGAAAAGATAGAAAACGAGTTGCCTCTCATTAAGCGCTCGAGTTATAGTCTAAAGCTGGACTTTTTTCTGGCTACTTTATGGCACTTTAAATAGTGCTTTGGAGGACTTGTTTTGCTTGCATCTATTGACTTTGCACCATTTTTTATTTATCCTTCAAAAATTTAACTTGTGCTTCTCAGATAAATATAATTGTAGTTTAGCACCTTATTCGAACACCACTACGAAAACCTCAACTTCCTCATCTTCCTTGATCACAAAATCAATTTTAGAATAAATACGAGAGTCGGAGAATTGCTTGATAAGTGAAACATCATTAAATGTCGCTTTTTTATTTTGCTCATTTAGGATCAACTTCTCTTTTGTCACATACTCTTCTTCTTTAATTGGTGTTTCATCGGGTTGGATGACATGTCTATTATCCAAAATCTCGGACAGTTGCTCTTCACTCATTGTTGTAATGCTTGGCATGTGTTCCAATTGGTTAGCTTCAACTTCACTTGAGAACGTGTAGGAGTATGGATAAAAATTTTGTGGGACCGATAGTTTCCATATATCTTCCAAGATCAAGTCATCGTCATCAATTTCAGAAGTTCCATCATATCTCGCTGTATTAATCTGATGCATTGCAATGAAATCTCCAAAATTCATGTTGTCCTCATCAGTTTCAAAAGTTTCATCATATCTCACTGTATTAGCTTAGTACATTGCGATGAAATCTCCAAAATTCATGTTGCCCTCATCAATTTCAAAATCTTGGACGATCATTTGGATTATCTGTTGATGTGTATTATATAGCACAAAATTGATCTGTTCTTGAGAGGCCAATAACAGACAATTTGATATCGAGTGGTTAGCCCACAATTTTCGCACATGATGGTTGCTTAGATGGCATTCATTCTTTGCGTCTGTTTTCTGACAAAGAGCTACACCTACTTTGTCAATGCAGCTAGTTGTGCAGTAATATCATTTGTCATTTGAAAGAAATAGACAAAGAAGAAAGAAAATAGTAATAATAACAATAATAAAAGAAATCAATAATAATAACAATAAAATTAAAAAAAATAAAATAAAACTAACACTAACGATTAATCTAAACTAATATTAAATAAGAATAGTCCCCGGCAACGGCGCCAAAAACTTGTTGTGAAAATAATATGATTGCAAGTGTACAATATCGCAAACAAGTAATAAAGTTGACCTATTAAGTCCGGATTATCGTTCCCACGAAGACTATCTTATTTAGATACTAGTTAAATTAATCGTAATGCTAATTTATTTAAAAAATTTGAAATATTTTGATTTGAATATTTAAAGTAAAACTATGAATTTAAGGAAATAGTACAGTAACTTATGTAAAAGCAAATAACAAGAATTTAGGAAAGAATTAATAAAATATGATGGTTAAAGAGTTTGGACAAACGAATTCACCTAGTTGTCATCTCTAATTCCTCATCTCAAGATTTGTTTCCTAAAGTTGTATTCGGTCGAATTCACGAATTTAACCTAATTTACCTCTCTCGAGTTCAAATTAGTCCTATCTAATTAAGTCGACTTAGGCAGTCAGAATAGTTCTTAATTAGATGCATTAATTCTCCTAAGAATTCAATTCAGACCGTAGCAATAATAAAAGTGTATCTCTACCTTTTATTCAATTGCCAGATTTTACTACGTGGTCTTAATAATTTGTTTCTCAGTTCATTACAATCCACGAGATCAATGAAAATAATGGCCAGTTATTACAAGCATTAAGAGAAGAAGTAAGATCAAATACTTAAACAATTTATAAGTCAAAACTTGAAATTCGAAATTAAATAATTAAAACTAGGCTACATCGTTCATCCAAACAATGAATTTTAGCTACTCATGATTTGGGATAAAGACAAGATGAAGAATTTCGAATACATAACCGGATCTTGAATAAAAGAAGAGAAAAAGTTGAGTATCTTGCACCAATAAATCTTTGTTTTCCCGCTCCAATCTTCTTGATCTTGGTCATTCTTTGTCTTCTTCATCGTTCTTTTCTCCGTCTTCTCTTGTGTTCGTCCAAGAATTAACCTTCTTCTTTTGACCTAGGTCATGTCTTTATATAGTGTTTTACTAAAATTGAAACTCATGTATATGAAAAGTCAAAAAAGGCCATGACTGGAATTAAAAATAAGCTAAAAATACCCGAGACGCTGAGCGATGCATTGCATGTCGCGTTGCCAAGAAAGATAGAACCGCGGGTTCACCGCGGCAAACAGTGAAATATATTCCAAATTTGGTTCCAATTCCATATTTGCACACTTGGTCCTCCAAAGTTTGACATATATTTTATTTGGTCCTTGGTCATATTTTTGTCATTTTTCTCTTTTAGCTATCTTATTTGCTGCACAAGTCCTTCAACTTTGAATTTTATCCTCTTTAGTCCTCTAATTTCTTCTTTCATTTCAATTTAGTCCTCTTTTATTTGCAACCCAAGTCCTTCAACTTTTGGATATTTGCAAGTTGATCCCCATATCCAAGTTTTCGTACGCTTTCAGTCCCTTTTCGCCTATTTTGCTTTATTTTTCTCCAATTTCATCTGATCTCGGGGTTTTGACCTAAAACAATTAAATAGACACATAATTAAGTCAAAAATCACTTAAGAGTACTTACAATTGTCCACTTTTGATGGTCCAGATAAGCGTAAAACCACACTTATCAATAAGAAACCAGAAAATAAGGCAGTCCCCATTGAACACTCTTTCTTGTCGAATCACTAAAAGAAACCATTAGCTAATTGACAACATGCTACGGAAGTTGCTTAGTAAGAGAAGGCAATTTCTCGTCGTTTAGCCCGTGAATGATCTACTCCCATTTGCACTTGAGTTGGTGAGTGTGAAAGAAACTGTACATCATTGCCAAACTTCTATCCATTCTTTTAAGAACAAATCTTTCAACCAAAACATAGCAACCAAACTTCTTCCACCCTGAACTTCCTTTGAATTCTTCTACTCTTATAATCTTCACCTGCCTTTCTTCCCCGACTCACCATCCACCCCTTGCTTGTTCCCATTTCATCCTTTCAACTATTTCCATTCTCAACCCAATTATACTCGTAAACGACATCACCCTGTCAACAACATTGGTCTCATACCACATAACTTTATTGCCTCCAACAAAAACAACTTCTTCGTCGAGAGTAACATCAATTAGCACAGAATTTTGTTGATTTTTCTCATTCTGGCACGTAAAAATCTATTTCCATGTTTGCTCAAGTGTCATCTCATAATACAGTGATATATTAACCTTATTCTTCAATCTCCGTTCCTTGATAAACATGAAAGGACAATACCACTTTCCCACCCAAACGGCTTTACAAACCTTGAGGGTGAAATGGAAATCAAATTCTGGAAGACGAGAATGAAGTTTGGAGTTGAGACCTGGTGCTTCATCTAATCTGAAGTGTTGTGGATTTTCTGTGGAAATGGACAGTCGATTTCTACTCAAGAAATAAGGAGGAAAGCCATCAAGTGCCACAAACTTGACTTGAAAGCTGTTGGATTTGGAACACAAAAGTGAACTTCTTTTATTATATAACTTACTTACACAATTTGGACACACCACTAAATATTATTTTAGAGCACCTCACTTTAGTTGATCTCACTCATCACTCATTACCTATCACTCATTTATATTTGGTTACAATATTTCTAGAAACATCTATAATGGAGGTTAACAACAAACTACAAAATTCTAGTGCTAATAATGAAAACATCTTCATTGTTCTAGATCCTTCCTAATCTATATAGCACAAGAGAAAGTTCTAGATAAAGCAAAACAAAGAGAAGAATCTAGAACCTTCAAATAAGTTGGTGATAATCTTCAATTCTCTCATTTAACACCAACTATTTGATTTAACTCTTTTCTTTTCATCATTCCAACCTGTGTCCTTGTACTTCTCTTTTGACGTATTGGGTCGCCTCCTTATCTTGTATACCCATTTACAGGATATAGACTTTACTCCATTAGGTATTGGCGTCAAGTTCCAAGTTTCATTTTGCTTTAGAGCCACGATCTCTTCTTTCATTGCCTTTCTCCACTCCTTGTGTTGAACTGCCTCTTCAAAGGTCACTGGCTCTTTGGTACTTTCATGTTCTTCTACCACTACATTAGCGTACTTGGGATTTGGCCTTCGTTGTCTAATTGATTTTCTTAGTTGTGGTTGAGGACTCGTTGGTATCTCAACTTCTTCTTGTTGACTCGGCCTATTCTCTTCTGGTGTTGGTTGGTGCACACCAGTTTGCCATAGACCTTGCATTGCCCTCGTAGGTTCTTCTCCATCGCTTGACTCCTATGAATTTTCAATTTCCTCAAGGCTCTGTTGTACTTCTGCAATTTCTTCTTGCAACTTATCTCCAATTTCTTTTGAATCTAGCAGATCTATCTTTTGCGGTGTCCACTTATACTCTGTTGTGTTTTGCAGCTTCTCCTTGTCCCTTGTCATGTTATTGAAACATCCTGAGTCGACAATCCAATCATTTTCATAATCTATCTGTCCAGGGACAACCACCATCAGTGTCGATTCTTCCTGAAGTCTTGAACTGCACACCTCCTCATAAGTTTGTTCAATTACTACGAGCGACGCTTCAGCATCCCACTCTTCTTCACTATTATATTTTTCTTGCTCGTTGGAGGTTGCCATACATCCTTCTACTGGCATTTTCCTAAATCGACAATCTCTTGCGTAATGACCTCGTTTGCCACATACAAAGCAAGAGCCATTAGGTCGCCTATATCTATTGGAAAACTGACCTCTCTCGTCGCGATTTTCTTGAGCTCTCCTTGATTGAGAACCTTCTATGAATTTTTCTTCTTTTTCTTCTTTATTATTTTGTCGAGGGGATCGGCCTTTTTTCTTATAGCTAAACAATGCTTCTTCTTCTTTCTTTAGTGAGACCCCTAGCATTTGCTTAGTCAACGCTTCTTGGTTGGCTAGAAAATTTTCTAGGTTGACTAGTGAAGGTTGCTCTGGCCAACCTCATATTGCGGCAATAGAGCCTCTAAATTTGGGTCTCAATCCATGTAGGATTATTCTTCTCATCCTAGACTCTGAAATTTTACTTGAAGAATCTAATTGAGATTTCGCTGACAGAGATTTTACCTTGTTGAAATATTGTTTTATCGTCATCTCCCCACAGATGATGGATAGTAGCTCGTTCTCGAGCGCAACCTTAGATCATTTTCTTTGAAAGCAGAGCTGCAAATGTGTCCCATGCTTCCTTTGGCGTAGACTTGTCCCTTATGTACTCCAATAATTTCTCATCAATTGTTGTCTTTATTGTAAACATGGTCTTACCCGCTTTAATCTTCCATTTCTTGAGAGCCCCGACGTCCTCCGGAGTCGCTCAATTGGTAGCAACATTCCACTTAAGTTCCCTTAATGGGAGGTCAATGGTTCGAATCGTTGGGGATGCGAAAGAAATCGATTTGGGATGAAACTCGATGTGGACGATCGTAAGCTAACGGTATGCGGAATAGCCCTCAGACGAAAGGCACAGAGGGGAAGTCCGTGATTGTTACAAAAAAATGCCCAATTGGTACTAGTATTCCATTAAGTTCCTCTTGATGGGAGGTCAAGGGTTGAATTCTTGGAGATCGAAAAAATCGGTTTGGAGCCCAAACCTCCGATGGGCGATCGTAAGCTAACGGTGCGGAATAGTCCACAGGCGCGAAGGCACAGCAGGAAAAAAATCCGTGGTCATTAAAAAAAGCGCGTTTTTGTAACGACCACGGACTTTCTCCCGGGCCTTTCGCCGAGTGACTATTCCGCGCACCGCTAGCTTACGATCGCCCAATCGGAGGTTTGGCTCCAAACTGGATTTCTTCATCATCTCAAGCATCAACCCTCGACCTCCCATCAAGAGGAACTTAAGTGAATGTTTGTACCAATTGAGCGACAATGTCGCCAACTCGTCCCACAAGTCTTGGCCTTGGAGATAAGACTTCATGTATGTACGCCATGTGGTGTAGTTTTGGTTGTTGAGCTTCTTCATTCCGCCTATCACTTGTAGGTCGCCCATCGTGACTTGAATAACCTCCTCGTTACCAAGCAAGCTTTATTGAAGCTTCACAATCTCAATTTGTGCACGATCTACAGAAGCTCGAAAATAATCTCCACTCAACTGCCTTGCTCTAGAAACACGTGGCCCTCAACCGACTCGCTCTGATACCACTTGTTGGATTTGGAACACAAAAGAGAACTTCTTTTATTATATAACTTACTTACACAATTTGGACACACCACTAAATATTATTTTATAGCACCTTACTTTAGTTGATCTCACTCATCACTTATTACCTATCACTCATTTATACTTGGTTACAATATTTCTAGAAACATCTATAATGGAGGTTAACAATAAACTAGAAAATTCTAGTGCTAATAATGAAAACATCTTCATTGTTCTAGATCCTTCCTAATCTATATAGCACAAGAGAAAGTTCTAGATAAAGCAAAACAAAGAGAAGAATCTAGAACTTTCAAATAAGTTGGTGATAACCTTCAAAAGCTACCTCTAATTCCGAATGGCTTCGATTTTACAACTCTAACGCATCGAAATAAACACCATTTGGCCAAATCTTCCTCTCTCGAACAAGTAAACGCTTCCCTGAAAATCCAATTACACAAAATTTAAGAGAATTCCAGTTATAACTGAAAGATTATGCAGTACATCATTACATACCCTTTGTGCTTCCCTTGTGGATTAATGACATAATACCGATTGGAAGACAATGGTTGATTGAGAACCGAAATGAAGAAAACGGGATCAAGACTAGTAAAGCAGTTCGTGCTCTCATAATTAGTAAAGCAGATAGTCAGTTCCTTGTTCTGAGGAACAGGCAGGTGCTTGATATTTCGGTTCTTGAACAATCTAAAACAAGAGTGAGTCTCAGAATCTAGATCTTGGATTACTAAGTAACCTGAATTAGGCCCTTCAGGAGGAATTGCAAGAGATTCTGGATATCTTTTGTAATGAGAAAGAGTCCTTGTCACATACATGTCTGTCAAATCTTGGATATGAACTTTTTCCTATCAATGGTTATATAGAGAAAAACTGTTGAATCCAAATAGCTTCATGTTGAATAATATATACACACAAAAGACATACATATATATAGAGAGAGAGATATAGAGAGAAGAAGAGTGAGAGGAGGAGTCTTTGAATGCAGATTGTTTTGGGGTTGTATTCACTTTAATGACTACATGCTTCGTATATATGTGGAGTTCTTTTCCAAAGTGACGAGAAAATACAACTTTTTTCTTAGTGTGTGTTTGGAAGTATTTATAAGTATTTATAAGTTGATTAAATATTATTTTTATTCACACATTTCGTAAGACCCATAATTTTTATCCACAATTTCTCTAAGATCTACTGGTTATAATATAAAAAAAAAAAATTTACCAAACAAGCAAATGCGAACAATTGAAAACTAGATAAGATTAAGATTTCCTAACTCCCACCATTTTTTAATTTAAAAGAAAAAAAATCATTTATGAAATTAGCATCACGTTATTCTCAATGTGTAAAGATTCATAGACTATACTAGTTAACACGCATCAAAGAAAAGCACAAATGGTAGCAAGTTTACAATTTGAGCCTTTTCAAATCCGTTAACTTGACAAAGGCATGACACAAGTTGTTCCTAAGCAATTTTGAACTTAACCAGCAATAGATACTGATATAACGTAAAAGTGTTTTTTACTCTGATTTCTATTGATTTTAGTTGATTTTTGTTTCTTTAGGGACGAACCTTGAGCTTGGGTGACACTTTTGGTGAATTTGATGAAAAGAGACGAAAAATTTTCTTTCGTCTTCTCTTTTATAAGTAATATATTAACTTTAAAACATATTTGATAATCAGAATAAATTTGAAATCTATTTTATATATATATATATATATATATATATATATTTGTCGACTAAAAAGTAAATAATTAAATTTTGCCACTTCAAAATTTGTAAAGATTTTTGAACTCAAAAGTTCGTGAGATGGTCAAAATTAGCCTATAAAAGGGCAATTCATCTTGTATGTTCTTTTTTTCCTTCACAATATACTACAAGAATTATTTGTCTTGCAAAATCTTCTAGTTTTCCTTGAAATGGCACACATCTAAAAACAAAAACAATAAAATGGCAAAAATGGCTTAGGGAGGATGGAGCGACCGCACAAAGTCTCAACATTATAGTGGTACCAAAAATAATTTATTATATGTGTTTAAAATCTTTATTAATTTTAAAATTTTAGAATATTTATTTATTATAAGCTTTTAAATAATTATAAGCTTTCTCATATATTTAAAATGACACTTAAAAAATTTTATTATAATATTTATAAATTTTTCAAATATATCATAATACTTATCAACAGTGGCGGAGCGGGGGGTCCCAGAAGAGACCTGGACCCACCCACCCCCCTCCCCTCTTTTTGGATTTTTTTTTTTTTTTTTATTTTTAATTTTTTAATATGCAATTTAATTTTGACCTAATATCAATTTAATGGATGGCAATTAAATCCATTCACCTAATATCAATTTAATATAACACAATTGGACCTATTGATTTAATAAAATTAATAATACAAAATTACAAATAATTAGTCCATTCCTCAAATGATAATACAAAATTAATAAAGGCACTTGCTTGTTTAATACATATCGTGTTCAATTGATTTTTTTCTTTTTTCTTTTGAATTTGATTAATGTTTAATTTTTTTTTGAACCAGATATTTCTATTTTGTAGGATAATATTATAGAAGGCAGCGTGTACAAGAAGAGTTTGACTAGTTTTAGATTTTGAATAGTTTTTTACAACTTCTTGTAAGTTTTTTAAAGAGTATAACTTATAAAAAAAATATTAGATTCTCATAAAAATGGATTCAATAATTGTGGTTTGAGAAAAAAAAAACTCAGAGGTGCTGCTCCCAAACCCATGTGAGGGCTTTTCCCCTCTCCCGGCCTGCCCAACAAGGGAACCTACAACTTAAAATGTCTGAGTTCAACACTGCTTATCAACACATATCATTATTTAAGTCAAGGAAATATCTTGAGAGTCTCGAGTGATAAAAGTAACTAATTAGTAATTACCAATAAGTGATAACTTTCCCATAAAAGAAGAAGGAGTCGAAGAGTTTATCTGCCAGTTATCAAGAAAACTCTTGTCGTATGCAAAAAAATTATAAATATCTCTTTAAAGATTAAAGATTCATGTTGTTTAATCTTTAATCAATATTCATTTTCCTCATTTATTCTATAGCTGCTCAATAGTCTGAAAGAAATATAAGCAATTGTTTAGGTAATTAAATCTACATACATTCTGATTTGTTCATCCATGCATAATTTTTATTTGAGTAATGCTAGTTGGACAACAACTTCAACCGAAAGTTAAACAACTATTGAGAAAATGTCAAATATGTCATTTGCATAGACATAAACTAAATTTCCATTTATGTCTTTGCAAAGGGTATATTTGACATTTTCTCAATAGTGGTCTAACTTTTGTTGAAGATGTTGTTCAAAAAGCATTACACTTTTTATTTTTCTTATAGTCTTCTAGATAGATAATGACTTTTATTTAATATTATTGTATTTTTAATTCCTCTAAATTTTCGTTTGACTGGTAGTATACAGGTTTTTGAAGAAACGAGATAGGTTTAATTAAGTTTATAAAGCATTTGCGAGTTTAATCTTTAGTAAGGTGCTATACTTCAATTTTTGTGATCTCATTTGGCCATTATTTAATTAATTACTTTCATAGCATTCATTGTTGTCATAAAAGGTTAAAATACATCCTAAAAAACAACAATTAGGATTTGAAAAAGAAAAAGAAAAAGAAAAAAAGAAAAATTGAGGAGTTGGTAGAATCTCGAAAATGCGCTCTTAATATATTTATTGTTAAAGAAGCCAAAAATGTAGACCAAGTACTTGGAAATAATAAAAATGAAAGTGGTGAAAATGAAGATGTTGAGGAAGAATTGAGACTTAATGAAAATGATAAAAATGAAGATGTTGATGGTGAATTTTTTAAGGAAAATGATACTAATGAAAATGTAGATGGTTTAATTCATAATAAGTCCATTCTCGTCAACATCTATGATCCAAGTACTTAGATAATATTTGTTAATAAATATTATTTTATTTATTTACTTATCAAGGGTAGAATAGTCTTTTCGACTTAGACTATTTATATCTTATTTGTAATTAGGTTTTACCAAGACTTCGTATTGCTTTTCATAATGCGAAGTTATACACTCGATCAAATTTTGCAAAGCAAGATCAATTGAAAAATGACATACGAGCCATTCGATAGAATAATATGAGTATTCGGAGTTTTATTCGCAATGACAAATCTCTGGGATCAATTGGCTCTTCAGTAAGATGGTGAACTAAAAGCGCTTAATGTCTACATTACTCATAGAGAGCGGCAACGGTTGGTGCAATTTTGATGGCCCTTCGCAGCGATTTTTGAAGGACTTGAGTGTTCTATTCTACATCGCTCTCCGCTTCCTTCCGCTGATTCGGTTGTCGGTGAGTGTTGGGTGAAGAAGTATGTTTAAAGTCTAGTGCCGAAAAGGGAACTCTTTCAACTCCAACTCCTTCGTGTTAGCAGATGATTCCTCGCCCACTCTCTAATAACTGAATAGGCCTTACATAAGGCCCGCCTTCAACGAGTGCGGTTCAGTAGAAGAAAGGTCATTGGAAGACTCGGTGTCCTTAGGGATGGCAATGGGGGCGGCCAGGGGTGGGTCGGCCCGCCCGCCCGCTGCTGCGACCCATGGTCAGCGGGGGCGGGCTGGCGGGCGAGTCGGCGTTGGACCCGCCAACCCCTCCATGAACTATTTTTTTTTTTTTTTTTTTTGTTAAACTGAAAAATAATTAAAAAATATATATACAATTTTTTTAAATATTTATACCAAGCAAAACAAAAAATTATAAGATTTGGGTTGTGGTATAGTGGTTAATGTTAATAGTTTATAAGTTTTAACCCGGGTTTGATTCTTCTTTAGTTTATTTTAGTGAAAATCATAATTTCTACTATATTTTATGATTTTTCAAAAAAAAAAAAAAAAAATTTTTTTTTTAGGGGGGTGGCGGGGCGAGGTCGCCCGTCGCCGGGACGGCAGATTTTTCTCGCCCAAACCTGCCTATTAGCCGCTGGCTGGGCGGGCGGGCGGGGCTCTTGGCGGCGCGGGCGGGCGCGAAGGCGTTGGTCGCGGGTTTTTTTGCCATCCCTAAGTGTCCTAAGTTGAAACAATGAGAATCGGCGGCGGCAGCAGTCTCGATCTTGGAGGTCAGCAACCGCTTACCATCTCGAGTTATAGAGCACCTCGTGGTTATAGACCACATCGCCTCTATCTGCAGCGAGCGCCTCATCGTCCTTTCATCGATCCAAGTACTCTAGTGAGCAATTTGAGCAATTTCGAAGTTTCTCTCTTGACCACAAGCTATGTCTCGCCTCCTCTTCCGTAGGTCATTCCTCTCCTAGTGTGTCGTGTATGTCATCTTCTTTATGGGTCTTGGATTCTCGCGCGTCACATCACATCATGTCTCCAGATTCTTCATCTTTTGCATCTGTGTCTCCTTCGCCATCTATCCTCAGCATGACCGTTGATGGCACTCCTATGCCTTTAGCAGTGTGTTGGTTCTGTTGTTACTCCTAATTTGTCTCTTGTAATGTTTATCATATTCCACAACTCACCTTAAATCTTGCTTCAGAGGTCGGTTATGTGACTCTAATTGTTTTGTTGGTTTTTTCTTCTTCTGTTATGCGCAGGACTGCGAGCTCGTGTCGATTGGGACAGTCGTGGTGGGGGACTCTATGTTCTAGATGAGTTAAAGTCCCATTCTTTGCCACTACTAGTGTTGATTTGTCTTCTTTTCGCTTTGAGTCATAGGTCTTCTAATTTTTATTTATGGCATTCTCGTCTTGGTCATGTTTCATCTTCTCGTTTGAGATTTTTAGTGTCCATGAGGGCTTTAGGCAATTTGCAAACTTGTGATATTTCTCGATCAGAGTGGATGTAAACCGCAAAATTTTCACTTTACCTTTTAATCAAGTGTTTCTGCTTTCTTCTTCTCCGTTTGATTTGATTCATTCTCGATGTATGGGAACCTTCTCCTGCTCTCACTAAAGGAGAGTCTCGATATTATGTTTCTTTTATTGATGATCATACATGTTATTGTTGGGTTTACTTAATGAAACATCGTTCTGAATTCTTTGAAATATACACCGCTTTTCGAGCCCTTGTCAAAACTCAGCACTCTGCTGTTATCAAATGCTTTAGGTGTGATTTGGGTGGAGAATACACTTCTAACAAATTTTGTGAGTTGCTTGCCTTAGATGGAACTATTCACCAAACTTCTTGTCTGAGATACTCCTCAACAAAACGGTGTTGCGTAGAAAGAAAACATAGACATATTGTTGAAACCGCTCGATCTCTTATTATGCTCCGCTTTTTGTTCCTAGTACGTTTTGGGGTGAAGCTGTTCTGACAGCAGTAACTTTGATTAATACCATCCCATCCTCTCAAATTTCAGGTATCTCTCCTTTCGAAAAATTGTATGGGTATGCCCCAGATTACTCATTTTTAGAGTTTTGGTAGTACTTGCTTCGTTCTTAAGCCCTCATGTGGAACGCACAAGTTGTCCTCTCGATCCGCTCTTTTTGTCTTTTCTTGGTTATGGTCAAGGTCAAAAAGGGTATCGGTGCTTGATCCAATTACTCAAAAACTTTATGTGTCTCGTCATGTTGTTTTTTTCTTGAACATATACCTTTCTTTTCTATTCCGTCTGCTACTCATGACTTGACTAGACCCGATCTTATTCAGATTGATCCTTTTTCGAAGATTCGATAGTTTGTCATCACACTAAAAACCCCCTTCTCGTGTCCTTCCTCCGCTACCTTTGTATTATACTCTTCTCAGAAATTTCACGTCCATCCACCCGCTTTAAGTAAGTCCACAAGGTTACCAGATTTTTCTTATTCTTGTTATTCGTCATCTTTTACTTCTTTTTAGCTTCTATTCATTGTCTCTCCCGAGCCTAAATTCTTGATCCACATTGGGATGAGGAACTTTACGCTTTCCGCATAAGGCAGTACTGGATTTAGTTCCTCTCCTTCTGTAAGACCGCTGTTGGTTGTTGTGGGTGTATAAGATCAAGACTCATTCGATGGGTCTATTGAGCGATACAAAGCTCGGTTGGTTGCAAAAGGATATTCGCAATGTGAAGATGGTATGGATTATGAGGAGACTTTGCTCCGCTTGCGAAAATGACTACTCTTCGATTTTATTATTCTTTGTAGCTAAGAGGTTTATATGGAGCCCCCTCCCAGGGTTCCCCAATCTTATTTCTTGGGTATCGAGGTAGCCTACTCGCCCAAAGGTTATCTTCTTTCTCGATCAAGTATGTTGCGTATATTCTTGAGCGGGCTAGACTTCATCGATAATAAGACCGTATACTCCCATTGAGTTAACGCCAAGTATTCTTCTTCGATGGTATATCTTTGTCGATCCCACTTTACCGTACTATTGTTGGAAGCTTGGTTTATCTCACTATTACTCGTCCCCGATATTGCATATGTCTTTGTCCATATTGTCGTTAAATGATCAAATTCTCTCATTTCTTGGAAGAGCAAGAAACAATCTATTGAATCTTCCACCGGCGAAATCGTGCTATGGCCTCTACTACCAAAGAGGTTGTTTGGTTACGTTGGTTACTTGCGAGATATGGGGTTTTTTTCTTTTGTATTGTGACAATAAGAGTGCTATTCGATTGCTCACAACTCGGTTTTTCATGAACGAACCAAGCACATCGAGATCGATTGTCACCTTACTCGTCATCATCTCAAGCATGGCTCCATCACTTTGCCATTTGTTTCCTCTTCTTCGATTGCAGATTTCTTTACCAAGTCGCATTCTATTTCTCGTTTTCGTTTTCTGTTAGCAAATCAATGCTTATCATTTCTTTGCAAGATGTTAATAAATATTATTTTATTTATTTACTTATCAAGGGGTAGAATAGTCTTTTCAATGACTATTTATATCTTATTTGTAATTAGGTTTTACCAAGATTTCAGACGTAATGCAAAGAACCCTAGCCTCCTATTCAGATTCTTATTGATCTTTTTTGTTTATTCTATAATGTTTAACAATATTGACATAAAATCTAGAAATTTGTCACATATAATAAATCTTATTATATTTTTGTTAAATGAAAAAGACACTATTTTAAATTGTCGCACACGACACCTAAAATCTCAAGACCGGCCATGAGTATCATACACGTCAAGAACAGAACTGCAATATTTCTTTTATGACAGATCATTATTGTAAATCTATTCAATAATATAATGAATGTTCTTAGAATAAATAATATTATTTTCATTCTTGTATCAGATTAAAGAACAACAGATTATAACAAACACAAGTTCTGATACTTTTCTGCATAAACTTAATGGAAATATGGAAGAACATAAGTAGTAGTACAACTTATTCTTGGATCCCCAATCACAATTCATCCGTGTTAGGCACTGATATGCTCCCATTTGCACTTGAGCTGGTGTGCTTGCAAGAAATTGTATGTCATTAGACTCATTACCAAACTTCCATGTCCATTCTTTTCAATAAAAATGATGTTTTCGCTTAATCTCTCTCTCTTCGTTCTCTGATAAACATAAAAGGACAATACAACTTCCCCATATAAACAGCTTCAAAAATCTTACGCGGTAAAGGGAAATCAAATTCTCGAAGTTTGGAGTCAAGAAAGAGGCCTTGTCATATACATAGATGTCGAAGCTACTTCTTCTTCTTCTTTAAACTCCAACACAATAGACATATTCCAAAATTTGTTTCATGATACTAAAGAGAGTAATTTAATGGAAAATGAGTTTCGACTTACTTTTAAACTCAAACCAAATGGAATGAACACGAAATTTCGTGGTTTTATAAGTTTTTTAAGAATATTTTAATAGTTATGAGACGTCATTGATTTATAGAATATATTGATAATTAGAAGACAGTGGAGTCAATCAATATCATTAAAAAGATTGGTAAAACGTTACTGAAAAAAATGCGCTTTATTTCGTGGTTATTTTCAGAACCCGATTTATCCACTAAAATAGCATCACCACTATCCGTCGGTTCGGTACTTCTCATCCATGAATAGATAACATGTATCTCCTCAAAATCAAGATTGACCACCACCACCGCTGCCACCGCTACCAGTTCTGTCAAAATTCCCAAAATACCCCTATTCGCCCGACCCACCTCTTGTTTCACACATCTCATAAACAAAAATCCAATTTTTCGGTATCCTATACTCCATTACTTTATTTTTATACTAAAAATGCAAAAGCATCAGCCATTCACGCTGAAACCCCATTTTTTGCTAACAAGAAAATTGAAGAAGAAGAAGAGGAATCTGAAGAGTTTGAAGAATACTTAGCAGAAGATGGAGAGGTTTACCAGAAGACGTTAAGGCTGGTGGAATGTGCTATGTTCTCTGCAGTTTCTGGGTTGGCTTTTCTTTTGAGTAACTCTCTTGCCATTGAGGTATACTTCTCAGTGTCTGTGCCTGTGTGTGTGCACGCTTTTTTCTTTAATTTCAGCTTGTCCATTTTCTTCTCAGTTTCTTTAGGTTTGAACGGAATTTGGGTATTAATATATGATAATGTTTGTGAATAATGATTAGATGTTTATAAATTAGAGTATCTCCAACGCACTCCGTCCAATTTCATTGCTTTTTAGACGTGCCACATAAGTACACATAAACTGAATTATAAAACCTCTTCAATCCATGTTGACGAAACTCAGTCTAACTGATATCGCACACTAAAAAATATATGGATTGACTCAGCATTTTATTATGAAAAAAAATAAAAGTCGGATGAGGAAATAAAAATTGAAAACCCACCAATTTAAAAAAATTTAATGCGATAATATTAGTTTTAAACGGAGCCCGGTATGAATTTTTAATTTGACCATCTATTTAGTACCACATGGACTGGAAGACTGTCTATTTTACTTGTCACGTAGATTTCAATACACAGAAAATGCTCTTGTATTAGGATATCTTCTTTTTTATTATGGCAATACATGATATGTTGTTTTTGAAGATTAGACTTTTCAGCGTTTTGAGGGCTCTTTTTTAAAAAGATGAATGTGTTGTTACGAGATAAATTCCACATCGGTTATATACTGAAATATTAACCAGTATATAAGGGTTTGGACTAATCTTCTTAACAAGGTTGATCTTTTAAGATGAACCCAAGTCTTAATATAGTATCAGAATCCATTAAGCTCAAACGAGCAATTTGGTCCGTTTAAAGCTCAAAAAAGCATTCGGATTCTAAGATTGATGTGCTCAAACGAGCCACTATCTGCATATAAGGGTTTGGAGTAATCTTCTTAATAAGATTGACCTTTTAAGATGGAACCTAAGTCTTAATATGTGTTATATGGGTCATTTCATTCTGTTTATGGTATTTCAATCTAGTTTTGATAGTTTATTTGAAGATTTGTCATTACAGTGTGTAAATTCGTTTCTGATTGAAGAATGAGGATTGGGTTTCTTTTTTGTTTCATTAATATTGCTTGCTTGAAATTTGGTATGATTAAACCAAATTTGAATATGTAGTTAGATTGCATTAGTGAGATAAAGCTGAAGTTAATTGAGGGGGCTTCTAGAATCTGCGTAAGGGAAAAAAGTTGTTGTAGCATTGAAGAAGCTGCTTGAGTAAACTATAAAAGGTGAAGTCTTTTAGTGAGAACTTAATTAGTGAGGAGATTCTACATTGAATTTAGTTTTCATTTAGCAAAAGTCAAGTGATTTATTGGTATTTATGGGCCTAATGGCACAGTCCCACACATGGGTTTCTTTGAGAAATCAGCATGGCCAGGTTGCTAGAGGCCACATATGTGCGCTTAGCTAAGTGATGCTACATATACTCAGGAATTTAAAATAATTAAGCATAAATGATATAATAAAGATAGAAGGAAAACTGGAAAAGCACAACAGGTGGTATGACATATTACCATATGCATCTCCCGTGCATTTGGAATTGAAACGTTCTCTTGAAACTCATGGCATATGCTTCTTGGATGTAAGCATCTTAAATATCTTTACCTACTGGTTGCTAGTCGAGGATCAAGGCCATCAATGCTGTAAGGTTTGAGTAAGTTATCTTGGTATGTTTGTGGTGTGGAAACCTATAAAGAATAATAGTTCTTGGAGTCTTTGACAAGGCAATATGGTCACCATGAATTGCAGCATAGTTGCTCTGTGTACAAGTAGTTATCTCCTAGAATATGAACGAAACTAAGATGCTCGTTGTGAATTGGTCGCGTGGCTCATAATGTAATGAAGAAAGCATGGAATTTATTGGTGCAAATGCTAATATGACATTGGTTTAAAAGATGAGGAGGCCAAATTAGTAGCAGTGGATTAGTCTTGTGGAATGAGGACTGTAGGGTGCAGCAAATGTTGTACAAGGGGATACTGCAGTCTGGGACATCTTCGGCAGAAGATTATTTCATGCTTTTATGGAGAACTTGATAGTTGATGAAACTAATTGCAATTCCCAGTTGGTTTTACTGAACCCTGTCTGGCACTTCTATTGATTATATTTGATCATAATCCTGCTTATTGGTTATATATATTGCTGTCTCTGTCTTTCAAAGGGTTTGCTGTGTATCACAAATGCCTAAATCTAAAACTTGAATGAAAATGTGGTTTAAGATAAATCTGAATTTTGTAGCTAATCATCGTTTTTGTTTATAATTTTGTTTAAAAAAAAAAAAAAAAAAAAAGTCTACCGGTTGACAAAATTGTTGACATTCCAAATATCTCCCTCCCTACCACTTTGTCAAGCAAGCATCCATATTGCATCAATTTAGGACTGCCAATTCGTAATTAAAGTTCAGTTACAAGTTTGTAGAACTGATAATCAACAAACTGAATCTTTCGGCTTCTTTCTCACTCAATATATGATCCATTGAACTTCTATTCTCAGATCACTTACACATTTGTGCAATTTGATTTTTCACAGAAATATTTCGCTTGCTTCTTTGCATTGCCGATAGTATTATCCAGTATGAGATGGGGCATTGCAGCTGGCAGGAAAACTATGGTTTGTCACCCCCAGTAGCTACTACATATGTCGATGGTTTGAAGTGCTTAACGTAGGCACCAGTTACGTAGTTTTTCTTTCTTTGTCAGGTGGCAACTGCTGTATTACTTTTTGTCTTATCTGGTCCAGTGAAAGCGATAACCTATCTGGTGAGCATCGTTGAATCTGCACTATAAGATATTTCCTGCTCTTTCTTTTCTCCGTGGGTTAAGCTGATTCAGTTTTCTTGATAATCCACTTCCAGTGAATCTCAGGTTTAAATAACCATTCTTTTTATGCAATCGGATTGCCAGCAATTGGACAGGATCCTATATTTCCTGCAGTAGATAACCTTTTTTTTACGGATGTAATGAGGATAAGTCCAAACCGAAAAGAAAAAAAACAAAAGAAAAGAGAGTTTTCTGATGGTGCAATGCTTTCACTATTTTAATAAAATACAGGAATTGCTATTGCAGCGATCTCCACCTGATTTATGTGCTTTGGCAACACCATGATTGTTTCTGGTCTTAATTTGGAGTTAAATGAGAATTTGAAATATCTAAAAAGAGAGCTACCTAAGTCTTTTTTACTTAGTCTTGGACTTAAATATAACAGAGGGAGTTGGCCATTTCAGTTTCATGCATATCACGAACTGCAAAAGATTTGTGGCATTTATGCATGAAGCAAAGCTATCTCAATTTACTATTTGCTCTTCCCTCTGCCCCATCATATTTGTGACAAATTGACATTTTTGCATAACAACATTTGATGTTGTTTTATTTAGACTTGCTTTAGAATATTAAATTTCAATACTTTATTACTATTATCACTATATACTACGATGTTTCCCACTTTCCTAGCTTAATTTCTCAAGCTAAGAAAATTGATTTTTGTTCCAGAAAATAGTCAAATAGCCCAAAATTCAAGGTGTGACTAAATGTTCATAGGAAGTACCATCTTTCAAGTATAGCACACTTACTATTTATTCTCTATTGAGAGTTTGCCTTATTTATTTCTTGGATTATATGCCATCAATAATAGTGATGATATTACTTTGTGATAGAATAACAAAATTATGGTATCTGATTTTCATTGTTTTCCCCAAACCAGTTATTGCACGGTCTGCTTGGTTTCACTATGGGAACTTCTTGGAGGTATGCATTACACTGCTATTGATACAGTTTGTGAATTTATGTAGTATATGTGACAAATTAACAGGCATCTTATTTTCCACTTTTTCATTGGGGTGGAGTGAGATCGTGTTGCCCCCAGAGAGTGATTATTTTATGTATTGAGGTTCAATTGTTAACAAGGAAGAAGGATTTGAAGAGAATGCAATGGATAGAATTAGATTGGGTTGCAGGAAATGGAGAATCGTTGCCAGAATTATGTGATAGGAAGATTCTTATGAGGTTAAAGACAGTTCTTCAGAAAAGTTATTAAACCTACTATTCTTTATGGTAACATAGCTGAAATGTGGATGTTAAGATAGATGTGTGCAGTGTTAAAATGGATATGATAAGAAATGAGAATATAAGTGGATCTGACGCCAATGAATGAAACTTAGATGGTGGGAGCATTTTGCATAGACCTAAAGTATCTCTCATTCACAAGAGTGATGCAATCTCAATAGAGAGAATAAAAAGACAGACCCACACAGTTGTTTTTCAAAGAAATAAAAGATCGAAAATCATTTCATAATCACCAGATTGTCTGCCTTGTTCGTTGAATTTTGGAATGCTCTCTGCTTTCTGTTCTTAACTTTGCACTTCCTTTTTGCTTTACGATTCTGGTCCATGGAATGGCAGCATGATGTTTTGTTTCTGTTCTTCTCAGGTCTCGGGCTAGTTGGACTGCCTCAGTGTTCTTATGCTCATTTGTAATGTTTGCTGCTTTAATCCTTTTCCTTTTACCCAACATATTGTTTTCTCATTACTGAACAAATAAGTGCCATATAATTGATTTCCAGGTTCGAGCCATGGGAGCTGTGGGGTATGTTCTAATCTCCTCATTTTTAATAGGAGAAAACATCCTTGCTTTGGTAATCTATGATTGTTCTCTTATGCTCTTCTTTCAACCTTCATTTGTTTCATCAAAGATGACAATTTTTTTCTTATATTACTTTTTGGCTTGTAGATTACGATAAACATCCATGCTTTAGCCACATATATGCTCACATCCTTGGGCTTTAACGCAATTCCGTCAATGAATTTGATATATTTCATATTTGGCTTCCTGGTATGTGTGGATCGTGGCTGTGTTTTTTGCTTTCTACTTCTTGCACAAGAAACTAAAGGCTTTTGTTTTCTCTTTCCATACTTTTGTTTGCCTCTTGACAGCTTCTGCTCAACTGTGTTTTCTTTGTGTTCTTGCTGCATCTCTTATATGCCATATTCTTTACGAGACTTGGGATGAAGGATTCACTGAAACTACCAAAATGGTTGGAGGCTGCAATATAACAATACAACAAACCATGTTACAGAATTCATGTGTTGTGCATATCACACCATACTAAGAAGGCAATTGAAATTGACATGACGATTGATTGCAATCAAGCCATTACTTGGTTAAATTACTATACACATGAGTTAGCACGCTATGCTCACAAATTTCGCGGCATCGATAAAGATACAGAAGTGTGGTAACAAGCGGCAGGAATATAATGGCATTATGAATTGTATTCATCTTGATTGTAAATGTACAGACCATTTTTGGAGTTTGGAGATGCCTCTTCATGGAGGAGAGTTTTGGGAATTCATTTCCTATTCTAATAGCTTATTCTTTGGTATTTCCTATTCTTTCTTGTAATGGCAGATTGTATAATTTATATATCATCTGATGATGAGTAGCTATTTCTGAGTGTTTGTTCTTATTTACCTTCTCCTTTTGCTCCTTCCCCTTTATAACGTTATTTTGGAGTGTTAATCTTGTTAGGGAATGTAAGTCATTCCATAAATGATTGTGATGTGAATTTCGAGTTAGTAAATTGGTTCCTTCCTTTCGTAGGCGTTGAGCTACTCAATCTGAGCGTATTGCTAGCCTGATTATTTCCTCAAATGGAGTGAGTATGTTGGATTGGTGTTTTTGCACATGGTGAGTCCAGGTTGGAAGATGTGCCCTGAGTGCGTGGCATGTTGGGCCATTGGGCTAGTTCTCTTTGGACCTCCTAATGGCCTTTCTTAAACCTAAATGTAAAGAACCCAGTCTTTTGAAGCCCGTTATGCTATACTAATTTTTACCTTTCACGCATTTTAACTTCATGTTTGCTTAAATTTGAATACATTTAAGTGACATATTTTTGTACTAGCAATTTTGGAGTAAAACTTGATTTGAAAACACTCAAAGATGGTGTCTGGCATGTTTACGAACGAGCACTATGAGTTAAAATGATTCTATTGCAATCTAAACCCTTCAAAACTGAGTCTATTTTTCCTATCTTGTGTAATCTCATAGAATCAATCTTCTATTAGAAGTAAATTTGACCAGGTCACTCCATCCGGTCCGAAGAGCATATGAATACAAATATCTTATCTTAGTAGTGATATAAGATTGCGCATGAAGACTAATTATAGTCTTCACTTGTCATCGCAGATTCTGCATTAGGTCTTTTTTAAAAGTTCAAAAGTTAACAATTTTTTGTATAGACCCAACGCCAGAATGTTGATGTGTATGAACAAATGAACACCATAATTGGTGCCCACTACGGTGTTATATCACTAGTTTATCTTATAATTCAGCAAACAAGAAACTATGTAATGAAGGAATTTTGGCGCAAATGGTCCCTAACTTTTGCCATTAGTGTGGAATTGGTCCTAACGTTTATTTTTTGGCAAATAAATCCTTAACCTATGTGTTTTAGTGCAAAATTGGTCCTTATGGGATGAAAAAGACAAATATAACCTTAGTTTTAATTAGAAGAAATTATATGTAGATTCCTAATCATTATAAAATGTGCAAATAGGTTCAATACTTTTATTTTTTATAAAAAAAATTAAAGAAATTAATGAATTTTTTTTTTTTGAATTAACACTTTAGTAATAAATATGTCAAATAAAATTATTATTTTTATTAAGAAGTAATTATATTATTTAAAATTTAAACATTCATTTTATTGTTGTATAAAAAAAATAACTTTATCACAAACTTGATGTTCAAATACTTTTATTTAATTGAGTTATATGTTTATTAACTACAAATATTAGAAATCCAACTATATTATTCATATTTTAATTAATCATTTTATTTTTGTTTAAAAATAAAACACATAATATATAAATTAATTTTTATTAGTATTTTTATGTTGAATAAAAATGTAATAAGATTAGTTCAATGTTATAAAATTATATACATTATTTTGTTATTTATTTAACTTAATATTTAAAGTAAAGAGAAAAAAAAATTTATAAGTAAAAAGGAAGAAAAATAATTTATCACAATGATTTCTCCCTCTTTAAATAATATAATTACTTAATAATAAAAATAATAATTTTATTTAACATATTTATTAATAAAGTATTAATTCCAAACAAAAAAAAAAACTAATGAGTTTTTTTTAATTTTTTATAAAAAAAATAAAATATTGGACCAATTTGCACATTTTGTAATGATTAAAAATCCACATACAATTTCTTCTAATTAAAATTAAGAGCATAATTGTCATAAAGACCAATTTCGCACCAAAATACATTAGTAAGAGACTTGTTTGCCAAAAAATAAACGTTAGGAACCAATTCCATACTAAAGACAAAGGTTATGGACCATTTGCGCCAAAATCCTTATAATGAATAATAATTAAGAAACACATCAATATTCCAAATCTGCTACACAGCGAGTTACATTATGTAAAACATATCCACCCAACATTATCCACCAAATTAGTATAGCATCAGATTCTTCATATATAAATTATGATAAAGTGACATTCATGATCAGCAAATTATGTAGTAACATTTACTACAGCAAATGTTAATTGAATGGATCCTTGTCGCACCTATTAAATTTTGTAAAAAAACGTTCGACCAAAAAAAGGGTATCTGGGAGACTCCAATCTTATGGCTTTTTCTGTGGAGTTTCCAGCTGGAGAATGTTTCTGGAAGTTCAGTCAATACATAGAAATCATAAGATACATAAATATGTGACGAGTGAATATTGTGAAAGGAGCAACACGAAGGCAAACCATGAAATGAGGATGTGTTAATCACGCGCCCAGATGACGTAATCACAGCTCAAGCTTCTTTCCTAGTTATCCTGCATTCAATATTGAAAGGCGTTTAAAAAAGCAATTCTTTAATAGTGCCCAAGTGCAAAACATTTTTACCAAAGAAGAAGAAGAAAAACAGAGACTGCAAAAAGGAATTCATTCACTCAATATAGACACCTCAATGCAGGTTTAGTATGGCATTGACAACAGTGTATTTTAACGAGTAACTAAAATCAAAAGTGATATATATTGATTGCGACATTAGATGACAGGTATTAATCTGATATTCATTTTCTATTATATAATTTTAAAAAGCCATAATAATACAATCACCCCACAACTTGTATGTATTTGGATGTATAACAGAGAGGATCATGTCAATTTATCCGGACTGTAAATTGATTCTACAATAATGTCAACAGGGGGAAAGCCCTATCATCAAATCAAACTGTCTTCACAAATTATATAAACCAAAGAGATCAATTCGAATATATGCATCAAAGACTTAACTTCTCACCTGAAACAGTAAATTCCCAGGGCTGTTGTAATTTCATGAATGACTGATGTGGCAAAGTGCATATAGAGTGACGCTGAGTACAGCAAAATAAAAATAATATGTTACAATTAACATAATGCAGAAGATAAACGTAACAGTAAATGGAAAAGATGTACCAAGAATGAAAGAAGTCTTGGATAAGAAGCCAGATTATACGAGCATTAAATACCAAATAAACTCCAAGAACAAGCAGCACAACACACTAGAACAATTAGGGACAGAATAAGGTACAAGTAACCAGAGGTTTCTATTAAAAACTGAAATTGAATATCTGAACTAGCAATTAAAATGGATGTCTTCGGGATACTCTTCCTTTTTGTTTAAGAGTGAGGCTAAATCAAAGAAGCAACTTAAGAGGTCCCATTTTATATCTGCATGCTTGAATGTACATTAACTCATTAATGTAGAAATGCCATACCTGTGTATACACAGTACCCAAGAAGAACCCAAAACTCATCAACTAAAGGAACTCTGCCACAAAAACAAGATTTCATGAGTGATAAGAAATCAAATAAAATATTCCATATCATCCCATCACTAGTTGAAAATGTGAACAGTTAAGATATCTATAAGCTGAGAAAGACACCACACCCGTCATTTAGTCTGGCAGTGAGTGCATTTGCAATGGCGAAAGGGAGATAAAACAAAGACTGCAAAAGATAACTTTAAATCAGACAGGATCCAGTATACAGGTGGCTTTGGTACGATATATAAATATACGTTACACATAGCCACTTCTCAAATTTAAGGCAATCTTAACTCTAACAATTAAATTGGAAAATGGAGCCATGCACACCATTGTGCAGAAACAATGAATCAGAAGTGTACCAAAACCATTGTCACAATTTTATACATCCTCTTTAAATGGAGCCATATCATTAACCTTTAGATTCTTTTGCAGATAAGAAACACTTTTTGCAACAATATAATTGCATGATCAAATAATTTACTATTTCACAATATGCATCAGAAGATGCCCGTACCATGCACATATTAGTTTTCAATCCCTTGGGTTCATCACACAGGTGAGCAAGAATCATCCTTCCCTGCGAAACAAATGTTTTCTTAGCAACAACATGAGATCGGTTCTTTATCCATAAGGCTACAGGCACAGTGCTAAGTAGGAATTCACAAACCAACTTAAAGACCCATACAATAGTACGAGCGTGAAACATGAACCATGATGACGAAATATACATAAACCACAGCATTTCAAGTGTCTTACATTCACTGCATACAAAAGTTTGTTTCCGAATTTTGACAACGAAGAATAGTCTCTTAGGCACTATAACAAAATTTACAGAACCACAAACTAGTATATATGACAGTTCAAATATAACAGTATTTCTTGCACAAGAATTTTATAAAGAAAAACGAGATAATCACGGCTCCAACAATCAACTACACATATCTTACCACGAGAAATCCAAATGCTAGCCCGGTTCCCACTACAACCAGATGCGGATAGGTGCCCATTAGATCAGTAGGAGATAAATAATCCCTGAAAAGTTATGCTCAATAATAGAACATATTAACATTTAGTAGAAGCAGAGGAGATGATGGCAGATCAGAAAGAAAGAGACATACCATATAAGGACTCCACCCAAAAGCACAACGAATGGATAAAGCTGTCAAAAAATGAATACAACTTATTAATTCAGAAACTAGAAAAGAATTAATAAAAGATATTATCCATGTGTCCAATAGTTATACCATTGCCAGAGCTAGCAGCAAATTTCCTTTTCTTGCTTGAACAACCTTATGAACATTGTACACACTGAAAAGAACCATAGTAAATTAAAAGTGTACTCAAGCTTGCTATTCACAAAAATAATGTAGAAGCAGCAAGTGAACTAGAGCACAGACAGTGTTCTAAGATGATTAAGTTAAATGCTTACAATGAAAATTAGCATAGTTTCAAATTATCAAAAGTTATTTTCTACACACGTCTGCCTTTGAATTTAAAACGGCATGGCTAAGCAATAAAAAACATTGACTGAAATCAATTGCTGACATATTCTTTTTGTTTATTTACTTCTTTTATAAAACATTCCTTTTATGAATTTCTAACGTAAATCTAATTGCATAAATGAGGTAACAGAAGTTGTAAAATAAACTTAAACCTTCCATGAAGCATAGAACACATGAGGATTGTAAAATAGAAAGCATAATGATTTTCCAACGCATATAGGCAACTTCTTGCCAACAGACAGATAAAATGGCTATTTTCCCTTTTAAATAGAGAAAATACTCACTTAAAAGAGACTGTTGGTATAACAGCAAAGACTATCATCAGAAATAACGCGGCTTTATACATCGGGACTTCTGCAGATAAACAAAAAGGAAAGAGATGCCAAGTAGATTCAAATTATCATATAAAAATAAACCAGGAACATTGATGAATAAACTAAAAGACCAAACCAGGAACAGTGAGCCTGACTTTAAAATCTAATGCTAAACAATACAATTTATAACCATCGTCATTGGGCAAACCACAACATAAAGAACACAATAATTAAGATGAAAACATGCATATTTTGAGCTATGAACTTGCTTTGATTATTATCAGCCATTGAATTGTCTCCTGTTCTTTTTCCATCTCTTTATTGTGCGAGACTCACCATTTATAATTGGAATCCAACTCAAGAATGGAAGACATTTTCCAAAATGTTGGGCCCACCATTCAGAACCTAAAAAGAAGCATAGAAACTCAAACTCATTATGTATGCTTGCATGTAAATAAACACAAGCACGATAAAACAAAGTGCGTAGAGAAGTGAAGTGACCAAAGCATTACCAACAATAGCTGTGAAGAAATGAACCAGATATATCAACATAAGGCCTTCGGTAGGGCCATTTACAGCTGGAAGAATGAGGGTATTGGTGAAATAGCTGCACAAATTAGGCAATATCATGCAAATCAATAAAGGCGTAATAACGTAAAGAAATCTGGGAGTAGGTCAACAATGAAAAGAAAATTATTTACAACATGAAAATTTCCATAAAAAAAATACATAATCCTGAAAGATGAATGCTGAAAAACATCATAATAATCATCAAAAATATAAAAATAAATAAAGAATTAAGCAACTGAATTGAGACTCCAAAATGCATTTTGTAAGGTTTATCTTATGGCAATAAGAAATGATAACCTTTTTTTTTTGCTGCAATTTATCTTATCAAACAACTAAAATATTACTCCCATGTCTTTAGGACCCATCGTGAACCAGATTTACTTGAGGACATGTAGAAAGATTACTAACTATTGCTTCCCACTAAAAGAGGAAAAGGGGAGGAGAAAGCAAAGGTTCTATACTTGCTAGCAGTGAAAACAAATTCATGCAATCCAGTGTTTGTTGTCCACTTACTGTTCCCATGTGGCGCAGTAAAAAGGAATAGCTGATATAACCCAGAACCAGAATGTATACCGTCCACACAATGCGGTGCTCCCAAAGGCCAAGGCCTCAAACTAAAACATTCACAATGAAACTTAGTACTATTCTCATCCTGTAACATCTAGAAAATCACTAAAAAATTTGAAACATACCGCACATGCAAGAGCATCACATCCTGCAATGTTGCAGAGGCAGAGATATTTGTTAAGAGTATAGCAATCGTGTAACATATAAACCAAGAAGAATGCAATGATGAAAAACAAGATAAAAATGAAAAAACAAAAGGAATATCACCGTGATCAAAAAGTTCCCCCAATGGACTAGAGGAATTTGTTCTTCTTGCTTGCTTTCCATCAACAGCATCAAAAGTCTTGCATGTATTTAAAAGAAATAATGAAGATAGGAAGAAGCTCTCAGTCAAAATCATATCTAACAAGTCCAAGAACTTAGAAATGCAAAGAGTATATTCACGATTTTACAGGCTAAGTAAATAAGTCATGCTTAGGGTAAGGTCTGTATGGATATCACAAAATCTAGAAAATTGTCTCCAATGCACGTAAAGTCACAGCAGATTATAAACAAAATCTGAATCACAATTTGAGGCACCTGATTGCAAATTCAAAAGTCATACCACATGTAAACGGATATCAAATTGCACATAAATTACTATCATAACCAATACACTGTATTGCAAATAGAATTATCCTCTCCATACCGAATTTGTGTAATTTACTTACAGGTATAAATGTCCTAAAATCACAGAAGTTTCACCAAATAAAAACTGAAACAGTGCTTGTAGAGACCTCAACATACTTGATATAAGAAGAGAAGTAATCCGTGTGCAAAATTAACCCATCTTGGAGGAGGTGAATCCAATTGAGGTGAATATATCTGCAAAAGAAGCTTCTATAATGAGAAAAGAATAACCAACAGTCAAAAGAAAAGTTCCAACGCCAAAACTAAAATTTAACGATAGAGCTGTCACTACATTAACACACAGATTTTCAAGATGATGTGTCATCTAAATAACAGACATCAACCAAAATCATGATTCATGAACGCCAACTTAACTGTTGAAAGGGCGAAAGGAGGCAAGGCATATGTATGTGACGGTATGTACCCCTCCCCATCACAAAATTTAGATGATCTCTTCCAAGGGATTCATATAGGTCAGTGATTGAACCTGCCCTCCCTTAGTCGGTGCCCAACTAAATATGAGCTTATGACAATTGTGATAATAAAATACACAGACTCGTTCTCTAAATAACTCTCCACATTATCAATCTTTCTCCTTTTCTCAAACTACTTCTATAGACGAAGTTTTAACTTGCACACTGCCATACGTAAATGCAGAGTATTTATGAGTCAAGAAGATCCCAGTCACCATCAATTATCAAAACATCAAAACAAATGCAAAAGGAAATACAACAGTTTCATCAAGATGCACTTTATGAAGATTATCTCTACATTATAATAAAGAATCAAACACTGGTTTTATTGACAATTAAGCAACATATCATGAAACAGTTCAAGGTCAGTTTGGAAGAAAAAGGAGGGAACACTAAATAGGAGAGAGCAGAAAATTCAAACAGATTGAAAATTTCAAGATTTGATGGTAAAGCAAAGACCGCAGCAACCTACGTATATTTTATGTTACATTCCAGAAGTTACGAATTGAAACCATAAAATACAAAAACTACAAGTTATATGAGAAAAAAGGAAAGCACAAATTTATCCATGTAAATTAATTTTAAAGGAAACGCCACTTGGTGTCCATATTCAATTATAAGAAAAACCAAACAGGAAGAGAGTGAACGATAGTTAGGGAATTGAACCTCAACAATGAAAATTCTGTCAATTCAAATAAGATAAGTTTATTAATTGGCAAAAGACCACTTCATTCACATATAGAGAGAAAAGAGAGGGGGATTACTCACATAACCAAGCAATGCAGATGTAACCAAAAACATGAATCCTGTAAGTGTAATCTGGTACATGAAAATGATACGAACTTATGAGCAACAAGCAGATAATAATATATGAGCTATAGTTGATACTCAAATAAGATGAGATAGTTTGCTAGAACATGTACCATGTTAGGTCTGAAATCGTCCGGTACATGCACAAAAAGGAGAAAAACAATTAGTGACATACAAAGGAAGATAGGAACACTTATTACACAATATCTTATACAGAGGCTCGTGGAAATAATTTGGATTGCACAGCATTTAAGAGTCTGTTTGTTGTAGAAAATTATGACTACCCATTTTCAGAAAAGGAGGTGCTGTGAGAGGCTTCCCAATGCTACTAGACTGTCTTAAATCCAGCAGACTTGGAATTTGTCTTTGAAAACAAAATAATGCATAAAGAAACATTAAGCCCTCATGTACCAGAGTGAATCCAGAAAAACCCAGTGACAATAAAACTAGTTCCTTCCATTCTATACAAACTATAAAGTCGGATCTTGTAAAATTATACATGAAATAACAGAAAAGGGAAAAGCACTAGGCCATTAATTGGAGAAGATAACTTCATTAATTCATATAATTGCGAACAAATATTTATATACCTTGTAGCTTAAGACAAGTTTCAAGAACAGAAGACTTCAAAATACAGAGATCTGAAGCACATTAACAAGAGGGGTTGGCCCTCCTAAAAAATTTATGACTACTTTCAAAATTTTAATGTTCTGATCACACCAAAACAATTGCTTCCCTGTTTGATATTCAAAAATGTTTTTCTTGAATACACCAGCAAACTATTCCTACAGATAAAACTGACTTAAGATTTTTCAATCTCAAAATTACCTTACAAAAGGTATGGAAAATTTCAAAATTTCACCTCAAGAAATTTCTAACAACATAATTAGTGCATATAAATCTTTTGGCGTTTACCACATTGTTCCACTTAAATTAATCAAATTAAGGAACAAAATTCTCCGGCATCTTCAACTGAGCAATTTAACATAAAAACAATCAAAACAATCACATTTAGACATGCAATTTACTTAAGCATGGAATAAAACATACTCATGAAAAAACTAGACATGAGGAATGAAACATAAAACAATAGAAAAAAGGGACTTACGGCATCCATAGCGGGAAGAAATTAACACAGCGAGCCCAAAAGGGCTGCAACACATATTTGGCTACGTATGAGTGATCCACTCCACTGTACTTGTACCTATGAAGCGCAGCTACACCATGTGCCCCTATATATCCCATTATAACTACTTCGTATGTAGTTTTCTTCTTTGCACCTTTGCCTAGTCTAAATTTAACTCTTGTAAAATTCGCTTATCTAAAAAAACCTGCAAAATCCCAAAAAATCTTATCTTACACAAATCCAAATAGTTAGAAATTCAAACAGGCGAGAAATGAAAAGTTAAAATCACGCCACCAAAATTTGGCAAAAGAATCTTGAAATACCATGTTCAATTAACAAATCTGAGAAAACACACAAGCATACCATATATGTATATTATGAAAGGCGATAATTGAGTAAAAAACAGTTAGTGTTTTCTCTTTAAAATTGAATATAATGAGTAGAAATTTACATCGGTGAAAATGCAGAGAGAGATCGAGTGACACCACAGAGAGATCGGAGATTCCAATATCTGTCTGAAAAACGTATAATTTGTGCGATATAGAACAAAAAGCAATTTTCCTCTCCCGCCCAGTCATAAAAAGCGTTCCGCTATAAAGCGCACTAAAAGACGCTTCTTGGATATGAACCTGAAAGAAAATGATAAAAATCAGAGGGGTAAAACCGCGTTGCACGATCAATTAGGGTTCTAAACAGTTTGAGCGATTCATGCTATTTTTGGTTATTTCTGTAATAGTTTGATTCTATTAAAAAAACTGTCCAACTCTTTACTCATCTTTAATATCTTGGTCGATATTCTTTCATTCTATAATCGAGTTTTCGACCAAACATTCCAACTTGTTTTCTTATAATATATTTCTACTAAGTTGGGATTTTTGATATTTTTAATTATTTGTAAGAGTTCGATTTTAATTGTATGATTTCATTATCTTCTTTTATATTTGACTTCTCTTACATGAAATCAGGGGCAGAGATGCGAGACGAAACTTGACTGTAGTCTGATCCCGTTCTCAAAAAAATCAAATTTTTAAATATAAATTTTTTTTTTTGATTTTGAAGTACTATTTTTTTTTTTAAATAATAACTCTTTCTAAAAATTTATGACTCCGCTCCTATTTAAAATGGTATAAGATATTTTCTTTAATAATCTCGTAGATATTCTTCTAATGATATTCTTTGTAGTTAAGGAATAAATAATAGTCTATTTAAAACAAAAGAATAATTGAGGTTTCGATCGAATATTTCAGATTTTTTACTTGTAACGTGAATGTTAAGCATAGTTTCGATGCCCTAACACTCACTAATGTTGATATTTTAAATAATAGACCTTAATGTGATGTATTGCTTTTGAGTGGAATATACTGAGTTTCATCTCATCTTTTTAGGCAGAGATGGCCTGCAATAGAGACCTTTATTACGTATTCACCAAAAACTGAACCATCATTCCTTTATTGTTTTTGACTTATTCATTTCATTCAAATTTTGTTGAAATTTGTGTGTTGTTGGGGGGGCTATGAACCATGTCGGCCAAACCAAAAATAAATAATATCAATACAACGAAAACCTGTTTAGTGTAAATTTTACTAGTGACCTAAAGAGATTGGCCCTTAATGTGTTTTAATTGACCCAAATAGGGTTGAAATGAATTTTACGAGACATGCTTGAAATAAAAATTGGCAATAGTTCAATATCTTATCTCTTCTTCTTTTCTATATTAAAAGTGTAGATATTTGGTTTACTATTTAAAATGGTCAACCAAAATTGTTCCTTACATATATTAAAAGTGGATATTTTTGGTTTAAAATTTGCATTATTTTTATTTAAAAAATTGTCAACCAAAATTAATAATGTGAATATTTTTGGTTTAAAATTCAAAATTAAAAATGTGAATATTTGGTTTACTATTTAAAATGGTCAACCAAAGTTGTTTCCTATCTATATTAAAAGTGGATTTTTTGTTTAAAAATTTGCAAAATAATTATAAGAATCAAAAGATGAATTCATTTTAATTAATATGATATTTGTTCACATTTCTGAAATAATGGTATGTAAATTGTAATTTTAAAAATTAGGTTTATTTGAAATGTAATTACATTCTATAAATTCAGTATTTTAATGATTTTTATTATTTTTATGGAGACTTAATGGAATGTGAAATACATATGTAGTTCTTGAAAATATAGCATATGAAATGTAATTTACACTCTTTACACCAAAAACTATGGAGTGGTTCGTAAATTTGCACATGTAATATTCTCCAAAATAACGTTAATGAATAGAATTTAATATACATTTTGAAATTCAAACCAATTTATGTAAAATGAAATTCTAGAGGAACTTCATATGCATAGTTACGCCGGGTACAAGTTGTAGGACCTGATCAAAAAGTGTGTCAATTTCGAATGTAAATTATAAAATAATTGTGGCTTGTTTTGCATAGACCGAAAGAAAGTATCTTGTGAGTAATGCAATAAGGTAGAACATGGATTAGTAGACTTGGATTACTATAGTAATATAAGAAAAATATTTGGTTTTATTGACTTTTTTCACGCGGTGAAATTTGAGTGTTTTTAAATTTATATCTACGTATCTGTTTATTTTTTCTTTGAATTTGAATTCGAATTGATTCTGATTATACATGCTTACACCAATTAATTGCTGCATCATGTTGCAACTACTGGCCACAAATAGCAAAAGGTATATTTAACATAATTTTGACTACTTTTATATCAATTTTGAATAAACTAAGTTATGATTATTTCAAATTTTCAAAGCATTGTCTAACCAAATAGTTGTGATGAATGATGCATCACATTAGAATTAGAAAATGTGTCATTAATTTGGATTCATTTTTCGTAAAATTCAGTTTCAAAAAAACAAAACGTAAGAGGTTTTCGAATTTTATAATGAAACGACAATAAGATGAAGGAAAATAATTAACAAATTCAAAGTTGTTATGAAATGCTTTGAACAACTTTTTGGTTAAATATTACGACATGTGAATTCTGATTTTGATTTTTAGTTGGTTTGGATTTTGAATTTTAGAAGAATTGTAGTTTTACTATCTATTAGATTATTAAATTTGCAATATTTTTTAATTATTTCATAAAGTTTTAACTTTTTATTGTTCTTTGCTTTTATAGTCTTGTTTGTTTTAGATTTTGTCGTGTTTTTTACTCGCAATTACCTTTTTTTTTACTCAAATTGAAAGATATATGAGTTGTTACTTTATTTTTTGTTCAAGAGTTTGAATTTTAGAAGAATTGTACTTTTATAGTCTATTAGACTGTTATATTTACAATTTGATTACTTTGAAAAACATTTCAAATTTTGTTTTATTAGTTTCTTTTTTGTAAAGTTTGAGATTCATATTGATTGAAGACACTTTATAGTTTTATTCAATAATTTTAAATTTATAAATTTTAGTTTTGTCTTGTTGTAATTTGATAATACTGCCACTTTGAGGTATTGCTTAATTTGAAATTTTCTTCTGATTGCTTGTCATTGAAAATGTACTATCAATTGAGACATTATTTAATTTGAAATTTGGTTTGTTTAGTTGTAATTGAATAATATTATTATTTATTGAATTATATGAGCTTGGAATCAAAATTGTTTGTTTATATATAGGGTTTTGAAATGCAACATTTTAATAATGTCTCAACTTAATGTCATTTTCCTTTTGAATATTAATACAACTTTAGGGTAATAATTTATGAAAATGAATTGTTTGCACGTTAGCAATGCAAACTCTAATTAATGCTTTAGAAAATTGTATTTAAGATGCTACTTTTTATACACGGATGGTTGTGGAACAATTTTAATTGTGATTAATACGTTATTGACTTGTTTATTTTTTTTACACTTTTGTAGCACAATTTTGCCACAATCTCTAACTTATATCAAATACATACAACTTTACTAGCATATGCTTAATTAACAACTGTAAAGTAATTTATTTACTTTTAAAAATTATGTTGTTTTAAGAGTTTTAATTCGATCCTAAAACAACTTGATCAATTAACTCATTGATTATCTCCATAACTTCATCTAAAGTAAGAAAAAAGATTCTTATAAACTTTTTATTCTGCCACTAATTAAACACTGTGATGATCGAATTGTTACACTTATCGAAGAAGTCTAATTTGCCGTTCTTGAAAATCCAAATATTTGATGATGTAAGCTCAATTCAACCATCTCTTTATTTTTTATTTAAGTTATTTCAAAAAAATTGAAATTAATGTACAGATGTTGTTGTAAATACTTATGCACAGAGTCTTATTCTAGAGTAAATGTGAAATTTCTTAATACAATGACATTCAGCTGTCTTTACGTGATTAAAATATTATAAAAGAATGAACTCAAGCTTCAATAAAGAATGCAAATTCACGAAAATAGTACTCAAGAATAGTGACTTTTTATGAAGTGAATTGAATTGAATTTTATCATATATTTGAATCATCTACTGTAATAAATTTTAATAAACTATGTTTTAAGTTATAAGCATGTTATTTAGGTTTCAATCGCTTGATTTATTAATATTTAATTTTTTTTCACTTAGATTACCAATATGAAACCAATTCGTAAAAAAAATGTAATAAATACTATTATGTTATTAATTATCGATACATCATGTGCAACGTACGTGCTCATACTAGTAATTATATACGTGTAATACTATGATAAACGCATATCTATGTCTATTTAAACTAGTGATGCATGTGTATTTCTTCAAAATATGTAGTAAACAAGTTTGGTCTCTACAAGTGCCCTTATGTAGTCTAGAACACTTGCTTCTTGCAATTGGACATGCTATTTACACATTCGTTGCGTAACAGTACAATAAATAATTAAATAATTACTTTCTTATCTAATATACTCCAATAACTTGCATCCTCAAATTAACAACCAAGATAAGTACTACCGACACTACCGAAATGAGGAAAATAGCGGCGACATTTGTCGTCGCTAAATATTCATAAGTCGTATCTTTAAGGTTTTAGAGACGACAAAGTCGTCGCAATATGTCGCCGCAACAAGTTAGTGTCTCTAGAGTTATAGCGCGACTATACGTCGTCTCTAGATAAATTTGTATTTATAGCGACGACATTGTCGCCTCAATAGAGTCGTGACCATATCTCGAAAACGGACTTATAGGGACGACATAGTCGCCGCAAACACCGCCGCTATAGATAAACTAATAGAGACCATTGTGTAGCCGCCATATCGTTCATCCATTACAAATGACGATAAAGACGTCGCTAATACAAATAATGTATTTACACATAGCGGCGACAATGTCGTCGCTATAAACGCGTTGAATTTTTTTTAAAATTTTTTTTCAATAATGTAATTACCTATAGCGGCGACATTGTCGCCGCTATAAACGTTTTGAATTTTTTTAAAAAATTTTTTTTTTCCAAATAATATAAATAATATATAAAAATTCAAAAATCTACAGACCACAGAAACCGTCGTCCCCTGCCCCTCCCCCCCCGCCCCCGTCCCCGTCCTCCTCATCCGCAGCGCACCGGTATTTACTTTTAAAAGCTCAATTTCACGCATTGCATTTGGCGTAGCCGCTCCTCGTATATGGCAAACCGAACATCATTATTCGGGGGTCTGCAGAGGACCGATGGGAAGTTCCTTGTGGGGCAAACGATGCGGCGGGTCGAATCGAGCGAGTGAGAGGTGCCCTTCTAACCCGACCAATCCCACGGACGTGACCTCGTCGCTTCTCCGAGCACCTCCTTTGCAATAGCACGCCGTCTAATGACGCGCTATTGAGGCGACTTGTGTCTGCTGAGTCTCTCCGAACTCAACAAAACTTTATCCTGCTCAAAATGAAAAATAATAATAAATAATAATATCATGCATGTCGAGATAAAATTATATTCACATAATTTAAAAATTCTCACATAGTCACCAAAACGCTATGAGTTCACCCAATTGCCATCCCGGAAGGTGTGAAACGTCCTAACGAATCAATAATCCCCGGCCACTTCTGGGTCTCGGGGTCCCGCTACGACAATTTAAACGTGAAATTTAGTATACATTTTTACGTAATGTAGTGAAGATATATTGAAAATTTATATGTTGTACCTGATCGTAACGCGTGGCAGAGAAGCTCTTCAACCCCTGCACGCTCGGGTATTTAGCCTTACCCCGATTGGCTTTATTTTTGGAGGACCGGTCCTGAAAGTATAACATATTATTGATTAGCAAAAAATGTATTAGTTAAAAGAGTATATAACATATCGTAAACAATATATAAACAATACTTACCACGAAAGTAGGACTGGTGAAGAAGTCAATGCACTTCGCCACCCTCGTGGATATCTCGCCATATGGTCGGCTCGGTCCATGCGCTTTTAAGTGATTATGCGCCTTGAGTTTGTAATCGCGATAACGATCGGCCGCCGACGATCTCTGCGCGACATACTACCCGGTACTCGTCTGGGCGAACGATCGCCCTGCAGATCAAAGTAGCTCTGCAAGAGTGAAAAAAAGAATATGTTAGTGTACAAGTCGTAAAACAAATATTAATGAAGTGTACTAATAACAAAACTAATTTACGCTCATACCTCGATAATGCTATGACGAATGCGTGCCTGCCGCTCCTCTGGAACCTCTCCATCCATGAAGAGTAGCACGGGGCACGGTGAATCTCACTTGGTTCCCAACCATGCGCGTGAAATACTTCGCGTTATTCCCGATCGGTGCATTATCGTTCGACATTGTCGAATGCGATAGGAAGTGGCATCTTCCCATTCGCTTTGCCAAACCATCTCGAGATTGATGCTCGAGATATACCCGTCGCTTTGGCGGGGTCTTGAAAATGAAAAAATTGAAAAATGTATTGATCATACGATTTTCTTCAACGATATGTATAAAATAATAAATAATTACAATTTGAAAGAAACGTCTTACCAGACTCGCATGCCGAAGGGAGCCGGTGAGATGGCTGCTGTGGAGGATCTCCTGCACCATCACCTCCGTCGACATCACGTCGACCCATACTAACACACACATAATTATAATATCACGTCGGTATACTAGCTTTTAAATGTATGTGAAAATTTGTATGTATTATATTTTATTTCAATTTGGTCCCTAAACATATTTTATTGTAAATAAGTCCCTAAAATTACTTTAAAATTATGGATAATTTTGAATTATTTATATTTTATTTCAAATTGGTCCCTAAACTCATCAGAAATTATAAATAAGTCCCTAAACTTTGAATTTATGAAAAATTTGACTTTATTATATTTAATTATAAATTGGTCCCTAGACTTCTTCAGAAAATTATAAATAAGTCCCTAAACTTTGAATTTATGGAAAAATTTGACTTTATTATATTTTATTATAAATTGGTCTCTAAACTTACTTTAATTTCAAATAAGTCCCTAAACTTTGAATTTATGAGAAAATTTGACTTTATTATATTTTATTATACATTGGTCCCTAAACTTCATCAGAAATTGCAAATAAGTCCCTAAACTTTGAATTTATGGTAAATTTTGACTTTATTATATTTTATTATAAATTGGTCCCTAAAATTACTTTTATTGTAAATAAGTCCCTAAACTTTGAATTTATGGTAAAATTTGACTTTATTATATTTTATTATAAATTGGTCCCTAAACTTATTTTATTGCAAATAAGTCCCTAAATTTTGAATTTATGGAAAAATTTGACTTGATTATATTTTATTATAAATTGGTCCCTAAACTTACTTTAATTTCAAATAAGTCCCTAAACTTTGAATTTATGAGAAAATTTGACTTTATTATATTTTATTATACATTGGTCCCTAAACTTACTGTAAAATTGCAAATTAGTCCCTAAACTTTGAATTTATGGTAAATTTTGACTTTATTATATTTTATTATAAATTGGTCCCTAAAATTACTTTTATTGCAAATAAGTCCCTAAACTTTGAATTTATGGAAAATTTTGACTTTATTATATTTTATTATAAATTGGTCCCTAAACTTACTTTAATTTCAAATAAGTCCCTAAACTTTGAATTTATGAGAAAATTTGACTTTATTATATTTTATTATACATTGGTCCCTAAACTTACTGTAAAATTGCAAATAAGTTCCTAAATTTTGAATTTATGGAAAAATTTGACTTGATTATATTTTATTATAAATTGGTCCCTAAACTTATTTTATTGCAAATAAGTACCTAAACTTTGAATTTATGGTAAATTTTGACTTTATTATATTTTATTATAAATTGGTCCCTAAAATTATTTTTATTGCAAATAAGTCCCTAAACTTTGAATTTATGGAAAAATTTGACTTTATTATATTTTATTATAAATTGGTCCCTAAACTTACTGTAAAATTGCAAATCAGTCCCTAAATTTTGAATTTATGAGAAAATTTGACTTTATTATATTTTATTATAAATTGGTCCCTAAACTTACTTTCATTTCAAATAAGTCCCTAAACTTTGAATTTATGGGAAAATTTGACTTTATTATATATTATTATAAATTGGTCTCTAAACTTATTTTATTGCAAATAAGTCCCTAAACTTTGAATTTGTAGTAAAATTTGAATTTATTATATTTAATTATAAATTGGTCCCTAAACTAATTTGCCCAACTAAATCTATTTTCAGAACTACTGTACCTGCCAATAATCTACAAAATGGAACGCAAGAGACATTGCACGTGAATAACCAAAAATAGAAAATGCTGACATATAACTACTGCCTTAATTTTAATTTCTTAATTTTACACACTTGAATATGGACTGCTGCTACTCCCAAATCTCAAGGTTAACTAGTATGTTTGTATATAACAAGATGCTCAACTAGGATTATAAGCAGAAATTTGAACATTTTCCCAAATTATACCATCAAATTGAACCCATTTCCAAAAATTAAACCCTAATTATAATAAGGTCAAAGTTCATTCATAAAAAGCTTCTACGTAGATCCAATAGTTTTTGCAAACAGCCATAAGCATCCATTTCATTTCTCTTAAAGTCACAATAACAAATTTATTAATATAAACCTCACAAAATGCAATCTTAGAATGAAAATAACGTGAGAACAACAATTCCATCTAACATACACAATTATTTTGCACGCTTTAAGATACATTGTGTCATCTACCAAACAAAATTACACTAAGAATAGCAAGAATATTCAACACAAAGATTTACAATACTATATCAAAATCATTTTTCGTTCTATACATCAAAACATTCAAATTCATGAACCTCATTAAGCCCAACTACCTTATCCATTGCTAAGCTATAAACCCATAATTTAAACTGAAGTAAAAGTACAAGAAATCCACCAATGTAGGTCAGAAAACATATCACCAGTAATGAAAACTCAAAAGTAAAAAAATTTAGAATCAGAATCACAATCCCAAATGTAAATGGATGTAAAAAAATCATCATATTTGAGGAAAATGGAACGTTTTTATTCATAATAACATTTGAAGCTTAAAGATTTGAAGGGTTCTATACTGGCAGAGAGACGATTAGTGGCGAATGAAATCGGTGGTGGGGACTTCAAAAATCGGTGGTGGGGACTTCGCCAGAGACGATTAGTGGCGAATGAAATGGGACTCACCACAAAAATGTATTTAACCCTCAAATTGAAAAAAAAAAAAAAAAATTAAGAGGACATGCGTTTTTGTGGAGTTTGAGTTTGAGAGTGAGATAGAGCGATTGAGAGAGAGAGAGAGCTCACCTTTGAGATTGGGATGGAAGTCTCCGACGATTCGAGAGAGAGAAGACGACGGTGGCGCCTGCAGCGGCCATGCGGCGCGACAACGAAAGAACTAAGTACCTCAACCAAGGCGAAATGGAAAAGAAGAAGGTTCTCAGATGAATTAAAAGGTCCCTCAACTCTATAGCGACAACTATAGCGACGACATGTTTTCACTTTTTTGAACACGCGCCTTAAAGGTGGCGCCCAATTTTCAAAGATAATAGCGGCGACATATGTCGTAGCTATTGACAATACATAGCAAAAAAATTATATGTTGCTTTCTCATTTGAAGGAATATTTTAATTGCAATAATTTTTATAATTATTAATTTTCCCGCTTTTTAAAATTATGAAAAAATTTAATATTTAATATTATCAATTATTTTAATATTTAATATTATCAATAATAATTATTATTATTTAATTTTGAATTTTTAATATTTAATATTTATTGAGATTTAATATTATGAATAATAATTTGTAGTATTTAATATTTAATATTTAATATTTAATTTTTATTTTCATATTTAATATTTAATATTTAATTTTTATTTTAATATTTAATATTTAATTTTCATATTTAATGAGATTTAATATTATGAATAAGAATTTGTAGTATTTAATATTTAATATTTAATTTTAATGAAAAAAAGAAAAATTTCTTTTAGTATTTAATATTTAATATTTTATTTTTAATATTTAATATTTAATGAAAAAATTTTAATATTTAATATTATCAATTATTTTTAATATTTAATATTATCAATAATAATTATTATTATTTAATTTTGAATTTTAATATTTAATATTTATTGAGATTTAATATTATGAATAATAATTTTTAGTATTTAATATTTAATTTTAATTTTTAATTTTTAATATTTCATATTTAATGATATTTAATATTATGAATAATAATTTTAGTATTTAATATTTAATTTTTAATTTTTAATTTTAATATTTCATATTTAATGATATTTAATATTATGAATAATAATTTTAGTATTTAATATTTAATATTTCATATTTAATTTTTATGTTTTCATATTTGATATTTAATAATATCAATTATAAATTATTAGTATTTAATATTGAATTTTTAATTTTGAATTTTTAATATTTCATATTTAATGAGATTTAATATTATGAATAATAATTTTTAGTATTTAATATTTTAATATTTAATATTATCAATTATTTTTAATATTTAATATTTAATTTCATTTGAGTCCTCTTAATTTTTCTTTTATTTCAATTTCCTTAAATTTTATTTGCAAATCAAGTCCTTCAACTCGCGTTTTGACCAATAACAATGAACCGATGAATGAATGACAAACATTCAAGCCGAAAAACAAGAATAACAATTTGAACATGCTTTTTAAAAGTAATTTCATTACAAATTTAGTGACGCACAATAACATTTCAATCGATTCACTATCATGATACGATTGATCTACGCCATCGCCACTAACGTCCTCATTGATTTCACTCGATGTTTCTTCATCCTCGTATTCTCGCATTTGTATCGCCTTCAACATCATCGCCGCTTATAAACGAAGTTTCTCCCGCACTATCTAACGAGGCTCTCCCGATAGCGATGCATCGATCTCATCGCCTTCATCATCATCGCGGTGCAAGGATACATGCTCTATGTTGCCAAGATCAACGACTAGAGATAAACCGGAAGAGTTGTTATTGTGGAGCGGTCAATCTCGTGATGTTAGCTCCCACCGTGTCCCACGTGCTCCTATGATGGACAATTTGTACTACTCGCCAGCCTCGGACCACGAGATGGATCTTCAATGTAGAACACTTGTTGTGCTTGGCTAGCAAGTATGAACCGATCATCCTCGAACGCCTCGATCGATGTCAATCACCGTAACGTTATTCTCGCCACCATCCGTCTCCCATCACACCTAAACCACTTGCGTTTAACAGATAGACCGAAAGTTTCGGTCCATATTGTAGCTCCAAAGATATCTTGCACCGCCCAAAGTAAACCTCACCCCAGTCCACGGGACTGGACACACCACTATTTTGAGTTTTTCTTGAATATCACGATCATATGTCACGAACCGAACTCCTTTGACAACACAAGCCGTGTATGACATAACCTCACGGTAACATCCATCGCCAACGCAAATAACTCATGAGAAACTTGATGGTTGTGGCTTTGGCGCATTGCATATAGTTGCATGACAAGAATTATTCTCGCTTATTGAAAGCAAGTATGTTGAAAACTTGCAATTTTATTCAATCGATGTTCGTTTACCTTTCGTAGAACCAACCGTGAAAGTCTCTTCAGTGCACTACTGATGTTTGACGAAACACCGCTCAAGAGTTCCCCGCCATTCCCCGAACAAGGTATTGAAGATCAACGTTCATTAGTTCGTTTCAAATGATAAAGTTAATTCGAGATAAAAGCATAATAATCAAGAATTAACGCCGCCTTATCGCAAGAATGGCTCAACTTCAAAACAGCTTGTTTAGGATGTAAAAATTGCTTGATTTCGAACTTGAGTAGGAAACGTCGTTGGTGATCGCTTTCCAAGTGGGTGACATCACTGATCGAAAAAGCAAAGTAAAGTCGTCGTGGAACAAGAGCATCCTCGCTCATGCGGTCGATCGAACCTTGTCCCTAAGTCCCGGAAGTACCTCGAACAAAAGGTCAATGCCTCGTCCACAACATACCCTTCACTATTGATCCCTGGCCTAGCTCGATTTCGACGTAGCCCTTCAATTTCTTCGGTATCGCTCGAATGGATACATCCATCTCATGTGCACCGACCTCCAAAGATTGCCTCTTCCGGTAAATGCATTACGAGGTGAATCATGATGATGTCGAAGAAGCGTCAAGGAAATATCCTTTCCAACTTACGTAGAATGAGTACAAGGTGATCGTGGGAAGCTATCATGTCGCTAACCTTTAGTGTTATTGCACAAAGCTTTCAAGAACGCGTACGATCAATAATGACCGTGGAAATTGTTTTATTCAAGAACGCCGACATCCTACCGGTAATAACCGTTGCATGATAATATGGCAATCATGTGACTTCAACCCGATAATACTACCGCATTTGGAGCAATATTCTTCCGAAGATTAGAAGCGAAGCCATCCGGAAACTCAACCGATCGGATAAATTGACAAAATTTCTTACGATTTGAAGACGACATGGTGTAACATGCGGCGAGCTTCATCCACTTATTCCCGCTCGATACAAGTGCAACTCCTTTTGATCCCTAATTGCATTAGATCGCTACCGCATTGATCGTGTCTTTTGATTTGAATGGATCGTCCATAATTGTGCCGAGCAAGCTATCACAAACATTCTTCTCTCGCGTGCATGACATCGATGTTATGTTTGAGCTCGGTAGAAGTCCAATACGGCAACTCATAGAAAATGCTCTTTTTCTCCAATTGAGCTCGCCATCACTTCTCCGAATTGTAGCGCCACCATAATTTGGGTGCTTTCACGGACTTCTATATCCGATACGACTTAACTGTGCTAAAATGTCTCAGGCGATAACCGACGCGGATGTGGTCTCCTATCTCGTCCTCTCATCGAAGTCTAAATTGCTCAAAATGATGCCTGGATGGCGAGGCACCGACGATGACCCACATAAGTCGCCTTACCTATGACACGGATCGAAGGAGTATCCTCGCTGCACGTCGGACATGCCTTGTACCTCGACCACTCCAACCGGACAAACTACTTCTCGGGAAAATCGTTAACAGCCCACAACAAAGCCGCACGCAGCCTCAATACCGACTTGCTTTGTTGGTTCCACCGCTCTCCGTGTCAATCCCATCGCCCACAATTCCTTCAACTCATCCACTAATGGTCGTAAAATACATCAATGTCCTTACCCGGTGCTTTAGGACCGATATCAATAGAGTAAGCATGAGATATTCGGGCTTCATGCATAACCAGGGTGGCAAGTTGTAAATCGTTACAACCATCGGCCACATGTCGTCGGCGCACTCATGTCACCGAATGGATTGAATCCGTCATGCGCCAAACCTAACCTCGACATTCCCGATCTCACTTGTGAACATTGGATGTTTCAAGTCAAAATCCCGCCATGCCTTTCCATCAACGGGATGTTGCATTTCATCATCGCCCCTAGACCTTCCTATACCGTGTGCCACCTCATAAGTTTTGGCAAGATCCTTCGTCATGAACATACGCTTTTAGTCTGGGGGCCAAGGGAAAATATCGCAACACCTTATGCGGAACATTCTTCCCGCTCACTTTCCTGCAAGTGTGAACCCAACGACTTTCCCCGGAAAATCGGGCAAGTTTGTCTATCAAAGATGTTCACCCCAAAACAACAGACAATCGTTTTGCAGTGCATGAATGGATTTGTAACCCAAACCAAGCTTCGTCATCGACTTCTTAGCTTCAGAGCGAGAGTCAACCGTGTTCATATTTGGGAATGCTAATTTCAAAGAATTTCAAAAGATCATCGATGACTTGTTTGTCCATTTGTTCATAACTTTAATATGCATCAACTTGACTAAAAATTTAGGGATGAAAATGATGAAACTCCCGGCACAGCTTCAATGGAGAGCTCAAAACAGTTAATTATAGTAACCATCGGTGCTTGTACCGCATGCTCATCACCAACTACGCCGTCTATTACATCCATCATCTCATCTTCCACACCATCTCGCTCATTCTGTCTATACACATTCGCAAGATCGAACATCAATCTCGCCATGATATATCCAAGTGATATAACTCTCCGCAAAACCATTACGAAAATATGTGAGCCTCGACAATTTCCAATGGATTTGTGAGACCGTTTAAACATTTTTTGCACGGACATTTAATTCTTCCTCTGTCGTTAACGTATGGCCTCGCCATGTTTATAAATACTTGCAAACCGTTCCGAAATTCTGCAGACTTTGTGCGATTTCTAATTGTTGTCCAACTTTTATCAATATCCATACTTGTAAAATACTATATTCTTACAAATACAGTACTGATAATAATTGGAGATGATTATGAAGAAATGGAGATGAAAAAATGGAGATGGAGAAGAATTGATATGCTGCAGTGGAAGAAATACAGAGATGCAATACAGAAATGCGAACATTGGAAGAAGATAAAGAAGAGTCTATAGCGACGACATTGTCGTCGCTATAGACATACGTTGTCGCTAAAGAATCATTCCCATTTTTCGAGGCAAGTAATTATTCACGCTACCGCAAATTTAATCGAAATAGGTATAGCGACGACATATGTCGTCGCTATATATAACAATTAGGCGCCAAATTTCCGCCTAAATTGATGTTGGTATATAGCGACAACATATGTCGTCGCTATAGACCCCTTCACACTTTACGAGAAAATACATGATTCACGTGACTCACATCATCATCAAGATATCAATTGCGGCGGCGGTTTGTGTCGCCGCTATATATGCACCAACAAACCGCCATTAGTTCCCGCCTTTCCTAATCTTAGTGGCGGCGATACGTAAAGACGTCGTTATAGCCTCTATACAACAAATGACGAGTTAGGTTTTATAGCGACGACATTTCTCTGTCGTCGCTACTACGTAGAATTAATAGAGGCGACTTTATGTCGTCGCAATATATGTCGCCGCTATAGACCCTCTTTGTTGTAGTGTGAATGGAACTTGATAATACTATAAACAAACTTTTAAGTTTTTTATTTAATAATAATATTCATTATCACAATCTTAGATATAAACTATTAAAAGGATAGACCCTCCAAGGCTTTATTCTTAGTGCTTGTGTCCAATGCATGTGTCTGCTTTGCTGTCTTAATTTGTATATATTCTAATCTTGAATTGAGCAATATGCACACACAACAATGTGCATCTATTCTTGTGACCTTTGTCTCCACAACTTGCATTTTAATAATAGTATTGCTTAGAATGAACCAGAATGTGATTTTGTATATATGAGGGCCATTCTAATGCCCCAAGTATGCACTACATCTTGCCCACTTGGGAATGTAGCAGCTGGAGGAGATCATTTGCCACATTCCCAAGTGAGCAAGATATATAGGTTTTATTTTAGGGTTTCCACAAGTATGGCAGTCCAAGACACTGTCTAGTGCCAGTTGAAGTTGATTTATAACATGTTTGGTAATGTTTAAATTATTTTGGAAGTATCAGTTAAAACTGATTTATATCATATTTCGTAGTATTGAAATTATTTATATGTACCTATAAATTTAAATTGTGAGTCAATGTATGAATAATAAGTAGACAGTATGTTGTGATCCTAAGAAATATGTGAATAAAAAATATGTTTGACAAATTTGACTAACTTAAATTATAATTTAAACTTAGTCCAACACGAACTTAAATAGTACTAAACTAGATTTTCGTCTTTCGTTGTATGTATTTGAAAGTTCAACTTGTTGATAAAAATACTTATAAAATTTGTGAATAAATTGGTAATCAAAGAAAAAATTGTTATTAACGATTTTGGTCAAACACCATTCTAAAAATATTTATAAAATTGTTACTTGTAGTTTGTGTCAATCTGACCATTTCGAACCTGAAATCCCGATGAAGAAAGAATTCTATTTATTAATTATTTCATGGAGTCTATAAAAGAGGGCAGCCCAAAACTATTACAATGCCTAATAATATGACCTATATATGTTGATAATGGGATGGGTTCTTGAGAAAATTGGTTTTAATGCTACCGCAATGTCACTAGAGGAAGCCCAATGAATTTGATCTACTCTATTTATTTTATTACTTTCTAATGTTTGATATACAACTAGCGTGGGCACATGCAATGTACGAATGTATCAATACTTAGGAACATAGTAGTATTTATATATAGAAATTGTAATCACATATCATATTTGGAATCACAATGCTCGTGTTGAGCATTATTAAAAACAAAACTTGGAATCAATAACAAATTTAAACTATAAAAATGTTGTGGCACAGAGTCCAACAACCAAAATTTAGCAATTGAAACATTTGGGAGATGATGATAAGGATGGTTGAAGAGTGATTAGAAATATACAAATGGCAAGCGATTAAGTAAGATCCTTAATATGTACACAATCTAGTTTTTTATCTCGTGTGTTATAACAAGTACATAAAGATATCTGTTATGATCCGTTGATAAGTAGTGACAACCACCAGCATCGACCATCGCATAAGCTCTTGTTATAGACTTCAAACAAAAGGGAACGTGAAATAAGTTAGAAATCATGGTTGGCTAAATAATTGCTTAACATATTGTAACACCGCATGTTCACTTACATGATTTTTATAGATTATGACGATACTTGCCCTAATATTATATTCAATCTTTAATTAATAAAGTATCATTTTTGTGACTAACCATGGTTTTGCAGTGGAATGTTCCATGGACGCCCTAGACGGTCGATGTGCCTATTAATTTAAATTACAAGACACTTATAATTTTTATTTAAACTTGAATTAAAGTATATAATATTTTTAATTATTATATGCCTATGTCAATATCATATAGAATAATGAACTTAGACATGCCTCTTAAACATATTCATTTTATTTCATATGAATTTAAATATATTTACATTAATATACTATGGAAAAGCCTAAAAAACGTGAATGAAACCAATTCTTTTCACAAAATTTGCATGATTGACTTTTAAATGGGTATTCTAAAATTGGAAGTAAAAGACTCTCATTTTTGGAGCACTTGTCCTTATAAAAAAATCACCATTCATCCATTTTCATTTTGAAAGCATTTCTCGGATTGTGGTCACAGAAAGATACTCAATTTTAATATTATTTTATTGTTGAATTTATATTTCATTATTTAAAATCTTTGTGCATTGTTAGTGGATTTATGGAATAGGAGTATCATTCAAATACAAATATATACACACGTTAATATATAGGTATATATGTGTTTATGATTTCATATTTTTTTTTATAGATCTAAACTTATATAAAGATAACTACATCACTTATTGAATTTTCTAAAAAGTGTTAAATTATATTAAGTTATTACTTCTATTTACTTGTTTGTTTAATTTACTCATTTTGTCATAATTTAGACTCCTTGAAGAATAATGAATAATTAAATAAATAAATTTTTTTATATATTTTTATCAATCTATAGCTTATTATTATACCTATATATAAGAGAAATATAATTACTTGTTTGTTTGTTTGTGTTACAAATATTGAGACTAGTGTCCTTTTAATTGATTTTTGTAACATATTATTTTAAGACAACTTTGTTAATAGGCACAAATACTTAATTTCAAGAACAACAGCAAATAAATAGATATTTTAGGTTGAAGTGGATCATAAAAATCCTTTGGTATATACGTGATGCTTGTCATTGTTATTTTTTTTCAAATACTTTCTTATCAATAAATTTTTAGATTAGCCAAACATGCCCATGTAAATTTGGATTCTCGCTTAGGTCTTGTTCTATGACCATTTTATCCAAAAAAAAACTATTTTTTTGCTTACAATTTTGACTTTTCAACCCTTTTACACTACCAAAATCTTTGAAAAGTCAAAAGTAACTAAAAACCCATTTTTCCTCAAAAATCTCTACCGAACAAGCCCTTAATGTCACTTGAAACAATTTATAATGGAGGCACATAGTTATAGGTTTTGGTTCCTGTTAATTGTTGGCAATAGTAAATAAATGGTACGATTATGTCCCCTAGCTTTTAGATAATGTGATTTGCCCAATCATTTTAAGATACACTAATATAAGTTTTATGTCCTTTAGTTCATAATGTTAAAGTGGTAACTCACGATGAGACAATATATAGTCGAGGTTGTTATGACAATAAATCAAATAATATATATAGATTTTATTTTAATCAATGGAAATGACGTAGGACTTTTGGCACGTTGATTTCGTGGGTGGCCAAGGACAGCTCCACTTGATATTCCAAAATAAGTTTCTACATATTCAGACAAGTAAACTCTCATAGTATTCATTTGTAGATTGCAATATTAATTGTCTAAATGTGTTATATTATTATCTGAACATAGCATCTTGTAATTGTTTTATATGTCATTAATATTCATGTGATATATTCTTGTATGTATAATTATGATAATGCATACATAAGCATGCATGAAGTAAAGTTTTAAATGGTAATATTGTAAAGTATAATTTATTCAAAAATGATATGTATCCCAAATTTTATAAATGAAATAATGTACGCCTATGTCATAAAAGGTGTGAGTGGGAAATGGGGCGTGGGGACCCACAGACCGATTTAATGTTGAATGTTGAATGTATAACCGCTCTGCGGTACTACCAGTAGATGGAACGGGTTCCAAATAATAATGGTCAACTGCATTCTGATTGGCTAGGCAATACACAAAAGTAAGCTCATAATATTAAATGTTTTAAAGGAACAATAAAGAAAGAAAAAAAGGGGATATACATTTTGATGAATCATTTTTAAAGTAAAGCATATCATAAGCATGCATCACGTGCATGAGGTTTACTTACTGGGCGTTAGCTCATCCCATATTTTTCACTTTTCAGATTATGAGAGCTAGATGATTCGAGACGACTGTTTGGGCCGAGACGGACTCAGTATTGTTTAAATCCAAGTTTTATTTTGTTATTAATTCAGAAATAAGATGCCTTAGGTCATGTGGTATTATTAGAATATTATTCTTTTACTTATTTTAAATTAGTCAAACTATGAAGTTTTCCAAAATTATTATGTTCATTCAATAAAGAATTTGGGCATAAAATTTATTATGCAAATTATTGCTTTTAATTAATATTATTGAAAATATATGTATTCTCAAAATATAATAATGACAACTTTTAACCAATTTCAGCATTTATGATTTTTATTTAATGCTAATTAAATGCTAACATTTCTAAGTCTAGAGTTTCTGGACTTGGAGTATTACAGTATTGGTATCAGAGCTAAGAGTTTTAAAATCGATTCTATAGACTTAAAAAAAAAGAGTGTAGTACTGAGTTATGCCGCCAATGAGTCATCTCGCAATCATCTGATAAGGTTGAATTTTATCTCTTAAATTGCAAACAATTATTTGATGCATAAATGTTGTAGTTGCAATATAGTATTAATGAAATTTCATTAATAATAATAATAATAATAATAAAATAAATAAATAAATAAGTATTTGTATTCTAGTATGGCCCCCGCTACTCGTTCTCAAGCTCACGAAGAAACATTTGAAGCTCGTTCAGAGGGTCAGGCAATAACACAGGGACCCCAATGACGATGGAGGCTTTTATGCAAGCATTAGCTTTACTTGGGCAAAATAATCGACCCGTGAGGAATGACCAAACCCACGAACAAGGAAAGATATCAGAATTTAAGAAGTTATCTCCACCATCATTTGCTGGCACCACTTACCATCTAGAAGCTGAAAAATGGTTAACCGAAATTCAGAAGACATTTTCGGTTATGAGCTGCACAGAACAAGAGAAAGTTACATTTGTTGCTTACATGCTTCAAGGAGATGCTTACGATTGGTGGTTGATGGTTCAGCGCCAACATGAGAATGATACTAGACCATTCACTTGAAAGATGTTCAAGGAGGCCTTCAACAACAAGTATTTTTCAAAAAGCATACGCCAGCATAAGGAGAGAGAGTTCATTAAGTTAGAGCAAGGGAGCCGAACAGTTACTGAATATGAGGCTGAATTTGCTCGTCTGGCAAAGTTTGCCCCAGACTTGGTAGCAACAGAAGAAAGAAGAGCAGTGCGCTTTGAGGAGGGACTTAGGTCTCGTATAAAGTAAGCAGTGATACCATTCGAGTTAACAACTTATAGAAAAGTGGTTAGTAAGTCGCTTTTGGTGGAAAGAGCTCAACTCTTAAATAAGGAGGAGATTAAAACCCAGCCAAGTGGTCACAAGTTCAATGGTGGAAATTCTAGAGCACAGTTTTGGAAGAATAATGGCCAGAAAAGAAAAAACGACCAGGGCAACAACAAAGGCCATTACCAAAACAAGGAGCAGAGGAAGACTTGCTCGAAGTGTGGCAAGGAACATCTTGGCAAATGCCTTATGGGAACGGGTGTGTGCTTTAGATGTGGAAAGCCTGGTCACTTCACAAATAATTGCAAGGAAATGTCTTTTGGCAGTAGCAACAATGAGCAAAAGAAAACTCAAGCATGAGTTTTTACAATGTCTAAGAAAGAGTCTGAAAAGGCCTCAACTTTAGTGACAGGTACCTATATATATTTATTTAATTATTTCATTTGTTGAGGGTGATTTAACTTCATGCATTGATTAATGTAGGCACTATGTATGTATGTAATGTACCTACCAATGTCTTGATTGATTCTGGGGCTACTCATTCATTTCTTAGTCTATCTTTTGCTGAGAAATTGGAGAAACCACTTACGCAAACAGATACACAGTTTAGTGTGTCCACACCCTCTAGAGCTATAATGAATTCAAATTATGTTTTATGTCATTGTTCAATAATAGTAGATGGAAAAGAACTGCCAGCAGATCTTATAGTGCTGGATGTCTAGGACTTTGATATCATATTAGGAATGGACTAGCTATCAAGGTATTATGCTACGATTAACTGTTATAAGAAAGAAGTGGTGTTCGAGCCTCCAAGTATGCCTAGCTTTTGCTTTTCGGGAGCAAAGTCAAAGCCCTCTATTCCTATGATCACAGCTATGAAGACTCGCCAATTGTTACACAAAGGTTGTGTAGCTTATCTAGCTTCAATAATGGAGGAATTAAAGATGAATCTTTCCCTTGAACAAGTCCCAGTGGTTCAAGAATATCCAAATGTATTTCCAGATGATCTCATTGGTTTGCCACCAAAAAGAGAGATTGATTTTGTCATCGATTTATTGCACTCGAACAGCCCCAATATCAAAGGTACCATATCGCATGGGCTCTCTTGAACTCAAAAAAATCAAAGACCAACTCCAAGATCTTTTAGATAAAGGATATATCAGACCAAGTTTCTCTCCATGGGGTGCTCTAATTCTATTTGTAAAGAAGAAAGATGGATCGATGAGGATGTGTATGGACTATCGAGAGTCGAACAATGTGACAATAAAGAACCAGTACCGCTGCAAGAATTGAGGACTTATTTGACCAACTCCAATGTGCTAGTTATTTTTCCAAAATTGATTTGCGGTCGGGATATCATCAACTAAGAATCAGAGAAGAAGGCATTCCAAAAACTGCCATTCGCACTAGATATGGGCATTATGAGTTTCTAGTAATGTCTTTTGGTTTGACAAACACTCCAGTAGTTTTCGTAGATCTGATGAATCGAGTTTTTAAAGAATACTTAGATTAGTTTGTCATAGTTTTCATTGATGACATTTTGATCTACTCACGATCTAAACAAGAACATGAGCAACATCTGCGATTAGTGCTTGAGATACTTCGAGATAACAAACTCTTTGCTAAATTTAAGAAGAGTGAGTTCTGGCTAGATAGAGTACCATTCTTGGGACATATTGTATCAAAGGAAGGGATTGCAGTGGACCCTAGTAAGGTTGAGGTTGTCCAAAACTGGCCGACACCATCAAACGTTGGTGAAGTTCGTAGTTTCCTTAGGTTAGCTGGTTATTATCGAAGGTTTGTCGAGGGATTTTCTAGAATTGTCTCGGCATTAACCCAGTTAACCAAGAAGAACATAAAATTTCAATGGACTCCAGACTGTGAACAAAGTTTTCAAGAGTTAAAGAAACGTTTGACTTCAGCGCCTATCCTAACGATTCCACAAGATAATGAAGGGTATGTCATCTACAGTGACGCTTCGAAAAAAGGGGTTGGCTGCGTTCTTATGCAACATGGTAAGGTAATTGCTTATGCCTCAAGACAATTGAAAGAGTATGAAAAGAACTACCCAACTCACAATCTCGAGTTGGCAACTGTCATCTTTGCATTGAAGATTTGGAGACATTATCTATAGGGGCTAAATGCGAGATCTATCACGATCATAAAAATCTAAAGTACTTTTTCACTCGTATGAGCTAAACATGAGACAACGTCGATGGTTCAAACTTGTAAAAGACTATGACTGTGTGATCAACTACCACCCAGGCAAGGCCAATGTTGTGGCAGATGCGTTAAGTAGAAAGACTCATAGATCAATAGCTACATTGCAGGGCATTTAGAAACCATTGTTGGTAGAAATTCAAAAGTTTGAGTTAGAGATTGTACCTCGAGATAATTCAGGCTATTTTGCCAATATGACCATCAAACCAACCCTACTTGAGAGGATTAAAGCTTTGCAATACGAAGACCCTCGAGTATTGAAATTTCGGACTTAAGTTGCTGATGGAAAGCGCATTGATTTTATTATCACTGCTGATGGTGCACTTCGATATGGTAGTAGGCTTGTGGTTCCTGATGATGAAGAATTGAAATGAGAAATCATGAGAGAAGCTCATAATACTCCTTACTCGATTCACCCTGGAAGCACGAAGATGTTTCGAGATTTGAGAGAACATTTTTGGTGGATTGGAATGAGCCGGGATATAGCAGCATATGTTCAACACTGTCTCACTTGTCAACAAGTTAAGGTTGAGCATCAACGACCTTCGAGCCTCTTGCAACCACTTATGATACCAGAAGGAAAATGGACAAAAGTTGGTATGGACTTCATTGTTGGCCTGCCAAAGACTAAGAGGGGCTATAATTCTATTTGGGTAATTGTAGATCGTCTTACTAAGTCAACAAGACATCTTACCAATCAAGACTACTTATAATATGGAACGATATCTTTGAACTATATATGGCGAGATAGTCGATCGCATGGAGTCCCATTATCCATTTGTATCGACCGTGACCCTAAGTTCACTTCTTCTTTTTGGAAGAGCCTACACAAGGCCATGGGCACACAGTTAAGATTTAGTACGGCGTTCCACCCGCAAACAGACGGACAGTCGAAAAGAATAATTCAAATTCTTGAAGACATGTTGCCAGCTTGTATTAGAGACTTCCAAGGCACTTGGGATGAGTATCTTCCATTAGTTGAGTTTGCCTACAATAACAAATTCCAATCTACCATTGGTAGGGCACCTTATGAGGCATTGTATGTAAGAAAATGTCGATCACCTATCCATTGGGATGAGGTTGAAGAAAGAAAGTTATTGGGCTCAGAGATTGTCCAACAAACAGCTGAGGTTGTTGAGAAGATTCAAAAACAGATGAAGACTACTCAAAGTAGACAGAAAAGCTATGCAGACAAAATAAGAAAGCCTTTAGAATTTGTTGTTGGCGACATGGTCTTTTTGAGGGTGGCACCTATGAAGGGTGTAATGAGATTTGGGATGAAAGGGAAGCTGAGTCCTCGTTTTGTGGGACCCTTTGAAATTCTGGAAAGAGTAGGTGAATTGGCTTATCGAATTGCATTACTGGCTGCTTTTGTCAGGGGTCCACAATGTATTTCATGTTTCTATGTTGAGAAAATACATCTCAGACACCTCTCACATCATAAGCTATGAGTCGTTGGATCTCCGCAAAGATTTTACTTATGAAGAGATGCCAGTAAAGATCTTAGAGAGAGTAGACAAAGAACTTAGAAAGAAGACGATAACGTTAGTTAAAGTTCTTTGGAAGAACCATGTTGTGGAAGAAGCAACATGGGAGCGTGAAGATGAGATGCGCGCAAAATACCCTCATCTACTTGGTAAGTTTTAATTTCGAGGACGACATTTATTTTTAGGGGTAAGGAATTGTAACACCGCATGTTCACTTATATGATTTTTATAGATTATTACGATACTTGTCCTAATATTATATTTAATCTTTAATTAATAAAGTATCATTTTTAACTAACCATGATTTTGCAGTGGAATGTTCCATGGATGTCCTAGACGGTTGATGTGTTTATTAATTTAAATTACAAGACACTTATAATTTTTATTTAAACTTGAATTAAAGTATATAATACTTTTAATTATTATATGCCTATGTCAATATCATATAGATTAATGAACCTAGACATGCCTCTTGAACATATTCATTTTATTTCATATGAATTAAAATATATTTAAATTAATATACTATGGAAAGCATGAAATGGGGGGCCTCAAAAATGTGAATGAAACCAATTCTTTTCACAAAATTTTTATGATTGACTTTTAAATGGGTATTCTAAAATTGGAAGCAAAAGACTCTCATTTTTGGAGCACTTGTCCTTATAAATAAATCACCATTCATCCATTTTCATTTTGGAAGCATTTCTCGGATTGTGGTCACAGAAAAGTACTTAATTTTAATATTATTTTATTGTTGAAGTTATATTTCATTATTTAAAATATTTGTGCATTGTTAGTGGATTTATGGAATAGGAGTATGATTCAAATACAAATATATACACACATTAATATATAGGTATATATGTGTTTATGATTTCATATTTTTTTTATATAGATCTAAACTCATATAAAGATAACTACATCACTTATTGAATTTTCTAAAAAGTGTTAAATTATATTAAGTTATTACTTCTATTTACTTGTTTGTTTAATTTACTCATTTTGTCATAATTTAGACCCCTTGAAGAATAATGAATAATTAAATAAATAAATTTTTTTTATATATATTTATCAATCTATATCTTATTATTATACCTATATATAAGAGAAATATAATTACTTGTTTGTTTGTTTGTGTTACAAATATTGAGACTAGTGTCCTTTTAATTGATTTTTATAACATATTATTTTAAGACAACTTTGTTAATAGGCACAAATACTTAATTTCAAGAAAAATAACAAATAAATAGATATTTTAGGTTGAAGTGGATCATAAAAATCCTTTGGTAAATACGTGATGCTTGTCATTGATATTTTTTTTCAAATACTTTCTTATCAATAAATTTTTTAGATTAGCCAAACATGCCCATGTAAATTTGGATTCCTGCCTTAATGTCACTTGAAACAATTTATAATGGGCAGGTAGTTTATAGTTATAGGTTTTGGTTCCTGTTAATTGTTGGCAATAGTAAATAAATGGTACGAATATGGACTAGCTTTTAGATGTTGTGATTTGCCCAACCATTTTAAGACACACAAATATAAGTTTTATGTCATTTAGTTCATAATATTAAAGTAGTAACTCACGATGAGACAATATATAGTCGGGACTGTTATGATAATAAAATAAATGATATATATAGATTTTATTTTAATCAATGAAAATGACTTAGGACTTTTGGCACGTTGATTTCGAGGGTAGCCAAAGACAGCTCCATTTGATATTCCAAAATAAGTTTCTACATATTCAGGTAAGTAAACTCTCCTAGTATTCATTTGTGGATTGCAATATTAATTATCTAAATGTGTTATATTATTATCTGAACATAACATCTTGTAATTGCTTTATATATCATTAATATTCATATGATATATTCTTGCATGTATAATTATGATAATGCATACATAAGCATGCATGAAGTAAAGTTTTAAATGGTAATATTGTAAAGTATAATTTATTCAAAAATGATATGTATCCCAACTTTTATAAATGAAATAATGTACGCCTATGCCATGAAAGGTGTGAGTGGAAAATGGGCGCTGGGGACCAAGCATGACCCGACAAATGATAATGTTGAATGTTGAATGTATAACCGCGCTCTGCAAGATTACCGGTAGATGGAACGGGTTCCAAATAATAATGGTCAACTGCATTCTGATTGGCTAGGCAATACACAAAAGTAAGCTCACAATATTAAATGTTTTAAAGGAACAATAAAGAAAGAAAAAAAGGGGATACACATTTTGATGAATTATTTTTAAAGTAAAGCATATCATAAGCATGCATCACGTGCATGAGGTTTACATACTGGGCGTTAACTCATCCCATATTTTTCGCTTTTCAGATGATGAGAGCTAGATGATTCGAGACGACTGCTTGGGATGAGACGGACTCAGTATTGTTTAAATCCAAGTTTTATTTTGTTATTATTTCAGAAATAAGATGCTTTAGGTCATATGGTATTATTGAAATACTATTCTTTTACTTATTTTAAATTAGTCAAACTATGAAGTTTTTCGAAATTATTATGTCATTCAATAAAGAATTTGAGCGTAAAATTTATTATACAAATTATTGCTTTTAATTAATATTATTGAAAATATATATATTCTCAAAATATAATAATGACAACCTTTAACCAATTTCCGCATTTATGATTTTTATTTAATGCTAATTAAATGCTAACATTTCTAAGTCTAGAGTTTCTGGACTTGGAGTGTTACATATATAGCTTGTAGCAACATATGTGACCTACAAGTCTAATTGGAATTGCTTTGAAAGTCGAGGCACTACAATACGCAATAGAGTCCATTGAAAATATGTATTTCTTTCGCCGTTCAAGCCTAATTCATGTTATCAAAGGTAGCTAAAATAATTATCCTAGATTGGAGATGAATATACAAATTATGCTCATTGCAATTGCTGGGAACTATAATACAAATTATGCTCATTGCTCATTCCTAATTAGTTTTCTCTTCCCACTTTTTTCCAGTCCATTTGCTTATATTAAGAGGAGGGTTGGCTAAGCTTTAAAAATGTATATTTTAATTTTTAAAAAATATCTCTTACCTTATAGTCAAAATAAATAATTTGTTTTAACTTTGACAAATGATAAAAATATTTATTTTATAACTTATTTATTTATAAATAAACCTTTTAAGCTTAGCCAAACATTATTTAACTCTAAAGCTTTTACCAATGTTTTCAATTTGGCTAGCGAGTCTATCTTTAGTGCAACAGAAAGTTTGATGTAACAGCTGTCATAATTTATAGTTGCAACATTGAACTACAAACAATTATAAATGACCAAGTAAAAATGAGAACAAATGAAATGAACTCACTTCACGCAATTTATTGAGTTCTTGGATTCGTCTACCAGCAACAATGGCATAATATCAAATCTTGGTATATCTTCCAGCAAGTGAATGGCCTCGGGAATTACCACACAACTATACTGAAGTTACATTCCTTAACTGGGTAGCACTAAAAGCATATCATAAAAAATCAAACAAGACATCAATTCCACAAGTTGTAATTCTTCAAAAGAACATCTAAGTTATGCACAAATTTCAAAAGATCTTTTAGTATTCCAATCCTTCATGTCAAAGGAAAAAAAATAGCAAAAATGTAACTCTAGACAACCAAAAAGTAAAAACAGCAATTTAACAAAAAATTTCAAAATTTGGTCAAGGAAGAAGCACAACAATCTCTAAGCTATAAAATGACCAATTCTAGTTCAGAACAACACTTATCTAGTTCCCATAATTTGTCAAAAGTTTATTATTAGAAGTGTATTACCCCGTCTACCATGGAAAGTAAACAATGAAGCCATGACTTATATTTTAACATATTTTTGAAAAACTGGCCTTTAAAACTATCTAAAAACAAAGTTGATAGCAGGAAATCAGTTTCAATTGTCACAACAATTGGAACCATAATGTGTAGCTTGACCACAATTGGATATACATAGAAGAGTTAAAGATTTAGTGGCTCAAAAAAGATCTTAATCAGTTACTTGTGTTGTCACGCAAATGGAATTCATTGGGACATCATAGAGGAAGTTTCACTATTTGTGTTGCCTTAAACTTGAAGGAACCAAAATCACATTAGTGATAAATTATGTTTTTTATTCACTTCATTGATATGGGTTTTTTGTACATTGCTTAGGTACTAAAACATTTTGTCTACATCATTCTGGTCACTTTGAAGCAATAATCCAATAGAAGTCCAAAAATCAACGAAGCAGCAATGTGAACTTACAAAGAGATCAAATACAATATTATGTAGCATTTGTGCACTTCAGAATTGAATGTCTCTACAAAAGATAATCAATATACAACAAAAAATATAACACTATGCAGTTTAATGATTAAGCACACTTCAAACAATTCAAATTTCTATAATAGAGATGTATAATAATCTGATTTCATCTTCCTCCTAACCTCATTTCTCCAATTTTTTTCGCAAATTAACAAGATATGCAATTGTGGAATAATTTATTACAAACTTCTCAAATAGAACATACATATCAAATTACCTCGAAAACATAAACCCTATTTTTCTCCTAATAAACGACGAAATCAAAAATATTGAGCAAATTGAAACCCCTACAACTCAAAAACTTAGGATCAAGCAACTCACGTTTTAGAGAATAATTAGCATGCACTTACATCTCAGTTGCTTTCTTCGACAAAAAATGGAGGATCGATGGAACTGAAAAAGTCCAAATTTTGTGAAGAAAAACAAAATCACAAAAATCGAACCAGAAATGAGCAATTGAAAACAACAAAAACAAATCACTCGACAATCAAACCCAAAATTAAACAAATATGTATACAAACGGAGGATCTAAACCGAAAAATAAAAGAAAACCAATTTTTGTTTAATTTCTGTTGTAGCTATGACCTACAGCTGCGATGTTTGTGTGTATGGTTTGTCGTGTGGGTGTGTGAAATCAAATAAAAGAAATGAAGAAAATGTACTTTTCAAAATGACATTGTTTTGGTTAATTATTTTGAACAGTAACCCAAACATTCACATTTTTAATATAAGTAAGATATACGTATCCGTGAAACTATGTGTAGAAAAGTCTTCAAAAAGACTCATGTCACGTGATCACTGACCAAAGGCTGCTCGAGCAAAAATTTCAAGTCACAAACCTTTAAAAAAAATGTAAAAAAATCATAAACTTTTTATTTTTATTTTTAAAAAACAACGGTTTGGCCAAGCAACTATGGGGAAATCCTATCCAGTTGTTCTTATTGGGAGTGAGGTCAGGCGGTTTGGGGAAGATGAAACTCTTTTTGTTTTTTTTTAATTGTTTTAAATAATCAAATTGTTTTTAATTATTTTGTTTTGTTAAATTGGTCAAATTTAGTTTATGGGCTTGATTTTTTTGTCAATTAACGGACTTCTAGACTAAATCAGGCTCCAAATGTCCTTTTGGAGTTTTGGTAAACATAATTAGAAGATTTGAGACTTAATGACATTTTTTTTATTTTTTAAGTGAAAATATGTTAAAAAAGAGTAAAAAGTTTAAAATTTATTTGCACTTTTGAAAAGGTTAGGAATTCTAGTTGCACTTTTTCATCATGTTTTTTTTTTCTCGTTATTTTAATTTATTTAAACTACGGGCAAAAATTGTCATAAATGACCATTTGGGACCATCTGTACAAATTAATGAGAGGATGTGAGTGATATTTGTAAATAAATTTGAATGAGATTAATATTATTACAAAGCTAAAAAATGCTAAAAGAATGGTGCTATGAGTGTAATTTATCCAAAAATTAATAGACTTATTCAAAAATAATTATAAAAAATAAATAATAGAGCAAATAATCACCGACAAAAATTTCGTTCATCAATAATCGTCAATAGTATTATTAGGAGAGTTGCATAATTTTGACGGATATTGGTGATTTAGACGAAATAATCAACAATGGTAACATCTAGAGATGGCAAACGGACCCAGGACCGACGGATCAATGCATGGTTTTAGCTCAAACAAAACATTTGGTGGCCTTAAAAAAAATTAGGAGACCTATTAAAAAACCAATCATACAAAAAAATGTTGCATCAATTTTGGACTTTTTTTTTAACTTATAAAATCAATGCATGTTTGTGATTTAGATGAAATAATCAACAATGGTAACATCATATGGCACTATCACCAATGCACATCTATCACCAATGCACATTGATTAATAACAACAATGTCATCAATGGTGTTGTCAACAATCACCGATGTTACTTCGGTTGTCAGCATCAATGCTTTGATTTACGTAAATTTCCATAAAATTAACCCTAACCTTGTTTTTTTCCAATTTCAATTTTTGATTTAGTAGACAACTTAAACAAGATTCCATCCACTCTTTTTTTCTTTCTAAACCTTGCTCTATACAAACCTTAGATCCTCCCTTCCAAGGTTTTGAAAAATGGCTAAAAATAGTGAACACAAGAAGCCCTTTAATCAGAATCAGAATCTAGAGAGGAGATGATGAAGTTTCATCTGAAGAAGTCGGGTCTTCTTATTTTGATTAATGGTCTGAACAAACAAACATTAGCTCTTATGAACCCATATATATATAGTCTAACTCAAATATGAACCCATATATATATATATATATATATATATATATATATATATATATATATATATATATATATATATAATCCAAATATTCATGAAAAAAACAGGGTAAACTAGAAAATTCACAAACTATAACTTTTTATGTAAACAAGTGCAGTTCCAAAGCTAAAATTTTAGGGTTTTGGCAGATAAGTTGTGAAATTGCAATAGCGCAATGCAATTTGGTCGTGAAAACTTCTAGAAATAAGAATGCACGATTATTTGTTTACTTTAATTTTTTTTTTTTTTTATGGTACATCTTTTCAATATGTTGCTAGTTCTATTCTTTAATATGATTGTGTTGTAAACAGAAAAAAAATAATGTTTTATATGTTAAAGAAATTATTTAGAAGTGTTGCAAATTATGTCAAACTTAGAGCCATATTAATAAATATAAAAAAATATTTAAAATTGAGGTGTAACAAACAAAAATTTCAGTGTCAACATAATTATCCTTGTATTTATTTGAGAACACTTAAAACAAATTACATGAAAGTCCTTTTATATTTAAAAGTGTAACAAACAAAATTTTCAGTGTCAACATAATTATCATTATATTTAGGGTAATTATATTCACACCGCACTTTTTTTATTCAACACCACGCTTTTAATTGTAAATAAAGATTCCCCAACATTTGATATTTAGACACTTATGTTTCTAATTTTTTCATCGTATTTTTTATCGTTAACTTTCGCTTAATTTTCACATATTGTCTCCGATAAAGATTTTTGTCTAAATATTCGCTAAATGTGCATTGAAACGAGGAAAAATATTTTGTCAAACTTACGTATTTGTTATTTATTTTAATTATGTAAAATATTAGAGGCAAAAAAAAATTTATGCCCTCCTAATTAATTTTTGAACAAAAAATAATCATCAAATGCAAATATAAGACATGCAAATTAATAGGTTGATGATAAAAATTTGCTAAAAAAGTTGAGTTATAAATACAAAAGTGATCAATAATTGAAAACTTTCGTTGTAATGAGAATGTAGTATACTTAACAAATAATTTTGTGGTAATATAATTACCCTTATATTTATTTGAGAACACTTAAACAAATTACATAAAGTCCTAAGGTCTTTTTTTTTCCTTCTATTTTCTTTTTTTTTTATTGGTTTTTATTGTTTTTATGTAAAGTTAATGGCTGTTTGGTAGGGTTGGGCAAAAAAAAAGCGACTCGATCCGAACCGACTCGAGCTCTGGTTTTGGGGTTTTTTCGGTTGGGTTTACCCAACCCGAAATCGACTTGATTTTCATTAAAAAAAAAATTATTCTTTAGTCGGGCTCGAAACCGAAAATCAGAACTGCCCGAGTCGGTTCGGGTCCATTTTTTTCGATTTCGATTTGGCTTTCGTCAAACAGATTTTTTTTTTCCAGTTTGGGTCGGGTTTGATCGAAAATCAACCCAACCCGACCCATGCTCACCCCTACTCTTTGGATTGATTTGTTACTTGGGAACCCGGGTGCAATAAGACCATTTTCAATGATACACATTCTAAAAAAATCTAGGTGGCAAGAGAGAGAAAAGAAATGAAGAGAGAGAGAGTGTGTAGAAAGAGAAAAGAGAAAGAAAAATAGATAGGTGAGATAGACATAATTTAATGAAAAAGTGGGTGGAATGTGTCTAACAGGATGTCTAAAACTAGACGGTCTTCTACAATAAATACTGCTACATTAGTTTTGTCCCTTCCATATAATCGTCACATCAGCTGAAAATTGTTGCATTGGAGATGTCTAAATGCCAAAAGTTGAGGATGTAAATGCTCCTTTAAGAAGGTTGGGGAACAAAGTGCACAAATTGATGGCTTCATTTCATTTTGGTAGCAGTGAGAATAGCTTTTCGAGACAAAGTTACCTCAAACAAATTGATAAGCAAAATTTTTTAGATGGTATTTTCATAAATAATAACTAAAAATACTTAAATAGAGCAAATGATCACATGGAGAATTCCGGCGATAATCGCCATCTGTATTATTGTCAAGAATTCTGATAGAAATTAATATAGGTTAGTAAATTAGATAGAATTATTAACAGCAATATAATCATCTATCACTGGTGCATTTTTGTCAACGATTATTGATACCAATATCGTCAACAATCACCGATGGTGTTTTGGTCGTTGATCACGCATTGAAGAAGTGGTTGGTGTTGGAAGTTTATTCATTTTTAAATTTTTTAATATCAATAAATTAATATATCTTTTATTTTTATTTATAATATTTCTGACAAATAAGTATTTTCAAATTATGAAATAGCATATCTTATGTATATCTCTATCTTAATTTAAATTTCCTTAATTTTTCCAAACGAATTTAAATTTCCTTAATTTTTCCAAACGCTACTTTCTCTCCCTAAATCTTAGTTGAAAAGAGATTTAGTGAGATAAAATTTCTTTGGTTACGAGAGATTTAGTGAGAGAAAACTTGTTTATCCTCAATAAAAATTTTCATCGTTAGCATTTAATTTTACATCATTATTACTTTATCTTTAGACAAAATTTCAGTCAGTAAATCAAATATATCAAAATATTTAGCTTTTTTAATATTACAAACTACATAAATTAATTTTTAATTGTATATAGTTATTAACAAGATTTTTTGAAAGTAATGTTTAATTTTTTTTATTACTTTTTTAATATAATCTTTTTTAAATTATTAATGTTACCTACCTACCTACATACTTTTCCGACAATAATATATAAGTTTTTATTTTTATTACTTTATTCTTCCAGCAAATTAAATTTATGATTTTTTTTTAAAAATTATTACAATTAGAAAAATCTGAAAAAAAATCTGTATTGAAGAGTAAAAGTTTATAAATTTTGAAGGTCTTAATTAACAGCTTGTTCGATAGAATTTAAAAATTATTAAAAAATTAAAGTTAAAATTGACAATTATTTTTAATCACAATTCACAATCTTTATCAACATATTTTATTAACTTCTTATCAAAAACTACACAAAATAATAAGTTGTAAAAGCGTCCAACGCAACAACGATGTCAAAGCGAGAATGTTTAAGATTTTTTTGACAAATGGCCAAAAAGTCTTATGTGGCACAATTAATCGCTAGAAAGTGTCTAACACAATGTTTAATTCTGACATTGTTCTTGATAATGTCTATCATTAATTTAATAATCACTATCCAATCAATACATTCTCTCTCTTTCTTTTTTATAAAAAACTAATAATAATTTGCCACATTTGCATAATGAACATTGTTACATTGGAGAAGTTTATTGATAAAATGTCAATGTCTTTTGTCACATACACATGTTAGACATTGTTGTATTGAAGATGCTCCAAGTGCGCAGCATTAAGTGATGTGTCGGCTCCAACATTGACTTCTCTACCATGGTTGGAGGCACATGAGGCCAGTACTAGGGCTGGGAAAATGAATGGGCTTGTAAATTTTGTTTTTCAATTTTTCCGTTTAAGATTTTTCAAAAATTAACTAGGCCTATCAATATTTTTTAAATCCCAACCCACACACAACATAATGTGATGGTATTTACACAAATATGTTAATATTTGAAAATAATTAGATAAAAAATATATATACCATAAATTTTAAATATATTGGGTTCGTATTTTTTTTTATTAGTAATGTTATTTTTAATTACATTATATACTATAATTGAAAGCTAGTTAATAAAGAGTCATTCTAATTCAAGATTGCATAATCTTTAATTATAGGAAAAGAAAATCCTCGGCCATTAACCATAATTTCCTTTCAAATTACAGAATGACCAGTTTGATAAATCCCAATTTCAAGTTTGTATAAACTTAGCTAAATCCCAGTATTTGAATCAGACAATTGTGCCTAAACTCTTAGCAATTCCAATTTTGGCTCATTTTTAATATCCAGAATTTAATCAACTTTCGGACTTGGGGTTGGCAAAATTGAAGTTGAGGGTGAATTTGTTGCTGATTTGTATAGTCAAGGTTTTGGGGGAGAGTCGAGCTTTTTGGAAACTAGAAAGGATGATGTTGTGGTGGTGGTGGTGGTGGTGGTGGTGGTGAGATTGAAACTCTAACAATTGAGACTCTGGTAGAGAGTCTTATTCTTTGAAAAATAGTTATACTTCATCGTCCCACAAAGATATGATTACTTTTATTTTTATACAAATTAAGAAAATATAATTCATATAGTTGAAACTTTAAATTTTACTTATATTTTTCTTAATATACTCTTATGTTGAATAATTGCAGTTCATATTTGTTGACAACAAGACACATTAAATAAGAACATATTAAAAAAAATTAAGAAATTAACTATAGTCTCAATAAGAAAAATAAACCATAATGTGAAACAAATTAATAAAAAAATGTAGCCTGGGTAGGTTAACTAGCCTTAAAGCCATTAGATTTCCCTCATTTTTTCATTTGAACTTTTTTCTCGACTCTCTCTACTCCCCGAATCTCTCTTTCTTCATTTTGGTTCAATATACTTTTTGTTGAATTTTTTTTAAAAATAAAAATAAAAATTAAAATAAAAGGCTATTCTTCCAGTCTTTGAAGTTGTTGTGTTAGAGTGGACTGGTCTTTGAAGTTGTTGGGTTAGAGTCAAGGGTTTTTTAATGATTTGTTAATAAAAAATTTGGTGAAACTTGGTTGCTATTCTTTTTGGAGGACCATGCAATAATCGATGTAGCCTAATCTAAGCCCAAGTGTTCTATTGACTCTCATTAAAAGAGGGTCGGCGGAAATATACAGTTTTTGGCTTGTGACTACTGTATATATTGCTTTTTCTTGTTGTAATATTTTATTTTTGTTCGAAATTGAGACTAATTTTTTAATTTATCTACATGATTTTTGTTTAAAAAATTATTAAGAAGCCAAAAAAAATACAAAATGGATGAAAAAGAATTTACAAGTATGTGTAGAAAAAATAATTTTAAATTTTACCACATTTACAATTTTTTACTCTATACAAACTAAAAAAACAACAAGAATAAATATAAATAGACTATATGCTTACAATTTTTTTTTTATAAACCACTGGGTCTTAATCTCCTACCTATTTATAATGTCCACGCTGAGGTGACATCACATAGTTTGTAATTCATGGTCCCACACTCATAATTTCTACTAATTATGTTAAACCACCTTATCGGTGGACATTATATCTCTTACTCACTATGAGTAGGAGTTCACGTTCCATGAACAACTTTCGTGGTACTGACAAGCACGTCAAAATATGTATGCTGTCAGAAATTTGACCAAATTCTGCACCATAATTTCGTCTTGATACATGTTGTGGAAACTTTGTATTCTCCTTACCAATTTTGTTGAAAAAACCAACTTTGGCATATTTTCCACTGAGGATAGAATCGGATTTGTCACAAAGGAATGCTACACGTACACCTTTATTTGTTTCCTTCTTAAGAATTCATACCAAATTTTTTATACAGCACGTGTTTGGCTAGATTTCCACTAATAGTGATAGCTTGTTTATATGGAGAATATTTGGTAAATATTTTTGTAGATTATAAGTAGTAGATCTTATTTATAATTATTAACAAATATATTTATAATAATTTTTTTTTTAATATTTAGTCAGACTAGTGTATTAAAGTAATAATCTCTTTAAATATATAAGACAATATTCTTTTTTTAATGTTGTAATATTCAACGAGCATATAAATAATCGTAATACATTAAATTTGGGGATTCTTTATGTATACATATAATTAATATACCTGCATGTTAACATTTAAGCATACGTTTATTGTTTTTTATTTATTTATAATATGTGAAGAAGTAGTACGAACATAAAACTCTTTTTAAATTAACTAGAAAAAAAATGAATTTTACCATTCGTGATAATAATAATAATAATAATAATAATAATAATAATAATAATACAAAATAAAATTATTATAATCAATGTCATTTTTAGTAATTCAATACTGTTACAGCAATAAATCACTTTTGTTTACCAAACGCTAAAATATTGCTTTTGAATACAGCAATTTTGAAACAAGAGTTTACCAAACACTTATCTGATTATTCTCACAATTGATTCTCTTAAAATTACAGCAATACCAAACCTTAATCAAATAAATCATTTTTGGTTGAAAAAATGATTTATGGTTGAAAAAATGATTTATAAACTACACCAAACAAGCTCTAAAAAATGTGCATCATCCCAAATTACTTAAATGGCATTAAAATATGTGAAGGATGTGCTAGACATCCTCTATTCATTTAATGTCTATCGAAATGTGTACTAAATCTTTTTTATTTAATTTTTTATAATTTATCTCCATCGAAATGAATGTTAATAATTTTTTATTTAAATTTTTTTTACTTTATCTACCAATATTTCTTAAAAGAGCTCCATTTTCCTTCTTGTTCATCAATCGAAAATCAAGACGAACCGGGCACTACGGTGAGACGTGAAAACACCCGATCCCATTCGACCTTGATATTTAGAATCGTCTTGCGCCATATGTACTGAGAAATTTTTCAAATGCACAACTCCATTCGAAATGCTATTCTATTCTATTCGTCTCCATTTTATTTGTCATATATACAACAATCCACATTGTTGAATTGGAAATAATCAAAGAACATTTCCAATGCAACTATGGAATGCACACCTTCCACTTTTGAACATTGTTCTGGACGTCCTCTATTTTTTTTTTTTTATAATTAATATCAATTGAAATGTGTCATAATCATCCGTTATTTAATTTTTTTTAATTTAATCTACATCATCTCTCTTATACAATAGATCATAATTTTTTCAATTAACAACCTCATTGGAGATACCATCTCCAATTTACTTGTCATATGTATAATAATTCACATTGTTGCATTAAATAAGTTCTTACTTATATTTTGACACAAATTAAGAAAATATACTCAATCTGTCTCACAAAGATATGCTCGTTTTCTTTATTTATCGGTCCCAAATTATAGATCACTTACTTTATAGAGAGTGTATTAAATTTTTCTTTTTCCTAATATACCCTTATTTAATTTACATTGTTATCAATTCAAATAAACTTAACATATTCCAATTATATTGAGAAATTACATAAATTTATTCACACATTTACTCAAGTAAGCAGTCAATAAATTCCACATTGCCTAGAAACACTTATCCCCCAATAACAAAGTAAACAATTGATTTCATTATTGTTTCAATGCATTCCAATTGTAACTTAATGAACATTTAAATTTATTAGATTCATGAATGACTAATATTAAATGAGGGTATAATAGAAGAAATGTGTGAAAAATTTATAATTCTAATTACATTAAATATGATTTCTTAATCTGTGTGAAAATAAAAAACGAGTCTATCTACAGAAAGAGTAGTTATTATAGTTATAACAATAAATTTTATTAACTTTTTTTTTTTAAATATATCCCTATATTAATAACATTGGCCATGAAGTGCCAAATTGTTTTTAGAATTAATCATGCTTTACTGAAAGAATCTAAGCATTTAACGTTGAAAAGTTAGCTAACCTAGCAACCACTACAATAGACTAATCGTTCTTCTCGTGCAGCATTTAAATCAAGCAATGGTCACGCCGATTTGTTCAAGTCACGATCTGTTGTGCAAATTGTTAAAAGAATATCTTTGGAAACATTGATAGAAATTGTTTTTTAGAGTATGTTTGGGAAAAAAAAATTATAGATTATAAACTGTAATTCTTATAAAATGTGTAGATAAAAATAATAATTGATTGATTTATAAGTGTTTATAAATACACACAAACATTCTCTTAGTTTCTTACTCATGGTTAGAGTATGGTTGGCATAAAAAAAATTAAGTTCTTTTTTTCGATACTTATTTTCAAAGGGTCTTCATTTAAGAGGTCAAGTCAAACAAATATCTTATTTAAATAGCCCCCACTTATTGTAACTAGTTAAGAATACGTGCTTTGCACGTGATTTTGTAATAATATTATGATTTATTTTGTAATTATTGATTAATATAATACTTATAAGAAACTATTTTTCAATCATAAGTCTATCTATAAATATGACCAACTAAGGAAATACAGTAAAGTTTTTTGGTAAAACACGTGGTTCATTAAAAAGTACATGACCTACGTGAATGTGAAGTTTGAGAGATTACTCACGTAACATGTTAATATATTGCTGATACTCTTTTAATTATATTTTGAAGCATATATCTAATAGCATACCAAGAAAATACAAATTTCTTTTATGAAAATTAATATCAAATTCCAAAATACATGAAAAATAGTATGTATAACACAATTTTTCATTAATTTTATTCATATCATTATAAAAATCACGTGGATACAAAAAATTTAGCTTTTTTAGGCAATTATTTCTCTTTAAAAAAAAAATCTCAAAATTCTTTGATATAGAATAAAAAGAATTTTCTTCTCTAATATCCTCACTAAAACACTTACTAAAACACTTATCAAGGCTTCTCATGCATTCTTTCCCATAATTCATTCTTAATAAAATTCATGATTTTAACTCTATCATGTAAAATCAACTTATTATGATAGATTTACTTTCACCTCATGCATGACACGCGACTCCGGTTTATTCAAGTTATGTAGATACATTATTAACACTCTTCCTCAATTGTGGACTTGAGAGAGCTAAAGCAACACCAATCTTCTTTGTTCTAACTTGATTTCTTCAATAAGTATATATTTAATTGCTTACAAAATGACATAAAATATCATTCAAGCTTAACTCTATTTGCTATCAAGACTACCACGATAATAATATTTTTACCTCGAACAAACAAATCAAGAAAAAAGATATAGAAATCAAAATTTAAATACATATTACCATCATATTCTCAAAAAATAGTGAACGCTTCATGGAAAATTAACACATCCACTATTATCACATTACTATCAAACTAATCAAAGATTAAAAACTGTCTATGCAAGAGAAAAAAAAAACAAGAAACAATTCCCAACATAATTGAAAACAAAGAAGAACAACATATGGAACAACCATGAATCAATAATAAGATAGCCGAAATCCTCTTTGTTTGGTTATGTTGATTGATGAGTTTGATTAAATTTTCATGCATAATAAGATTGACTCTTGGAGTGTTTATTAAAGATAATAATTTTAATATATTAAAAACTTTATTAACATTACATTTTTATTTATTTTTATTAATTACAATAAATAATAGAATTTAAAGGGGCAATCCACCATCAATTATAAAAAATACAATATTTATTTGGTATTAAATAATTTAATAAATTAAAGCCTAAGTAAATAATACTAATTGAAAGAGGAATTTAGAAATTATAAGTTATTTGTAAAGGCAATATCGTCCATAAAAGTTTCTTCCACATTGAGACTTTTATATGTAGTATAGATAAAATATTAAAAAATAATTATACATTAATGACTAAAGGTGAATATGGAATTTAAAAAATTTATAAGGTTAAAATGGTTTAAAAATGTTTCTCAATTTAAGCCCCTTTTAGAAGTAGTATAGATAATTATCAATTATTAATAAATTATTAAAAATTATTCATTTATCGATAAATAAATAATCTCACTATAATTAAAAGTATTTTTTCAAAATTTCATAGGTCTTATTTTCCAAGGTTTTCATTGTATTCACAATATTTGAGTAAATTAATATTCTTCTCACCACAAAAAAAGGTTGAGTTTTAGAGTGGAATGACAAATTTTCTTGTATCTAGCTCAACCTTAGTCAAGATCCCTTGACTAAGGTCATGTTTACTATGTCCAACTTGACTTGTGAGTTCTTTTATCCTAAGAATTTGTTTCTTTATACTAATTTGAGTGCAAATAAAATTGCTCGATTCGAGTTTAACTTGTTGAGATGAATTATGCACTTATGAATTTTAAGTGGAATGCCTTCAAACATCTTATAAAGACTAGTGTTAGTGTGTGAGGACTATATATTTATTGTGATAGAAAAATTGTGTTTGTATTGTTGTCTCATACTACGCAAATAGAAAGAAAGTATGCGTAAGACGACATTGACGATAAATAAATAATAACACACTCGCGACATTATTATTATTAAACTTTACTTAAAAATTCATCGTGTTGTAATAAAATGCAACTCTTCAAAATGTCTAAAACGTCATTCGACTCTCGACCCATTAGTACAAATTTCCTTAATTTCAAGAAAATTCCCATTTTAAATGAAAAATGAAAAAAAAAAATTTTCCACCCCACAACCCCACCCCACAACACGTGTCTTTCACTTTCTCTTTCTCTTTCCTTTGCTTTTCTTACCTACAAAAAGTCAAACCAAAAGAAAAAAGCACCCAATCATGTTGCCAAAAAAACTACGTGAATGAGTGCACAAATTATTGAAAGTTGATAATATATAGAAATGAATTGAGGGAATCAAAGCATCTTTCTTTTTTGGGTTTGAAAATATCGATGTACAAGGAGCACCTCTCAATTAATTATAGATAACGACAAAAAATACAGCTCATTACACTGTCTATCTCTTCTCTCTTTATCTTTCGACCCCACAAAATTTGAGATCTTATTCATAGCCACCAATATTTTAGTTACATTGCTGTCCATTCAATATGCTCAAAATAAATCATAAATTTTGTCTCCTACTTTTATTTAAAACTTGTTCGGTCGAAGTTATAGGACAAAAAATAAATTTTTTAATATGACATATTTGATTTTTCAAAAATTTTGAAGGTGAAATGAAAAAATTGTCTTTAAACAACACAATTCTATCTCAAAGTAGTAAGAACAATTTTGTCATTTCTTTTTAAAAAGTCAAATATATATATATACTAAAAAACTTATTTTTTCTTAAAACTCATACCAAACAAGCTATTAGTCTTTGTTTGGTTTAACTTAAAATTAACCACACATTTATCTTCTAAAACTTATATCAAAAGATTTGTCAAATAACCCTTTAATCTACTCGTTTATTTTGTTTAGTTTAAATGTATTAAAGGTATTCAACGAGTTAAAAAATAAACAGACCACGAATAATAATTGTCGAACTTTCAAGAATATTTATTTAAGAAAAGAATCGATACCAAAATATCAAGTTGCTTTGGCCAAATGATTTCCCCCGTGACTTGTAATTGAAGTCTAGCAAAATGAACTCTGGCAAACAAATCTTGTGGTCCATAATCTATCTACCCAAAATAATAATTAATGGATGGGAAAAAAAAATAAAAAACGGTTTTGAAAATTTGGCCTCCCAATCCGCTAAGTTGGGATAAGGATAGGAAGATGTAGTCGTGAACGAGGCAGATTTGTTGAAAATAATTGCATAAGAAAGGTACTATTAACACTATAAAATTTGAAGTGGTCCAATATTTGCACATTTAATTTAATTTATTGTCTTTCTTGGAAACTTACTAATTTAGCCTAGAGAGATTGTTGTGAATCTCGTGAATTTTTATTTAAAATAAAATAAATATTGGTATATAATAAAAAAGAGTTGGTGAGCTGTTTAATCAAAAAAGATTTTGACATACAAGTGAGCTGCGTTGAAAACAAGACGAATAAAAGTGACACTGCATAATAAACTTTTAGATGAGATAATTAGAAGCGGGTGATTTCAAAAAGTCATTAAGTATATTGTACTCCTAAGTCATGATATAAATTGATTAATTTAAGATTTTGTTCATGTGATAAAGTTTTAACGAAAACTGTGATTATGCACTTGAGATTGTGAGTCGAGCTCGTAATTGAAATATCATGTGGTTGTACCAATTGCATGGCATGGCTATGTTTACCTGAAGTCTAATATTCGAATTTATTGGAACATACACTATCAAATGGTAAAAGACAGATGATCGTTGAACTTAAAGCGAAATTTTACGTTCAATCGCCAAGCTTTATTTTAGTCTAAATTGGCCAATGAATTTAAACTTCAGTATAGTCAAGCCACTGAACTTTAACAGTTTTGTTATTCCAACCATATCTATTAATTTGATTACCTATAAGCTTGTAGGGTCTTGATCTCCTACCTACTTACGTTGTCTATTTATTATAATTTCGGTGGCAATCTAAACAATAAAATATTTTGATAGTCGTGTTAACTTTTTCATTAATCAAATAGACGAACATTAACAAATTTTTTACGCAACAAAATTTAAATTTATTGACTAATTAAAATAAAATAAAATTTATTTCGGGCAAGTTAAAGACAGTTGTAATGATATCTCAATGAAAGTTTGGAATAAAGTTAGGTGCTTTTAGTCAATTATGCTATTCGGAAAAATAGGCACGAAAATTCCATTAAATACGGGTAAGACCGTAATATCAGCACAAACCAGTGGCAAATAATTGTCCTTCATATCTATAAATACGGCCTCCAATTCCTACTCAACCTCTCACGAATAGTTTCTCCAAAACGCAAAGGAAACTTCAATATTAAAAATCAGAGAAATTTTTGTGAGCGTTTCTTTTTCTAGGGTTTCAATTCTCTTATTTAAGTTCCGCCTCATTCATTTTTCTGTAAGCGTTTTTTATTTTAATTAAAATTTTATCTTTCGATAATGTATGAATGAGATCAGAATTTATTGATTTGTGTTTTATTGTTGTTTGTAGTAATTTTTGAAGGCGAATTCTGATTTTTGAGGGATTGTTTGCTTATAAATTCCAAATATTGATATAGTAAGTACGTCCTTCTTTTTCTTTTTTATTAATTTCACGCTTTACGTAATCTGTTTTTCCTTGTGTAGATCTGTGATATTTGCTGTTTTATTTCGGATTTCGGATTTTTTTTTTTTTTTTTTTTTTTAAATTATTCACGTGACTTCGAAATTTCCAATCTTGAAATTGTTGAAATATTGATGTTTGGTTTATCTATATTACTATATAGATCTGCTACAAAAATTGGTTTGAATTCCTCTTGTAAACTTTATTGTAAAAACAGACCGAGTTTTATAAATCTAGAGATTTTCTGACTTTCGAGGAAGAATATAATATTTTTTGTAGGAACGACTTTTGGTTATATGTTAGGGTTTGTTTCTTCAGTAGGATGTTCTATGTATGCATGGCTTTCGTGTTTATCTGGTATTATACGAAAATATGTATAGATGTGTATATATCTGTATGATATGGCCTAGTTTCTTGTATTTCTGGGTCATATTTGCACGTGGATGTGCTTTTCCTTTTACCTTTCTTTTTGGTAAATATAGATAGTATTATATATTGATTATGAATTGTCCGAGGACCCTGGAAGATATAAAATCTAAATTTGCATCTAAGATGTTAGTTCTACGGTTGTTTTGATTTATGCACTCCATTGATTCAGACACAAAATGTTGATTCAATTTTTTTGAAAATTTAATAGCATTTGGTTTTGAACTTCTAGTTGATTTTAATGGTGAAATGTTAAATTTTCTTATGATTTGGTTCAATTCTTTTCGAAATCAAGAATATGTTGTCTGTTTTGTTTTCTTTCTTTTTAGAGAATCTGTTTGGAAACCTTTTCTTGCAGCATTGTCCTATGAATACATATACGTGGATGGTGTTGATGCTTTGCAGCTTTTAACGTTTGCAATGCAGTTTTTTGTGCTTTTACTTGATAATACTACTGTGAGTCTGTGACACTCATCTTACAATTAGGTTTGACCATATAATTTTCTCTATTGATGATTTTGCAGCAAAAAATTAATGCACTAATGGAGTCTAAAGGTGGGAAGAAGTCTAGTAGTAAATCCTTATCATACGAAGCTCCCCTCGGATACATCATTGAAGACGTTCGACCAAACGGTGGCATCAAGAAGTTCAGATCTGCTGCATACTCTAACGTAAGTTTTTTGGGTTCCATCTATGAATGCTTCCGATGCTCTTGAGTTTTCTGGAATTTTTAACAAAATGCACATGTCTGATGGTGGAATTTCTGTTTTCTCATTGCAGTGCGCTCGCAAACCGTCCTGATATTCCTTGACTAGTTTGTTGATCACGTCGTTTGACGTGTTATAGTAGTGATAGTTTTAATTTTTCTTGTGTCTGCACGCTCCTTTTCTTCATTCTCCGACTGCTCTCTTGTTTGCTCTCTTCATTTCTCTAAGGAATTCTTGATCGTAGAAATGGCTTTGTCCGTCTCAGCAATTGGTTTTGAAGGTTTTGAAAAGAGGCTTGAAATCTCATTTTTTGAGCCGAGCATTTTTGTTGATCCTGAAGGGAAGGGTTTTCGATCACTTTCCAAAGCACAGTTGGACGAGATTCTTGATCCCGCTGAGTGCACCATTGTTTCTTCACTTTCGAATGAATATGTTGATTCATATGTCCTCTCTGAGTCTAGCCTGTTCGTTTATCCTTACAAGATAATCATCAAAACCTGTGGGACAACGAAGTTGCTACGATCAATCCCACCTATCCTGAAGTTGTCTGTCTCCCTTTCTCTTTCAGTGCGAGCTGTGAGATACTCTCGTGGAAGCTTCATTTTCCCTGGAGCTCAGTCTTATCCCCACCGTAACTTCTCGGAAGAAGTCGCTGTCCTTGATAGCTATTTTGGGGAACTTAGTTCAGACAGCAAGGCTTATGTTATGGGCGGTTCCGAGGAACAACAAAAATGGCATGTTTATTCTGCCTGTGCGGGATCTGTTGAATCTCTTAACCCCGTTCACACATTGGAGATGTGTATGACTGGTTTGGACAGGGAGATGGCTTCTGTTTTCTACAAGAGTGACTCTAGCTCTGCAGCTTCGATGACCAACACATCTGGTATAAGAAAGATTCTCCCAAAATCTGATATATGTGATTTTGAGTTTGATCCCTGTGGTTATTCCATGAATTCCATTGAAGAAGCTGCAATTTCTACAATTCATGTAACACCAGAAGATGGGTTTAGTTATTCAAGCTTTGAAGCAGCTGGGTACGATTTGAACAATGTGAATCTGAGCTTGCTGATTGAGAGGGTTTTAGCATGTTTCCGTCCAAAGGAATTTTCTATTGCTGTGCACTCTGACTTTGGTGCCAAGTTATGTGATTACATTTACTCTCACGATCTGAAGGGTTACTCTCTGAATGAGGAATGCTATGAAGAGCTGGGATTTGGCGGTTCCATTGTCTACCAGAAGTTTGTTCGGTCTGCTTACTGTGGGTCTCCGAGGTCTATTCTGAAATGTTTTAGCGACGAGGAAGAAGAAAAGGAGTAGCGTCTAATAAATATTTTGTTTGTTTGCTGTTATTCTGTTGCTTTCAACTATGAGTATTACTTTTGTCTTTGATCTAGTTTTTGGTCTTTCAACGTGTCCAGTACGTGTGTTAATTGTCATTTGGCATCTTGTTGTCTTTAAGTTTGTGTTTCTGAATAAATTGTGAACTGCTTTGTTGGTATTGATACATTGATTCTATTTCAAATGCTTTATAATGCTCTTATTTTTTATCCTCGATTTACTTTGGTGAAGGCTAGCTGTTGACAGAAAGAAAGTAGCAAACTCTTACCCGTGCCTAGGTAGGTGTTTTCTATAGACCGTTACCCGCATGAAAGAGAGATATAGAAAAGCTTAAAGTGATCATACATATCAAGTGTTTAGATAGAGTTTGGTTTGTTGTTGTATTCGGATAAGCATACAATATAAGGTTTAAAATAGGTTTTGACGTTTTTAGTGCTTTCTCAAAAGAGAAATTAAGTGTTTAAATAAAAATTGAGAATTCTAAAAATTCAAAAATGAACTGCCTAAATTCCAAACAAATAAACTTCTAAAAAAATAACATTTGTTCAAGCCTAAATTGATTTTTCAAATAAAAAATCTAAATTATTTATTTAAGTAAAAATAGATAAAAATAATTTTAATTCACAACATTAATTTTTATATTTTTGTTTGTATTTTATTTTTTGTAGTAGAAAAAAATTGTAAGATTCACTAACTTTAAAAATTATATATATTACTTAAAAATAGATATTTAATTCATAGGATAAAATGTCGTAGAACAATTTCTCAAAATTGCAAACAAAATGTGTGTTCTCGTTTTTAGTTTTGAGAAACTATTTTTCTGAATGATAAATTAAACGTGTTTTCAACAATCTTAAAATGGAAATTCAAAAATCAAAATAGAAAATTGAAAATTAATTCAAAACTCAAAATTAAAAACTGAAATGTAAGCCAAAAACTTTTCTTGGGAAGCTCAATTCATTGTAATGGGAGAAAGAGAAGAAAATACATACTTTGTATTTGATTCTTGAACGATCTTTTCAGTAAGTTGTGGATTTCTATCAAGAATTGTCTGGACTTGTGCTAGGCTTGTCAAGTTGAAACTTGACATCGCGGGTGGCTAGAAACTAAAGAAAACTAAAATAACACAAACCACTTTTTAAATAACTAGTTAAGCACGCGTTGTTTTTGTAATTATATTGTTAATTTTTAATATTTTAATATTTTGTATTTTTTAATTGTTAATAATTAAAATGTTAAAGTAGCAATTGTAATAAAGATAAAAAAAATATGATTGTTGATAATATGTTATTTTGTATTGTTCGATGTTGATATTTTATTTACATTCATAGAAATACAATTGCAATAAAAGATGAGTTTTATATAGTAGTAATGCGAATTGAATAATAACTTGAATTCAGTGAAGAGTTTTTGATGATTTGAGTTTTATGATTGACGAACCATTGATATCAAATCATATTGAATTAATGATGTACTAATAAGGATCTTCAGGGTTGTATTTTACGAAAAAAATTAATTATTAATAGTTTTATTGGAGAGAATGTAATGATTGACTATATAATATTGTACATTGTTAGAGTAATGACTCCTTGTAGAAAAATAATATTAACTTCGTATGTTCTCTTTTTCTTAAGCACATCTGATTTGACGATGTAAATGAAAACAACATAAATATAAGTAAGAAACATAAACTAAAGAACAACGCGCATTCTCTCTCTCTCTCTCTCTCTCTCTCTCTCTATATATATATATATAAATTAAAAAAACTTCATATATTAGTTGTCAACAATAATCACCGTAATCTAATGTATTCAAAACAATCTTTTTACCTCAATGATTTGAATTTTAATCCAGTAATAAAAAAAGTTACAATTTTTCCATTTTTTTAAATTTATTTTTTATTTCTTTCATCTACGTAAGGCAAAAAGAAATTGAGATCGTCTTGTCACATTCATATTTAATTTAATATATTAAATATTTAGAAAATTTAAATGTACATTTAATAAATTGCTAAAAATTTAATGTACAATAATAATGAACAATAAAAGAGTAACAAATAAATATTAAAAGATAATTGTATTAATTTGAGTACAATACAATTACAATTAGAGATGAGTTTTATATGTTGATAATACCTACAATAACTTGAACCCAGTTAAGACCTTTGGTGATTTAAACTTTGATGATTATTGACTGTTGATATCAAATATTATAATATTAATGATCTCTAGGGCTGCATTTTATGAATAATAAAATTAATAATTATTAATTTTATTGTGAGAAAATGTAATAATTATTACATAATATTATACGTTTGTTGGAGTAGTAGTTCCAATGACAATATTAACTTTTAGTATGTTCTCTTTTATTAGACTTGTTTGATTTGACGACGTAAATGAAACGTCATAAATGTGAGTAAGAAACAAAATTAAAGAAGTGTCAATATTTATACATGTTATAAGAATATTGTTGACAGAGACGTAAGTAAGATGAGAATAACGTTTTATATATATTAATTAAATTAAATTAAATTAAATTAAAAATAAAAAAAAATTTCACACGTTAGTTCTAAACTAAAATATATGTTTGGTGGGGGTTTAAGATTTTGAATTTTTTTTGGGTAAAATATGTTGTTGAAAAGATGATAAAAGTTGTAGGTCCCACAAAATATGTAGCTGAAAATGAATTTGAGAAAAAATGAATTTTAAAAAAAAAGAACTGAACAAAACATGCTCATAATCACTGTAATCTAATGTATTGAAAATAATATTTTTATCTCTATTTCAGTTTTGACAACTATGATTTGAATTTTAATGCGGTGATAAATAAAGTTACAATTTTTCTCATTCATTTCTTTTTTTGATTGAAACTCATTTTTAATTCCTTTTATCTACTTAATGCAAATTAAAAATAAAATAAAATTGAGAGCATCTTTTCACATTCATATTTAATTTAATAGATTAAATGTTTAAAAATTTTAATTGTATATTAATTTAATTGTATATTTAGTAAATTGTTGAAAATTTAATGTACAGTAAGATGAACAACAAAAGAGTAATAAATAAAATATTAAAAAATAATTATACATTAATAAATACTAAAAATGAATATGAAATTTTAAAAAGTTTGTAAGGGTAGAATAGTTCAAAAATGTTTCTCTATTTAAGAAATATTAAAAAATAATTATACATTAATGAATACTAAAGGTGAATATGGAATTTTAAAAAGTTTCTAAGGGTAGAATGGTCCAAAAATATTTTTCCATTTAAGCCCCTTTTATATTAGTATATATAGACTAGTTAGAAACAGTGTATTGCAGGTGATTTCACAATAATTTTGTTAATTTTTAATATTTTTAAAATAATTATTTTTTAATTGTTAAAAAAATTAACATATTAAAGTAGCAATTACAATAAAGTAAAAAAATACGGTTCTTGATAACATGTTGTATTATATTGTTTGATATTATAATAAATAACGTTGATATTTTATTTACATTCATAGAATTATAACAACTGCAATTAGAGCTGCAATTTATATTGTGGTAATAGCAACACTAACTTGAATTCAATGAATACATTTTGGTGATCTGAGCTTTGATGATTGACGAACTATTGATATCAAATCTTATGGAGTTGATGCTATGAAGAATAAGAATTTGACAAATTTTTAATAATGGTCAGATCTTTAGATTTTCAATTCAATCTTTGTTTCAATAGATGTTGAATGAAAGATCGGTAATAGCAAAATTAACTATTTTTTTAATTAATAAAAAGATAGGCAACTAAGAAAATTAAAAAGAAAGAAATGAATTATATTATCATGCATAGCTAAAAATCAATTATGTTGTATATTCTCCTTTAGTTGTATTCGTTATTAACATTAATGTATTATCCCAAGAATTTTAATACATAAAACGCTTGATATCGAGTTTTTTGAACCCTACTAAATCTATAAGGACATAATTATAGCAACAATACTTATACAACGTTTTTCACATAATATTTTTTTTCCCATTTAGTGAACTTTGTGTAAGTTGCTTCAATCGATAAAATTCCAATCAATCCACATTCTCATTTCTCTATGAACAAAGTACATTTTGATAGATACACATTATAATTATAAGAAACGAAAATGTATGAAGGTAATTTACTATTTATATGAAGGATACTTACAAATATTTTTAGGAACTAAAAGAAAAATGATGACTCACATTTTGTCTACTCTACGTCTCGAAAAATGAATTCGTAACTTGAATGCCTCATTGACAGCCAGCATGAGAATCAAGTCCTTGTTATATATATGCGTGCTACAATTTCCATCTATGAGGACTAAACAAAATAATAAAATGTGGTGACACTTAAAAGAAAATAATAGAACTAGTAGATGTAATTAAAAAGAAAAGAAAATGTGTCTTACATAGAAGATGTCAAATAGGTGAAAGATGTCAGAAATTTTCTTAGTTTAAAATGTAGGCAATTAAATAATGATGAAGAAAATATAAACTGAGATATTTATTAATGTCAGACTTGTTATTTCACGTTAGTTATGTTGGTTAATGTTTAAACTGATATTATGTTCCTTCCCCACCCTTCATCCCGAAATTCTATTTTATTTACATTAAAATTGATTTTTGTATGTTCTTTTTTCCCCTATTTGGACACATCCTTCTACTGGTTCCAAACTAATGCCAAGGAGTTGTGGCATTTTTCAATTTCAATTAGCTTAGACTATAGGGACATTTTTGCTATACTAAGCTTTACTGACTAATAGAAATGTTTGACATGTCATTGTTTCTTAATTCTATTCTATTATCTCTAGTATTGAACATGTCATTTATCCCTTCAAAATTCATATAAATTTTTGTACAATTCATACCATATTTGATGGTAAGCAACAAAACCATGTCGAACGAAAACACTTTTTCCATTTCTTCATTACATTTCATAGTGAAAAGATCGAATCATATTAAATGAAAAGTTCTATATATTTCTTTATAACATTTCATAAGTGACCAAATGGAATCATATTAAACGGAATGATCTATTAGCACATCGTGTAAGATTATGAAAAACATTATATCAAGTTGAAATAACCACTTGCACGTAGATTTTACTTTAGATTTCTTGAATATGAAAACCGATTGAAAAATCTGAAACTTTTTGTTTGTTCTTCAACAATTTTAAATTATCACTTCTTTACTTTTTTCTATCTTTTGTAAAAAAGAAAAATGAGTTTTGTATGTGTAATATGTTGTGAAAAGAAAAAGATAAAATGAGAGAATTTTGAGAAAATTTTTTAACTCTAACTTATAAAATTTACATATAAAATCTGAAAAGTTGATACCAAAGTAAAGAGGAAAAGGATTCGATCATCATAAGACTTTTCTACAAAAAAATGATAAATTTTGATGTTAGTATTGACAAATGAAAGGTCTTTTAACTTTCCAATTCATAAATCCTATTTTTATGATCCTAAATACATATTTAGGAATTTTATAATCATCTGACCCTTTGTATTCCGTAGTTTAAAAAAAATGAAAGATAAATTGCCTAAAGACCCCAAACAACCCCTTATTTTGTTCAATAATGGTGGGACATGAAAAGTTTTTGGATTTTTGTTAATTTAATATGGGAGGATAAAATAGTCCAAAGATGTAATATAGTAGGGTAAAATAGTCCAAAATTATTTCTCATTTTTAGAGCGTTTAAGAAGTAGTATAGATAGATAAGTTTGAAATTTCTAAATATCAAATAAGAATTTAGTTTTATGGCAGTGTAGCATTCTTATGTATTTTATTGTTACCACTCGATTTTGATAAGGTCTCCACGTCACCAAAAGCCCAGCGAAGGTCCAACAAGGGCCTCGTAAATTCTCAGAAGGCTTGGGAGGCCCATCGAACACCTTAGCACTCTTGAATCTATCACAACGGAGCCTATGAAGGGCCTCGATATTTCTGGCCAATCTGGAGTACTTCATTGGTCTTCGCACTCCTGTAATCCACAAGCAATCTGATATTTTGGGATAACCATAGAAGTAATTAATAAAAGACGGTGTTTGATCGACAAAAGAATTCTCACAAGGAAATCAAACCACAATCTCCTAAAAATTAGACAACGTGATCAATTCAAATAAAGACTGAAATTTAAGAGATTGCCTTAACAATCGATCATCCCTATCCCGTAAAGAAGGAGGATCCAGTCAGATACTTAATCAATTGTTTTCCTAAATCAATTAGGATTCTAATGCTATAAATATAACATCTCCGGTTATTCTAAGGTACACATTTTTTACGCTCTTTTATACATTATTTTCACCCTTAAACTATTCAAATCCTGTCTGCTTGTCCCTCGCACACCCAATTGTTATCCCCATCGTATATTATTCCATATATCGACAATTGACTTGATCATCGGAGTACCAACGATCGTTGGCCCCTTTTACCCCGGTGACCTTGGTGCCTAACCGTCGTCCTAGTGTGCATGTAACATACAGGTTGGCAGAGGAGTGACCGGAGATCTGTTAACACGTAGATAGTGCAGATTTCGACGCCAACATTTATTAAGAGTAAATTACACCTATAGTTTCATATTTTAAACGTTGTAACAATATGATCTCCATTTAATTTTATTCACAACTATCGTTCTTATCCTTTCATTAATTCGAACAGACGGTCTCCAAATGACCATTTTTTACGATTTTACCCATAACTTAAATAAATAACAATAGAAAATATAATGAAAAAATTGCAGTTGAAGTCCCTAACTTTTTCAAAAGTACAAATAAATCTTAAACTTTTTAAAACAATTGAAAAATCAATAAAAAGAAAAGAAAAGACCAATCTACCCCTCCCCACTCCACCCCAACCCCAACCTTAATCGAGAGGAATTTCTCTCCCAATTTTGAGCGATAAATATTGAAACTTAGAACATCTCTAATGCACTCAATGAATTGTGGCTGACGTGGAATTAAATAGACGGACTTCTACATTAATGTCAAATGAATAGACGGTAAAGTCCAAAAATTCTCTTCAATGGATTCCTTTTATAATCCAATAATGTTAATTATGTGTCATTTATTTTTTTAAATTAAAAATAATAAAACTAATACACTTAACAGAATTTAAATACCATGTCCTCTTTTTGAAAGTTAAATTAAGTCAAAAATTAAAAAAATTGATGACTCAACAAATCTCACTCTTTTTTAGAGTTAAATTAAGTCAAAAATTAAAAAAAAATTGATGAGTCATCCAATCTCACAAAATGTCTAGATGTAAAAGGAGTACCTCACATTTTTTTTATTTTTTTTCTGATGCCACGCCAGTCTTATCACCAACCGTAGGGAAGTTTACTCAACTACAAGCACAAAAAAGTACTTCTTTGTCCGTCACTTAGTCTTCATCTTCTCAAACCAAAATCCGTCTCTCTCTCAATTCTTCTATTTATCTATATTCTTCTCCATATTCATCAAAATCAAACAAAACTCTCTCTCTCTCTCTCTCTCTCTCTCTCTCTCTCTCTCTCTCTCCTTCTTTTCAACTCTCAAATCTATTAAAATCCTCTATGGTCGAATTCCACCACAAAAAAAAAAAAAAAAAAAGTAAACTAGTATAGTGCTCCACATAGTGCATTGAAGAAGTGTTTTTAATAGACATTGTCTATTTGACGATGTTGCACATTTTTTTTTCCCAATCCATTAAATGCATTGGAGATGCTCTTAGTGAAGAGGCTTGGGTAAATAGCTCGGAAGACAAAATTATTTCCAAGAGCCAAAATTTGAAGTTGAGTCAAGTTTCCTATATGAGGTGGGATTTTTCCGGTGAGGGCGTTGTCGGAAAGGTGAAGAGAAGAGAGTTTTGCCAAGTTTCTGTTGGCGGATTTGTGTAAATGACTCTAAAAATGCAGAAACAAGAATCGAATGGAAATCAAGAAATAGTCGAGGCAAGTGTTGTACACTTTATCCTTAAGTCAATATTGCCCTGCAATGGTGCCTTCGGTCTTTGGCAATTGACTCTCAAGATACAACGACTTTGCTTGAATTTTGTAGCACTTCAAAAACTCAAGTACGGCGAACCAAAATTGGTTTTGTACTCCAACGGATGAAATGAAATGGAAACCACAATTTTATGCAACTAAAATGCAATAATTTTGGTTAAAGAATGATGAAATATGAGTTCTTAGTGTCTGCATATAGTTTCTGTATAAATTCTTTGTAAATATGGACGTCTAAAGGTCCTATTGAACGCTGAAGATCAGTTGGAAACGAAAAGGTATTGAACCAAATCGTGCAACACTTCAAAAGGACATGTCTGTTTACGCAAACCTATGCGATCGCATGGTTTAACCAAGCTGCGATCGCAAGGTACAAAAATCAGAACAGAACTTGATCCAATTTAACCATGCGATTGCAAGGCTTTGTCTCCTGCGATCACATGGAAGGACCCAAAAACGTTCTGCTTAAAATTTAGGCAGATTGCAATCGCAAGGGGAAAAACCCATGCAATCGCATGGTCAAAACTTTGATCCAAAATTGTCCTTTTTCGTAATTTCTCATTCATTCGATATTGGTTTCGAGAAGCCAAATATACTTTTTAAACATGCAGATAAATCTGAATTTTCTTTTCGGGCGTTCCCCCAAGCCCCCACGAGGCGCGCCCCTCGACCCCCGCGACCGATTGGACGGTCGATTCCGCTTTCCAAGCGAAAAGTGGCAAACTAATTTGCTTAAATAGATTGGGTTGAGTTTGTATATTTTGGCCAAATTGACACGAAGTCACTTAGTTAATTTCTCGAATTTTAAACCAATTTCCAACAGTTTCCAAGTTCAGGAGCAACTTTTTCGGTGAAGAAGTTTGGCCCCTGTCGAAGAGTCTGTAGTTAGCTCGCCCAGTTCACTCGGTAACTCTCCAGTCAATTGATTTTTCCCAAGGTCCAGAATTTTCAGTCTGTTGAGGGAAGCTAATTTTGGTGAAATTTCACCGTAGAACTGATTTGCAGAAAGGTCGTGCACGGTAAGGCTGCTGGGAGAGAGAATGGAAGTGGAGATGACCCCTGAGTCTGTGAGTTTAGAGAGCAAGTGATACAACCCGGTTGTCTTGACAAGAAACACCATCCCATTCACAATGCTAAGTTGTAGTAGTCCACGTAGACAAAATTTCAGGATTTTTCGAAGAATTTTTGAAGAAAAAGCTTCCAAATTTCAGCTCCAAAACGGCATTTGAAGCAACAAAAAATACACACACACACACACACACACACCATCATCACAAAGAAAATGCACTGCACAACTCTAAACGCCATTGCCATTGATCAAATTCCTCAATATTTTATAACAAAACGTAGAAATTGATACAAAAAAGCTCTAAAAGTACACAACATTGCAACATTATTTGTAAATGCATTTGATATATAGGAGACTAGAAGAGACTCTTGTATTGAGTTTGGAAAAAATTGTAGAGAGAGAGAGAGAGGTATTATTTGTTGGGAACATGAAGTTGATGGTTCTGGCACACGCAATGGGGGTTTGAACGTCGGAGAACAGCATCGTTTTAGTGGGATTGGGGGTTGGGTGGGATTTGGCCACAATTTTTCTATTATGTTTTCTATTTTTTGTCATTTTAATTTATTTAATTTAATAGCAAAATCGTCAAAATATTTATTTGAAGACCATTTGTGCAAATTAATAAAACGATGTGAATGATAACTGCAAATAAAATTGAATGGAATGATATTGTTACAAACTTGAAAGAATATGAATTGTAAGTAGGGAAATTGGCAGCGTCCTTAACGTATAGGCTAGATTCATGGCGCAAATCATCCTTACTTTTCAAATTTTGACAATTACATCCCTTACCTATCCATGTAATGCGCAAATTATCATTTTGAACGGAATCCATCCAATATTCCGTTAAACTTTTGGAATTTTGGTTCAAATGGTCTATAACTTTTGTCCTTAGTGTGGAATTGGTCCCTAACCTATGTATTTTGGTGCGAAATTGGTCATTATGGAATGAAAAAGACAAATATACCCTTAGTTTAATTAGAAGAAATTGTATGTGGATTCCTAATCATTACAAAATGTGCAAATAAGTCTAATATTTTTATTTTTTATAAAAAAATTAAAAAAAACTAATGAGTTTTTTTTTTTTTGAATTAACACTTTAGTAATAAACATGTCAAATAAATTTATTATTTTTATTATTAAATAATAAATATATTTAAAGAGAGAAATCATTTTTCTCCCTCTTTACTTATAATTTTTTTCTCCCTCTTTACTTTAAAAATGAAGTTAAATAAATAACAAAATAACGTATATAATTTTATGACATTGAACTAATCTTATTACATTTTTATTTAACATAAAAATACTAATAAAAATTAATTTACACATTATGTGTTTTATTTTTGAACGAAAATAAAACGATAAATTAAAATATGAAGAATATAATTGAATTTCTAATATTTGTAGTTAATAAACATATAACTCAATTAAATAAAAGTATTTGAACATCAAGTTTGTGACAAAGTTATTTTTTTATACAACAATAAAATAAAAATTTTAATTTTAAATAATATATTTATTACTTAATAATAAAAATAATGATTTTATTTGGCATATTTATTAATAAAGTGTTAATTCAAAAAAAAAAAAAAAACTAATTAATTTTCTTTAATTTTTTTTATAAAAAATAAAAGTATTGGACTTATTTGCACATTTTGTAATGATTAAGAATCCACATACAATTTCTTCTAATTAAAACTAAGGGTATATTTATGTTTTTTATCCCTTAAGGACCAATTTCGCACTAAAACACATAGGTTAAGGACTTGTTTGTCAAAACATAAACGTTAGGAATCAATTTCACACTAAGAACAAAGGTTAGAGATCTTTTGCGTTAAAATCCCAAAGGTTTAATGGAATATTGGATGAATTCCGTTTAAAAGAATGATTTACGCACTACATGGTTAGGTAAAGGATGTAATTGTCAAAATTTGAAAAGTAAAGATGATTTACGCACCGGATCTATACGTTATGGACGTTTTAGGCCAATTTTCCTTGTAAGTATAATCTACCCTTTTATTAAGGAATACTTAACTAAAATTAATATAATAAACTAAAACTTGCACAAATTTTTTTTATACATTGTAAAACTTAATATAATTATTAAAGAATGTATTGAAATTATTCGAACTCTGAAATTAGAGTAAATGAGAATGCTGTGAACTCTAGTAATGAACACAGTAGTAATCATTCCAACAAATACAACTGAAAGGCCTAGTAAAATGGCTTTATGTATAGATAGCAGCACAATTCATATTTGTTCATGAATGAATATGATCGAAGCTTGTGTAGAAGCTCGACGAAAACTCACCAAATCTATTAGCATATTCAATCTCCCCTCTGTCAGATATAAACTAGGGGTGATACTCATTGTTTCAAGGCACGGTGAATGTTCGAGTAAAAATTTGATCAATTTCATTTCGTGTTGTACTCCAGATACATCAGTCATCTTTATGGTTTTCAATTGACTGAGGGTGCAATCGACTGAGCATCTTTTCTCCCAGAAGTCCAAATCAGGAGCTTCTTGTATTGCAGCTGATGCATTGGAGGAACCCTACACAAACAATTAGCCTTAAAACACAAGCATTAACGATCTTGCTTGTCAGCAAACGAGTTTCCATGTAAACAGCTTGTTCCGTTTAAATTAAACCAAATAAACTGGGGAGGACGGTTCTCTATCTGTATATCAGGACACATTTCTCATCCAACTAGAATCTCAGTTACTTTAATGTCACAATTTTGAGAAGACAACCAATTACCCATTCTTAAAACCCAAGAAGAAAACCTACATTGTTTTCGCTTGCGCATACCCAGTATGTAACCACTGAGCACGAGGCAAATCTGATCTGGGCTGAAGGGAAAATGCTGAACTTTTACTCAGTTGGGTGTGGGGGGTAGGGGTACAGAGAGATGTGAGGGGGTTGCCCGGAGATTTCACAGGGCAAGAACAAGGGCAGCTTTTGTCTTATGATCGTAAAGTTCAGGGATATTTTGTCTTGAAAAGTTTCACATGGGAAATATTGGGATTTTTTAAGTGAACCTTTTGCTCATGTTAGCAACTTAAAGACGGAAAACTATGGGGTAATAAAGACGGGAGGAATATCTAGTGACTTTGTCAATTCTTACGGAAATTGGTATAGTTTCCAATCTCGAGAGGTCTATCGGCAATTCGACCAATCTCAGGGAAGGTGGACCCAATTAACCCAATATGGGAAAGCGTGCAAAATGACAAGTAAACGCAAACCACCGGGTAACATAACAAACTTTGAAATGCTAACATTAACTCACCGAGATTTGCAGCTCTTGTAAATTTGGGGAGTTCACGATCAGCTGAAGTACAACTAGAACCTCTTTCATGTCATCAAAGCTAACTTGATACAATTCTATGAACTTTAATTGGTAATATGTAATTGGAATGCATCCTTCGTGATTACCTATACTCAAATACTGAAAACATGAGAGGTTAATGAGTTTAAACAATACAAAAAATTACTTTCACATCATAATACAGCTATGCATAATCAAGAATACTCCAATTATTTTCTATACAAAGCCAAAAGAAAACGTATGGTGAAGCATTTTCTTTGTCTGCTTATCAATCTTAATAGTAAGTTGAGATGGATGTTTTACCTTTGTGAAGTATATATGTCCAACAAGCCTCTCAAGCTGTGGAACACCACCCAGAAACTTATTAAAATTGTAGCTTGAGCTTTGTTCGAAATGCTCTGCTATGTCATCGGTCATATACATAGCAACAGATATGAATACCAAAAGTGGAGTGTTCACAAGACATATATCCTTGAATTCACCTTCCAAAATCAAGTACTTGAGATTTGGAGCACTGACAGTCAATTCTAAACTATCGAAGTACGACAATGTAAGACTCTCAAGGAGAGGACAACTTGCAATTAGGCATTCAATATCATCTGGGGGAATCAGAACTTGTTGAAGATTGAGGTACTTCAAGCAGAAGAATCCTTTAAAACATGGTGGAGGGTCCAATTCACAACGAACAAGCTCCAAACGAGTCAATTTTTACAAGAGAAAAGACAAGAAGGCGCTCTAAACCACTCACCTTCTCCTAGTTCAAGAACCAATACTTTAATATCTTTCCGTGAAAGGAAAAGTAGCCACTGATCTATATCATACGAGCTCTGCAAGTACGAGGTAGATAGGGAGAACTTGTGAATCGGTCCATCATGAAGAAACAAAAAACGGGTAATGAAATTCGCAAGATTGTTCTCAACAATTGCTCTGTCATTACAAAGGGTCACGCATTTGTCATCAAATGCAAGCTGCGTTAGAGTGGCCCATTTGTACCTCCATTTGCTCGATAAAATGCTAGTTCCCACAGCATCCTTTATCGGAAGCTTTGTGAGGATGGTTTCTATAATGCTTTGAGGCAGATCACTAATCAAATCTTGCTCAAAATCCATTCTCAGTATTCAACAGACAATAAATCCAAGCTATCAACAGTCACTTGTATAAAAACTTGGGGAGAGACTAACTATCCTGCAAATAAGAAATTGTAATTCATATCCATTATGCTAATTTCGCAATAAAACTCGTGAAAGATTTCTCTTAATTACCCGATAGTAGACAACAATTTTCTTGGGAAATACACACATGATGTTTCGACTTTTAACATAATAAGACTCCACTTTTTGGTGCCTGTGATAACCAAAGATTATATATCCCTGCCAATCTAAACTATAAATATTGATTGATTCATATTATTAAGGTGAAACTTCAAATTTATGATAGTCTAATCACCCCTAATCTTACTCAACTTTCTCACCAACCCAATACACACCAATCACGGCTTTCTTGCACTTCTTGGCTTACAGTTTTTCAATCAATCAAAGTAATTTTCTCAAAATCTTATGAAACACCATTAAAATAATTGCAAAATTAAACAGACCCAGATCAAGAAAAAAATAAAAATAAACGGGATCTTGACGCAGACGAGGTAAAATTGATAAGAGATCAGAACATAAAGCATTAAAATTTGCAATATAGAAAATACAGAACAATTGAAAAAGGACGAAAAGACTAGAAATTACGAGAGATTAGATGGTGTGAATGGCTTCTCTAATTCGATTTCTTGTTATTCTTACACACTAGATTTCCAATTACTTTCTCCAAGAAAGCAGAGAAGTACTATGGACTGGGGAAACGTATTCGAGTGCGCTGTCTACAGTCATTCTTATAAGTTTTTGTGAAAATAAGTTTTTTTTTTGAAAAAATAATTCTTATAGCTTGTATACACCTTATCGTGTGGAATTCGACCGTAGAAGTTTGTTCGTGTTGAAGAATAACGAGAAGAAACAAGATTGGGAGGAGAAATTTGAAGAATAGTGAAGAAAAATGATAATGAGAGATTAATTTTTTTTTTTTAAATTGAAGATAGACGAATATATTCTGTTTGTTTGTGTGAGTGGAAAACTATGTGATTATAAATGAATTACAAGTAATATAGAAATATAACAGAACTTATCATAAGTTTAGCAATTAATTTTGTGTTATTTTCGTAAGATGAATTGTACAATAATAACGAGCATTAACCCGCAACAGATTGGTGATTGAAGTCAGAGTTCAATCAGTTTTGGTCAAAAAAATTTACAAAACAAGTGACAATGAGAACCAGTGACGGAACTAAACATTTTAAGTTGGGGGTCTCTTATGGGGCGTGGCGGGCTAGGGACGGGGGAAGTCCCCGCATTTTTTTTCTTCTCAAACCACAATTACTGTATCTATTTTTATGAGAATCTAATATTTTTTTTTATAAGTCATAATTTTTAAAAAACTTACAAGAAGTCATTGCACAAAAATATTCAAGATCTATAACTAGTCAAACTTTTATTATTCACGTTGCCTTCTATAAAATTATCCTCCAAAATAGGAACATCCGGTTCACAAATGAAATTAAATATTACTCAAGCTCAAAATAAAAAAAAAAATTAATTGAACACGATATGTATTAATAATCAAAGTAGCCTTTATTAATTTTGTATTACCATTTGAGGAATGGGTCAATCATTTATAATTTTGTATTATTAATTTTAGGGATAATTGCATGAAAGGTCTCCCAACCTTTCAAAATCGTTGGGAATATGCTCATAACCTAAAAAAAATAGCACCAGACATCCCAAACGTTTAAAAAATTTGGCATGGTGGGTCTTTTATAACGAAATTACCCTTTTCTTTAAATAAATAAAAAACAAAAAATAAGAAAAAAGAAAAAAATATTTAAAAAGTAACCAAATGTACCAAAAAAAATAAAAAGTAAGAAATGTACCCTGAAAAAATAAAAAGTAACAAAGAGGCCACACACTTCATAAATTCAAAAAAGTTTCGCATCGTCTTCTGACTTTTAAGTTGAGTCAAACATGCTCTAAGAATTGCATTCAGCATACTTAGAAGAAGAAGAATCCGGGTTGCTTGTGGCACCACGATAGCGAGGAGATTTTCAATCTTTGCCGCCGCCACTATCGCCGACACATGGGTGCATCGAAGACCTTTGGGTGCGCCACTAGCGGCGTCTTAAAGCATCGGGAGGACCGGATTTCTTTGGTAGTGGGTGTAGGAGAATTGGCTTCGTTGCTAGGGGCGGGTGGAGACGAGGGCTCATCGGTGGAGAACTGTCTTTGGAGGAGATAGAGTCGGAAGGAGGAGAGGCGGAAGGAATGGAGGATTTTGGAGCGAAGGATTTTGGGACGGATGATTTTGGCGCGCCAAGACCGGGATGATGATTTAGAGTACAGTCTTGGCGAGGCCTTTGGGGTGGCGGCCGGGGACTTACTTTTCTTTAGGCGATGGCGCGATTTTAGGAAAGATGCTTTAGGTGCGGTGAAGGCGAAGAATCGGCCGCCACCAATCCAAATGACGATGAGGAAAATGAGTGTAAGAACAAACACTTGGCGGGCCATTTTGATTGCAATTTTTTCAATCTCTTGTAAATTGCAGTACTTCTCTATATTTTGCTTAGAGAAACACTGCAGAAACTGATGAATATAAGAAGAGGAATTAGGGTATTTTTTATAAAGTGGTGAGGGGCGAAGATGGCAGCGAACTAGTGGTTAAACTGTTTTTGTCCTTACAACCTGAGAGGGAAGTGAGTGCTTTCAAAGGATGTCATCGTAGGTTTACCGGGACAAGCAGGTCGATTTTGAGTTTTCATAAGGAATATTCCTCTTTGTTAATTTTTATTTTTTTGGGGTACATTTCTTACTTTTTATTTTTTTGGGGTATATTTGCTTAGTTTTTAATCATTTTTTTCTTTTTTCTTGTTTTTTGTTTATTTAAAGAAAATGACAATTTCGTCATAAATGACATACCATGCCAAGTTTTTCAAACATTTAGGATGTCTGGTGCTATTATTTTAGGTTAGGGGCATATCCCTAACGATTATGAAACGTTGGGGGACCTTTGATGCAATTATTCTTTAATTTTATTAGGTCAATATGTCTAATTACCTTATATTAGGTGAATGGATCCAATTGCTATCCATTAAATTAATATTAGGTTAAAGTTATATAGTTTATTAAAAAATTCAAAAAAAATATCCAAAAAGTTGGAGGGTCTAGGTCTCTCCTAGGACCCTTCTCCAACTCCGTTCTTGACAAGAACAATGGGTTGAATCAAAAGAATATAAAAACAAACGTTGTAAAAGTTGATAAAATGAAAAAAGAAAACGAGAACCTTGATAACAACGTAGGTAGTCTATGCAAACGATGCTCTCTAAAGAACAAGGAATAGTTGTTGATGGATGCAGTGAGATTGAAGTGTGTAAATGAGTCTATAAATAATGTTAGCGTACTGGATTTTTTAAGGTAATTTATTACATTTCTGTTTATGATTTTCACACACTAATAACACATTTACTACTATAACATAATACAATTTAACACTTGCTAAAACATTCATAACGATGATAATTACAATTCTTATTATTTGTTATTCTTTTTGGATTCATGTCTCAGCTCTTTTGTGTGTATTGTGTTCTATTCAAAGCATTTATGTTTAGAGTGAGTTTTGCAGTCAGGGTTCGATTTTGGACTGAGACGAGTGAAAGAATTGTTTTGGGCTCAAAATTGAAAGGGTTCATTTTTGTAAATAAATAAATAAAATAAAAATATATTTGTGATTACTGAAATTGGCCCCCCCGCCCCTCCCTTTTTTTTGGGTACAAATATGACCCAAATATGAAGGAGTCTATCTATATTACTCTGACCATGTTTGTTGTTGTTTTTTAAGTTAACAATTAATTCCGTAAAAGATTTGTGGGTTTTGAATGCATACTACAATTGGGGAAATTACACAAATACCCATAAAATTGAGTGTTTTTTGGAAAATCATTCTAAATAATTATAACAGTAACTAATACGGTAAATATTATTTCCAATTCCAATTCCATTCCATAATCAACCACAAAACATATCCAAATTCTCTACAAACCAAAATCCATAATAAAACCGATCTCTTTCACGTTATCAGAATTAAAATTCAAAACCGATCTCATTATTAAGGATTTCTCGTCGTTTCTTCTCCAATTCAACACAAAATCAGAATTCAAATTCAAAAATCTCAGGTAATTTGTTGATTTTACTTCTTCTCCATACTTTCTATTTGAATTAGATAACTTTCTGAATTTTGATTGGAGATATTCAATAACATGCTTAGTAAATGCATACAAATGATTTTGATTTAAATTATATCATATTCCGATTTCAATGTAGACAAATCCTTCTTTATTCACTTCGTTATAAATCATTAGTATTGAGTAAAGTCTTCTAAACATATTTGCTATTATCAGTTACCAATGTGTTTGTAAAATGTCAATAAGAATATCGGTTACCAATGTGTTTGTAAACATATTTGCTAATGCAGGGGTGCATACAATGTGTTTGTAAAAATGTTAATAAGAATATGGCTTTTTGTTCAAAAAGTGACATGCTCTGTCACTTTTTGCTTAAAAAGTGACAGAACATTATATGCAAGTTATACGAACATATTTGAATCATAATCATCTCCGTGGTTTATTTAAATGCAGGAAACTCAAAAATCATCTATGTGGTTTATTTAAATGCAAGATTTAACTTAATTTTGTTGTGCATTATGAAGTGACATCAATTATTGAGCATGACCAAATATTAATGTATCGTTATTTTGCTTTGAAAATGAATTAAGGGATAGAAAAGTGGGCTATGTCATAGAAAAGTGACATGCTGCATCACTGGTCTGTCTTTTTTGCTCAAAAAGTGACAAAACAATGTTTGCAAGATAGAGAAACTAATTTGAATAAAAATCATCTATGTGGTTTATTTAAATGCAAGATTTAACTTGATTTTGTTGTGCATTATGAAGTGACATCAATTATTGAGCATGATCAAACATTAATGTATCGTTATTTTGCTTTAAAAATGAATTGAGGCTTGGGGATGGAAAGAAACATGCTGACATTTGCTAAAAGTGATGAGCATGTCACTTTTTAAGTGACAAGCATGTCACTTTTGCTCAAAAGTTTGAAAACAATGTTTAAAGATATAGAAATAAATTTGAATCAAAATCATATATGTGGTTGATTTAAATGCATGATTTAACTTTGAAAATAAATTTAGGCTTGGGGATAGAAAAGTGACATGCTATGTCACTTTTTGCCTAAAAGTGACATGCATGTCACTTTTTAGCTCAAAAAGTGACAAAACAATGTTTGCAAGATAGAGAAACAAATTTGAATAAAAAATCATCTATGTGGTTTATTTAAATGCAAGATTTAACTTGATTTTGTTGTGCATTATGAACTGACATCAATTATTGAGTATGACCAAATATTAATGTATCGTTATTTTGCTTTGAAAATGAATTGAGGCTTGGGGGATAGAAAAGTGACATGCTATGTCACTTTTTGCCTAAAAAGTGACAGAGCATGTCACTTTTTGCTCAAAAAGTGACAAAACAATGTTTACAAGATAGAGAAATAAATTTGAATCAAAATCATATATGTGGTTGATTTAAATGCATGATTTAACTTTGAAAATGAATTGAGGCTTGGGGGATAGAAAAGTGACGTGCTATGTCACTTTTTGCCTAAAAAAGTGACATGCTCTGTCACTTTTGCTCAAAAAAATGACAAAAACAATGTTTGCAAGATAGAGAAACAAATTTGAATAAAAATCATCTATGTGGTTTATTTAAATACAAGATTTAACTTAATTTTGTTGTGCATTATGAAGTGACATCAATTATTGAGCATGACCAAATATTAATGTATCGTTATTTTGCTTTGAAAATGAATTGAGCTTGGGGGATAGAAAAGTGACATGCTATGTCACTTTTTGCCTAAAAGTGACATCTGCATCACTTTTTTTGCTCAAAAAGTGACAAAACAATGTTTGCAAGATAGAGAAACTAATTTGAATAAAAATCATCTATGTGGTTTATTTAAATGCAAGATTTAACTTGATTTTGTTGTGCATTATGAAGTGACATCAATTATTGAGCATGGTCAAACATTAATGTATCGTTATTTTGCAAAAAGTGACATGCTGTCACACTTTTTCAAAAAAATGACAAAACAATGTTTGCAAGATAGAGAAACAAATTTGAATAAAAATCATCTATGTGGTTTATTTAAATGCAAGATTTAACTTGATTTTGTTGTGCATTATGAACCCGACATCAATTATTGAGTATGACCAAATATTAATGTATCGTTATTTTGCTTTGAAAATGAATTGAGGCTTGGGGATAGAAAAGTGACATGCTATGTCACTTTTTGCCTAAAAGTGACAGAGCATGTCACTTTTTGCTCAAAAAGTGACAAAACAATGTTTACAAGATAGAGAAATAAATTTGAATCAAAATCATATATGTGGTTGATTTAAATGCATTATTTAACTTTGAAAATGAATTGAGGCTTGGGGATAGAAAAGTGACGTGCTATGTCACTTTTTGCCTAAAAAGTGACATGCTCTCATCACTTTTTAGGCAAAAATAACAAAACAATGTTTACAAGATAGAGAAACAAATTTGAATAAAAATCATCTATGTGGTTTATTTAAATACAAGATTTAACTTAATTTTGTTGTGCATTATGAAGTGACATCAATTATTGAGCATGACTAAATATTAATGTATCGTTATTTTGCTTTGAAAATGAATTAAGGCTTGGAGGATAGAAAAGTGACATGCTATGTCACTTTTTGCCTAAAAAGTGACATGCTCTGTCACTTTTTGCTCAAAAAGTGACAAAACAATGTTTGCAAGATAGAGAAACTAATTTGAATAAAAAATCATCTATGTGGTTTATTTAAATGGAAGATTTAACTTGATTTTGTTGTGCATTATGAAGTGACATCAATTATTGAGCATGGTCAAACATTAATGTATCGTTATTTTGCTTTAAAATGAATTGAGGCTTGGGGGATAGAAAAGTGACATGCTATGTCACTTTTTGCCTAAAAAGTGACAGAGCATGTCACTTTTTGCTCAAAAAGTGACAAAACAATGTTTACAAGATATAGAAATAAATTTGAATCAAAATCATATATGTGGTTGATTTAAATGCATGATTTAACTTTGAAAATGAATTTAGGGTTGGGGGATAGAAAAGTGACATGCTATGTCACTTTTTGCCTAAAAGTGACGAGCATGTCACTTTTGAGCAAAAAGTAACAGAACAATGTTTGCAAGATAGAGAAACAAATTTGAATAAAAATCATCTATGTGGTTTATTTAAATGCAATATTTAACTTGATTTTGTTGTGCATTATGAAGTGACATCAATTATTGAGTATGACCAAATATTAATGTATCGTTATTTTGCTTTGAAAATGAATTGAGGCTTGGAGGATAGAAAAGTGACATGCTATGTCACTTTTTACCTAAAAGTGACAGAGCATGTCACTTTTTGCTCAAAAAAGTGACAAAACAATGTTTACAAGATAGAGAAATAAATTTGAATCAAAATCATATATGTGGTTGATTTAAATGCATGATTTAACTTTGAAAATGAATTGAGGCTTGGGGGATAGAAAAGTGATATGCCATGTCACTTTTGCCTAAAAAATGTGACATGCTCTGTCACTTTTTAGGCAAAAAAATAACGAAACAATGTTTGCAAGATAGAGAAACAAATTTGAATAAAAATCATCTATGTGGTTTATTTAAATGCAAGATTTAACTTAATTTTGTTGTGCATTATGAAGTGACATCAATTATTGAGCATGACCAAATATTAATGTACCGTTATTTTGCTTTGAAAATGAATTAAGACTTGGGGATAGAAAAGTGACATGCTATGTCACTTTTTGCCTAAAAAGTGACATGCTCTGTCACTTTTTGCTCAAAAAGTGACAAAACAATGTTTGCAAGGTAGAGAAACTAATTTGAATAAAAATCATCTATGTAGTTTATTTAAATGCAAGATTTAACTTGATTTTGTTGTGCATTATGAAGTGACATCAATTATTGAGCATGGTCAAACATTAATGTATCGTTATTTTGCTTTAAAATGAATTGAGGCTTGGGGATAGAAAAGTGACATGCTATGTCACTTTTTGCCTAAAAAAGTGATGAGCATGTCACTTTTTGGTCAAAAGTGACAAAACAATGTTTACAAGATATAGAAATAAATTTGAATCAAAATCATATATGTGGTTGATTTAAATGCATGATTTAACTTTGAAAATGAATTGAGGTTTGAGAGATAGAAAATTGACATGCTATGTCACTTTTTGCCTAAAAAGTAACATGCTCTGTCACTTTTTAGGCAAAAAATGACAGAACAATGTTTGCAAGATAGAGAAACAAATTTGAATAAAAAATCATCTATGTGGTTTATTTAAATGCAAGATTTAACTTAATTTTGTTGTGCATTATGAAGTGACATCAATTATTGAGCATGACCAAATATTAATGTATCGTTATTTTGCTTTGAAAATGAATTAAGGCTTGGGGGATAGAAAAGTGACATGCTATGTCACTTTTTTTGCCTAAAAATGACATGCTCATCACTTTTTGCTCAAAAAGTGACAAAACAATGTTTGCAAGATAGAGAAACTAATTTGAATAAAAAATCATCTATGTGGTTTATTTAAATGCAAGATTTAACTTGATTTTGTTGTGCATTATGAAGTGACATCAATTATTGAGCATGGTCAAACATTAATGTATCGTTATTTTGCTTTAAAAAATGAATTGAGGCTTGGGGATAGAAAAGTGACATGCTATGTCACTTTTTGCCTAAAAGTGACAGAGCATGTCACTTTTTGCTCAAAAAGTGACAAAACAATGTTTACAAGATATAGAAATAAATTTGAATCAAAATCATATATGTGGTTGATTTAAATGCATGATTTAACTTTGAAAATGAATTTAGGCTTGGGGATAGAAAAGTGACATGCTATGTCACTTTTTTTGCCTAAAAAGTGACAGAGCATGTCACTTTTTAGGCAAAAAGTGACAAACAATGTTTGTAAGATAGAGAAACAAATTTGAATAAAAATCATCTATGTGGTTTATTTAAATGCAAGATTTAACTTGATTTTGTTGTGCATTATGAACCCGACATCAATTATTGAGTATGACCAAATATTAATGTATCGTTATTTTGCTTTGAAAATGAATTGAGGCTTGGGGGATAGAAAAGTGACATGCTATGTCACTTTTTGCCTAAAAAGTGACATGCTCTGTCACTTTTTGCTCAAAAAGTGACAGAACATTGTTTTTCTTCACCTTACATCTATTGAGGATGATCAAACATTAATGTATCATATATCGGTGTTTTTTTTACAGATATTGATAAAATCAATGTATTCATCCATTATGGAGGAAAATGGGAACAAGGTAAACAATATATAAATTTTAAAATGGCTGGAATTGTCGTTCCAATAGAATACACATCTTCGCGAACTCAATGGCATGATATATTCGATTACAAACGTAAGTCCAAAGAACACACTCAATAACAATACAATATAAGGTGAAGAAAAACACGCCTCGATGAAGATTTCGAGAATAATTCCCCCTCACATTTTATTTGGAGCTCAAAAGAAGGAGAAACATCTTGCAAGCTTTCCTTTGTGCATAGATGTCACACCGGTTTCATTATGTCAAAGAATTGAAAGTTTTGAAGACATACAACTTTCGGTCGCCATGGTGAAGAAAATGACATGATGCAATTACAAGTTTTTCAAACTCATGGTTCGGCAACAACCTCGGTTCAAAGTCTACCAAGTATTGAAGACTTAGGCTGTTGATGTTTCTTCATGCATCTGGGAGGTTGAAGAAATGAGTAATGAAACAGAGTGAAATTATTTCATTTGTTAGTATGAATGAAATTGCGAGAGAAAAAAGGTTTTAGGAACAAGACATTGGTTAAGAAAAGTATTTCGTGTATGCGATACATAAAAACTTTCGAGTTCAAGGTAAGTAAGTCGGACAAGAAAGAATATGTCTTTGAAATGCGTAGATGATAATTGCAAATGGAGTTTTAGAGCTTCAAGACTTGGAGGAACAGAAATGTTCAAAATAAGATATATGAGAAACGATCACACATGCTCAAATAACATCATCTTGGCAGATCACCGTCAAGCAACAAGCTCAATAGTAGGAGAATGCATCAAGTACAAGTATGTCTCAACAAAAACAACATACACTCCTGCAGACATAATAAGTGACATGATGAATACATACGGAGTGTCGATGAGTTACTGAAAGCTTGGAGATCTAAGGAGAAAGCTTTGGAATTGGTGAGAGGAGATCCAATGTAGTCTTATGAAAATGTTCCAAAGTACTTGTACATGATAGAACAAACAAATCTGGATCAATTACAAGAATTGAGACTTATGACAACAACAAATTTAAATACCTCTTCATGGCATTAGGAGCATCTATTCAGGGGTGGGAGTATTGCGGACCTATAATAGTAATTGATGGTACGTTCTTAAAGGAAAATTATGGTGGAACATTATTTACAAAGATGTACACAAGATGCAAACAACAACATTTTCATATTAGCATTTGGAGTTGGTGACTTAGAAACTAATGATTCATGGGAGTGGTTCTTACTTATGTTAAAAAGAAGCTTATGGTGAGCGAGAAGGATTGTGTATAATCTCGGATGGTCATAAAAGCATAAAAATGCAATCCGTAAGGTGTATAAGAATTCAATGCATGGTCTATGTTCCTACCACTTGCTACAAAATCTAAAGTCAACATTTGGCAAAAGAAATGGAAAGAACATTACACAACCATTCAATAGAGCTGCTAGAGCCTACACGAAAAAATGATTTTGAGTTCCATATGAAACAACTCGATGAAATCCACAAAGGGATTCGATCACATCTGGTATGTTCAAAAATATTTATTAGTTTGGATGCATAATAACATTATATGCAAGAAATGATTAATATTTTGGTTATTCTTTATGCAGAAGAAAAATTGGTTATCACAAGTGGTCAAGGGCATACATGACAAATAACAGTGTTTTCCACAATGACTTCAAATATAGTTGAATCAAGAATTCGATAACAAAAACAACAAAAAAGGTTGTCCTATAGAAATTTTATTGGAATCCTTAAGATATTTGTTGCAAGAATGGTTTGTGAAGCACTTAAACGATGCGCGGGCAACCTTCACAAAACTTGCAAACAAACAAGAAAAAATATTGAGAGAGAAATCCATGGAATCAAAGAAATTGAAGGTAAAAGGCTATAAATTGTATGAACTAAATATCATTTATATGCTAGAATGTTATTGTAATGAAAACATGCATGTACCAACAAAGGATATAGTGTGTTTTTAAAAAGTGACAGAGTGTGTCACTTTCTGAGTAAAAAGTGACATAGTGTGTCACTTTCTTACTATAGAGTGGCATGACTTGGATTTCATATCGCCTATGGCTCTAATTATAATTACATACCAAGTAGAAGGTTTATGATTTTGAAATCTTATTATATCTGATTGTTATTGTAATGAAAATATGCTTATCTAAAAAAAGTGACATAGTGTGTCACTTTCTGAATAAAAAGTGACATAGTGTGTCACTTTCTTAGTATAAAGTGGCATGACTTGGATTTCATATCGTCTATGGCTCTATTTATAATTAAATATTAGTAGAAGGTATATGATTTTGAAATCTTATTATATCCGATTGTTATTGTGATGAAAATATGCTTATCTAAAAAAAGTGACATAGGTTGTCACTTTCAATAAAAGTGATGAGTGTGTCACTTTCTCGAATAAAAAGTGACATAGTGTGCAATTTTTCAATGAAGTTGGAGTTAAATGTTATGAAAGCATGATTTAATTGTTGTAGTTTATTAATACATTATTTTCTTGCATTATTTGCACAGCATCGGCTTCAAGTTCAATAATATACCAAGTCAATGATATTTGTGCCTCATATGTGGTGAATATTGAAGAAAAGACATGTACATGCAATCAATTCCAAGTGGACAAAATCCCATGTGCACACGCATTGGCGCTTATTGCAAAGATAAAGGAAGATTTATATTTGTATTGTTCAAAATATTACACAATTCTAGATGTACGTCCAAACATACAATTAGTACAGTTTACCCACTTGGAGATCGCAATGATTGGAATATACCGGATGATGTAAAAGCAAGAATAGTCTTGGCTCCCGATCCAAAAAGAAAAAAATCGGACGACCTAAAGAGAAAAGAATACCATCAAAAGGAGAAAAAAAGCAAAGTACAAAATGTGGTAGATGTGGAAAGTATGGCCACAATCGAAGATCGTGTCAAACTCCAAAGACCTTTGAAGAAGAAGCCACAAAAGAAAAGAAAGTTACAAGATTTATAAGTTTTTATTTTTATTTGGAAAAGTATCACTTATTCATTCTTATTGGGTTTTCTATTCAAAATAGTGTTAACATTCATGTGCTTTGCTTTTTATAGGTCATGACATTATAGTGGAATGTAAAACTTATCATTTAACACTAAATTGTATACATGATAGTTCAACTATTAAAGGAATTTCATGAATACCGAAATTGTAACTTTTAGAACAAAAAGTGACACACTATGTCACTTTTTGAACAAAAAGTGACATTTGTGTCACTTTTGCATATTAGTTTTCCTTTTCAAATTAGCAGTGGCACATATTTGTTCGTTAGAACAAAAAGTGACGCATTATTGTCACTTTTATAATGAAAAGTGACACACTATGTCACTTTTTGTTCTAAAAGTGACACACTATGTTATTTATTCGTTATTAAAACCACTAACATGGTCACAAAAGTGTATACATAATTTCTATAATTTAAGAACAAAAAGTGACAAACTATGTCACTTTTAGAACAAAAAATGACTCACACTGTCACTTTTATAATGAAAAGTGACACACTATGTCACTTTTTGTTCTAAAAGTGACACACTATGTTGTTTGTTCGTTATTAAAACCACTAACATGGTACATCAAAGTGTATACATAATTTCCATAATTTAAGAATAAAAAGTGACACACATGGTCACTTTTATAATGAAAAGTGACACACTATGTCACTTTTTGTTCTAAAAGTGACACACTATGTCACTTTTTGTTCGTTATTAAAACCACTAACATGGTGATAGGATGACACCAAGACCACCAATTCATTTGGTGTATTCTAGACGCAAGAGAGGAGTCGGACCGAGATGCAAGCAAGGGAGTGGTACCAGGGCGCAAACAAGGGAGCGGACTAGTTGTGAAGCCAAGGAAGTCGACACAACAACGTAGTAGGAAATTGTAATAAAATAGTCGTATGGATGTTGGGAGAGAGTATTGTTTTGTTGGGAGAGGACGAGCTCTCGAAGCCTCTTGTGTATCATTTCATTTCATTTCATTCCGTAAGTGACAACAAAGAGCTTACATTGTTCTGTACATGTTCCAATCAACGAATCAATAAATAAATACTATCTTCTATTACAAATTTGAATCTCAATTACATAAGTTGGCTGTCTTCTTGCTGCAATTAGCTGTTTATCTGCATTCAAACAATTCAGCTCCATCACATGGCTGTCTAAGTGTGTACATAATTTCCATAATTTTAGAACAAAAAGTGACACACTATGTCACTTTTAGAACAAAAAGTGACACACGCCGTCACTTTTATAATAAAAAGTGACACACCATGTCACTTTTACAACGAAAAGTGACCTACTATGTCACCCGCTTAGTTATTAAAACCCATAACTTAGTCACAACACGAATAGCATGTCACCAGATAAAAAATATTTTGTACTTACATTTTTGCAAAGAAACATTCAAAACTTACATTGTTAATCTCATTTACATGAAACTACATTCACCATATACACTACATTTACATGTCATATGTACTCCTACTACAAAAATATTATTTACAAAAAATTGCAGCCTTCTCTCGTCTTGTCAAATATCCTTTCCCACCCAATCATTATCGATTATCATAATTCTCCACTTGCTTCTTCTTCGCATACACGTACAATTGAGTGGCCAAGTATTTCCGAACACATGCAATATTGAATGTCTTTGGCATCTCATTCAACATTCCATTGATTAAATACTCAAATATTTAATCACATAGATTCCACAATCACCACCGCAAAGAACAAAATGAAACATTAACCAATAATTAAAGGCAAACCATACATTTCTATCTATTCAACATATAAAAATTCAAACTTTTAAAAAGCAAACTAACTCGTTCTTTTGCTGTGGTAGTTTTGGAACCAACTTTACACCAAGTGGTTTTAGCCCCTCTTGTTCTATAATATTTTTGCCGTCGAAGAATCCGGTGTTATACAAAAGATGAGGAATAATAACCGAAAATGGTTTAACAGCTTCAAGTACAAGAGGCTTCTTGACCACCTTAGTGTAAGAATTATAAATATTCAAGCACATCTCCTTGATGTCAAAATGACAAAGAAGCCAATGAGTCGAGTTATACATCCTCAAAGGCATAAGGACATGGTCAACTTCTAAGCCAACCGGTGTTGCAAGGCATGTACAATCCAATTGGATACGACGGAGAAATTTGTTGAACAAGGACTATTGGATCCTTCAAAAATCATCATACAACCCCTAACTTGGGTCATCAAAGGCAAAGTCCGTTGTTGTACCATTGAATTTTATACCTGCTCATACCTCAACATCTTTCGCAAATAATAAAACACACATCCATATGCTACAAAACAAGTGTATAAAAAAGAATCAACAATGTATTAATAAATTTTATACATAAATCTTAAACCAAACAACTAAGAAACAAAAACTTCTTCGTGTCATCCAAAGCCTCATTGCTTGTCACTAATTCATACCACCACGCTTTAGAAGAGATTGAAACATCGTGAAGTAGAAGCTAGGGCTAATCTTAACATTCTCATCATTGAAATGATTAACTCGCATTACAAAAAAGAAATGTCACATACAATTACACCGGTACAAATTACGTAACATGCAAAGGTGATACCATGAATTGAGGCTTCGGATAGAAAAGACACGCCTCATCACTTTTTCCTAAAAGTGACATGCTATGTCACTTTTGTCTAAAAAGTGACATGGTCTGTCACTTTTTATTCAAAAAGTGACAGAACAATGTATGGAACTTAGACAAGCAAATTTGAATCATAATCATCTATGCGGTTGATTTAAATGCAAGATCTAACTTAATATTTGTTGTGTATTATGAAGTGACATGAATTATTGAGCATGATGAAACATTAATGTATCTTTTTTTTTGTCTTGAATATGAATTGAGGCTTGGAGTTAGAAAAGTGACATGCTATGTCACTTTTTGTTTAAAAAGTGACATGGTATCACACTTTTGCTTTGAATCATAATCATCTATGCGGTTGATTTAAATGCAAGTCTAACTTAATATTTGTTGTGTATTATGAAGTGACATGAATTATTGAGCATGATCAAACATTAATGTATCATTTTTTTTGTCTTGAATATGAATTGAGGCTTGGAGTTAGAAAAGTGACATGCTATGTCACTTTTTGTTTAAAAAGTGACATAGTCTCATCACTTTTGCTCAAAAAAACACGTAACAATGTTAGCCAAATATTAATGTATCGTTATTTTGTCTTGAATATGAATTGAGACTTGGGATAGAAAAGTGACATGCCATGTCACTTTTTGTCTAAAAAGTGACATGCTATGTCACTTTTTGTTTAAAAAGTGACATGGTCTCATCACTTTTTGCTTTGAATCATAATCATCTATGCGGTTGATTTAAATGCAAGTCTAACTTAATATTTGTTGTGTATTATGAAGTGACATGAATTATTGAGCATGATCAAACATTAATGTATCGTTTTTTTGTCTTGAATATGAATTGAGGCTTGGAGTTAGAAAAGTGACATGCTATGTCACTTTTTGTTTAAAAGTGATAGTAGTCCGTCACTTTTTGCTCAAAAGTGATGAAACAATGTTAGCCAAATATTAATGTATCGTTATTTTGTCTTGAATATGAATTGAGACTTGGGGATAGAAAAGTGACATGCCATGTCACTTTTTGTCTAAAAAGTGACATGCTATGTCACTTTTTGTTTAAAAAGTGACATGGTCTCATCACTTTTGCTTTGAATCATAATCATCTATGCGATTGATTTAAATGCAAGTCTAACTTAATATTTGTTGTGTATTATGAAGTGACATGAATTATTGAGCATGATCAAACATTAATGTATCGTTTTTTTGTCTTGAATATGAATTGAGGCTTGGAGTTAGAAAAGTGACATGCTATGTCACTTTTTGTTTAAAAAGTGACATAGTCATCGTCACTTTTGCTCAAAAAGTGACGAGAACAATGTTACAAATATTAATGTATCGTTATTTTGTCTTGAATATGAATTGAGACTTGGGGATAGAAAAGTGACATGCCATGTCACTTTTTGTCTAAAAAGTGACATGCTATGTCACTTTTTGTTTAAAAAGTGACATGGTCTGTCACTTTTTGCTTTGAATCATAATCATCTATGCGATTGATTTAAATGCAAGTCTAACTTAATATTTGTTGTGTATTATGAAGTGACATGAATTATTGAGCATGATCAAACATTAATGTATCGTTTTTTTGTCTTGAATATGAATTGAGGCTTGGAGTTAGAAAAGTGACATGCTATGTCACTTTTTGTTTAAAAGTGATATAGTCCGTCACTTTTTGCTCAAAAAGTGATGAGAACAATGTTAGCCAAATATTAATGTATCGTTATTTTGTCTTGAATATGAATTGAGACTTGGGGATAGAAAAGTGACATGCCATGTCACTTTTTGTCTAAAAAGTGACATGCTCTCACACTTTTTGTTTAAAAAGTGACATGGTCATCGTACTTTTTGCTCTCATAAATGATGAATAATGTATATAAGTTACTCAAACACATTTGAATAACAAATCTTCTCTATGGTTGATTTAAATGCAAGGTCTAACTTGTTATTTGTTCGCATCATGGAGTGACATGAATTATTGAGCATGATCAAACATTAATGTATCGTTATTTTCCCTTGAATATGAATTGAGGCTTGGAGTTAGAAAAGTGACATGCTCTGTCACTTTTTGCTAAAAAGTGACATGCTATGTCACTTGTTGCTTAAAAATGATGAACATTGTATGAACCTTAGACAAACATTAATGTATCGTTATTTCGTCTTGAATATAAATTGAGGCTTGTGGATAGAAAAGTGACATGCTATGTCACTTTTTATTTTAAAAGTGACATGGTCTCATCACTTTTTGTCTAAAAAGTGACATGGTCTCATCACTTATTGCTCAAAAAGTGATGAAACAATGTACACAAGTTAGAGAAAGAAATTTGAATCAAAATCATCTATGTGGTTGATTTGAATGCAGATTTACATGACATGAATTATTAAGCATGAACAACCATTAATGCATCAAATTTTTATCTTGAATATGAATTATGACTTGGGATTGAAAAGTGACATATTCTCGTCACTTTTTGCCTAAAAAAGTGACATGCTCTCGTCACTTTTTGCTCAAAAGTGATGAAACAATGTATGCAAGTTACACAAACACATTTGAATAACAAATCTTTTCTATGGTTGATTTAATTTTTACACAAAAACATTTGGATAAAAATAATGTGTCACTTTCAGATTAAAAAGTGACATTATGTCACATACTTACTTGTTTTTCGTCACCAACCCTTCCTTGTACCAACTCTCGAATGCTTCCACATCCGGAGCAAATGGGGGCACAACCCAACTTTGAATGCGAACGCACCTTCACCACACGCTTTGCGAGAGAAGTTCTCATTGTAGAAGTACCCACCGTAGAAGTACCCACCGGAGAGAATCATATTGATTTACCCATGGGGACCAAAGAAGTGCGGCAGGTTTTTTTGCCTCTTCAGGCGCATCCGGAGTGACTTCATCATCCGTCTAAAATGTCGCAAAATAATTAAAAAGTGTCAAGTTATATTGTGCGTAACACACAAAAATAAGTCTTTCAAATGAAAAATAATCAAACAAACAATTGCCTCTTCATGTTTATGTTTAGCTAAAACAATTGCTTTAATCTCATCAATTTTTACCAATCCTCATCTTTCAATTCAACATCATCATCATTTACATCAACAATCGAATAAAAACGTACAAAAGATTACTTTTTTGCGGTGCAAAAAAACAAGTTTAACAAAGTAAAATACAAAATCAAATGTGAAAAAAATACATCTTGATGCATTTTTTTTGCTAAACTATGAGCAACAACATCATCAACAATCTTCCAAATCCTCTTCATTAAAATTTATTATATCTTCATCAATAGTCCGAATAAAAATAAATAAGTCACATTATATAGTACACAATAACAAAAATTAAATATCAAATTAAAAATACAATTTATTTGGAATTGAATAATACCTTTTCCACATTAGTTTCAGCTGGCATCTCAATACTTTTTCCAGTCGAATCAAACTCAATACCCAATGAAAAGCTAGGAACATCAGTTGCATTCTTTTTCATGCCCATTGTATCATTAGCAACATTTTCCGCAGCATTCTAGACATAAGAATAAATAAAAAGTATCATACATATCTATATAAAAAAGTGACATAAATCTCTTAAAAGTGACATACTCATAGTAAAAAGTGACATACTTAGAGTAAAAAGTGACATAGCAAAAAGTGACACACTTATAGCAAAAAGTGACACACATTGTCACTTTCTTATTAGAAAGTGACACACTGTGTCACTTTCTTATCAAAAAGTGACAAACTGTGTCACTTTCTTAGCAAAAAGTGACAAACTGTGTCCAAAAAGTGACATAGATCAAAAAATGTGACATACCTTCAACATTTGCAAGTCATTCACTTTGCTTTCAACATTTGCCACCCGTTCTAGAATTTCTTCATTCAATTTTACTTTCTCTTCAAGTTGTTTTACTTTCTCTTCAATTTGAATATTCGATTGAACTTTGATTTCAAGCTCAGCTAGTCGATTCTGAATTTCTTCATTTGATTGTATTTTCGACTCTATATCTGTCAACCGTTTCAAAATATCATCATGTGATTCCACTTTCGCCTCTATTTCTGCCAACCGTTTCAAAATTTCTTCATTTGATTGAAGTTTCACTTCAATCTCTGCTAAACGTTTCAATATTACTTCATTTGATTCGAAATGTCTCGAAAATACAAAAATCAGAGAAAAACACATAATCATAAGAAACAATAAATAAAAAAGGTATAAAAAGCATAAAAAGGTAAATAAATGCTCATAAAACTCAACTATCTTTTTTTTCTTCAACTTTGAAGAACTGTCATCGCCGGCTGTAATCATCAGCTTTGACTGATGAATAACAGGATGCTCAGAGTTGTCATCGTCTTTAGTGTTCTGCCCTTGAGATATTAAATTCTCAAACAACCCATCAGTATATGACACTTCCTTCTCTGCATCAGTGATCTTAACATCATTAACTTCTATCTGCAAAAACACATATTCATATATTTAAAATAACAAACAGTAATGAAAAATGTAAAGAAAAATCGCATAAATAATAAAGAGAGCTTACTTTTATCAAGTCAAAAATACGTTTGTGCAATTGTAAAGATGTCAAATGCACATTAGAACTCCAGCTCAAGATCCGAGGAAGCGATGGATTGTACTTCACACAAAAATTTTTCTCAGCTATTGCAGGAATAGACTCGTATATCCAAACTTGGAAAGCAAGAAGAAAACCATTAAGCCTATACTCCAAAATTTTTTTTTTGAAGGATCTAACTTCATGATCCTCTTGCTTTGAATGCACCCTTCGTAGACATTAACGTCCAAACTATACAACTCCTTTCCCCATGGAAAAGATTCCATTTCACCCGATTCAACAAGTAAAAATATTGAATCATCAACACTTTTATGGTATGATGTGGCAAATAAGAATGATGAAATAAGATATATAATACCAACATCCACCATGTCCTTGTCAACAGTATCAGATGGCAACTCTTTAAATACACTTTCAACACACTCTGTTGAAATGTTATTATATTTCTTGAAATACTTGTCCTTAATCGTACTACTATGCATTCTGTACTTGGTAAAATCACCATTACCCACGCACCGAAGTCCAGACATTAGACAAAATTCTTCAATAGAAAATCTGACCACTTTGCCATCGATGTTGAACCATAATTCATTTACATTTGGTTGCTTCACCGCCTTTAATAACAACCGGTGAATCAATCGAGCACGAATAACCGTTTCTTTTAAATCTAGATACGGTCCAAAGCAGGTTTCCTTAAACATTTGCTTTTGTGTTTCTGTAAGCTTGTTGTTTAAAGTTTTGATGACTACATGAGGAGAGTAGAATGTGACTTTCCCAGAAACCAATAGGTCTGGGGAATCAATAGCTCCCATCCTACAAAAAAAATAAATAACAAAGATGGTTAGTTACTATATAAGTGACATATAAATAGAATGAACATCTATTAAATAAAAGTGAGAAACATATTCAACAAGTGACATGCTCTGTCACTTTTTAGTAAAAGTGACATACATGTCCAAAAAGTGACAAACATCTTCAAAAGCGATATATGTCTAAAAATGTGACAAGAGCTCTATTTAAAAGTGACATACATCTCAAAAAAACAAAGATCATACAATCTATTTGTTAGTTTGGATGTTCATACTTATTGTATTTATATATTACATAAAAGTGACATGATATGTCACTTTTTATAAAAAGTGACATGCTCATCACTTTTTAAGTAAAAAAGTGACATACATGTCCAAAAAGTGACAAACATCTTCAAAAAGCGATATATGTCTAAAAATGTGACAAGAGCTCTATTTAAAAGTGACATACATCTCAAAAATAGTGATCATACAATCTATTTGTTAGTTTGGATGTTCATACTTATTGTATTTATATATTACATAAAAGTGACATGATATGTCACTTTTATTAAAAAGACATGCTCTCTGTCACTTTTTTAAGTAAAAGTGACATACATGTCCAAAAAGTGACAAACATCTTCAAAAACTGATATATGTCTAAAAATGTGACAGTAGCTCTATTTAAAAGTGACATACATCTCAAAAAATAGTGATCATACAATCTATTTGTTAGTTTGGATGTTCATACTTATTGTATTTATATATTACATAAAAGTGACATGATATGTCACTTTTTACTTAATAAGTGACATGCTCTCATCACTTTTTAAATAAAAGTGACAAACATCTTCAAAAAGTGTCATACATCTCTCGCAAAATGATATATATCCAAATATGTGACATTTAACTCTTTAAAAGTGACATACATCTAAAAAAACACATGATGATCATACAATCTATTTGTTAGTTTGGATGTTCATACTTGTTGTATTTATATATTACAAAAAAGTGACATGATATGTCACTTTTTAAGTAAAAAGTGACATGCATGTCCAAAAAGTGACAAACATCTTCAAAAACTGATATATGTCTAAAAATGTGACAGTAGATCTCTTTAAAAGTGACATACATCTCAAAAACACAGTGACCTTACAATCTATTTGTTAGTTTGGATGATCATACTCATTGGTTTTATATATTACATAAAAGAAACATGATCTGTCACTTTTTACTTAAAAAGTGACATACCATGTCACTTTTGAAGTAAAAAGTGACAAACATCTTCAAAAAGTGGCATACATCTCTTCAAAATGATATATTCTAAAATGTGACAAGAATCTCTTTAAAAAGTGACATATATATACAACAAAAGTGATCATAAAGTCTATTTACTAGTTTGCACATTCAAAATTATTGTACCTATATAAGTAAAATTGACAAATATCTCTTAAAAGTGACGTAGATCTCTTTAAAAGTGACATAAATCTCAAAAACAATGATCATACAATCTATTTCTTAGTTTGGATATTCATACTTATTGTATTTATTTATTACATAAAAGTGACATGCTCTGTCACTTTTTAAGTAAAAGTGACAAACATCACCAAAAAGTGACAAACATCTTCAAAAAGTGACATGGATCTCTTTAAAAGTGATATAAATCTTAAAAAAATAGTGGAATGTTCAAAAATCATATGTTAGTTGGATGTTCAAACTTATAGCATTAATTTTTAGTTTGCATGTTTAAACTTATTGCATTTGGAATATGAACTAACATATCAAACGAGAAGGGACATATCAAACTTATTGCATTTGGTATATCATTGATTTGGCAATGGTTTCAATATGTTATTGGATTCCTAAACGCACCATCAACCGCTTAATCATTGAAAATGCAGACATGCAATTTCACGTAACAAAATCCTCAAAATGTAAAAATTTCAATCATCAACCATTGTCACCGATTTTCCTAAAGGCATTATCATAAATTGAATAATAATGGAAAACATAAATTGAATTAACAAAGCAATCGAAAAAATATAGAAATACGTAATAAACGAACAATATTTTTCATCTTTTTGAAGATCCTTCCACTGAATCGCACTTTCTCTTCATCCTCAAGATTACTGCAACGATGATTTCGCCTTCTCCAACCATGTTGAACAATATAGTGTTAAAATATAGAAGAAACGAATAGAAACTATGAATTAGTGAGTGAATTTGAGGAATTTCGCCAGAAATCGCAGAGAAAAAACGTGAGGAAGGGTTTAAAACAATCGTAGTAATAATTTTCCATTTTTACCCCTCCATTCTGATATATTAAAAGAAGTCCACTTTTCAAATTTTTTAAAAATAACCGTATTTTTCAATTTTTTTTGAAAAATAAAGTAAGGGGCCTAATTTCCACACTACAATTTGGGGAGCTGTTAAAGGCCTAATTTATGGAATTTATCTTAGGCCCCAAAAATTATAGGACCATATCTGTTTGCAACACCGATGTAAGTAGATTTTTCGAAGAATTTGTTATTAAGTTATTGTATAAATTGAAATTAAATTGTATTATGTTAAAGAGATATGACTGAAAACTATTTAAATATATTATGAACAGTGCTCGGGTAATAGATATGTAATCTAAGAAAATATTTAATTTATTTATGTTGGAAAATATATTTATTTAATAGGTTGGTCGACTATACCAAAAATAAATGGTGGTGAACCCCTCTGCCTATAGGCGAAGATCCATTGGCGTCATGAATTATTTTTGAACGTATTTTGTATAGTATTTTAACTTGTGCGCTAATGCGCGCATAGGGATGATATATGGAAAGAATGCCATATATCTATACTAATTCTAAAAGTTCCTTAAAAGGAGAAACATTTTTAGACGATATTACTCTTCAAATAACTCATAATTCCTAAAATCATCTTTCAATTAATATAATTTATTTTGACTTTAATTTAAACTATTTAATATTATATAAATATTGTATTTTGATAATTAAAAGTGATTTGTCTCTTTAAATTCCATTATATATTGTAATTAATGAAAATAAATAAAAATATACTAATAAATTTTTTAATATATTGAAATTATTATCTTTAATTGTAAACAATTAAAGAGTCAATCTTATTATGCACGAAAATTTAAGTAAATTCCTTCATCATCGTAGCAAAACAAGATGAATTTAGCTTTGCATTTCGACGTTCTTATTATTGATTCATAATTTCTTCCTCTGTTCCAAATATGGGAGAAACATTTGTGGACGATATTGCCCCTCAAATAACTTATAATTTCTAAAATCATTTTTCAATTAATATAATTTATTTTGACTTTAATTTAAACTATTTAATAATATATAAATATTGCATTTTGATTATTGAAAGTGATTTGTCTCTTTAAATTCCATTATATATATTGTAATTAATAAAAACAAATAAAAATATACTAATAAAATTTTTAATATATTGAAATTATTGTCTTTAATCGTAAACAATCAAAGAGTCAATCTTATTATGCACGAGAATTTAAGCAAAATTCTTCATCAACATAACAAAACAAGATGAATTTGACTTTGCATTTCGACTTTCTTATTATTGATTCATACTTTCTTCATTTGTTATTCGTCTTTGTTTTTTATTATGCCAAGAATATTATTTTGCTGGCAATGACGATTTTTAATCTTTGATAATTAGTTTGGTAGTAATGTGGTAATAATAGATGTGTTAATTTTTTATGAATGATTCACTAATTTTAAGAATATATATGATGGTAATATTGATTTTAAATTTTGATTTCTATATCTTTTTTTCTTGATTTAGAATATTTGTTCGATGTAAAAATGTTAATTATTGTGGTAGTCTTGATAGCAAAGGGATTTAAGCTCGAATGATGTTTTATGTCATTTTGTAAGCAATTAAACGTATATTTATTGTGGAAGAATGAGTTAGAACAAGGAGAATTGTTGTTACTCTAACTCTTTCAAGCACGCGACTGAGGAAGACATAACTTGGATAAAGTGAGTCATGTTATGTATAATATGAAGGTAAATCTCACATAATAAGTAGTTTTATGTGATGAGTTAAAATCATTGTCCAAATATCTGGTTGTTTTGAATTTTCTTGAAATTTAATAATATTTCAGATAGAATTATGGGAAAGAATGCATGTAGAGAACAAAAAAAAAACCTTCCTTAATTTATGGGTGCATTAAAACTGAATGGATATTGCAATAGAAAATTCTTCTTTATCTTATGTCAAAGAATTTTGAGATTCTTTTTTCTAAGAAATAATTACCTAAAAAAGCTAAATATTTTGTTTTCGTTTGCTTTTTATAATGATATAAATACAGAAAATTAATGAAAAATTGTGTTATACTTATATCTACTATTTTCATGTATTTTAGAATTTGATATTAATTTTCATAAAAAAAAGTTACTTTCTCTGATATGCCATTAGATATATGCTTTAAAATATAATTAAAAGAGTATCAATAATCTTTCAAACTTAATATTCACGTATGCCATGTTTTTTTTTATGAACCACATGTTTTACCAAGAAGTTTGAATATAATTCTGCCATCAGGGAAATAGGCGAGTTGGTAAGGCCTGAGGTGACGTGGAGAGAAATCCTCCAGCAACGCAGGTTCGATTCCCGTGTGGGACAGATTTTCACTGAAATATTGTGGGAGTCTGTCCTGGTAGTTGGCCTGTTGGCTCTCTTCCTCATATCCCTGCCACTCGTGCACATCCCTCGATTTACAACTCGCCTGGTCAAGGGGCCTCTGACACATGGGAAGCTTCGCCTTCGAGACTTTCTTCTTATCAGAAGTTTGAATATAATTCCTTAGTTGGTCATAATCATTGATGAACTTATGATTAAAAATGAGTTTCATTTAAGTATTATATTCATCGATAATTTTAAAATAAAAAAATCATAATATTATTACAAAATCACGTGCAACGCACGTATTCTTTACTAGTTGCTTAAATGTATTTAAAATACAGTCAATACAATGTTGATCGCCTAATGTACGATTAGACTTAAAAATGTGCACGCATTGTATTTGGGCCGACTCATAAAATTAAGCCCATAAAAATCCAAAAACACAAGGGAACTTTTCACAAATAACCACAATAAAAAAAATATTTTTTAAAATACTGTCTTACTTTTTTTATTATAAAAATATTATTTTTATTTTTATTACACTTTTTGTTACATTTGTTATTTTGGTTACAATAAATGTATTACATTTGTTATTAATAAACATAACAAATATAACAAAAAGTGTTATAAAAATAAAGAACATTATTTTTAGGATAAAAAAAATAAAATAGTATTTTTTAAATTATTTTATATTTTGTGGTGTATTGTGAAATTATCACAAAACAAAATTCTATCCAAAAAAATCCAAAATCTCAATTCAGCCCTTAAAATTAAAAACCCAAACTCAAACCCAAACCTTATAAAATGTAAAAAACCAAAAATTAAATGCATTAGCGCACAATTTAAAACACTTGTGAGAAATTATTAAGTAATATGTGGTGCTTGTAATTTTGAGACCCATGTATTTTTTGAAAACTTAGAAATTTATACATTTGGTCTATAAATTTATTTATATTATTTATTATTTTATTTATTTTTTGTTTTAAAATAATTAAAATTTTATTAAAATTCAAAACACACCTAAATTTGTAATGCTTGATGATTCACCTCATTGTTTCATCACACATTACGTATTTTAGAACTTTGAATTTTTGCATGACAAAAATAACAATCTTCCAAATATTCCTAATGAACTGTATGTTGCCACTACCAACTACATGTGTTCACTGTGGAGCCAAAAAAAAAATTTATAAAGAAAGCAAGGATTTTGCAATGCAGATAGAACCATTAAATTAAAAATGAATGACACGCATGAAGAATTACACTTATTATTTACATAAAGTTCTACCCATTTAGACTTTAGTATAGTTTGTCGAAGTTACATTATCAATTTCTATTTCACATCGTTTAGTGTACACTATATATGATGAGGAGTTATGTATGATATAATATACCAGATTCTTCAATGTGGACTGAATGTGGACTTAATCAATGACCAGATTCTTTAATGTCCAGATTCATCTCCTACATAATCTTTAATGTCCAGATTCTTCAACTACATAATCCAGGACTGAATGTGGACTTAATCAATGACCAGATTCTTCAATGTCCAGATTTCTGTCCTAAGATCATGGCTTTTGGATTGATTTAATTCCATATATATGTACATGAAGTTTTGTATATAAGCAACACATATAGCAATACAAAAGTCAACCTTGTAATCTATTCTACTCTTTATGGTATTAGAGCCCTACTAGCTCCATCGAACAACCTTCTCTTCTTCTTTTTTTCCTCCCTCATGTCCAATAACTCCCCTGAATACACGTCTTGTCCTATCATCTCCAGTTCAAATCCATCTCCACCCAATACCAATACTCTTATCATAATCAACGCTGCAGCTCAATTATCTCTCAAATTAACACCTTCAAATTACTCTTCTTAGCGTGCTTAATTTAATTATCTTCTTATCGGCCTTGATCTCGTCCGTTTCGTCAATGGCACATATGTCTGCCCTTCTTCTATTGTTGAATCAGATGGAAAGTCGAGCCCAAACCCTGATTATAATTTGTCACTACAACAAGACCAATTAATATTACACGCCATCTTTGCTTCATTGTCTGAATCAGTGATTCCTCTTGTTTCTTCAGTACAAACCAACAAAGTTGCATGGGAGAATTTAACAAAACTTTATGCCAGCAAGTCACACTCCCGCATTGTTCACCTCCGAGACAAATTAGCAGCCATGAGACGTGGTTCGAAACCTGTCCCTGATTTTCTTCTTGGTATTAAAACCATTGCCGACGAATTGGCTTTACTTGGTGCACCACAATCTGGTTATTCATTAAGTCCACATTCAGTCCACAACTCGATTAGACTGGGCCAAGTAACTTGTGATTTTGACAGAAGGGTGACCAAGCCGATTGTGCCAAATCTAATGAGAGGCTTTTATTGCAACATAAGCAAGAGGTGGAGAAGGAGGTGATGTTCTGGGTTGTGTGGTACTTGGCAATTCATAAACATCTTGCTTATTCTGACTGCGAATTAGTGGTGCCTCCATGCTTAGATCCCTCACAACAACAAAATTGAGAAAAAATTCAACAGAAGTTTGATTAGATTTGCAAAAACAAGAAATAGAGATAAGATTCTTTTTTATGAAAGGAACACACAAAACATGAGAGAGATTGAAATTGTTAGAGTTGTGTGGTAGAGAGACTGAACTAGTGTGAGAAATTCCAAGGCCTGAACCATCTCCAATAACAACATCATCTGGTCATTCATATGTTTGCTAAAAGGAGAGGTTTTCAAGATCAAATGTCACATGGTGAGGAGCTTCTAAGCCCATGAGCCAGTTATCATTGTGAGGAGAGTAGGCAGTTGTATGATTTGCTGTTGGAGTTGGTCGTAGATGAGGAAATAATTTGTAACATCGATTAGCCCCGTGTCCTCTTTTGCCACAGAATTGACAAACCACTGGGACAGAAGCTGGAGCTTGATTGAAATTTCGCTGGAAGGAAAGATGTTGAATGCTTGTTTGAGGGGCCCGTGGTAATGGAAGAATACCACGAGACGGATGACTTGTTTGCTTCCTATTGGTGTTAAAGTTGTTGGACTTATGCTTATATGAAGAATTGAAAGAGTTAGTTCTGTGAGTGTAATATGCACTAACAGGAAAAGATTCTACTGGTACTTCATGAGTCTTCATATCATCTTCATATCCTGTGAGCTTGTCATAGAGTTCTTCAAACAAGATCGGAGTGTCACAGGTTTTGAGAGTAGCAACAACTTCTTTAAATTCATAACCAAGTCCACGAAAGACAATAATGACAAGCTCACAGGACATGAAGACTCATGAAGTACCAGCAAAATCTTTTCCTGTTACTACAAATTACACTCACAGAACTAACTTTTTCAATTTTTCATACAAGCATAAGTCCAACAACTTTAACATCAATAGGAAGCAAACAAGTCATCCGTCTCATGGTATTCTTCCATTACCACGAGCCCCTCAAACAAGCATTCAACATCTTTCCTTCCAGCGAAATTTCAATCAAGCTCCAACTTCAGTGTCAGTAGGTTGTCAATTCTGTGGCAAAAGAGGACACGAGGCTAATCGGTGTTACAAATTATTTCCTCATCTACGACAAAATCCAACAGCAAATCATACAACTGCCTACTCTCCTCACAATGGTAACTGGCTTATAGACTTAGCAGATTATCACCATTTGACATCTGATCTTGAAAACCTCTCCATTCAGCAAACATATGAAGGACCAGATGATGTTGTTATTGGAGATGGTTCTGGCCTTGGAATTTCTTACACTGGTTCAATCTCTCTACCACACAACTCTAATAATTTCAATCTCTCTAATGTTTTGTGTGTTCCTTCCATAAAAAAAGAATCTTATCTCTGTTTTTCTTTTTGCAAATCTAATCAAACTTCTGTTGATTTTTTTCCCAATTTTGTTGTTGTGAAGGATGTAAGCACGGGGGCACCACTAATTCACAGTCAGAATAAGCAAGATGTTTGTGAATGGTCAAGTACCACACAACCCAAAACATCATCTCCTTCTCCACCTCTTACTTATGTTGGAATAAAAGCCTATCCTCAGATTTGGCACAATCAGCTTGGTCACCCTTTTGTCAAAATCACAAGTTACTTGGCTCAGTCTAATCAAATCTCATTATCATCTAAATTATCGTCGAATTTTCATTATGTGTCATGTCAATCTAACAAAAGTCATCGTTTACCTTTTGGAACATCAACTTTACAAAGTAGAGGACCACTTGATCTAGTGTATACTGATGTATGAGGTCCTTCTCCCATTTTATCTAATGATGATTTTTGTTACTATGTCATTTTCGTAGATCATTTTACCAAATATATCTGGCTATATCCTCTACGACACAAATCTGACGTTTACCCAATTTTTACTCAGTTAAATCCATTGTCGAAAAGTTTTTCGAAACTCCTATTATCACAATATACTCTGATAGTGGTTGTGAGTATGAAGCCTTAAAATCATTTTTTAGCACCCATGGCATTCAACATCTCAAAATCCCCACCTCAAAACCCCACCTAACACCACCGAACACAATGGTTCTGCTGAAAGGCATCACAGGCATGTAGTTAAAACAGGACTAATCCTTCTTCATAATGTTTCACTTCCATTAAAATTTTGGCCACATGCTTTTCAGACTGCTGCATATTTGATCAACAGGTTGCCTACCAACATTCTAGCATATAAATCACCATTTGAAAGTCTGTTTCACACCATACCAAACTACGCTAAATTATGTGTCTTTGGTTGTCTATGTCTTCCGTGGCTAAAACTATATTCTAAAAATAAGTTAGAGCCCAAATCAAAACCATGTATCTTTTTGGAGTATTCTACAAATCAAAGTGCATATAAATGTTTTAACACAAAATCCTAGAAACTTTATATATCTCGCCATGTTCAATTTGTAGAGCACATCTTTCCATCCAACATTGAGTCCCATTCAAATATTTCTCCACCATCACATCTTTTTCAGAAATGGTCATCTCCTTATTCTTCTCTTGTAGTATTATTTCCTCCTATCTCAGATGTTACAGTTAGTACATCACAAGCCCCTACACATGTCCTTCTAGCTTCTGATCTGGGTTTTGTTGGTACTGCTACTTCATCAACATCCATGCCAACTACTGTCTGTGATACATGTAGTGCCCTCACCCCTTTATCCTCACATCAACCCTCTCCTCAACCTCCAGTATCTCCAACTGTCCCTATAACTCGCACCCACACCATGGTAACTAGGTCCCAAAACAACATTTAAGCCCAAACAAATAAATCACACTATAACCAAACATCATTTATCGGAGTCTATTGAACCAAGTTGTGTATCTCAGGCACTTAAAGATGAAAATTGGCGTCAAGCCATGTCAGATGAATTGAATGCTTTATAAAAAATGGCACTTGGGAGCTCGTTCCTCCGCATGCATCACAAAATGTAGTTGGATGTAAGTGGGTTTTTCGCATCAAGAGAAATCTAGATGGAACGATTTCTCGGTACAAAGTTCGGCTTATCGCAAAAGGATTTCACCAAAGGCCTGGGTTGGATTATCGAGAGACTTTTGGCCCTGTTGTTATACCCGCTACAATTCGTTTGGTACTCAGTCCTGCTCTTATCCATGGCTGGAAAATGCGACAATTAGATGTCAATAATGCATTCTTATATGGGACGCTTACTGACAAAGGTGTTTATGCAACAACCTCCTGGCTTCATTGACTCAACACATCCTTCATATGTATGTAAACTACAAAAGGCAATCTATGGTCTTAAACAAGCCCCTCGTGCTTGGTACAATGAGCTGAAAAGTTTTTTGCTTGCCTTCCAATTTACCAACTCCAAAAGTGACACCTCTTTGTTCATTTACAAGTGCATGGACATCACTATATATTTTTTGGTTTATGTGGATGATTTAATTGTTACTGGTAATGATGAACACTTTATTACTCGTTTTCTGACTTCTCTTGCAAACAGATTTTCAGTCAAAGATTTGGGAGATCTACATTACTTTCTTGGTGTTGAAGTGGTTTCTACTCCTAATGGCTTTCTTCTTACACAACATAAATACATTCAGGATTTGCTTGCAAAGACCAACATGACTGGAGCAAAAGAGGTCACAACACCAATTTCAACAACTCAGCCATTGATGCTTCATGATGTTCTGCACCAACTAATGCTACTCAGTATATGAGTGTAATTGTAGCACTGCAGTACCTATTCTTCACTCGATCAGATATTTCATTTACAGTAAATCGATTAACCCAATTTATGCATCAGCCCACATAAATTCATTGGTCAGCAGCCAAACGTCTTCTCCGTTATTTGAAGAATACCATTCATCACGGCCTATTTCTAAAAAAAGCTCAACCATTAACTTTCACTACTTTCTCCGATGCTGATTGGGCAAAGAATATAGATGATTGTCGATCTACAACTGCATACATTGTCTATCTTGGTGGCAATGTTATATCCTGGTCTTCGTACAAACAAAAAACTGTTGCTCGATCATCAACAGAGTCCGAATACCGTGCTCTTGCTTCCACAACGACTAAAGTATCATGGCTTAAAAATCTACTTGGAGAACTTGGCGTGACCCTCACTATGCGTCCAACTATTTACTGTGATAACATTGGTGCTACATATCTTTCGGTCAACCCAATTTTTCACTCAAGGATGAAACATATAGCAATTGATTACCACTTTGTTCGTGATCATGTGTCAAATGGAACCTTCAATGTCTCGTACATATCTACAAAAAACCAGCTTGCTGATGCTCTAGCAAAGCCACTTTCAAGACAACAATTTATTGCATTACGAACCAAGACTGGTATCTCCAATGGGAGTACCATCTTGCGGGGACATAATAGACCAGATTCTTCAATGTGGACTGAATGTGGACTTAATCAATGACCAGATTGTGAACACGTCATCAATGACCAGATTCTTCAATGTCCAGATTCATCTCCTACATAATCTTCAATGTCCATATTCTTCAACTACATAATCCAGGACTGAATGTGAACTTAATCAATGACCAGATTCATGTCCTAAGATCATGGATTTTGGATTGATTTAATTCCATATATATGTACATGAAGTTTGTATATAAGCAACACATATAGCAATACAAAAGTCAACCTTGTAATCTATTATGTTCTTTAGACAAATATAATACATATATGTATACATGTAGAGTTTAAGGTAAGGTATATCATTAAATAAATGAAGTTTTCCCGTTTGCTAATTATCCTTCTTATGATCTGTTATATTTTTAGAGATACTGAAAATTAAATATAGAACTGTTTACAGTTTTTAAGAAAGTTGGATGAGCCAATTCTTGCCAAATTAATAGATATCATGTAGTTAAATTCTTACGCAACTTTTTTTTGAAATTTAAGTAATGTTCCAGGCTTGAAAAATCATACAATTACGATACGATATAACTCTAGTCTTGATAAGAAGTTATACAATACACCTTATGCATCTCACGTAGCTGCGATTTTGGTAGAGATGATTATTCGGTGGATATGATCATTCGATGGATAGGATATATCATATATTTGTTCATTGCAATTATAGTAATACACATCGAGTACAATATTACTTTGGATATTATGATCTCCTTTTGTACCCGTTTTTATTCCCTTAAGGCGTTAGTTGTTGGCACCAAGGTATTAGAAGAGTGAATAAGCAAAATAGACGACAAAATCGTTCTACAAGTGATATTTACTTGATGTACATCAATTTCAAATGCCTAAAGAACCGATTGAAATTGAAATGACATGTAATTCAAGCTAAATGTAGTTATCTAATCAAAGTGTTCTAGATTTATTTATTTATTTAGAAGTTTTGATTTTATAATTTGTTAAAACTTTTATTTTCAGCTTTCCAAAAGGAGAGGACAAGAGCGCATGTTTTGTGTAGAAAATATTATTGTTATAAATTTCATGTTAGATTTATGACTAATACAATTTTGCTACACGGTGGCCGGCTTTTACAACATTATATAGTGACATGTATGCAATAATTGAGATATCGAGATTATATTATTTTTGCAAGCTAAACTTTATCATGGGATTGTAGATAGCATAGAAACATGTGAAAATATATGTAATAGAATTGGTCGAAGGATTGTTTTGCCATCAACTTTTAATGTGGAGCCTAGGAATATGATAAAGAGATATATGGGTCTGGTATATTTTTAACAATCATTTGTAATCTAAATTGGCCAAACCTAAAGCAACATTTGAAATATAATGACGAGACACAGAATATCTAATCTAATAGCACGTATTTTTAGAGTTAATTTAGAAATTAAAAAAACAAATCATTTATTTAGGAAATATGTATTTGAACCAGTTGTCGCATGCACACATGTCATAGAAAAAAAAAAGGCTCTCACATGCTCATTTTTGATAATTTTAAGAGGTGATTCTACATCAGTAAATGCTATTGTCTTTGTTAAAAATACTAATTTTTACTTGCACTCTGTTGTAGTTAAGCATGTGATGCACTTTTCTTGCGGTATTTTGAATACCAAAAAATGGGATGTGTGTCAATTTTTCTAAAAATTATAGTATAGAGACATCTAGGTGAAAGTTGTTAACGAAAATAGGTGAGACTCAATAATAGCTAAAAAGTTAAGGTTAGGGACAATGATTAGATAACACGTGGATTGTTCTTTATAATCCGTATTTAGTTGCCAAGTTTGATAGCCAGATTAATGTCAACATTATTTGAAGACTTTAAAGTTGTCAACAGTGTTCGTGCATCGTCATTTCATGAAGCAGAGATGGATGGTTTTTCAGTTATTGATTTTGAAGTCAGAGATTTAAAATTACAAGAATTACAACTGCATATAATTTATAATCAATCAAGTTCACATTTTATTAAACATAAAATAATATTTTTGTAATTTATAATACATTTCCTTTTTCAATTCAACAGATGAAATAATCTGCAGGCTCTCTATATGACAACAACGTTAGTATGGATGGCACTTACCCCGCCCCCGCCCGCCCGCCCCGAATTTCCCGCCTCGCTTACGATAATTTCGGGGATAATCGGGTATTCGTGACGGGTACGGGGCGGGGATAATGTACTCGAGTTGGGTTCGGGGTGGGACTATTCCGCCCGGACCCGCCCCGATTTTTTTTTTTTTTAATTTTTAAAATTTTAAAAATATTTTGATGAAATAGGTGTTGAAGGAGTCGAACCCGGATTATGAACATTGATTTATAATTCCTAACCACTATACCAAAACCAATTAATTTGTATTTTTTTCATTTTGTTTAATAAACATATTATACAAAATTTATTTTTTAAATTCTAACCATACCATTTAAAATTAACTTTAATTCTCCATTTCATAATTCATAATTTCATATATTGTCTTAAATGAAAATCACGTTTACAAAAAAAAAAAAAAAAATTAAACGGGGCGATAAACTGCCCGACGCCGACGCGCCTCGCCCCGCTTTAAGCGGGGAACGGGACGGGTATGAGGATGAAAAATCCCGCGGGCGGGCGGGGCGGGGGGGGGGGGGGAGGGGGGAGGCCACCCCGACCGACCGACCGACCGACCGACCGACTGCTGCCATCCCTAAACGTTAGAGCTTTCTAGGATAATTTGCTTCAGTCAAAAACATATTTGAGGTCGAATGCTGTGGTGAAATTTACATAATAGTACAAAGCATCCGTTGGAGAGATTCAATGGACAATTAATGGTTGAACTTGTTGGAAATTTGTTTAGTAATGTTGATTTTGACCAACTTTTACTAATTATTTAAACGGAGCCCGTTAGTTGAGTACGGGAATTGTAAGACCAAACGTGTTCTTCTACGCGAGTAGATTAACATAGTATATTTGGTTGCTCGAACTAATTTCGAGTAAATGAAAAATTAAAGTCCAAAGTGAATCGCTTAAATACTCGTTGAAAAATGAGATTAGAATATCGTGGGATATTCTAGAATCCGTTTGGATGAAAAGTCGTGTCTTTGGACATGTCATTTCGTAAAAGTTAATCACATCTTTCATCTTAAAACACGCTCTTTGACACGTGTGCTTTTCAACAAGGCATGTCTTTTGGACATGCTTTTTATGAAGTTGTGTCTTTTGATACACAACTTTTCAGATATTATAAATAGGCCTCTTATGATTGAAAATTAAATCACTTCACTTCCAACAAAATGCCTCTACACTTTTGCACAAATCATTTTAGTATAGAAATAATTTCTGTATAAAGTTCTAGTACGATTTTCATTTAAAGAGAGAATAAAATGTTGTCCGAGTTCGTTGTTCTCGTAATTTGGAGTGCTCATATTACGAGAAGTGGTCATTCTATCTTGGGAGACGTGTGCCGTAAAACCGTAAGCACCTGTGCAGGACAATTTCGTTTTAAGGAAAAAGAGTCGAACTCTTGCCTTGACTGAATTTAATTCTTCATTTTCGATATTTCTGTAAATCGTCATTTTGCTCGTTTGCATGTACATGCTTAAATTATTAGAATATAAATAATATACTAATTTTACCAACAGAACTAGAGTTTAAGAAATACAAGAAGTGAAGAAGATTACAACACACTTGTGCATGACTGCAACATTTGATAAACATCAGCAGTATATGGATTCGGAGATGGAAATCAGTAAATCTTTAAGAATTGAATTTTCACAACTATTTCTTTGTATGTTTTCTCCGATAAATTTTGTACATATTATTTTTCTAGGTATTATTGGAGTGGCCATCGACATTCACCCAAGAAGACAAATTCAAGCCCATAATGTATATACCGCAGATATGCCCATGCTATGGTATATGGCCTGTGAAAACTTCATGCAATCAAACCCCAAATGTAATAAAAGTAAAACAAAGTCGCGACTGGCCACGTTTTCTACTAGTGTTTTAATGCTATCTTCTCCGAAAATGGCATGTCTTGCTATTTTTGCATTGGCTCCATATTATGTTGGCATTTGGTGATGCTCGAGAGAACCCCAGCAATTCTTTGGTAATTCTGAAGCCTACAACTGAATCAATAGAACATTTCACTTCGATTATAAACTTACCAAGTGATGGAGAACAGCCAAGTAAACCTTCAGCAACATCAATTCTGCTACAGGCTTCTTGTTCAAGCATATCTTCACGGTCTCAAGTTTGACGAGGTTTAGTTTCGTGCAGTCTAGAGCCTTCAAATAATTTAGAACTCCCTCTCCTCCATTAACTTTGATTCTTGATAAAACCTGCAGAAGAATCAACTCACAATTGAAAATCCCAATCGGAAAATATGCCCACATACCAAAATGCAAAGAATTGCTGATATTTCTCTTCTTAGATGTAATTAACCCGTCTCATTTGACCCCATAAGTGGGACCAAGATCGTTGTTCTCAGATGCACAACCCATATTTAGCATCTCACCTTGAGATCAAGAATGCGCAAATTGGGGCAACTTCGAAGCAAGCAAACAACAGTAGAAATCTGATCCAAATCTGTAATATCCAAGCCATCGAGTGTAAGATGTTCAAGGCACTCCACTGTTCTTGGAAGCAAAGTTGGTGCAGTAACTGCTGCCAAAAACTTCCAAAGAAGCCAGAAGATTTAGGGTATATAATTCATATGATTGGCTAAATTTAGGATACGCTAATTAAAGGTTAGTTTATCTCACCTTAAGGGCAAACCCATCCAAGAGAAGAATCCCAATTTTCGGCAATTTTTCAAGAAGACTTGATAAGTCAAAACCGTGTTTCTTTGCCAGCTCTTTACACAATGAAAAGTTTAACTCCTTCAGGTTTGGGTTTAAGCTGTCTCTGAGTGAAACTACAGATGCATTTGTCTCGTAAAAGATATTGTTACAAGACAGAGAAGTGAGGTTGCCCAAAGATCCAGAGGAACAGGGTTTGATCATGACATTATGAAGTGCCAAGTGTTTTAAGGATGGACAAGAGAATATATAGGAAATGAGTCTGTAAGGATGGTGTGTCTGCTTCGAATACATGAGGGAAAGTTTCTTTACACCATTTCTTGATAGGAAAAACATCCACTGATCCACAACCGAGTATTGTGCTGCACTTATGTATGAAAGATCAAGGAAAAATTCTACTATGGGTCCCATGTGCTGTAACAGAATTTTGTTGATTATCTTGTGATACTGGAGCCTTGCATTCCTGATGACTTTAAAATAGTGCTCATCAAATATCAGTTTTGTATGCATAGGCCAAAAATTCCTCCATTTTCTTGACAAGATACTCGTCCTTGCAGCATCTCGAACTGGCATGTAATCTAAAATACAATCTATAATCTCACTTGGCAGGTTGCTTATTCGATCTTCCATGCCTTCACTCACCTTCATGCATTTACTCATACAGCCTGTCATTGTCTGATAACCAAAAAGGGACAGGTTGGAATAAGGAATTGGAAATTGAAGAATAAGTTTTGAGAGGGAACAAGGGAAAATCAAGAGAAAACTATGCTTTTGATTTCTTGGATTGGCTTCACACAAATTTATGTCTATCTATAGCATCTTCCAAAGCATGAATCTAACTAGCACATGTATCAAGAATTATTACATACTTCCCATAAGATGGTTTATGTTTGTAGCAAAGTACATGCAGGGGCATAGCCAGGGCGGCTAAAATTTCATATTGAGGTGGGCTAAAATGTATATATATATATTTTGACATAGAGGGTGAGCTTGAGCTTCACTGGATCTGCCCGAGTACATTAATTCACTTGCCACATGTATCTAATAAATAAAATGCATAAACAACTCCTAAAATACCCAAAGCACAGGAACACAACTTTGAATTTGGTTTATTCTTCCAACATATTGTAATTTAAAAGTTCTTCTTTGTTTAGAAAGTTGAGATATATATATATATATATGAATATATATATATATATGAACTTCAAACTCCCATTAGGCATGCTGATATGAGATATTTGTTGTGTGCTACTCTTCCAATCTTTTCCCAATAAAAATTTGAATACCACCCACCTTTTTTGGCTGAACTATGATTTATAATAATATCAGGACCATCAAACAAAATACTAGAAAAAGCAAAACAATAATCTATATTTCTTCACCCCTATACAAACTTATAATCTTCATACAATAGTTTTGAAATCCTTGTGATTTTCTTCACCATTGTTTGATGTTCTTCTCTCCCCATATTGCCTTAAAATAGAAGTGTAAAATTTTAAAATTAATCTGGACTTGTGAACATGAAACTTGAATGTATAAGATTCATCAAATTGGAGTACTCACAACAGTGACGTACCATTGAATCTTAAAGAAGAATATCAATTGTATAATTTGTAGAACCCATATTTAGATATTAAATGTATTAGATCTAGAATTGCGTATAGACACGTTAGATAGAATCCTCCTATGACAAGCATAATTGGGACTATTGAGTCTTATGATTGTATTTAAGCTAAGCAATTGAGAGAAAAAACTTAGCCTAACTAGCATGCTAAAGCAGCCAGAGGGATATGGAGACTTCGAGACAAGTTTGTGAGATTCAAATAAATTAAATCTTGACAAGAAAAGATGCAAGAAGGCATATAGGTAAGTGGTAACATGGTATGATATTTCAAGGTTACGTTGTTGCCTCACCCCAATACTTTACAAGAAGAGAATCCATTGATCGAGACTCGAGAGTCAGGTGTATAGCCAAATGAGCTTCTTAAAGATCAGGAAAAATTCTAAGTTGTTTTTGAGTATGCTGCAAGAGAATTTTATTGAAAATTTCCAACAAGTAAGATTTTATTCCCTTGGAAAAATGTTCGTCAAAACAATCTGTGAGCAGGTGTACTTGATTCATGTAGTACTTTTTATTGAAGCATCTTCAGTAGACAAGTATTTCAGAATGCAATCGACAATGTCTCAGGGTAGGTTTCGAGTTGTGGCTGATCAAGTTCCCCAGTTTATGTAAAAGAAAAAACAGCATTCTCTTTAGTTAAACAATTTATCTTAAGGACAGCAAAGCAAATTTAGGAGTCACTCTGCAGGTCTCTTCGCAGGAGAAACAAGTTCCCATCCAATAACAATAACGAGGTCTTGTCCTTTCATCAACAATGGAGTTTGGTTATAAATGATAAGTGGTATATATGCATTTTATAACTCTTCTGATCATGCACAAATTCAATAAACCACAATGAAAACGATCCCGATCATCCCTCTAAAAACAGATTTCTAAATTACTGCACGCTTTGATGCATAAAACTAACACTTTATTATATCAAACCCTGGATAATCTGACACTAAGGTGACATTCATTTCATGCACAAGAAAAACTCTATCATCCACGAATATCACTAAAAGATTTTCCTGTTATCCCATTATATCTAAGATCCATTATAGATGAAGATTTTAAGACCTCACACCATAACATCATCACCAAGTGTAGCAAACCAACCCATACCATGCATCTAACACTTAATAGATAGGTACAGTGAATAAACATTTAGGTCATAAGAACCTGAATACAAAGTGGAACTATAGACGAGGCAATCTTTTGTGATGCGCAAAGAAACCAAATGCGACATGCGGAAACATTATTTTAGGATACGAAAAGACAGTAAAATCGTTATATGAAAAATTATAATTTATTTTTATAAATTCAATATTTAACTAGAAACACAATGTCATCTCACCAATATTATTCACAACGAACTAGTATACCACTTTTCCGTGGTGAGATCCGATCATACGATCTATGAAAATGGGTTAATGAGATTTGAACCTCTTTGTTGAGCGGGGACGACGATTTGAGTTGCAGTGGTTATGTTTTTAGAATTAATGTGAGTAGAGTAAGGATAAGATTGTTTGAGAAAGAGTTTCGTTTGAGAAGAAGATTGAACACGTAAAACACATCCACATATATATTCTTTTTCTTCTGCGATAAACCCTACAGTCGTGATGATGATAAATACTCAAACCAAAAAAGGATTGACAAGTTCTCAAATCAATTTCCTATAATAATATGCTACTCAATCCAAGTCGGGAAGTAGAGTGTCCCTGATTCTTGGAAGTTTAAATTGATTGCTTGAATTGGAATAGTGGTGGCTCTTGAGAAAACTTTATAACAATCACAAACTAATAATAGTATAAAATTAGGTGGGTCCAACGTTAAACGAAAGAAAAAAAATTAAGAAAAAAATCATGCTTTTCACCAGCAGGAATGAAGATATACAAACATGAATGAGAGAACAGTTAGCACAAATACTTGCAATAATTTATAAAAAAAATATAAATTTACCACAAAGATCAATGAAAAGCATATATATCAATATTTTTTTCAAAAATCTGAAGAACAGATTGATTACCTTAGGATTTGTGTTCAGCCTTCAGAGAATTTGGGTTAATAGTGAAGAATACGGCCACTGTTAATATCTTGAGTAGTAATTCTATTACGTGTCACTTTTTAATGATAAAAAAATCGGTTACCAAAACTTTCAAAATTCATCACTTTAGTCCTTAAACTTAATTTTTAACGTAAAAGGTTGCATTGTTTTATACAAAAAATCGACCACATGTCTTTAGTTGATTTAACAAATTTGATGATGCATTCAACAACGAGACTTATGTGGCAAACTCAAATAACAATTGGACTAAAAATTAGTCAAATAATTATCCACCTAAAATAAACTGAAGATTACATTGAAAAAGTTTGAAACGTTTACATAAGTTTTTTGGAACTAATATAGCAAGTGCAACAAGCATTTTTTATCTTATTAATATCATCTTATTAGTGATTGTAAGCCACATGATCAAATGTATTAGATACCTTAATAAAACCGTCAAATTCACTAATGTATTATGTATGTGTGAGTACTAGTGACTAAACATAAACAACATTATTAAGTTTGGTGACCATTTATGTTAATAAAAGTTTGGTAACTAAAATGGCATATTTTAATAGTTTGGTGACCAATAAAGTTATTAACCCAAAAATAAGTTCTCACTACTATGGCTCCCCCACTCCGTGGGATTTTTTGGAGCGGAGTGGAGATTAAATTACCTTTATTTATGGTATCTTTTAATTAATTAATTATTATTTTTAAATATAATTTAAATTTTAAAAAATAAAATAAAATAATTCAGAACAATAAGACGAGGGCGGAATATTTTCCCGATCTCATATGGAAATAGGACTTGTATAAATATATAGGTTATTAGTCCTTAACCTTTGTACAAAGTCGGGACTTGTCCTCCACTATATTTTCACACATTTTTGTCCTTAACTTTCCATAAAATAGTAGAGTTAGTTCTTCAACAAAGTTTTCGACTAAAAAGTTTGTTAAAGTGCGCGAGGTCGCTAGAGTCGAGAAATAATAGACTCGAAACATATTTTTAATTGATGAATCTCAAGTTCAAATGTAAACACACAACACAATATTCTGTCGTAGATATACGACTCAAATTTTCTTGAAAAAAAAAAGGTACTCCTCTTTCAAACAATTTCATGCAAATCAAGAATTAAAGAGAAAAATGAGAAGAATATTTTTAAATCGTGAATCGAACAGTTGAATTGATTATCGAATCCTTTAAAAACTCCAAACTGGACCATCTACCAAAGAATTTACCTTTTGTCACCAATCAAAACATAATCAACTAGAGAAATGTAGCATTAACTTAATTATCAAGGGAGATTACAGTCATTTATCCAATTTTTTCTTCTTTTAAACGAGGATACAGGTAAACTCAATCGGGTATATTTTTACTTAGATGCTTCAATTAGTATCCTTATTGACCCCCCCACACACACACACAAAAAAACAAAAATTGAATAAAAATATATAAATTTTAAATATTTTATTTTGTTATATAATTTTTAAGAATCATGACCACATCATATGGAATTTATTTTCAGTTTATTGTATAAAGATTCCTTGAAATAATTTTAGAACCCAACACGTCAACTTAGAATTTTGATTTTGACTGGAAAAGACCATATCTAGAAGTGGATATTACACCTACTACTTACAAATATTAAAATAATTCTAAATCTAACAACTTAGCTTATTTATTCCAAAAATACTATATAATTAATATTATATTAATTAATAAAATAATGAATTAAAATTAAAGGACCAAGACCATGTGAATTTCTAAATTTGTTAATTGAGTCATTGATTATTTGTACAATAAGTTCTTCATCTTTATAATATCTCCACTTTAGTCCTCATACTTTCTCTTTCATTTTAATTTCGTCTTTTTTATTTGCAACACAAGTCCTTCAACTTTTAAATTTGTATAAGTTGGTCTCCATATTTATACTTTTATATCAATTTAGTCCTTTGTATAACTGAATATGTTACATATTATATTATGTTATTTTGTACATCACATGCTATATGAATTGGTATTCTGTATCACTGATGTTACGTATGTTACAAATGATGAAATCAATAGTTTTATTTGTTAAATTTAGCATTGTGTTACATATATATATCATACTATAACAAATTTATTGAAGTTTAGAGTTGATTTTGCAGTTGTAACAGTTGTAACAATTTTTGTTTAGTATCACAATTTGATACAGATGTTACAAATCATATTGTTTATCACTGTTTGATACAAATGTTACAAATAATATTTTGTATCACTGAATATGTTACATATTATATTATGCTATTTTACACAACACCTGTTACATGAATTGATATTTTGTATCACGGATGTTTTACATTTTAATTTGTAACACAGATTGTTACAAAATATCATTTGTAATATTTGTATCAAACATTGATACACAATATCATTTGTAACATATGTATCAAATAGTGATTCTATAAAGGACTAAATTAATATAAAAGTATAAATATGGAGATCAAGTTGTAAAAATTTAAAAGTTTAAGGACTTAGGTTGCAAATAAAAGAGGACAAATTGAAATGAAAGATGAAGTATATGGACTAAAATGAAAATATTATAAAGATGAAGGACTTATTGTGCAAATAATCAAGGACTCAAAAGCAAATTTGAGTGAATTCACGTGGAAATATATTTTGTGGTATAGATTTGATTTTAATTTATTATTTTATTAATTAATATAATTTTAAGAATGTAGTATTTTTAAAATAAATTTGTTAAATTGATAAAATTAGAATTATTTTTAAAAAGTAGTTTATTTATGAAAAAATCCCTATCTAGAACTGGTCAATTTAGATTCATTATGTTGACCTCAAAATTTAGTCAGATTAAGATGCTATTAGATGCTTACCAAATACCACATTCATGTTGTAGAACTTGCACAAATAACACCATGCAAAGGTAGCCGTTCAAGAGGTGAACTGGCGGTTGTTTGCACCTTGATCGTCAAATCAATACCGGAAGAAAATAAGACAAGTATGCAATAGAAATAAAATGAACAGATATTTGGCTTGGGTTTGATTTTTCATATCTTTTCCTTCGTGTTGTATGGAGTGTGTTACCACCCGATTTTGATAGGGCCTCCATGTCAACAAATGCCCAATAAAAGTCTCATATAGGCTCAACAAGGGTCTCGTAAATTCTAAGAAGGCCTCGGAGGCCCATCAAACATCTTAGCATTATTGAATTAGAGTATTGTGAGGCCCATAAAGGGCTTCGACATTCATGGCCGACCCATAGAGCTCTCATGGGAGCTTAGATCGAGCGAGTGAAGGCAGATTATGCTTGATTGGTACACGGATCCTCACAAAGAAACCAAATCGTAATCTCCTAAAGATTAGGCAACGTGATAAACTCAAATAAGGTAGATAATCTTGGAGATTGTCATAACAATCATTCATCCCTATCCCATAAGGAAGGAGGATTAGATCGAGTGTCTAATTGATTTGTTTCCTAAATCAATTAGGGCTCTTGTGCTATAAATATAACGTTTTCGGTTATTCTAAGGTACACTCTTTTTGCACTTAAATTTTATCATAAATTCGCTCAAATCTCCGCTTGATTGTCCCTCCTACACCCAATTACTTTACGCCCAGTGTATTATTCTTATACCGGCATTGACTTGATCGTCGGACCCTTTTTCTCTGGAGATCTTGGTGCCTAACGATTGTCCTAGTGTGCGGTAACATACAAGTTGGCGGAAGAGAGTGATCGGAGATCCGTTGACACGTGGATTTGCAGTTTTCGGCGTCAATGAGATTGGTACCGTCTGTGGGAAGCGAAAAATGTTACATAACCAAAAACTTATGGTAAAAACATGTTTTCTACCAGGAAGAGCATAGCAACCGAACATTCCATGTAGGAGGAAGTCGAATCCCACCACACTGACTTACGGCAGGAGAGCATTCAAGACCTATAGCACGTAACCCACTGCAAGAGGAGAAGACAACGGCAAAAGCGGACGGTTGAACAAGAGAACCAGGACCTGGGGCTGGACAATGTCCGGATGAAGGCAGCTCTTGAACTGTTGGAAAATCAATCCCTCCAACATAGACCCAAGCGCAGATCGTGCCCGGAGGAGCCTTTAACAGTCCGGCTCAATGGAAAGCCTTCGGTCTCAAGATGACTTGCCCGTTTCAAATGGCCAAGACCTCAAAACGTTGTTCGAGAAGCCTCAGTAGGATGACCAGAGGGAGAGACCTCTTGACGCGGGAGAACCGGCCCGTTCCTGCTGCTAAGCGTGTTTGACAGTGGATTCTCCATAGCACCACCCTGCCAAGACACAAAGAAAGCGCAGTGAGCACAGCGAGGCCCGCATGGACAAGAGGAAGGACCCGAAACAAAGCTATACGAGGTCCGAGGAGGAGAATGAGAGGCTAAAATGCTACGAGGACGATGACGACGAGAATCTTCCGTTCATTAATTACATAAAGGCCATGGAGATACCCACGAACTTCCGGATACCTCTTATGGACAAATATAACGGGAGAGGCGATCCCACGGATCACATTAATATATATAAGACGAAGCTCCAAGGCCAATCCCTCGTAGTGAAGTGTCGAAACTTCCACACCACACTCACATTCAACACGAAGAGGTGGTACAATAAGCTGAAGCTAGGAAGCATCCGGAGTCGGCATCACCGTGGGAGTTCATCAATGCCTTCATTAGCAATCGACGATGATAGGCGACATTGTCCACTTCAACGACATTCGGCGAAAAGAAGGGGAAACAATCAAGAGCTATTTTACGAGGTTTAGTAACGTTATCAACAAAATCGAGATTGTAATCGATGAAAAAGCCTTGGATGCGATCGTGATCGGACTTCAAAGAATGGAGAGTGTGGTTTGCGACCAACTCATCAACTCTGCGGATAAATATTCAACGCGCATTTAAACAACTAAAGACAATTCGACAGCGAGTGAGTGTGGTTCGTGGCCAACTTTGTCAACTTGCCGGATAAACATTCAACGCGTAATTAAGCAAGTAAATGAATTTCGGTAGCGAATGAGTGTGGTTCGTGGCCAACTCTGTCAACTCGTTGGATAAACATTCAACGCGCATTCAAACAAGTAAAGACAATTCGACAGCGAGGGAGTGTGGTTCGCGGCCAACTCTGTCAACTCGCTGGATAAACATTAAACACGTATTCAAGCAAGTAAATGAAATTCGACATCGAGAGAGTGTGGTTCAGAGCCAACTCTGTCAACTCACTAGGTAAACATTCAACACGTAATTAAGCAAGTAAATGAAGTTTGGCAAATGAGGAAGCACGGTTCATGACCAACTCACAACTCATTGGATAAACATTCAACGATATTCAAGTAAGTAAAAGAAAATTCGGTAGCTAGAGAGTGTGGTTCACGTCCAACTCTCACAACTCATTGGATAAACATTTAACGCGTAATTAAGCAAGTGAATGAAATTCGACAGCGAGGGAGTGTGGTTCGCGGCCAAGTCTATCAACTCCACGATAAACATTAAATGTGTATTCAAATGAACAAAGATAATGGATTTTCGTTGACCTACATGGTTGAATAAGACAGTTTACATGATAACTTACGTCGCAAGAAGTTTTACATTTTCAAATCAAAAGACAACACTTTGGTAAGAACATGCAAGACTCTTGAGTCTCGGTCGGGACCCTTGGGATCTGCATAACACAGGACCCCGAGTGTAGCCAATGAGATCCTGGGCCTTCGATAACTCATTCGGCGCCTCGGTCAATTCTTTATCTTTGGCATGGACCATGTTTTGACAAGACCTCACCGCGATTCAGCCTTCTTCTGAGCTTCTACACATGTCCTCTGGATTGCCTTAGCTTTGGTAATGTCATATACTGATGACGTGCCCTCGCGTCTTGAGAATGCGAGTTGTTCTCAGGTCTTTGTTTTCTGAACGCAACACATCAACATTCTCATCTCCCCAACAGTGGAGCACAATTCGTCAACCTTCATCGCCAGTACTTTGTATAACTCGCAGTTAAGCACGTGACTTTGAGATGTATACATTTCGGCTAGTTTCAACAACTCCATCAACTCGCATTATCTGCGGCTTTTCCAAAAGTAGAAGTCCAATACTTATGAACCGATGTCATTGCTATGGCGCGTCGGAGTGGCGATTTTCCCAAAACCGTTGGGTCCAACTCATCCCAACGAAACCCAATGTTGATGCGTTCGACAAGAAGAGGCACGGGGTTTGAAACGCCCCTCCACGCTATTGGTTTCTGCCTTCCTCTTGCTGATTGTCTCGAGTTTTTTTGACAAAAGCGCAGTCCCACAGAAACGACACGTAAGGCGCCTCCGATGTCACTTTCAGCGCTGGAGAGATAAAGGAAGAACTGCCCACCATTATCTCTGGTGTCTGCAAAATAGTAACCCCAGAGCGAACGCTGCAGAAGGTACTGGAGGCAGAGGAGGGATATCATCCACAACCCCCCACGCCTTATCTTAAGCTTTGGGATGCTAGGAAAATAAAAACCTGACATAACTGACGACAACTAAGATCTAAATGTGGCGGTAGGATAGCAAAGTTAGAAGAAATAAAATGGAGCCCCACAAGCATATATATATATATAAGCACGGGATAACACAAGCAGTCAGATAAACCAGCACGTGGAGAAGAGGTAAATACACCTCAAATAAACCCTAGGAAGATGTAAAGGACGCGTGAGGATACGCGAACTAAGATCTAAATGTGGCGGTAGGATAGCAAAGTTAGAAGAAATAAAATGGAGCCCCACAAGCATATATATATATATATATAAGCACGGGATAATACAAGCAGTCAGATAAACCAGCACGTGGAGAAGAGGTAAATACACCTCAAATAAACCCTAGGAAGATGTAAAGGACGTGTGAGGATATGCGACTCATGAAGTGTACAGTCATCACTGCATGGTGACACCACCAACACGTATCCCACGTGGAAACGTGAAGTATGAGAGCCTCGCGAGGGCGTCTTGTCCCATGAGCTTCGAATCGCATGGAATCGGCGGGGCGAACGCCGTAACTTCGAAATGGCGTCTTTGGCGGTGGGTGTTCTTCGCCAGCCGTCGAAGTTGCCCGGTCCAAATACCACAAACAATCCACACAAACGAAACAACCATGAAAATTCTAGTACAATCTTATTTTATTCACCATAATTCGGAGTACAAGGCAGAAAACAAGCAAGCATGATCATTACCCTACTACCCCGCCGCCTCTTTGGGTCGATACATATTGGGATATTGGATCTACTGGGTCTATACACTAGTCTTAGTCATCCCAAGCCTCGTCAAGGGATGAAAATCTGGTTCCACAATGATCAGAAGTCTCCCAAAATCAATACGAGTTGATTTGGTGACTAATTAGGCCATACTGCTCAAAAAATACCGTTAACACCTTTTGACAGATGGCTTCTAGCCCCCTCACCTGAATCAAGGACGCGCCGTTCAGAGCATGGTCAAGCTAAGGCTACTGGGCCCAACCCTCTCGTATGTTTGGTCCTCTCGAACATTGATTAGCCGGGCATTTGGTTCTTTGAATGTTGATTCTCCAATTGTTAGGCTTTCTGGGCGCCGCTTTTTTTATTCGTACTTTCATAACACGTTTGATATGAAAGGTATGGCCACACGACTCAAGAAAAATTATAATGCTGGAAGCTAACTCACATGATTTACTAGAGTTACGCATGCGTAAGGAACATGATCAAAGGCCATTAGTATTTTTATAGGAGTTACGTGAGAACTTGACACAGGGCAATAAATGAGACAGTAATGTACAACTGTCCTGTGGGTATTTGGAACGCCACACAACTATGCTGCCTCTCACTTACCGGGACATTAAAGACGCTTAACTCTTGATTCTACAAAGAAGTCAGCACCATTAATGCCCAAGGGAATGATTCCTCAATTTCAGGAGCTACTTCCCATGCCTGGTATGCACAATCATGCATGAAATTAAATCGGAACAAAGATACGCTAGGAAAACAAATTTGATAGTTAATGTAGGAACATGCACAAAAGAGAGACACAGAGTTTTAAGTTTAGATGTCCCGCTGCCTCTCTAAAGATCGGCACACTGCAGGCCTCCCTCCCCAACAGGTGGGGAGATTTGATCATCGGCTTTGCCTGGAATAGTGTCTGTAGCCAGAGCCTCGGTAGGACCCTACCGAAGGAAAGAGATGTCCCACTCCGGATGGGTTTCTATGATCTGCTCTACCAGCTCCTCGCTTCTTATGGTCATCAAGCAATGGGCGAGTTCTTGATACTCGGGCGTGTATACGAACGCATCCTGATACGCCTCCACTGTCTTGGCCCGGCATCATGCGTTCGCCCCGACCTCTCCAACTCCTGCTTTACTGCGGCCAGCACTTCTCCTTTTCCACCGCAATGACCTCTAGACTGCTATTCGTGGTGGCTAACGCGGTCTCGTGTAATGCGGGTCTCGATCTTCGACCAACCGAGCCTTCTTGACATTCTTTTGAAAAGCCCCGGCAGCCTTTTTCCGATATCGGGCTTGTTTCAAACTCTCTTTGGCGGCTTTCACTCAATTTCATACTTGCCCCTCAGTACGCCCCTCATTCGTCATAACCAAGTCCAGCTTGCACTAGAGAGCCATCTTCTTAGATTCCAGCTGTACCTTCTTGAGGCTCATGGCCTTCAGGTCTTCGGACAGCTTCCTGGACTTGGCCTCCCCTTCATTGTACTGACCATCGAAACTTTCCAGGGTGCTGAATAACTCTTTGGTCATAACTAATCCCCGTATCAAGTTCATCTCCGCCATTTGCAGCCGCTCGCATATTGTGGCTTCCTCGTGACATTTTTCACTTTTAGGTCCAAGATTTGTACACGCCGCCATCATCGCGAGGTGGGCGGAGAGAGCGATTCCATTACGGAAGTTTCTAATTCTCCTTTGCGCTGGAAAATACAGACACGGCTCTTCTGACCAGTCGAGGATCCATAATTCCCTGCGCCCTCAGCCCCTCCATCAGGGTGTGGTGAAGACCGGTGCCTTTCCTCGGCCCGCTTGCCTTAAGGACATCCCTCATAAACCCTCCTGCGGCCGCGGAAGCCTTCCTCTTCCGGGCGGCCGTGTCACCCGTGTCCTCGGCAATTTCCTTTCCCTTGGGAGGAGTGGAGTCAGGTGGAGGATGAGAGGACGAAGGTGGGGGTGGAGGAGGAACAGTCTGTCCAAAAATTGGAACATCGAAGGTCAGAGGATGGACTGTCCTTAACGGCGTAGCGTCCTGGACCTCTTACGACGGACAAGATGCCTTCTGCAGGAGAGTCTGGGCCGAGGAACCCTCTCCATCAAGTGGACCAGGCGAGGCGGAGCACGTGAATCCCCATAAACACGAAAGTGCTGACATAAACACCAAGATGCAACTCATTAAGGCAACTTTTCATAAGAAAACCAATATATCGCAACTTACGAGACTCACCCATCATTCCGTAGCAGATCAATAAATTGTCGTCCTTCAACAAGTTGCTGAGACTCCTGAAGTCGCTATTGAGCGCTCGCACCCTATTCCACTTCGACCTCAACTCTCATTGATCTTTCTTCGGGATAGGTGGCTTCCCGCAGTCTACAAAAGTAAGCAACACATTAAGTCAGGAACTATGATCAAAATCTGCACAATGACAAAGAGATATACCAAGTTCTCCAAATTGACGAGAAATAGACACGTGGGGAAGAGGGTCCTCCGGCATAAACTCCCAATCCCTGCGCTACGAAGATGAACATTTCCTTCTAATTATGCACTTTGTTGGGGCTGTTGGTGGCCATCTCTTATTTCTGGCCTGGTCGAGGAAAAATGTTGTACCCACCCATTGATCGGCGGGGCGAGTATATAGATTCAAACTCCATCGAGGTCGGGTTCCCTCCTACCTCGACAACACCCCACAATAGGTATGAGGCCACCATATGCCCCTGACCATTCGGCATTATCCGCAGGGGCCAAATTCTAGTCTTTCAGAACCTTGCGGAAAAAATGGTGCATGGACAGACAAAGGCCCTGCAGCATCGCGGGTTCGTAAATCGCGACGAATCCTTCTGGTGGATCGTCGTTGCGTTCCTCTGGACCCAGATCCCTGAGTGTCACAGACGCAAGAATGTCATAGGATAACTGTATGTCTTCCAACTCCGCCACAGTGATCCTTGAACGAGCCATAGACGCTTCGGTGGCCGACTGCTTGAGCTCTTCATCGAGCGCGCTTGGGCGTCGGGGCATCCCTCTTATCAAGTGATCCCCTCATCTCGGGTATCCCGGCGTCAGACCGCCATTTTTCTGCGGCCGCTTCGACGATCCGATTGGGCAAGCCGTCCTCTCACTTGTGGACGGGATAGACGGGCGTGTGTTGAAGGCGCTTGGTTCACTTTTTCCTACAACCTCGGATGATGAAGATGATGAGGCGGATGATGGTGACTCACCCCGAATACTAGGGTTTATCCGAGCGTCCGATTGATTCTGCGAGTCATCATGTCCAGACGACATTACAACCCCCTCAATTCTGGAAGATGATACTTCTACTGTCGCCAGAACATGTGGCAGGGTATAATCTCCAAATTATGGACTCAAGAAATAATTACGAAAGCAGACTACGAAACAAATCACAGCAACTCTTGCCGCGCTTACCTCGAAAATGCAGTCAGAACAATGTACACACTTGGAAATTTCTTGATTATCGGCGGAGCATTCCACAATACTCACAACAGGCACAGAAGCAAGAAGAAGTTGTAATGAAGGAGGGCACCAAGCTTTATAGATTGAGGCATTCTAATTTCCACCGTCCAAATTCCAAGCGTTACATCCGAACCGTTGGCCAGTGGACGTGTGTTTAAAATAAAGCAACAGGCAGAAAACGAAACCCTAAGCGTTTATTGAAACAAGAACGCACGTGCCTCACGCGCGCCCCCATTATCCGTCATGCGTCATTGGCATTAAATGCATACATCCTCTCACTCATGATTACCTGGCCACAGATTGACAACCTTGATTGATAGAATCACACCAATCGTGGACACATCACCAAATGTCTAATCACTTGAAGCCCTCACCCGTCATAAATGTTCGAGTTCATACATGGGGGACTATACTGGGTAAGTTCAATTCATAATTCAACGCACGAAGACCACACTCCGCGGAATCCGCTGAATTCAAATTTTTTGTCCAAAATTTCTTCTCTTCTCTTACTCCCACTCCCAAAGTCTCACGCTTATTATAAATAATATGCTTGGACTTGGAGGACTATTATTACCACTCGATTTTGATAGGGCCTTCACGTCAGCAAAGGCCCAACGGAAGTCTCATATAGGCCCAGCAAGAGCCTCGTAAATTCTAAGAAGGCCTCGGAGGCCCATCAAACATCTTAGCATTCTTGAATTGGAGTATTGCGAGGCCCATAAAGGGTCTCGACATTCATGGCGGAACCCATAGGGCCTCGTCGGGCTTCATTATCTATTATAACTAGCGAAACACGATATTTTGGAATGACTAGAGAGATAATTGAAGACAAATTGCATTGGATTGCCACACGGATCTTCACAAAGAAACCAAATCGTAATCTCCTAAAAATTAGACAACGTGATAAACTCAAATAAGGTAGATAATCTTGGAGATTGCCCTGACAATCAATCATCCATATCCCATAAGGAATGAGGATCGGATCGAGTGTCTAATTGATTTGTTTTCTAAATCAATTATGGCTCTTGTGCTATAAATACAACATCTCCGATTATTCTAAGATGCGCTCTTTTTGTACTTAAATTTTACCCTAAACTCTTGCTCAAACTCGCTTGACTTATCTCTCCCACACCCAATTACTTTCCCCCGTGTATTATTCTTATACCGATAGTTGACTTGATCGTCGGAGTACTAACAATCGCCGAACTCTTTTTCTCTGGAGATCTTGATGCCTAACGATTGTTCGAGTGTGTAGGTAACATACAAGTTGGCAGAGGAGTGACTAGAGATCTGTTGACATGTGGACGGTGCAGATTCCGATGTCAATAGAGTGTTTATAAGAAAGTTTAAACTAAGGGTACTTATGACTTTTTAAATCTTTTTGCCCATTGATTGATAGGACTATGAAGTTCTAGTATCTTCCATACACATGTCGCTTATTTTATTGGCGAAGATGTTATCAACCAACTTATTCTTGTTTAATTTTATTTGTACTTTTTAATAATTTTGACTTATGTGGCAGTGGGCTTCGTAACACATGACAAAAGAATATTATGCTCTTTCTGTATTTGAGACAAAAACGTGGGATCAAATGTGTACCTCACTAGTCTTTCTTTGGCTTTTAGAGAATTCCCACAAGATAGAGAGGTTTGTCATACGACTTGCCTCTAAAGAAAAATGAGACTAAAGTTTGCCTTGCTTTACCTAACCAAAAGATTTGTTAAGACGTGAACCATTTAGTTAAGCCCGTCTAATTTGGGTACACTATGTGGTGGTTTTTTACCTACCCTTTACTGTTGGAATATAATTTTTGTTTCTTTGACCTTTGCCATCATAATAACCAAAGATAGCCCACCCTTTAGTATAGTGGCAATGGATTGAGCTGAGTCGAGGCGAGCCAAGTCAATTTTGTCCATTGCCAAACGATCCCAACTCAACTCGTGTATAGCTGAGTCAAGCTTGAGCTTGACTTGTCATCCGTTGGAGAGCTCGGTTTGGCCCACCATAGCTCATTGGCCGAGCCAAACCGGCTCTTTTTTTATTTTTAAATTTTTTGGAAAGTAAATTTTTTAAACAACTTCAAAATTTGAAATTTTTTTTTCCTAAACACAAGCGGCTCGTAAAAACAATTGGGGATTGGCCTAGCTCCAGATTCATCTCTAAACGAGTCCGAACCGACCATCACCGAGCCCAAATAGACTGAACCGACGAATCCACAGTTGCTCTACCCGTTTGTCACCCCTACATAGAACAATGTATTGGATCCATTATCGTCTTTGGGTCCTTTTATGCAAAAAGCTTCTTAACAAGTAAGTTGTGTTTATTGACATGTGATGATTTTTTAAAACAAATTTATGTATCTTAGGAGCATTGTCATGAATTTTATTAGAAAGACAAACTGGTATGCATTTACTTGGTGATTAATCAGAAACGTATTATTTTCTCCTTAATCGACTCTTTTTTGAAGAACATGAGATGGAGGAAAGGCAAGGAGACCCAAATTGAAGCAAAGGTTCTTTAAAAGGATTGAAATAAGGAATCCATTTTAGGATAAGCATTGGTGCTTCTCGAACCCTCCAAACGACTATCGTCTTAAAGATCCGTTTGATTTGTGATTAAAAAATTTTCTAGATAAAAATTATCTGGATAATAGGTTTATCATTAACTTATTTGATTCAGAATAAAAAAAGTCACTATTAAAAATTAGTTTTTTTTTTTTTTAAAAGAAGCAATTATACTCTTATTCTTAATTAAATAAAAAAAAATTAAAAAAAGCTAAAAGAAAAAAATGGGTGGGGGTGGCGACAATTCTTTTTAAGATATAGATGTCCAAAAATAGATTTGTTCTATATTATAAAATGTATATTCGTCTTTTAAAAAAAATTGAGTGAATTCGTATCCAATTTTTTTTTTTTTTTGAAGAATCCAAAAACTATTTGACGAGTATTGAGCTTTACTTCATACATTCTTTCTCGCTATTCCATCTACTATATTAATATATTTCTAGAAGATTCAAACTTCAAAACAATCGATACTTAGACAACTCCTCTTAGGTCTCATTTAAGTGATCTTAGAGTCTAACTTCTGATTATGAAATAATCTATAACTATTTTATGTATTTGATAAACTTTTAAAAAAAATAATTATAAAAGAATCGGTACTATCTGGTAACAAATTTTGAAAAGTAGGAAAATAGTAGTTTCTCAAATTTTACTTTTAACTTTTTCAAAAATTTATTTCTGTTTTAAATTTGTTGGTATTCTAAATTTTTATTTGCTTTTCAACAATAATAAAGTATCATTTTATTTTTCTTGGTCATTGACATGAAATATATTTTCAACATTTATAGAAAATATAATTTTTGAAATTTAATAGATATTTTCTTTTTAAAATAAATATAGTGAATATATTGTCTTAGATAAATATATAATATTTCATATTGTTATAAAAGTAAAAATAAATTTTACAATAATAATAATAAATAAGGAGGTCAATATTGTCAATTTCTATTTTTAGTATTTGTATATGGGCACGAGAATGGAGCATTTTTTTTAGCCAAACGATCAAATGTTGATTTTAAAATATACAACAATCTTAAAATAAAAATTTATCAAACATTAACTAATTATGGGGAGATATTTCGGCCACCACTTGGTGGTGGTAGTGGTGGCGACCCGTCCAAGCCGCCAGATTTTCAAGAATTTCCATCACTCACGGCCTCTCACCCACCTCCACCAACAATATCTACACATTCTTATGCATCCTTGGTGAAATATGCATCACTAACATAGTAACATGCGAATTGTAATCCTTGGTTATTTTATTGGATCTTGGGATTATAAGCATATAATTATCAATTTGTCTAATGAAAAGGATTAGTCAAGACTTTATATGGTTAATGGTTAAAAATGATGGATGAAATTTGTCTTATAATATTTTGGAGGAATATATGTTCGGATAAATTTTTATTTGAATAACAATTTTAGTCAAAAATGAAAAAAAAAATTATCTTCGGAAAGAATGCCTAATAAGGCTTTTTTATTTGTACTTTCTTTAATGATATATATATAGAAAGTGAACTAAAATTTAGTTCTACCAACAACTTATTTGGTTAAGATTAAATTATAATTTAAGTTGGTCAAACATACTTTTTATCCACACATTTCGTAGAATTCACAACTTATTACCTACTTATTATTCATACACTTCATAGAATTCACAAATAATAATTTATAAGTACTTAAAAATAATTTTAACACAACCAAACATGCACTAAAACCAAACTGCCTTTCATTGATATGCCATTAGATATAGGAGGTCGTTCCACCTGCCAATGTATTTGACAAATATTATGGTCTTTAATTTCAGTTAATTTAACGGTCTAGATGTATTAAAACCTTTGGGTGGATGTGTTTGAATGTGGGTATAAGAATTTTGAAAGTTCTAATAAATCTACAATGTTAGATTAACTTTTACTTAAGCAATATTCATGTAGGAAGGAATCCACTATTAATATGCCATTAGATATAGGAGATCGTTCCACCTACCAATGTATTTAACAAATAATTACGGTATTTAATTTCAGTTAATTTAACGATCTAGATGTATTAAAACCTTTAGGTGGATGTGTTTGGATGTGGATATAAGAATTTTGAAAGTTTTAATAAATCTACAACGTTAGATTAACTTTTACTTGAGCAATATTCATGTAGGAATCCAGGGGTGGATTTACAACATGGCAAAATCCTGCGTCCGCCCGTGCTGAAATTTTGCGAAAAAATGGTGCTGGCTATCGTGTATGACGTGTATTTTATCATGTTAATGAATGATTATCGTTTTGTTGGCAGGCATTTTCAGAGCTCAAAGAAGAAGAGAATGAGAGGCTTCATTCGAGGAAGGTAAGTTATTTAAACTACCAAATTTGTAGTTCTTGTTTGTTTCCATTTTGACTAAGACACTATAATTGGTCATCAAACAGGAATTAACTTCAACTTGCATGACTTTTCGTGAATAGAGTGCCTAGAGCCACAACGTGAAGAGAATGAAGGTAAATCTTTTTGCTTATGAAACTTGAATGATTATTTTACTTGACACCATTATCACATTATACTCTTTCTTATTTCCATTTTGTAGTTGGATCTAAACCTACAGTCCACGAGTGTTTTGGGTGCAACATTTGAAGACGGTGCAGTTTCCAAACAATACAACCAGATGGAGGCATCAACAACTGAGCATTATTTTCACAAGCATCGATCGTTGACTGGTCATTATTTTCACATTATGTTCACATTATTTTTTCACAAGCATCGGTCGTTAATCGGTCAACCGCCGACCAGTCCAACGCCCTTACTTCAAATGAACTTCAACCCTAGATCTGCCACTGTAGGAATCCAATATTAATTTTACTAATGGTCTTAGACAAAGTGATGAATTATGCAATAATATTTAAATTGAGCGATCTAATTGAGATTTATGTGAAAGTTGAGTGACATTATTACATAATCACATGTAACACGTGTATTGTTAACTAGTTTAAATAAATATATCTCAACTTACTTTTTTTAAAAATAACTTTTAAATAATATGGCTTGATTGTTCACATAACCAGAAACAAAATGGAACAAGATCAAAACTTTACTTGAGATTTCTTGAAGGGAAATTGGCGCAAATGGTCCATCATCTGTGTTCTCATTGTATAAATGATCTTTAATGTCTGTTTTTAGCACATAAGATCTTAATCTATGTGTTTTGTGTGTAATTTGGTCCTTATTTAATGAAAAAACTAAATATACCATTAGTTTTAATTAGAGAAAATTGTAATTGAATTCTCAATTTTTGCAAAAGTTGCAAATGGGTTAGACAACTTTATTTTTTATAATTTTTTTTAATTCACACTTTATTGACTAAATTGATAATGTACTAAATTATTTTGTATATTTTACGAACTATTATAAAATAATTAAAATTTAAGCTCATAATTATTAATAAATATGTTAAATAAAATTATTTTATTATTATTAAGTAATTATATTATTTAAAATTTAAAATTTTATTTTATCTTTACAACGTAAAAAAAAATAATTTTGTCACAAACTTGATGTTTAAATACTTTTATTTAATTGAGTTATTCGTTTATTAACTATAAATATTATAGTTTCAACTATATTCTTTATATTTTAGTTTATTGTTCAAAAATAAAGAACACATAATATGTAAATTAATTTTTATTAGTATTTTTATGTTAAAAAAATAATAATAAAATTGGTTAAATGTCATAAAATTATATACGTCATTTTGTTATTTATTTAACTTAATTTTTATTCAAAATTTTCAAATCACATAGCAATTACATATACTTAAAGCGCAATAATTTTACATTTTTTCCTTATGAAAAATGAAAAATTTAATTGACATGATAATAGTGATAATTTAATAAATGTATCAAACCCATTGTAATTTTTACAATTTTCTCTAATTAAAAGTAAGAACATATTTGTCTTTTTTATCAGATAATAATCAATTACGCTCCAAAACACATAGGTTAAAGTCTTCTGTACCAAAAACAAATATTAAGAATCATTTCTATATTGAGGACAAAAAAATAAGTACCATTTGCGCCAATTTCCCTTTCTTGAATCAACTTCATTAAAATACATTTATCACCTAGTTTATTTGCGTTAATTTAACTCAAATAAAGTCGTTAAACATAGATTCAAGTTCGAATCACACGTAAATCAATAACAATTTTAAGAGTTGGGAAATGAATGAACATTTAACACGAACACCTGCAATTAATATTATAAATTAATTATTTTCAACTAATATGTTTTACAAAAGTAAATATATACATTTGGATAAACTATACTTGTAAGTATATATTTCACGACATTGTTACTTGTAAATATAATGCCAAAAAGTCTTTTTTGACTACATATCGTGTTTCAAGGAATTGTGTACATACAATCATACATGCATGACACGATTAGTACGTAATATTGTGCAACACAGTCTAATTCACTTACCAAACAAATTGAAAATGTAACGCATTCACCATTTTTCGTTTCCACAAAGCAGCAAAATCTTTCCCAATCCATAAAATAATGAAAAAGGAAACCAATTCAAGCAGATATAAACTTTGCATCAAAATTTGAATGCTTTCTTATATTAGAATTTAGAATCACCTTGATATTAAGAAAAATTCAGAAGATCCTAACAACCCCAGAAAGCTATATACCCTCCATTGACGAAACTGAGAACTATGATCCAGTGCCTCAAAAATCACAGATCAGCTATCCATATTTTCCCGATCAGAAGGGTGTGTTGCAAAACATTCAGCAGGGACTAATAGGATACCAGTAAAGAGATAGGATAAGCAAAGATCTATACGTCGACTAATATTAGTTGAGTAATCAATTTCTGGAAAGAACATTGTTAAACAAGAAAATTCCCAAACCGCCAATTGCCAATGATGTTAAGATAATGGAAATTCTGACTGGATCAATATCACTTTTGTTATGTCTTCTACCATGATGCAACTTTTCACCCAAATTCTCCCGCAGAAGATTGCTAAGATTATCTAACTGATGCATGATTTGGCGTTGTCCCCGCGCTACACCACATATCTGTTAAGAATAGAGTGGTGCATATAAGAACGACAGGGATAAATCAGACAGCAAAAGTCAGGTAAATCGACCAATGAGAACATCATTATGCATGATCAGTCACAATTTCAGTACATCCAAATGGACCCTTGTGTTCTCTGTTGTGATACTTTTAGTGCATGTTTGGCTATGCTTTTTCAAGCTTATACGCTGGTCAAACATTATTTTTATACACACATTTCACAGAATCCACAACTTGTAGTCTACAAAAAGCTTTACCAAACATACACACATATTATTTCATTGCTAGATGGTCTCGAAAGAGAACATTTCTTTATCTGAATAAAGTCATAAACTAGAAATAATACCTCTTCCATCAAAGGAGACTCTTTGGCTAACTGGGAGGAAGACGCGGAATTTGGCATGATGGATCCAGTCAAGGAACCATTTTCCAAACCAGATATGAAGTAAGAAGTTGGCACCGACCCATTACAGGCTTCAGCTTGTAAAGCTATGTTTTGTGAGCTAGGAGCAGCTCGCTTGCTCATAAACTTTGAATTCAGCTCTTCAATGTGAGATGTGAAGTCATCCATCCGATCATTTAGTGTAGAAATGTGTTCCAACAGATGCGTGATTGCTCCCTATCACATACACGGAATGAGAGATAGAGAAAGATAGAAACAGACTGAAAGACATAATGTAGCAGCGAAACACAGACTGAGTATGGCATGGAAACTTGAGAAAAATCAACACATAATGTCACCTGATTTCCTAATGTAGCTGGTGGCTCTGCCGTCCTATCATCGAACCTTCTGCTAATCCTGGACAGGTGTTCGTCCCTATGTGTTGAATATGATTGCGACATACCACTGTTCAAAAACAAATAAAGTCACAAACAAGTTTGAGATTCCATCAACTGATCAAAGTGGGATAAGTAACCAACAGCACAAAATCCAACACATACTGTAAAACAAATAGATCCAGGGGTACCTCACCCCAATGAATTTGTAAAATCTTTATAATAAATTTGGGTAGGCTTCACAAGTCATTTTTTCCACTCTATTCAGTCCAGAGCTACTTCTACTATACTCTTAAAATTGAAACAATATTTTCTTGAACAAGATCGATAGAATATTGATTTAAGTTTTTGAATTTTTAAATTTTCGAAAAGGTAGTTATTTTATTTATAAGCAGGTGGATATCGTGAGCTGTCATGGAAAAATCAGGTGACCAACTAAAGGAGACCCACATAAGTTCTACAGTCTAGAAGAAGTGCAACTCCAAGAGAGAGACTTAAAAGTTCTCCAGCTTTCTATGTAGTGTAGATACATGTAGATTGCACTTTAATCCCCAGCTGGTATAACAGTGCCCTTGCAGCGTTCCCCATCTATTTGCACGATTTCACATGGACTCATAAGAAGTGAACTCATAGTAAGCAAGAGGACCGGGAAGGATGGCCAGAAAGATTACAACGATGAACCCGAGCCCCCTATCCCTATTAATAAAGAAAAATGGTACGGATAGCATTACATATGGTACTTGTTCCTGGATAGCTCATTATTTGATGCAGCTAAAAGCATTGAGGAAACTTTAAGACAGGAAACAGATTGCTTAGTTTCTACAACCTTGAGGAAGTAGCAATCTTTCCCAGAACAAGAAGGAGAACACAGCTGCAGCCAATAAATTTTGCACCGCAAACATAGGTTGGGGCAGTAAGAAATACTTGATAGCAAATATCGATTAATCTAGTACCAAGTTACATTAATATTGAACCTCAAACTATTCTGACAAATTAGCCCAAACTCAGTGAAAGTGCCCATGAATACTTGGTGTACTTCAAGTCATATGGAAAGTGTAAGATAGAAAGTAGAACCTTTCTGAAGTCTTCATTCTTGATGCTGCCCTTTCAGCTGAGGCGGCTCGGGAAAGTGCTTCCTTTGGGCTTGAGACAAGGTCCTCATCTATGTTAAGCTTGGTTTTCAAATCATCTGGCAATGCCTGAAACTTTTTCAGATTAGGAATAAGATGCAGATGATGGAATCTGCAGATGCCGTGCTAGTTATCATACCATAACCTCATTTACGAGTTTCTCTATCTGTATTTGTTCAATATAAGTACGCGGAACATATGAACCTTCCAATCCCAGCTGTTCAGCAACACATTTCACGACCAGGCGATCTTTGCCTTGTACCTGTCCCAAACAAAGAATTTTTCACAACATAGATCTTTAACTGACCACATGTGACAAACCAAGTTATAACTGGGATTAGACTAGATTAACTAATGAATAAAAAAATTCATCGTACGAATACATACGTGTTAAACAATCAAAGTATTTGCTATGTACACCACTTTTGAGAAATAAGGGTATTTCACAAGAGGCTAAGAATTCTAATGCATGTCAACAGCAAGATACGCTCAAGGAGATCTGTGAACCTAGTATTCATAACAAAAATATCATTTTCCTAAAGAAGTTCACCATCTTGCATCACGCTACTGCATTCTTTAAGACCATGTATATTCTTCCCGGTCAACTTAACATGTAGATGGTAACTCAATAATTAACACAAAATGATTGCTGACAATATCCATTAGTAATTATTGAAAGCTATAGATAATCCTAAAAAAATAATCACCTAGTTACGTGATAAAGATTGATATAATGCACTTATAAATAATATCTTTACCAACAACTACAATCCTAATCCCATGCTAGGTAACCAAGTAATTCTCAAGCCTCGAAAAGATAGGGATTCAGCAAGAACAAAAAGCAGGGAAGGACATAGAGCATGTTTAGCCAAACATGCTAATATAATCACCTTATAAGCTTAGCCATCATGCTCATAGTAGCAGAACTTGTTGGCATATAAAAATCCAGGCTCATTTAAATATGGACACATAACAAACTTGACTAAACTGGTGAGAGTAAAAGTTTAGCATGTGAGATCTTAGTACATGGTAGCAAGGGGGGAAGAAGGAAAGGTGTACCACCTGAATATAATGACGATTTAGCTGCTCCAGCCAATCAATTTTCACATGGACTCTTTCATCACTAAAAACATGGCTGCTTCTTTTCAGAATAGCAGCTATTGTATATCCCAAGGCCATCAGTCCTCCAAGAAGCCTTACACTAACTTCAAAAGTTATTCTTGGTGATATGACAAATGGAGGATCTGTGACCCATTCCTACAGTTCAGAAGCATAATGACAGTAAGACAATAAGACTGGGTAACATTTCTTTCCACGTTTAGTGGTTACTCAAATTCTTGTCAAGTCTAATTGATAATATGAGAAATAGAACACTTATAGCGGCTTCTGTATTTTCCTAGCAACTAGAATTTCTGTGCATCACAAGAGCTGAAGACAATATAAGCATAAAGTCATGCATAAAAGAGCAACTCTATCTATGTTTGAACATAACCAACAAGAAATCATACCAGAAAAGGATAGGCTAATTTTATTTTCACTTCCTCTGCATTCAGTTTGATTTTTGTGAAAAGAAAAGAGGAAAGACAGAGAAATAAAACTAAGCTTCTTCCTCTTAGTAAGTGTTTGTTCATAGACGCTCTCTATTTTCCAATCAAATCAAACTTATCTACATCTATGTGCCAGCACTGCAAATTAAGAGGGATTTCAAAATTTCAAGGTCAAAATGATAAACTTTGTAAGGTTTCACATGATTAAAAGCCTTCAAGACAAAGACTTTCATAAGATGAAAAGGCACAAGTATAGAACTTACTCATGACAGGAGCAGAAGAAACAAAGGAAAAGAAGAGATGTGTGATGATTTGACAAGGCATGGCAGCTAGGAGGCAGAAATCAAGTTTTTAATTTTCCTTAAACATCTCTCATGTGTTAATGACATGCTAACAGTATTTGCTCTGCTACAATGTAATAGTACACACTGTAAATTCTACAAAATCATAACAAGATGATGATGCACTATAGGTGTGTCTTTGGGGAACATGGAATGACAAATATAGTCAAAAGGCCGATAATTGTTCAAGTGCCAATCATTATGATAGTAGGAGCAGACCTCAAACATGAGATTGTATTTTCCATCCTTATTCCGCATCCTCAGATATGATTGGCAGGTCTCTGGATCTTCTCCAGGTGGTAGAAGATATATGTCATAAGTCTGTTCTGTTGTTTCAGCATGTTCTTCAGACATGGCAGACTTGATTTGATCCACAGCCACATCCCTTGGAGACTAGAAGAACATGCATCCCACAGCTAATGTTATATTTCATTACGATCACACAATCATCAACTAGTATCATAAAGAAGTAGAAAATTATAGAGAATTGTTACCTTCAATATATAAGTAGGAGACTGGAATCCAGTGAATGGGTTAAATTTGTTGATGATTTTTATTTGTGCATTGCGGAGATCAGGCTCAATAAAAGCCTTGTACATCGGATACACCTGCGGAAGAGCCTAGCTGATAAGTTACCAAAGGAAATTATTTGTTTCACTTTAACCCAGACATTACGAAACAAACCGTTTCAGATATTTGGTGAATTATTTCTTCTGGCTCCTGCCCAGCACGTTGTATATCCCGTAAAACCCGTTTTACAAGATCAAAGTGAACACCTCCCGTCACAGATACTCGAAGATCCAGTAAAGGTCGCAACTTTTCACTTAAAGCATAGATGCCCTCGATAATCACAATGCGGGAGCTCGGGACTTCAAGTGTCCTGTCATCATCACATGACATGATGAGGTCATAGAGCACGAAATAGTAGTGGAGATAAAGCACATAAGTATACTCTACTTCAAAGACTTAATAAAGTGATAGTTCATTCAGTGAAGCAACACACAAGGTTCTAACTTTTGAAAGAATAGCCCTTCATAAATAGGAATTCTTGAGCACAACAGAGAAACACGGTGGAGAGATTAGATAGTTATAATAACGTACATCTGTTTAAGTTAGTTTCTACATTAACTAACTCAATAGGAGTAACCTGGCATGATTTAACAATCCAAGCAACTTTCTAAACTAATTTAGAGACTAACGGGAGCTGTTTTTATGGCACTCATTAGCTTGCAGAGGTTAATATCAATCTGAATTCATAAATAACCATACGAGGAAAAAAAAAATTCAAAGAAAAAACAGAAAATTATTTAAATGAAAACTATTTTCACTAAAACCTCAATCACATCATGGCTTTCAAACAGACTGCATTATGAGAGCTTTTCTGAGTGAGCTACAAATAGGATTGAAACCTGTATCCTGTGCGGGAGCTAGATTTGAAATCATAAATGGGAACTTCAACCTGCTTCCCCGCTCTCAGATCTTGAATGTTCGTCAGCAACGTATCATAGTCCGTCAAGCGTGGGTCTGTTTGACAAACATGGCAAGACCAATAATTATTCACACTCAGCGCAAACAAATGGGAGATGCTTTACAGTACTATCTTTAGATTGAAAATGTAATTGTACATAAATTATAGGATAAACAAGCTCAAATGATTCTAGACCACAATTTTTGGGTTGGAGGATGGGTTAGGAGTGGGGTAAATTTAAGACTTAAGAGATGAATGCAAAATGTCATCAATTTTCACAAGTCCCATCCACGAGTATGCTATTCCTCTAATGAAAAGATTATAATAATAAAAACCATCAATTTGTCAAATCCCAAAGAGAAGGTCATTTTTGCAGGAGTAGATTTTGTGGCTTCAGCAGTAGTATGCTGTTACCAATGCCAGTTCTGAATTGCACTTGGTCAATCAAAAATTGTCTCACAAAGAGAGAGAGGAGCATGCATCCAAGTAGATATTTTCATTTGGATGCGATTCAATTCACATATTTGACACCATTTCAAAACCATGTTACATCTAGACATCAAGAAATTGCAGGCAGTACTGTATTTGCAAATAGGTTTACTGCTTCCATGTTTATAAAGCTTTGTAATCTGGCTTCGCATAAAACTCATATTAAGTCTTCAAATGTCATAGCATGTTGTGCTCAAAGTACAGATCTTTTACAATTTATATTAATCAATCAGTAGTCTCTACAATATACATGCTCTATTAGAGGATAAATGTAAATCAATTAATCATCTCCAGCTCTAATTTTCCAAAGCATCATAAGATTTAAAGGGACACCTAAAGTTTCAAATGAAAACAAAAGGAAAAGAAAAGCTTCATTGGAAAAAGAGAACAATTACCTCTAGTTTACTAAGAGATTTAAACAAGAATCTTGGGATAAGGAAATGAAGAAGCCTCCAATTACAAAATCAACTAACAACAAGAATGACAACCTCAAAACAGCTAGAATGCAGTAAGACGTATCTTTAAGAAAAAGGAACGTGAATAAATTGAATTACCATCAAAATTTCCATCAATAATTCGACTAGAATCATTGTAATTGTCCATCGAGATGACAGCAATACTTGGCATAAAATTGAGCATCTTCTCAGTAAATACAGTCTTCCCAGCACCAGAGGGTCCAGCTACACCTACTATTATCAGTCCATCGTTCTTCTGTGACAACAACTGGCATGCACGAACAACAACAAAAAAACCTTTCTCAAACGACAAATTTTCAGGAATACGGGCGATTTCATAACGATCTGAGTCCTTTCTCTTGACCAATTGAACTTGATCTTTCAAGAGACCATGTCTTCTCTGAGTTGATTCAGCACCAGATGTATCTTGAGCCATTGAGATTATGCTTGCTTCTCCTTAGAAAAAATGGAAGGATATAAAAATGCAAGTCATAAGAACCATGACTATAAAGCAATATAACAGCACCAAATCATCTAGAATAAAGACGTTCACAGCCGAAGACGTGTTAATCTTTTCTTGTCTCATCAGAAATAGCATACGAAAGCTAAAGCACTCACATTTATTGTGATGTACTCTTTTTGTTTTTTTCTGCGTAATGCAGTTACTGAGATTCTAATATTCAATAATTTCTACACTCTGTAAACTACAACTATTTATCCCACAGCCGTAAAAGATGTAAAAGGAATGTAGAATTACTGGAGAATTAACTTGAGCTTCACATGAGCTTAGCTACTGAATCTATCTATCAGTATGTCAAAAAGAAACAAGGGCAAGCTTCCTTCGAACAAACAACATACAACCTATACGAAATAGTTGGGCAACAACACGCTCAATATCACTAAATAGGAGTTTAGCTCCTGAAGTAACCCCTCATAGACCTATACAATTGTCAATAAGCAAGAAGGTTCAACTTAAAACAGAAAAACAAGAGCAGCAAATTAGAAATTTCACCCAATATAATCTAAGTTATGGTGGCATGCAAACTTCATATGGCTGACATCCAAACAAATTAATACTGTATTAAATCAGTCCCCACTCCCCGCCTTAGATGTCCTTCTGATTGAACTATTCCAATTGCCAAGCCTATTAAGTTGACATCAATCCATGATCCAATACTAGTGTTGAATGGCATCGAGAAACGGAAATGGTCAATTAAAAAGCTACAGTGTTTATACTTAATTCATCAATTGATACACATTTCAAAACAGTTTCAGAAAACATTTTCACAATCATCACATTGCAGCAACAAGAATTAATCAAAAGAATACCTACATTGCACAACAACATCAATAGATAATCGCCATCATGACAATTCAAGAAAACTAAGAAAAAGAACACATATCCACAGGAAAAAAATCACCAGTAAATCAGTTCTGAGCCCAAAAAAATGTCCAAACTGAAGCAAAAACCACGTTCTCAAGATTTGTTGGATCTAGAAACTAATGCTACCAACAAAAGCTACCGACTTGCAACAGAAAGTCAAGAAAACAAAGTCCCAGAAAAAGGGCAAAAATGCCATACCAAGAAAACAAAATATCAGCAAAAAAGGAAGATATTTGGATCAAAATATCAATGGAATTTGATATATATATACACTGACCTGTCGTCCTGATGCTATGTTCTTTATCAAGTGGGGTTCAGTAAAAGAAGAGAAAAACGTAGAAGTTTTTGGGCATTTATATATATATAAATATATTTTCAGGGCCAGGTGTGTATATATGTTTCATGTATGCTTTTCATTTTGAGTTTTCAGCTTCTTTTTTTTCTTTTTCTTGTTTTGTGTGTGATTGAAATAAAAGAAAGATTGCGGAGAAGTTGTGATTTTCTGGGGTTTTCGGGAAGTGGGAATTCTTGAAATATTGTCACGACTCTTTCGGAACAAGATTTAAAGGACTTTGCACAGGGCAGAGATGCAGAAAAAGGAGAGGGTTTTGGTTTCTTATTTATAGGTTTTAATTGTGTGTTTAATATCTTTTACGTTGCAGTATAATAATTATTAATTAATAATTGTGGTATGAAAAATTATTTCTTTTTCCATTTTAAAAAATAATTTTGATGCGGATTTGATTTTGGAGCATACCGCGTAAAATCAAAATGTTTTTATGCATTTAAACTCGAATTGTTGTGTAAATTCAATATTTTTTTTAATGAACGTTTTTCAATGACAGACGGTCCAATCATAATAATATTTATATCTTTTTTTTCTTTTGAACAAAAAGTCCATTTTTTGTTTTTGTATTTGAATTCATAGTAAATGACAGGTTTCGTCAATGAACAAGAAAAAGGAATTCTCCACGACTAGCATTGTGATTTGGAATCGATTTCTTTTTTTAATGGCCTACTCTTTCTTTGAATCATGTCAATGATTGTACTATTTCGTTAGGTCAATTATTAGATCGTATCGTTGTATATTATGTTAGAATTCAATTCTTCTTTATATTATTCTTGTGAAATGTCGAATTTGAAAATTATATATTTATTTCATTGAAAATAAAACAAAAATGTATTGCTTCGTAAGAATATTTTAGAAAGACTTTTGTTCCTTAATATTTTATAAATTACCATTTATGAATTTAAACTCGGAATGATGCAAAATTAGTATTTCTTTTAATTCTAAGTAAAGGATAAAATTACTTAAATTGAACATTATAATTAGCAGGAGCCATGAGATATTTTGTTGTGTTTTTGGTAGAATTTTTGTAATTTATTAGGTTAGATTGTATTAACTGGGTTGTATTCTAGATCATTATTGTTACATGACTTAGTAGTTGAAAATCAAATATTTATTTCACCAAAAAATCACAAAATACTATAAATTCATAACAATATTTTGGAAAGACTTTAATCTTTATGTTTATGAAGAACTCTTTTCCTACTTTTCTTTTCTTTTCTTTTCTTTTTTTTTTTTTTTTTTTTTTTTTTTTGAAGTTTTCCATTGTAAAGTTCCTATAGATTTTATTTAAAGACTTTGTTGGTGGACTATGCAACATAAAACTAAAATGGTTTTATGAATTTAAACTCAAGACTTTTGCAAATTTGGTGTTCTTTTCATTTTTTGTGAAGGGGAAACCAATTTGATTTGTAAATAATAAACACGTGATAAATATTGTGTTGTTTTTGGTAGAAGTTACATCATATATTGGGCTTGATCCTTTTTTTTGCCTAATAAATTAAGAATTTTGGTGCAAATGGTCCATAATGTATGTTCATATTGCGTTTTTGGTCACTTAGGTGTGAAATTGGTCATGTGGATGGATCTGTCCAAAATCTCCGTTAGTTATCATTGGAGTTGAAGACGTTCTGGACAGATCTAAACTGTGGTAAGCATTTTTTTTCTTGCTAGCAAAGACGTGTATTTATTTCTTTTAGGTAATGGGTTATCTATAAATGTTCTTTCTTTTCTTTTCTTTTTCTTTTTTTTTTTTTTTTGTATAAGAAGTACGTGGTTGTGGGATATTTGTGTAGTGCAACCCTCTCACTTGTCCAAGATGTAAAGTTACAATACTCAGATTGTTGAACTTCAATAGCAGGCTGCGAGAAGAGATCGTGTACCTTAAGAGCAAGAAAAATGATTTCCTTGGAAGATTTGGGTTTTGACTTTATTTGTAAAGTTACTATAATGTGGATGAATGATTAAATATCGTATTATAATGTGTATATTGCAATTCTTGTTGAATGAATAAAATTAAGATCAAATTTTATGGGTATTATGATTGCCATTGAGATATGTCTTTTTGTTTCATGCTATGTAATGTTTGGAGATATTGCATATACTATCAGTAACGTTTGATTGTGGAGTGCAAATGGTCCCAAACGTTTGTACGTAGGTGTAAACGTTATTACAAACATTTCTAAATTGGTGAGCAGATGGTTCTTAACCTTTTAAATTATGATGTACGGATGGTCATAACATATGTAAATTGGTGGGCATTTAGTCTTTAACCTATTGAAAAAGTTGTATGCGTATAAATCTCTATTCAATGAAATTTCAGCTTTGGTATTCACCTGTAATCCAACATACCAATAATGTACATTTGTACACCAACAGCTATCTGCCAATCATACTCAACTCAAACAAACAATGTGACAACCCACAAAACCATGGTTGTTTGCTCTGGGTTTTCAAAATTTGGAAACAAAAGAAGGCACAAAATGAAGACAACGAACTCAATCAACAAGAACTTCACTTACCAAAAACAATCACCACATGTAGTTTGTCAAGTTCGAGTCTATTCTAATTTAAGCAATATTTTTCACAGTTTTCTGCATGTTTTCTTCAAATACAGACGTCCAGGTGCAAAGAACTGAGGAAAAGAAAAGCTAGAAAATAAAAATAGACAGAAATCTAACAAAAAAATAAAGAAAATGACTTGACGAGTTTGCCCCAACAGGAGAAATAAATTAAAAGAGGGTTCAAACAACGCACACAACTAATGGAGATTTTGGACGGAATCCGTCCACATGGACCAATTATGTTCCTAAATGACATTGGTTAGGGACTTCCTAGACCAAAATGAAAGATTATAGACAAAAAACGCACTAAGAGCATATGTTAAAACTAATTATGCCTAAATCCCAATAAATTATAAACACGTGATAAAACACACAAGTTTTTGCTTATATCTTGTTGTGTTCCGTCAAAACCCGCTCAAGCTAAACGATTTGTGCGACCATTTCGTAAAAATGCTTGTTGCAAAAGAATTAATGATATGCAAGGCGGTTTCATGCGAATTTTGTGTAAAACCAATTCGATGGAAAATCTCTATGTTGCCAAAGTATTGATGTTGATGAAGTTTGGCGTTTTGTGTGTGTTTTGCAAAACCATGGAAAATCGACTGTTTTATTCTCGTCAAATGTGAAACTAGTAGGAATCAAATGTCCATTTCATTGAAAAGTCACAAAAATCTAGAACTCCATGAGACTATTTAGGAAAGACTTTTTCCTTGTCAAGTTATATAGAACTCATACATCTTTTATTTTTTTATTTTTTACTATTATTTATTCTTTAAAACCTTTTTAGGTAAATATTCTTATGGATTTGATTTTGGACTGTGCAACATTAAATAAAGTGGTTTTTATGAATTTAAATTTAGGATCTTGCAGATTTAGTATTTTGTAATTTTAAATGAAGGAAAAACGACTTGAATTGTACATTGTGATCCCATGATAAAAGACAAATCTTTTATCTCTTTTTTGTTGTGATTGATAGAAATTAGTCATTTATTAGGTTAGATAAATAATATTGTTGTATATTATGTCGAGAATTGTTACACTTCCAATCCGCGTAATGTATGCGCTATTTAGGAGGTGGAGGCCACATAGGCTATTGTTTCCCTGCCATGTATAGGTTTCGTTTGCATCCCACGCATCTCGCCCAGTAGTGACTTAACATTATGGTTCACCAATTTCGTGTTTATAGCATCATCACTTTGCAAATTGTATGGTATTCGCATTGAAGTTGACGGCCTTGATGAAGCACTTGCCTCACGCGCGTGTTGAGCTGGCGCAAATTTGGTGGTTGCAATCATGATTACAACGCATCGTGTTGCAGTGACAAGTGTAATAATGGCTTGGGACGTTGCCACTTCTGACACGTCTCTATCTCATTTCTGAAAGCTTCCACGTGCCTCCACTAATGCTTTTGAATCATTATTAGTATTCCCGTAAGTCCTCCACACAATATAAATATTGGATTTGGACTCAGAAGACTATTGTTACACATCATTACCAAAAGGCTTCGGCATCAAAAACCTTTGTCGTTAGAAGCCCTCGTCGGTATTTTGGAAAGACTTTTTCCTTGACAATTTAGACTCTTAATTTTTTTTCCCTTCTAATTTTCCACTGAAAAGTTCCAAAATCCTGTGACTTTTATTCTTTGAAACGGTTTTAATTGAAGATTGGTATGTATTTGATTTTGGACTATGCAACATTATATTAAAGCGGTTTTATTTAAACTTAGGTTGTTGCAAATTTAGTATTTTTTTTAAATTTATATAAAGAGAATATGACTTGAATTGTACATTATATATGAGCAATGATAAAAGACAAAAAAAAATTCTATATTTTGTTGTGTTCTATAGAAGTTAATATGTACTATTATAAATTAAGTCGAGATTAAAATTATTTTGTAGATCATTTTCCTCAAATATCAAAGTATGTAGTTGGAAATTAAATAAACAATTCATTGAAAAATAACTTCCTAGTTCCTATGAATGTTTTGGAAAGAAAAATTGATTGATATATATTGTTTAACTTGAAATTCAACTAATGCAATAGTTATAACTATTTATACTTTATAAAATTGTATAGTATCAAGAAAGAAAAATGATGATAAAAATGATGACAGCTGTTATATATTATCTGTCAATGGTGGCACGCTCGCTGGCTCGCCCGCCCCAATGGTTCATAACTTGCATCTGACATGTGGACAACAATAAATCGATTGTCGTTGAACTAGTCATACCCATGACCCGTGGAATACCACTGGTGTTTGAGAAGCTGTAACGTCTCTTATTAACTCCGATTAATGATGAAAATGAAATGACACATGTCATTAAAAATTGACTTTTCAATCACCCTTATAAATAGAGGTTGATCCCTCCAAGTAAAAACAACTATATTATTCTCTACATTGCTATTCTGCACATCTGATTTAATCATTTACTAATTATCATACCGGAGTGGTCAAGGGGAATAGAAGCTCCGCCACTATTTTGCAAATCTCCACCACTGTCGCTACCACGCTCGGAGGAGGAGAAAAATATTTATCATCAAAAAAGAAACTAAAATTTTGTTAATTATATTATCCATTATTATTTCCTGTTAGTTAGGGCAGCAATCACTTAAATTTAATTGATGGGCAAAAGCCACCGACTCCAACTACCATAGATAACGTTCTACAATTATCTTTATCTAACTTGATCGTAGACACCTTCACAATCTTAAACGAGGACTATTAGGAACAATCGACTCCAACTACCATCCATCCACTATCTATACTAGATCTATTTTATCGAATTGAATGATACTCACTATTAGAATATCAATCTTTTTCACTTTTTTTTTCTCAATTCAAGTGTAGAAAGGTTTACATAAATACATCATGTAACCTTAATTGCTACATTGAACATGGGACAATGAATACCACAAAATGATGGTATATATATGTTATGATTGGACATTAAAGATTTCATGGGAAATTCTTGTCACTATCTTTAACAAGATTGTAGAATGCCCTATCTCTCTTTATCCAAAGTTCTAAAGTTTTTTATTATCGCTTACAAATGGAAGGGCCCAAAGGTGGAACTCTGAAGTGAAAAAGAAAATTGAAGGGCCATGGGCTTTTCACCTTGAAGATGATGATATAAAGCAAAATGCTATAAAGAGATTCTATATGGAGGGTCCAACACAAATCACTTCTATGTTAAGAAATTTAAAATCTTGCAAACATTGTCATAAAAAATTGTCCACCAATGGCCTAAAGTCAATATACTTTGATATAGATGCTTTTCAGATGTACTTTTTCCTCCTTTGAATCAAAGGCATGGACATAGAGTTTAGATTTGCTTAAAATTGAGATAGAATCAACTGAGAGGGAGATATACTCATGAAAAGCGAGAAGACGTGCCCACAGGGAAAGACTTTCTAGTAGGAGCTCTTGTCTTCGTTCTTTTAGATGGTCTCGGTTTGGTAATATACTAATATCAAAAACCAATAAAAAGAGATCGTATCTTCGATATACTTCTTGACCTGTCAATTATATTAGTTTTTCATCAAAGGCCCTCAACATGAATTCATTTGTTTCTTCTTTTTCTTAAAAGAAATTCAATAATCAAATAACATTTTTTATTTTTAAAATAAAATTTGCCTGCCTTTATAACCACCGGCTACACCCTTGGAACTGGCCAATCTCTCCAGTAAAGAAGGGCTGCTCCGTTGAACAGGCCATTTCCCAAGCCAGTTAGCCTAGCAATTTCAGGCTAGAGGGCCCGTTTTGACACAACTAAGTTGACGCCTCGAGTTTTTTTTTTTTTTTTTTTTTATTTGAATGAAGATGAAACTTGAACTCAAAATTTTTGTCATTTTAATATTAAATTGAAGCTTAAGCCATTAATAAAAAAAAATTAAAAAACAAGACTTTAATCATTTATTTTATATTATAAAACCTCATTCCTTTGATTGCAAGAAATAATCTACTTGTCCTTCTCCTTCCTTATGGTTGTAGATAGAAATTGATAATCCATCTTGGTTTACCACTGATTTATAAAAAGCTGATGCTTTACCCTTTCAACTTTTCCAGTAATTGACATTAAAGATAACTTTTTGGCTTGGTTTCTTGTATGATAAGGCTCTAAAGTGATTAAAAAAAAAAAAAAATTGCTAAAATTTTATCAACTGCTTTATAACAATAAGAGTTTGTTCGTTGGACGCGTTATCTTGTCTAATCAATTAACTATGCTTTTGAATGTTCAAAGGCCTTTTTGATTAACTACGACAGTTAATCACATGACCCCCCCTAATTAATCTCTTGATTATCCTTTAATTCTTTCGTGATGAAATTATTAATGAAAAAATATATTCTCTGAATGGCAAAAGACCGATCTATCCAAACTAACATAGCATTGTTTTAGATCTTCTAGCAAATCTAGCAATCAATCTAGCAATCAACCAAACAGAACAAAAAAGAATTCATATAACTAGCTCCAAAATTATTGAAAACGCAAACAGTTTACTAATGTAGTCAAGCAGTGAACTCGTGATGCAGCTACAAGACAAATTGTAGAATGTAGATACTTGGTGGTTATCTAAAGTACATGATCAAATTTGTCTTTGTGAGTGTGATTTACTAATCCATATGACACCATCCTATATGATAAAGTGGTTTGTCAAGGATTTATGTTTGTTTGAAATTATCGTTGTAACGTCACGAAGATATTCTACTAAGGAACAAGGGCGCCCTGAGGGTGTGCAGGTGGTCAGCACAGAGCATCAACATTTTAGGGGACCCAAAAAAAAAATTGTTGTAAGGGAACTTTTAAAAAAACAAATTGTTAGGCACTAAAAATAATTTCACAAGACACCAAAAAAATTGTTTTATTACATTTTTAAATTTTTTGGGTTTAAAATTTAGATTAGTTCTTATTATAAAATAAAATAAAAAGGCTACAACCTAGAAGAAGCCGACAAGGGATCTTTGTCGTTTTACTTAGGGTGTGTTTGATTGGGAATTGTGGAAAAGGATAAAAATTCCATGTTACAAGGAAAATAAAAACCACCAAAATGGTGAGAAAATATTTTCCAACAAAGTGGCCAAATCCATGTTTTAAGTAATTGTACCTTAGAATTTTTTTCCTTTTTCCACATTGTATCAAACAGCCAAAGTTGGAAAACATTTTCCTCTGATGTGACATTATTTTCCATAGATGTGACATTTTCCATGAAAAATAGTGCAATCAAATACAGTCTTATATTACAAAGGTCAAAATACAAACCAAAGTCAATCACAAATCCACAATCATAATCACTCAGTTTTTCTTTTTTCCAATGGCAAAAGTAAATCTCAAAAATAAATCTTTCTGTAATGATCATGATCACTATAGTCGAAATCTTATCTCCAGTCGATACTCATCCATACTGTCCGCTTTGGCTTATCCAATTGGTACTAGTATTCAACTTAAGTGCCTTATAAATAGAGGTCTTGAGTTCGAATCACTGGGAACGCGAAAGAAATATGTGAGTGGTTAAGAGGGATTAAGCCTTCCCAAACCGAACAGTGTAGATGAATATCAACTGGGGGTAAGATCCCGACTAAAGAGATCCCGTCGTTACACTTTCATTTTTGTTCATTTTTCAAAGAGGCAAAAGCCAAAGCTACAAAGCAGTTATTAGATTAAGCAAATCTCAAATTTTAATTATTATTTCTCAATAAACAAATGGACCTTTCATTTCACCTCTCAGTTCTCTGTCTCATTTCTCAAACGACAAAGGGATCCATATCTTGACAGTTTGACTTCTTAAGTTCTTATTATTCTTGATTAGTTGATTTCTTGTTGAAATGCTTAAAAGAAGTATCAATATTCACTAATCACTTAATTAAAAGGTAAATTCATTATTCATGTCTAATGTCTTATTTATACTCTTAAATCTTAATCTCTTATTAAATTAGTCAATCAGATTATCGAAAAAAATGAGAATGAAAAACTCATTGATATATAATAATATAAATCACTAAATCAGATTTTTGCACATTAAAAACTCATCAAGTGTGTAAGTGTGTTTTACATTTGATATTTCTAGAGGACCTCTATGTTTGTTTCAATTTTTAATTGAGCAAATTTTTGAAAACAATCTTTTATTTAATTTTAACAATAATTTATTTCTAATTTCTCTATATTTTCGTTTGATTGGTGTAATAAACCGGTTCTTCAAGATTTAAAAAAAAAAATGATAGAAGGTTGTAACGATTTTGCGAGTTTAATCTTTAATCAAGTGATATACTAATACTACTATTTTTTTGATCTAATTTGGCCACATTTATGGTTTTTATTGTAGTCATAAAATTTGAAAATGCATCCTAAAAAATAACAATTGGGATTTGAAAAAAGAAAGAAAAAAGAAAAATTGAAGAGTTGATAGAATCTCAAAAAGGTGCTCTTGACAGATTTGTTGTTAAAGAAGCAAAAATGTAGACCAAATACTTGAAACTGATAAAAATGAAAATGATAAAAATAAAGATATTGATGATGAATTTTCTAAGAAAAATGATATTAATGAAGATATAGATGGTTTAATTCATAATACTGATAATATGTTCATTCTTAAAGAAATTCATGTAAACATTTATGATCCAAAAACTTGGGATAATCATGACATAAAATCTAGATATTTGTTAGAGATAAATAGTCTTACAAAAGATCTCTCACTAGAAAAGTGTCCTAAAGATAATTTGTCTAGATATTTCTCTTCAAACTTTTACACTTGTTAAACCATGTTGAAGGTTGAAGTTGTTAAAGCAATTAGATTTCAAACTTCTGAATTAAGAGAAGCTTTACTTAAAGTAGCTGAACTTGAAAATGACAATGATGTGAGGTGTTGGGCTAATTCTTTAGCAACCTTTTATGTTGGAAATTTTGAGTTTTTAGTTGCTATGATTATATGTTATGAGATTTTTTATGTTGTTAACTTGATTGGTAAATTTTTGCAATCTAATGATATGCTTAATGACATTGCTATTGAGGAAGTGAAAGGACTTATTGCTTTTTCAAAAAGTATAGGGAAATTGGATTAAATGATGCTATAAATATTGCTAAAGAAATTACTACAAAAATGAAAATTGACCTTTTATGTCAAGTGAAACGTATTATTTGTAGGAATAAATATTTTGATGAAAATGCTACTGTAGATGACATACAATCACGTGGAGATTCTTTCAGAACCAATTATTTTCTTTATATAATAGGTCAAGCAATTGGATCACTTGAGCGAAGGTTTGATCAGTTTAATGCATATGAAAAAAAAAAAAATTGGGTTTCTGTTTTCTTCTAAGAGGTTAAACTCATTGGATGATGCTAATTTGAAAGCATGTTGTGAACATTTGATGTTGTTCTAAGACATTGAAATTGTTGCGATCTTGATAGCCAAGATTTATTTCAAGAGTTAAAAATTTTGTGCAATCTTTTACCAAAAGAAACAAAGACGGCTTTTGATATTCTAACTTATTTGAAAAGATTGGATTGTTTTCCAAATGCATTTATTGCTTATAGAATATTATTGACCATTCGTGTTACTGCTACATATGCAGAAAGAAATTTTTCAAAATTAAAATTATTAAAATGTTATTTGTGTTTAACCATGTTACAAGAAAGATTGAATGAGCTAGCTTTGATGTTTATTGAACAAGATTTGCTAGAAAATATTGAATACAAAAATTTAATTAATAAATTTGCTTCTAGAAATGTGAAAAGAAATATTAAACATGATTTTTGCATTTCAAGGATTACTCTTAGTTTTTGTTATTTTTCATTTTAAGCTTTGCTCATGTGGAATAGTATGAAAGTGGTTAGTGGCTTGGACGATGCTTTATTGATGACAAGTGCATTTTCAAAGTTTCGAAGGTGCTTTTGAGCTTTTTACTTGTTTTTGTAATGACGTGTAAAAATAAACAACTATTTAAATGTCACATGTTGCAATGAAATACTAGTATTGAAATATAATTTAATATTTCTTAATATGTTTCTCAGTTAAATGAAAGGGACACCATTTTAAATTGTCGTATTGGGCACCCAAAATATCAGGGCCAACCTTGCTAAGGAAGGTTCAAAGTCATAAACCACCTATCTTAATGCAACAATTTTCCGCTTGTGCTATCTTTTAGTGTTTGCATAGTCGTTTGTATTAATTTTCATTCATGTGGGGATTGTTGGAAATTAGTTAGAAAAATGTTGGTTTTGATCGATTTTGACCAATTATTTAAGCGGGATCCGTTAGTTGAATACGAGAATTATAAGGTCGTATGTGTTCTATTATACGAGTAGATTAACATAGTATATTTAGTTACTCGAATCAATTTCGGGTGAATGAGAAATTAAGGTCCAAAGTGAATTGCTTAAATACGTGAATATTGTTGAAAAATGGGATTAGAATATTGTGGAATCACATCTTTTCATCTTAGAGACATGTCTTTTGGAAATTTACTTTTCAAACAAGACATGTCTTTTGGACGCGCCTTTTATGAAGTTGTCTTTTTAGATACAACTTTTCAAATATTATAAATAAACCTCTTATGATTGCAAATTAAATCACTTCACTTTCAATCAAATATCTCTACACTTTTGCACAATCATTTTAGTATAGAAATAATTTCTGCATAAAGTTCAAATCCAGTTTTTAGTTAAAGAGATAACAAAATGTTATTCGGTTCGTTCTTCTTGTAATTTGGAGTGTTACTATTATGAGAAGTGGTCGTTGTATCTTGAGAGGCGTGTGCCGAAAAATCGTAAGCATATGTGTGGAGCAATTTTGTTTTAAGGAGAAATGTCAAAACTCTTGCCTCGACCGAATCTAATTTTTCATTTCTCAATATTTCTGTAAGTCATTTTGCTCGTTTTACATGCACGTGATTAAATTGTCGAATATAAATAATACACTAATTTTACCAATAGTTCCCACCACCAACTTGCATCTTTTAGTTTCAGCGAGTTATCAATGTACACGGGTATACAATAGAAGACCAATTAGATGCATGAATTTAGAACATTATCGATAATTTCTTCTATAAAGTGGAAAAATCATTATCTTAAAAAACATAACATCTATTACATCACTGACTCGCATTACAACTTTTTCAACATTAAATTTCAATAATTGCAAAATATTACAATTTTCTTCCTCTCAACCACTTGAAAGCCTCTTCACAAGGCTGCTTACTAAACAAAGATACTTCAATTTCTACATTTCCCCCCCCCCTATTTAATACCACATAATAACGGTTGACCTAGGGGACTAACAATAACCACATTGAGCCTAATTAAAATTGGGTCCTAATAAGAAATGAAGTTTGCCCCACAGGCATAGCTCAACCGGTGGAACAATCGGCAAAAGGCTTCTTCTAACCGGCCAAACCGGAGTTCGAATCTTGGGAACTCGGTTTAATTTTATTCAAGTGGAGCAATCACTTTTGGGCACTCCTTGTCCGATGATTTTTGAGTCGGATGAGAGGAACCTTGGAGCCAGTTGAAACATATCCCGATTAACCCCTCCAAGTTCTAGGGACAAGGTAACCATCCAGGATTTACCTAATTAAGATACCGTCCTAAAAAAAAATGAAGTTGCAATGATGATGTAGCCACAAAAGTCGAACAAAGATGAGGAACAGAAACAAGTGCATGCTCATAACTATTATTCAGATACATGAAGGAAAGCTTTGCTTCAAATAAAGAAGAAAGAAAAAATAGAGGACAACAAGAAAGATGAGTAAAGATAAGGTTGTTGAGGCGAAGATTCAAAAACCAGCGGATCAAATATATTACTCAGAATCAAGATGAAAATCCTTACTACGACTAAACCTCAACTACTCATCCTCCAAATCCGCATCACTACTATGATTAATGCCAGTTAAAGCACCCATAAGCAGCAATGCGACTTAACCAATGACATAACTGAAATACCGAAATGAGGCCATGAAACACATAGTGTTCCCTTGATCTTCTTCAATTTACATCGACTTAATAGAGCAGCAGCCAAGCCATCTATCATGAAAATATTGATTTTAACAAAAATGGGGTATTTTTTAAATATAACTCATGAAAATATATATATATATATTTTTTTTTAAAAAAAAGAGTGTATTTTTCAATTTTTTTACAAAATGTAGCCTCTTGTCAAGTTTGCTTTTTATTTAGGATAAATTCAAGGACGGTCATTGTTTTGGCACTTATGGGCTCTAAAGTCATATGCTCAAAATTTAATTCAATTAAAGTCATATTTTAGAGCTAAAAGACCAACATACCCTTAATTGTAAAAATGCTAATTGCGATACTATTTTTTTGTGATACTTTTTAACCTATGATTTTGTACTATTAATGGAACATTTTAAGAACAATATTATTCTTTTGTTTATTCTCTACTGATTAATTTGTCTACCATTAAACACCTTATATATTTATACTTATCTATCCAATAGGAATCTATGTCCTAATTGAATCTCAAACATTTTTATAGTCTCGACACATCTCTCTAACAAGTTGAAATTTCAACAATATCTAATTCATGGCTTACCTTGAGATTCACGAACCAGCTTAAAACCCTGGAGTTTTCGATATGACCATGTTGGAGTTTTTGATATGACCATGTTTTTTGCATAAAATATATTCAAACACCAGTTTTGTGGTGACTATTCATAAGGTTTTGGTGTTATGAGTAGTCAAGTACAAGTTTATGATTCTTGTAGTGAACCTTGTTTATGATCTGATTAATCAAGAACTAGGAGTGTTAATGAAAAATGATCAAGTTCAAAGGATGTTCAACAAGATAAAGATGAAGGGTGGCTTCAATAAAGATACATTTATCTGTGATCTTTGTTTCGAGAGGATGTGTATCTTGTTTTGACAAGAAAATTAAAGATTACTATTTTAAGCTAAAGAGACGACTTTAAATAGATAAAATTCATCGTACGCAGTGCGAAGCGACTGATCTTAACCGTCTCGTCGAGACCATTCTGAAAACATATTATAATAAAAATTTTGAGTACGTATGCAAATTCTATGTTCATTTCTATTGTGATACTACTTTCTATGATACTGTTTTGTATAATACAATATCAAACAACACACATGACTATGATACCATACTTTTATCTTTGATACAGTTTAATTAGTCATGTGTGTTGTTTGATACTGTATTATGCAAAACAGTATCATGGATTAAATCAAGTTCAAAATAGTATCAAAATTACTAATGCACATTACCTAAATAAAACAGTATCATGGATTAAAATAGTATCATAGACAAAACTAAGACATTCAAACAGTATCACAGGTTCAAACATTGCCATAATTAAACAGTATCAAAGATAAAAGCATGGTATCATAAATAAAACATGTTCCACATAGATTCAAACAGTATCATAGATTAAAACAGTATTAAAATATACTAATGCACATTACCTAAATAAAATAGTATCATAGATTAAAACAGTATCGTGGATTAAAACTAAGACATTAAAACAGTATCAAAATATACTAATGCACATTACCTAAACAAAACAGTATCATAGACAAAACTAAGACATTCAAACAGTATCACAATTTCAAACCTTACCATTATTAAACAGTATCAAAGATAAAAACACAGTATTATAAATAAAACACATTTCACATAGATTCAAACAATATCATGGATTAAAACAATCAAACAAGATTCATGAGACTATTTTAGAGAATGTATGATACTGTTTTGACAAGAAAAATTAAAAATTGCTATTTTAAGTTAAAGAGACGACTTCAAACGTTCCTTGAACAACATAGTTACATAAATCTTTGGGGTAGTACATGCTCTGAGGGGCTTCTGTCCCATGAAAAAGTGAAAAATCATTCTAATACTCAGGTTTTCTGTGATACTGTTTTTCTATAATATAGTATCAAACATCATGCTCTCTTTTAACAATGAGATCTTCTTACCACTTTCTCAGCACAGAGTCATAACTTTTGGAGACATTATGCTCTCTTTTAATTCTCTCTTTGCAACAGAGATCATTCACTAGCAAATGTCCAGGATGCTTATGTAACTGAAGAATTTCCTTACTCATTGTGCTTTTTCTTTACCAACAAATATCCGGATGCCAATTATTCTCCAATAAATATCCGGAGACGATAATGCATTTGAATCAAGCACGACATTGTTGTTCTCATAGCATGAGCACACAAAATGAAGTTTTTGAAAATTAGTTGCCTCAGATTTTGACTTTTCTTCCAGCATCTTAATTGTAGCATTTAAATCCAATAGTTTTCAAGAACAATTAAGAAACATCTCATCCAATCATTATCCACTCTATCCCAGATAAACGATCGCAATTTGGGTAACAAAGTCTCATATGCTCCTGCATCCACAAATTTTACGTTGTAGTGACAGCATAACCAAAAAGTGACCCTTCCTTTGATAAACTAAAAAGTGTCTTTAGATCTGAATCTGAAATCCTCGCACTAAGAAACTCTTTCTTCCAATCTAAATTCATTGTTCCAGATTTCCTTGTTGAGAGAAGCAGGTACGATGCAGTTGTGCAAATAAACTGAAACTCTTATGCATGTTTGGTATGTTGATTGGTGGCGGTGGCGGTGCGGAGGTCGCTGGAGGTGGATGTAGTTTGTGATGGTCGCTGGAGGTGGAGACAAGTGCGAGGTCGGCCGAACTGCAAAAAGGTGGTTTTTGAATTAATTTAAAATATTGATAAAAGTATGACTTAATCACAATTTAGAAAAATATTTTGACCTAATTTAAAACAAGTCATGTTCAAATGACTTATAGGCAATTTTCCCTTTTATTTATTTTTAAAATAAAGCTTGGCGGGCCTTTATAACCGCTGGCTAGGCCATTGGAACTGGCCCATCTCTCCAGTAAAGAAGGGCGGCTCCGTTGAACAGGCCATTTCCCAAGCCTGTTAGCCTAGCAATTTCAGGCTAGAGGGCCCGTTTTGACACAACTAAGTTGACGCCTCGAGTTTTTTTTTTAATATTGAATGAAGATGAAACTTCAACTCAGAATTTTTGTCTTTTTTAATATTAAATTGAAGCTTAAGCCATTAATAAAAAACAAGACTTTAATCATTTATATTTATATTTTTAACACCTCGTTCCTTTGATTGCAAGAAATAATCTACTCGTCATTCCTTATGGTTGTAGATAGAAATTGATAAGGACAAGATATAGAACGATAAGTGTTCATTTGGTTTTGTTAAATATCAGTTTTTTAGCATATTTTGATAGACGTTGATGAAATGTGTAGTTAAAAAATTGATAAAATTTGTAAGTCTCGTAAAATGTATAATTAAAATTAATTGTTGTATTTTATTTTGACTTCAACTTTTTAAGCAAAACCAAACAATTATTAAATTATGTTTCTCATAAATTTTCTTGAGTCTAGTTTCTTCTATTTTAGCAACACTTAAGTTATTCAGTTGGTTGGTAATTTGGCATGACTAAAGTAAAGGTGGGCTTGAATGTCACACCAAATATCAATACATGGATTGAATATTTTCATAAACTTGTTGATAGTGCTCAAGTCTCTTGAATCAAAAGAAACTTTCTTCATTCTTGTGATTGTATCAATTTTTAACGCGTAAATTTACTCGCTGCTTTCAAAGAAATTTTCGTAGATTTGCAATTTGAATCTAGCAAAAACAAAATTAAAGAACGAGAAGGAAATAAAATACTTGTATTTCGATTAGTAGTATCGTTACACAACGGCTAAAAAACCGTAACTTGATGTGCTTAACACATACATGAAATCTTTACTTTTGAATACAAAATGAATCAAATAGAGGGCTCAAATTTTGATCTTACTTTTTGACATAAACAGTCTAGTAAACATGCAAGTAATGCTCATGTATTCACAAACCTGCAATTCTTCCTAACTTCTCCATTGGCATATGTTTCGTGATTCGTTATGTTTCCCAGTTTAACCATGGATAAAGAGAACTGCTCGAAGAAAGCTATCGCGTTTTCTGCATATTTTTTGACTAGTTTCTTCGTTTCAACGGCTAAAACACTGGAATACAATTCCTGGTCTGAATTTATCAGTCCTTCTCCTTTTAAAAGAATGTGATAATAAGAATTGTCGAAAAGATTCGGCGTTACATAGTCCAATGCTGATTCATTGTGGTCTGATTTACTATCAGGTGAACAAACAGATTTCAAACTGTTGAGGTGATTATGTGAAACTGGATTCATTCCTGTAGTTGCAGTGAAATCTCCATATATCCTCTCTCTGAAATTCACACATCGTGCCATTCCAATTGTATGTGAACCTGCAAGAAAAATTTCACCAAAATAAATATAACTTTTGATGATTCTTGAAATTAAAAGTATCGTTTTCAACAAGATGGAGTTTTAATTCGGAAAGCACAAAACATCTTTGCAAAGATTTTGATTTGGAACATTCTGAATGATATGCATGATCAGAGTGAAGAAATTCCCAGAAAAGAAAATTTCATTTGAGATCATACTGGATGTTTGAAATGCAGTACTCAATAAGACTAACATGAGATAAATTCGTCTGTATTAATATCAAATCATCCCTACCAAACAAGCCTATGTGTCTTAAAGAGTTATACGGTGGTGCCTACCAGAAAGAGCTACCATATCGGTGACGGAGAGACCCTGATAAATAAACTTTGATATGATGGAGAGAAGTCCATCATTTGCTTTGGGAAGATTTGCTTCTGTAAGCTCATAGCCTGCAGTTTTGGAGTCCTTTCTGCCTAAAGGAACATCCCAATAAGGTCCTCCAACCTGCATACACAAGGAAAAATACTTATTTTCAAAAATGCTTTGAAAATTTATCACTTCTTTTTCAAAATTATAAAATGCAGCTACTGTATATTTAGGTAATTATACCAGAAGTACTGCATCTCTTGCTGCAATAGTGAGAATATCAGCACAAGAGACTGTCTCCGGACACTCGGATTCGAGCCTGTTCTTGATCCTGTCAATGATTCTGAATCCTTTCAAAGCATGCATATTTTCTGGTGCTTTCTTCTCTCCTTGAAGCGTGATCGTATCGTCCAGCAAAACCGATCCATCACAACCCTGCAGCTCCCATTATTACCAAGAAAAAAATACTCAAAATCTTCTAAATACCCATGTTCATATACAGGAATACTGATTGCAAAAATGAAGTTTATCGGGATATAAATTAAGAGAAGGAAGACCTGGACGAAGCAATCGTGGAAATGTAGTCGTAAAATCAAGGCTGCATTACGCGGATCTGACAGCACTGCACATTCCATTTCTTTCTTGACAATCTCAAGAACAGTTGGGCATGTAGATTTGTAGTAATCTAATGTCAAAGGCGGTTCACTTGCATGCAAGCATGAACAAGCAATGCAAAGAACTAATATCATACATTGAAAAACAATATGTTTGGAGTTAAGGAAAGAAGCCATTAATGTATCCAAGTTTGCGTTTCTTGAACAAAAGAGACGGATCAAACACTCAAATGTGAGAGCAAGGAAAACCCAATGAATGAATTTGTGACCAAAACGGTGGAGATTACTAGTTATATAAATGACAAGAAATGAAAGATTATTATGCAAAAAATGCCATTAGTCAAGAGAGGATGTAACTACTTTGATCTTGGTTGGTGGGTTCTCCCAAACCAAAATTACCAAATAAATTTTAAAGGGTAAAGAAACTATAATAAGTTTATGCACTCGCACCATATGATGTGCTGTACAAACGTGAAATTTGGGCAACAAATCAGACCCAAAAATGGCCTTTTTCCCTGATTTATAACAAGCTGATGCTTTACCCTTTCAACTTTTCCAGTAATTGACATTAAAGATAACTTTTTGGCTTGGTTTCTTGCATGAAAAGGCTCTAAAGTGATCAAAAAAAATTGCTAAAATTTTCTCAACTGCTTCATAACAATAAGAGTTTGTTCGTTGGATTGTCTTGTCTAATTAATTAACTATGCTTTTGAATGTTCAAAGGCCTTTTTGATTAACTACCACAGTTAATCACATGACCCCCAAATTAATCTCTTGATTATCCTTTAATTCTTGCGTAATGAAATTATTAACAAACAAATCTTTTGTCTGAATGGCAAAAGGCCGATCGATACATTTCACCACATGTGGGGAAGCAATGTTTATGTAAGCAGTTAGTCATAAGTCCGGAACTAAAGAGACTCCTTTAATCCTTTTGGCAAAGTGACAATCACGGTAAAATGAGTTAGAAGAGACACAGGAATAGACCTAAACTGACATAGCATTGTTTTATCAACTTTACGGATCAACAAAAAATAATTCATATAACTAACTCCAAATTTATTGAGAATGCGACTACTTTATTAATGTAGTCAACTAGTGAACTCGTGATGCAGCTACAAGAACAAATTGTAGAATGTAAATACTTGATAGTTATCTAAAGCACGTAATCAAATTTGTCCTTGTGAGTGTGCTTCAGTAATCCACATGACACCATCTTATATAATAAAGTGGTTTGTCAATGATTTGTCTTTGTTTGAAATTATCGTGGACCATTAGATCTATTGGATGATCGTGATATTGCCTTGTGTTTATGTGGGATAAGTTTTGAATGGTCGGGTGACCCGGCCAATTTTCCAAAATGGCCGTTGACCAATTTTATTATGTAAAATACCAAATATAACAATGTCTTCTCTTCTCCGCTTATATCTATTTCAAACGATTTCAAATTCATATGTATGTGGAAAAAGAAAAGATTCAATGTTAAAATCTAACTCATTTCAATGTTAAAATCCAACCCATTTCATTTGTGTAAGAAATCTCATTTCAAGTAGAAATTCATCCGTCTCTATCTTCTTTTTAAAATTGTAGAAATTGTGGATTTTATAATATAAATCTTGAAAATATGTATAGATCTGAGTATGAATTATAATTTTTACTTTAAATTTCTGTAAATTTGAATTCATTTAAAGTGGGTCACTGAAAAATCAATTAAAATATGTAAATTTGCATTACCATAAGACTGTTAACAATTTTTTGACCTGTTAAGGTCAAAATTGACCTTAACAGACCCACATGCATGTTAATGACCCTATTGGTGTCACATTATTTGGCCTTAACGCACTACATGCCTATTAAACAAACCACATGCCTGTTAACATACATGTGGGTCTGTTAAAAGTATGTTAACAGACCATTTGTTAACCGATGGTCTGTTAACAAGTGGTATGTTAACAGATGTTAGTAAGTAATGATATTTAAGTCCTTTTTATTTAAAAGAGGTCATTTAAACTTATTTAATATAAGTTAAACTCTTATACAATTCGAAGTGTTTGACAAGGCCATTTAGCCAACGCGGCATGTGTTTATTCACATGAATTTGAATAAAAGAAAATTTTTGTCTCTTTCTTTAGTTTGAGGAGTTTGAAGGAAAAATATACACAAGACAAGTGAAGTTAGACCAAGTAATTCAAATTCTTGGTCACATTGGTTTCTTGATCAAATCCGGTTGCTATTCCCACAACTCAAGCAAAGTGCAAGACAAGAAGACAAATGGGCGACTCTTGTTGTATTTCACATTCAAACATGAGTTATATTATATTGTAACATTTGATATTGTAACATCATTAAACTCATCACTCCTCTTATACAAACACAACATGTTTGTTGTCCTCTGTGGAAACCAGTTCCACACACATACGATCTCTTGGTTCCTTAATCTAATAATGTCTGGTTTGCCTAATCTAAAATCCAACTCCAAACACCCCTCCTCCACATGACATAACTCTCTCCGGGCCATTTTGGATTCCAAATCTTCACTCAGCACATCCACCCAAGAAGGGTGGAGGAAGCATGTGCACCACAACCTACCCTCAACAAAGTTGTGCCTGAAGGTGGCTACAAATCTCAAAAAAGCTACACAGAAAGTGAGAAACTAATCCCACTGCAAGCACACCATCACCTGCCATCTCTTCTACTAGAGGCACCAGACCTGCTGCTGTCACCATATCCACCACCATTCCCTTCCAATACCCCAGATCTGAATACATCAAACCGACAGCCCATGACCACAACCAAAAATCCACCATCTACGTCTTCAAGTCAACCATATCCACTGCAACACCCAGTCCACTGCCACTGCCACTGCCACTGCCATGTTCTTTCACCTCAATCCCCAGTCCACCAGCCACCAACACCAGCAACCCCCCACACACACACACACAGTCATCCATTTCCACCAAAAACCACAACTTGAACCCCGACACCATGGATGACTCCTCCAGGAAACAGCTCATATACTTGAGCAATGATGGTGTAGGTGGGAAGAGCTGGCAGAGAATTTTGGAAGGATGTTGAATCTGACGGTTGATCAATTCCCTTGACGACATGGCACAATATTATAGCAAGATTATAGGTCCACATTTTGAAACCACAAATTACGTTTTTAAAATCACCAATCTCCAAAATTAACTGCAAAATTTCAAAAGATGAAACAAACAGACTCTCCGGTGTTCTACCTAGTTCCCACCACCAACCTGCATCTATCAGTTTCAGCGGGTTATCAATGTACACAAGTATACAATAGAATACCAATCAGATACATGAATTCAGAACATTATCGATAATTTCTTCTATGAAGTGGAAAAATCATTATCTTAAAAAACATAACATCCATTGCATCACAGGCTCGCATTACAACTTTTTCAACGTTAAATTTCAATAATTGCAAAATATTTCAATTTTCTTCCCACAACCACTTGAAAGCATCTTTACAAGGCTGCTTACCAAACAAAGATACTTCAAATTCTACATTTCTTCCCCTATTCAATACAACATAATAACTGTTGACCTAGTGGGACTAACAATAACCATATGAGCCTAATTAAAATTGGGTCCTAATAAGAAATGAAGTTGCAATGATGATGCAGCCACAAAAGTCAAACAAAGATGAGGAACAGAAACAAGTGCATGCTCATAAGTATTATCCGTATACATGAAAGGAAAGATTTGCTCAAAATAAAAGAAGAAAGAAAATAGAGGACAACAAGAAAGATGAGTAAAGATAAGGTTGTTGAGGAAGCATTCAAAAACTAGCGGATCAAGTATACAACTCAGAATCAAGATGAAAATCCTTACTACGACTAAACCTCAAATACTCATCCTCCAAATCTGGATCACTACTATGATTAATACCAGCTAAAGCACCCTTAAGCAGCAGCGACTTAACCAGTGACATCACCGAAATACCGAAATGAGGCCATGAAACACATAGTGTTCCCTTGATCTTCTTCAATTGACATCGACTCAATAGAGCAGCAGCCAGGCCATCCACCACACTTCCTGACGGGAAATAATCCAACCCTTTTATCAGTGGTGAATCTCCAGTATCCGAACTTTTTCTTTCAAATGATGTCTCCAACTTGACCGCAAATATGTCATCTGGTGAAAGTTTACCACGAAAGTTACGGCTTTGAACAGAATCCAAAATCAAAACCCGCTCAGGTATGATCTGTTCACCAATCAGCAACTTTGCCACTGCATGGGATCTCTCTGAAGTAACAGAGTACTGAACTAGAGCAATCATAATCAATCTATCAGAATCATTGAGGGCATATATGTTGCATGATTTGTCACTAAGCGAGGGTTCAACAGAGTTGCCCGAGAAAGGGAACTCTGGAAGAACAAGCGTGCCAATTAGAGTTTTGGAGGACAGGTGGTGTAAAAAATGAAGAGATGGGGAAGACATAGCAATTATGAGAAGTGAGGGGTGAAAGCTTTTACTGGAATCAAGAGTTGAGAAAACTAGGAATGGAGATGGAAGGGGATGAGATGGAGGAGTGAAATTGTTGAGATCTTCCAACATAAATCTTGATGGCGGCGGTATGTCAGTTACTACATCATCCATCTCTTCTTTATCCTAGTCCTACACCCTGACAAATCATGTAACAAGGCACACTGTTAGCTTAGATTGTAAAACGTGGTTCATGGATATCTTCACTATGAGAGCATCAATGAAGTACAATCCTCCAAGTAATGCCCCTTCATGGTCAAAATATCATTGTTTACTAAATGAGCAAAAGTCCATTATAAATGCTAAGGAGTGCATAAAACATCTTAAATTGTTTCGAATAAACCATCCATTATTTTCCAAAGGAATGCCAAAAAAAGAAAATTAAAATCAAGGTAATCTTTTTTCATGTAACAGAGCATACGGTAAGAGACAACTATCAGCTTAAATTCAGATACATACATCAATGTTAAAATGTAAAGGGTCCGTTTGTTATCTCTTCTTTTTTTATGACAGACATACATTAAGACACACCAAAACCATAAATTAAGTGGGCACAACGATAAGCAAGCAGCAAGTATACAATCGAAGGTTTCAAAAGAATTAGAAAGCAACAAGCTTCCCATTATTCTATACTCACTATATGTTCAACATCCACTTCAAGAATTAAGTATTAGCCTTTTATTTGTACAAGGACACCAAATTCTTCCATATATAGTTAAAACCTAATTGAAATGAGGTCTAATTCCATTTCCATGCCACTAGGTGCAGTCTAAAGTTTTTCACGTATGGAGATAAACAACAGAGAAGCTAGAGTGCATTGATCTAATAAACAAATGTATCAATGTTGTAGTTATCTGCATAATGGTATAAGTTTTTTGCGTCAAATGCACACATTAAGAAAGCAACAATAGCACAATTAAGAAAAACAGGAGAACATCAAGATTTGCATGACCCAAACACAAAAAATGGGAAACAAGACAAACAAACATTTATAGGAACTTCGAACAAAGAAAATAAACTAATTTTTTAAATTGCAAAAGATTCATAAAAGGAAACATGATGAGTTAAAATGAGCCACTTTTGGTCCTGAATATTTCACCGATTATACTTGAGGGGCGGCCGGTTCTAAAGGCAAGGGGAAACCATAAACAACCACATCATCAAGAAACAATAATTTTGTTAAAATACATATATTCTAAGGAGCTCGAAGATGAGAATGGAGATAAGGCTGGACGGAATCTTACATCGAGATTGTGTGTTGAAATTAAATCAGACACAACAATCAAATCGAGTTCGAAATGAACATATAAAGCCCGTTTTTACACAAACTACCTTCCAAGTTTGGTGATGAAGAAGTTGAGTTATCCTTGTACAAATCACTGCAACACAAGATTAGTTGGTGCCAAGGAGGTGATGAACACGTTTCCCTTTTTCCCTCTCCTTCAAAGTAAATTGTTCCCCAAGGAAAAAACCCTCAGCCGCTTGTCCCCTCCTGTAGCTCTATAATTAACACTTAAAACAGGCCTCGGTTATTCTTCGATATGATCTTACGGATTGCAACACCAAGAATAGGCTTTTAATTGGGCTTTACATGGCTTATAAGCAAACACCACAAATGGGCTTCTATCCAATTCTAATCAATTTTGTTACTGTGATTATTTGATCTAATGGATCAACTAAAACACTACAACAGATTGCGTCTATGGGCCTCAAGCAAATAAGTAGAGATGACAAATAGGTCAAACTCAAAATTAGATCGGTCACCCAAACAATTAGATTGAACTAGTCATGGTACGATTTTACACGAGTTCGTATTTTATGGGCCATCCTAGCCCCATTTTCGGCCACATGACTACTAGGTCAGTCTAACTTAAATTTTTAATTGGGTAAATTCAAGGTCGGTCATTGTTGTCATACTTATGGGCTCTAAAGTCATATGGTCAAAATTTAATTCAATTAAAATCATATTTTAGCGCTAAAAGACCAACATACCCCTGCAATTGCAAAAAAAAATTAATTCAGTGATACTGTTTTATATGATATTGTTTTATTGTGATACTGTTTCGTATGATATTTTTTTATTGTGATATTGTTTCAGTATGATACTGTTTTGTATGATATTGTTTTCTATTATACTTTTATTTTTGATACTGTTTTATTATAATACTGTTTCAATATATGATATTATCATTTAATGCATACGATGTCAATGGTTTGTACTACTAAAGGATCATTTTAAAAACAATATCATTACTTCAAGCATTAAAATATCTCTACTTAATTATATCTATGATACTGTTTTATCTAGATAAAATGATATGGTATACTTATACCATGCTTTTATCTTTTATTCTGTTTTATTACAATAATACTTCAACATATGATACTGTTTTTTAATTTATGATAATGTTATTTATTGGATTGTAGTTTCTAATACTGTTTTATTAAGATATTTTTATGTATGATACTAATATGTTAAGATATATTTATCTATGATACTGTTTTAGTATGTATGATACTGTTTAGACAAAAAAATTAAATATTGTCATTTTAAGCTAAAGAGACGAATTCAAACGGCTAAAATCTATTATAAGCAGTGGTGAATTTCGAAAACATATTTTAATAAAAATTATGAACATGTATGTGAATTCTATGTCATTTTTGTTATGATATTGTTTTATTATGATAATATTTTCTATAATACAGTATCAAGCAACACATAAGACTAACAACACAAAGAATAATCTAATTATCAATTTAATACAATATCAAGCTGCTATTCTATAATACACTATCAAGTTGTTTTCTATATACAATATCAAGCTAGTGTTTACATCAGCAAAATCATGGCCACGACTAATATAATGATACTATTTTCTATGATCTTTTTTTTACATAATACAATGTCATTCCTCTGTAAATTTAAACCGCTATTTACATCAACAAATCATAGATATTCTATAGAAATTCATCAAACAAATCATCCATAAAGAAATTCAAGTTGCTATTTACAACAATAAATCAAGGCTACTCTACAAAAATTCATCAAATTAAACTATTTACAGAACAAATCATGGCCATTTTAGTCTACTTATCATTACTTTACAATCCACTCATGCACATCACTCCACTTCACTTCTCTTCTTCACTGCCACTATTACTTCTTCTTCTTATTTTTTCAATTAATGTCTTTTACGTGAAAATTATTATACAAGTTGTGGACAACTTTATAAATTATAACTCCACAAGTCTTCATTCTATTTTGTATCTCCAAGACTCCAACAACAAGAAGTCAAAACTCTGTAAATCCATGGCTTCATCTTCTTTAGCTTTCTCTTCTCCACGCCTCTACTTTCCTTCATCAAAATTACCTCCTTCAAAACCCTTCAAAATTACCTCCAACCCACCACCCTCTACTTTTTCCAGCTATTGCCAGTTAAGAACAAACTCAAGTTGATGAAAAAAATTAAATAAATAAATTAAGTAATTTACAAGTCTGACAAATAGAGATCTTAAAAAGGAATAGATTACAAGAAATGGAGCAAGAAGAAACAATATTACAATACTTTTTAGGTTGTAATCTTTACAGGTATCACAATTCCAAGAGATATCGGCATGAAAGTTTGCTACAGAATAATTAAACCTAGTGTCAGCAAAGCTTCTCAAAATTTTTTGCACAATTTTGAACGTGGCAACAAAGTCGCAAGTTTTGACAGTTCTATTCGACACCTGTGGGGTATTTAGAGGAGGAATTCAGTGAAAACGAGCTAAAAAAGTTATTCATTAAAAACAGTGGATAGATAATTACTCCCTCATTCAGCAAGCCTTCCACTTGTCCATCCAATCAAAACTTTTATATCAGAAAAACTATCTATTGCACCACCAGCTCCACCGATGGCGACGGTGGTTCTAACATAACCCAAAAACTCCCGATTCGAAAAATTCCAAGAAACTACGAGTTCTCCTTGATCGGCCCATGGAAAGACGGACAAGCATAAAAAAAATATACAACAATTTACGAGGGAAAAAAATATGCAAATTTGGAGAAACTCGCCGGAGGTGGAGACAGTTTGTGGAGGTGGAAGAAGTCGCCAATAGATACATGGGTGATTTTGGAATTAATTTAAAATATTGTTGAAAGTATGACTTAATCACAATTTTAAAAAATATTTTGACTTAATTTAAAACAAGTAATATGGAGGTGACTTATATGTAATTTTCCCTTTTAATTTATTTTTTTAAAACAATGATTATATAAAAAAAAACAGAACTTCACGGTCTTCACCATCGTCCTCCAACAACCCCCGCTACCCACGCACCACAAGTCACCAAATAGGAGGGAGTGGGGGATTTGTCCCCCTTCTCTGGTCGTTTCACGAAAATCAGGGAGAAATTTGCAATTTAGGAGGAATTGATGAGTTTCTCTCGTCTAACAATGTGAACAAAAGTTTCCATGAAGGTTCTATTGACGTGCGTATCCTGTTGCTGGAATATCTTATGGTGGTTGCAATGTGCAGGGAAAAAGTTCTGAAGGCTGTTCACCTTTTCCAAAATTAAATAGAAGTAATATATATTGTATGTCAATTTAGTGCTTGTTTAGAAGAGATTTTAATATATTTTTTTTTTTATTTTTTTTGACTTTTGAAGAAAATGGTAAAACGACTCTATTTTCCAAACCGAATATAAAATATTGCGATTCCTTTGAAAAGTAAATAGTCATTTTGGTCATTTTATCTAAAAAATAAAAAAATAGAAAATAAAAAACATATTAAAATATCTTTCAAACAAGCACTTAAATTCTAAATGTTGACTAAATAGTTTCACCTTATTTTTTAAATTCATTTTCAAAATATTAAAATGGTTAATTAATTATACAATATTAAATTAAATTGCAATAACAAGTAATAAAAATGTAAAACTATCAAGATCACTTTCACGTATAAGACAATATTTAATTTTTATTCACGTATCCATTTGAATTATTTTGCACGTACTTTTTCCTATAATTATGGATAAATTTTCTAAAATGACCCATTTCATTCAATGTTCTAGATCTACTCGTGTTTCCACGTTGGATTTAAGAATTGTCTGCTTAAATTGACATCACACTTAACTATAAGCCCTTTTTGGAGGTTAAACTTTAAACTTTTTGGACTTAGGCGAGGGTGAGGCGAGAGCAAAGCGTGAAAAAGCATTTTTTTATTTTAAATATTTTTTTTAAAAAAATATATATTTTTTAATTAAAAAGCGCGCGCCTAGGTGTGACTAGGCGTGCATATGCGAGCCTAGGCCTTTAGTTAAAAAAATAGTTGACCAAAAAAGCGCACGCCTCAAAACTACTAAGTCTATTTTTATTGGTGCTGAAATTATTTTTTAAGTATTTATAAGTTGTATAAATAATAAGTAAATAGTAAATTATAAATTCTTCAAAATATGTAGATAAAAAATATATTTGACAAATTTGATCAACTTAAATTATAAATTATGTATAGACAAACAAGCACTAAAACTATAGTGTATTATAGTTAAACATTCAAAGTGTTATTAATTAATAATGTTTATTTATTTATGATTTAAAAATTGCATTTATATTCAGCATATGTGATGAAGTATTTTCGATCGTTGAGTGACAATATAGGTTGAGTGCTTGCATAGAGAAACACAGAGAAACACGTACTTACACTATGTGTATTCCGATTGAGAATTTATCCTAGATCGGTGAATAATTATTGACACTTTGTTTTAATAAGATTGTATAGTCAATATATAGACCTAGATAGGTATACTTAAAGAAGTATTCTATGTTTTGATCAAAAAAATTAAAATTTGATCAAAAAAAAAGAAGTATTCTATGTCCTTTAGTTTTATGTTCTAGAATTGAACATTTGGTTTTCTACTATTCTTGATTTTTTATGTTCACTCATTAATACAACCTGGGCTTTGGAAAATACTTAAGAAGATCTAAGGGCCAAGGCACTGGAACCTTCTAGATTGAAAATGAAAATAAGGACTCAAGCCTCAAGATTGAGATTCAAATTCAAGAATCATCAACCAAAATTAATTAGTGATTGGGTATTTTGTTTTAAACAACTATCTAATTAGTTAAAAAAAATTACAACGCGTAATAATCATCTAACAAAGATAGTTCGTAATTTATTAAAGATTTTTTTTAAATCAATTTACAAACTAATTTCCAACAATAACGCCTACAATTGCACGAGGAAGTACAGTCAAAGCCTCCAGTTGACTTTTTTTTGCAAGATAATGCATATGTAATATTAAATCGTTACAACATTTATAAAAGGCTCTATATTTATAACGAGGAAGTAAAGTCAAAGCCTCCAGTTGACTTTTTTTTTTGCAAGATAATGCATATGTAATATTAAATTGTTAAAACATTTATAAAAGACTCTATATTTATAAATAGTATTTTTTGGAGACCAAAGTGTAAAAATGTAAAAAGTTGAAGGACCTAAAATACAATTTTTGGAGTACTTAACTTAAAGATAATTAAAAATTTGGGGACCAAAATATAAAGATGTAAAAAGTTGAAGGATCTAAGATACAATTTTTGAAAGACTTAACTAAAAGATAATTAAAAATTTAGGAACCAAAATGTAAAGATGTAAAAGATTAAAGACATAAGATATTGAAGAACTTAATTGAAATATAAAAACTAAAGTGAATATTATATAAAGTACATGAACTACTATGCAATATATAAATACTGGCATCATAATCTTGGCATCACCATTTTAATTTAAAAATTTAATGGAGTATTATTAATGAAATGATTTGTAACTTTAGTGACAAACCATGAAATTTTTTGAACTTCAATGACCATTTTGTAATTTAAAAATAACTTCAATGACCGTTGGTGAAATTAACCCTTTTTGAAATCCTTCAACAACCTCTTTATTTTTAACAATTTATTTTACTTCTTCCAATAAATATTTAATAATTTTTTTATATTTTATTTTAACTTATTTTCTCCTCATTATTATATAATTTTTCTTCATTTTCTCTATTTTATTTTGTATATATTATTTAATTCAATCAACATATAAAGTATTGAAAATTAATTTTTCTTAATACATTTAATTATAAAAGTGGGTTTAAGTATTTCTTTCTTAAAAATTTAATTTAAAGAGTCTTAAAAGATTGACTCCTTATAATAAAAAGTTTCATGGAAATGCTCTTAGTGGGAGGAGAATCAAGAATGCATCATAAGAGAAATTGCATGCTTGGTGAAGGAGATTACATTCCTAGAGACACACGTTCTAGAAAGCTTGGCACCAAGGAATGCGGTGTCGAGTAAATAATATTGAACAATATTAAAATTAAAATTTATTTTTGTTCTTTAATACTATTCACAAGAGAGTTACAAAATGGACTAGGCAGCTAGTCCAACCCGAAATTAGACGGACCACACAAAAATTGGGTTTAGACTAATCACCGACCCGATTTTACATGAACTAGTATTCTTGAAATTAACCCAACTCAATTTAGGACCACAAGGCTAATGGGTCAACCCAACTTAAAATTTTAACTTATTTTTCCAAAATAATTACTTAAAATTAAAAAATAAAATCCACTATCTTCCTCCTCCAACAAATACCCCACCTCCACCTCCACCTCCACCTCCCATTCGAGAATTCGACCAGAGAGGAGGGATCCGCCGAATCATGGGAGAATCTCCTTGGTTTCACTGCGAATAGAGGGGAGAAACCACCCCACTCCACCCCACCCCACCCCACCCCACCCCACCCCACACCCCACTCCACCCCACTTCTCCGCCCTGGGGGGAGGAGGATTCCCCCCTCGTTTTCGACCAAACCCCCATTTGCCGCCATGTTTCACGGGGTGGGGTGGGGTGGGGTGGGGTGGGGACGGGACTTAGGCCCAAAAAAAAAATTTATCGAGCCAATCCAATTAGTCCGGTGGGTTGGTTATGCACAGGCTAAATTGGTCCGATTTTATTTGATCAAATTTTATTGGCCACCCCAAATATTGTAGAGGCCGGGGGCTATCGCAGATAGTCCTTACCAATCAAGCCACGGAGCTCTATTTGATACATTTGTTCTTTTCTTCATCACAATTTTCTCCCAAAAACAAATCCCACGTGTGAGAAAATCTAATGCAAGTAAAAAAAAAATGCATTTAATAAAAATTAAAAATAAAACTTCAAGAAATCTTTTATGAATATCAGAAACCATGAAACATAAATCTGTTATAAGAGACAAATAAAATTACTACTTCCATTAATGAGTTCATACCAATGCTTCTTTGCTGGACTCCCATTGCTGGCAGTAGGATGAATCAATGTTTCTAGCAAAACAAAACACTATAAAACATGGTAGCCAAGATGATAACTTGCGTAAACTCCTAAAGAACAATCAACCCTCTCTCCACTTCTGACCTCTTCGACTGGTCTCATTGAAGCAAATCCTATTTTACACAGGTTTGTTGAATCGAAAGAAATTTTTCTAGTCATAAAAATATCACTTGAATATTGGTTTGTGTAATTCATCTGCACGGGAAAGATGCAAATTTTATTTAGTTATTCAAGTGGTGATCCCAATAAAATACACCGGAGAAGAAAAATCATGAAATATGCAACTTGTTTGAAATTTTCAAGGAAAAATATTACTTTTGAGTGTTTTCAAGAACAGTATGAGTATATGTCTAAAACTATTAAAAAAGCTCATGTGGTTAAAATCGGTTAATAGACAGTTTCGTTCTGTCCAAAGACCATTTAAATGCTTTCTTGCAATACTCACCATCAAGTGTATTGGAAAATCAGTTTTTGGATTATTGAAGAATCCGATTTTCTTGGCATATTTATTTATAAGTTATTTATTGATATGAGCAAATTAGGATTCAATGATTATCTAGTAGTTGTTTGGAAATTAGAAACTTTAAAGCTATATTTATCACAATCTATTTATAAGTTTTAGTTATTCTAAAACTCTTGTTCCTTATCTGTTAATAAGTGATTGAATAAATTGCATGTTTAAGTTATCTACTTAGATTCATATTCTTGTGATTTATCTCACCTTATCTTGTATAAAGTTTATTTAAACTTAAAGACTTATTGTGTCTTATCCATATATAAGATAAATATTAAGTCATTAAGTTTAGACAAACTTCTTGTACTATAAATAAGACAGGTGGTATTCCAAGAAGTTCTACGGACTTTGAAAGCAAAAATACTCAAGAATCAAATAGCAAATCATTTATGAGTTGAGAGTTCAAAGAGATATTCAAAAGTCCTAGCCTGATCAAAAGTCTAGTTTTGAGAACGGCTCTGAGAAACTGAGCATACAAGAAATCCATTGTGAGAGAGAACGGCATTTCGGCGGCAAGATAAGGACTGGGTCCTTATTCCGATTTGTGGAATCAATCCGGGGACACACGTGGAATGGACCAAGATCAAGACCGAAGTACTTGACTGCATTCCTGGACTAGTTGAAGAAAATATAAAACAGGGAAGTTTTATCATTGTTCTTAACTAAGTTTTATTTTTTGTAAATTGCTAATAAAGTTTTAGATTAGGTCTAAAATTGTAATTTCAAAAAGTTGAGACGTGTGTAACCTGTTCTGAAATAGTGGATTTATTTACCCGTGGCATGGGGGCCCGTGGATGTTTCCCTTAGGGGTTTACCACGCTATATCTGGTGTTAATTAATATTTTAATCGCCTTATATAATAACTTGTCTCGAAAGCGCCAAGACGCGTTCGGTGAAATGTTCGGCGTTCAACAAACTTTCATTAATATCAGAACATTAAAGTGAACGTTGTGTTTTAAAAAAAAAATATTTACAGACTTTCAGTAACAACCTATTCAACCCCCCTTCTAGGTTGATTGTTATCTAGATTTAAAACTAACAATTGGTATCAGAGCGGGTTCACTTCTAGAAAGTGAGATCCTATGAATCTAGGTATGGACATCGCCCGTTTCGACCACCGGTCTTGGATGGAGCGAACTATAATTATTGGAAAATCCATGTATTACTGTTTACATTCAAGCTCTTGATGAAAAATCATGGCATTCTATCATTAAAGGATATAGTCCTCCCACTATCATTGAAGATGATATTGAAATAGAAAAACCATGTGAACAATGGGTTATTACTGATTTCAATAATGCTAGCTGGAATAGCAAAGCCTTGAATGCTATTTTTTGTTTTGTAAATGCTAATCAATTCAGACTAATATCTAATTGCAGGATAGCAAAGGAAGCTTGGGACATCCTACAAATCGCACATGAAGGAACATCCAAGGTGAAATCATCTAAACTACAAATGCTCACCACGAATTTGAAAACCTACGCGCATGATGTGACGATGAAGCATTCAAAGATTTTATATGCTCGGTTGTGTGATATATCAAATCAAGCACATTCTCTTGGAGAAAAATATTCAGAGTCAAAATTGGTTAGAAAGGTCTTACGATCCTTGCCAAATAAATTTCACTCCAAGGTGACCGCAATTGAAGAAAGCAAGGACATAGACGAAATCAAAATTGAAGAGTTAGTTGGGTCATTAATGACTTATGAACTAAACCTTGGGACAAGAAGGAAAGAAAAATCTACAGGCATAGCATTTCGAGTTGAGGAAGAAAAAGATGGATGTGAAGATAGTGATTCAGATATTGATATAGCATTAGTTACCAAACAGCTTTGGAAAATTCACAAACGATCTCAAAGATATAAATCGGCAAAAAATCAAGGATCATACGAGAAAAAATATCCCGACCAAAATAGACAGAGAGTTCATCAAATCCTCTAAAGAAAATGAAAAATCGTATCCAAAGTCATACTTGTGAAGGATATGGACACATTGCCTCTGAATGTGCCAACAACAAAAGAAAAATTACGGTAAAAGGCCATGAATGTAACTTGGGCGAGGATGAAGAATCAACCGATGATCAATCGGGAGATGGGAAGTTTCTAATACTCAAGATATCTCATTTACGACATGCTCTATTTCCGATTACGAATTATCTCGATCTTTTTAATGAACGCGTTCACATGAACGTTCGACATAGAATCAAACGTTGGAGCTAATGACATTAGGGTCAACCTAAAGGCTTTAACTCATCATATCCACTAAAGAACAAGGTTTTCCAAATGATAAAATAACTCATTTTGAATTCTTTGTTGGTGATAAAGATAAACAATTGTGTGATTTGCGGAAAAATTGAAACAAAGTAGGAAGCAAACCAACAATTGACCATTGGAGCCGCTTTCGATCGAACGAGGTACTAAGCTATGGGAGAACCACTAATATCGGACATGGGTTAGGATATACTCGAGATGGAAAAGATCAAGAAGCAAAGAAAATCACGTTTGTCAAAGAAACAAGTTCGACATTCCGGATAACGATCGATGTCTACTAAACACAAGTCATCAACGATCGGGATGTTGAAAAATCGAAATTACGAAACTGCGACAAGGTAACTAAATGTGAATCTAAAGGTAACATACTCTTATCTCCTACTTGTCCAACATGTGGTAAGACAAAACAAAAGCATGCTAACATCTCAAATCATCTACCTAAGCACAAGAAAACTATCTGGAGAACTAGCATGAACTTGAGAAACCTTTTACCAAATAAAAGAAGTCGAATTAAAATCCGACAAATATGGTTAAAGAAAACTGACTTGAACTGTTATGTAGTTGATTTGGCATTCCATGCGTTTGTGACTAATTCTTGGTATTTCGACAGTGGATGCTCTAGGCATATGACAGGAAATCAATCACTCTTGTCTGATTTTAAAAATTATTCTGGGAGTCGAACCGTCACGTTTGGTGATGGTGTAAAAGGTAAAGTAATTGGGACTGGATCTATAATAATTAAAGGTTCACCACCTTTAACAAATGTTCTCCTTGTTGAAGGCCTAAAAGCAAACCTAATTAGTGTGGGACAAATTTGTGATAATGATCTTACTGTTATTTTTAACCAAAAACATGCACGGTTGTAAATGCAAGAAGATATCTCGCTTATTGACGGGAACTAGAGCTAGTGATAGATGTTATTTACTTGATCATAGTCTTTCATGTCTTGTAGCTAAAAAGCTCGATTCCACATATCTATGGCATCAACGCTTAGGGCACCTTAATTACAAAGATCTGGTAAGATTAAGCTAATGTAATGCTGTAAGAGGAATACCAAAATTGAAGGACAAACCTGAGGGTATATGTGGCCCATGTCAACTTGGTAAGCAAACTAGAAGATCACATAAATGTAACAACTATCCGCCACCTCAAATGTCCTTGAATTAATACATATGGATCTAATGGGACCCATACAAGTCGAAAGCATTGGTGGAAAAAGGTACATTCTTGTGTGTATTGATGACTTCTCTAGATATACATGGGTTAACTTCTTAAAAGTAAAATCGACACATTTGAAAGATTCAAAATTTTATATGCTAAACCGACCATTGAAAAAGATAACCATGGACAAAAATTGGTAGAATTAGGAGTGACCATGGCAAAGAATTTGAGAATACTAGTTTTTCCGACTTACATGAAAAACATGGTATCTTTCATGAATTTTCAGCTCCTAAAACACCAGAACAAAATGGGGTAGTTGAAAGAAAAAACAGAACTCTTCAAGAAATGGCCAGGGTAATGCTGAACAGTAGAAAATTACCTGTAAAATTGTGGGCTGAGGCAGTCAGTACTGCTTGTTATGTTTTGAACAGGGTTACCATTAGGACAGGTACTTCTCAAACTCCTTATGAAATTTGGAAAGGTAGAAAGCCTAATCTTAAGTACTTTCACACTTTTGGTAGCAAATGTTATATCCTAAACGATCGTGAACAAATAGGAAAAATGGATCCTAAAAGTGATGAAGGGGTATTTTTGGGATATTACGAAAATAGTCGGACTTCAGAGTCTACAACATGCGTACTCAAAACATAATTGAATCAATAAATGTTGTAGTAGACGATACTAATGATTTTTTGAGTATTCACAGAACAAGTCATTCGAATAATCGCCGAAAAAAAAATGAGGCAAGAAGCGAACATCGAGCGTGGAAAAAGACACCGATGCAAGTCGAACATTCCTAGAGACGTTGCAAAACCCGATACAACTAAATGTATGTAAGAAAAGCGAATGAATAATACTACGGTGATAGTACACACACATTCAAGATCGAGCACCAAGACAACCACCTACACGGATACAAAAGCGCACCCTACAACTAATGCCATCGGGGAATTGGGATGACGGTATGGTGACTCGAAGGAAAGCTTCAAATGAGATAAGTCATGTGTGTTATATTTCTCATGTTGAACCAAAAATGTGAAAGAGGCTTTAGAAGATGAATCATGGGTGTTAGCCATGCAAGAGGAACTTAACCAATTTGAAAGAAATAAGGTTTGGAATTTAGTCCCTCGACCAAAAGATGCAAATGTAATAGGAACTAAGTGGGTTTATAAAACAAATCGACGAACATGGAACTATACTTAGGAACAAAGCCCGCTTAGTAGCCTGGGATATAGTCAAATTGAAGGATTAGACTTTGAAGAAACATTTGCTCTGTTGCTAGATTAGAGTCTATAAGACTTTTACTTGCTATTGCTTGCCAAATGAAATTTAAACTATTTCAAATGGATGTCAAAAGTGCGTTCTTAAATGGCTATCTCAATGAGGAAGTTTATGTTGAACAACCTAAAGGTTTTGTAGATCCCCATTTTCAAACCATGTGTATAAACTTGAAAAAGCTCTTTATGGTTTAAAACAAGCTCCACGAGCTTGGTATGAACGTCTAACTACCTATCTTATTGAAAAGGGGTACAAGAGAGGGGGAGTCGACAGAACTCTTTTTATCAAACACTTAAATGTTGGTATAATTGTTGCTCAAATCTACGTCGATGATATTATTTTTGGCTCAACCTCAGAAAAACAATATATTGATCTCATAAACTTAATGAAAAAGGAATTTGAGATGAGCATGGTAGGAGAACTAACATTTTTTCTTGGTCTGCAGGTTAAGCAAATAGGCAATGATATTTTCATATCTCAATCAAAATATGCAAAAAATCTTATCAAAAAATTTGGTCTTGATAACTCCAAACCAATGAGAACACCTATGGCCACAAATCTAAAAATCACCAAAGATGAAAATGGTACAGATGTTGATTCTAGTCTCTATCGCAGTATGATTGGAAGCTTATTATATTTGACTGCTAGTCGACCTGATATTGCTTTTAGTGTAGGAGTTTGTGCTAGATATCAAGCAAAACCAAAAGAGTCACATGTGGCTGCTGTAAAAAGAATAATTCGATATGTTCATGCCACTGTTGATTATGGTTTGCTTTACTCAAGTGATACTAACTCTCATTTAGCTGGTTTTAGTGATGCTGACTGGGCAGGTAATATTGATGATAGGAAAAGTACCACAGGAGGATGCTTCTATCTGGGAAACAATCTCGTAGCTTGGCTTAGTAGAAAACAGAATTCCATCTCACTATCTACAGCTGAAGCAGAATACATCGCAGCAGGCAGTTGTTGTACACAATTAATATGGATGAAGCAAATGTTGGAGGATTACGGTATCAAACAAAACTCTATCACTATGTTTTGCGATAATACTAGTGCCATAAGTTTATCAAAAAATCCTGTTCAACATTCAAGAACAAAACACATTGATATTAGGCATCATTTCATTAGAGATCTCGTGAGAGTAAAATCATCACAATCGAACACATACTGAGACCGAAATCAACTAGTCGACTTATTTACTAAAGCTCGGATACTAATAGATTCGAAAATCTAAGAAAAGCTTTAGGGATATGTATCATTGTCTAAATGTGTTGTCCTTGTTTATATATATATATATATATATATATATATATATATATATATATATATATATATATATATATATATATATTTGCACATACTCATGAGTTAATTATGCAAGAAATCTTGATTTTCCAATGTGTTATTGCCTCTATCATACAATTTGATGATATAATTTGAATCTCGTATATTCATCTCTTGTTTATGCACTTTATAGATGTCGAAATTGGGTTGATAATTTCCTGACAAATTATATATTCTACCCTCTGATTTACTAACTAAATATGGATTGAAGACCTATGGTCAAGATTCATCTATTCTTCGGCTCCATAATATTACATCTGTTAAACAAGTTTGGTATATTTGAAGGAGGGCTACCTTTCTCTGGATGATGAGAAGCCATCCTTGATAACATAAAATAAATCATGAGAAAAGGGCTGCCGCCTTGAAAGTGTGAAAGTCACTTCTTATATACTTAACTGGCTATGGAAACACAAAATAAATGTGTAAATTCTTCAAATAAAAAAAAAAAAAAAAAAGAGAGAAGAAAGCCAGAGTTGAAATAAAAAAATATATATATATATATATTTTCACTTACGCTATGGTCAAATATTTTTTCAAAAAAAGACAATTAAAGATGATGGCTGGTTTGAAACTCTAGTCTATAAAAGGTTATGTGATTTAGAGGGTGGTGCTGATTTGTCTCGATATTATTGATCTTATTTTGATTATTTATTCACACACTACACTCTTTTTCATGATTAATATATGAGATTTTGAACTATATTAACAATTTTCTATGATCAGGGCTGACCAGAAAGATGATTGGGATTTCCTCACGGTTGCTCATGATATTTGCATTTATATTTAAACAAAAATAAAAAAAATAAAAAAATAATAAAAAAATAAAAAAAATAAAAATAATAAAAAAAAAACGTTTTTTTTTTATTTATTTCTTTTTTTTTATCTATTGTGCATTCAAATTTTTTTTTAGAATTAGAAGTTTTTTTTAAAAAGGTGTCCATTCTTGAAAAGAGTCCATTCTTAACAAGAGTCCTTACATGCTTTCCTCTATCAAACAGGGCCTTAAAACCTTCATCTTCCTCTTTATTTAAAACCCTAAACCCCTAACTTCTCTTGTGTAAATTCCTTGATTTCTCTTGATATAACTTGATTTTACAAAAGTGTTTAGAGAAAAATCAATGGCAAGGTCAAAAACCACCACTCACCACCCGGAGATGCGCCGTAGCCGGCGTGGCGCCGCCTCTGCATCGGCCGCAGCTGTTCCACCGGCGTCCACACCATCACCGGTACCAATGGCTTCAACTCCACCGTCTGCACCGCCACCGTCTGCACCGCCGGTTCTGAAACCTTCACTTGCTCCATCTTCTTCATCTCCTCAACCAACAGCCGCCGCTAGTGCAGTTCCCTCCACCGCCGCCATTCCCACACCAGTCACAAGTCAGGGGGAGCTTGATGAGGACACGGGTTCTGAGAATGGAACTGGGTCTCAATCTGGTAGTGAGTCTGAAAACCGCTCAGGGGAGTCTCCACAGACTGGGAATCTTGAAGAAGAACAACAGAAATCGGGCTCAGATTTTGCAGATGAAAATGTAGAAGAAGAAGAAGAGTCCTCGAATGATGAAGATGATCAATTAAGTGCTGAAGAATCTGTCCCTGTCAGACTCTCCCGCGCACAGAAAGGAAAACAGAAAATTGATGAACGTTCGAACGTTGGTGATATTCCAACTGAACATCAGAATGTTGGGCACCCATCCTCCGATGTTCCAACTTCAGCGACTCATCCTCATTTGTTCGAACAAAGTTTGCTCCGTAAAGGTAACCACGTCTTCACCCCTCTGAATTACAAATTTGGAACTCTTGATGCACAGACTCAATTTCACAAATTTATTTCAAATCGGGATTTTGTGATGGAATTTAATGTCAAAGAGGATGTCCTTAGAAAAGCTGATCTTGTTGAATTAATTGAGCATTGGGGGATACAAAAATTGTTGGGTTGGACTGGGAGACCTTGTGAAACATTGATCAAAGAATTCTTGGCTAATATCTCTCGATAGATTAAGCAGCCGGGTAATAATTTTAGGTGGTCGGTTTATGTTGTGGGTCGGCTAGTACCTTTTAGTCCTTCCAATCTTAAATCGTTGGCTTGGATTATCACCCATATCCGAAGGAATGGATGATGAATTTGAAACAACCAACGATACTTTGGCCTTAGTACTCACTGGAAATCCTTGGCCCACGGGTAAAATAGATCACCGCATTGCTTACCTCTAAGTATAAGTTGCTTCACAAAATACCTTGCACAACATTGATCCAATTCGAAGATAGGTCGACATTGGGATGGATAAGGTTGAGTTATTGTACAAACTGGGCACCCTCTACCCGCTAGATATTGCTTCAATTATTTTTGACAAAATTGTGTTCATGGCAACCCGTCAAGCACACTCTGAATGTTGCCCTTTCTCGGTTTACTTCATGCCTATCTCCAAAGATCACAATGTTCCTATACTTCCGGGTGACACTTTCACTTCACAAATTCCAGTTCTTCGTCCTTCAAAGAAAGTCACTAAGAGACCGACACCTCCTGCAAGGCCAACAATTTCTCGAGATCATACCGCCTTCTCTTGAAACTCGGGTGAGGGACTTAACCTCTTTGGTCAATACACTATCTCGATAATTTTTGAGCGTCATCACAGTTCATAAGGGCCTTACTTGTGGCCTTGGGCGAGCGGATCGGAACTCCTATACCGGAGGAATATCAAGATCTTGCCATGAATCCTCAAAATCCTAATGTTGGCTCGATGGAACTCAACATCCCGACGGCCGGTCTGAGCATTCTCTACTTATCGACCTTGATCTTGGCATATCTCCACATCCAGACATGCTACTCCTTTGCCTTCGTCCTCTCAAAGCGCAAGACGAGAACCCAGTGGCGGTTCGAAAAAGAGGACCATAAGAGCACTTCATAGAGTGTTTTGTGGTTGGGTATTTTCTCCTTAATTTAGTATTTTGCTTTCGGACACTTCGTTAACTTAGTTTTTCTCTTCGCTTTCGTTTTTGCTTTGGCCCCTCTTTCTTACAAAAAGGGGGAGTAGCTAGTTGTTTGCTGCTTTTGCTGGTATTTAGAAATTGCTTTAAACTTTTGCTTAATTAGGAATTACTTTTGCTTGGTAATTAGGAATTGCTTTAAATTAAATTGCATGTTTAAATTTGCATATGGTCTTGAATCCAATTTGCCTACGTGCTCACCTCAAAAACAACTTGATATAAGTTTTGTAATTAAGAGATGCCAAAGGGGGAGATTGTTGGAAAATCAGTTTTTGGATTATTGAAGAATCCGATTTTCTTGGCATATTTAATTATAAGTTATTTATTGATATGAGCAAATTAGGATTCAATGATTATCTAGTAGTTGTTTGGAAATTGGAAACTTTAAAGCTATATTTATCACAATCTATTTATAAGTTTTAGTTATTCTAAAACTCTTGTTCCTTATCTGTTAATAAGTGATTGAATAAATTGCATGTTTAAGTTTTCTAATTGAACTAGGTTTCTAAGTAGATAAGATATTACAATATTATCTTTTATTTATCTACTTAAATGAAAATAAATATCTAGATTTGTTTTCATATTCTTGTGATTTATCTCACCTTATCTTGTATAAAGTTTATTTAAACTTAAAGACTTATTGTGTCTTATCCATATATAAGATAAATATTAAGTCATTAAGTTTAGACAAACTTCTTGTACTATAAATAAGACAGTGGTATTCCAAGAAGTTCTACGGACTTTGAAAGCAAAAATACTCAAGAATCAAATAGCAAATCATTTATGAGTTGAGAGTTCAAAGAGATATTCAAAGTCCTAGCTTTGATCAAAAGTCTAGTTTTGAGAACGACTACGAAACCGAGCATACAAGAAATCCATTGTGAGAGAGAACGGCATTTCGGCGGCAAGATAAGGACCGAGTCCTTATTCCGATTTGTGGAATCAATCCGGGACACACGTGGAATGGACCAAGATCAAGACCAAGTACTTGATCGCATTCTTGGACTAGTTGAAGAAAATATAAAAGCAGGGAAGTTTTATCATTGTTCTTAACTAAGTTTTATTTTTGTAAATTGCTGATAAAGTTTTAGATTAGGTCTAAAATTGTAATTTCAAAAAGTTGAGACGTGTGTAACCTGTTCTGAAATAGTGGATTTATTTACCCGTGGCATGGGGGCCCGTGGATGTTTCCCTTAGGGGTTTACCACGCTATATCTGGTGTTAATTAATGTTTTAATCGCCTTATATAATAACTGTCTCGAAACTGTCAAGACGTTCAGTGAAATGTTCTGACGTTCAACAAACTTTCATTAATATCAGAACATTAAAGTGAACGTTGTGTTTTTAAAAAAAAAATATTTACAGACTTTCAGTAACAATCTATTCAACCCCCCTTCTAGGTTGATTGTTATCTAGATTTAAAACTAACAAAGTGAATGAAGCAATGATGAAAATCTCCTTTTATGATCAATCTTCATGCTGATCTTCATCTTCAGAATCTGCACAGGGGCAAGGAAATTAAATTTAATATCATAAAAACTAAGAGGTGAAGAGTGAAATAACAAGTCGACATCTTGGCCATGAATGACTTGGTGCATTTATGATAACCGGCAGAGACCAGTACATATAATGGCACCACGAATGAAGAAGCTCCTAAGGATGCAAAACAACTAATGGCTGCTGCATTTTCTTGCCTTTAGACTGATGGACAATTTGCACATCCAGTGGATATTTAAACAAATACTAGTACCAGTTGCAGAATATTTGGAATGAACAGATATTAGTTGCGGATGCTAAGGTAAATGTCCACGTTCTACACATTATCTGCCCTCTTATGCCTCCCATAAAAGGATCACCAAGGGTTCGGTTCAGTTCAGTTCCCAGAGCCCTATCCCTAACCATCCCAAGGGGAAAATGAGACATCCGTGCAAGATATAGTAGGTGTTCCCTTGAAGAGGTTTATCAGCAGAGAATATGGATACCCCATTGTTCTAGAGTTGCATTCAATTTGCAAACCCTATATATCATCTGGATAACATGTTTTTCCTTACCAGATCGAACATCTTCACTGACTTGGCCTCTGGCTTGGATTTGTTTGACAAGCATCCGATACATCAGCACCCACCAGTAGACATGGAGAACAAGCAAGGAGAAAAGAAGAAAATTGAAGATGTAGTAGTAGATTGGTCCATCCACTCTGTGTTCCTCCTTATCCAATGTCACGATAATTTCGTAGCTAACAGCAGGACAAAATAAAAAAGAAGAATATAAAGGGAATAAAGCTCGGATAGCAAGCTTCATGCATTTCTTTTTATTAATAAATCACTATTTTATAAAATTTAATCAACAAGAGCATAACTCTGAGTGATACATAGTGCAAGTGCCGATGTATCATTAGTCATTCAGGCAGTGATTAAAGTAGATGCATCTCAAACAGCAAATATATCTGTTCATATAGTCCATGTAAATGAATGTTTCAACTATATTTCATCAACACCACCACCCCAGGTTTTTCTTTTTTTTTTTTTTTTTTTTGGCTAAATCAACATATCAAACGGTCAAATTAATTATTATGCACTCCCAAGTCACAAGAATTGAGAACATAACAAAAAATGTTAAGATACTTTTTGCAGGGTACATTAAATTATTTCCCATCTCTTTCATTCATCAAACCAGAAACAAACACATGCACACCCAAGTCCATTTCATTCAATGTTCTAGATCTACTCGTGTTTCCACGTTGGATTTAAGAATTGTCTGCTTAAATTGACATCACACTTAACTATAAGCCCTTTCCCAATATGACTGTTGGGATACGTGCCCAAAACTACTAAGTCTATTATTAATGGTGCTGAAATTATTTTTAAGTATTTATAAATTGTAAAAATAATATTCTTTCCGTCCCACAAAAATAAACCCACTTTTTTTTTCACACAGATTAAGAAAAACTCATTTAATGTAATTGAAATTATAAAAATTTCACACAATTTTTCCATTATATCCCTATTTAAATTAAATAGAAATCAATATATATATATATATATATATATATATATATATATATATATATATATATATATATATATATATTTTTTTTTTTTTCACACAATTTTTCCATTATATCCCTATTTAAATTAAATAGAAATCAAAATATATATATATATATATATATATATATATATATATATATATATATAGTTTTTTTAATACGTGCATTGCACATCCGTGAAAAATGTAGGAATAAATTTTATATTTAGGCACGTAAATAATAAATATGGAAAACACATACCATTTAATACAATTAATTAAGTAAAATATTGAAATTATAGTAAGAAAAGCGAGAACTAAATAAGCACATAATTATTCATAATAAAAAGTAAATAAGTCGTAAAAAAAATTAAATAACTAAGATTCGGAAACGACCTGGTAAAGTGATGTGGTAAAGTCACCATTTTTATATTTTTATTGAATTGCACCACTGCGAGAATTTGAATTGGACCAAACTCTCGGCTACAACTTTTTTAGTTTTTTTACTAATGACTCAAAAGCTAAATATTAAAGAATTGTGTACAATTTGTTATATCATCAAACCAAAAAAAAAAATTGGTGAAAAATTGAATGAAAAGTAAAAGGAGAAAAATTAAGGAAAAAATAATAGCATTTATTTTGAATAATTTGTAAAAGGTAAAATAAAAAAACAAGATTAGTAAAATATTGAATGAAAATTAAGTGTAAAAGAAAAAAAAAATTAAAGAATTTTTTTTTTTAGGTTGTGGGCATATTCCAACGATTTTAAAACAATAGGGACCTTTTATGCAATTATTCGTTAAAAAAAAAAGTTTTGTGAAGCAATGAATTTCATTGCCGAGCACTGTTCACTTTTTTTTTTAATTTTATTGTGTCAAAGAAAATGAGCTTAAAAAAAATTAGTGAACATTAAAATAAAGTTCATTGCCGAGTTGCTCGGCAATGAATTGTTCATTTCCGAGAATTTTACTGTTCACGGTTTTTTTTTTTTTTTTTTAATGTGGCAACATTATAAAAAATAAAAACATTCAATTTGCTTAAGATAAAATAAAAAAGATTAATAAAAAAATTTGAATGAAAAGGTGTAAAAAAAATAAAAACATTCAATTTGCCACCAAGATTTCACAAGATTACTGGATTTATGCATTACCTGTAATTCTTGAATGACTTTTTTGGCATTTATTTAGAATAATTTGTAAAGGTAAAATAAAAAAACAAGATTAGTAAAAAATTGAATGAAAATTAAGTGTAAAAGAAAAAAAATAAGAAAAATAAATTAAAGATTTTTTTTTAGGTTGTGGGCATATCCCAATGATTTTAAAACAATAGGGATCTTTTGTGCAATTATTCCTTAAAAAAAAAAAGTAAAATCTTCATTATCGTTCATGGCAATCAATTGATTCTTTGAGATTGCTCGACAATCAAATGCTCGGCAATCATTCAATCATTTGATTGTCGAGACAAATTGATTGTCGAAACCTTTGTTCACCATTTTTTTTTTAAATTGTGTCAAAGAAAATTAGCTTTAAAAAAAAAAATTGTGAACAATAAAATAAAGATCATTGCCGAGCAACTCGGCAATGAACAATTTATTGCCGAGAAATTTTCTTTGTTCACGTTTTTTTTATGTGGCAACATTATAAAAAATAAAAACATTCAATTTGCTTAAGATAAAATAAAAAAGATTAATAAAAAAATTGAATGAAAAAGTGTAAAAAAAATAAAAACATTCAATTTGCCACCAAGATTTCACAGTGCGTGGATTTGTACATTACCTGAAATTCTTGAATGGCATTTTTTAACAATAAACATCCCAACTTTCTTTCAATTTTTTGGACTATTTTTTATATACTATGTGTATTACCAAATTCCAGCAATTTACAACCATGTTAACAACCAATGATGGTTGCCAAATTGCTCGGCAACCAAGACCAAGCTGGTTGCCGAGATGGTTGCCGAGATACTCATTACCAGGATAAGTGGAGACTGCATGAAAGTTCTGAATAAAAGTTGGAAGTGAATTTCAATAGCTCAGCAATAAGTTACATGTTAATTGAATTTTTGTTTTAAGCTATCACATTGTTCTTAAATTGTATTCATGTTATACATGGAACATCCAATTATTGCATCAGTTTGATGGAATTTTTAGTTGGGTATGCTTAGTTGGGTATGCTGTCAACCTCTGTACTCTCATTCACCCTCTATATGGAATTTAAATACTCTACTGGAGCTCAGTCATAATTTCGAGAAGGTCACTAAACATGAGTTTTTTTGTGTAAAAGATTTTTTTGGGTGTATTTCTCCCACTTTGTCATCAATTGTCCAACTTGTTGCGTGACAAGTGATTGTTAGTGATCAATAGCTGATACATAGGAAAATGGATGAGGGCAGACTACCAGTTGGAGATGTCTTATTAAAAGGATATCAGAGTGGAGAATTCACAATATGGAAACTAAAGTTGCAAGTTTCAGGTAATGTGAAATCTTGGTGGCAAATTGAATGTTTTTACACCTTTTCATTTAATTTTTTTATTAATCTTTTTTATTTTATCTCAAGCAAATGTGGAGCTTGCTCTAGAAGTATTTAATTTGCTGGTTGTCGAGGTTTCAATCCTCCTTTATCAATGTATAGACAACTCATATATGCTCTTTGCAAGATACATTGGGTCAAAGAAGCAGAAATTTTGTTTGAGAACATGCTTGAGAAACAATGGAATATTAATGAAATTGTTTGGACTATTTTGCTTGATGGATTGTTCAAGGAGGGGGAATTAAAAGTATGCTTGAAGCTTCTTCAAACTATGAACTTTTAGAATTGCTCTATTAGTTTGCGTTTGCAGACATATATTATACTGGCAAGAGAATTATCCGAAGTTGACAAATCTATTGATTTGAACGAAGTTGCAGATACATTGCAAATCCTACGAAGGAAAAAACCTGGCTAAAGTCTCATTAATGAAATGAAGGCATAGAAAATACATTGTCTTATCTTGGAAGACAGATTCTTGTGTACATCTTCCCTGCTATTTCACTTGATTCCAATTGCCCTTTTTGCAGCCTCTGTAAAAATAATTTTGAGCTGCAATCTATGATCAATTACTGGTAACATACTATGCACACAAAAGTCAAGAATTGCGGCTATTACAAAAATGGTGAGATTTGGACAAAACTAAGAATAATAAAATACCAAAACTACGTCGTGCTGGCCGAAAAAAACTACAGTAAAAAAATTAAGACACTTATATTATTGTAAGGATAGATAGAGAGAGAGAGAGAGTGAGTTACACGGAAAAAAAAAACATAAATGAAGGTTTAGAGAGAGAAAGTTATATAGATAAAGAGAAAATTACATTGGAAAAAAGAAAAAAAATAAATCAAAGTTTAAAGAGAGAGATATTTTGGTTAATAACAATGTAAATTAAATAAGGGTATATTAGGAAAAATAAAAATTTAATATATCCTGTATAAAGTAAGTAGCCTATAATTTGGGACAGATAAATAAGGAAAACAGGTCTATTTTTGTGGGACGAAGGGAGTAAGTAAATAGTAAATTATAAATTCTTCAAAATGTGTAAATAAAAAATATATTTGACAAATTTAATCAACTTAAATTATAAATTATGTATAGACAAACAAGCACTAAAACTATAGTGTATTATAGGTAAACATTCGAAGTGTTATTAATTAATAATGTTTATTTATTTATGATTTAAAAATTGCATTTATTTTTAGCATATGTGATGAAGTATTTTCGATGGTTGAGTGACAATATAGGTTGAGTGCTTGCATAGAAAAACATAAAGAAACACGTACTTATACTATTTGTATTTCGATTGAGAATTTACCCTAGATCGGTGAACAAATATTGAAACTTTGTTTTAATAAGATTGTATAATCAATATATAGACCTAGATAGGTAGAAGTATTCTATGTCCTTTAGTTTTATGTTCTAGAATTGAACATTTGGTTTTCTACTATTCTTGATTTTTTATGTTCACTCATTATTGCAACCTAGGCTTTGGAAAATACTTAAGAAGATCTAAGGGCCAAGGCACTGGAACCTTCTAGATTGAAAATGAAAATAAGGACTCAAGCCTCAAGATTGAGATTCAAATTCAAGAATCATCAACCAAAATTAATTAGTGATTGGGTATTTTGTTTTAAACAACTATCTAATTAGTTAAAAAAAATTACAACGCGTAATAATCATCTAACAAAGATAATTCGTAATTTATTAAAGATTTTTTTTTTTAAAATCAATTTACAAACTAATTTCCAACAATAACGCCTACAATTGCACGAGGAAGTACAGTCAAAGCCTCCAGTTGACTTTTTTTTTTGCAAGATAATGCATATGTAATATTAAATCGTTACAACATTTATAAAAGGCTCTATATTTATAACGAGGAAGTAAAGTCAAAGCCTCCAGTTGACTTTTTTTTTTGCAAGATAATGCATATGTAATATTAAATTGTTAAAACATTTATAAAAGACTCTATATTTATAAATAGTATTTTTTGGAGACCAAAATGTAAAAATGTAAAAAGTTGAAGGACCTAAAATACAATTTTTGAAAGACCTAACTGAAAGATAATTAAAAATTTGGGAACCAAAATGTAAAGATGTAAAAGATTAAAGACATAAGATACAATTTTTGAAGAACTTAATTGAAATATAAGAACTAAAATGAATATTATATAAAGTACATGGACTACTATGCAATATATAAATACCACATCATCATGCCACACCACCATTTTAATTTAAAAATTTAATAGAGTGACTATTAATGAAATGATTTGTAACTTTAGTGACAACCATTGAAATTTTTGAACTTCAGTGACTATTTTATAATTTAAAAATAACTTCAGTGACGTAAAATTAACCCTTTTTGAAATCTTTCAACAACCTCTTTATTTTTAACAATTTATTTTACTTCTTCCAATAAATATTTAATAATTTTTTTTATATTTTATTTTAACTTATTTTCTCCTCATTATTATATAATTTTTCTTCATTTTTCTCTATTTTATTTTGTATATATTATTTAATTCAATCAACGTATAAAGTATTGAAAATTAATTTTTCTTAATACATTTAATTATAAAAAGTGGGTTTAAGTATTTCTTTCTTAAAAAATTTAATTTAAAGAGTCTCTTCGAGTATATTTTTAAAAGATTGACTCCCTATAATAAAAAGTTTCATAGAAATGCTCTTAAGCCCCGTTTGTGAAATTTGAAATTTATTAGGTTTTTATTATTTTTATTTTAAAATAATGTTAATGAATGCATTGTCTTGTTAAAAAATATTTGACTAGGAAACAAAATGAATTTTACCACTCGTGATGATAATAATAATACAAAATAAATTATTATAATCAATGTCCTTTTTAGTAATTTAATACTGTTACAACAATAAATCACTTTTATTTATCAAACGCTTAAATATTGTTTTTGAAACATACAACAATTTTGAAACAAGAGTTTACCAAACATTTATCGATTCTTCCCACAGCTGATTCTTTCTGCAGCACAGCAGAAACTGATTCTCTTAAAAGCTGATTCTCTTAAAAGCACAGCAATACCAAACCAAGCCTTAGTGGGAGGAGAATCAAGAATGCATCATGAGAGAAATTGCATGCTTGGTGAAGGAGATTACATTCCCAGAGACACACGTTCTAGAAAGCTTGGCACCAAGGAATGCGGTGTCGAGTAAATAATATTGAACAATATTAAAATTAAAATTTATTTTTGTTTTTTAATACTATTCACAGTAGAGCTCGCAAATGGACTAGACGAGCTAGTCCAACCCGAAATTAGACGAACCACACAAAAAATTGGACTAGACTAACCCTGACCCAATTTTACATAAGCTAGTATTTACTGAGCCAACCCAACTCAATTTAGGACCACAAGGTTAATGGGTCAACCCAACTTAAAATTTTAACTTATTTTTTCAAAATAAATATTTAATATTAAAAAATAAAATCCACTATCTTCTTCCTCCAACAAATACTCCACCTTCACCTCCACCTCCACCTCCACTTCCACCTCCCACTTGAGAATTCGAGCAGAGAGGAGGGAATCCCCCGAATCGCCGCGGGGAGAATCTCCCTGGTTTCACTGCGAATAGAGGGGAGAAACCCCACCCCACCCCACCCCACCCCACCCCACCCCACCCTACCCCACCCTACTTATTTGCTTTGGAGGGGAGGAAGATTTCTCCCCCCTCGTTTCCGACCGGCACCCCCATTTGCTGCCATGTTTCAAGGGGTGGGTGGGTCCCCAAAAAAAAAATTTATCGAGCCAATCCAATTAGTCCGGTGGGTTAGTTGTACAGGCTAAATTGGTCCGATTTTTATTTGATCAACTTTTATTAGGCCAGCCCAGCCCAGCCCAGAGACCGGGCTATCGCAGTAGTCCTTACCAATCAAGCCACAAGAGCTCTATTTGATACATTTGTTCTTTTCTTCATCACAATTTTCTCCCAAAAACAAATCCCACGTGTGTGAAAATCTAATGCAAGTAAAAAAAAAATGCATTTAATAAAAATTAAAAATAAAACGTCAAGAAATCTTTTATGAATATCAGAAACCATGAAACATAAATCTGTTATAAGAGAAATAAAATTACTACTTCCATTAATGAGTTCATACCAATGCTTCTTTGCTGGACTCCCATTCTTGGCAGTAGGATGAATCAATGTTTCTAGCAAAACAAAACACTATAAAACATGGTAGCCAAGATGATAACTTGCATTAACTCCTAAAGAACAATCAACCCTCTCTCCACTTCTGACCTCTTCAACTGGTCTCATTGAAGCAAATCCTATTTTACACAGGTTTGTTGAATCGAAAGAAATTTTTCTAGTCATAAAAATATCACTTGAATATTGGTTTGTGTAATTCATCTGCACGGGAAAGATGCAAATTTTATTTAGTTATTCAAGTGGTGATCCCAATAAAATACACCGGAGAAGAAAAATCATGAAATATGCAACTTGTTTGAAATTTTCAAGGAAAAATATTACTTTTGAGTGTTTTCAAGAACAGTATGAGTATATGTCTAAAACTATTAAAAAAGCTCATGTTGTTAAAATCGGTTAATAGACAGTTTCGTTCTGTCCAAAGACCATTTAAATGCTTTCTTGCAATACTCACCATCAAGTGAATGAAGCAATGACGAAAATCTCCTTTTATGATCAATCTTCATGCTGATCTTCATCTTCAGAATCTGCACAGGGGCAAGGAAATTAAATTTAATATCATAAAAACTAAGAGGTGAAGAGTGAAATAACAAGTCGACATCTTGGCCATGAATGGCTTGGTGCATTTATGATAACCGGCAGAGACCAGTACATATAATGGCACCACGAATGAAGAAGCTCCTAAGGATGCAAAACAACTAATGGCTGCTGCATTTTCTTGCCTTTAGACTGAAGGACAATTTGCACATCCAGTGGATATTTAAACAAATATTAGTACCAGTTGCAGAATATTTGGAATGAACAGATATTAGTTGCGGATGCTAAGGTAAATGTCCACGTTTTACACATTATCTGCCCTCTTATGCCTCCCATAAAAGGATCACCAAGGGTTCAGTTCAGGTCCCAGACAGGGTCCCTATCCCTAACCATCCCAAGGGGAAAAATGAGACATCCGTGCAAGATATAGTAGGTGTTCCCTTGAAGAGGTTTATCAGTGGAGAATACGGATACCCCATTGTTCTAGAGTTACATTCAATTTGCAAACCCTATATATCATCTGGATAGCGTGTTTTTCCTTACCAGATCGAACATCTTCACTGACTTGGCCTCTAGCTTGGATTTGTTTGACAAGCATCCGGTAAATCAGCACCCACCAGTAGACATGGAGAACAAGCAAGGAGAAAAGAAGAAAATTGAAGATGTAATAGTGGATTGGTCCATCCACTCTGTGTTCCTCCTTATCCAATGTCACGATAATTTCGTAGCTAACAGCAGAACAAAATAAAAAAGAAGAATATAAAGGGAATAAAGCTCGGATAGCAAGCTTCATGCATTTCATTTTATTAATAAATCACTATTTTATCAAATTTAATCAACAAGAGCATAACTCTGAGTGATGCATAGTGCAAGTGCCGATGTACCATTAGTCATTCAGGCAGTGATTAAAATAGATGCATCTCAAACAGCAAATATATCTGTTCATATAGTCCATGTAAGTGAATATTTCAACTATATTTCATCAGCACCACCACCCCGGGTTTTTTCCTTTTTTTTTTTTTTTTTTTGGGCTAAATCAACATATCAAACGGTCAAGTTAATTATTATGCACTCCCAAGTCACAAGAATTGAGAACATAACAAAAAATGTTAAGATGCTTTTTGCAGGGTACATTAAATTATTTCCCATCTCTTTCATTCATCAAACCAGAAACACACACATACACACCCAAGTCCATAAACAAAATTAAGTTAATTAGCAACAAGTAAACTATGGTTATAAGCAGTTAATTAAGAATCCATAAACCAAATAACAGCGTAGAAACTTGGCATGATTAAATCTGATATTTCCAAGGATGATGGATCAAGAGATCAACATCACTTGAGAACAATAAGATGGCTAGTGAACGGTAATTACGTCTGTAATAAGGTTAAATCAGCAAAATGTAATTTTTTCCATAAGAGCACCATGATCTAGTGAGCCAATATTTTCAATTAAATTCTATACCCAGAACAATCTCGATACTAGTACCTAAAAAATTTCAAAGAATAGAATGGGTGATAAACTAAATATCATAGCTGACCTTGTGCTCCAGAGAACCCAGAATGGATAGTAAATGAGACGAAGTAGGACCCAAGACAAGACAAAAAGAACAAATGAAAAGCTAGCCAGTGTTTCTGCGCCACTGTATTTGGACATCTTTCCTACTTCCAGAAATACATCACTAGCATCATGAAGAGCTAAAATAACCGAACCAGCACGCGCAAACCTACAACGAGCAGAAATAGGACATAAATGGGACTTTTTCTAATTAACCTGTTATATGATGTGTTATATTGTGATAGTATGTTCCAAACTACTGTCAAGATGCATGAGCTTGCAAAAATCAATCTCAAATGTATTTGAAGAGGTTACTCTATCAGTTTCCCTTTCGTTTGATAGAATGCTCATTTAGTTCTTTTTCGGCAGTCAATATACTTTCAAGAAGCATGTCAGGTTCAGTATTTAAACTACCTCTAGAAAAACACACCTGAATATATAAGAAAGCACGATTAGGAAAAAAGATGCAACGTGATGACCCATTGAAACCCCAAAGTCAGAGCGCCTGGTTTCCCAAAATATCAGAGCAAATATGGAGTACGTGTAGAATCCACCATCATACATATACAGGCCTTTCAGTTTCAACCTGGGCATCCACAACACAGTCACTGTTGTGAATTTTTTCGATTAAAGCTTGTTCAATACACATTTCTGAGGAAGTGAATACACATTTCTGGGGAAGTGAATGTGGCTGCCTGAATTAAAGAACCATTAGCTTCAAGCATTACAAATTTATACAAGCCCAGCAAAGGCTAACACTGTACCAGGTTATGGCTTCAAGGCAGATAATTCCCATCCCCAAATAAAGCTGTGATAATATCTAAACTGTACCCAAGAGAAGAGGGGAAAATGAAAATCTTACTTATATTTCAGGTCAGGCCAGACCTGATTTCCAGGGCCTACCCAAAAGTATTTTGTGTTTCTAAACCACGGTTCGTTGTACGTTACAAGAAGTGCTAAAATCTCAGCTGAAAGAAAGAAAACACATTTCCATGCTGACTCCTTGAATTTTTGTATCTTCTTTCTTCGCTCATTTGTCTCATTTTCCACCACTTGCATCCCCTTTCCAAATATTAACCGTCTGCCCAATTTCTGCAACATGTACACCCAATCTAAATTGAGAAAAAGTCTTCAAAGGAAGGGTGGGAAAATTACAAAAGTTTTAGTACAACTTGCAGCAGGGAGCCAGAATGTTTCAAGTGTTTGATCATATACAAATATCATAGGAGAGAAGTATGTAAATGTATTATGAACTTAAACTTGGTGGACTTAGGTAGTAGTCCCAATCCCATTAAATTTGAAACACAATAGTTATTTGAATGCAAAACAAGCTCTTACACCACTTCTCATCTCATAGTCTATGTATCATGGGGTGCCTTCCTGTCTATCACAGAAAAGAACAGAGTGAGACCAAAGTTAGGCAAACTGCGACTACAAGTGGTGTCAGGGGCAGGGCCGGCCCTTGGCCTAGGCAATTTTATAGACCGTGCAATTTTCCCTTTAAACCTCATTTTAAATATCTTTATCTTGAATCAAAACAATTTTTCAAATTGTTAGGATTAGAGCAATAAATAAAATGGCGAAAAATAAAGAACACAAAGATTTATACAGGTTCGCCTCAATAGATACTACGTCTTGTCTTCAGCCGTTGCAGTATTTTTACTATAATGAATGATAATCTTTGTTTACAAGAGATTAGTTCTATATATAACAACTCAAATACTCAATGAAAGTTCCTAATTATAATGAAACTCTAAGGCAACTTAAGTTACTTAATTATAAGGAAACTCTAAGGTAACTCAATGAAGGTTCTCTAATTATAATGAAATTCTAAGACAACTTAGTGAAAGTTCCCTAATTATAATAAAACTCTAAGATAACCCAATGAAAGTTCTCTAATTATAATGAAATACTAGGTCAACCTAATTACAAAAGAAAAATTTCGAAAAATACTCTTTCTTAAACAAATACAAATACCGTAGACTTTTCAGGGGCGTTGCCCCCAAGAGGAGGGAGCCTCCGCGTAACAAATTAGGCTCAACAGTTTAACATACACAAATTCCAACCATTTTTTCATTCAGTGAAAAAGAAAAATGTATTGTTTTTTGGCTTGTAAATTTGTTTATATGTATACGCACACACCCATGCATATGTTGCTTCAATGTTTTTTTTAACTATATATTTTCTCTTTTCTTTGAGATTTTCAGCTATTTTTAATTTGAATAACTTTATTTGTTTTTATTAAATGAAAATAATTTGATTATATTCTGTGCCTCTCCACAGTTTTTTTAGTGCTTTGAGTGGTGTGAAAATCTAATTTGGATCTAAACAAAGTATTATAAAATATATTCATAAATACACGAGATTTTAATTGTGTGCCAAAAATTTACATTTTAAAATATCTCAATTTTTTAATAAGGCCCATTTAAATTTTACTAGGCCACAAATCTCAGGGCCTGCCCTCTTGCACCAAGTAAAATAACATCTACAACTTACCCACGTTATAATCACAAAAAACACACAAACCCATCACGGTTCACACATAAATCCAGCAGAAAATCAAAACACCAAAAAACAGAGGACTACCTTTAAGCTGCGTGATTGATCCAATTATGCACACAAAAACAAGTAATAAAGTAAAGAAACACAGCTCAAAAACTGCAATTTGCTGAGAAAGTACCTCAAATACAAATCTGTCAAGGAAAAACCGAACTGTAGGAAAAAAGATGGCGAAAATAGGAAGCACTGTGAAATCTTGATATTTTGAATAGGATTCATGTTCCCAGTCAATGGAATTCACAAATTCTTGAAACCCCATCTCACTGAATATATAAAATATCTATTTATACAATTATTTTTAATTAAATGTAAGGGTGTGTGACTGGAGTAGGTGGGTGAGAGATTGTTCGTTTTCTGTTTCTGTCAAATGAAAGTTTGGAGCTTTTTAATTCCTTGTTGAGATCTAAAACAAATAAAATAATAATATTAATAATTTATGGATCAACTTAATTTTTCTTATTTTAATTGGTTATTGGGAGATATTGATCTTGTTATCTGTAGTTTATTAGAGCATCAATAATGATCGTAGCTGGCGTAGTAATTAAATAAATAGATTTTAAATTATATAATACTTAGACGATAAAGTCCAAAAAATTTTCTCCAATAAATTTTTTTTTTACAATCTAATCAAGTGGAGTATGTGGCAATTATTTTCAAAATTAAAAAATAATAAAACTAATACATTTAACAAAATTTAAATCCCAACTCCATTTCTTTTCCCACAAAAATTTTCATTCTCCCACGTCTTCTTTTTGAGGGTTAAATTAAGTCAAATGAATAATCTAATTTCACAAAATGTCTAGATATGGATATAGAAGAAGTACCTTACATCTTCTATTTTTCTTGATGTCACGCCAATCAAACATAGTGCTCCACATAGTACATTGAATAATATTTTTAATAGACATTGTCTATTTGATGAGGTGGCACGTGTTTTTTTTTTTTTTTTTTACAATCTATCGAATGCATTGGAGATGCTCTTACGGGAGTGCAGCTTTTGGTCGTGGCGGCTAAGGTAGGATGTTTGTAGGGACGATAAAAATATTCGATCCACTCCAAATTCGATGAATACTCAATTCTAATAGAGTGAAAAATTATTGATATGGGGGTTAGTGGAGCGGATCGGCACAGTTTTTGGTGATCTGCTGCGGATCACAAAGTAGATCGACATAGTTTTTGGTGATCCACTGCGGATCACTGGTCGTATCGAATCATGTTTGTCCCAATCTAATCCGCCCTATTTGGGAAAAAAAATTGAATTTTATTATATAAAAGACATCCCACACGCCCCAGCAGTAAAATTTGTTTCAATGTTTGTTTAATTTTTGAATGACAATTGACAAAATAAAAAAAATAAAAAAATCACAAATCAGCTGCAGATCCTTGTTTTATCCACTCCGACTTGATAAAATGATGGATCAATCCGCAAATTTAGATCTCTTTGAATTATTGCGAGGCGGTTACAGATTAGGCCGATCCAATCTGAATTCACCCTATTGTTTTCACTAGATGTTTGGCTAAAATCTCTTCTATATTAAAAGAGTCGATACAACCGTCACTATTCATAAGAAATGGGCCTCTACACTATTCATAATTTTTTTTACTTCCTAACTAAATCCTAACAAAATGGAAAGAGTCGTGAAGTGAGCCCAAATGACATCACTTCTCTACTGTAGTACTGCACCATTATCTCATCTTTCTTCCAATCATCGTACTGCCCACATTTTTTTACTAACCATTCTCCCTAGCTTCCTCTTCTCCTTTTTCTTCTGTGTCCTCCGGCTACTATTTTTTCTCATTGAGGCTCGGATTTTCCCATTTCGAAATATGATATATTCGCGTTCTCCGCCTTTTCCTTCTATCATTTTTCATGGATGAGGAATACCATTGATTTTCGAGAAGAAAATAAAATGAAAAAAGTTAATTACAAAAATTATCTCTTTTCCATTCCATTCGCTTTCAGATTATTGTGAATGTCATTATTCGTTTTCCTTCTTCCTATACACGCAATTATTCAACATATTGTTTTTGCGTTTCGGAATTTGATTTCATTGTATGTCTCATCAATAATTCTTGAAAACATTATTCAACATATTGTTTTTGTTATTTTGTTTTTCCCACTTAACATAAAATCTCTTGTTTAGGTGTACGTACGAATAGTACCTCATTCAATTGTCGATTATACCATTTGTTTGTAGTACTATTTATTTTTTCTTCTATTTTTAAATGTCGATAATGTCGACAAGATATAATTGTTGACATTGTCGACAAATAATAGAAACCAAATTTGATTTCTATTTATTGTCGTTAATAACGATATAAATAGGAACCAAATATTTTTTGTCGTTAATAACAACATAAATGGGAACTTGGTTCCTTCACCGAATGGGCCAAGGTGATTTTTTACATATATAATTTTTTTCATCTTTTGATTGTTTGCGTACCTATCATTTGAGTGTGGTGGGTTATGATTTTCTTTTAATAAATGATTTACACTTATGATTAAAGTTGGGTCACATGAGAGATATGGGTAGTGCATCCGTTCATCTGCAGAGTCTAGCAATTTTAGCTAGAGGCAAATTCCTTGGTTTCAGAGCTGTGCCGCCAGTTCTACCACCTGTTTTGAGTGTCACATCAAAACCCACGATGCCTCAATTCCTAAATCCCAACAAATTATTGGCATGTCTCTCTCATGTACATGTGTATTTGTGGGTATACAAACACATATTTGGTGTGCTTTATGGGCTAATCTGCGATTCTTGTTGTAATTAATATTAATATTATTATTATTATTTTTGGATTTTTGAATGAAGACTGGTTTTTGTGGGTGATTTGTAGGTGTGTAGAAGGAAAGAACGGTGGATAAGGATATGTATGTGTTGTGAACAAATGGATCTGTTTTGTTTGAACCACTAGCCAAGACATGGCCCCATAAACCTCCTAGATGCTCCGTTATTAAGGGTATGTTTTAAAAGTATTTAACCTTAAGTTTTTGTTCTTGAGGGTGTTTGCCAAGAAATCTAAAAATAATAGCTCCAAGTTGAGCAGCTGTGGATTGCAATTTGTGTTGTTGTCATTTTTAACAGTTTGATGGTGAAATAATGATATATATGAATAATAGGTGACCAAGGTATAAAAGTTTAAATGCTGATCTTTTCATTTACCTAAGCATGTGGACATTGTGAGTTTGTGCTACGTCGTATTCTCGTCTTGTTCTAATCAAGCTTCCTTTCTTTTCTTGTTCCTATTTTTCTGTTTTCCTGATTTCTCGATAGTTTTTGTGAAACTTTCTCACTTGATTTCCAAATTATCATTTTATAAATGTATATGTTGTAGCAGTAGTGGTGAATTGTACCAGCATTACTTGGTACTTGAAATCATGTTGTCTTTTCTCAATATGTAAATGAGTCAATTCTCCGTGGTAAAAAAATTCGTTTTTACCCTTATATGGCTATTTTCAGTATGCTGTTGGGTTCTTCCACTTATCTTTGATATTGAATTTACATCAAACTTAAAATATGTGTCACGAAGGTAAAGCTGTTTAAGGAAAAGTTTCTGGATCATCATAGAACTAAAAAATCAGACCTTTTGAGGAATTGGTTTCCTATTCCATTCTTTATCTTTGTTGTTAGTTTTTTGTATGAGTTCTTCCAGAAAACAATTTCAAGTAAATTGAACAGAAATTGTTAATATGGAATGTAAAAAACAAGAGCATCTCGATTTTGGCTACCGTAGCTTTATTTTAAGAACACTAATGCAAATGATTCAAGATCATAAATCATCATTTGTGATTTACAGGATTTCATGTCTACAAGTATAGTGATTTCAAATTTTTAAGAAGATGGTCAAAGAGATTTTGATTTTTTTGTTCACGTGAGAGAATTCAAAAAAATTTAGAAAAGATGATTGTGTAGTTCATTAAAATCCAACAAGCACCAACTCAATCTAGCATAGTTCAAAATGAAGCTTTAATCTTGTATAGGGTATGGAAAAAAGTTCATAATGCATTTCTGCCAGGGTCTAACCTATTGAGAATATAATTGGGTAATTAGCACAAAACATCCATACCTTTTGAAGTCATTGTGCGAATCGTCCATACTTTTGAAATTTTGGCTATTTCACCCTCACCTACACAATTTCTTGTGCAAAACGTCATTTTCGTCTATTGTCATCCAAAATCTGCCGTTAACTCACTTCCACACATGAGTCGTACCAATTTAGAAAGATAATTTTGTCTATTTCATCACTTTTCTTCTTTAGCACCATTTGAGAGAGAACGGGATGTCTACATCTCACAATTCCTAACAGAACTTTGATGCTACCTTCAGATCTCAGCCTCATTTGTAGTTTATCTGCAATGCCATGGGTACAAAGACTAAGGATTGAGAAAATGCTAGATTTAGATAGCCAAACTACAAAATCAAATAATCATACCATTCATTGTCACATAGATTAGCTAAGGCTCCAGCAACCATTCGAAGAGTCTGTGGATCCTCAGCATTGAAAGTTGTCATTGCTAGTAGACAAATTCTACCTTAAGCCATTATAAGTTCTTGATTGGCCTTTGAACAAGCAGAAAAGATATAGTTCTCAAAAATGACTTGAGATGTAGCTCCAAAGAGTACATCATTTAGCTAAAAATGTCACACTTCCCCAGTCCAAAAAGATAAAACAGATTAGAAACTAAAGAATGAACAAATTACCATTCATTGCTAGATTAGCAATTGCACCAGCTGCAACCCTGCGAATAGTTTCATCCTTGTAGGTTCTAAGAAGCATCAGCAATGAAGTGAGACCTCCGGCTTCAACTATCTTTTCCTGATTTGCTTATGTAGAATTCATAGTATTCACACATCAGTTCTTGCAATATAATGTGAAATAGCATTGAGCAATAGCAAATCAGAAGTCATTCAAGAATGTGCAAATGAAAAGGTAGGAAAGTTTTGTGATGAAATGGATGAAATTACCCTTCTAAATTGGTGCAACTCGTGTTGTGTAAGTGAGTTAACGGCATATTTTGGATGACAATGGACGAAAATAATGTTTTACGCAAGAAATTGTGTAGGTGGGGTTGAAAATGTCAAAATTTTAATGGTATGAACGATTTGCACAATGACTTCAAAAGGTAGGGACGTTTTGTGCTAATTATCCAATATAATTAGTATAAATCTGTTTTGTAGGCTATGAACGGGAATATCATATCAGGTGAGAGTGTCTATTTATTTATTTTTTTTTATCATAAGAACCATTAATAAGTAAGTGTATTATATATACAAACAGAATTGAAAGCAGAGTAACCTCAAAGTAGTGAAAGAGTTGATAATCATCTTTAAAGTATGAGCAGACTTAACCATTTCTAATAATTAATAATTTTTGAGTCCTAAGATCATCAATCATTAGAAATTTGATCGTGTATAGTTGGAAGAAATTGTGTACTAAAGGATTGCTACCATCTTGATAAATTTAGAGCTATGATTTGATAAAATTGCTGAGGCCATGGTTAGATTGTCTTTGAGAGATGTTTGAATTGTCTATAGCCAGAAATAAGAAGTCATTGCTAAGTTATTCATTGTAGTGTTTATAATAATATAAAAGTTACATTGCTTATAAGATCAAGAATTACAAATGGCAGATGAATTATTTCAAATTTCTTCCTCTAAAACATTTCGAGTTCACTGAAATTATAAATATTTTGAGTTATTTTTTATTGGTTCTAGCCCCATATAATTTGAATTCTCTATTATAATTGGATTGATGTTAATAGATTGTCAAATAAGCAGAACATATTCAAAATTAAAATTTAATTCAATAATCCCTTCATCACTTCTATTTGATATATATATATATATATATATATATATATATACATATGCATGAACTTTAGTTTTGCATAATATTGCATTTAGAGGTGTAAAGACATCAGACCGCCTTGGTGTGCTAGGCCTCCCCCAAAGCCAAAACCCCTCAATTTACACCCTTAATAGAATTACATGATATATATCATGGAAGACTATGCTTTTGATACCCATTCTTCCCCATCTAAAAAGAAAAAAAGAAAATAAATTAAAGGAAAAAAGTTACTTTCCTCAATTCCTTCAAAGAATGATGGATTGCTTATATGCAAAATGTAAGTTCTAACGTCCTTACGTTTGGTAAATTTTTTTGCATATTCTTCTTCACTTCACTGCATGTTCTGTCAAAATATTGTTAATAATACTGCATTTGTTGAACAATTGCAACATTCTGCACGTATAGATAAAATTCATGAAAAAAATAGTATCAAACAATAATAGCAGTGTCGAAGAGTTAGCGCGATCAGTGGCGAAAAAGAAAACTGTTCTCGATATTATAGGTACGTTTAACTCATACTTGTTCTAAAGAAGAAGTTTTTTCTCCACAATACCAGCCTTTATGTCATAATATATAATTGGTAGTTCTTAAGATTGTTGAATGGTCACACATGTTTTTACAGGGGAAATATTTTAATGGTACGATTATGCAAGTTATAGGCAGTTGAATGTAGCCAATAAGATTAGTTAGTTTGTTTGTAGATAAGTTTAGTTCACCAAATTTTACTTAAAGAATTTGGGCATTATAAGGTTATCTCATGCTACTTTACAACAATGATAGTAGTGGGTGGCACAATTTAAGGATGATAGTGGCTGGAACAGTGTCATGAAGTTATTGTAGTGGATTAACATCATATTGCTGGTAGGGAGTTGTGAAGTTAAATTTATAGGCACAATATAAGTAATTTTCAAAGGTACATTACGCATTATCGAAGAAAATAAAACCATAGTCACTATTCACATTAATTGATATAATCGATCGATGAATCCGTTAACAACAAGATGACTAACTGGCACAAAATAAAAATTTGAATGTGATATGTAGTTGCTTGATTGGCCATTTAGGCCATGCCCGAAACATGTTACATAGAAAATTAACTGAAATTCATTGTAAAGTTAATATGACATTAGTCTTATATGAGTTTTGCTCCTTTTCCTCTTCAACATAATTCAGTGTTTGACAGGCTTTTCAAGCATTCATCTCTGAAGTTGTATTCTTCAGGTGATGATTCAATGAAAGAGAAAAATAAAACAAAAATTTTAGAAAGGATTACTTCTTACCCAATATTTAGATAGTATTTTTTAATTCTTCTGTACTCTTCTACTTGTAAACTGATATTACAATAATTTTGGTAATGCTGGCCTCCCTTTCTTTGAAAACCATTTAACCTTTTAATTTACTACTTCTTATTGTTTGATTATGTTACTTATGATAATAATTAATACACGTGATGAATATTCTGACATTTTGTAGATATTGTTTTTTCATTTGCACGTTTCGTTATTTATATCATATAAGAAGTTAATATGGAAAAGGCGTTAAACTCTCTATACAAAGGGCAAAATGGTTACTTTTCACCTTTTCCTATGCAAGCGCTAGAGCAGATTCATGTTTATCTAAATTGTATTATAGATTTTGATTGACTTGTCATTTTACTAATTTATGGTAGATCTAACATATGAATCTTTTTTAGTGAACAATGCTGGCACGATAAATAGGAACAATAGAATATGGAAGGTTCCAATAGATGAATTTAATGTTGTCATTGATACCAATATTAAGGAGACAACCTATACGTTGCGTCACTTCATTCCCCTTTAATTGAGAAAAAGCAAGGGATAATTGTTAACATGTCATCTAGATTAGGAAGATCTGACGATGCTCATGTAATTTGGAGTGTGCCTTATATTTATATGTCTCAATTTATTTCATGTTCAATATATTCACAATTTATTATTGCTTAATATATTAGAGACAAGTAATCTTTTACTTGGAGAATTTATTATCACTAATTGATATTTATCAGTTGATAATGTCTCTATCTTTGTCATTCAATTATTGTAAGCGTGATATTAAATTATTTATATTCTAAGAGTTTTACTAAACATTCCGTGTAGAATTAAAATAACAGAAAAACATAGAAAAATTCGCATCCATGAATCTCGAGCTTCTGAACATGGAAAATGACGGCTTTACAATCTAGTCTAAATTACAGGGGTTGAAGATCTACATCAACGAACTATATACTACAATCAATGATTAAACAAAAATTCTGTATATTATCATTATATAAATTAAACAAGTATATTATCCGATGAACTTTAATTTTCATTCCACATGTTTGTTAATAAGTCTTATGTTTATGACTAATAATTAGTAAATAAATAGGTAAACCTTTTCTATGAATACATTAATAATTATTTCATATCTTGCACTCCATACTTTATTTCGATATAGATATTTATTTTATATTATTATTTTCAAATTTAATACTCCACCACGTGTGTTCACTAGTTAGAAATAAAATGTAAAAATTATTTTTATTAAAGGTGTTAAACTAAATAATTTATTATTCTTTGTTGTAAAATATACTTATTTTTTAAAAGTAACCTCTTTAAACTTTGCAAAATGTGATCTTCGTCTTCTAAATATCTTGAATTCTTGTCATCTCTTCTTCGAACAAGGAAAAAGAACAAAAAGAAGATGCCTAATTGACGAAAATCAAGAGTTTCAAAAATATTCACTTATCAAAAACTAGTTGTGAATTTAGTGTTTAAATCGCAAATGACCAATAGTCGTCGATATGTATCACGTTAATAAAAATATATAATCTCAAAGTCAGTCACTTTAATATATTTTTAGTTTTTTAGTTTAAGCCAAGAAAATCTCAAGTTTTTAAAAAGAATATTATTTATAAGCAATATTATTTTGGAAATTTCACTAACATATTTACTGAAAAGAATATTATTTATAAGCAATATTATATATGGTTTGGGTATCTTAACTCTCTATCATTTTTTGGTAGAAGTCTAAACTATAGTGAAGATGTGATAATTTGTTGAATTAAAAAAAAAAAAAAATTACCAAAATTGGTAGTAATGCTGAGAAGTGCGTTGGAAATAGCTTCATAATGCAAAGCTGTGCCCAATAAATGAACGATTAATTAATGGTAAAAGGAGCCATCTTTTCCAGCATTTAATTATGAAGATTTTTACAGATTCACAATTAATTAGTAAATATTCTTTGTATAGTACATAATTAATTATTCAATAGTATTAAAAAGTAAAATAAATTAAATTCTTTATTGTCATATACAAAGAGATTTTTCTTATTTTTATTAGTGATTCAAATGAGTTGTGTGCTTAAAGCCTTAAACTGTGTTAACAATACTATATTTTAGATACATTTACATTTCCCTTTTTTTTAACAATAAAAACTATATTTTATGCTAATACATTTACTTGATTTTGAATTTGAAGTATCGATGATAATACATGGTCAAACCATCGACTCACCAATTAAACTAGTAACTCAATAATCCAATTTTTTTTTAACAAATTTGATAACTAAGAGGAGAGCTCTTCTAAAATTAAATTTAATGTTATACAATGTAATTACTATAATACATAGCCATGTGTTTGCGCCAAAATTTGAGGTGTACTACCACTTTGAACAACGAAGTTGACCAACCCCAAAACCACACACACACACACACACACACACACACACACACACACACACACTTTGATTTGAGGTAGCTCTCTCTCTCTCTCTCTCTCTCTCTCTCTCTCTCTCTCCTGTGACTCTGGGGGTGGGGTGGGTGTTTGTTAACCGTATAATGACTAGCTTTTTCCCAATTCAAAGCTTAAAAAACCCTTGTCAATCTCATTTTCTTATTTATGACAACGTAGAAAAACCATGGAGAAATGTTGGTCTGCCTTTGTATGCCAAGATGCTGTTGTGCGTGAGTAAATTCGCGCATTTAACTATTTGAGAGAGCCAAAATAAGGTTTTCAATCAAAAACAAGTGTGGATCTAATGCAAAACCTTCACATTTCAACCCCGGATAATAATGACAAGATACACGAAAAGGTATCATGTTAAGTGTCTACGTCTTACAAACAATAATGTTTTTTTCTATCACACTCGAGTTTTTGTAACACGCAATGAAAACCAACAAGTTTTGGAATCAAATCCCCAGCTAAGGGAATGTTGTCCCATTATTTGGAAATTCCAAGAATTATGTTTCGGATGGAGCCCAAAAACCAAGTTGAAGTAATTATATAAATCAAGAAGAGAATAGACACTTCAATAGGCAAGAACAATGTAAATGGCCCTCTCTTTTATAATCAAAACAGATAATAAGCCAAGGGAAGATAATTCCAGTAGGGAACCATCCGAGAATACCATCAGGGCAATGTGCAATCAGAGCACCTGCTATCCTTTCTGGATGCAACATTTTCCATCCAAGAATGTGTAACTCCACTGCAAAATCCAAAAATGTGATCGTAAATCCCGAAAAATAATAAAATGATGATTATCCATTTCTAAAAATCAAAAGTTCATTCCATTGTCCAAGAAAATTCAAGCTTCAAAATCATGACGAACTCTGTAGATCGTTTGTTCTTTCACCTTCCCACCCAACCCGGCCCTCGCCTAACAAACACGCATGCCGATTTTACGAGGACAAGACAAAAGTCAAAAAGACATAACAGAAGGGTTGTGTTGCAAAATAACCATGAGAATTCTCATCCAATTTAACCTGATACAAGATGCCAAAAACACAGTTGGATTCACTGCATAATCACATGAAAGGCTGCTCTTAGTTGATGACAAGACAGAGAATTAAAGTTCTCACAATAAAAGAGTACTGAAGAGGGACTCTTCTAGCTATCTGAAATCATTAGTCTTATACATTCTTTGCCATTTGTAGAGTGGGCTCATCTGTATTTCCATTACAAAAGCTACTTTATATTTATGAAGTAGACAGAGGAGTAAGTAAAGAAGGAGCAATTTCCAGGCAACAAGTATCTTTCAAATTTAAAAAGGGATTAAAATCTGTTTACAATTAAGATTAGTTCACCTGTAAAGTGCCTCCTGGTAATAAGGACCAGAGAATTTATTGTGCAGAGACAGCTAAGCAGTACTTTCTCTTCAATGACGATGGTTTTATGTGCCTGAAAGAGTCAAATAGATAATAGGGGCATTTACCTCTAGTCAACTAGATTGCAGATTGTCCAATAGCCAATAAGTATTCTACTTGTTTCTCCTCGTTAAATATAGTATTTGTTACATATTTGTGTACCTGTAGCAACAATGGATTCTTCTAAAATCCTTGAAGGCACTGAAGAATGCAGCAGCAGTGAGTCGGGGTGGACGATGTACATTGCTTCACCCGTTGACGAATACAATCTTGTTGATGAAGAAGACGACGGTGGCAGCATTAATAAACAAGAAGATGGGCTTCATGCTGAAGATGATGCTGGAAACACTGATAGTGATGACTCTATGGCGTCTGATGCCTCTTCTGGCCCAAGTCTTCGAGAACATCTATGCGACCATGTTCGAGGAAGTCATTGTCCAGGTGTCTTTGGTCATGCTGTGGACAAAGATAACAGAAAATCGTTTGGTAAGAAACATCACCAACAGGAAGAGAAGAAACCTCATGATGAGCAGATAAAAGCAGCAAAAGACAAGCCAGGACACAAGGCAAATAGTGCTGACAGATTGAAGAAAAAATAATAATGTGTCTTCAAGGCAGTATATGAGAACTTTTTCACCAGATGTTCTCAAAGAACCATACCATGTCTGTTCCAGTCCTCTGAGGTATTCCAGAATGCTGAAGTTTATATATATTTTGTAGCTTTTGATTCCCAGTTTAATACAATATCAATTGACAACCTGCTTATCCCCTACACAGAAAATCACTCTGTCTTCTACACATAGGCATATGAATGACTATATCTTGTCTGTGTGTGCAAGTAGAAAGAGATAGTGTGATGCAGTCATTTAATCTTATTCAACTCTTTAATATCAAGAAAAGTTTTTGAGAGGCCATATGAAACTGATTTCAGAATGCTGGTACTTAATCAGAAATACACCAGAAAAATGAGTGCATCACATTTTAATCGAACAATCCCCTAAGAAGTCATTACAATTTACAAAGGGAAGAATATCATCCATGTTTATACTCAACAACAAGATTTCAAAGCAGAATATGGAGAACAGGGCATCAATCTTGATCCCTTGTGACTATCATTCATCACTATCGGTAACATCAGGCTACAAGCACCAGGTACAGATTCAGGAAGTGTGTTACATGTAATATCAGAAAATAGCACATTTAACTAGTAAGGCAAGAGATTCCATATTCTGCTTTGGGATTATGTTGCTATAAAAACATCCCATGTCTTCTAGATACAATCCATAAGGGTTAGACCAACAGCCTAAAACTAATAAAGTCAACCCTGGGATGCTTCCTTTCCATACATCTACAGTTTTAACTTTTAATTGCTAATGGTCCCTTCCTCTAGGACAATTCCATATGATCCTTGAATTTGGGCATATGTCAAATCCAGTAAAGAAGTAAAAAGGTATCTTGTCATTGCTCCTGCTTCTGCATCCCTCAGTGCTTTACAAATTTTTGTCATTGCACAATTAATCAACTATATGCTTCATAAAACTGCTACAAAATGGACACACCCTCCAGAATTTTGACATAAGTTCATGTGAGGTTATAAGTTATAAGAATGACAATGCTAAGATAGTTTGGTGAAGATTACGTTCCATGCAACTAGGTTATATAACAAAGAATAGCCTAACAATGAAAAACTGGCACTAGTCAATAAAATATTGGAGAAATAGTCAAACTTAACATAACATACCTATAACAAGACACATATTAATCAAAAACGTCATAAGACCAGAAGAGTCTAAACCAAATCCCATCAACAAGTTGCTGAGGTAGACGCTATATATTGATGGGCCAACCAATGAGCATGGCTCTGAGCAGGAATAACCTCGGTCAGCCAAGAAGGACACTACGGCTTGCGCTCTTTAGTTCAACCATAAGGTCTCAAAGGATGAAGAAGAGTACGAAACACCTCTAGCTAGTCTAAGTCTGGCCATAAAAATCAAGGTGTTAGCCCTTACTATTCAACAACAATTCCCAATGGTTTGTAAACCAAGGGAGGAGTATGAGCTCTAGGTGCAAGGATGACCTCGTATCTTCAGAAGGTGGGGGATAAGCTCAAAAGCTTTAAACAGTATGAGATTCAGAAGATCCCACAAGCTCAAAACAACAATACTGATATACTAGCATGATTGCTGCAATGAAGTATTTCAAGCTGATGAAGATGGTTTCGATAGAGTTCTTGGAAGAGACAACAATATGTTGACTTAGATGGTTTCCATTCTTAGATACCTCAAAGATAACAAGCTGCCACAGAATATCAATGAAGCAAAGAAGGTAAAACTCAGGTCAACCAGATACATCTCTTGTTGACGGAGTCTTACACAAGAGGGAATTCCCAACACCCCTACTCCACTGTGTGGACGAATAGGAGGCAGACTATGTCCTGAGAGAGATCCACGAAGTAGTCTGTAGAAAACAAGTTGGGGCACTGTCCCTAACTTTCTGAGGGAAGCTACAATGGACAAAGATGAAAAGGATGCCTAGAATATGTGAAGAAATGAGACAAATGCTAGAGGTTCACAACCTTGTTGAGCTTACCACCAAAAAGAGCTCACTAAAACCACCAGCACCTGGCCTACTGAACAGAAGGACCGCAATGAGCTGCAACATGCCAGATTAGGGGTAGATGTTATAACTATGATAATGTGGCCATTGGACCCAACATTGCAAAATGACTCATCACCTATGCCCAGAATCCACTGAGCACCAATTCAGTCAAAGGGCGTCAGCTCATAACAATAAATGCAGACCACACTGGTAGTGGAAGTGACGAGCTCATGTCCCAACAGGACTTTCCTTAGCATTATTGAAGAACCTAAAAACCTCAAGCTGAGCCACGAGAACATCTTAATCAGAAAACTAGAACTTACAAATGACACTTTTTCTTCTTGTACTCTCATTGGCTCAATAATGTGAAATACATATGGGCTGTGTCCATTCTTTGCTTACTTCAAAGTTCTCCCAACTTACTTGCGCTTGAGACTGAGGAGGGTCAGTTACCTAATACAGTTTCCATGGCATCGGATTTGTAACTAATCCCAACTTTCAACCATAGAAAGTATAATCCATTAAGATTTAATTATATATTAGAGATTATTCCCTCCACATGAACATTGACATCCATGCAGCGTTCCGAGTTATTGTTCTAAAAATCAACAATTCAACTTGAAGTAAAATGGTTCCAAAATCGTTTTGTCATCAATTTAGGTTATTACTCTGAATGTAAAATCTAATCTATTACACCTCGTACTAATAGCAAAAGAGGAAATGAACTAGAACGCTAGTCCCCGCTGTTGATATATAATATTACCCTGCAGTCAGTATATTGAAATGCAAGAGTACATCAAAACATGGCAGAGTATGTTCTGGATAACTTTTCCACGTACTTCACAAATTATGGAAAAACTCAGTCATTCTTCAATACAGAAAACAATCTTGAGAAATATATAAATCAATGTATCACTAATGAAACATAGTTTGATGAAGCTACATTTCCCAGTACATGATCAAATACATTCTTCTATTTTCAAGAATGAGTGGTCTCCAATTAAAAGGTGCATAACTCATTGATGCAGAGAAACCATACATTCACTGAGTGATAAGAAAGTAGAATCTTATTGAACGTCCATGAAACAACCTGCTCACCCTGCGAAATAGAGGCCAGGAATCATTTAACTGCTACAAATCGTATTATTTAATTAATATGCATAGCAAATGGCAATGGCAAAAGGAAACAGAAGAAAAGTCAAGATCTTAAAAAATTGTAAAAGTATAAGCAACAAGGAATTAAGTTTCTGCTGGTATTATTCAGGGCAATCTTCATATCTGCTGTTGTTTTGCACTTATAAGCTGATTTACTTGCTTCCAGAAAACTTAGAACCAAACATTCTAATATGTTAAGTCAATTTATATCTCTCAAATCCTTAAAAGGATACTGAAGATATTTCGAATAAAAAGGAAAAACTTTTTCAAACTTTCTCCAACAAAATAATGCTTCAATATTGTTTACAATTTGTTGTATTGCAATGACCACATTGAGGGAAAAGGATGACTCCATAATTTTATATGTTATGTGTGGATTTATCTTCTTCATGTTTAATTTAATATCTAGATTTGTGAAGATCTTGCAACAACCTACATCCCTAGAATCATGGAGGAGGGGCCGCAAGCAAGACTTGGGCAATTGGCTCCACAAACAACTTGGGAGTTGACTAGTTGTGCTTGCCTTACCAAAATAGTTAACTCAAGTTGTTATAAAAGCTTACCACACATTAATCCAATTCACAATGCATGTAAACGGCTCTAAATTCTCCACTAATAACTTCTTGGGGTTCATCACTTTACCGACATGGTTAAATCAAGTTGTTTTGGAAGTCCCTCACATTTACATATAAATAACTATAAATTTTAATGTGGGACTTCACAATATATAAAGTTCTGAATTTGATTGATGGAAAGACTGATAATACAGTAGTTTGGCATTGCCCCCTGTTCCGAAGTTGCTATGGAAGTCAATGTTTTAGTTTCTTGTCCCTATTACTATTAACAGATGAATAAATGTTTTGGATAGGAATTCAGAAAAAAAAGAGAAATTATTCGTCTCTAAACATAGGATAACTTTAGATTATAGATGAATAGATATCAATTTTAATTTCCCCACACTAGTTGCCAATTGGTTGAGAAATTTCCTCGTGAACAAAGAACAAAATTAACAGGGGAAAAAAAAAAACAGAGTAGGGATGCAATAAATTGATCAAGACCCAGAAAGCAAAACACCAGTAAAATTACAGCAACCCAGCAAGTTTATCAAACGATATACAAAGAGAGAGTACCTACAGAAATTGATACGAGGGAAATCAGGAAAGTTCCTTGGCATTCTGGAAGAAAGCAGCACAGCAAAGAATTGAAGCAATGAATGCAAATAAACCCAATCCAATCATCAGTGAAAATCCAGCAACCACGAAGTCAAGCATGCACTGCGCACTTAATCCCACCATCAACACCATCTTTTTCCCCTTCTGTTCTACTTGAAATTTTTGATATGGCAATTGCCCTCGATCTTGTGAATATATATGAGGGGAATATTACACACACACACACACATATATATATATATATATATAAGAGAGAGAGAGAGAGAGAGAGAGAGAGAGAGAGAGACGGTGGATACAGAGTCAGGCAGCTGACATGCTTCTGCATCGAGGCGTGAGATCATCGCCGCAGGATAGGGGCCAAGGCTGGAATTTCATAGGAGGTCACTTAACTTACTACGGTGTTTCATGTTAGTTACTCAAATTTAATTGATTTCAATTTGATCATCTCAGCTTATATTTTTGGTTTAATTTAACCATGTTGTCCATAACCATTACTAAAAAACTAATTGAATCTATGATCCGACCAACAGAATCCGTGATCCAACATGTATTTTCACAACACAATTTTTTTATAGCAGTTAAAAGGACAATTCTCACCTTTTGTTTTAAAGGAACGAGCCTACCATATATATAAATATTGAACTAATTTCGTTAGCCCTGTCCTGAATTTTGGCAACCATTACAAATGGAATAGTTAAATTGCAACAAAAGATGGTGACATAGAAATAAATTTAAAGTGAGTGACTAATATGAAACAAATATGTAAATTGGGTGACCTTTTATAAATTTTTCCTCGTATTAGAACTTTAGAAATAAACCAAACCAAAATGGCAATATAGGAGAGCGATCTTGTTCATATTTAATGTAACATTTATATATTAGATGAATTACATACATAAATAAATATCACATCTGCAATTTATCTAATATACAAATGTCACATTAAATATAAAAAAAAAAATTACCAACTGAAAATAAGTAAAAGTTACATAAGTTAAATTAAGAAAAGTATATTTGAAATATATAATGTGTAAAATTTTGAAATTTAACTTAAAAATAATTAATTTGTTATCGTCATATGTAAAATTGGTAAATATGTGATAAATTTTTTTATATCTCTAAATTAGATTAAAAATAAGAGAAATACTTAAGGAATTTATCGAATTTCTATTATAGATAATCGTATACCTCGAAGTCTTGTACTACGCTTTTAGGGAAAAAAAAAAAAATCTTATTAGTAGCTGTTAAAATTTAAATATTTTTTTCTAATTTAGTTTAATCTAATTTATTGGTTTTACAATTTATTTTGGATAAATAGCACTGGGGTCCCGAACTTTTGAACTTTGTGACGATGGGATTTCGAACCCTCCATTTCTAACCCCCGAGTCCTTAATCTTTAAAACTCCGCGCAAGCAAAGTCCTTCTATTAAAAAAAAATCGTCAGTTTGACCATTAATTGGTCAAAATTTACTTAAAATAACTAATTTACTCTTTTTAAATTAAAATAAAAAACAAAGAAATAAAGAAAAAATTGCAATTAACCCCCTTCTCCACATCTTCTTCTCCAATCAACCCCTTCCCCATTCTTTTCTTCACCAATCAACCCCTCCCCACAGGCCCATCACAAATCACCGGAAACACCAACCCGTCCCCATGTTTTTTGATGTCCTTTCACCTATTTGTGGTTCTCTAGACAAGAGAAAGCGGCTTGCATATGATGCAATCTTGTGGCGCCCAGTAAATGAAGGTAGCACACAGATATCGAAGTATGATGCCCTAAGATACATCAAATTATTGAGGGCCATCTATATTCATTCCCATGGTATTAGTGAAATGCTGGAAATCCATGGAGAGACGGATAATTCCACGGTTTCTTTAACAGAGTTCATTGCGATGTTTGATGATCAAGAATGGGGATTTGGTATCATGTCGACTCTATTGAAGGCTGAAGAGGTGGGAAGGGGGCCAGTGGGGAGGGGTTAATTGGTGTAGAAAAGAATGATGATGTGGTTGATTGGAGAAGAAGAGGTGGGAAGGGGGTTAATTGCAATTTTTTCTTTATTTTTTTGTTTTTTATTTTAATTTGAAAAATATAAATTGGTTATTTTAAGTAAATTTTGACCAGATAACGGTAAAACTAACGATTTTTTTAACAGAAAGACTTTGCTCCCGCAAAGTTTTAAAGATTAAGGACCTGAGAGTTAGAAATAGAAGGTTTAGGATCTTATTGTCACAAAGTTTAAAAATTTGGGACCTCCAGTGCTATTTACGCATTTATTTTTATATATTTTTTTTTCATATTTCTCGAATTATACACTCCTGGGGTGAGCATTGATCCCGTAATAATGCAAGTTGGTAAATGGCGAGGGGATGGCAGGCTTCTCCTCGGGTGAGCATTGATCCTGTAATGGAATGCAAGTTTTTTTAAAAACCATTATTTTCAATATTAAAAATATTTAAAAAAAAATTCGGTTTGCTGAGTCTTTCCCAAGGGAAATGTTAAACCAGCGGGGGACGGGGATTCAAGTTAAATTGCCATCCCTAAATGGCGTGACTTCTTTCTTTTGTTTTTTGGAATTTACTAATTTAGTAAAGAGAATTTGACGCAAATGGTCCTTGACATTCTTCAATGTAGAAATGGTTTATAATGTTTGTTTTTTTACAAAAATATTCCAAATTTATGTATTTTAGTGTCCAATTAGTCATTATTTGATGAAAAAAAAAAAAAATATGACCTTTAATTTAGGAAAAATTGCAATTGTATTCTTAATCTTTACAAAAAATACAAATAGATCAAGTATATTTATTTAATACCCTATCTGTTCCATAAAGATAAGCTTACTTCTATTTTAACACAGATTAAAAAAATTTAGTTATTATAGTTGGAACAATAAATTTTACTTACCACTTTCCTAATATACTCATACAAGTAATATAATAATAATTCATATTTGTTGATAACAAGACACATTAATATGGACATATCAAAAAAACTAAAAATTTAATTATACTATCAACAATGAAAGTAACGTATAATTTGACACAGATGAATAAGAAAATTAAGCTTATCTTTATGGGACGAATGTAGTAATATTTAATTTAGTACATTGAATATATCATTATAGTCATGTCAATTAAATTTTTCATAAAAAAATGTTAAATTATTGTACTTTAAATATATGTAATTGCTATGTGATGTGAATAACTTAAATGAAAATTAAGATAAATAAATAACAATGTAACGTATATAATTTTATAACATTGAACCAATTTTTTATATTTTTATTTTACATAAAAGTACTAATAAAAATTATTTTACAAATTATGTGTTCTTTATTTTTAAATGATATTAAAATAATGAATTAAAATATGGATAATACAGTTGGAGTTCTAATATTTGTAGTTAATAAACGAACATCAAAATTAAATAAAAGTATTTGATGATCAAGTTTGTGACAGTTATTATTATTATTTTGTTAGAACTATAAAATAAAATTTTAAATTTTAAATGCTGTAATTATTTAATAATAAAATTAATAATTTTATTTAACACATTTATTAATAATTATGAGTTTAAGTTTTAATTATTTTATAATACTTCGTAAAATATATAAAATAATTTACGTATATTATTAATTTGGTCAATAAAATCTTAACATTCTCTTTTCTTTGACCAACGGTTCCTCAAACCAACATGTCCTCCTATTTGTTGAGTTTAATAATCTTACAATTTTAGCTTAAAATACAAAGAAAACTATTACAATTCATTCTCTTTAAATACAAAAAATATAAGATAAAAGAAGAAAACTATACTTGTTGCTCCTTTGTGTTACTTGAAGTTGTGGATTCAGATTTGTGTAACAAAAAACACCAACCTAAGAGAACGGCAATCAAATTTCACCAACAAACCAACCAGAGGTGACCAAGAATTTCAACCACACAATCTAACCTAACTTTGAAAGGAGAAGAGATACTAGTTTTTTCTCCTAATTCCTCTAACCTAAAAGAATTACAAATCCTTGTAAGATCACATTCATCCAATATATCAAATGGACACTTTTTATCCAAACAAGCACAATCTATGACAAACTATTTTGTCCAATAGAATTGTGCTAAGTGGATTTAGTAACCCATATTCTCACACTATTAAATTTCAATTTATAAAATTACTAAATAAAAGCATATTCCATATATTACAAAATAAATAAATTTAATTAATTAAAGTTAAAATTGATATTTTAATTATAAATAATTAAAAAAGTTAAAGAAAGAATTTGAGAAGCTGTCATCTTGCTATTTCTCAAAATTCATTGTTAAATGGTACAAATTCTTATATAATCAATTTTTTTTTTTTTTTTAATTTATCAAAAACTTAAAACAACTTCTGATTATTTATCAGGAGTTAGGGTATAAAATAAATATCAAATGATGCCTAGTCTAATCTAACACAACTTAGCACATGTTTGAGAATGCTAAAATTATAATTTCAGTTCGTCATATTGGTCAAATATACTTTTTTATTCACGCATTTCACAGGACCTACAATTTACAACCACTTTTTATCCACACATTCACTAATATCTTATAATTTCAACACTTAAAAAATAATTTTATCACTACCAAACATGCGCTTATACATATCAGAGAATTCCCTTTTTATAAGCTTCTTTCTTTTCTCATTCTAACAGATGTCTGAAATCTAACGGAAAATTTCTTTATTCATTTTCAGTCTCCTCAAGAGTCAAGACAGCCTTGCACAGCTTTACACATTTAAGATGGATGATAAAGATTCTCAACATATCTGTTTGAAGAACACAAGTGACTGAATTGAAACTTTTCACCAACCTGGCCTCGAATTTTCGACGAAGATTACAAAAAAAAAAGCAGCCAAGGGCTATTTTCGATCCAATAGGCTCATGTGCCATATTGATAATTTATAATCTTCAGTCACTTTATATATTCGTCCTCTAACAACTGTTAGGTATCTTTCTGTATGTTCCCTTGATCGGCAGAACATTATGTTTTCCTATACCTTGAACCGATGAATTTAAACCATTGCATCACCAACGTTGTCAGGTCTTGGATGTTCCAACTCTTGCATATATCTCTAGAGAAAAATGATTGAAGATATATGCCGGGACAGCCAGAATATTGTAGCCTTACATGTATTCGCAAACTAAATGCCAAGTGGTCCAATACCTGCACAATCAAGGTAATTCAGATTTGCCACCATTATACACTGGAAGGTCTTCAATAATTATTGTGGCATGAGAGAGTAAAGAGCAATGAGATGCACACATCATATGCAAGAGAAACGAATTACCTGAGGTTGGCATTGGTTTTCTGATGCGTTTAGATGCAGGTTCCTTAATTTCAATAACTACTGCATCAGATTTCAAAAAGGTCATGGCAACAGACGTTGCATGCTCCAAGCAACATCTAACAACCTGCTTCAAGATTGAATGTTAGCCACTTGGCCTCGGAATATGCCAAATGATTTATATTTTAGCACAAGTATACTGTTGATCAGACATATCTGACCAAAATGTGCAAATTCATATTATCTGCAAACAAGATATGTGGTTGTGTGCAAGCAAAATTTGTCTGATAAGTTTTCTTTTTTTAAATTCTTAGCCTTTTCTTAGTTTACCTTCGAAGGATCCAGTATTCCAGCAGCCATCAAATCCTCGTATCTGTTTTTTGCAGCATTGTATCCATATCTTATGTTATCTGATGACAGAATCTGCACAAGTTGAAGTTTCCAAGAGATGAACTGATAAAACTTTGTCACTCAGCCAACAATATCAGTTTGGAAACACTGAAGTTTTCATATTTCCACTCATGATTATTAATGAAAAATAATACATTGATGCAAAGAGACCTTCTGTACAACAGTGTTCCCATTCACACCAGCATTTTTGGCTATCTGTCTTGCAGGATAGGCCAAGGCTCTTTTTAAAATGTCCGCTCCTATCTGCATGCACGTTTAGCAGGCAACCATCTCACAAAATTATGATGTAAAAGCTGGAAGAAATGGTTTATCAAGTCGGGATGTCCAACCTGAACAACAACTTTACGTTTCTATGAAATTTAGAACTAATTCAATCTGTACACATGGAATATTAATTAATGCACGTGTGCATCCTCAACTTTATAGCAGGACAATTTAATATGTTGAATAAAAGAGAAGGGTAGCAGGAGTACTTTTTGCTCGTCATTGTCCAAATGTTCTCTGATACCATCAACCTTTGTAGATAGCCTCAGGAGGCAACAACCACCACCAACAACTATTCCTTCCTCAATTGCCGCCTGATAATGAGAACACAGAAACTTACCATCATCGGAACTACTTGCTAGCCATGAAGCAGTTAAAAAGCAACTTAATTACCTTGGTTGCATTTAGAGCGTCTTCAACTCTTAGTTGTTTATCCTTCAACTCGACCTGTGTTTGTGCTCCTACCTGCAGTTTTATCGATAAAGTAAAGTGCACCAAGGCATAACTTACTTTCTGAAACCCCTGACCACAGGATTATAATGTCAAATAGATTTCAGATTACCTGAAGAATTGCTATCCCCCCTGATAATCTGGCTATACGTTCATTCAGTATTTTCTTTTGAAATTTTTCCCCCGTGTTCTGCAGAGCAGAAGCCGTGGTTATTCTTCAGAAGGTAAGAATGTAATGACATTTCTACGTCAAAATTATAGAGGTTGAAAGATCTCCTTCACAGTTTCATCCTCCTAGTTTGTGAAGGCAATTTTCTGGCATTGTTTAATTTCTTTAGTCCCTAGAATATCAGTCAGGTACTTAACCTTGAAAACAATCAGGAAATAGAACAAACGCATCAGGACAGAATCTTGTGCATCTTATCACATGGTTGATGATTTTAAGAAATTGTTGAAGGATTTTCACTTCCATAAGTGATGGATAGTCTCAGAATAGGTTAGTGTACTAGTGACTATGAGGACATTAGAGAATGCTTGACACACCTCAACAAGCCTCTGGATCTGAGAAACTCTTTCTTTAACAGCTTCTTGCGTGCATCCATCTGTAACTATTAATGTAGAATCCTTTGTTACTACAACTTTAGAAGCAGACCCCAACATATCCTTGTGAGCATTTTCAAGAGTCAATCCCATGTCATCCCGGATAACAGTTCCTGCAAACGCGTGTTAAATTCAGCCTGTAATAACATAAAGAATACACCAACCAGATTTATATTAGAAACAACTATGAAGCATATATTTTGTTTTGCATCAAAAAATAGATTTTTCATATTTACTCGTACAATAATTTGAAACCATATTCGGGATTACCAAAAATATTTACTACAATATCATGAAGATCAAAGTTGGGGATGCTTATTATCTCAATATTTTTGACACAATATCAAAATCGGAAGTCATTACATAGTAAGAAAAATAACTATCGGTGAGAAATCAATTCACATAATATTACGTTTGGTTACTTGTTTCACTACCTCCAGTCAAGATGGCAATGTCATCCAAGTAGTGGCTTTTGCGCTCACCAAAAGCAGGAGCTTTAACAGCAGCTACCTTCAATACGCCCCTCAATTTGTTCCTAATGACCGGAGCCAGAGCTTCCTGCTCGATGCCCTCTGCAACTATCAAAACGGGGAACTTATCTTTGGCAGCATTCTCCAATATCTTAAACAACTCCCTCGGATTTGAGATTTTTTTGTCAACCAATAGCAACTGCATCCAAAGAATTTGACATCCTCTTCTTACTTGGTATGAAAATCAGGGAGAACTAAATAACAAATGACATCCGTACTTTGCAATCATAAAACTCCACTGTCATCTTTTGGCGGTCAGTGACGAAATAAGGAGACAAATATCCACGATCAAACTGCATTCCTTCAACAATTCGTAAACTGTTTTCAGCATAATTTCCTTTCTCAATCGTGACAACACCCCTTCTTCCTACTTGTCGAAGAGCATTGGAAATCATATCCCCCACAGCATAGTCATTTCCCGCGCTAACAGCAGCAACATCTGCAAGTTCGTGATCCTCAACCTACAATGTAACAGATATTTTGATGTTAATATTAGGAGTGGTGTTCGTTGTTGTGCCGCCAAATACATAAGAATTGAATGACTATTTCTAGATACCTCTTTGGACATTAATTTTAGTTCAGAAATGAGGGCTCTAGCGGTTTTCTCAATCCCACGCGAGATCTGAACTGGGTTCATGCCTGCTGAAGTAACCTAGAGACGAGCAAATATCTTAGTTTGGAAGCTTTCATTAACACACGTTCAAAAATACTGAAAATTGCATTCAATCTTCAAAAATAAAGTTAGCAAAAAATAATTGTATAGCGCAAAAGTCATCCATGACCACTTCTTCAACACAGTGAATTAAAAAGTTCATACCTTAATGCCCTCAGCAATAAGACCCTGAGCTAGCAGTATGGATGTAGTGCAACCATCACCAGCAAGATCATTTGTTTTTGCCCCAGCTTGCCTCACCAATTTTACTCCCACATTTTCAAGAGGATCCTCCAGCTCAATCTTTACTAGTAACCATAAGAAACTTAAGAAATAGAAGGAAACCAGAGAAATGAAAACAAGATGAACTCTTCCTCTATTGATTACTATTTCCATTGGACCATATAACGTATCCCATTAATTGATTGAACTCTCAAAGAAGTAAGCTTAGAATTTAAAAACAATTGCTGTTACAAAAGAACTACATTGATCAGATTTTCTGCTTATTTGATATCTGCATCACTTGCTACATACACATTTCGAAAGTTTGAGATCATAGTGCTGAGTGACACTAAACTACCTGAACTACTTAATAGAAATGGGAGTATATTCATTGAGAAGACACTTGTTACAAACTTCTGAGAATATTTATCTTTACTTTATTTTTTATTTGGTTTATCTCTCAACTGAAAAACCTCAAAAAATTGTCCTTGACAGACATATCCCTCAAACTAGAAGCCAAACCCCCAACTTATACAAATACTTGGGACTAAGATCCCGAGAAACGTGTACATCACTATTTAGCAAGAAAACTCAAATCACAAGTCTTTTAACCATAAAACTCCATACAAAAAGATCATTTTCATCAAGAAACACGTTGTCTTATATCAGTCTCTCCCACGACCAGGTTGGCCAAAAAAAAAAAAACTTAAAACCACTTTCAAGTAAAATGGCCCACAGATTTTTCATGTCCAAATGCACATTGCACCAGTCTGCAGCTACAAATTCCGGGGCCGATGGGAGGTTAAAACCATCACTCTTTGTATCTTTTACATAATTTCATGTTCTTCAACGTCCAATCTTAATAGGCATATTATTCCACTACCCGGATGGAAATATTAGAAAAGAAAAAGCGCATGCTAGTACCTCTTTAAGAACAGTTTCACCATCATTGACAATCTTGGGAGGTCCATACTTGTTTTGCAACACCACATTCCTTCCCTTTGGACCCAAAGTCACCCCAATTAGCTGTGCCACCTTATCCACCCCTGCCTACACCAAATATCCCAATCAACCAACCATCACCAAATTTTATCAAACGTATGCATTTGTACTAGTATAAAGCTTCAGCATCTTATATCGAAAGACAAAATTTAAATAAACAAACCACAAAGATACTGAATTTAATTGTCCAAGAATTCAGTGTGCACGTGAAGGTTTCGGCTTAAATTAAATTCCACAAATTTCTACGCAAAAGTTACCAGAAGCTTTTTAGTGGTAGAACCATCATGGTTGAAATACAGTTCTTTAGCCATAGCTCTTGCATTCAACATGTAACCTGAGGGTTTCTTGGTAATTATAATGGGAAGTGATTTGGTGGTGAAGGCAACTGCAGGGAATGGCCTGAGAAAACATCCCATGTTTTTGGTTATTCGTTCAGTATTTTTTGAGATAAAGCTTAAATGAGTTTGAAGGATAAGAAACTGAGAATGTCAAGAGAGACAAAGAAAAATATCTTCTTGGGCTTTTGGCAATTTTGTACTCTCCCCTGATAATCCTGAATAAAACCCAAATAGGGGGGGAAAATACATTTTTGAAGGATTTTACTGTTTAGACCCGCTTACTCGAGGTGGGATATGACATGTAGGTCAGAATTCAAATTCAATTACAAGCAATATTACGAAATTAGATAAGTATTGAATAACTAGAATACTTTAGTATTGAATTCACAAACTTCCAGAATACTTTCAACGTTTATCGATGAAGATAGAAAATCCGAAAATATTTTCACCAAAGACACATTCAAACTTCTTTGAAAATTTTTTCTCACCCATTTGGTGAATTTTTTCCAGAGGAAAATATTTGCATTTTCCATGGAAAGATCAAACACACCCTGTGTCAATGAAGATAGAATCCTAATATACCATAACAAATTGCGAGCAAATGTTAGATAGAGATGATAAAAGTAGATTTGAACAAATGAGCAAATGTTACCCAATGGCCAAATACTTTGGTGAAGAGGAAAGATAGATAGTATATTATTTTTTGTGGTGAGTAAAAGTGATAATCTCTTAACGGTCGGTGATAAGTAACGTGTTCGACTAAACTTATTTTTACTTTTCAGATAAGAAAATATTGAAAGTGAAAGAAAATTGTTTGTATTTCAAATTTTAGTTCTGAATTCATTTTCAGTTTTAGTTTTAAGGATTTGTTTTAAGATTGCTGAAAACGTGTTTAGTTTGTAGTATTGAAAACTATTTTTCAAAACAAAATACTGAAAAACAAGTTTGATTTGAAATTTTGAGAAATTATTTTATTACATTTTATTCAATTAATTTGATTGTTCAGGAAAATAGAAAAATTTTATGCTAATATATTATCAAATAAAATATATTTTTAAAATTTTATAATATTTTTTTTCCGCTACAAAAAATAAAATACAAACAAATAATAAATTGACTTGGCAAAAAATATGAAATAAAAATGTAAAAATTAATGACGTAGAGTGATAATTTTTGTCTATTATCATTTAAATAATTTTTGCTATAATTTTTATTTAAATAATCAATAAGGGCTTGAACTATTTATATTTTATAGAATTTATTTTTCTAGAATTTTCATTTATTTTTCAATTTTTCAAAATTTCATTTTTTTAGAATTTTTATTTAAATTTTATTTAGTTAAATAAAAAAAAAATTAAACGATATTTCCCTATTTTGATTGGTTTTAAAATATCAAAAACGTCAAAAACATGTTTTGAATTTTATGTTATAAATTTAATTTTGTTTTCAAAAATACTATACCAAACAAGTTTTTATGAGTATTTTACAAAATTAAAAACAGCGAACTAAACGCACCTTAAACTTTTGCACTGAAAAATCAAAAAATAAAAAGGAAAAAGGAAAAACTTTTAAAAGCTTCAAACGTGTTTGATAAAACTTTGGGAAAATAGCATTTTTTGTCCCCCAATTTTTCAAAATCATAGAAGATATACTCATAACTTTCAAAAATAGCACCGAATATCTCTGACGTTTGAAAAAAATAGGCATGGTATGTCATTTATGACGAATAGTTCCATCCTCTTTAAATTAAAAACAAAAACAAAATAAAGAAAAAAAGAAAAAGATGAATAAAAAATAACTAAATGTAGCCCCCAAAATGAAGAATAGCAAAAACTATCTTTTTCCTTCACACCAACTACCACCTTCTACACCAATCATCTTCTTACACCTCAACCTCCCATATTTCCTAAACCTACATCCATCACCACTGTAATATTCAATTAAAATAAAGAAAAAAAAAAGATCTTGCTTTAATAATTGTAGAGTTCAAATTTCGAATCTCGCTTCCATAGTTTTCCACCATTGCATTCCAGATCACATTTCATGGTGAGTGCAGTGGTGGGCCTGTGGGTCTAGGAAAGTTGGGGAGAGGTTTAGGATGGAAGAATAAGGTCAGTGAAATAGGTGGTGGTTGGGGTGAAGGGAAAAGATGGATACATTTTTTCTTTTTTCTTGTCTTTTCTTTTTTATTTATTTAAAAAAATATCAATTTCGTCATAAAAGACCTATCATGCCTATTATTATCAAACGTTGGAGAATGTACGGTTCTATTTTTAAAGGTTAGGTAAATATTGTTTACGATTTTGAGCTTATCCATATATTGACCAGTCATGTGAGAGCATCTCTAATACAGTCGTGGATTGCAAAAAATATTATGCCACGTAAGTAAAATAAACAATGTTTAAAAAATGTCCTCTCCAATGTAAGTTGTCAATTACTCTGTCAAGCTAATGTGGTAAAAAAAGAAAAAAAAAAGAAAAGACAATAACTAACGCTCCGTCTAGTTCTAAACGCTCTATTAGACATGCTGATTGAGCAAAATTTAAATTCCGTATATAGATTTAAATTTTCTATGCATATTTAAATGTAATTTAGTATTTATTTTAATAAAATAAAATCTACCTAAATAGTAATCTATACAATGCATTGAAGACTAAATTTAAATTTGAATATCTATTTATTAGACATCAATACCACATAGATAAAAATTTTTCATATTTATGCCACTTTAAGCATTTCCAACGCATTCTCTCTATTGCAGTCAACGTGACAAGTAAAATAGATGGACTTCTAGTTTATGTAGCACTACGTTTATAAAATAGACGGTCAAATTAAAATTCATCTCTAATGGGTTTTGTCTAAAACTAATACTACCACTTATGTAGCATTAATTTTTTTATAAAATAATAATAATAAAGGCCCACATAACAGTGGGAGGATTTAAATTTGTTGGTTCACTCCGTCTAGATGTCCATCTAAATTTAGATGGATTTTAGACGGAGTCTTTTTTTTGGTGTGCCACATCAGCTAGACAAAGTCCTCGTCAGCATGTATTGAGATGGTTTTCTATAACTCCGTCTATATATGTTTATGTGACACGTTTAAAAAGCTATAGACGGAGTGCATTGGAAATGCTCTTAGATAACAATCCATATAATACATTGGATATACTTTCAACCGTGGATTGCTATATTTTATTGCCACATAAGTAAAATAGACAATATCTAAGAAAAATCTTCTCTAATGCAAGCTGTTAAGGCTATGTAAAGCTGACACGACGGTGAAACAAATAAACAATGTCTAGAATTCCGTTTAAATTCAGAAACTCGGTTATATATGCTGACTCAGCAAAATTTAAATTTTTACGTATATTTAAATTTTCTATGCATATTGAAATGTAATTTTCATTTCATTTTAATAAAATAAAATAAAAATAAAATACACCTAAATAGCAAACAATCCATAAAATATATGGAGTCCAAATTTGAATATGAATATTTATTTATTAGACATTAATATCATGTAGATAAGAAGTATTTCAATATTCACAACTTTTTAGAATAACTATTTTTTAGGAAAGATTAAAAAAAATAGTTACTTTTTAAAAATATTAACAAAATGACTATTTTTACATATAAAATGTCAAATTTGGCTTTTTTTTTTTTAAAAACAATATTGTATAAATTATAGGTAGGTGCACATTTTGAGACAAAAGACTTTAGCTTCCAAGACAAATTATTCAAAATTATTTTTTTAACCACAAGACAATATGTAAACTAAAAATAAAAAATTCTCTTCAACCATATTGTTGTTGAACCGAAAATTCATAATTTCTTATTCCATCACCATTCTCAATACTTTCAACATTAGAGCATCTCCAATACACTCCGTCTATTATTTTTTAGACGTGCCACATAAACATATATAGACGGAGTTATAAAAAATCATCTCTAATACATGCTGACAAGGATTACATCTATCTGATGTGGCACATTAAAATATAGAAGTCCATCTATATTTAGATGAACTTCTAGACGGAGTGAGTCGGTATATTTAATTTTTGACGAAGATTTTTAATTTTTCCGTCTATTCTATAGACGTAGTGCCATGATTGAAAGTCCATCTATTTTACTTGGCACATAAACTGCAAGAGACGAATTGCATTGGAAATGCTCTTAGCATTTAGGTAATCAACTGTTTATCGATTTTTTTTATCCAATAACATTATATTTTGTTAAAAAATTTGCTGTCAAGGATTTTTATTTGGGATATATCTTTTTTTTCCCCTACAAAGTGCATACCATTATTTAGACAAATGTAAATATCAAATTGTCGCTATGGTATTGGTATATATGGCTGAGCGTGATTGGGTTGGTTTTGGACTCAACACGAACCTAACCCAACTGATTTGGTTCGACAAGAAATCAAATCGAATCAACTTGTCCACGGGTTGAAACTCGACCTAACCTAAACCGACCAAGATTAGGTCGATTTGGGTTGGGTCGATTAGTTCGGGCTTGGACCAAATTCGTGTTGGGCAATTTTTTTGGGACCCTATACACTCTAAGGCTTTTTTTTAAGAGAAAATTGCCTATAAGTCACTTACACATGACTTGTTTAAAATTAAGTCGAGATATTTTTTTAAATTGTGATTAAGTCATACTTTAAGCAATATTTTAAATTAATTCCAAAATACCCCTCTGATCCGTATTTTTCATCGGTGCCTTTTTCTATCTCCACAAACCTCTTATGCAGACTTTGTAATCGGAAATTATAACTTCAATTCCAGCGACTATGTGTAGTGGTATCACGAGAATGGAGGGTAGATCAATGATACCACGAGAATGGGTAACTTCAATTTCGGTGAGAGCGGAGGTGGAAGTGGAGGTGGAGCAATGGTAACTTCAATTTCGAAGGAGGTGGATTAGTGGTAACTTCAATTTCGACGATCACGTGTGTAGTGGTACCACGAGAATGGATGGTAGATCAAAATACCACGAGAATGGGTAACTTCAATTTCGGCGAGGCGGAGGTGGAAGTGGAGGTGGAGCAATGGTAACTTCAATTTCGTGAAAGTGGATCAGTGGTAACTTCAATTTCGACGGAGGCAGAAGCGGAGGTGGAGGTGGAGGTGGAGGTGGAGCAGTGGTACCACGAGAATGGGTCTACCTGTGAACAGGTTGTGAATTCAATGAAGCTTTTAGAAATATTCATCAGCTACTAGTTATTCCAACTATTAATTCTTTCAATCTTTAGTCCTTCATCCTTATCGATAAAGTGTAGTTAGTTCTCTTCCTCTAGAAGATGTTTTGTCTCTCTTAAAAAAAATACTACTGACGTTGCCATTTGAACAAAATGTGAGGACAACAAAATATGGGATGAGCGTCTAAGTTAATGTTTAGGAAATATATTTGTTGTGGCCGATTTTGTTCTGTTAATAGTAGCTTTAATTTCTGTAAGGATGAATGCTGGTAGCCCTTAGATTATTTCTTTGTGTTGTTAGTTATGTATGTTGTTTGATCTCAGTATTATAAAACAATATCACAAAAAGTATCATAACCGAAATTATATAGAATTCATATACGTGTTTGATAATCGCTTTAATCTATGATCTTGCTTAATTATGGCAAAGTTTGAACTCGTGATCTTGTTTGAATGTCTTAGTTTTATTCCATGATACTGTTTTAATATCTTAGTTTTAATCCATGATACTATTTTTATCCTGTGATACTCCTTTGAATCTATGTGATCTTTGATACTGTTTAATTATGGCAAGGTTTGAACATGTAATACTGTTTGAATGTCTTAGTTTTAATCTATGATACTATTTTAATCCATAATACTATTTTGTTTAGGTAATTAGTATATTTTGATACTGTTTTTATCATGTGATACTGTTTGAATCTATGTGATCCTTTGATATTGTTTAATTACGGCAAGGTTTGAACCTGTGACACTATTTGAATGTCTTAGTTTTAATCCATAATAATGTTTTGTGTTAGGTAATGTGCATTAATATAATTTGATATTGTTTTAATCCATGTTCTAATCTATGATACTGTTTTGTATAATACAGTATCAAACAAAACATATGACTAATTAAACAGTATCAAAGATAAAAGCATGATATCATAGTCATGTGTGTTGTTTGATACTGTATTATGCAAAACAGTATTACAATAGAAATGATCATAAAATTTGCACATGTGCTCAAAATTTTTATTATAATATGTTTTCGGAATGGTCTCGACGAGACGGTCAAGACCAGTCACTTTGCCACTATGTATGATGGATTTTACCCGTTTGAACTTTGAAGTCGCCTCTTTAGCTTAAAATGACAATCTTTAATTTTTTTCTCAAAACAGTATCACAAATCCTCTAAAACAGTATCACGGATTAATGTACATCATTTTGTTGCAAATTAAAGCTCTTTCAAGGTATTTGAGTCCCTTAAAAGCAAACACATACTTGAGCAATGCCAAGATGAAGAAAAAAGAAGCGCCAATCATTCTCAAGTTAATGGAAAGTTATGCAAAGGGTTCTCATCTAAAACTATGAACAATGTTTCTAATTCTTCAATTGAATTAGAACATGTTTGATATTCAATTAGGACATAGATTCTCATTGGATAGATAAGTATAAATATATAAGGTATTTAATGGTAGTAGACGAATTAATCAGTAGAGAATAAACAAGAGAATAATATTGTTCTTAAAATATTTCATTAATAGTACAAAATCATAGGTTAAAAAGATCACAACAAAACAGTATCACCACAAAACAAGATCATAAAAAAAATCATTATAATAAAATAGTATCACCACAAAACAAAGATCACAATTAGCGTTTTTTTTATAATTAAGGGTATGTTGGTCTTTTAGCTCTAAATGTGACTTTAATTGAATTAAGTTTTGAACATATGACTTTAGAGCCCATAAGTCACCCAAACAAAATGATCGACCTCTGAATTTACTCTTTTTTTAATTATTATTATTGAATCTGGTGGAAATTTTTAAAAGTTTGAACACAATTCACTATAGTGCATTCTTTTGCCACCCTACACCATTAGCACCAACTACCAACCTCCTCAGCCAAAACACCACAACCACATCTACTACAGACTACCCAAACCTCATCTCACCACCATCACAACTCACAAACCCTTGTCCATCTACCACCACCGCCCCCCCCCCCCCCCACCCCCACCACCACCACCACCAAAAGAAAATTAAATTTGCACAAAAAAAAAAAACAAATCAAATCTACACCACCACCGATGTACTACCCCCTATGTGCAATAAAGAATAGTGGAGCCTCACTCTTTTTCTTCAACAACCTCTCATCCTTCTCGAATGCATCACACTCCATTGCACCACTTCCACCCCAGTGGCGAATCTGGACCTGGCTACAGCTCGGTCTAGCCTTAGTCTACATCTAGTAAACAAAATCAATTTTTTTTTTTAAATATACATATAGCCCATGTCTGATTTGAAAATTTCTCTAGTCTAAATTCTAAATAATTCCAACCAAAAATGACCCAAGCCCAAGTTTTCAACCCAAATTATCTTAATTCAATTAAGATTTGATTTAATACAATTTCAACCCAACTTTATATAAATCAAGAACAGATGTCATTCCAGATGGATATTAATCCAAAAATGTGAATACCCACAACCAAATAAGTTGGAGCCAAAAAAATAGTCATGGTACAATGTCTAAACAAAAATTAAGAATTTTAAGTGTTAAAAGTTGTAGAACACAAAATTTGACAGTAGTGGACATGACCAAAAAACTAATTTGACTGATATTTGTGTCCATAAAATAAATGGCCATAACAATATCAAAGATCTAAGAACTCAAACTTCTGTAGGACTCAATCATCTTCCAAAAAATTCAACCACCTAAAATGGCCAAGCCTAATTTCCAACCTAAATTGTTTTAAAATGAAGAAATGATTTAATTCAATTTTCAGTCTAAATTGATAAATCTAATTCAATTTCCTCAAATTCAAGCTCTAACAAGTCCTAAATCAATTTCAGCCAAAATTTTTATTTAAATGCAATTGTTGGAGGATTCTTGTTGCTTATTTTGTTGCCTTATTCACTTAAATTTTGAATTGGTTGAGCTTTGTTGGCCTATTTTGTTGCGCTTATTATTATATTGCTATGTTTTGTTGACCTATTATTGAATTGTTGATATATTTTTTGTTTGTTTGTTTGTAGTTTTTAGAGTTTACAAATGACAGGTCGAGATTCTATCAAAAGAGAAACGACATTGATTTTATTCTTTAAAAAGACATGTCAATTTTTTATTTTTTATTTTTTCAATTTCAGCCCAAGCAAACTAAACTCTTGGATCCGTCCTTGCTTCCACCATTAAGGCTCCTGCAACGCCTCAAGAAAAAGTTTTGTTATGTTGATTTTTACCATCAAATCAGGCAATCGAAGTATATGTTTTACTTGATTTTGGCGGCGGCAACTGTCAACCATAATTACCACCATCCCCCCGATCAACTGCCGCTAAATCTAGATTTGGATCTGGTATCGTGACCGCGAACCACCGCCTCATGAATCTGGATTGAGGATTTTTCTCCTTCATTGTTTTGTATGTAGTGTGTGTTTGAATGCCTTCATGAGTATTTTACACAGTATTTTGAAAAAAATAAAAGATGCACAATAATTTTGTAATAAGTAAAAAATATGTAAGTTAATGTTGTAATTTTTCCTTTAATTAATTTTTAATTAATTATTATTTTTTAATAAGTGGGTTGGGTTTTGAGTCGGGTTTTATTAGGTAAATCGCAACCCGGCCACAAAATGATTTTCAAAATCAAACCCAACTCAATTTAGGATAAAACTTACCCAAAACGATCGAGTCGAGTAGTGCGGGTTGACTGATTTTGGTCGATTTTTGCCCAGCTAGCCCTAATGGAATGTAGTGTCTAGACATTTAAATCATTTGAAAAGTCCATACTATATGAAATGTCTAGAATTCAATATCCTTGAACTATATTCACATTAGCTTTTCATTGCTACAAATTTCAGATATGGTCGAAAGTATCAATTTATTATATCACACAATGAAGAGTTCAAGAAAAGAATGGGTGAATGGAAGTGGCATAGCACGATTACAACATTGATAGACACATTTTCATTGGGTTGGTGTTGTTATTTTGTGTTAATCTTACAAAGTGTTGGTGCTCGTAAATGAAATTTTTGGGATTTATACCAATAAGTGTCTCGAATGCATAAATTTTGAATCGAAGATAATGTATAGTTTTGCAAAAATTGTGCACAATAGTTGGTTCAATTACATGTCTTAACAATTCACGCACATAACTAAAATCGTATATAACGTGGCATAGCAAAGTGAAATGTCATAAATTGTAGAGTTGTTAATGAATAAAATCACACTAACATTAACAACTATGTAGTTAAAACATATATATAGTCAAGTGTCTTGCAAAGAGAGAGTTTCTTTTGGTACCAATCTAATGCCAATATAAACCAAAAAGAGTCTATATGGTCATGTGTTACATTCCCAATAGCTATCCTCACCAACAAGCATTCAACATGTTTAAAAGTATACACTGCAAGATCACTGCAAAGAAAATTATAATACAACGATTACAAAATTAATTGAATGATTTGTTATAATATGCAGAGAAAATGTTAATAAGAAAAATAAAACACAACATATTTCGTCACACACTTGGTCACACCACATTACAAGTATATGTCATTATTGTCGATTTTAATGAACAAATCAATTGCTTGAGAGATAGTTTTGAACCAAACACTAGACAATTGGTTCCAAACTTTCTATCTTTCAAGACAATTCGAAAATACAAACTGTTTATTTAGACACTTTGAAAATGTCTAGATCAAAACTTCAATTTATATACTGATCAAGACAGTTTGGTTTCAAAGTGTCTTCAATGAAAAAAAGTTAGGTTCCAAATTGTCTTGATAGATAATGCTATCAAATTGACGAAATCTTTAAAATATATTCTCCAAAAAAACCATCATATCTTCCATTTTCTCCAAAACTCCACACAAACATTTTCAATAATCGCCAAAATTTGCCAAAACAAGATACAAGAACAAATTCATATCTATCAATTCTAACAAAAATAAAAAAATGAAGTTTCAATAAAAGAAAACAAAAGTACAAGTATTTGAACATATATTATTAAAAAAAAAAAAAAATCACTAAACCCCACATGTCATTTCTACGAGTCTACGACATACAAAACAACAAAATGAAATTTAAAAAAAGCATGAAAACACAAATTTGTCACAAATTTTTTAACATATATAATCAAAATGAAATTCTAATAAGGACAAATTTTGTCATAATTTTTTTTTTTAAAAAAAAACTAAATATAGTGGGCCCATATTGTGCAGTGTCGTTTGGGCTCCATTTTAAGAAAAACGACGTCGTTTTTGGTTGAACTTTTTCCTGCCACATATTGTGCTTGCTTTCCTCCGTGTGTGATTGGCATTTGCTCTTGTTCTTTCTTTGTAATTTGTGGTTACTGAGGTGAGGTATTTCGTTCAATGTTTATACTTTTGTTTTTTGTGTTTTTTTATTTAGATTATTCTTTGTGTGATTTGAGTTTTCTCATTTGATGTTGATCTTAAGTGAGCAAGTTTTTAGCATTTTGTTTTTTATGATTGAAATAATGACAATTTCTTATATGTTATCTGCATCAATAGTAGCGTGTCCCGACACTTTGCCTCAACGATTCGCTTGCCTCATGCGCCGCCCGCCTTGTTGGTCTCATAAGCTCGCCCCGCAAGTCTCGCGCTACAGCTGAATATATATTGCTTTATTCGAACGAAGAGCAGTTGCAAGCTTAACGTTGCAACGTGCGTCTTATGCCTAGGCCAATTGATCGACACGCCGCACGGTCTCTTGCCCGCGCATGCTCTCTGTCCAATTTTCGAACGGGACGATGCTCCGGAGAATACTCCTGGACGGCCCCCCATTGCAATTAGCAATGGCAAGCAAATCTTGTTGCGTGTGTCCTATCCCTAGGGCCATCGATCAACACGCATCGCGATTTTGACAACTGCTATATGTTGTCTTGCCAATAGTGGCATGTCCTGGCACGCTTGCTTCAACGATTCGTCTGCCTCACCGACTCGCCCGCCTCGTTGGTCTCATAAGCTCACCCCCTACATATGTACAGCAATAACCCAACTATCGTTAGGTTAGCTAGACAGGCAATCCAAAGACTGACAGTCACCACCGACAATTAAAAAGATGAAACATTCATCATTAACTCCTAATAATGAGGGAGATGAAAGGACACATTCCATTAAGGACCATTAAATGCCATAACTGCAAGCCACCTATATAAATAGAGGCCAACCCCCTCATGTAAAAACATAATACACATATTCCATATTATTATTGTGCATATATGATTTTTATCATATACTGATTATCACACCGGAATAGACACGGAGGAAAGAAGCACCGCTATCACCATTTTGCAAGTTTCCACCATTGTCACCGCGTGCTCGGAAGAGGAGAAAAATATTTATCATCAGTTTTTGTGTGTTTTGTTGTCTTTTCTTTGTCATTTCTATTTTACGACTTCCTCTACTCTTTGTTAATTTTTTCTTCTTCTTTTCCTTCGTATATGAGATTTACTTTAGCTTGATACATTTATTGGAGGTACAATTTGGAAGTGCGAAGTGTTGCAGTATGAAAGACATGAACTTCTGTGCTTAGACCAATGCAGGTTTTTTATAAACATAATTTAGCTGCAATTGTTTCATTATAAACAAGGAGTTGATTTACTCTAAAAAAAAATTAAATCTTAATTTGTGCACCCAAAATTACTACACCTTAAAGCACTAGATTAGAAAAAAAAGTTTCATGGTCATTTGATACTTACATATAGAACTTCTAAAATATTTAGAAAAAAAAAGTATCATACTCAACCTCAAGGGCGGATCCAGGATTTTTTTGAGTCCGGACTATAATTGAAAAAAAAAAATTTCACCGGGGCTGTTACTAAAGAATTTTTTTTTTTTACATTGTAAAAAATAACTTTTTTCGGGCCGGGCCCGCCCCCTCCCCTCTCCTCCCATGTGACACATTACAACTTCTAGAACACAAGAGACTGTTTTCTTTGCATTTCACCCCAAAGTTGACCCTGGCCCAGTTGTTCACTCCATACTGAAATGTCTTTCCTTGTGGGAATAGAGCTAGTGAAAATTAGATCATTAACCTACATTTTAAAAAAAAATTGAATTATACTACATCAGTTTTTTTTTTAATTAAAATTACTATATAGCATATAATTATACTGAATAATAAATCAATTTTATTAATTAAATTAATACCAAAAATATCAAAATAACAGTGACAACCTAAATTTCAAGGACTAAATTATATCAATACACAAAACAAAGAGTAATTGTCATTATTTAATTAATTCTTTCTCCTACCCCGCTATTGTATCACTCCAATCTGTGTGTTATGCAGAGTCTTTTACTCAACCTTTTTATTTAATCTTTGGAGAAGAAAAAACTCAACAATAGTTTCACTGCATACTTTCACAAATCAATGTCAAAAAACCTTATATCTCTTAATGGTAAATGGCACCTGCCCGTAGCACCAACAAAGCGAGAAACAAAAGTAAGAACCGACAAAATAGTTTTGCAATGAAAAAAAAAAAGGATTTCAAAAAAAGTCACAATGATAAAATATTTTATTTTTTATTTGCTATTTTATGCTTATAATAATATAGTCTACTATGTGCGGGTTGGGTACTGAGAAAAGAAGAATTATTTGGTGCCGTTTTCAAATTAACGAGTGTTCGTCATATGAATCAACTTGCATTTTCATAATACATGATGAATATGAATTTTTTTAGCATTGATAGTTGTTTTTGTGTTCACCTAATAGTCAGAGTTTGAAATGTTGGGCATCTGTTGATCATCTATGTTCTGGTTAACACTTTATTATATTCAAATGCATGCGTATCATTACCCCCAATATATTGTATTTTGTTTGGCATTGATGAAGACAGAGGATTGTCCATCATTCGGGGTGTTTGAGTTGTAAAATGAACAAAATTTTTCAACTGCTCGGTCAACATCAAAACTTCATTAAATGATTGAAGTTTGTTTGTAATAATTCTTACATAATTTGCAACTATAGTTTTTTGTGTGGTTAGTATACAAAGTCTTTCAAATTTATCAATGTTACTATTTGTGGTGCTTGTTACTATTAGCTTGATAATCATTTCAATGATTTTTGTGGTTAGAATTTATGCTTGTTACTATTTGATACCTTTCAATTGCGTCATTGGGGTATATTAATTGACATATTTGTCAAAGCCCTTTTATTCCTAGTTTGTCTAAACTTTGTTAATGTTGTACGTGGCTTAATATTGTTGAGTGTATTTGATATCAATTGATGCTAACTTTGTTAATCATGTCCGTTGTTTATATTATGGCACTAAACTCTGAATTTATGCATATCACTACGAAGCAGTGCTGATTGTCTTCTTTCCAGGAATGTTGCAAAAAAATAAAATTATGTGAATATTGTTAGCAAACATGAATAGAATTGATGTGTGTGTGTGTGTGTGTGTGTGTGGGTATTAATTGAATTGCTGGACAATTTTACATGAATAACATCATGTTGTAATACCATAATGGAGGTCTTGAAGTTCAAACCTCTCGAATCTCCCTCTCATGCAGATTATGCAAAAAAATTCCACATCAGCCAAATGGATGAAGTACTGATACTATTGCTCAATAATTTTCTTCACTTGCCCTTGGTTATTCATTTGTAGGATGGGGTTGTATAGTTTTAATATCAATAAATTAATGTCTTTGATATTTAGTGATCATCAATTGATCATAAATGATGGTTGAAGGATTGATTAACTATACTTATTTTTCTGGATGTAGTGGCGACTGTGAGATATTTTTCATCAAGTTTGTGGAATATAATTTTGAGAACAAGATTAAAGAGATGCCGAAAAGTTTGATATGAAAGTGGCTCGTCACAACATGGCTGTCCAATTATACAAATTTGCTTTGAGAAGCCAGAGTTACACTTGGATGGATAGTCGTCTTTGTTCATATATCATGAATTCAACTCTATAGAATATTTATCGAACGTGTATCTTTTTTCTAGTAAAGTTTTATTGCGGTTGATGCTTTTGGTTATTACAATTACAAGTCAATGTACATCTTCAACTCATTGTTTTCTGTGGATGGTCATCAAACCGCTTATGTGAATGGATCACATATTTGGTATGCATTGTAATTCAAGTTTATTTTTGAATGTTAGTTCTGATGTTCTGATAATTGGTATGCACTATAGTTCATTTGGAAATGTGGGGTAGGTGAATCACTTGTTTCTTTGTCCTAAGATTATCATGATTAGAACCATATTTGCTATTATTATTTAGTATCGAATGAAGGTCGATATTTTTTGGCATATTTTTCATGTTACGATACATCGACTGATCCAATTGAGTCGAGATCATTTGTTAGGTCTCGTTATGTCAATTAAATACTTCGAGTGTTTGATTATTGCATTTTGCTAAACTACTAATGTTATTAAGCTATTTATATTGTTATTGAATATTGATTAATTCTCCTGAGACAAAGCACAATTGCTACACTTTCTTGTGACAATTGATCGCTTCTAATTTTTGGTGCTTTTGTTGTTATAATGCTTTCACTGTTAATCTATTGTCAATGATATGAAGTTTTGATTCCCCACTTAAGACGACGATATTTGTTATTCTTTCCTTTGTTAGTTAATCTCATATGTTAACCGATTCTTTGCAGTTGTTAATCTGGTCCGCCTGTTAACTAAAAAAGTCTAGTTTGATTTATAATCATCTACTAAAACAATCTGGAGTCATTTTGTAAGACAATCCAAATCAAATGCATTGTTATAGACTATCTACATTTGTACACCAATCAAACATTGCCTTAGACCATCTAAATATGTACACCAATCAAGCATCCAAATCATATGCATTGTTTATGAAAATTAAATTGGGTGAAATATACACGGTTGGAATAAAACTTGGAAACACATAATCTACATGTTATCAATAATCATTGACAAATCCTACTCATATATAACAAACACTAAATGAAGATGTATTGATTGACTTACAATTGCATAACTAATACTCCAAAAAATAATGATTTGAACTCAATCCAAAATAGTCAGAATGTTAAATAGCCAAAACATTAGCATACTAGGTGAAAACACATCACATTATTTGTCTAAATTTATATAAATCAATTTTTCGAATCAACAACCACTTGCTCCAATGCAGATTTGAAGACTGCCAAAGTTGTCACCGAACAATTATGCATACTATCTTCCATGTCTCCAATTTGGATAAAATTTGAGGCGAACATGTTGAACATCATAACTTCCCATATATGCAGTATGCACCACTTGATTCATATGAGAGAAATACATGTTGTCAATGGTAGGAGATGAGGATAAAACTTGGAGTTCAAGTCTCATTCGCAACAAAAAAACAATGGTCGGGAAAATTGATTATACAGCCAATGTGGAGAGTTCATTATTTTGATCCATGTGAGTAAAAAACTATTTGTTATCATTATGTATACCAATATAATTATCCCCAGCTAACACCCGATGGCATTACAACGAAGTATGAGTAGCAACAATATCAGTAACAATATCATATTTTACAACCCAAATCAGGTTGAAATCATTTTCAAAATAAGACAAACTATGAACTTCTTTTACAAGGATTCATATCACTTACGCTAGCAATGTAATCGGAGGACAAAAGTTAAGATACTTACTTTTGACTGATTGGTGAAATAGGCAAGACCAGATCTATTCGAACACAACACTGTTTGCTTTCAAATTTCTAATGATCAAAGCAATTTGAAATATTAATACGTTCAACTTACACTGGGGACATGTTTACAAGCTTGATAAGATTGTTGAATCATGCTACTAGTGAATCAAATTAAATGAATTACCGTGAACTACAATTAGAGCATCATCTCAAACACAAGAATAGCTATATGTTCCGTTTAATAAATAGTTACAACCTCTGGTTCAAGTTAATTCGCAATTGGGTTGTTGTTTAATTTGAATGATTTGCACTATAGATGAAGCTATGATGCCAAAACTATAAATTAAAGCTTACCTCAAAAAAAAAAAATACTACTAGTTCGAAATCTTGAATTTTTCTATGATAATAATCATAAAATCGATTGCAATCTTGATAAAACTTTTATAATCATCAAACATTATTATCATCTAAAGATGAAGGATTCCAAAATGCAGAAGAACAAAACTTACCTATTAATTGAATTCCAGCAAAAAGACGGCAATATATCTCAACAGAAATTTTTAGTATTTCTTCTGCAAACCAAGAAATTGAAAATCGGCAAAACTAATTTCCCATAATCTTAGCTGATTACTCTTGCTGCTTTTGAAACGGTTGAGCGTTATGAGATGTTGTTTCATTTGAGAAGGAGCGTTAATGTTGGACTGAGTATCAAGTGCGTAATCATGTGCTAGTTTCAAGGTCCAATAAATCTCTTTTAATTTGTTAACAATCTAACAATATTGTCTTTATTTTAGTTGTCCAGTAAATTTGAAATTAAGGGATCTGAGTAGTGTATACATGTTAATATTCCATAGTGCTAAGTGGTCGGGTGACTCGGTATCTTTGTCTAAATGGCTTTGACCCATTTTTACAATCAAATTATCAAATATATCATTGTCTTTTCTTTTCCGCTTATTTAATTTCAAACAATTCAAATTCATTTTGTTATTTATGCTATTGCCAGAAAAGAGAAGAATTGACATTTCACTATTTTACAAAGAAATTAACATCTTATTAATCTCAAAACAAGTTCAACCAAATGTAAGGTTAGAATCTCATCTATCTAAATTCTTGTAAAATGTGTGGTTATTATTATTATTTTTAAATTTATAATAGAAATTGTGAATTTTATGGTATAAATCATGAAATGTATACATTTAAGGGTTGCGAGAACCAGACTAAATCGGACAATGACCTCGGAAAGAACACGAAGATGAGATAATCCTTTCAACATGAGGACCACTACTGCGAAGCTTCAGTGGTTCATGAAATCACCATTGCAAGGAGACAGCCTCAAATGGTGTGAACCCCTAACACACTCGAAGCCAACAGATGACAAGGAAGACTTCACTGGAAAGCCGCCTGCAGTAGGTGTCGACGAGTTGGTGATTCTCACAATAAAACATCCTTCCATCTCCGCAGATGAATGAGTTCGCATTGAACCAGAAAGATCAGAGGGCCCGAGAAATCACGAAAAGTTACAAGAAAGAAGTGAATTAACAGAAGATGCGAAACCTCATTACGTACAAAATGTCTGGATACCAACTTTCCAATCCTCTAATGGATCAAATACCAACGAGGCACTTCTTGGACTCTAGATAAATAGAATAGCTGAAGTCAGCCCTGGTAAAGTCCGAAATCTTTTCCATACACTGCTTGTCCGACACAAAGTGGTAAATAAGTTGAAAACCAAGGAGTATCGTGAAACAAAAAGAATTTGAATCTCATTGAATCGAATGATATAGCGAATTTCACTCATAACCGATCTAAGAAAACTTCAGACTACTTCAAAGGCTTCTTGACTTATTATCAATAGAATCGAGTGGTTGAAAAGGCCCTTGATGCACTTGTGATGTCCATAACTCAGAGATAGATAGTAAACCAAAGACTACTATTGGACTTGGTCCACTGAGATTCTCTGAGAGACAATCGAGAATAGAAAAGGTAAGAGGAAGAGAGAAGGAGATCGCTATAAAGGAGGCACCTTCCCGACCTTCGTTCTTCGCTTTCAAAGGCGCTTCCATCTAAACAACTTACAAGAGATTCAATCGATGGAGGTAACCCGGCCCCCACCCTAGCGCTGGTGGCCCATGCCCTGCCCAGTTCAAGTCACATGACCGGGGTGCATAATACGGAGAATTGCCTAGCGTGAGGGAATTGATAAATCGCGAACCCACGGGCATGGAGAAAAATCACCTGTGAGGTCGTCGAGGCCGCCACAGGGGTGAAAACCTCTTCTTCGATGCGAACGATGTACTCAATGTAATGAAAGTAAATGAAACAGAGAACCGCCGAGGTTGGAGGGACCCATGGGAAAATATTTTCAGCTTTCAAACTTTAATTTGAGGCAATTATTCCAATGGGTTTATTTTTAAAAAATGAATTATTATAAAAAACAATATTTTATAATTTTTCAAAACAATTAAATTTCCTAAAAAAAAGTTTAAAAAGAAAACTCATAAAAATTAAAAATCTTTTAAAAAAAAAAAAAGTACCGTCTTGGAACAAGGGTTTTTAAAAAAAATAAATTACAACAGTTAAATTAAAAAATTTAAAAAAACAAAATTTCACTTTGTTATTTACGGTTATTTTCCTAGACTTTTGAGTTTCACCTGGATTTTGTCCACATCACAGGCCTGGTTTAGTCACCCGTACCTATTTATAAGATTCTTTTAGCAAAAAGCTCATCTTTACGTTTTAGCTTTGATATTGAAACGGAACATGAACAAGAATAATAGCGAAAGTAAAACACCAAGACTTTTGTGTCCCGAAGGACCGGGTTCGCCCAACCGTCGGTTACTTCCTTGAAGCTCCACAACGTGGATACGGCTTCATGCATTTCAAGATCTTTCAAGAAAAGAGTCTCGAGGTTACAAGAGTTCAACACCAAGAAATACTCTAACCCTGGTTTATCGACGAGCATCAATCGATTGACCTCAAATATACACAGATGAGTTTATCTTTCACAGAAGGACCATCTACATGACTATCATGTGATTTCACGAGAAATCACCAAAGAAACCAAAAGGGGTAGAATACGAACTCGAGAGACGAAGAGAAGAAGAGGAGTTTTTCATCGAGAGGAGATTAGGGCGAGTTTTCTTATTTGTCAACAGCAAAACATTGCCTTTATAGTCCGGATGAATGGTTCATTGAAACCATAAAATCAAGGGCCCGATGAAACCGGAGATTACACTAGCCAAGCGTGAAAACCAAAGATGCGACTTTAGTCAAATTGTACTTTGATCAACATTTCACAATTCACCTTGATCGTAAAACCTACATTGCACGTAATGCAAGGTGTCTGAAATCTCCGAGTAATGAATGCATCGATTCTGCCTCTAAGTGAAATTGCGGTTTGGTCTAGCCTTCCACCTGCACAAAGGTGTAAAGTAGAGCACGGAAAGAAGAGGGCCACAAATCACGAAAACAAGAGAAAAGGCGGAAATAGAGGATCATTATAACTTCCATTACCGTATCTGAAGCTTGGGATACTCACAACTTTTGAACTTAGATGGAAAGGAGAATCCATGCCACATAAGTCATGGATAAAACTCAGAGCGATCCCTGGTATGCGAATTACATCACTCGGTCGACGACAAGTGGTCCATAATTGAAATGAAGGGTTCGTGCAAACAAAAATTTTGTCAACTTATTGATGAATATATGCGACTTTCATCAGACATCCGTAGATGAAAACTATCAAGCTATTAGAGGTTGACTTATTCATAAATCAGCGTGTATCAAGAACCTTTGACACTCTGACCAGGTGCATACCTCCTTACGACGTAGAGATGACATAGTAAACAGACCTTAGCTTTGGACTTGGTCCAGCGAGATTCGATGGAGACAATCGAGAATAGAAAGGTAGAAGAAAGAGAGATGAGATCTATAGAAGCAGCGAGTCGTATCACAACCTTCAATTTTCTTTCAATATGTCTCAGTCGCCAACATAAGACCTTTCAGAGATTTATCGATGGTAAGCCTCCCCAGCCAGGCGCTGGTGCCTCTTGCACCCAAGATTAGCCGATCACATGACCTGTGCATATAAGACATGCCAGTTGAAGGAATTGATAATCCGAACACATGTTCATGGTAGAAAATCACCTGCTTAAGGTCGTTTCGAGGACCAACTTCTTGGTGAAAACCTCTTCTTAGTGCGACGATTACCGAATGTAATAAGCTGTAAAAGTTCTGAAGATTACCTGAGACCTTGAGGGACCTCGTGGCTTCCTCCTTGGAGATAAACACGATCATAGAGAGCCCATGTTCGAGCACTCGATGAACTCATGACGATAATGCATATCATAGCAAGAGAAAACCGCGAAGTTGCTGGTCTCACATTCGACCAAAACACGTCAGATCTCGTTCTTAAAATTAGAAAAAAACGAGAGGCATACACTTTAACCACTCGATGCCCTAGTAGTCCGCGCCAGTTTGCTAGAAATGACTAGAACGGATTGGTCTGGTCGACGATGGAACGTCTGTGAACATCATAAACTTTTCTCAACTCCCGACCAAAGGAGCGTGGATCATGAATTGACAAGTCCCATCTTGGATCCGTTATTTGGTTTCGAGGATAGCCTCGCCCTACCAAAAGGATTACACTAGTAAACTTGAGAACCTCCATGCCACCTCTAGTTTATGGTTTTTTAATAGGGACACACTTTGTAATTAAAATGGGGTCCTGGAAGGCTACTCTTTTAAGGATTACTAGAAATCCGTCCATCACATAGCGATATTAATTTTCCAGCTTGAAAGTTTGGCGATCTCCAACTCGCATGTACACAAAGGCTGCATGTTACATGAACCGATTGCGTAATTTGTTAACGGAGTGAATAATCTATCACACTAAGAATATGACCATAATTTCGTGTCAATTGGACATTAACCATGAGGGACGTATGAAGAATTTAGATCAAAAAAGTGGACTGATCCTCTGCTTTGTAGCTTAGATTCTTTGCTCTCCGAGCACGAAGATCGCTGGTCAACATTTTGTAACCTGGGACTCAATCTGTTTTACTACTGTAGAGAGTTAGCTCGTGAACAATTCCAATTGAAAGAGCAGACTAAAAGCTTACTTGGTAATAACCGACGTCTCGAAATGATTATAGCAACTCATTGAGTATCGACCCGTCGTGTTGACGCCTTAAAGTGGATCCGAAATTCTTTAACTTATAATCATTACGTTAAAAGGCTTTGAGTGCTATGAGTACAATGTATTGAAGGAGGAAGTTGACATTCTTATCATGCTTTCGTTCATGCATGGATGATATGCAATTTAATTCTTTCACAAAGTTCGTATCTCAACACAAATGGTAAGGAAGACGTAACCAAGAAGTGTTTGAGTATGCATCGACTTTCGAATCGTGCATGCCTAAATGACTCTTCAGAGTTCAAGATCGCATGGTGTCGATCATCTGTCCACAAGTTACTCTAGTTTATGGATCACCATACTTGCTACAACCAAATCCCGATGTTTGTGAAAGGCATGAGATCACACCCTTATCACGGACGAGGTATACTTTCCTATGATGATGCCTTCGACAGATAGCTGGAGCCACGTACATGGTTCTGCTAAACCGTACATTTCGCAGACAATTTGGATATTCACAATGGACAGTCAATAACTCGACATATGCTTGGTAAGTTACCGTAAACACGAGGACCATAGAGCACTTAAGAGGATGTTGAGTCCTTCAGTTTAATTCGCATGAAGCTTAACACTGAAGTGTGCATTCCGAGTTGCTCCTAAAGTTCCTGGCTACATGGTCAATCGCGATTGGAGCTAATCTCAAATGATTAAGGGCCATTGAAATCGCACCATCCTCTCCCAAAGAAGTTTCGAGTCACGAGAAGGTTAGCACTTTGAATCGATTTATATCCAGCGCCGATCCTGCCAACCCTTCTTTCAGACCATCAAGCGGAGAAGAGGTTTGATGACCAGAAAGTGCAAAAGCCTTCCAGACCTTAAGGTCCTCTCGAAAATCCCATCTGCTATCCAAACCAAGAATGGAGAGCGTTGCTCGTTTACCCGCCGTATCCAGAAGCGTTAGCTGGTTTAATCAGAAGAGGGCCGAATCAAATTTCTATCTATTACTGAGTAAAGCCGCGGAGCGAAACAAGATACCCGGACATGGAAAGCTCCCTATCTTGATCACCGCCTCCAGCTTGACCGTACTTCGTCCCAGCTAGATTTTTGACAAACCTCTCTCGGAGATACTCCAAAAGTCGGACACATGGGCGGTTGATAAAATGGTCGGTGAACTCGGCCGATTGATATCAATTACAAGCCGACCTTGATAAAAGGGCGCTTAGCGGACTTGTGGTGAATCGCCATATCCCGGGTTCGCTCAGGCCGACACTGAGGTACAACATGGAAGTTATATTTGATGGATCTCGGGTGGTCGGTGGGCCGGGATCCTGTGGTTATCCCGGCATAATCTACTGCACGCACGGTTCAAAGCCTCCAACAACGCATGGAATCGAGGACTCTAGCGAGCTAAGGTTGGCACGAGAGATGGCGAAAGCTCCATTCATAGCGATTCAGGTGGTTGTCGGTAGGTTAATGGGACCTTGCGCCGACATCCATGTGTGACAAAGGCGAGGACGTTGTCCCATTTGAGGCATCGAACTTTTCAATCCACAAATGGAAAATGGCTTCGGACGCCCTCTCGAACTCAGGGTAGAGCCGACTTAATGAAGCTCCGGTTGAGAGGCTCAACGGCCTTCCATCACGAATCTCCGCGGTGTCATGGTATATCAATTCCCAAGATGATTAAGGAGATCACGAATATCTAACCGACCAAATCTTGCGATGACAAACAAAAGAGAAACTTCTGCGGAAGGGTGAAGTTGTCTCAAGATAAGATCCTATAAGAGGATTGACCACCTCCTCTTACCTTTGTTGACAAGAAGCGTATCGTAATGAAAAAGATACCGAAGGGATTCGCAACCATTCGGGAGGAATGGCTGCGCAAAGCCAAAAAGGGTACTATTGGCCAACCATGAAGAAAGATTCTACAATTATGAAAAGTGCGGCGGATGTCGAGTTTCTATCAAGCTCCGGCTCGAACCTTACCGGTCACGGTCTGGCCTCCCAGTGGAAATCGACTTCATCGGTCCCCTCGGCGAGAGAGAGGGGTCAAATCCATTGCGGTGGTCGCCACCCCATTTTGTCGGGGAGTATAGGGATGCTTTATGTCTTAGAATTCCATGCAATTTACAAAATTATCAAAATCGTAATTGCGTAATTCTAAACCATTGTCTCGTCCTCGTTGTCTTTATTTTCTTTTCGCTTGGTTTTCAACTAAGGTTTTCCACTGCTTGAACTTTTCAAAAGTATCGATTTATGCTTCAAGAGGAAAACCCAAACCTTTCTTGAAAATCATCAATTATTGAAAGAAAATAAACACCGCCACCCATAGTAGGAATAGTGAAGGTCCCTATAAGTCTCGAATGAATATAATCAAGAATTCCTTAGACTTATGAGTACCAAATTAAATTGCAACTTGTGATGTTTTCCTAAAATGCATGTTTCACAGAAATGCAGGTCAGACACCTTGTCTTTACCAAAAACACCATTCCTACTTAAAATAGACAGACCTTTGTTGCTTACATGAGCAAGTCTTTTATGCCACTTTAGGGTATCATTTTGTTCATTTATCACAGAAAGAGCAGAATGATTTTTTGTTAAGGCAGTAGCATTTACAACAAAAATACCATTTTGTTTTACTCCTTTAAACATCACAAGGGAACCCTTTGCTACTTTTAACAAACCCTTATCAATTTTGACATGTACTAATATCATCAAGTACACCTAAAGAAATCAAGTTTCTTTTCATTTCAGGCACATATCTTACATTTTCAAAAGAACACACACAGTTATTTTCAAATTGTAAAGACACAGTTCCAATTCCTGAAATCTTTGAGGTGATATTGTTTCCCATAGTTACTAAACCAAGATCTTTTTCAATCAGATTTGAAAACCGCCTCTTCTTGAAGTCATATGAAAAGAACAATTTAATCCAAGACCCATTCTCCTTCAAAAATAGATTTTTCAATCGATTTGATTCAAGAATTTTAAATTTGACTTATGGCAACATAGACTTCAAAGAATGTCAAACTCGGAAGAAGAGGCAATATTTGCTTCTTCCTTATTTTGATCATTTTGCTCATTTTTCTTTTTCCAAGCAATCTTTATAAAATATCCCATTTTTCCACACCCATAGCATTTCTTACCTTTTAGCTCTAGACTTTGACCTACCTTTCCTTTAGAATTTTTTTCTTTACAACTTGATGATTATCATAGTGCCCATTTTGTCTAGTGAGTGATCTACCTCTCACATTTAAACCTTCCCTTTAACAGAATTCAAATTTTGTTGTTGAATATCCGTATTCTCGGTTCTTAAAGAATTAACCACAACTCTATAGTTGAAGAATCCCCGCCATATTCAATGGCATTTCTTACATCTTTAAAGGTTTCTGTAAAAGCATTTAGTAAAATGATGGCTTGATGCTCATCGTAAAACTTTTCACTTGATACGTACCACAAATCTTGACTCAATTTTGAAAAATTATCAAGATTTGTTTCATGTCCATGTATGATCCATTTTATAGCCAAAAACCTTTTAAAAGATATATCTTATTTGAAGGGACCTCAGATGATACAAAGTTTCAAGTTTATCCCAAATGTTGGGGGTAGTTTTACAATCACTCACTTTTCTCATTACATTATCAAGAAGATGTAAAATTATGGCACTATGAAAGCTAAATCATCGACTCTTTAATTTGAACACTTGTAAAATCATCGTGAAAAGACCCATAAATTTTTTAGACAACTTTTGTTGAATTAAATGAGCTTTCATCTTTTTTGTTGCCATAGAAAAATCACCTCTACCATCAAACATTTCAAGATCAAACTTACTTGTTCCCATCTTGAAGAAAGAAAAAAGGATTTTTCACAACACAAACAACAAGGATGACAAAGAATCGTATAATATACTCCTTCCAATTCACAAAAAAACTTTCAAGAAAAACTTGTTCAGATCATCACCTTCATGTATTTTATACAGTAATAAAAGCATGAAAGAAATAAAGAAACTAAGGTCTCGCTATACACTCGCTCGTGAGATCCCCAGTGATTCCGCGAGACTCTTGTTCTCGTGTCAAGGGAATGAATCCAAACAGAGGCAAGTGGTGTTCTTATTTTCAATATGAAAATAAAAATTCATAACAAGAGAAGATACTCAGAGATATGATTTCTAAGCCACACGTAATGTAGAAAGCATGCCACTCATAAAATCAGCTTTTGAAACAACACTTTAGTAAACAAGATCATGACAAGAAAGAGATGATAGTCAATTTTATGCATAGATCGAGCAACAATACACAACTAAGAACTAAACCTAGCAAGTATGAACAAGAGTAAGAGTTTTATCACCGAGCGAACACCCCTCAGTTCGTTAGATGCGACTCCAGCTTTTGTGTTTCAAGTTTCATCGATTCGAACCTAGGGTTTGCACCTTTACCCTAGAACTTTTTTGAGTTTCTTCACCCTTTGGGATTATTTGCGTATCCCCTTCGAGAACATCCACCGAGGCCTTAGAGTTTCAAGATTCACACCCGTAACCTTATTTCACAACATCAAAGACTTTTCAAGGACACAAAGCTCGATACCATCACATGCTTTTAGCTTTGATATTGAACACGGAACATGAACAAGAATAATAGCAGAAAGTAAAACACCAAGACTTTTTGTGTCCTCAAGGACCCGGGTTCGCCTAACCGTCGGGCTACTTTTCCCTGCTGAAGCTCCACAACGTGGATACGGCTTCACGCATTTCAAGATCTTTCAAGAAAACAGAGTCTCAGAGGTTACAAGAGTTCAACACCAAGAAATACTCTAACCCTAGTTTATTGATCGAAAGATCAATCAGATATTGACCTCAAATATACACACGTATGAGTTTATCTTTCACATGTGAAGGACCATCTACATGATTATCATGTGATTTCACAGAGAAATCACCAAAGAAACCAAAAGGGGTAGAATACGTAACTCGAGAGACGTAAGAGAAGAAGAGGAGTTTTTCATCGAGAGGAGATTAGGGCGCAGAGTTTTCTTATTTGTCAACAAAGGCAAAAACATTGCCTTTATAGTCCGTGATGAATGGTTCTAATTGAAACCATAAAATCAAGGGCCCGTATGAAACCGGAGATTACACTAGCCAAAGCGTGAAAACCAAAGATGCGACTTTAGTCAAATTGTACTTTTGATCAACATTTCACACTCATGGATATTAATTCATCATGTAATTTGCAATTGGCAATTTTTTTTTTTTAAGAACTGCTATTGTGCTAATCTGATAATTTTATTTTTAATGAAAGGGTGTATTAGGAAATAATCCTCGAGGTGAATGAATTTCGACATCAAGGTACAATTCATGCCTCATAATGTGATAATTGTACTGAAGGTTGCTTTTAAGGTCTTGTTGTCATTAAGGTAGATTTAGATAATAGATGACGATGCTCGGGTTTTGTAAAGTAAGATTGTTGTTCCTCACAAGAAAAAGGCAATCCGAAAAATAGTGAGATCATTATAAGTTAATTTGGGACTTTGAGATTGACTTGTGTGGTCCACGGTGTTCCACGTGCTTGTAAATAAGTTCGAATTGAAATCATGCCAAACAAAGTCATGGGTAAACCTAGAGTTGAGATATGTGTATGCATGATACATGCACTCGTGTCGACGACCATAAACTTTGTCCATGGAAGAATTTTCATTGATATTTTCGAAAAAGCAAATGGTCAACTTATTAGGTATATAATCGCAATTTTCTATTGATCCGCCAGAGGTCATTGCTATGTGAGGTGATTATTTGCAAATGTTATCAAGTTTAACCTTTAAACACTCACTCAAGGTGTATCCTCCACAACCCGAATATAGAGAGGACATGTCAACAACCTAATAAGTCGCTTAAGATGGTTCCGTGTTCAGATCATGTCTAATGATCCTCACCTTTAATTCAAGGTCTTCCATTTTGCATTCTCTTCATCCACAATTATAGCCTCTAGTTTATTTGATTGATTCTTTCCATACTTGTAATTACCATATGCTTAATATGTAATTGTGCTATATATATATCAACTCACCACTAAAAAGTGTGGTAGTTTTCAAACACCCTCATGATATCAGAGCCCCATACGGATTAACATCCCTCTCACGATCCTTTTTCCCTTTCCATGACTGCCAAACCCTCTTCCACTATTCTCTCCTTCAATACCTTCATCCACATGGTTACCATCAAACTATCCTCCTCCAACTACCTCCTATGGAAAAGCCAATTGCTTCTCCTTTAGAAAGTCAAGAACCAATTAGCTATGTGGATGGAACTATAGAAATACCACCCATTTCACCTCCGAAATTCTCGACACCAAACATCAAACATGTGGCATGGAAACATACCGATCAACGCCTCTTTAGTCTTCCTCGTTGTCCTCCTCACCGAGGAGGCCATGGCACAAGTTGTGGTACTTACTTTACGCGAGGTGGGGTCGCTTTGAAAACACCTTCACCACCGCCTCCAAAGCCCATGAAACTGTGGTAAAGGATGATTTGTAAATCGATGAAATGAGGCACCAAATCTGCTTTGAGTATACCCACGCCTTCAAAGCCCCACGATCAACTTCTTGCAATCGGTCGACATGTCGATAGCACTCGACAAAGTGCACTAGTTCCTCCAAGGTCTGGCTCCTGACTTCGAGTTTCTCCACGCCCAAACGGGCTCTCACCCATTCGCCTCTGCTTTTGCAGATCTTGGCCAAAAGAGAGAGCTTTGAGCTCTTTCAAAAATCTTTGAGCCCGCCAGACCATCCCCGCAAAGATTCGCAGAACCACCAATCGCGAACCCAAAGAAGGTCAAACCAAATAAGATCTTCTTCCCGCAATCAACCGACTCGAACTAGTGGCAACGGACGAGGACATGGACATTCCTCTTGCGCATTTGACCGTGATTGCCAAATCTGTCCAGAGGGTCACTATGCATCAAATGCACAAGAATGATGATCGCCATGGTCATATCCTCGAAGCTCAACTCGCCAAGCTCTAAATGCATCGTGGTTCCATTTCCGTAAATGAGGCCCTCGACTGGTTTTTGTACACAGGGCCTCGTCCCCACATGACTCAAATTCAATCCTTCTTGACCATTCCACTTTTATACAAGAAAGGATTGTGTTGTTGTTGGGAATGGTGCGTCTCACCCATTACCTACACTAGTAAACTTTCTCATTCTCCCCGATTTTCAACTATTAGACGCTCGTTGTCCTTCACATCACTAAAAATCTTTTGTCCATAAGCAAATTAACGATTGACTTCCCATTATCCGTTACGTTTACTAATAATCTTTTCACTGTTCAGAATCGCCAAACGGGAAGAGTGGTGGCAACCGGTAAACGGGATGGCGGCCTATATGTGCTAGAACGTGGAAATTCGACTTTTGTTTCTGTCCTGAAAAATAAATCTCTTCATGCTTCATATGATTTATGGCATGCTCGCCTCGAACATGTGAATCATTATGTAATTTCTTTTCTGAATAAAAAAGGACAACTTTATCTTATTTCTTTATCGACATCTCCTACGCTATGTAGTACATGCCAAATTGCAAAGAATCACCGCTTTGTCCTATTCTCAGATCGAACATCGATCTTCAAAAGCTTTAGATCTTATTCATGGTGATCTATGGGGCCCATCTCGTATAAATTCAAAATCGGGTTTCACATACTATACTTTATTTATTGACGATTATTCTCGCTTCACTTGGCTTTATCCATTAAAATTGAAATCTGACTTCTTTACTACTTTTCTTCAATTTCAAAAATTTGTTGAAAATCAACATTCTCGCTGTAGATAAAAATTTTCCAAAGTAATGTTGTTGCGTAATTCACTAGCAATTGCTTTTAAAGAACACCTTAGTACCGCATTCCTTATACACTGCACAAATGGTCGCTACCGAAGGAACACCGCCATGTGACCAAAACAGTCCGCCTCCTTTTCATTCTCACATTCCCACTCACTGGTTGATGCTTTTAGCACCGCGCTTACATCATCAACTCGCTTGCCCACACCGCCTCGTAGAGGTACATCACCTTTTCAACTCTTATATGGTTCATCTCCCAATTACGAAAACTTTCATCCATTTGGGTTGTCGTGTTTATCCTTGTTTACGTGATTACATGACCAACAAATTTTTTTTTCTCGTAGCATTCCTTGCATTTTTACGGGTTATCATTCATTTTATAAAAGTTTTCGTTGTCTCGACCCCACCATCTCCGTAGACTCTATATTACCCGCCATGCCCAATTTGACGAAAACCACTTTCCTTTTCACTATAATTCCCAAGCCCAACCCATATCCTCTCTCCAAATCTCAAATTTTTTGGAACCAAGTCTCTCTCCCATAGACATGCCCCCGCCATCCCCCTCGCACCAAACTCCCAACATATTCTTCAATCCGGATCCACCTCGTATTATTTGTAATCGATCCAAATGGACGAAGTCTTTGCAGCAACTAATTCTCATATAGATCCATCTTCATCACACTCAGACTTCAGACCGGCTTATCCGGAGCCCATTACTGAGTTACTCATAGTTGATCGCACTCCCATTGCAGCCGCTCCATTAGGTTCTCATCCAATGCTCACATGAGCCAAAGCTGGCATCTTCAAAACGCGCCACCCGGCACATCTCGGACTTGTGAGTTCTTCTGAACTTCTTTCAGCTCTTCTTGAATCCACTAAGCCTAAAGGATTCAAATCTGTTGCTAAGAACCCTGCTTGGCTCACTAAGTTCAAGGCTTGCAAAATAATCGTACCTGAATTTTAGTTTCTCGACCCAACAACATCAACATTGTGGGTTCCAAATGGGTGTTTCGAACCAAATATTTGCCCAATGGATCTATTGAACGCTTCAAAGCCCGTCTTGTTGCTAAGGGCTACACGCAGGTACCTGGTCTTGACTACACTAACACTTTTAGCCCTGTCATCAAGGCTACTACAATTCGTGTTGTCCTTGTTGTGAAAATAATGTGATTGCAAGTGTACAATATCGCAAACAAGTAATAAAGTGGACCTATTAAGTCCGGATTATCGCTCCCACTAAGACTATCTTATTTAGATACTAGTTAAATTAATTGTAATGCTAATTTATTTAAAAACAATTTGAAATATTTTGATTTGAATATTTAAAGTAAACTACTTAATTTAAGAAAATAGTACAAGAACTTATGTAAAAGTAAATAACAAGAATTTAGGAAAGAATAATGGTTAAAGAGTTTGGAAAACGAATTCACCTAGTTGTCATCTCTAATTCCTCCTCTCAAGATTTGTTTCCTAAAGTTGTATTCGGGTCAAATTCACCTAATTTAACTTCTAATTTACCTCTCTCGAGTTCAAATTAGTCCTATCTAATTAAATCAACTTAGCAAAATGTAATGGTCCTTAATTAGATGTATTAATTCTCTTAAAAATTCAATTCGCATCAGTAGCAATAATAAAAGTGTATCTCACCTTATATCCAATTGTCGATTTTACTACGCGGGTTCTAGATTAATAATTTGCTTCTCGCTCATTGCAATCCACTTAGATCAATGAAATAATGGCCGCTTATTCCAAGCATTAAGAAAAGAAGTAAAATCAAATACTTAAATAATTTATAAGTCAAAACTTGATATTCGAAATTAAAGAATTAAAACTAGGCTACATCGCTCATCCAAACAATGAATTTTAGCTACTCATGATTCGGAATAAAGACAAGATGAAGAATTTCTAATACATAACCGGATCTTGAATAAAAGAGGAGAAAAGTTGAGTATCTTGCACCAAGAAATCTTTGTTTTCCCGCCCAATCTTCTTGATCTTGGTCGTCTTCGCTTTTCTTCGCTGCTCTTTTCTCCGCCTTCTTTGTGTTCGCCTCAAGAATTAACCTTCTTATTTTGACCTAGGTTAGGTCTTTATATAGTGTTTTACTAATTTAACAACTCATGTACATGAAAAGACGAAAAAGACCTTGATTGGAATTAAAAATAAACTAAAGCACCCAGACGCTACCGTCTCACAGATCACATGCAGAAACTGTGGTTTGTAAACCGCAGTGCACCGCTAAGAAATGTTTAAAAACTTCCAAATTTGGTTCCAATTCTCAATTGCATATTAACTCATCCAAGTTTTAAGGTGTATTTTATTTGCCCTTTATTCCAAAATTTGTCCTTTTGTCTCTTCTCATTTGCATCTCAAGTCCTTCAACTTTGGATTTGTCCTCTTTAGTCCTCTAGTTTCTTCTTTCATTTCAATTTAGTCCTCTTTTATTTGCAATCCAAGTCCTTCAACTTTTGAATATTTGTAAGTTGATCCACACTTCTCCATTTTCATACGCCTTCAATCCCTTTTTGCCTATTTTGCTTTGTTTTTCTCAAATTCCATCCAATCTCGGAGTTTTGACCTAAAACAATTAAATAGACACATAATTAAGTAGAAAATCACTTAAGAATACTTACAATTGTTCACTTTTGATGGTCCAGATAAGTGTAAAATCACACTTATCAAATACCCCAAATCTTGAACATTTGTTCGCCCTCTAACATAACTATTTACTTGAACAATCAAACAAAATATATTATAAAAGATAGCTTGTCATCAGATTTGCCTCATGTTTTTGAAACAAATAAACAATTCATACTAAAGCTTCTAAATCATGTCGCCAAAATCAATCGGCTTTTACTTATCCAATGCTCTACAGATATATGTGTGTACGATAGTCAATTCAATCACCATAAGCCTTTAGGTTGGTGATATTATGCCCCTAATGGTCAAATATTTCCTTTCTCGTCAGAAGAATACACACCCCAAACCGATATTCAATTTTCTCACCCCCGGTATTAGCTCTAAAGTGACTCTCAAAACACTTATTCTTTTACAACCAACATGAGTTGATTTGGTGACTTATTAGGCCACACTACTCAAAAATGCCATTGACACCTTTTTGCGGAGGCCCGACCCCATCACCCGAATCGGGGCCCCGTTTGGGGCATGGTCGCTATAGTCGCTAGGCCCAACCCTCCTCCCCAGTGCGTTTGGTCCTCTGAGCGTTGATTGGGTGGGCGTTTGGTCCTCTCGAATGTTGATTTTTCAGTCAGTTGGTATTCTGAATGTTGTTTCTCTATCTGTGATTCCATAAGTACGTCCAAAATAGAAGGCCCGATCAAGCGACTCGAGAAGTTTTGGGGGCGCAAAGATCTAATTTGCGCTTGCTTTTTAATGGATTTGCGTACACATGAGGAGTATTACAATGGGAGACGTCCAATGTGTTCTTAACTTATATATAGAGGCTACGTTGGACTTAACACAAAGCAATGAATGTGGATATCTCAGGGGGATTTGGAACGCCGCACAGCCGTTCTACCTTTCCAAGACATTAAAGACACCAACTCTACAGATTCTGTCAAAAGTCTGCGCCATTAATGCCCAAGGAGATGATTCTCAAATTTGAGGCGTTCTCCCCCTCCCTCTCCCCCAACGCGCAATCATCCATAACATTAAATGACGGGACATGAATAAATTAAGTAAAGTCGTCGAGCAATTTATTCGAGAACATGTGTAAGCAGATAACAAGATCCAATAGTTTGGATGCCCCACGCCTCTTTAAGGGTCGGCACATTGCGGGCCTTCCTCCACGGTTGGAGGATATTTGTTCATTGACTTCACGGGTTCGGTGTCGGGGAACCCGAGCTCCGGAGGGAGCTGCCGAAGGAAAGTGAGGTCCCACTCCGGATGCATCTTCGCGATCGCTCCACCAACCTGTTCACCCTCAATGGTCATTAGGCGGTGGGCGAGGTCCCGATAGGCCTCCACTACCCCAGCTCGGCACACCTGTGCATTCAACTGGACTCTCTCCAACTCCGTCTCGCATCCGGCAGTATATGCCCGGCGACAGGTCTAGTCTTTGGCGGTTCACGAGCCTCCTCGGCACGCTTACCGAGAAGCTTGGCGAGCCTCTTCTCGATCCGGGCTCGTTTCAAACTCTCTTTGGTGGCCTACACTCAATCTCGTATTTGCCCTCGTGTCCGCCTCCTTCCGTCACAACGAAGTCTAGCTTGAACTGCACCCCCTTTTTGGACTCCAAGCTGCGCTTTCTCGAGGCCCATGGCCTTGACTCATCGGCCGACTTCTTGGATTTGGCCTCTTCATCGCAGTACTGGCCATCATATCCTTCCAGTGCCGAACAATTCCTTGGTAAAGACCAGTCCCCGTATCAAGTTCATCTCCGCCATTTGTAGTCGCTCCCGAACAATGGCTTCCTCGGTGGCCTTCTCCCACTTCTGGGTCCAGTATTTGTGCACACTCGCCGCAATCATTGCAGGGTGGGCATGGAGCATTTCCATGACAGAGATTTCAGGTTCTCCCAGGCGTTGGAAAATGCGAGACGGACTCCCCGCCTGCACGAGGAGGCCGATTTTTTGCACCCTCGGCCCGACTTGATTTGCAGGCATCCCTCATAAACCCTCCTGCAAGGGCGGGAGCCTTCCTTTTTCGCGAGGCCGCATCACCAATATCCTCGAAAATTCCCTTTCCCTTATCCTTGGGTGGAACGGGGCTGGGTGAAGGACCAGATGACGAAGCGTCAGGCGGAGGGCGAACATCCTGGCTAGGAGGGGGATCGAAAGTCGACGGGTGAGCAGATTCTGATGGCACAAAGATCCTCGATCTCTTGCGATGGACCAGACGCCTCCTTCGCCGGTGCTTGGGAAGAAGAACCCTCTCCACTGGCGGGGCGAGCAAGACGGAGCGTAGGGATGTTCTTGAACCTGAAAGCTATTAGCACAAACAACAGGTTACAACACTTTTGGGCAATTATTCACATCAACGCCGAGGTGTTAAAACTTGAGGACTTACACATCGGTCCCGCAATGGCTAATAAGATGTCGTCCTTCAACAGATTCGAGAGACTCACACAGTGATACGGCTGCTTTGAGGCCCCGTACCTTGTTCTACTTCACCCTCAGCTTTCCTTGGTCTCTCTTCGAGATGGACAGCTTACCACAGTCTGCAAGAGCAAGCAAGACATTAAGTCAGGAACAATTATCAGAACCTACACAACTGCAGCAATATATACCGAGTTCTCCGAATTGACGAGGGATGGACACATTGGGGCGAGGGCCCTCCGGCATATATTTCCAGTCCCCGCCGACGAAGATGAACCTCTCTTTCCAATTTTGTACTTTGTTGGGCCTATCGGTGGCCGTTCTCCACTTCTGGCCCGGTCGATGAGAGATGTTGTACTAGCCCGCAAACCGACAAGCGCCGGTATATAGTCTCGAACTCCTTCGGGTGAGTTCTCTCCCACCGGCAACACTCCACAATATATGCGAAGCAACCATCATCCCCGGCCATTCGGTGTTATCTCGACAAGGGGCTAGGGTTCGATCTTTCAACATTTCGCGGAAGAAAGGTGCATGGGTAGGCGAAGGCCTTGTTGCATCGCGGGTTCCTAAATCGCGGCGTACCGCCGGGAGGATCGTCGGTAGCGTTCCTCTGGACCCGGAGCTCTGAGTTTCATGGGCGCGGGAATGTCATAGGACAACCATATGTCCTCCAACTCTGCCTCGGTAATCCTCGACTGAGCCATAGATGCTTCTGTGGCTGACCGCTTAAGCTCCTCGTCGAGCGTCTTGCAGCCGGGGCATCCCTCTTATCAAGTGATCCCATTATTTCAGGTACCCCAGCGTCATCCCTCTTTCTCCGCTGTCTCTTTCACCGATGCGGATGGACAAGCCCTCCTCCTACTCGTAGATGGAGTCGACGGGCATACGGTGGGAGGCCCCAGGTTTACTCCTCTACAACTTTAGAAGATGAAGATGATGTGGCACCGATGATGACTCACTCCCAATAATACTAGGGTTTGTCGGGACATCGGATGGGTTCTATGAATCGTCATTTCGGACAACATTACGCTAACGGTATAATCCCAAGCTATAGAATCGGGCGATAACCACGAAAGGAAAAACGAAAACAAATCACAACAACTTTCGGTAAGGCCTTACCTCGAAAATGCGATTAAACGACACACCCACTAGGAGCTTCTCGCTTATCGGCAGAATATTCACAATGAGCACAAACGCAAGAAGAAGTTGTAGTGTCGAGGGGCGCTGGTTTTATAGTGATGCATTCCAATATCCACCGTCCAAATCCCAAGCGTCACATCTGGACATGCGGACAATGGACGTGTGTTTTAAATTGAGCAACAGTGGGAAAGCGAAACCCCAAATGTTTAGTGAGCCGAGAACGCGCGAGCCCCATGCGTGCCCCGTTTTACGCCATGCGCCAAGCGCATTAATTGCATACACCCTCCCACTCATGATTGCACGGCGGCGGATGGATGCCTTGATTGACAAAGACCACACCAACCGCGGACACGTCGCCAAAGGTGCGGCCCCTGAAGCCCTCACCGTCATGAATGTTCGACTTGGACTTGGGGACTATACTAGGTAAGTTGAAGTCTTATAGCTAAACGCGAGGAATACATTCCGCGGAACCCATGGAGACCGAATTTTCTTTGCACAAAATTATTCTTTTTACTCTCAAAAGTCCCACGCCTATTATCAATAATAGGCTTGGACTTGGGGGACTATTGTTAACACACGATTCTGATATGGCCTCCACGTCAGCAAGGGCCCCATCTAGGCCCAGTAAGAGCCCCATCCGAGGCCCGTCGAGAGCCTCATCTAGGCCCGTCGAGAGCCTCGGAAGTTCTGATAAAGTGCATCGAATGCTTTAGACTTCTGCAGCCAGAATTCCACGGGGCCTAGAGAGGGCCTTGACACTCACGGCTGACCCATAGAGCCTCGCCAAGCTTCGTATCCATTATAACTAGCAGGCAGCATGATATGTTGGAATGACCAGAGAAGTAATTAAGGAAAGATTGCGTTGGTTTGGCGCACGGATCCTCACAAGGAAACCGAATCATAATCTCTTAAAATCATGCAACGTGATAAGCTCAGATAAGGAAGGTAATCTTGGAGATTGCCTTGACAAGGAATGATCCCTATCCCATAAGGAAGGAGGATCGATTGGGTATCGATTGATTTGTTACCTAAATCAATCGGGACTTTTAGCTATAATCTGACGTCTCCGGTTGTTCCAAGTGCGCTTTTTCACACTTGAATCCCACTCTAAACTCGCTCAAACTTACGCACTTGTCTTTCCCACACCCAATTATTTACCTCTCCCGTGTATTATTTCCATATACCGGCGGTTGACTAGATCGTCGGAGTACCAACGATCGCGGGACCCTTTTCTCCGGAGATCTTGATGCCTAACGATCGTCCGGGTGTGCAAGTAACATACAGAGGTTAGCGGAAGAGTGACTGGAGATTTGTTAACACGTGGACGACTGCGGGTTCAAGCGTCAACATCGATGATCTTCAATAATCATAAAATCGATTGCAATTGGTATTACACATCTGATAAAACTTCAAAGAAACAATTATAATCATCAAACATTATTATCATCTAAAGATGAAGGATTCCAAAATGCGTAAGAACAAAACTTACCTATTAATTGAATTCCAGTGAAAAGACGGCAATATATCTCAACAGAAATTTTAGTATTTCTTCGCAAACCAAGAAATTGAAAATCGGCAAAACTAATTTCCCATAATCTTAGCTGATTACTCTTGCGCTTTTGAAACGGTTGAGCGTTATGAGATGTTGTTTCATTTGAGAAGGAGCGTTAATGTTGGACCCGAGTATCAAGTGCGTAATCATGTGCTAGTTTCAAGGTCCAATAAATCTCTTTTAATTTGTTAACAATCTAACAATATTGTCTTTATTTTAATTGTCTAGTAAATTTGAAATTAAGGCATCCGAGTAGTGTATATATGTTATTAATCTATAGTGCTAAGTGGTCGGGTGACTCGGTATCTTTGTCTAAATGGCTTTGACCCATTTTTATAATCAAATTATCAAATATATCATTGTCTTTTCTTTTCCGCTTATTTAATTTCAAACAATTCAAATTCACTTTGTTATTTATGCTATTGCCAGAAAAGAGAAGAATTGACATTTTACTATTTTACAAAGAAATTAATATCTTATTAATCTCAAAACAAGTTCAACCAAATGAAAGGTTAGAATCTCATCTATCTAAATTCTTGTAAATTGTGTGGTTATTATTATTATTTTTTAAATTTATAATAGAAATTGTGAATTTTATGGTATAAATCATGAAATGTATACATTTAAGTATAAATTGTGATTTTTTGTTTTAAATTTGTGTAAATTTGAGTCAATTTAAAATTGATTAATTGAAAAATCAGTTTAATAGTTATAAGATCGGTTAGAGTCAGTTAATAGACTATCTATTAATACTCAACTATTTTTTAACATATCATGGTATTTAAATTTTTTCTTTTTAAAAGTGCTTTTGCAACTTAAATTTTATAAAATTGGTTCTTTTCCATTCATCATGTTGACACGGCCATTCAGCCCAAGCGGCCGTCTTTCCTTTGTTCTCTTATACGCGAATTCAATAGACAGAATTAAGGTAAGAATTTCCATTTTGGCACTTTTCTAACAAATTATTTTAATGTTTACTAAAAAAATCGATTATATGTGAAAATTCCCTTATTTAAATGAAAAATATATGATGAAAATGAATAAATTTAATAAATAATCACCGTACTTTCTCAAGATTATGAATTACTCCCCTAACTTTGAAATGTTACCATTGCTCAACCATCTATCTCAAATCATTTCTAATCCATCACCCATTGATCACTCATTGCTCACTCATTACTCATGCTTCAATATAGATGGGTAAGCAATGAATAATGTTTCAAAGTTGGATAAGCAAGTGGTAATGATGGGTAAAATTGAATGAGCATTTGTTAAATTTAAATCCCACATTTTTTTAGTGTACTTGAGTCAATTTTTTCTTTCATACGTGCACTTTGCGACTCCGGGTCTCACATTTTGATTTCTTTTGCATAATAATATGCTCATGGATATTAATTCATTGGGTGTAACTTGCAATTGGCAATTTTTTTTTTAAGAACTGTCATTGTGCTAACGGATAATTTTATTTTTAATGAAAGGGTGTATTAGGAAATAATCCTGGGAGGTGAATGAATTTCGACATCAAGGTACAATTCATGCCTCATAATGTGATAATTGTACGAGGTTTGCTTTAAGGTCTTGTTGTCATTAAGGTAGATTTAGATAATAGATGACGATGCTTCTGGTTTTGTAAAGTAAGATTGTTGTTCCTCACAGTAAAAAAGGCACTGAAAATAGTGAGATCATTATAAGTTAATTTGGGACTTTGAGATTGATTTGTGTGGTCCACGGTGTTCCACGTTTGTGAAATAAGTTTGGAATTGAAATTCCATGCCAAACAAAGTCATGGGTAAACCTAGATATGTGTATGCATGATACATGCACTCAGGTCGACGACCATAAACTTTGTCCAAGGAAGAATTTTCATTGATATTTTCGAAAAAGCAAATGGTCAACTTATTAGGTATATACTGCAGCTTTCTATTGATCTGCTCGTAGTGTCATTGCTATGTGAGGTGATTATTTGCAAATGTTATCAAGTTTAACCTTTAAACACGACCAAGCTGTACCCTCCACAACTGAATATAGAGAGGACATGTCAACAACCTAATAAGTCGTTTAAGATGGTCTGTGTCAAGGATCATGTCTAATGATCATCAACCTTAATTCAAAGTCTTCCATTTTTGCATTCTCTTTGATCCACAATTATAGCCTCTAGTTTATTTGAATGATTCTTTCCATACTTGTAATTACCATATACGAATATGTAATTGTGCTATATATATTATATCAACTCACCACTAAAAAGTGTGGTAGTTTTTCAAACACTCTCATGATATCAGAGCCCCATACGGATTAACATCCCTCTCACGATCCTTTTTCCCTTTCCATGGCTGCCGAACCCTCCTCCACTATTCTCTCCTTCAATACCTTCATCCACATGGTTACCATCAAACCATCCTCCTCCAACTACCTCCTATGGAAAAGCCAATTGCTTCCCTTCTTAAAAAGTCAAGAACTAATTGGGTATGTCGATGGAACTATAGAAATACCACCCCGTTTCACCTCTGAAAATTCTCAAATACCAAACATCAAACATGTGGCATGGAAACATACCGATCAACGCCTCTTTAGTCTTCTGTTGTCCTCCCTTACCGAGGAAGCCATGGCTGAAGTTGTGTTACTCTCTACTTCACGTGAGGTGTGGGTTGCCTTGGAAAACACCTTCAGCCACCGCTCCAAAGCCCGTGAAATCTGTGTAAAGGATGATTTGTAACTGATGAAACGAGGCACCAAATCTATTTCGGAGTATGCCCGCACCTTCAAAGCCCTCTACGATCAACTTCATGCAATCGGCCGACATGTCGATAGCACTGACAAAGAGCACTAGTTCCTCCAAGGTCTTGGCTCGGACTTCTCGAGCTTCTCCATGGCCCAAATGGCTCTCACCCATTTGCCCTGTTTTGCAGATCTTGTGCCAAAAAGAGAGAGCTTTGAGCTCTTTCAAAAATCTTTGGAGCCTGCTGCACCATCCCCTGCGGCATTCACAACCACCAATTGCAACCCAGCAAGGTCAAACCAGTGAAGCTCTTCTTCCTGCAATCAACCGACTCGAACTAGTGGCAACAGATGAGGACAGCAACATTTCTCTAGCAGACGACCCCGTCCTGCCAAATCTGCTGCGTGAGGGTCACTATGCATCGGTGCACCTGGCAGGTATGATCGCCATGGTCATACTCCTGAAGCTCAACTCGTCGAAGCTCTAATGCATCGTGTTCCATTTCCAGAAATGAGGCCTCGGATTGGTTTTTAGACAAAGGGGCCTCGTCCTACATGACTCCAGCCCAATCCTACTTGGACCATTCCACTTCTTATACAAGTAAGGATTGTGTTGTTGTTGGGAATGGTGCATCCCTACCCATTACCTACACTGGTAAACTTTCTCATTCTCCTGATTTTCAACTATTAGACGTTCTGGTTGTCCCTCACATCACTAAAAATCTTTTGTCCATAAGCAAATTAACGATTGACTTCCCGTTATCTATTACGTTTACTAATAATCTTTTCACTGTTCAGAATAGCCAAACAGGAAGAGTGGTTACAACCGGTAAACGGGATGGCGGCCTATATGTGCTACAACGTGGAAATTCGGCTTTTGTTTCTGTCCTGAAAAATAAATCTCTTCATGCTTCATATGATTTTTGGCATGCTCGCCTCAGACATGTGAATCATTATGTAATTTCTTTTCTGAATAAAAAAGGACAACTTTATCTTAATTCTTTATTGCCATCTCGTGCGTTATGTAGTACATGTCAAATTGCAAAGAATCACCATTTGTCCTATTCTCGTCTGAACATCGATCTTCAAAGGCTTTAGATCTTATTCATGGTGATCTATGGGGCCCATCTCCTGTAAAGTCAAAATCGGGTTTCACATACTATACTTTATTTATTGACGATTATTCTCGTTTCACTTGGCTTTATCCATTAAAATTGAAATCGACTTCTTTACTACTTTTCTTCAATTTCAAAAATTTGTTGAAAATCGACGATTCGCTTGTATAAAAGTTTTCCAAAGTGACGAAGTTGCGAATTCACTAGCAATTGCTTTAAAGAACACCTTAGTACCTCTGGCATTCATCATCGAATCTCTTGTCCTTATACACCTGCACAAATGGTCGCTACTGAAGGAAACACCGCCATGTGATCAAACAGTCGACTCTCCTTGTTCATTCTCACATTTCCACTCACTTCTGGGTTGATGCTTTTAGCACTGCGGCTTACATCATCAACCGTTTGCCCACACCGCTTTGTGAAGGTACATCACCTTTTCAACTCTTATATGGTTCCTCTCCCAATTACGAAAACTTTCATCCATTTGGTTGTCGTGTTTATCCTTGTTTACGTGATTACATGACCAACAAATTTTTCCTTCATAGCATCCCTTGCATTTTTATGGGTTATCATTCAGCTTATAAAAGTTTTCGTTGTCTCGACCCCACCATCTCCGGACTCTATATTACCCGCCATGCCCAATTTGACGAAAACCACTTTCCTTTTCACTATAATTCCCAAGCCCAACCCATATCCTCTCTCAAATCTCAAATTTTTGGAACCAAGTCTCCTCCCACGCACATGCCCCGCCATTCCCTCGCACCAAACTCCCAACATATTCTTCAATCCGGATCCACCTCGTGTATTATTTGTACTGATCCAGTGGATGAGTCTTTGCAGGCAACTAATTCTCATACGGATCCATCTTCATCACACTCGGACTTCGACCGCTTATCCGAGCCCATTCTTGAGTTACCCATGGTTGATCGCACTCCATTCTGCGCCGCTCCATTAGGTTCTCATCCAATCTTGACATGACCCAAAGTCGGCATCTTCAAAACGCGCCACCCCAAGACATCTCGGACTTGTAAGTTCCTCTGGACTTCTTTCAACTCTTCTTGAATCCACTAAGCCTAAAGGATTCAAATCTGCTGCTTAGAACCCTGCTTGTCTCACTACCATAGATGAAGAAGTTCAAGCCTTGCAAAATAATTGTACCTGAATTTTAGTTTCTTGACCCAACAACACCAACATTGTGGGTTCCAAATGGGTGTTTCGAACCAAATATTTGCCCGATGGATCTATTGAACGCTTCAAAGCCCGTCTTGTTGCCAAGGGCTACACGCAGGTACCTGGTCTTGACTACACTGACATTTTTAGCCCTGTCATCAAGGCTACTACAGTTCGTGTTGTCCTCTCTCTTGTTGTGACCAACAAATGGCCCATTCGCCAACTTGATGTCAAAAATGCGTTTCTTAATGGCCATCCCAGTGAACATGTTTATATGGAGTGAACATGTTTATATGGAGCAACCCCCTGGATACATTAACCCTCGCTTTCCCAATCATGTATGTCAATTGCAGAAAACCCTCTACGGTCTAAAGCAAGCTCTTCGTGCTGGTTCAGCGCCTCAGCTCTTTTCTCATTCAACTTGGTTTTTATTGCAATCGTGCAGACACGTCACTATTTATTTTTCATAAGCACTTTGACATAATCTATCTGCTTCTCTATGTTGATGACATCATTATTACAGGCAACAACTCATCTCTTCTTGACAACTTTACTTGCAAACTCAATTCTGAGTTTGCCACCAAGGATTTGGGTCCTCTCAGTTACTTCTTTGGTCTTGAAGCAACAACCACGTCTGATGGCCTCTTCATCAGTCAACTGAAATATACACGAGATATTCTCACACGAGCTAAGCTACTTGACAGCAAACCTGTTCACACCCCCATGGTTGTTTCCCAGCACCTGTCTGTTGATGGTCCTTTATTTTCGGATCCTACACTTTACAGATCTCTTGTTGGTGCTCTCCAGTGGATATTGCTCATGCTGTCAACTCTATCAGTCAATTTCTCCACTCCCCAACTGAAGACCACTTTCTTGCTGTCAAACGCATTCTTCGCTATGTTAAAGGCACGCTATACTTTGGCCTCACTTTTCATCCATCTGCTGCTCCTAGTGCTTTAGTTGCTTACTCAGACGCAGATTGGGTAGGTACTTTACGATACTGCCCGCTCTACCTCTAGTAAGGATGGCAAAAAAAAACCATGGACCCGAACCCGCTCCGCGCCCGCCCGCCCGCCCGCCCCCACTCCACTTATTCGGGTAATAAGGCGGGTTTTCCACCACATGAGGAGTTCATGGGGTGCCCCGCCCCACCAAGAATTTTTTTTTTTTTTTTGTAAAATCATAAAATTGAATACAAATTAAAACTTTACTAGAAATGGACTAAAGAAGAATCGAACTCGGGTTGAAATTATAAAATATAAATCTCAACCATTACACCACAACCCCATTCTTGATTTATTTTTGTTTTGTTTGCTACAAATATTTTTTTAAAAAAAAGAATTATTTATTTTTAATTATTTATTTTTCAGCTTTATTTAAAAAAAAAAAATTTAGGTGGGGCGGTTGGCTAGTCAAAGATTGACCCTTGACCCATGAATCGCGGGTCGCGGAGACGGTATGGGGCGGTAAAAAAATTAGTGGGACGGGGACGGATCGGGGGCGGGGCGGGCCGACCCGCCCCCACCCGTCCCCATCCCCTCCCCCCCCGTCCCATTGCCATCCCTAACCTCTAGTTACTCTATTTATCTTGGCGGCAATTTGGTTTCTTGGAGTGCCAAGAAGCAATCCACCGCTTCTCGCTCAATTGTGAATCGAGTATTGTGCTTTAGCACTCACTGCTGCTGAACTTCTTTGGCTCACACATCTCCTCAGTGACCTCAAAGTTTCAATTCCACAGCGGCCCTTCATCCTATGTGACAACAAGAGTGCCATCTACTTTAGCTCCAATCCGGTTTCTTACAAACGGGCTAAGCATTTTGATCTCGACCACCAATTTCTTCGTGAACTTGTTCTTGCTGGCAAGCTTCGCACTCAGTATGTGCCTTCTCATTTGCAAGTTGCCGACATCTTCACCAAAAGTATGTCAAAACCTCTTTTTGAACTCTTCCGATCCAAGCTTCACGTCCGCTCAAATCCGACGCTCAGCTTGCGGGGAGGTGTCAAGGATCATGCCTAATGATCCTCAGCCTTAATTCAAGGCCTTCCATTTTTGCATTCTCTTTGATCCACAATTATAACCTCTAGTTTATTTGATTGATTCTTTCCATACTTGTAATTACCATATACGAATATGTAATTGTGCTATATATATGATATCAACTCACCACTAAAAAGTGTGGTAGTTTTTCAAACACTCTTAGTCTGGACATAAGGTATTAAGATAATGTATGTGCAATTGCTGTTGAAGAGGTTCATTGTTCATTTTCTGTAATTACAGATAGGCTACCCTCTGCCTCTTGTTATTGGTTTGTTTTGTTCTTGTTTCTTTTTGTTACGGAAATATTTGGTTTTGGTTGGTTAAGACACCACCTTTGAACTTTAGATACCAATCTTTTCGCTGGGTACTATCTTCTCACCTAGAGTTCATTAAAAGGGAAGTGCTAAAGCTAGTCCAAATTTAACTTTATGAAATTAGCCAATCTAAGAGGAATTTCATGACATAGAACTAAGTAAAGAAATCTCGAGTACTAAATTAATATTTCTCACTGTTACGTGTTCGCAACAAAGACAAGGGAAGTGGAAGCTCTTATTTACTTGTTTCTTTTTTTCTTTTTGTGTTTCTATTTTCCTCTTCCTTTTTTTTTTTTTTTTTTTTTGGATATTTTGAGGGCGAGCAAGACGAAAAAGGAGAAAGAAGTGCTGTAGAATGTTGTTTGCAGTCATTTTCCAATTGTGTACGAAAATGTAGTACAGTAACAGTGAGACGCACAAGTGGAAACACCTGAATTATAGTCTCTTCTATATGATTTCCATAGGCCAGGTTGGACCTAGTTACATATTGCTGGCCTCATAAAAAAGATAAAAACAGTATCTGTACGTATTGTGTTGCCTTTTTAAGTGTTTTGCTTATTATGGTTCTTTCTTGAATTATGAACCACTATCACCAGCATTTCCACCACCATTTGTCCCTCTGCCTGTAATTCTGTGAGCAACAGAATGCTGGCCATGGGCCCTGCCTTCTAGTTATTGGAGCCTGATCCATTGAGGGCCACTCACTGTATACTTCTTTTTCTTTTCTTTCATGTTTTAATGATTTGGTACCTTATTTTGGTTCACTTTGAAAAGAAAATTGTTTCATATAACTTGTAATGACACATTAAATTTGTTCTATATTGGCGTTCTCTTTCAGTTTCCTTAAGAAATCTTTTGATATTCCTCTCTGAACTAATTCTCAGATGACTAATATGAATTATCATGGGAAGAAACAATTGATGGATTCTCAGATTTGTATATTATTGACCAAAGAGAATATTATTTTACTGTTTTTCTCCACCAATAGTTGGATGATTATGTAGCAGGATGAACTTGACTTTTCGTTTTATGATACAAGGTTTATCCCTAAGTCATACGTTGCTTCTGATAAATTGTGGTTAAACTTAGGAAAACATTGATTAGCATCCATTAAACTCTACTGGTACAAAGGTATTAAGCGGATAAAACTCTTTATCTATCTCTTTCTCTTCCTCACGCACACACAGAGTTAGTAATGCTCAGTGAAGCAGGCTTGTGGAAGTAGTGATATACTAATTTGAAGATTCAGTTGTGAGATAAGTGGTGTTGCATGGAACGTCTTCTAGTTCTCCAAAAGCAGCATAGGAAGTACCAAGTTGGAGATCTATAAGCATTTCGCGAAGATCAGAAGCTTCTTCCTTGAGCCTTGCATTCTCTTGAAGAATCCTGTCATGGCACTCTGACACGTGATTCAACTTGCCTATGAGATTTTGATTCTCAGTTCTAAGACGAAGAACCTGGGCCCACAGCTCATCAAGGTGCTTCTGTTTTCTCATTCTCGACCTTCTAGCGGATTCCCTGTTCGATATCATTCTCCTTTGCTTTCTTTCATCGATGATGCTAAGCTGAGGGTCATCTGCTTCATCAGAGGTCGAGTTATTGCTGATGCACGAGGAATTCGGAGTGAACTCATGAACCAGAGGAGATATCTGATAATTTGGTAAGTTGCTTAAGAATTTGTTGAACTGTAATGCTGGTAAATTGCTTTGCATGAAGCCAAAATTAGCAGGAAAAGTCGAGGGATTTTCAGGAACAAAGTAGTTCATTCCTGTGGTCTCCGGCGGAATCATGGTGGAGTATATTAAAGGGGATAACACAAAGTCTTGCTTTACAGATTGCATTGAGCCGGTAGGGGAGCACTGCATGAGAAGTGAATGGGTTTTATAGAAAGGAGAAGACTAAACAAGTGGACCAGATTAAGCAATGAGTAACAGTGTCAGAGGCTTACGAAAGCAGGCTTCGAATATCCACACAAAAAAATCAGATAAAATGGTGATGTATGCATTGCATGTAATGATTGGTGCTCTTCTTATTATGTAAGTTGTCTGAAATTCTTCTCCTCTTATGTGCCTTAATTACATATTCTGCAGATGTAAACATGTCATTACCATGGGACTATGTATGTATGCTGTTCAATCATGCATGTCATATGCTTATGAATTATGATTGAAGTCGAATTTTTTTATTTTGAATGAAAATTGAGTCTCTGGATAATCGTTGAACATCATATGTAATTCTTAAAAAGGATTAAAATTTTGAAATGATGGGATGTCGCTGTTCAAACATGAGAATTTTTGGAAGAAGAAAGAAAAAGGAAAAAAAGAAAATGAGTAGATAATCTAAAGTCAATCTTGGAGGAGTCATCCTGGAAAAAAGCTAGCAACTTCCAGAGCCGTATTAAACTCTCATGGCCAATCAGGTATTTTGATTGATGACATAATCTAGGTTATTTAAAAGGTGAACATTAGTTTAAACATGATAAATTTGATATCAATATAAATAGCAATTTGATGACTCAAAGGGCACTCATTTTTGAGATAGAGGGTCCCATGATAATGTCCCGGTCCATTTTATTTATAACAAATACCTAAATTTGGACGTATCATTCTAATAAGAAAGTGGGATGAGAAGAAAAGACTGGAAAAATGTAAAGTAGATTTCATTTGGATATGAGGTATAGTATATTTAACTAGAATTGCTTCTTTCTTCCTCTTACTTCACCTAATTTCAATGGTTGACTTTCTACATTGCTGAGACAGTTTTATATAAAAGTCAGATGCAAAAGTTTTCATAGATGCTCTACTTTTAGTGCACCTGGACCAGAATTCTGCTAGCATTACTATGAACTAGGTTCCTTCTAGTTTTGAAATGGATCCCCAATACTCTATGACACCGAGTGTTGGATTGTTAAAGGACACGAAGTCCATAAGATGAGGATGCTAAGATGGATGCACTGTCATACTAGAATAGATAAGATAATAAATGAGAATATATTTTTAACACTAATTTTAGCATCAATTGACCTTGAACATGGTCGTTACGGATCCTCTGAACTTTAGTAGACTATTCTTGCAGGAGTTTGTAGCTGGTACATTTGATGCTAGAGAAGTTTTTGACATTTTGTATTCATTACAAATTTTACAAAACTTATTAGTGCATGTTTGGGTACATAGTATTATATGCTATTGGACACCAAGATCCACTTATTTTTCTCCTTTATTATTGTTTAGTATTGTCGAATCTGTCTTACCAAATATGACTTATAATATTTATGCCTTAATCGCTTCTTGCCATATTAGTTCTGGGTGCATGAAGACGTTCATATGTTAAACTAAGCTGTACACTATTTGATTTTGTTTGTATATATGGGGATTGATTTACATATTGTTCTTGTCCTAACAGTTTTCCCAGAAGATGGAGGTTCTAAAATGGATAGAATATACTAAATCAGGTAATCAAATACATTATTTGTGTCTTTTCTTTATGGAATCAGAAAAAGGAAAAAATACTGCTAGTGATTTCTTGTGCATACTTTCTGAGTGCAATATCTTCATCTAAATATTCTGGAACTTTCGTTTCATTTGACTTTTTCATTTAAAGAACAGTTCTCTCCTCCTTTAGAGCTCTAGTTGTACTCGTGTTCATTTTTGTCTTTTATCCCGTATTATGAAGAACAATAATAACACAAATACAAAATTCAAAATGCATGTAGATAACATACGATTTATAGTAATTCACTCTCAATATTAGAGTTGTGTCCACTCTCTTTCTCTCTTCAAAGAAGATGATGCACTTTAATATTCATATTAAGAAAACATAATACACATTGGAACTATTCAATATACGCTTATAATATCCAACATCCTCCCTCCCTCCCTCCACACGCGCGCGCGCACACACTATTTCAACCATCTTATAAATTGCTACTTAGAATTTAATTAATTTGTGAATATGAAATTATGAAGTAAAAGGTGGCTGATTATTATTTGCCCATATTGTTAATACCTATTGCCTATCTATCTGTCCGTGATGGCCACTAGCAGAATCAGAAAAGAAGAAACATTTGCAGCTGTATCAAAAAAAAAGTGTTGCCAGATCCAAACAGTGGCAACTTGCAACAGCAAATGTATTAATTAATGGTCTTCAATATTCTACCACCACTTAATTTTTTTATCAACTTAATTAGGTTATTCCCCACTATGGAACTTTTTTTTTTATAAGGTGATAATTTCGAACAAGTTCCATGCAATTCATGAAGAAGAATAAAATATATTTGGAACCTTGGACAGTTCTTTCTTGGATAATGAAGTAGGTATAAAAACATTATCCAATTTAAATATTCTTTTTTTTTTTCAGAATAAACTATTTTATTCGAATCAATCTCTTGACATAAAAATTAGAGATAAAAAGAATTTGGGTGAGAATTTGTAGGGGTGAATGTTCAACTTTTGAGTTTTATAATTATTTGAACTTAGTTTTCTTTTTACTATATTTTACGAGTTTTGACAATTTTAATCTAAAAAGACCTGAACCAACACTCACTATCGTCATTAGTAAAAACAGTCAGCAACATGTTGCCATGACAATTAACGATGACACACATATCTATATTGATGGTATTTGAAAGACTAAGTATCACTTGAATGAGGTCCTCTGTTGCTCTCATAACATGAGAAAACGTGAGGACTATTTTCAACGATCATTAACATTGGTGGAAAAAGAAGAAAGAAAGAATGTATGTAAATGTGTATATATTTAATTAGAAGATGATGCCTTTTCATACTTGTGGCCTTTTATGTATATAGATATGATCAAATTTCTCAAAGGGAATATAGGACTACGATATTGTGGATCTAACAATTTTTGTTGGAGTGTGACGGAAGCATGTGATTTTTCAAACATCTTGTCATGATTTTAGTAGATGGTTAATTCTCTTATGCTAGCTTTCTAAGGATGAAGATGTGCTCGGGTGTCCAGCAATGTTCTTTGTCCTCGGCTTAAATACATGCTTGAGCAATACTTTGACCTCGACTACGAAGTTGTGAACACCTGGTCCAATTGCCTAAGCGTCGAGGCCCAAGGTTAGAATATTGACCAAGTGCTTGGGACTCGAAGCAGATGACAACGCTCGAGCTCAAAGTGTTGCTCAAGCATGTATTTAAGCCGAGGCAAGCCGAGGACAAAGAACATTGCTTACTCGTGTGGGCCTTGGTGCTCAAGCAATCTGCCCAGGTGTTTGCAGCCTGATGATCGTTCGTGTTTAGACTCGTTGATTAGACAATCAAGCTCAGGTGTTTGCAGTTTCGTCGATCGTATAGGTTGGGTAGTGTCACACATACATATGTACACTCCCATTTGAGTGTTTGTCTGAATACAAATGCTATACTAGTACCATTTTTTTGCGGTGCGATCCGACCGTAAGCAGATGAAGAAGAAGATGGATTTGAGAATTTGATTTGAGGAGATGTGAATTTGAAGAACAGATGAGATGTGCGGGAGAAAAATCAATTTTGACAATAAAGAATGAAAACAGACGTATATGCTGTTTTTGTGTGAATGGAGGTGAAAACTTTCATCACTGTCGGTGATAAATATTTTACCATTTAAAACTAATTAATTAATACAATGAAAGCAAAAAAAAAAAAAAAAAAGTTAATATTGGAGATAGGGTTTATTGGCAAAACTCAATTTGCACTTTACAAAGCACAAATATTTTCATTACAAAGGTTGGGAACAAGTGCAGTTAAAAAGTAGTGTAACCAAAAAAAAAAAATTAGTGTGAATATAACATACCTATAAATTAATCTTTAGAGATAGAATTCCAGGTCCCAATCCTTTGATTATTGTCACACTTATGTCTCTAATTTTTTTTTTGTTGTTGTATTCTTATATATTCAACCTTCCACTAATCAGTACATCTGGTCCTAATGACAGTTTTCTACCAAAATTTTTGTCAAGAGGCCATAAAAAATTTATTTGGCCCTCATATTTTTAAATAAGCTAAAAAAAAAAACAACAAATACAAAAATACGATAAAATATTTGTCACTCATTTCAATGCACTCCAACAACATATTTGGACAAAAACCATTATTAGGGACCATATGTGCTAATTGGAAGACTGATGATAAAAATATGACAAAATAGGTGGAGACATAAGTGTGACAATAAAAAAAGATTGATGACCTTTAGTTTAATTAAAATGTGGTGTAATAAAAGAAAGTTGTGGTGTCAGAGGATCGAAATTCCCTGATACACCAACCATTCTCACGTGTAACCAATGTCAAATTTTTTGTTCGTATTTTCCAACAATCTCTGATCCAATAGAGTACCGTCCTTCAAGTAGTAAGTTTATTCATCCATCTTCCTTAAATTAGAAAACATCAAACGCTCCATCAAGTTCCAACTTAATTTTTCACTAGATCAGAGACACCACCACCTTATCTCACACAAATGCGTTTGAGAGTCAATTACAAATACTTTCTAACTATCATCATTAACTAAGACTCGCACCTTCATTCAAATCTTCAATACACATTGATTGATTCATCTTGTGCATCCATATGACTAAATATGAAGCATAACTCAAATACTATTTGTTGGTACACGAGGTCCAACACCAAAATGTTAACTTATAACTAGAGGTAATAGTCCAATTCCTTTATAAATCTAAAACCATTAATCCCCATATTTGAAGGACCTAAGACTTTTTATTCTCTCTTTCTCAAGATAAAGAACAACTAACTAACTAGTATATTGCTTACTTGATAGAATCTGACCGCAAAAAAATAAAAATTAGGTTGGTAGGAGAATTGCTTTCTCGCATTGAAGATGAAAAAATGGAGATGATAGAAGTTGGTGAGTGACCGTTGGTGAATAATGAGGAGGAACAAAGTTAAGAATGAGAGATTTGAAGACCAATAGTGAATGATCAAGATAAACATAATTGAGAATGAGAGATTTGAGTAGACGAGAGATTTTTTTTCCAAAATGGTGAAGGCGTCAAGACCTATAGTCTTTTTTATTATGAGTAGGGATGAAAAACTCCCTACAATCATTGATGATGATGTCCTGCTAAACTAAATGAAATAATGCAGCAAGAAATAAACTGAAAGTTTTAGAACCTAGAAAAATTAAATTAAATTCAGTTTTAATCTTAATTTAAAAGTAGTGGACAGAACAACAATCAGAATTGGCAAGTGACAATGATATTAGTTCTGAATCACATAAGCAGGTCCTTAACAGTGTTAGTTTAACAGCAGTTTGTTAAGTAGAAGAATTTAAAGAATTAAACACGAACACACAATATAAAGTGGTAAATCCTGAAGGGAAACATCCGCAGGCTCCTAAGCTATGTGTAAAAACAATTAACTTATAATCTTGATTAAAAATACAATGGTATCCAGTTTTTGTAATTTCGCAAAATTAACAAAATAACAATCAAAAGAACTTCGATCAACTTCCCTTTGAAACTTCTTCTTTTGACTTGTTGATGACGTGGAATCAAACCCATCGATCTTGACTTTTATCATCACTTTCTTATTATACTTGGCCGCAACCACTACTTGGATTAAGAACCTCCGTTCTTAACTTTACGTGCAAGTAGATTAATCAAAATATAGAATCGTTCCTTGAGCACCAATTGTTTTTTATTCTTCAATGAGTTTGAAAAAAACCTTTACTTTGAAAACTTAATCAACGAAGCTTTATTTCTTGTCCATCATTCATGAATTCGGCAGAGAAAGAGCTTGAAGAACAAGAATAATAATTGTAATTTGAAAACTTTATTCCATATTGATGTTTACTCTTACTTATAGGTAAAGTAATAATCAAATTATGAATTATTTCTTATCTAAAAGTTTGCAATAAGAGTGATATGAATATGAGAAAAAATACAAAAAGATTTCTAAGATTTGTATAAGGAAAGTATTTAGGATAGTCAAGATTATCCCTAAATATTTTCTTCCTAAACAAATTCAAGAATATAAGAGATGGTATATGATCTAGAAAACACGAACTGTACATATTTATCACGAAATCATATCATAACATATAAGGAAACTGAATAAAATTCCCAGCTCATATAATCTGGAAAAAATCTATTTATCATCTCAGTCAGTTAGAACTAGCACTAACGTGTCAAGTCAGAACGTACACGTTTACTTCCAATTTCGACATTAAAAATCAGCAATATAATTTAAGTAATCCAAATTAAAAAATATAAAAATATGAGTTAATCATATTTTTTCAACAGTAACTTATAATATATTAGAAAAGAAACCATCTAGAGATCATCTTGCAAATCAGCCAAGGTGAGACAAAATAAACTAAACAACAAAAGAAGACAATGATAAAAAATGAAAATTCGTGGCTACACTTGCATCACATATACCTTTCCTCCATAGTAATGTTAAGTTGCATTCATGTATAGTGGGGAAGTGTAGCCCACCACAAAGGTAAAATAAGAAACAAGAATAGTTGAAGAAATTTGAACCTGATATTTGAGTTTTTCTTTATCTCGAATCAATTCAAAAATATATTTGAAGAAATTTGGACCTATGCTTAGAATGGTTGTCGGTTCCAAACATCTGGAGCACATTTGGTAAATAGAACGGAATAGTACTAATATAGTTTGAATTTCTTTTTCTTGTGTAATCCTCTACAAGTCCCAATAAAATATATAGCGATTATGATCGTTTCTATTTGAAATAACTCTTTCTATTGTCGCTCATGTGAACTAAGTCTTGATTGTCAACTTCATGAGTCTTGTAAATCACTTCATTGTCTAAATTAATTGTGCATTTCCAAATGCTCAAAAGGTGATCCCACCCGGTTACAAGCTTATTTTAATTTTAACCAAAGTTATTTCTATTGATATATTTTATTTACAGTTATAAGATTTTATTTTTTTTAATTATTTTAGATTGAATGAGTGAAGATATTATTAGAGTAATTGGAGTATTCTATTCATTAGTGGATGGGTTTGTCCATTTTCTAGGAATTCATGGATTTTTGTATCTCTATTTAAAGAGTGTAAAAGATATGAATGAAAGATGATATACATCCATAGTGAGTAATAATTATGGTACCCACTTGACACTTGATATTACCACATTGGTTAGATATGAATATCATTTTTATGTTTATGGAGGTTTGTGTTCTCTGAAAATTTAAATTGAAAGTCAAGATTGTCTCGAATTAACCTACTATATTATTTAGATATTCATTCATAGAAGAACAACATTCCTACCCTACCCCTCACCACCCAAAATAAAAGAAAACGACTAAGAAGGAGGAGCAAGAGAGAGAGAGAGTTTTGAGTGCAAATTGAAGAATAAGAAGAGGGGTTTGTTTGGTACGGAGGGGGCTGGACTTAACGGCTTCACTATTTTTCACCAAACATTATATTCTTTCACATTGCACATCAAAATATATATATGGGGTGTCTATTTATTCAGTTGAGAGTGACATGCAAAGAATTAATGGGGGTGCTCCCCGCACCATCAACCCACCTCATAGAACACCTTGTCAATTCATGTTGGCCCTTCTCTCTCTCTCTTCTCTCTACACACGCACATAACACGCTTTCTTTTTTGGCTCACAAAAAAACTACTACTTTTACTAGGTTTTCAAACGCGTTATTGCAAGGTTTATCATTTGATAAAATATTTGTGAAACATGTATAATTTGGTCCCAAAACTTGGAACAAGCTATAATGCTAGATATATGTGCGTGTCTAGGAGAACAAGAACGAGAAGGAGATAATATGCGATTATAGAGGTGCAACGTAATAATTCTGTTCACATGTTGTTTAAGGTACATTAATATGAGACAATATTAGATAGGACTAAACAATATGAAAACATGCGTATTCAAGAATCACTAAAAACATGCAACGAAAAATAATGCAAGTTGATGCATAATTTTCAAAGGTTTAAGCTATGTAATCATAGAGTTTCAAGTTCTTGGTACCATATATGTGTGTGCTTTGTTTCCACTTTCTCCCCACTCAGAAAAACCCTACTTTTTTTTTTTTTGTCTTTCCATTTTCACGTGAGGTCATCACATTATGATTGGCTAAAAGAGGATAAGTTCATCATAATTTACTTATTTTCTTCATGAAATTTCTTTTTCTGAACTTATTTATTTTTCACATTATAAATTAATACTACACTTGACTTTATATCAATCATTATTTTTGTATCCTGTTGTCAAATTATAATTTATAGGCAGTTCTCGTGTTTTGGTTTAACCAACGATCGTAGAAGTTTTTCACACATACTTACCATAAAAATCAAATATACGTCTATTTTTATCATTTTACATAACAATCTTTCATCTCCTCAAATCTCTCATTCTCAACTCGATTTCTCTTCTCCATTAACCTTGTTCTTCAAATCTTTTCTCAAAACTTTTCCTCCTTGCTATTCACCGTCGGTCACTCATCAACTTCTATCAATCTCCATTTTTCAATCTTCAACGTGAACAACGTATTCTCTTATCCACCTAATCTTTTATTTTAATACTGTCAAATTCGACCGCAAGATAAACGATATATTAATTAATATAATAATTGTTAATGGTGCATCTTATAATAATTCTACATATCTTGCACGCATGTTATTCACTCTTACGTATGATCAATGAAGTCTTAATCCACTTACAATGTGGATAATAAAGTGGTTTATGTGTGGTTTAAACTAAACTAATGGGATCATTAAGTATTCGCTCATTAACTTCCTTCTACAACGTTGATTCTTATATCTAGGTTAGGGTTTTGACGCAAAAGGTCTCTAACGTTTATTTTTTGACATAGAAATTTCTAACATATGTGTTTTAGAGCGTAACTTCTTAATTGATGAGAAAAACTAATATAGTCTTAATTTTAATAAAGGAACATTATAGTTTGGTTGCTAACTTTTGCTAAAAGTGCAAATATATCCGATATTTTTAATTTTTTATAAAAAATTAAAGAAAACTAATGAGTTTTTTTTTAATTAACACTTTATTGACCGAATTGATAATATGCTAAATTGTTTTGTATATTTTACAAACTATAGTAAAATAACTAAAATTTAAGCTCATAAATTATTTTTATTATTAAGTAATTACCTTATTTAAAATTTAAACTTTTATTTTATCGTTATAACAAAAAAAAAACTTTCTCACAAGCTTGATAATCAAATACTTTTATTTAATTGAGCTATATGTTTATTAACTACAAATATTATAGATACAATTGTATTCTTCATATTTTAATTTATCATTTTATTATCGTTTAAAATTAAACAACACATAATGTGTAAATTAATTATTATTATTATTTTTATGTTAAAGTAAAAATATAATAAGATTGGTTCAATAATATAAAATTATATACGTCATTTTATTATTTATTTAACTTAATTTTTATTCAAGTTTTTCACATCACATAGCAATTATATATATTTAAAGCACAATAATTTTATATTTTTCTCTCATGACAAATTTAATTCCACACGACTATAATTATATATTTAACATGCAAAATTAAATATTATTTAATAAATGTACATGACCTATTTGCACATTATGTAAATGTTAGGAATTTAACTACAATTTTTTCTAATTAAAATTAAGGACATATTTATCTTTTTCATCATATAAGGATCAATTGTGCACTAAAATACATTGGTTAGGAATTTATGTGCCTAAAAATAAATGTTAGGGACTATTTTTGCACTAAAATAAAAGTTATGGACCATTTGCGCCAAATTCCCTATAGGCTAATAGGTGTTAGTTTCGGATCGGAGCATACTCTTTTCTTAGTCACACTTAATGTAGGGTCAACTTGACCCTTACTAGACCTCGACTCGACTCGACTCCTACTTTATGATGAACCTAATCAAAATTCAAGTCACATAAACAAAAACTCACAAAGCGAGGAACTCTAGAAATCATATTATTACATTTATTCCCTTTTAAATCACCCAAATTATTGGCACACGTGAACACGTTTTAAACATAAAGTTGAAAATGAAGGGCATATAAATTCTTCATCTTTAAATAAAGAAGCAACTATAGATTATGAATGATAAACCAAAGGAAAAAAAGCATCTTGTGAAAAAAGTTTAAAAGAAGATTATACATAAGTATATACATACATATTTATATATACATATGTATATAAATATATGAGTGTGTGTGTGCGTGTGTGTATTGGGATTATGAGTCATTTGGTTTTAATTAAACTCGATAACTAAAGATTAATAAACACATATTAGTAAACAATCATCTAAATTTAGAGCTTAATTCTCTTTTAACTAATTGATTGGACAGACAGCTCTCAACATCATTTTATACGTGGGGAAACAAATGTGATATTCATATGGTGTATTGCTTTGTTTAATTGGTTAAACATATGTTGAAGGTGATACCTCGGATTCTTGGAACCACATGCCCTTTTCCTACCTAATCTGTCATTACAAATCATATATTATATATATATAGGCACGAATGGTGTCATTACAAGAAGTGCTCTCAATACTTATTGTCGTCTTTGAACCTAAGTACCTAACATTAAGAAAGTGGCACAACTAGTCAACTTCATTGCTTTTTTGGTGCCTCCATTAGTAGTTTCATTTTTTTTTTTGGTATACCACTAACTCTCTCTCTCTCTCTCTCTCTCTCTCTCTCTCTCTCTCTCTCAGCTAACAGTCAATATAAAATTTTGTCAATAATGTTGTATATATGGTTGAGTCACTTTTTTAGACAATCGTGCTTATTCTGTATGGTCAAGTCCATTTTTGTAGTGGCCAAAATTTTTTTTTTTTTTTTTTTTACCTAGCAATGGTTCCAAGCTATCCCAATACCTGCAAAGAAGAGCGGAGCTAAGTCTTCTGTTCTTCCTCTAGCGTGAGAATTAGTACTTTGAAGATAATAATTTTAGAAAAAATCTATACAATGAACAAAATATGAAGTACTAAAAGGATGTCATTGGAATTTACCTTGAGTGTCGTGAGGTATTTATATGCGCATCTATTAAGGACATGTGGTGGAAGATCCAAAAAGGGTAGAGGGCACATTTCACAAGAACAGTAAGTGTCGGGAGGATATGCGATGACATATGGCGAGAGGTTCGTTTTGGACGAGAGGACCGCATGAAATAGTCTCTGTGTAGGCTGCTCGCCAGCCTGCCTGAGGGGTAGTCGACCTTGACCGGCTTGCGAATGGCTATGTAGGCTGCTCGCCAGCCAAAGGGCGCGGTCGATCTCAACCAGTTGGTGGGTGATCACATAGGCCAACTGCCAGCAAAAGGAGGCGGTCGAGCTCTAATGTCTTCAATTAGTGACTGACGGGTGGTTGTTTGGGCTACTCGTCAATGGGTGGTCATGTTTCTCATGGGAGTCGGTTACTTTCGTCGTCGTTTATGGTTTAAGTTGATCAAATAAGGTTTAGCTTTTTTATTTTCTCAAAACAAATGCGTGCAAAATTAAGTTAGTTAATAATTGAGGTTAGCTGAAAATCACCTATCATCATAAGTTGCCCTACTAGTTGTTAATTTTTGTCATTAAGAAGTAGTTATATTAGCTTATTATCATATATAAATGTCTAGAGTCGTTATGAGATACTTTAACATCATATTTACGATCTCGAGCGCGGGTCATCTTCGACGGGTGGAAAAACCAACTGGGGATGGGGTTTGCTTTAGCCAATATTTGGCTTTTTATCCACATGGGTGTTTAGACCTAATGGGAGTGGATTTGACTTAGTAAAGTTTTGACTTTTTACCCATTTGGAGGTGTTTTTACCTTAGTCAATTTTTGTCTTTTTACCACTAAGGATTTGAGACCCACGTGGGATGTTTTGCCTTAGCCAATTTTTAACTCTTCAATTACCCACTTTGGGGGTTCAGACAAGTGGGGGACTTGCCTTAGCCAATTTTTGACTTTTCACCCACTGTAGGTGGTTTCCCTTGACGATTTGGGTGTCAAGCCCCTCAGCCCCCCATTTTATATTCATATTCTTATTTTCTTTGTAAATTGCACATTCAATACTTCTAGTTAAGCTGTTTACGCATATATACACTTCATTATGTGTCAAAATATAAGAAACAATTATTATGAAATCTTCATAAGCTAGTTAGATGGGATTTTGTAAGTGCTCGTTTGATCCAGATTAAAATTTGCTAAAAAATTATAGTCAAAAGTCAATAATTAATTTTAACCACACATTTCATGAGATCCATAGATAGAGCGTTTTACCACTTTCAGCTGGAGCCGAATAATTTGTTGTGTTGTGCTCAGGTAGGGCTAAGTCTTACCATCCCCAGGCGGAGTTGAGTAGCTTGTTTCAATATGCTTAAGCAAGGCTAAGTCAATCTATGGTTTCAAAGTCCACATACTCATTTGAGAGATACGCATCTTACGAACTCATTGATTTTTGACGTCTATCTACTCCATTGAGAATACATGCTTCTATCGGTATATGATTTCGTGATCTACCTACTTATTTGAGAGATTTATGCCTTTTACCAGCTTCTGGATTTTTTAGGTCTACCTATTCAATCAAGAAATTTAAGCCTCTACCAATTTGTGGCATTTGGAGGTTTACCTACTCAACTAAGAGATTTGTGTCACTGTCGATATATGGTTTCCACCTACTCACTCGAGAGATTTACGTCTCTTACTAGTTTTTTGGAATTTTGAGGTCTACCCATTCAATCGAGAGATTTTTGCCTACCTACTCGACCAAGAGATTTAAGCTTCTACCAGTTTTTGGCATTTTGAGGTCTACCTAGTCGATCGAGAGATGTTGTGTCCTTGTTTATATATGGTATTGATGTCCATCTACTCATTTGAAAGATTTAAGTCTCTACCAATTTTTGGCATTTAGGGGTATACCTACTCGACCGAGAGATTTGTGCCCTTGTCAATATATGGTTTCAAGGTCTACCTAATCATTTGAGAGATTTATGCATCTTATCAATTTGTTGGCTTTTGGAAGTTTTAACCATTCTTGTCATCTTTGTCGTCCAAAATTTTCAATATCTCATTGATTTATACTAAGGAAAAAAACTGGTAGAAATACAATTGTTACTGCCTTTATCGGGCCAATAGTTGACATTTTGTGGAAAACAAAATAGAACAAAATTACATGACAATTCAGATAACTTTTTAACCATCTAACTTGGGTCTTCTAATTCGTAAGATTTTTGAACTTGGCTCTTGGCTAGTTGATCACATCGGCTTGTGGGAGAGGATTTCGTCATTGTTTTTCTCTTTCCCTTTTCCTTTTCCTTGCCAACTTTCAGAAACTTAGCCAAGTATCATTTTTAGGAGTCGCTCAAACTTCTCCTTCACATGCAAACAATCTTTTGTGTCATGGCCATGATCTTTGTAAAGTAACATTACTTCATCGATCTCTATTGTAAAGAGGTCGACTTATTCTCTTTGGCCAACCGAGTTCCAACAAAACCCTAATTTCAATTAGGATGTTTGTCCTTGAAGTGTCCAGAGGAGTGTATGCAAAGTATGGCTGTTGTCCTATTTGATCTATTCCTGTCATTCTTTGTTTTGTGTTTATCGCTGCCATCTCTACCCTTATGCTCGTCAATAGCTTTTCTCTTATGGGACTCTCATTTTCTATGGTCTCTTAGGTTCTTGGTGATCATGAAGTCTCCTCAGCATCAACATCCTCAACAATTCATGCATTAAGTATGGGACGTTCTTTGATAATGACATTTTAAATTAGTAATTTCTAGTACCATTTGTTATAGCTGTGACCACAACTGACATTGTAAATCCTTGATGCTGAGTGTTGCCCTGCTAAATCGAGCTATGTAGTCTTTCAATAATTCGTTTGTTTTTTACACGACCTACATCAACCCAATAGCAGTTTTCTTCAATCTCTTATTGTTTAAAAATAAGCAACAAACTTCGTCGACAGCTCATCAAAAGACTTGATAGATTTGGGAGCTAGAGTATCTACCCAATCCTTAGCCCCTCTCCTTAAAGTTGGTAGAAAAGATTGAGACATGATTGAAGTGTGAAATGAATTCTCATCAAATCGACAAAGGTTCACAAGTGGTTGAGCGGATTCGTAATCTCTGCATACTCTTCCAACAAGGTTACTTGAACCCTTTTGGTAGTGGAACTGCGATAACTTCTTTTTCAAATGCATCCTCAAATTTCAAGAAATAGTTGTTGATGCATATCTTTTCTCTTCTCCAGTATATCCTCAATTCTCTCGGCCATCATTTCAGCGAGCTTCCATTCCAAGTCTATTATAGGAGGCGGCACAAGCGATTGCGGCTCTAGGGCTCAAAAAGGGGGGGTCATGGCACTGTCGGAGCCACGACAGTGGGCGGTATTACAGGTTAAAAAATTGGGGGTATAGCCCATAGAAAACCGATGGTACAATAGGCTAGGCAACTGAAGGTACATTAGGGTGGGCAACTGGGGATTGCAGCTATAGTGCCATATGTACTTGGTTTTGGAGCAAAGTCATCATTGTTTTTATTTGGTTTGTAGTTTGTAGATCTAGCCTACAATGGCGTACAATGGCAGAGGCGACGGATCCTCTAGAGGTGCTTAGGTCAGAGGTGATACATTCTGCATTGCGGACTCAGATGATGGAGGTGCGAGAGGAGGATTTCTCCTGTTAACAGCTCTTCACAATATAGTACATTGTTTCCACATACGACGCCAATTGATATTGTATGGTTAAGTCAATTTTTTTAAACAATCAAACCTATTCAATATGGTCAAGTCCCTTTTCTCCTTCTCCCTAGCGATGGTTCCAAATAATTAAGGATATGCGAGAGAAGATCCACAAAAGGTGGAATGACATATGTTACAAGATCAGTGAGTGTCGGGATGACAAGTGGTGAAATATAGTAAGAGGTCCATTTTTGGACAAAATAACTATACAAGATTGTCTTTTTGTTCGGGATTGGCAATGGCGGATCTGACTTTCTTGAAAATCGTTTTCAAGGAGGTGACCAGCTTATTAAGGTGGCGGACAAGTGTTCGTGTGGGCTCTCTGTTGTGCGATTTCAATCTCGCAAGTGGATGGATTGTTAACAAATAATATAGCAATGAATAGAGTATCGAACCCACGAGAACTAGTTATCAATTTAACCAATTAATTTATAATTTACGTTTTAATAATGTGAAAAACACAGATTTGTTTTGGTTTAAATTCCTAACTATTTTAATTAAATCTAAATTATCAATAATCAAATTAAATTGGTGAGAACGAATTCGAGTTTTACCAACACTAAGATTTGCGAATCCACCTACACGTTTCTTAATCAATTATTCGTTAATAGCTTTAGCTCTTAATTACTCTAGATTGAAAATCGATGATCCTATAATAATCAAAAGCCTCTCTCGATGGTCAATCAATTCTATATCGATATGCGAACCTAATTATCTCTATTCAAGTTTCGAACATAAAAATATGCATTTAAATCACAAGAACATCTAACCGGATTTCATAAAGCATAATGGTAATTTCTATTTATTATTGATACTATGTTATTCAATACCACGTGCTAAATCTATATTGAATCTCTCGACTTCAATATAAATCACAAAATATTCTAATGGTGATCACACATTAAAACATTAAAAATACTGAATAAAGAATAATCAATCAAGAAACAATTACTACTAAAACAAAAACTTATAATTAATTAAAAACACGAGGTTTCATCGTTCATCCTAACAATAAGTAAATTAGCCGAACATGATTTCGATAATTAACACAAGAATTGTATCAATCATGTTCCAACAAAAAAAGAATAAAAAATAAATAAAACACGTGATCCTGGCTCAAGAATCTTTAATCTTGTTCCTCGATCTTCGATTCTTCCTTCGTATCTTGTTATCAAAATTTCGTCTCCCGCAATTTGTCTATTATCTAGCTTTTATACTGCTCCTTCCACACCCCAAAATGTGTTTTAGATCTTTCTTTTATCTTGGGGTTGTAGTGTTTCAATCCTATCAGGAAACTGCCAACTTAACTGCCAGTCTTCCCCATGCGATCGCATGGTTTAAAAACAGGTGGACCTGCGATCGCAACCATAGATAATCATGCGATCGCATGGTTATCTTGGATGATCTCTTGGATTCCTTTCTTTGACATTTGCATGCCAAGCCCCTCAAGTAACTTTTCTTAGCAATTTAGTCTCATTTTCTTCTGTTTGCTCTCTTTTCGTTAGATCGACACTTAAATTTGACTTTTTCCTAAAATAATAAGAAATCAACGCACCATTAAACTAAAAATAATTAATATAACTCATAATCGTCCCTTTTTGTGAGCCTAGATAAGTACAAATTTGTACTTATCATTCTCCATCTTCGTAGAGTGGGGCCGATTAAGATTGACCGGCTGGAGGGTGGCTGCGTAGGCCACCCGTCGAAAAGATTGGGCACCCGAGCTCATTGGATAGTTTGTGACTTATATAGATAAATTTAAGACTCGATTACTCTCGACCTAGGTTTCTTTGTATAGTTTTTTCTAGGCAAATCACCACGATCAAGTGGCAAATTTATTAATGCAGAGAAATTAATTACAATTATCGGAAGGGACAAGACCTAACCTACCATGAACTATTACAAACTCCGTTGAGCCCTAAAAGCCTGAAATTTCAAAAAGATATGGTGTAGTGGGCCTTGAGGCCCTGAAGCTAAGGGGAGATACACGGTTCCACATAGAGGTGTCAAGATGGGCGGGTTGGTCGAACTCGCATCGCCCCCTTCCCCCCCCCCGTCTCGATCCCGAACCACGGCCGTTCACGGGTCGATGAAGCCGAACCCCGCCAACCTGTGAACTGGGCGGACTGTTCACGGCCCGGATGGTTCGGCCTTTAACCGTTGGCCTATTTTGATTTTTTTTAATAAATGGCAAGAGCCGTTTAAAGTGAAAAATGTGACAAATGCGTGCTGTTTTAGTATTTAAATATATAAAAAAATAGAAATTGAATTAAAAAATTAACAAATGTGAATTTATCATTATTATTTATTTTTTATTTAGTAAATTAACACATTTTTTTAATTACAATAGGTAACTAATTTTTTTTAGTAATTTTTAAAAAAATTAATTTTTTATTCATACGGGCCGAATCGGGTTGAACTATGGCCAACATGGGCTCAACTTTGATGGGCCGACAGATGGGCCGGACTCGTATTCACTTTTTGTGAGCTGGGTTGACCCAGTTCGCAACCTGTCTTAGCGCAGACTTTTTCTAATGAGAGCCGTCACCGGGCTTTATCGGAGGCGGGTCGAACCCGAATTGACACCTCTAATTCCACACGGAAGACTGGAAAGCCAAGAAACTAGGGAACAAGGATCAAATTAGCCCAAGTCATTGCAAAACCACACATAAATAAGGTAAAAGAAATTAAATAAAGGCCAAAAATTTTTGAGTCAAGCATAATAGTATAGAGCCCAAAGACACTAGCTTGATAATCCATTCCAAAGAGATGCAGCCTGCTGAAGGGGACCACGCTTATTTTTATGAATATTACACCAACTACTTACCAATATTAAAATAATTCTAAATCTAACAACTTAACTAATTTATTTTATAAATATTACATACTTAAAATTAGATTAATTAATTTAATGTTAAATTAATAATGTATTAAAGTCATTTGTAAACCCTTAATCTCCACGTGAATTGTGATAAACTTTGACCCAAAGTTGCTGCATGAGTTCTTGATTATTTTCACGGTAAGTCCTTCATCTTTATAATATCTCCACTTTAGTCCACATACTTTATCTCTCATTTCAATTTTGTCCTCTCTCATTTGCAACTCAAGTCTTTCAACTTTTAGATTTTTGCAAGTTGATCTCATATTTATACTTTCATGTCAATTTAGTCCTTTATAGTATCACTATTTGATACAGATGTTACAAATGATATTGTTATACAAATGTTACAAACTATATTTTGTATCACTGAATATATTACAGATTATATTATGTTATTTTATACAGCACATGTTATATGAATTGGTATTCTATATCACTGGTGTTACATATGTTACAAATGATGAAATCATGAGTTTTATTTGTTAAATTTGGTATTGTATTAAATATCTATATCATACTAATGTTACATAGTATCAATAGATTTTAAAGTCTAATGTGTATATTAATACGAACTTGTTGAAGTTTAGAGTTAGTTTTGCAGTTGTAACAATTTCTGTTTAGTATCCCAATCTGATACAGATGTTACAAATGATATTATGTATCACCGTCTGATATAGATGTTACAGATGATATTTTGTATCACCGAATATGTTATAGATTATATTATGTTATTTTACACAGCATATGTTACATAAATTGATATTATGTATCACTGATGTTTTACTTCTTAATTTATAACACATATTGTTACAAATGTTGAAATTAAAAAGAACATGAATTTTTTTTGTATTTGTTACAGATATTTCTAATATAAATGATATATATTTGATAGTTATAACAATAAAAGATTTTGTTATATATATATTCCAATTATTTCCGATTTTCAAGGATTTGATTACTATAATTAACAAAATAACAATAAAAGATTCTGTAATATATGAATTTCTATCAAATGTGGGAATTAATGATTTAATTACTATATGTAATATATAATATAATAAATTAAAAAAATAATTTTTAAAAAAATATATATTTAGAATAAATGAAACATTTTGAAATAATTTTATAAAAGTTATGAAAAAATCCCCTTATTTTCCATAAAAGGCCAAGGCAGCCCACAACATAATCTCTGAGAGAGGCTCAAGAGGAGAAGGCCTAAACTTCAATAGTTGCTACCAAAAGGAAATGCTTGTAAAGGATATGAGCTATTATAATAGACTCAAGAAGCACATATGGGATAAAAGATTCATCAAACAACATAATGGCACAAAAATTCCAATAGATAAACGAAGACAAGAAAACATCCCCTTCACAATAGAAGGGTCCAGCCAAAAAGAGGCTTCAAAGCAGCTCGACCCATTAGATAGTTGAGAGTTGTTGTTCTGTTTTATTGTCCTCTTAACTATTTTCTTACTAAAATTTTAACTCATCACTACATCCGTAAATCTTCCAAGCCAGTCATTTTGTCCATTAATACACATTATGATCATCTTTATATTACCTTAAAATCTTTGCTCATAACCATAATTATTTTGATAATTTCTTCCAAGTTTAATCACAAAGGCTTTATTGTAGAAGGGGGAGTTGCAGGGCAGCTCTCCTAGAATCTCCATTGATCCAAAATCTTTCTTTTTTTAGAGAAATAAAAAGAATTTTTTTTATATATTTATTGGCTAGGCCAAATTTTTTTTTTTTTTATCTCCCGTCTAAATCCTCATATGTAGAGTTGTATTGCAATAAGCCAATCTCTTCAAGGCAAACCAACTTTACTCATTGGTGCCTTAGTTCATTTTTTACCTTCCTTTTCTCATTCGACCAAGTATATGGATTTCTTATAGGGAACCTTGTTTGAAAAATTGGACCATCTATTCAATGATCCTCTATCCTCAACCCTTAATTATACGAATTTAAGTTTGTAATATTTTTTTAAATAAAACCGACAAGACATATTATCCATCAAACATTTAAATGAAAAGAATTCACTAATTTTTTATAAACTATAAACTTTTTAAGGGTGGCTTGCATTAACTAATTCCAAACGTCAATTACGATATCCATTCAATTCCCATTAATGGTCTTATTAGAAACTTTATTAAAGAGGTGACAATAGAGAATTAAAAATATCTAATAAATGTAAAAATGGCCCCTAATCAATTGCCAAAACTAGTAACACTAGGTTTCTAATCCAGCTACTTCTTCTCGGGGAGGTATGCACTGGCAAAATTCATTAACACAAAGCCATAACAAAGACGTGAACAGCAATTTTCTTTTAATAATACAGAACACTAGTAGAAAAATACATAATACTAGTAGAAAACGCACCTATAGCGATAAAAAATTTGACTTAACTTTCCGTATAATATGCCGATCCACGTGAACAACAATTTTCTTTTAATAAAAGGAAAAAGAGGGATAGAGAAAACTAACTCAAAGCCATAACAAAGACGATGAGAAGAAGAAGAGTCATTTTGACTGAAGAATTTGCCATTTCTTATTAACTTGACAAAGTTGTGGGCGTTCTTGTGTTGAATGCAAAGTCATGAATTTATAGGTGAGTTTTAGGCCACAAAATCCTATGGTGGTAAATGGTAATTATTAATTATGTAAACTTGCACTAATCTTTTTTAGGTGAGTAAATTATTGTATTTAAATAATTGAATTCAGTTGATATCTATATTAATGATATTTATCATAACGGGTGATGATTATCCGTCTATGTGTCATTAAATGATAGGTCCAAATAAAATGAGTTTTATATCTCCACATTTCATTGAACTTATTATTTAATGTTAACACACTTGTAACATAGACGGGTGATAATCACCAATGGTGATAAAGAATAAGAAATACAATCTATGGATTACGTTTTATTAAAGTAGTTTTACTAAGTCTTAATTTAATTTTTTAATTTTTTATATTTTTTAACCGGTGGATTATGTTGGGTATTCTTTAACACATTTGTTAAAAAACGAGTTAAAGAGTCTATGTTCATCATTTGACACTAAATTCGGGCCATGTTGACATTGGCCAATTTTAGTTGTATGTATAGTGTATATTTAGTACATAGTATTTAATAGTATTATACATTACAATAAATGAAATTAAATTTTTTGTTTTCCTTTATGTAATCCTTTCGTATATAAAATAATTCACTATATCAAATATTCAAGTAGTAATGAAAGTTACTATAATTTTTGGAGTCATGAGACTAAGCCCAGAGACAAGAATTTCAATCATGCTACTTATATTTAGACATTTAGTGGGAATTGTCTAAAGTATTGTCTTCTGTTTTCGAGTTTAAACAGATTTGTAGAACTTGTAATAGGGCTGCAGAGGACTTTTTACATACGAGAAACTAAAATATAAGGTAACAGGTTCAAAAATAGGAATGCACCAGCCGGGAATCGAACCCGGGTCTGTACCGTGGCAGGGTACTATTCTACCACTAGACCACTGGTGCTTGCTAAGAAAAAGTTTGAAAGTGTTTATATGATGTGTAATGCACTTTTTTATTTACATTTGATAGTTGTATTATAGCTTTTCCCAAAGTAATAAAGTTACATAATGTCTATTTATCTTTGATAAAGAGGTATTTTCCATGGATTTACCTTGGTATCGTGTTCATAAGTGTGGAGTGACACATAGAGTCATATTCTCTATGGTAAACATGGTTGGCAAGTTATGCTAGACAATTTTATTTAGTATTTTTTTTTTTTTTGAGAAAAATTGGACAATATTTACAAAGAAAAAATTAATGATTTTCTATAATCCTAATTAAATAATATTCAATAATGTATACTAAATAAGTTCAATAGACACGCTCAAATGGTTCTTTATCATTGTCATTTGCCAACAAAAGTTATTTATCGCATAGCATCGATTAATAATCAGGCAACATAAAAATACAACACAAAATGTCTAGAGAGTTGTTGCAAAAAGAAAAGAACACATCACTAAATGTTTTGATAGATGTAGCAATGAATTAAATAAAAGCGATGAAAAGCATTCTCATAATCGACTTCAAATTCATCATTCTTGAATTATACATTTTATATTACAATGTACACAATACCATAGAATTTGTCATTATTCTTATTGATAAATCATATATTGTTATTTTAAATGACATGCATAATGATTTTGCCTTTCCTCAAGTATAACAGCACCTGTACAGTGTATGAATCCCAAGGTAGAAGACTTTGCATTATTCAAATATTACAGTTACAAACAATTTCTTCCAGTTGCTCAACCAAATTAAGCTTTATATGACCTAATCATTTGACAGAGCTATTTCTGCCGTTTATTCGTTGGAAAACATTTGGCTGATTGATATGTTGACCAGCATATTGCAGCAGCAGGGGCATGAAATAACATTCTGGGAATCCAATCCCTTATAAGTTATATGCACACCATATTCATCTTTTTTTCAAGATTGTTTAGATAACATCACCTATTGAACTACTAGAAAATCTATCACAGCCACAAACGCCCTGTACACCAAGAATATCGGTTAATCGATACGCAGTCGAACACATATGTGTGCATTAGACGGAAAATCTAGAACTTAATAGTACTATGTATGCAAGTATGCAAGTATATGTTAGACTGAACAAGATTAATAAAATGAGAAATTTGTGATGTTTGTATGCCATCATATGAAATCGGAATATTTAGTATGAGTGGACTAAACAATATTGGATGAGATTAAGGAAGATAAAGGAGCTAAGTTATATTCTTTGTTACCTGGCATTGCAACTAGTTTTGACGACGTCTAGGGGAGTTGTTTTGGCGGCACTGGCAGTTGTGCACCAGAAAAGTCCCATCGTCATCCCCATTACCGCCACTCTCCCGTGACACCTCCATGAACCCCCTTTTGGCTGCCTCGCAGATGGCAAAATGAACTGCAGTAAATGGCGCATTCATAACCACAGTCGTCCTACAACTCTCATAAAAATCCCCAATCCCCTCTTCCACCACCACCCTCTTCACACAATCCGCAACCCCTTTCCCTTTATATGGACTGCCCTTTTAACTGCAGGCTGCAGCCTTTGTTTCACCACATCCATAAAAACCCCAGAACGGCAGAACGTGCACGTGCCATTCAATTGTTTGGATTTCCAGCTTAGTGCTTACTGAAATTTCTTCCAAGTTTCATACACTGAGAAGTACACTGCATGAGCAGGTCCAGTGCCTAATCCCATTGCATCAATGTCGCGGTAAAAGCCACCGAGGCCTTCAAGTTTCATGACCGAGCCGAGGGACTGCCGGAGAGTTATTGCTGGCGTTTTGCGAAGTAATGGCTTGCATGCGAGTTTTTAGGGTGACTAGTGGAAACATGGCCATGTGTTCTAAAGAGCCGGCAATGGAGCCTGCAATCATGATTTGCCAAAGTGCTGGGCCATCGTGGGTGGAGGGCGAGGCTGCAACTTTTTCTTCATAGAATTCCGATGTCTGGTGGAAACCTGGGGTGCTATCCATGGTATTGGCACTGGTCGTGGTGGTGGTTGTCATCATTGTTGAGGTGGTGGGAGTGCTGAGAAATTGTGCTAGAAGGTAAGGGTTGAAAAGGACGAATTGATAGCGTTGACCAAATGTGAACGTGTATTTATTTATATTATGTCTTGCATACGACCCATGAAGTGCAAACCATATTCAGTTTTCTTTTGAAGATCCAACATTCACAATCTTAAATTCAAGATCATGCTCTAATTTCATGTATTTGGAGATCGCTTTCACACTACATTAAGACGGCATCATGAGATGTTGCCATACAAGAATTTTTGTATTTATCGAATGAGATTCGAATAGCATGAATCTTTCAATCTATAATTTGTTTTCTCCTAAAGATGGAATCAGAGAAAGAAAGTTGGGATTGAAGGAAAAGGTTGTGATCATGGGGTGTTAACATTAGACATTCATGTAATCCTAGCATATTTCTAGTACTCATAATACAAAGCAAAAGAGCAGCATAAACACATAAATTTCAATAGGACTTCCTTCAACAGAAATGAATATAAAAACCAGCTATCATTTTCTTTGAAGGCACTGGCAAGAAGACGTAATTGAAGAACAAGATTAAGCCATCCATGATAAAAGCAACGAGGTGACAAAGTCACATTTTGCATGGGACATCAACACGGATAAGAAACATAAAATTAATTGATAAAAGTTGTCGCTTAAATATCCAAATCAAAATGTGAACTTCTCCAACAGAGGTCCCACAATAACAATAGGACAGCATTCGAGTCCAGCAATAATGTAAAAGCAACTTCAAGACATGTCCGAAAGAACCTTTGAATATCTATGCTGTCGTTGCTGATTGGGTAGCAAGCCTCTTTCTTGCCTCCTCGATGATGGACAACTTAATACCTTTTCCCTTAGGAAGAGACACCCACGGCTTTGTACCTTTTCCAATCGTGAACACATTGCCCAGACGGGTAGCAAACTCGTGCCCAAGAGCATCCTGGATGTGGATAGTCTCAAAGCTTCCCTTGTGCTTCTCACGGTTCTTGATCACTCCAACACGTCCCCTGTTCCTTCCACCGGTCACCATCACAACATTGCCAACATCAAACTTGATGAAGTCAACAATTTTGTTTGCCTCTAGGTCGAGTTTGATCGTGTCATTTGCCTTGATGAGTGGGTCCGGATAGCGAATCGTCCTCCCATCGTAGGTGTTGAGATAGGGAATGCCTTTCTTCCCAAACTGGATAGATCGAACTTTGCAAAGCTTAAACTGCAGAACCACAAACTTAATGAGTTAGAACTTTCATCGCAATAAATCAGATACAGAATGCTCAAGGAAACAGCACTGGAGTTGGTTGATCAAGTAACCAAGACTGCATTGAAGGGGTTTTAAAAAATCAAAAGAATGAACAAGTAAATATAGGTACATCTGATTCATTTCAAATTTAGAGGAGAAGATTCATCCAATCTTAGCTCTCCATTTTCCATCTCGGTTGTGGGGAAATGGAGAAGAGGAAGTTCGTTTACTCTTAAAATATCACACAAGCAGACAACTTGAAGAAGTGGCAGGGTCAGCTAGTTTGTAGTACAATGTGCGATACGATTCACAAAGACAGGGAAGTCATAAAAATATGACAGTTTTTTTCTACCAACACATAAGGAATGAAGCGTTAAAGAAAAACAAACCTTGGCCTCCTCATCCCTTACAGAATGGAGCCTGAATCGACCCTTGGTATCATAGAGTAGACGGAAATTCTCGTTGGTTTTTGGAATGGACACAACATCTAGCAAAAAGTTTTAAAGCACAGAGATATCAGCCAAAGAAACAAAGCCATCAAATTCATCATCCAAATTAAATCTCTTAACAGACAAAACACTCAATTATCCTGAGCCAATTCACTGGAACTTCTTAAAGTAAACCTCTTAGAAAATTGAGCTTTAAACCTCTTAGAAAATTGAGCTTCAAAGTGAATAAATTCATGGTAAGATGTGCATACCCATGAAGCCAGCAGGATATGTCTTATCAGTCCTAACCTTCCCATCAACAAGAACATGGCGTTGCATCAAGATAGCTATAACTTCACGGTATGTGAGAGCATACTTCAGCCTGTTACGCATAATAAGAATCAAGGGTAGGCACTCCCTTGATTTGTGGGGTCCGGAAGATGGTTTGGGTGCCTGCACAATCACAAACACACAGGATGCCGAAAAACAAACACAAATAAGCAAATAGGTTTACAAGAGAGTACAAACACCGACACAAGTGTGCACAGTGTAAAAGATGCAAAACTTGGAAATAGGACACAAAAGCAGAAAAATTTACTTACAAAAGCACCACCAAGTTTGTCCAACATCCAATGTTTTGGGGCATTGAGCCTCTTCAAGTGTTTTTTCAAACCTCTAGCCTGTAATTCAACACGACAATAGAATTGATTATTACATATCAAGTTAACAAATGAGCATTAGAAAGTCACCACCAAAAAGGCACTATGTTTTGCATCAGTACAAGAATTTCTAAATGTTCTGCATTAGGACAAGAAGAATTTCTTCTATGTTTTAGTTAAAAACTAATCAAATTATGTCCATTCTCTTAAAATCGAAGAAGCTGCATTATATTCACAGACAAACAAATCGCAACGGTGAGCAATTTGCAATTTAAGCTTCAGTAAAAGAGAATTATAACTAAAATGCTGTAGGGAGCACACAAGAAGGTTGCCAACATTAATTTTACACTTCTAGATTGAAATCCTTGCTGCTCTATGTTGATCTTCTCTAATTACTCACAAGATGAGTCTTAACAAAATAGTCATATGAATTATTTTAATAAAGAGTCCAATCAGAATTATTGACAGAAAAGAATGAGAAATTACTCCCAAGATTAAAGACAATTAGACAAAACCGAATGAATGCATCAATGGTGAATCACAATCTCTTAAGTTTTTTTTTTAAATTAGCTAGGCTAGAGATAATTAACACATTTCCTGATCAACCTCTTAGCATGTAATTTCCAATCTATATGGCTTAAATAATTTCCACAAATATCATTCTATAATACAGATAGTAAAATTACTCAAGACTGTAAAAATACAAGCATAGTAATTCATTCATGACAATCATCTGAACTCCGTAATATAAAATTTCCCACGGAAAACATTTTCATCAGAAGACGCTAGAAGGAAAAAAAATCAGCCCAAACAAATCAATCCATCATCTAAAACAAACCATTTGTTTTCTTCAGTTTAGTACACCCAGTCTCTTGTACTTGTATAAACACAACAGACGTATCAGATACAAACGTATACATACAAGTGCAAAATTAAGGTTTATATTTGTGTAATCAATACTGATAAAAAGGCTCCAAAACTAACATTTTCTCAAAACACACAAAATATACGAATAAATTGCACCTGTATGACAAAAACTAATAATCAAATCCGTGAACTTGATACTGGAAAACATAAATAGAATCAGAAAATACATGTGCACAGAATGACGAATATAGGTTAAAGAGTAAGAGAAACTGACCATTTTGGTGGTGGTGCGTCACGCTCAACTAGGCGGCGCCTCCCTCTCTCAGCCAGTCAGCCGCTTGCTGAGTTTTAAGGTGTGGAGAAAAGTTTAAAACCCTAGTTCAGTGCTCAAGGCAAGTTAGATTTGTTTTAGGGTAAATTACACTCAAAGTCCCAATTCTTTCAAATTGATAGTAATTTCGTTCTTATCATTCCAAATCTTTCAATAATTCACGCAAATAGTCTTTTTTGACAATTTTACTCATAATTTAAATAAACTAAAATAAAAAATAAAATGAAAAAAGTTTGCAATTAGAGATCTTAACTTTTTCAAAAGTACAAATAAATTCTAAACATTTTATTATTTATAATTCTTCGCTTAAATAATTAATAGAATTAAAAATCAATCAAATTTTAAAAAATTATTTTCTCGCCACAAGCCACTGTCTCACCCCAACCAAAATCTCACTGGCAATAACCTCCTTCTCGCAATCATCTGACCGCTATCACCACCACAATCCCATTATTTATTATTCTTCTTTTTCTTTCCACAGCGACTCTACAAATTCTTGAAAGCCCACCTCAAACTCATCTACAGCCGTTGTTACCGTTCACACGCCAAAATCTTAATAACACAATCCGCTAGCCGTCGCCACCACAATCCCACCATTCTTCTTTTTCTTCTCCTCTTTTCGACAGAGACCCACATGCAAAATATTGAAAACCTACCCATCGCCACCCCCACATTCACACTCCAAAAGCAATCAACATGCCACTTTCCTCTATGTTTGGAATTAAGACAAATTCTTTTGTTGCCTACAAGATCCTTGTTCAAAGAAAGATAACGAAATAGAAAAAAATATAAAATATAGAAAAAGATTTATGGATTGTCAAAGCTTTCACTATATGAAAAATTGTTACAATCATATAGATTTCACTCACCCAAATATTCAAGTATCTCAAAAAAAAAAAATATCCTAAAATTTATCGCACCCTCCAATTTCTACTCTTTATACAACCCACAAAGAAAACAAGAAAAATAACTAGGATGCTAGGCTTACAAATTTTCTTTCAAAAAAATCCTCAAGTCACATCTACAAAAGAGAATAAACAACGTCAATTTATAGTTAATGTATGACCTAATTTTCTTCCAAGTTTCAACTGCCAATGAGTCCAAGATTTGAAAACTTGTTCAATTTTAGTCGACCTAGATGTCTTCCAAGTTTTGACTACCAAAGTGTCCAAGATTTAGAAACTTGTTCAATTTTAGTCAACCTAGATATCTTCCAAGTTTTAAAAAATATCTCAACAATCTCCACATTGACAAAAATGAGTCAAAACTTAATCATCTCTTCTACAACTCTTCATCTCGATACTTAAAAAATGAGTAATCTTTGACAATCTCAATTCTCAAAATAGAGAATTAACATGTTCCACCATATAAGTATAATCACTTAGAATTAATGAATTCTAAGAATTTCATCGATCGAATAAATTTGCTAAAATATTACGGTGCAACTCCTCATTGACTTATTTAGAAGTTTATTAGCCATCGACATCAATTTCACCACACATCTTGCATTAATATCAAGCCAATACTTGTGTGCAAACATGTAGACCTGCTAGTAGTAACATATCATTTATTATGGCAACTAGCATATGCCACAAGGATGTAAATATTTACTCAAACGACATCATCGTCTCCTATAAAGAGAGACATATTGTCTCTATCGATATCGAGCAATTAGCCGAGCATGCTCTATCTTTTGGACTATTTTTCCTCGCGTGATCGGGTTGTCCACAATTCCAACAAGATATTTTTCTTTTCATAGAGTTATTCTTCTTCTATTTTTCGACAACAAGTAAAGAGTTTTCGGATAAAATATTATTTCCACCACTCAACCTTATTTCTTGAGAAATTAATTTACTTGTAACTTCTTCAAAACTCACGGTTTCTTTTCATACATCAAAAATGGTTTGATTTGTTCATAAGAGGATGGAAGAGACTAGATGAGTCTTAACGATTTATCCTCATCATCAAGTTTAACTCAATATCTTCAATCGAGCTTTTTGTTTGTTTGTTTATTTTTTTCTTTGATTACAATCTGTTATTTCATTTTGTTATAATCTATGATTCTACGTTTTTTTTTTGTCATAATCTTTTTTTTTTTGTTTATAATCTGTTTTTTGGTTTTTCGTTTTGTTTAATTTGTAGATTTCAATATGGACATGGAATGGCGATTTCATTCCACTGGTGCAACTCAAATCAACAACAAACACGAGACACATGTATAAGTCCTAAAAATATTAATATTCCTCCACTTCCACCAACAACTTCAGAAAAAAAAAAGTACTAGGAGAACTTGGAGGTTTGGGATCATTTCACAATAGTAGGAGATCCAAATGTGGAGGATGTTAGGTGTGAGTGTAAGTATTGTGGACAATCTTATGCTTGTGGGGCTAGGAAGTGTGGGACAAGTACTTTAAGGGCGCATTTGACTAGTCATTGTAAGAGATATCCGGAAGAATTGAGGACAAACAACAAGAAATCTTAAGTTTTGATAAGAGAGAGTGTGGTGGGAGTAATCTTATAGCTATTGGATTTAACAAGGAAGCATGTAGGCTTGTATGTGCTAAGATGTTGATTCTTGATGAACTACCTTTTAGCTTTGTTGAGGATAGTGGATTTAGACACTTTTGTAGTGTAGCATGTCCTAAGTTTGAACCACCATCTCGTAGAACTGTTGTTAAAGATATTTACCAACTATTTTTAGATGAAAGAATAAGTTGAGAAATATATTTATCACCCAACGACAAAGAGTTTCTCTTACTACGAGACACTTGGATAGCTATTCAAAACATAAATTATATGTCTCTCAACTTTGCCCATTTTGTTGACTCACGATTGGATGATTCAAAAGAGAATTTTGAATTTTTGTGTCATATCTAATCACAAGGGTGAAACAATTGGAAAGTTAATTGAAAATTGCTTACAAGAATGGGGCATTGATAGGGTGTTCACAATTACGGTGGACAATGCTAGTGCAAATGAAACGGCAATTTCATATTTGAAACGAAAAATGTTGGGTTGGGGCATTGATAGTTGTGTTTTGGATGGCAAATATTTGCATATAAGGTGTTGTGCACATATTGTGAATTTGATAGTGTGTGAGGGGCTAAAGGAAGCACATGATTCAATAATTAGTATTCGCAATGCAATTAAATATGTTAAATCTTACTGCAAGATACAAAAATTGAAAGAGTGTGCAACTAAAGAAAATATTGAATCAAAATCAATTGTATTTTTAGATATGCCTATGAGGTGGAATTCTACCTATTTGATGTTGGAGGCTGCTTTGAAGTATCAGAAAGCTTTTGAGCGGTTAGAAGAAGAAGATGGACATTTCTTAGGGTATTTTCGGAGGATGATGGGGGTAGAAGAAGGGGTAGACCTCCTTCAATACGTGATTGGAAAAATGCATCGATTTTGTTAAATTTCTTAAGAGTTTTATGATGTTATTTTAAAGTTTAGTACTTCATTAAATGTTAGTTTCACGATGTATCTTTATGAAGTATGTTCACTTGTAGGCGATTTAGAGGTTGGAGATCAAGTGGAGATTCTCTTTTAAGTGAAATGGCTAATAACATGAAACGTAAGTTTGACAAGTATTGGGAAAAGATGGACAATGTAAACCAAATGTTGTTGATTGCTACGATTGCTTGATCCAAGATACAAATTGGATTACATTGAGTATTGTTTTTGTGATATTTATAACGATAGCGTTGTTGGTCGTGCCATGGTGATGGGGTGAAGGATAATTTGATGACTATTTATAATTGGTATGTTCGGTTTGAAGGGAGTACTCAAAGCAGTAAAGAGATTAGGAATGTAGATTTCACAAGTGGATTTTCTTCTGCAAGTCATGTAAGTACTGCTTCTAGTAGGTCTTCTGTTCGTTTGTCGAAGTTTAAGGAAAAATTTGCGACAAAAGACTCGGTTGAACTAAAAATTGACTTAGAAAGGTACTTGTCGAAGCTCGTGAGAATATAGACATTAAGGACTTTGATGTCCTCAATTGGTGGAGGCACATAGAAGTAAGTACACTACCTTGTCCAAACTTGCAAAAGATATGTTAGCAATTCAAGTGTCCACAGTGGCTTCAAAGAGTACTTTTAATCTTGGAGGAAAAATCCTCGATCCCTTTAAGTAGTTCTTTAACTCCGAAAATGGTTGAGGTTTTGGTTAGCACACACAAAATTGGCTCAAATCTACTTCAAGTAAAGAAAGATTTTATATGGAAGATGTGGAGTATTATAACAAATTGGGTGAAGGTAATTAATCATTACATATTTACATTATTTTTGTTACTTATATGTGTTTGTATATTCACTTATTGATTGAATTATTATTTTCGTTTTATAGAACTTTCGAGTCAATCACGAAGAATAAAGAGTCCAACAACGAGAAGTGATTCATGCATATGTTGAATGTTTTGGGTAAGTAATATTTTTATGCCTTAACTATTTTCTATTATAAAGTTATTACATTTCCAATCTCTAATTAAATAACGAACGATTTATTAATTTGGTGTGATATATTGTTCCCAATGTAGGTTAGAAAAATACACATGAGTTTTGGAAGAAATTACGATTAGATTATTTTGAAGAGAAGAATGTTGTAAACTTGTAATTCTCGAGATTCTAAACTTCTTGTTTCTTGTTTTGGATAAGCGTAATATTTTACTTTTATTATTTTATTGCTTGTTGGATAATTGTAATATTTTACTTTAGTTGCTTGATTCACGCCAAAATCTTAATAACACAATCCGCTAGCTGCCGCCACCACAATCCCACCATTCTTCTTTTTCTTCTCCTCTTTCGACAGAGACCCACATGCAAAATATTGAAAACCTACCCATCGCCACCCCCACATTCACACTCCAAAAGCAATCAACCCGCCACTTTCCTCTATGTTTGGAATTAAGACAAATTCTTTTGTTGCCTACAAGATCCTTGTTCAAAGAAAGATAACGAAATAGAAAAAAAATATAAAATATAGAAAAAGATTTATGGATTGTCAAAGCTTTTCACTATATGAAAAATTGTTCTGATCATATAGATTTCACTCACCCAAATATTCAAGTATCTCAAAAAAAAAAATATCCTAAAATTTATCGCACCTCCAATTTCTACTCTTTATACAACCCACAAAGAAAACAAGAAAAATAACTAGGATCTTAGGCTTACAAATTTTCTTTCAAAAAAATCCTCAAGTCACATCTACAAAAGAGAATAAACAACGTCAATTTATAGTTAATGTATGACCTAATTTTCTTCCAAGTTTCAATCGCCAATGAGTCCAAGATTTGAAAACTTGTTCAATTTTAGTCGACCTAGATGTCTTCCAAGTTTTGACTACCAAAGTGTCCAAGATTTAGAAACTTGTTCAATTTTAGTCAACCTAGATATCTTCCAAGTTTTAAAAAAATATCTCAACAATCTCCACATTGACAAAAAATGAGTCAAAACTTAATCATCTCTTCTACAACTCTTCATCTCGATACTTAAAAAAATGAGTAATCTTTGACAATCTCAATTCTCAAAATAGAGAATTAACATGTTCCACCATATAAGTATAATCACTTAGAATTAATGAATTCTAAGAATTTCATCAGTCGAATAAATTTGCTAAAATATTCTGGTGCAACTCCCTTGCTTGACTTATTTAGAAGTTTATTAGCCATCGACATCAATTTCACCACACATCTTGCATTAATATCAAGCCAATACTTGTGTGCAAACATGTAGACACGCTAGTAGTAACATATCATTTATTATGGCAACTAGCATATGCCACAGGATGTAAATATTTACTCAAACGACATCATCGTCTCCTATAAAGAGAGACATATTGTCTCTATCTCGATATCGAGCAATTAGCCGAGCATGCTCTATCTTTTGGACTATTTTTCCTCGCGTGATCGGGTTGTCCACAATTCCAACAAGATATTTTTCTTTTCATAGAGTTATTCTTCTTCTATTTTTCGAAGAACAAGTAAAGAGTTTTCGGATAAAATATTATTTCCACCACTCAACCTTATTTCTTGAAAATTAATTTACTTGTAACTTCTTCAAAACTCACGGTTTCTTTTTCATACATCAAAAATGGTTTGATTTGTTCATAAGAGGATGGAAGAGACTAGATGAGTCTTAACGATTTATCCTCATCATCAAGTTTAACTCCAATATCTTCAATCGAAGCTTTTTGTTTGTTTGTTTATTTTTTTTTCTTTGATTACAATCTGTTATTTCATTTTTGTTATAATCTATGATTACGTTTTTTTTGTCATAATCTTTTTTTTTTTGTTTATAATCTGTTTTTTGGTTTTTCGTTTTGTTTAATTTGTAGATTTCAATATGGACATGGACGGCGAATTTCATTCCACTGGTGCAACTCCGTCAACAACAAACACAGACACATGTATAAGTCCTAAAAATATTAATATTCCTCCACTTCCACCAACAACTTCAGGAAAAAAAAAAGTACTAGGAGAACTTCGGAGGTTTGGGATCATTTCACAATAGTAGGAGATCCAAATGTGGAGGATGTTAGGTGTGAGTGTAAGTATTGTGGACAATCTTATGCTTGTGGGGCTAGGAAGTGTGGGACAAGTACTTTAAGGACGCATTTGACTAGTCATTGTAAGAGATATCCGGGAAGAATTGAGGACAAACAGCAAGAAATCTTAAGTTTTGATAAGAGAGAGGAGTGTGGTGGGAGTAATCTTATAGCTATTGGATTTAACAAGGAAGCATGTAGGCTTGTATGTGCTAAGATGTTGATTCTTGATGAACTACCTTTTAGCTTTGTTGAGGATAGTGGATTTAGACACTTTTGTAGTGTAGCATGTCCTAAGTTTGAACCACCATCTCGTAGAATCTGTTGTTAAAGATATTTACCAACTATTTTTAGATGAAAGAATAAGTTGAGAAATATATTTATCACCCAACGACAAAGAGTTTCTCTTACTACAGACACTTGGATAGCTATTCAAAACATAAATTATATGTCTCTCACTGCCCATTTTGTTGACTCTGATTGGATGATTCAAAAGAGAATTTTGAATTTTTGTGTCATATCTAATCACAAGGGTGAAACAATTGGAAAGTTAATTGAAAATTGCTTACAAGAATGGGGCATTGATAGGGTGTTCACAATTACGGTGGACAATGCTAGTGCAAATGAAACGGCAATTTCATATTTGAAACGAAAAATGTTGGGTTGGGGCATTGATAGTTGTGTTTTGGATGGCAAATATTTGCATATAAGGTGTTGTGCACATATTGTGAATTTGATAGTGTGTGAGGGGCTAAAGGAAGCACATGATTCAATAATTAGTATTCGCAATGCAATTAAATATGTTAAATCTTCGCTGCAAGATACAAAAATTGAAAGAGTGTGCAACTAAAGAAAATATTGAATCAAAATCAATTGTATTTTTAGATATGCCTATGAGGTGGAATTCTACCTATTTGATGTTGGAGGTTGCTTTGAAGTATCGAGAAAGCTTTTGAGCGGTTAGAAGAAGAAGATGGACATTTCTTAGGGTATTTTCGGGAGGATGATGGGGGTAGAAGAAGGGGTAGACCTCCTTCAATACGTGATTGGAAAAATGCATCGATTTTTGTTAAATTTCTTAAGAGTTTTTATGATGTTATTTTAAAGTTTAGTACTTCATTAAATGTTAGTTTCACAGTGTATCTTTATGAAGTATGTTCACTTGTAGCTGATTTAGAGGGTTGGAGATCAAGTGGAGATTCTCTTTTAAGTGAAATGGCTAATAACATGAAACGTAAGTTTGACAAGTATTGGGAAAAGATGGACAATGTAAACCAAATGTTGTTGATTGCTACGGTGCTTGATCCAAGATACAAATTGGATTACATTGAGTATTGTTTTGTGATATTTATAACGATGAGCGTTGTTGGTGGGTACCATGACCCGATGGGGTGAAGGATAATTTGATGACTATTTATAATTGGTATGTTCGGTTTGAAGGAGTACTCAAAGCGAAAGAGATTAGGAATGTAGATTTCACAAGTGGATTTTCTTCAAAGTCATGTAAATCTTTGCTTCTAGTAGGTCTTCTCATTCGTTTGTCGAAGTTTAAGGAAAATTTGCGACAAAAGACTCGGTTGAACTAAAAATTGACTTAGAAAGGTACTTGTCGAAGCTCGTGAGAATATAGACATTAAGGACTTTGATGTCCTCAATTGGTGGAGGGCACATAGAAGTAAGTACACTACCTTGTCCAAACTTGCAAAAGATATGTTAGCAATTCAAGTGTCCACAGTGGCTTCAAAGAGTACTTTTAATCTTGGAGGAAAAATCCTCGATCCCTTTCGTAGTTCTTTAACTCCGAAAATGGTTGAGGTTTTGGTTAGCACACAAAATTGGCTCAAATCTACTTCAAGTAAAGAAAGATTTTATATGGAAGATGTGGAGTATTATAACAAATTGGGTGAAGGTAATTAATCATTACATATTTACATTATTTTTGTTACTTATATGTGTTTGTATATTCACTTATTGATTGAATTATTATTTTCGTTTTTATAGAACTTTCGAGTCAATCACGAAGAATAAAGAGTCCAAAGAACGAAGTGATTCATGCATATGTTGAATGTTTTGGGTAAGTAATATTTTTTATGCCTTAACTATTTTCTATTATAAAGTTATTACATTTCCAATCTCTAATTAAATAACGAACGATTTATTAATTTGGTGTGATATATTGTTCCCAATGTAGGTTAGAAAAATACCGCAGTTTTTGGAAGAGAATTACGATTAGATTATTTTGAAGAGAAGAATGTTGTAAACTTGTAATTCTCGAGATTCTAAACTTACTGTTTCTTGTTTTGGATAACTGTAATATTTTTACTTTTATTATTTTATTGCTTGTTGGATAATTGTAATATTTTACTTTAGTTGCTTGATTTGTGCTTTATTTAGATTTATGAATGCGATTATGTGGTGGTATCTTAGTATATGAAACAGGTAATTTGGAATTATTCTTATATTGTGGGCTTGTTGTTGCTATCTTGAACAGTGGTCAAATATATTTCGATTCATTTGTTTTTATGAAATGTGTAAATTGTAATGTGTATTGTTGCCATATTCCTTTTTTTTTCTTTCAAATATAGCAATTTATTTTCTTACAAAATTGGCCAAATTATTGTTACATATCTTATTACAATGAATGTAGAAACAATAGAATGACAAATGGTTTGGATTAAAAAAAAAAATTTTGACTGCTGAAACCGAATCGACCCAAACCGACCCGATTCAAGTCGATTCGGTTCGATTTTAGTTAACCGACTAGGTCGGTTCGGTTTCAAATTATCGAACCGACCAAGTTGGTTTGGGGTCGGGTTGGGCCCGAACCCACCCAACCCGACTCATGCCCACCACTACTCGAATGACATGATGCTCGATACATCTCTTTGAATTGAGACCAATTTCTTTATTGCCTACAAAATTTCTGTTCAGAAAAAGATAACGAAACAGAAAAAAATATAAAAGATAGAGAAAGATTTATGAACTGTCAAATATTTTACTATATGAAAAATTGTTACAATCATATAGGTTTCATTTATCCAAATTTCCAAGTATCTCAAGAAAAACAATATCCTAAACTTTACCGCACCCACCAATTTATACTATTTGTACAACCCACAAAGAGAATAAGAAAAAAAAATTAGGATGCTAGGCTTACAATTTTTCTCTCAAAAAACCCTCAAGTCACATTTACAAAAGAGAATAAACCACGTCAATTTATAGTTAACGTATAACCTAATTTTCTTTCAAGTTTCAACTGCCAAATGGTCCAAGATTTAGAAACTTGATCAATTTTAGTTGACCTAAATGTCTTTCAAGTTTCAACTACCAATGTGACCAAGATTTGAAAACTTATTCAATTTTAGTAGACTTAGATGTCTTCTAAATTTTGACTACCAAATTTTGAGAAAATATCTCAACACTCTCTTCCCAAACACACACAAAAACATAAATACAATAGCCAATATGTACACACGTATAAAAAAATTAAACAAAATCAAAACTATTATTGATTAACAAGAACAATCATCTTTACAATTGACAACGATGGATTTCGATTGAAATTTTCGATTCGGAGGTGCAAAAGATTTGAGATTTAGACGGCGTGGGAAAAATACTAGTAGGAACCAAAGAATTCAACTTCAATTTTGGTCGACTTTTTAGCCCTGAAGTACTGAAATGAAAACCTTTACAGGCACAAAAAATCTCTATTTTTGCCACCATATTTGATGAAAGACTAAAAATGGCGTATTGAAACGTAGGAAAAATAGCTTATTTTGATTGTATAATAGATTAATTTGGAGAAAATATTGAAGGGAAACCTGAAGACGATGGGGAACATGGTGGTCGTGACTTGGAGTTTTATACTTTACATTCAATTTGCTCTTTGTAATGAATGAAACTTCTTCAATGGTGAATTTCACTCAAAATCAACTAAATGGATTGCATTATATAAACTTCGAGCTCGATTTAAGATAATTTAGCTCAAATATATAATGGGTAAAAATAGAAAAGTGAAGAAAATGAAGAAGTTGAAGATGGAGAGATGGAATGGAGCAATTTTCACTGAGAATTCAGTTAAACATTTCAATCAATGGCTACTCTCTCTCTTCCAGCTCTTACATATAACATCAATGCAAATTAAAAGCGTGTTTTCTCCTATTACAACTCAATAAACGTAATATAACTTTAATTAAACAAAATGTAGTCGTTTCCTTAATTTGAAATTCATTTAATATAGTTTTTCCTAGTTGCTTATTTCTTCTTCCCTCCCCATTGTAGATCATCTTCCTCAACTAGTCCCTTCCACTATGATTCTTCTTTTGCAGCTAATCCATCTTCGTAACACTCTTGTCCATGAACAACAATTTTCCTTGGTTCATGATTCTTGAATGGTGGCAGTGGTGTGTGGTGTGAATCTCGATGGTAGCGATGTGGAGAAGACGAGACAAAAGACAATTGATTTTTTTTTTCTAATCTTTTTTTCTCTTTATTTCTTTATAATTTCTTTAATTGCTCTTCTTTTGCTCTTTTTTTTTTTTTTAATTTTTTTAAGTGAAATTTTATAAAAAAAAAAATTTAAGATATATTTGTACTTTGAAAAGGTTAGGGACCTCAACTAAAATTGTTTTATTTTATTTTATTTAAACTTAGGACAAAATTGTTAAAATGGATTATCTGCGTGAATTATCAAAATATTAATAAAATTAAATGGAGACGAAATTACTACATATGCAAAAAGATGGGGATTGTAAGTATAATTTATACTCTATTTTATCGAATGGGTCAATAGGTTTGTCCGAGAATGACTTGGATTCGAACTATGTGTAGTTTTTATTTTACTTTTTATTTTATCTTTGCTTTTAATTTATACTCTTTTTCCCCCCTGAAATGAGTTCTAATATAAGCTGACATGTGAATATTAATGTTTTTAAAATGGGCGAATTGGGGTTTAATCGATGGTAAAAACAATTAAACAAACATTAAAATATAATGACAGTGAACGTTTGTGTTTAATTGGTTCAAAATTCTTAATTTTTTAACTATTACGAAACTGTTTCTAGATTTTTTCGATTCAATTATAACCTTTGGCAGATAAAACATATCTCCTACATATATAAAAAGTGTGAATATTAAATTTACTATTTATAATAGTCAATCAAAAGAGAAATTGGAGCAAATGGTCCATCACCTTTGTCTTCGATACAAAAATCTTCCATAACGTTTATTTTTTACACAGAAGACCTCTAATATATGTGTTTTGGTGTCCAATTAGTCTTTATTTGATTAAAAAAACAATTATACCTTTAGTTTTAATTAGAGAAAATTGTAATTGGATTTCTAATCTTTAGCAAAATATGCAAATATGTTCGATAATTTTATTTTTTATAAAAAATTAAAAAACCTAATGAGTTCTTTTTTTTTAATTGACACTTTATTGATCAAATTGATATTGTACTAAATAGTTTTTTATATTTTACAAACTATTATAAAATAACTAAAATTTAAGTTCATAATTATTAATAAATATGTTAAATAAAATTATTTTATTATTATTAAAAAATTTTATTATTTCAATTTAAATTTTTATTTTATTGTTACAACATAAAAATAATAATTTTGTCACAAACTTAATATTCAAATATTTTTAAATACTATTTTATTAATTGAACTATTCGTTTCTTCACATTTTAACTTAATTTTTAGAAAAATTGGCACAAATGATCCCTAAATAAATAACAAAATGGCGTATATAATTTTATTGTCATTTTTCTTTTGAATATTAATACAACTCTAGAGTATTATTTTTTAAAATGACTTTTTTGTACTTTAGCAATGCAAACTCTATTTAGCGCTGTATAAATTTGTATTTAAGATGCTACTATTTACACATGGATAATTATGAAACAATTTTAATTGTAATTAATATGTTTATTGATTATTTACTTGTTTACACATTTGTGGGCCACAATCTTTAACTTGCATAAAATATATAAAACTTCAATTAGCATGCTTAATTAACAACTGCAACGTGATTTATTTACTTTTAGAAATTATGTTGTTTTAAGAGTTTAAATTCGAACATGAAATAATTTAATCAATTAATTTATTGATTATCTTCAAAGGTTCATCTAAAGCAACAAAAAAGATTTTTATGAACTTTTTATTCTGCCATTAAACACCGTGATGATTGAATTGGTACACTTATCGAAAAAGTCTAATTTGTCCTCCTTTGAAACCAAAATATGTACAGATATTGTTGTAGATACTTATGCCCAAAGTCTTATTCTGGAGCAAATGTGAAATTTCTTAATGCAAAAGCATTCGACTTTCTTTACGTGATTAGAATATTATAAATGAATGAACTTAGTCTTCGAGTATGAATGCAAATTTTGGAAAAATAGTACTTAAGAATAGTAGCTTTTATGAAGTAAATTGAATTCAATTTTATTATATGTTTGAGTCATCTATTGTAATGAATTTTAATAAACTAAGTTTTAAGTTATAAACAAATTTATATTTAGATTTCAATCGCCTAATTTTTTAATATTTAATTTTTTTTTCCCACTTAAATTATCAATATCAAGTTAATTCATAAAATAAAAATATAATAAATACTATTACATTCTTAATTAACGAGACATCACGTGCATTACACATGCTCACACTAATCTTAAATAATAAATAATAGTAAAATCATTTTACATAAAATAATAAACAATATTTCTTTCTTTCTTAAATATTGCCATGACCGCCAAGTCAAATATGACAAATGTGCCACGGGAAAATCGGAGCAAATTGAAGAGGAATAACATTAAGCTAAATATATTCATACCATATTTTTCTATAAATGTACCATATTTAAACTACATAAAATGTCCATAATATTTACTTATTATTATATTTAGAGTTGGCAAATGGGCCCACCAGAAGGGCAGTAGTACACACTTGAAATTGGTGGTGGCCACCCAACCCAATTTTATGCGGTAGAAATATCTTGTTCAGTCCAAATTTATTGGGCCAACCTGGTCTTAAATATTTTTTTTTTTTTTAAATAATACATTGCATCAAATACAATTTTAAAAAAACTTAGACAATATATATTTTGAGATTTTTAAAGAGATTAATTTATAAAATTTGGACTCTCATATATTAGTCAATAAATAAACATCAATTTTCTTTCAAAATAATAATATTTTTTTAGTTAAGGCTGTGTTTGATTCGCTTAAATTTTCTATGGAAAATGAATTTTTTTCAACTATTTTTCAATTTGTTTGTTTGATTGCCAAAAATTTTCTATGGAAAAGGAATTTTCCCACTTATTTTCCTTGTTTTGTTTGATTGCAACCTTTTTTTTTTCCATAGAAATTTTTTTCTCATTTTCTCACTTTTGGCCACACATTTTACTTATTTTCAAGAAAATATTTTTCTTTAATGGGATAGGAGAATTTATTTTCCATGAAAATTTATTAACCTTTTCTAACACATTTATTTTCCATGAAAAATACGTTAACCTTTTCTAACTTATAATTTCTTGATAATTCATTTCTATGGAAAATATTTTCTTTCCACCCAAATTTTTCACTTGCAATCAAACACAGCCTAAGTGTAACCTATTTCTTGACACTTTTTAAAAAATATATATATAAATAGTAAAAACATGTTAATCTTATTGCTTTGAGATATATGCATATTTGGCTTAAATTAAAAAGTTTACTTATAAATAAATTTAAAATAAGCTTTTTGACAGTAAGTTACAAAAATAAGTTATTTTTCTTCCCGTGAAAAGGTAAATCTTCTTGCATCACATAGCAAAAATTACTGTTACCAAAAGAAATGTTCAAGATTTGAGAAAACAGATAGTTCAGTTGCAACTTAACATTTGAATACACAATGCAATAATATGTTTTCCTTAAATATCAAAACCTTAAACCAGATTTAAGTAATTTTTCTAAAGACCAGTTCAATTACTTTTTTCATTTGATTATAATTCTTTGTGTATTGATGCGAAAATCCTGTTAATATTTAAGAAAACCCCACGTGATAGATCGTTAAAATGAGATTATTTGTTCTGAGAAATTAAGAAAATTTTTGTAATATGAATTTATATAATTTGGGAGTGCAAAAAAAAAAAAAAGTTTGTGGGTCAGCCCGACTAGCCCAGTGGGCTAGACGGGCCGGGCCATATAGGAACGATTGTGTTTGGGCCAAGGCCATATTATGAATTTTATGAATGCTCAAAGATAAATTGTAGTATAACCAACAACAAAATACACAAAACAGTATTCCTCTATTTAAATTCCATTTAAAAAAAAAAATTGTTTGATCCACAAGTACGGTTCAGTGCTATATAATTAGTCGACTAATGTCCAATCTACGAACATAGTAGAACAAGAGGAAGAACGACAAACCAAGAAATTTAACAAGGGACATGTACTAGTAATAGTGAACATATTTCCTAGTCATGAACAATTGAATGAATTAGGATAGAAGCCTCATCTGTTGTAGGAGCTGCATCATCTGTTCAACAAAATTAACATTGTCAAGTTGACTAAATATCCCACTGTTTCACCACTCAAATTTTAAAATGTCAAATTTTGTACAAGTAAAAAAATAAAAATTATTTGTATTTGATCATCAGGTGTCAAAAAGTTTGGTGGTAAGTCGTTGGAACGACAAATTTGTAGTCGAAAATAAAAGGGCCGGCAGCCTTGGTACCTGCAAGAGGTGTTGGCAAGTGAGAAACAAGAGTATCAATTACACCACCACCTTTTTCTTGAGCTTTCTCCTCTTCATTATCCTTTTCTTCACCTCCTCCTTCACTTTGATGAAAAATGCTTGCAACTAAATTCTTTACAATCCCTCCAGCACCGCCGCCTCCGCCGCCAAGATCCTCCCCTGACTCATCTTTGAATCCAAAATCATCACACTTTTCTTTAGTACCCACCATCACCCTTGGACTACTCTTAGGTGAAATCAAATTGGAAATAAAATTATTCACAAGCCCACCTGTTGATGATTGTTCTTCCACACACTCTTTTTCCTCATTTTCAGAGAAAACCAAATCTTTAATTTCTGTCACTGTGTCTTCCATTATTATCACTATGAATGAAATGTTGCAGCAAATTTTAGAAGGGTTTTTTCTATAATTCAAGAATTGTATATATACAAGTGAGAAGGAGAGAAGAACAAATGTCCTAGGTTTAGGCCACGTGGTTGCCCACTGCCCAACAAGAGACAGGCACGTGACCGCCCCTGGATTCTCCTCTCAATTCGATACCAAAAGTTTTTAGGTCGGTTTGGAACCGTGTTTATTTTATTTTATTTTAATTATAAGCCGTAGATTTTGTAGGATGTTTGAATAAAAAAAGGTTAATTATACTAATGATCCTCATTTTTTCAAATTTGTAAAGATTTCAATCAAATTCTTTTTTTTTAACAGATATCATCCCATTTCTTCTATTTATACTCACAGATGGTCTCCAAATCACTATTTTTCACCATTCTGACAATTCTTGGATAATTTTGCCCCTTGACTTAAATAAATTAAAATGATAAAAAAAAAAATACAATGAAAGCATTACAATTGGACCATTTACCTTTTCAAAATTACAAACAAATTATAAACTATTTTATTTTATTCAAATAAGTGTTCTTCCCCAATTAAAAAGAACTCCACCCAAACCCCACCACACCCCACCCAACCCACCCCAACCCAACCCAACCCAACCAAACCAAACCATCTTCTTGAATAATCTTTCAAGCAATCAGCAAACTAGAAATCGATAACAAAGTAATTAACAATCGTCATCTTCTTCCTTTTGTCATATATATATACGTAATTCATCGTTCACACACCCCATCAAATTTTTTCTAATTTATTCACATTTATACGTAAATTGAAACAGATGCGATTGTGATATGCTATGTATAAATACAAATGTGATGAAAATACTTGTTGAATTATTGTTATTATCATATGTAGTGAGATAAAATGGCGTGGAGGCATCGATCCACGACTACAAGAATGAGGCATTCATTCCTAGGTTCAAATCATTCTTTTTCCATGGAGGCAATGAGGACTATACTTCCAAGATTTTTGAAACTCCTAAAACGACCCGAATGATGATAATGCTAAACCCCTTAATGGAAAGTCTTTCATCAATTCGTAGATTTTTTGCAAATAAATGGTTTAATTAAACTAGTTACCTAGTTTAATTCAGCAGCAAATATCGTCATGGCCCACGTTATTCCGGGTGCGAAACACCACGACCTACCGCCACCCGATTCTGGAGAGACACTTTTACGAGAAGGAAGGTCTTCTCAATGATATCTCCGACGATGCTCACTCTGACGAAATCATGGCCGTCATGGGGCATCTGGTTTAGGAAAATCTACTCTAATTGATGCTTTAGCAAAACGCATGGCCAATTAAAGTTTACGGTTACAATCTTACTCGATGGCGGCGGTGAAATCCAGTTCTTGAAAGTCATATCCACCTATGTAATGCAAGATGATCTTTTATTCCCGATGCTCACTATTGAAGAAACTCTTATGTTTGTTGCTGAATTCAGACTCCCCAGAAGTCTCTCCAAATTCAAGAAAAAAATGCGAGTTCAAGTTTTAATCGATCGCCTAGGCCTCCGAATCTTGTGAGTCCTCCTGAATAGCTCCACCCCCCGTTGTCTTGATTGGAAGGTTATGTAAACAGTTGTGGAGGTAGAAGTGGATGTGGAAGTGGAGGTGTGAAAATGTGATTCTTTTTTTTAGTTGGAGAATAACACTTACTGCGAAATAAAATAAAATAATTTAGAATTTATTTGTATTTTAAAAGGTTAAGGGTCTAATTGCAATATTGTGGGCAAAGATGATGCTTTTTAGTTGGAGAATAACACTTTTCAAAATAAAATAGTTTTTCATTTATTTTAATTTATTTAAAAGTCAAATGTCAAAAAGTATCCAATGTTTTCATTGTATTTTTTTACATTATTTTAATTTATTTAAGTCAAAAAAATAAAAATTGATAATGTAAAATAGTAATTTGGAGACATTATGTGAGTATAAATGGAAGAATGTGGATGATATCTACTAAAAAAAATATGGATGAAATCGTTACAATTATGAAAGAATGAGGACCATTAGTGTAATTAACCCAATAAAAAATTAATAAAATTATAAATCTTATAAAATATATAAATAAAAATAATAGACTGAGAATTGGAACTTATTATTAAAATTATCACTACCAAAAATAGACTGAGAGTAGATAAAAATGTCTACCAAACATATCATTAATTTGTAACTTTGATCACTCAACTATGTATTGTGGGGACTGAACTTACAAAATTTTGAGTGTACTTATAAATATTTTTAAGTTAGTTAAATATTATTTTTATCTACACATTTCATAAAATCTTCACTTTTTATTTATATATTCTACAAGGCTTCCTACTTATAATCTATAAAAAAAACTTTATCAAACAAGAACTAATATGAAAAAAAAAAAACATTTTGTTTTTTTTCAATTTTACAAAGATTTATAGTTGAAGGGCTTCTTTTATATTTCAAGCATCTAAAATTAGGCTCGCAAGCTTCAATTTATAACTAGACAGAAAAATTAACTTTACGCACAAATTTAAAATGCTTCTGAAAATTTTAGTTGAAATTACTGATCATGTAGAACGACGACTAAACTAGTAAACAATACTCAAGACATTTTAATCACATATTTTACCTTGTGCAACATTCCCACAGAAAACAAGCCTAACGTGATGATTAATCAAGATCTATGTCAAGTTACTAGCTCAAAATTGTTGTTCAATTGGAAGATCAATTTAAAACAATCCAAAATAAAGACAAGGCGAGGAGATATTTTCAATTAAGTCAGTCAGAACAAGTGTATATTTCCAGTGTGAATCTTTTCGACTATGTCTACATGGGGATAAATGCAACACCAATTGCTGAGGGTGATAGATTGAGTTTCACTGGAAAAAATGAATGTAAGCAGAAAAGATGAGCAGAAGAGCGCGTTATTGATCACTTTTGACTTGACCAAATAATGCTGCTCCCTCCTCAGCCCTCATCTGTGCAGCCCTCTTTGCCTTCCGTCTGTCTTGTCTTGCAGAAGAATCCGCCTGGACCTTCTCCATAACAGTTCTGAAACCCGGAACAGTCCGCTCCAGTTTGTTGTACACTTGAACACTCAAGGTGTAGAAAATCTGAAACAATCTCTGCATAAAGAAAGCAGAACAACATGATATTAATTTTTGTAGGCACATTCACATAATTTAGTGCATTATGAACCAGCAAAAAAGGCCTAGACAACACTACAAAGTTTTGACATACAGAATTATTTAGTAAATTATTACACTATAATTCTGTTTCAATAACTTAGTGAAATAAATAATCATGTTCACAATGGCAACATATGATTTAGAGATCAACTATAAGAAATTTGTGACATGCACATACCATCACGTCCTTATTCCAGTCGCGGATGTATGGTGGGCCAGTTGTGAATGTACCAAGAGGTTCACGGAACCACTCGCCACCATAGGTGATCTGATCCATGGCTTGTTCGACACTTATAACCTCCCATGGCCTCAATCCAGGAATAACTTTAGCCAATTCAAGCCTGTCTCACAAGAATGACCCTTAAACTTGATTAATTTGGGAAGAGCTAAGGAGAACTCGTATATAAGGGGGAGTAGCTGTAAAGTGAAGTAAGAAATATGCGATCTCTTAATTCACGAGAGAAAATACGATTGAGCCAATCAAAATAACAAACAATACACCATTCACAAAAGGGAAAAGGGCACCATTCCTCAACCTATTGCAGTTGCATAATGAGTTTCTCAACCGTGGAAACCATCCAATTCTCACGTGACCCACATGGAAACATTCCCCACTTCAAATTTCTGAACACTAGTACAAACTGAGAAACATAGCTTAGCGCTTGGTTGGTTGGTGGGTAGAGTTTTCAGCAAATTTTGATAAAAAGTCAATGAAATGTTTCGTTAAAAAGTTGATAAAAATTATGAGTCCCATGAAATGTGATTACAATTAATTCTTGACTTTGACTTCAGCTTTTTAGTAGATTTTTAAGTTGTACCAAACAAGCTCTTAATCTCATAAAGTTGGACATGCGAGGGCAACGTAACAACTTAACCAAGATTTGGCCTATTTCTGTTGTTGGAGGCTTATTGTGGAACTAGATGAGGACTTACTTGATTCTTTTGAAAGATAGGGGACCAATGATGCAACCATTCATAAAAGTATCAAAAACCATCTACATCAAAAAGGGAAATGCATAATATGCTGAAGATAATACCTAAGATCTTTCGGGATGTATTTGTTGGGCATGTGGTCCTCTTCCAGAATTGATGTCAGCTCCGAGCCACCTGCCCAAAGAAACAGGGCATGACTAGGTGTCCTTACACCGGGCCAAACACCGTTGTTAGCTTCCAGCACAGCTAAATCACGCCTTCTGCTCTCATATGCTTCTTCTTGGAGCTGCTTATATGTTTTATCCTCGTGCCCCTTGAGTGGAACCCAAGGAGGTATACCTTTCTGTAGTTTATGAAGACAAGCTGTTGCAGCAGCACCTAATCTAACTGAAAAGAAAGTAAACATAAAGGCAATCAAAAACAAGTTTATAACAACAATATTCACATTCTCAAAAAAATTATATGGCTCTACTGTGAATGGACAAGTGCTCATCTAACCTCCCCCATATCTAAATATTGTAGACTCGTAAAGACAACACCTCCTCTTCCCTTTAGGGGAAGAAGAAGCTAAACATCTCGTAATTTGGAAATCTGTCAATCTATTAACCACTTTCACGATGGATTCCACCTTATTGTATATCCACAAAAAAGAAAATGATGCTGGAATCCTAACAATACATTCAATCAAAAAGACATTCTATATGTCAATTATCAACAAAGTGTATAACAATTTACAGGGAATAAATTACAAACCTTCCCAAGTGGCAATTGCACGCTCCATACCATATATCATGCCAATAGGTGCCCATTCATCCATGTCTTCACCCCATATAAAAGTATGCTTATCAATAATTCCAGCACCCCAAGCAGTTTTAAGCTGGATTAATTCCATTGGTCCTCTTGTACGACCCAAGCGATCCTTATAGTAAAACCCACCACTCCTCATGATAACTAAGAGAAAAGCAATATAAGTATATAAAATCAAATTCAAAAAATACACGCACCATTTAAACACAAGAGAATTATAAAGAAACAAATGACAAAACTTGGCAAATTATAAAGCTTCATATTACTCAAAGTGTAAAACAACTTCCCTGAGGTAAAACATGAGTTATGGGGGGCAGTAATGCAATAATGAACAGACTGAAGATCAAAACTATATTAAGTGGGAAAAAATGTAAAAGATGAAGGTTCATCAAATTAGAAACATAAACAAAAACCAACTATTACGCAATGAAGTTTGCGGAAGCAAGATTTCCTGTACAGGGTTCACATTGCAAAAGCCCATATTCATTCAGACCAGCACAGTTTGCAACAAATTGCTCCATACTAACATAGACAATAACCATTTTCCAGTTAACTTTTATAAGAATGTTCTAGTGTGTTACTTCCATAAGAACATCATTTCCTTGAGTAACTGAAGTCTTATATGTCACTTGCATGTTCAAAACAATGACAAGCTCCACAAGTAAACCATCTCTACAGAGATCTAAAAACATTACACTTCATGTAGCATAATCAATTTCTAAAGGCCACAAAGTTTAACAAAATCCAGGGTCCAACCACCAAAAATTTGCCCAAATGTCATTATGATCATGTAAAAAGAACATTTCTACTCAAAGAAAAAATTAAAGTTTTAAAAGGGAGAAACTATGTAAAGAACAAAAATATTAACATGCGGAGCAAATAAATGAAAGCTTGCATTTACAAAAACTTACAATCATAATACCGCTTCTCAAGTTTCTTGTACCCTATAGCCTGAGAAACATCGATAGGCCTCCCTGGTGGGTATGGCCGTTGCCGGAAACCCCAAAGCCCGAAAAAGAACTGCCTCGCAAAATCCCAAAACTTATCATCCGATTCCCTCTTCGAATTTATTGACTTCCTCGGCATTGGCCTCCCATCCAGCCCAATCACATTTGGCAATGCCTACGAACATAATGGGAAAAAAAATACCAAAGAGATATTAATACTGTAAAATTTAACCAACAACAAACTAAAATCAGCAAATTTTAGATTAATTCCTTCTAGAATCAAATCCAGCGACATCTTTATCAAATATTAGTGTAACTTAATCAAGAACGGCTAAAACGATTGGTCAAAACAAAATATTCAAAAATAAAAATACTTGCAAATTAATTCATAGCCTTCTCCAACAAATTCTAACCAATTAATACATCAAAATTCAAAGGCAAATAGAAAAATGAACTTCACAGCCTTACAAAATTCACATTTGACACCTCATTTATTAAAGATATTTAGCTAAATGTAAATGTAAAAGATAGTAATAAAACTAGATTTTTTTTTTATTAAGAGAGAAATAACTCAAAGTACCTGCCACAATTTCTTGTCTTCTCTCCTGTAAGGAGTGGAATTCTCCTTAAGCTCAAGCTCATTAAGCTTATCAGCAATCTCTTCCGCCTGAGCCAAGAACTGAGCAACCGGGCTAGCCCGAAGATCAGCCCACCACTTCTCATTCTCCTCAATTTCTTCCTGGGTCCGGTTCTCTTTCTTCTCAATAACCGGGTCCTCATTCAAAATCCTTTCGACCTCCGGGGTGTGCCGGTAGTCTGGCAAATTATCGCACTCCCAGTAGAATTGATCCAGCATTTGGCGGTACTTTCCAGGTTTATTGGGGTCATTCTTGGGCTTTCTGGAAAAAGGGTTGGATATGGAAGCAAAGTTCGGTGTTTTGGAGTGAGGTTTGAAGAACGATTGCAGGAGGTTTATGGGTTGGAATGGGATTTTTGGCGGGTTTTTGAACCAGTTTTCGTTAAACGAGTTGAAATTAATTGAGGTCATGAGTGAAATTTAAGGGCAAAAATTATTTGTAAAAAAGATATATGGATTGTTTTGGGAGGGAGTTTGAAAGGAAGAACAGGACGAGGATGTGGGGGGTTTGAAAGTGGAAGACACGAACTGTGGAAAAGGATGAGCAAAAGGGAGAGGCGTAAGGTCTTCTACAGTTCTACTGCTGCTTTTCCTACATAAATCTGCAATGCTAATTGCGAACTAAAATCGTAGTTATTTATTATACTACATATGAGTAAATTTAATAAATATTCACTGAACTTTACCTAACATTACCATTTGCTCACCTAACTTTCAAGTATTACCCGTTGCTCACCCAACTATCTAAAACCATTACTCATCCATCACCCGACTCATTTTCGTCAATTAAACTTAACAGAAAATGCCACGTGGCGGATGGAAGTTTAAAAATATGTTAAAATATGCCATGTAGATATAAATAAATAAATAAAAAACAGAAAATCTGAAACATAGAAAGAACTTTCTTACAATCTTTAAACAAAACACATATGCTCAAATCAAGAAATCCCAATGAACCCTAATTGATAAAATTCTTCTCCAATATTGACCAATCCATCAATTTCATTACAATTATCATCATTTTGAGTGACAAGGTGACCCACATTACTCAACATGGAAGATAACGTGAATGTGGAAGAAGTGTTGTTGGAAGAAGAAGATGAGGGACCGGCACCGAAAGGAGGTAAATAAATGTGGTTCCAAATAAAGACAACAAGTAAAAGCAAATTACATTAAAATGATTTATCTCCGCTTGATCTGGGTCTCTCATCATCTTCTTCCTCCAACAATGCTTCTTCCACATTGACGTTGTCTTCCATGTTGAGTGATGTGGGTCACCTTTGTCACTCAAAATTAATGCATAATTGTGGTTGAGCTGATGAATTGGTCAATGTTGGGGAAGAATTTTATCAATTAAGGTTCATTGGGATTTCTTGATTTGGGCATTTGTGTTTTGTTTAAAGATTGTAAGAAAGTTCTTTCTATGTTTCAAATTTTCTGTTTATTTATTTATTTATATCTACGTGGCATATTTTAACATATTTTTAAGCTTCCATCCGCCACGCGGCATTTTCCATTTTTAATTGGACGAAACGAATGAGTTGTGATGGATGGGTAATGGTTTCGAGTTGGGTGAAGTAACGGTAATACTTGAAAATCAATGGTGAGCAAGAGTAATGTTAAGTAAAGTTTAGATAAACATTCATTCATTAAATTTACGATTCAACAGTACTAAAAAAATGATCATTAGTGATCCGATTACGATTCAACGGTAGGACAAATAAAAAAAATGATAAAATAGCGATTAATAATTGTGCATTTATAATAATAAATAAAATAAAATTAATATTAACATTTACCATGAATAATAGTGTCTATTATTCACACCTGTATTATCGCATTAGTCACTTTTAAAAATAATTAATGTAGCGGCCCATAATGGTGCCATATCACTCCTCTTACCATGAATTCAAAAGTAAATTGTTAAAGAATTATTAGTTGAGCAATAAACTACTAATCATCCAAATTATTGGAAACAAATAGGAAAATTGGTGTAAATGGTTCCTAACCTTTTTCATCATGTGTATCAAATCAAAATTACATTATATGTAGATCCCTAGCGTAATATTTTCGTCGGGATTAGAATTAGGCAAAATTTTCATCTTTTTATTTTTTTGAGTTGCATGCCTCTCCTCATTTAGAATCGTCTATTCGACTTATCTCATCTATCTTTTGTGCCTCCAACCCTTTTTCTTAGTTCAATATCTTTCGAAATAAAGTCATTTTTTCTTAAATTCTAGAAGCTCACAGTATAGTATAGGGCAGTTTCACATTTCAAAAACAAACAAACACATTTCACATTTCTAATAAAAAAAAAAAACAACATAAGAGACATCAATCAAATCAAATGAAGCCAACATTTCACTTAAAATTGAGCACTTCACTCCGATTATATTTTAGTTAGAGATGGAAAACAATTTTTTTTTTTTTTTTTCAAAAAATATAATCCTATTGAGTTCTAGAACCAATAACAAGGAGATATTTGCAATTCCGACGCTAGTATCCTTTTAGTATTTACTTTTTGTTACTCTATTATCTTTTCTCATCATTTAGTTGTATTTTTAGAAAATTACGAGGGACGTTACAAAGGGATAGAGGTATATATCATTTGATCAAAGTGAGCCATATTTGAGAAGTAGCTTAAACTTCTACTTCTTCTTATTCACTGACCAAATAATTTGAATTGAAAAGATTAAAACATATCAAAATCAATTTTCTATGAAAATGATCCAATTCATTCAGTACTTAAATAATCCAATTCATTCTACCTAAATATGTTCAAGTGAAAAATTCAACAGCTGTAAAAAGGGGAAAAACATAGCCCATGCTAGCGAGGTATTGCCTATGGAGATCTGAATACCTCTTAAAATAGAAAACAAATAATGACTTCATATTATGCAAATGAAAATTCAGGAAAAAATTATCATTGGCGTGTTAATCAGATTGAAAAAATAATTGCAAAAAAAAAGGATCAAATTCAAATCTGATGAAAATTGAGCCTCCACTATAAAAATTCAACAGACGTGAGAGATAAAAATGGTTGATTATTGTCTAAAGAGATAAACCGTGGAAAAACTGAATGAAAAAATAAATTTGCATAAATTGCTCATAAAAATAAATTCACGGATGATGATTTTGGACTACCAGTATTGGATTTTGGATGTGGATTTTGGATTTCCAAAGAGGAGATTTGAGATGAACGGTTCTTTATTTTGATGATGAAGATAGAAGTATATTACATTTTTGGATGAATAGTGGTGAAAACCTCTATACGGTCGGTGACTAGTAAAGAATATGAGTTGTTATATAGTAGTAGTGATTGTCCGTGCAATATGGTATCATTGTAATTGAATATTTCACAATGTAGAATAAATATTTATGTTAGAAATGTACATTAAGTGGAACATGAAAGAGGAATAAGTGTGGTGAAATTGATTATCTTTTGATTAAGTGTATGTTTGATTTTGCTAAAAATCAATTTGTTAGCAGATTTTGTTAAAAATTAATGAGATCTGTAGTTGAAAAATTGATAAAAATTGTGAGTCCTATAAAATGTGTTATTAAAATTAATTATTGACTTTAATCACAACTTTTTAGTATATTTTTAAGCAAAATCAAACATGGCCTAAATTGGATATGAAAAAATGGCTTGATTTTGTAATTCTTATGGTTTCAATTCTTAAATCAATGTTATGCAACCTAGAGTGAGATAAATTTTTATTCCTCATGTTTCAAAAATGGATGGTCTTTACAAAAGACTCAACAAAATTATTGTCTCTTGAGATGAGTCTTCAATTCTTCATCACCTATTTTTTGTTTATTCATTATAAATTTCATTAAAAATGAATAATTGGTAGATGTTTTAATATAACAAGAGAGTTATACAAAAAAGCTAACATCCTATATGAAAAACTAAATAATTGGTATATGGAATATCTAAGATGTTCTGCGAAGTATGAAAAACAGTTGTATGAAAAATAGTTGAAACATTAACTTAGAGCTTGATGGTACCAAATCAGAATGGCAATACTAGAATCCTAGAAAAACCATATAAATTGTTTCGCGTCGAACTATTTTTGTTAAAAATTTGACAAAATTCAAGACTACAACACACCGTTGGATATTCTAAACGTATTTTGAAGTTGATTTAATATGTATTAATCATAAAAAATACGTTTCAATATAAACCAATTTGGAGTTACCAAAAACAGATATATAGAGCCCCTAGTCCAAACGAGACGACGATAACCTCAAAAAACATAACAAAACACCAACAAAGATAGACCAAATCGGAATCGCAATACTCGAATCCAAAAGACCACACACAAGATGGAAAGAGCCAAATTGTTAGACGAATTAATCCTAATCAGACATTGATAGCCTAAAAAAGGATAGCAAAATACAAACACAAAAACTAAATTGGAATGCATGTCGTTGAGAATATTGACCAAAAGCAGAATCCTAGTAGCCGATCCATTCTAGGGGAAAATATTTCATTTATATGGATCGAACAGTACAATAGGAACAAAAAAGCTACAAATTCTAGAAATTAAACGGAGAGAGAGAATACGATGAGCCTGAGAAATTGATTGAAAGTAGAGAGAGCTAAATGTCAATTGAAGCTAGAAAGAGAGAAAATGGTTGGATATGTGGTGTCTAACACAATAAATCGGTAATAGGTCACAACTCTACAAAAACTACGTCGTTTTCACCTCCCATTGCCCAAAATGAAGCCGTTTTTTTGTGTTCTCTCAGAAAAAAAAAGTTGTTGGCATTAGTAAAATGGTGACGTTTTTTATAACCGCTTAAATAGTACCCCGCTTATTGACTCTTTTAATTTAGTTAGGATTAAGATATTGAGGGAAGGAATGTAGTTGTGGGCTTATAGATTAAATTATGAGACGGAGCCCAAACATACTCGTCTAGCACGACCCATATTTTTAAATTTATGTCAAGGGTGCATGTTTGGTACCGTATTGAATTTGTGAGGACAAGGGTCAGGAGGTATAAGAGCATCTCAAATATATTTCGTCTATTGTAGTTTACGTGGCAGGTAAAATAGACGGGTTTTTAGTCTATGTGGCACTATATCTATTGAATAGACGATCAAATTAAAAATTCATCTTTAATGAGTTCCGTCTAAAACTAATATTACCGCTTATGTGACATTAATTTTATTTTTTTTTAATTGGTAGGTCTTCAATTTTTATTTCACTCGTCTGATTTTTTTTTTTTTTTTAATAAAATGTTGAGTTGGATTTAAATTTGTTAAGTCACTATGTCTAGAAGTCTGTCTAAATTTAGACAGATTTCTAGATAAAATTTATTTTTTTGTACCATATCAGTTAGACAGAGTCTTCGTCAGCATGTATTGGAAATAATTTTTTTTTTATAACTCCGTTTATTTATATTTATGTGGTTCATCTAAAAAACAATAGACATAGTGCGTTAAAGATATTTTAAATATTAGAGGAATTGGATGACTATTAATTCGAGTGTATTTTAATATTTTATTTAAGAATAGTGGAAATATAATTTCATCATTTTTAAATTTTAGGATTGTTGGTCAAATGAATTGACTGGTGAAAAAATGAATTGAATCTATTCATTAAATATATATTTAGTCACGAGCTTATGGATTTTTCTCCGCTACCGGAAGAAAAAAGTACTTCGACGTCCGTATGTCACTACGTCTTCATTTCTTCTAAAATTTGCTGATCGCTTCAATCTACCTTCCCTAACCGATTATCTTTAAAATTTGCTCACCTCGTCAATCTATTTCCCTCAATCAATCATCTCTCTCCACCAGTCATCTCCAAAATCTGTTATCCGCATCAACCGATCATCATAATAGAGCTACGGTCGAATCCCACCGCAAAGAAGTGATATACTAGTAAATATTTTTGTAAATTATATGTAGTGATTTATGTGGAGAATGTGTTGATAAACGGTAGATAAAAATTGTGACTATTACAAAATATGTAAATGAAAATGATGATTAAGTAACTTATAAGTAGTTATAAACATGGACAAACATGCACTAAGATAAACTGCGCGTATAAAAATTGGGGAGACCGTTGTCCAAGACAAAAGTTGAAGATGGAAGTGTAAATGAATTCAAAGGTGGGAGACTTTTGCCATAATTAATTCCAAAAACGATAAAGGAAGAACTCAACAAGTGGAGTAATTTGGAGTAAGACTTTGTCAATTATTTTCGTGAGTTGGGGTTTAGAAGCTGTTTCAAAAGAGAATGGTTGTAGCCATGGAATTCAGGCGCACATTTTCAGTATTTCCAACACAAATATAAACAAGGAGAGAGCCGGGTGGGAGAGAATGGAGTAAAAAAATATAATTACTCTTTATTTGTAAAATCACATAATTTTATGATTTTTAATACATTATAATGAAATTCTGGACGTAATTCATCGTTCAAGATTCATTTTTTACAAAAATTAAAGGTTAAAAACCCATGTACAAGCTTACATTCACAAATGGTGGACGTCATTATGTATTTGAAACGCTTTTTCAGTTTTTACTCATGCGTGTCAATTTATTATCATACGTAGTTGTTCTTTGAATTCGCACTTTATATTGAAGCACCTGCTCGTATTAATTATTAGAAGAGATTGTGTAATAGTAATATATGTCTGTTTTACAGCAGAAGAAGATTTGGGGAAGAACAGGGCTCTTGCTTCTGTCCAGAAATTGCAAGAACTGAACAATTCTGTAATTATATCTACATGACGAAAGAGTTGAATAAAGTAAAGCTTTTTGATTTTCAGGTAATTTTTTGCCCACATAATTTGTCATTAAATTGTGTTTGCCTTATAATTCACAAGCTTAGCTTTTGTTTTGATGTTCAGTTTTGTTGGTGCTTTAGCTTATTCTGTTTTGTTTCTTTGATGGCTCAAGAATCGTGGTTTTTTTATTATCTTCACTAGGAATTGCAATTTCTTTTATAAGAGTTTGGGGGTGCGCATGCTGTTGATGAAACAAAATTTAAAGAAATAAATTTGAGCTTTTTAGACGAGGCTGTTTAACAATTATATCCCAAAACCATTATTGGTTCTTGTTGATTCTGCATATTTTTCTGCAGGGTTAGTTCTATCTTGTTATGATATAGGACTATTGTTATCTCAATATAGTTTAGAAACTTTTGTAACGAATTGCCCGTCACTTGTTTGATACTTGCACACAATATGAACCTTTTGAGAGAAAATTTGTTTTGCACAACATCCTTACCATTTCATCTCCCGTTGCCAGGCTGTTGTATTTACTGATATTATCTTAGAGAAGGCAATTGAATTTGATGATTATTGCCACAATCACCATCCTTCTTTTCTTTCATCAAATAAGGTTCGTTTTGTGTGTTGTGTGACTTTGGTCCTGAGTTCATATTTCTGCCTAATGTCAGTCTTCCTATTGTGGCATGTGCTGATGATGAAAGGCTTGAGTTTCAGGATGGAGATAGTTGTTTTTTCTGAAGTGCGAAGGATGACAGAATTGAAGGATGGAAAACTGAGAAAAAATAAAAAATACAAGGCTATAATTTTTCACTATTGAAGAAGACACCATAAATGAGAGCGGTGGTGTTGTGACACAAGTAAAAGAACCTAAGGTGTTGAAGTTCAAGACACTGCGACATGCGCTTAAGGATCCTAATGATTCTGTGCTCAATGACTTCTCCAGAATTGATCGCTCACCTCTCCTACAATTGGCAATTTTTTTAATAGATTCCTACACTTGGCATTTCAAGCACTGGATGGGTACAGAAGGACTAACAATTTTCTCATAGAACATGTTTGTGCAAATTCTCTACAATTCAGAAGTAGGTATTTTCATCTTGTGAGCTATAATCTGTCATTCCTTCGGAATTTGATTCATCCACTACTTTTGTGGACAATGTTTTCTATTCCATCTTGTGAGCTATAATCTGTCATTCCTTCAGACAAGTGAACCCCTGGATCTTGACAACCTGAAGCCTTTATAGCTTGTTTGTTTGAGAAATTTGGATATTAATGGATAGTGTTAACAAAGAGTTTCAATTATATTGTTCGATCTTGTCCAACGTTTTATCCAGAGTATGCTGAAAGTTTGAATTCTGACATCACTTGTCTTCAAAAAATAGGCTAGATCATGATTTAGCATGTTCTGTTTTTCATATTTGTACAACACATTTTACATGATTAATCAATAAGAGATTAGGACTAAAACAAAGAATCAGAATATATAGCAACTTCCTACAGATAGGGTAAATAGTTCTCCTACCACTATTGATTTCTAGTTTCTTCACATCCAAGTGGAAACTCTCACCAGTGGTGTGCCCTTCCATTCCAGCACCATCTCATGTTCTCTCTGTCCTTCGATCTTCGCCTTGTACGAGTTCTCTCTTTCATTCACTATCTGTTTAGCTTCGACTAAGCTTTCTTGGCTCAGTTTCCGGGCCTCCAATTCGGGTTGTAATTGAAGATCAGAACATTCTGTTAATTCCACCCAGTCTTGGAACCAAGAATGGGAGCTCATACAAGGTCCTAGAAAAAGACTCTCGAGGACCGTTCTTGCATCTGCTAGATGAATTGGGAAACTCTGTTCTAACGATTCGAACAGCGCTTGGTAGTGCTTCAAAAGTTCATCGAAGAATGAACTATAACCTGAACAAGTTCTTGAATAAATCTCTGTTTCTCCATAACCAAGAGTCACCATTCCTGCAGAAGCTCCATAATTGGTTAGTATATCCTTGGCGACCTTTAGAAACTCTTTGACATGGCGTCTTCGTCTCGTTCTAGCCATGTGCGGTAGTCTAAACATGCAGTTGAACACCAACCACTCTCTGCCTCGTCCTCTTTTTCTCATCCTGGTTAATTCACTTGCTAGATCTGAAACACTCTTATCGTTGATTTGTAGTTTCAAACCGAATTCTTTTGCTTGATCTTGGAGCCGTGTTTTTGTCCCCTCAACGTCCCAACTAGGGGAGCTGCATTCATCATCGAATTTTATCAATGTGAATTTCAGTACCTTGTGTGTTCGACTTATAGCCTCAATGATTGGAGGCCATTGTATCCCTTCTCCAATATCGAAGTCTACTATGTGCAGCGTTGCTGCATCATTTGGCATAGATTCAAGGATTGCTGAGTTGGCAGTGAAATGGGCACATCTCCCATACGGGAGGCCTTGGTAGAATGCCTTGAACGCTTCCCTGAAGTTCTTGACTGATTCTTGTCTCAGGTAGCCGCCTTGATTTTCGTTCAACTGGAATAAATAGAAGGCCAGGCGTTCTGTTGTCTTCCCCAGGGGGTTGCTCTTCTCCTCTATGGAGTTTACAATCACCCGTGCAAGCTCCTTCTGTCCATTTTCTGTCGCCTCTCCATAGGCCCTTATTAGGTGATGGAGACTCGATCCGTTGTCTATTTCCATGTCTCCTGGCAACGTTTTTGACTCGTTGATTAATGGAAACACCACTGAGTTCTCACTGGATTGCACTGAAAGACAAGGACTCCATTCATCTCCCTCCATTGCCACAGGTGATGAAAAATTTCCTTCACAATCACTTTCATTTATCCATCCACAGATGTCTACAATTTCTCCACTAGAAATAGTCTCCAATCCCTCCATGGGTGAAGTGATCAGAATTTCATCACCCAAATTTGGAAGATCAAAGAACTCCTCAGAAAACATGGTTGGAATATGTGAGTTTGAAGAAATCATAGAAGATTCTTCAGGTGAAGTGAATGAAGAATAAAAATCAAGATCATCCCCCATGAAAAAATCCATTTGTGGATCATAAAGTCTGGTTTGATCAAGATTTGAGCACATGATGTTAAAGGTTTTCCAGGAGGGAAGAATTCTCTCTGCTTGCAACATTTTCTGAAATTGTATTTTGAAGAACAAGAATAAATATTGAGGAAAGACTCCTCTATTGGCCTCGTATTATATAAAATTTTATTACGGTGAAGTTCCACGTGAAGTTCTCTTTCCTTTTGAATCTTCTTGGATGTTTGCATTCCAAGTTTATTATTAATATCTGTTCGATAATTAATCAATTTTTTGTGATTAGTAGTGGGACCCAAAGGTCTCCTTCATGCTCAATGAACAATATGTGGTTACATCATATGTCGACACACAAGTACTCCTAATTCCCCAGAATAACAGCTTTGCTTGATTGAGTATGTTGACATCAAATTTTAGGTTATCAGAATGTTAGGTTTCAGTTTCCATTGTCTTAAAATATTAGAGGCTGAACTTACTTGCAAAGAATGGAGTGGAAAATTCTTCCTGTAAGATATATTTAAATCAGTAATGGATTGCAAATTGTACAGATAATCGAATATGGAGGAGTTTTTGTGGGTTTATTTGAATGTATTTTGTGAGATACCTGAACGTCTTGCAGGTAATTTTATTTATAATTATTTGAGGTCTTGTATGCTAAAGTACTAATTGAATTGGACTTGACTCTTGATAAATGTGAATACGTTTTACCCCTAATCTCTGTTGATAAAGATCTTCTTAAAGGGAATTTTTATCCATATTATAGAATAGTGTTGTTTCTTCCAATTAATTGTTGTTAAGAAAGGACAATTGGAGAAAGTACTTCACATATTCTCTCTCAAAGCCCCTGTGAGGATTATCAAGAATAAGTACAATATAGCAGTAATCTTCTTCTTTTTTTATCCAATTTACTTCTAGTGGTATACAAATTTAAAACTCTTCATTCTTGTCTACAACATTTCTTTGAGTTTTCATATCAATGGAATCCTTCCTTATTGTGACACGTGTATACCTGTTTTTATACGTAACCTGTAAAAAGATTGATGAAGAATCATTGACTTCTATTCTGAAGCTATTTCAACCTACCTGTCTCTCTTTTTCACGAAAATAAATTTAATTAGGAAGACCGTTATTTTACGGGAGTGGAAACACTAAATTACTTGATTTGATTGGATTGAAGCAAATCCATCTGGCAAACATATTTAACACTGGAACTATTGTATGAACTGGTTGAATATTCTTCTTGGATTAATGATATGATGACTTTGCTTTATTTGTCTGAACTATTTTACACTCTTTTAAAAATATTGATCTAATGATTCTTAATTAGGATTCTTAGTATTTTTCTAATGAGGTAGGCAATCTGATTACAGGGTGAAGAAAACAAGTTGATAACGAATTCTCAGTTGTCTTTCTTGTTGTTTTCTTATGCATTGCATAGCCTGGGATGAGGCTTTTGCTAATCATTTTATCACAATTCCATTTATTAGAGAATGCATTTTATAATTGAAAAGGTATCAACTTCAATTGTTCTCATCAACAACTTTCCAATTGTAAAACTTTCATTTATTTAAATCTTTAAGTCCAATGACGTGTGCATTATTCCTATACAGGTTTGATACCCACACAACAATATTTCCTGCTTGCATGAATTGTTGGGGAACTATGATCAGATATTTATTGGGAATTATGATCAGATACTTGTTGGAAATTTCGTACCTATAATTCCAATTCTAATACTTAAAAGAGGCATTTGGATCTTGATTTATTTTTCTTGGCTTTTGGATATTTAACCTTCAATATTTGTAGCATTTGAGGTTCTCACTGACAATTTCAAAAAATAAAATTAAAATTTGTCCTTAACAGATCATGTTCTACACAGGAAAAATCACTTGGTGTTCCCTATTCAATTGTTTTGTCATTTGATTACTTAACCTTCAAATTTTATTGATGGATTATTGTCAAAATTGTCTCTAACTGATCACGTGTCTTGCACATGAGACATTGTTCAGGGGGTGTAATGGGTGATGCAAAAAAAGAATAATAGAAAAAATGGCAGTCGTCTTCCCCCCACCACCACCAACCCACCCTTTCTTGACAGTGTTGCTACCAACTATATCCTGCTTGCATGAATTGCTGGGAACTGTGATGATGATACATTTGTTTGGTTTATATATGGCGACATCAGATAAAGATTAGGTACACATCTAAATGCATCAGATTTTTTGTATCACAATCTGATCAATATGAATTATTAACAACAGATTTTGATCAATTTCAGGTAAATAAAACTTTCACATGAAAATACAAACAGAAAAATGACAGGTTTTGGCTCTTATTTTAGTCTCTTGTGGTTCCAGAAATTTGGATCTCTTGAGCTTAAGCAATCAGGTATTACTTCCCCGTTTATCACCTTCTCATGCAGTTTGTGTTCCTAAATTGTTTGATATGCTAGACTTCGTTATTCTCAGCCTTATACTGGACTCCCCTTTTTGGTCCAGCGTTTTCTCTGTATTGCTTTGACCGTGTTATCTATACTAAAGTAAAATTTTGAATTCTGACATCACTTGTTTTTAACGAATAGTCTAGATCATGAATTACCCTGTTCTGTTTTACATATTTGATGTTTCTACGACATATTTACATGACCAATTAATGAGAGATTAGGAATAAACCAAAGAATATGAATATATATAACACTTCCTACAAAGAGAGAAGAAAGTTCTCCTACAACTAATAGTTTCCGGTGTCTTCACATCCAAATGGAAACTCTTACTAGTGGTGTGCCATTCGATTCCAACACCATCTCATGTTTTCTGTGACCTTCGATCTTCACCTTGTACAAATTCTCTCTATCATTCACAATCTGCTTAGCTTCGACTAAGCTTTCTTGGCTCAGTTTCCAGCCCTCCAATCCAGTTTCTGATTCAATATCAAAATTGTCTGTCCATTCCTCTGAGTGTTGAAACCAAGCAAGGGAACTCGTATAAGTTACTAGGAAAAGACTCTACATGGATGTTCTTGCATCCACTAGATGAACTGGGAAACTCTGTACCTAATGATTCAAACAGTGCTTGGTAATGCTTCAAAAGTTTGTCCAAGAATGAACTAAAACTAAGATGTTCTCAAACAAAACCGTGTTTCTCCATAACCGAGAGGCACCATTCCTGCAGAGGCTCCATAATTGGCTAGTATTTCCTTGGCTAACTTAAGAAACTTTGTGTCACGGTTTCTATGCCTCCTAGCAATGTGTGGAAGCTTAAACATGCAGTTGACCACTCTCTGCCTCGTCTTGGTTAGTTCACTCGCTAGATCTGAAATACTCTTTTCATCAATTTGTAGTTTCAGACCAAATTCTCTTGCACGATCTTGGAGCCGCTTTTGTATTTCCTCAATGTCCCAACAAGGAGAGCTGCATTCATCATCTGATTTTATCAATGTTACTCGCAATGGCCTCAATTACCGGAGGCCATTGTATTCCTTTGCATCATCTGGCTTAGCTTCTAGGATTGCTGATTGGCAGTGAAAGGAGGAAATCTCCCATACGGAAGGCCTTGGTAGAGTGCCTTGAACACTTCCCTAAAGTTCTCGACTGATTCTTGTCTCAGGTAGTCGCCTTCATTTTCTTTCAACTGGAATAAATAGAAGGCCAGGCGTTCGTTGTCTTTCACAGGGGGTTGCTCTTCTCCTCTATGGAGTTTAAAATCACCCGTGCAAGCTGCTTTTGTCCATTTTCTGTCGCCTCTCCATAAGCCCTTATTAGGCGATGGAGACTTGATTCGTTGTCTATTTCCATGTCTCCTGGCAACATTTTTGACTCGTGGATTAATGGAAACACTGCTGAGTTCTCACTGGATTCCACTGAAAGACAAGGACTCCATTCATCTCCCTCCATGGTCACCGGTGTTGAAAATTTTCCTTCACAATTCATTTATCCATCCTCAGATGTCTGCAATTTCTCCACTTGATATAGTCCCAATCCGTCCGTGGGTGAAGTGATAGAATTTCATCATCCAAATTTGGAAGATCAAAGAACTCATCAGAAAACATGGTTGGAATATGTGAGTTTGAAGAAATCATAGAGGATTCTTCAGGTGAAGTTAATGAAGAAGAAAAATCAAGATCACCCACCATGAAAAAGTCCATTTGTGAATCATAAAGTCTAGTTTGATCAAGCTTTGAGCTTGTGATGTTAAAGGGCTGATTGCAACATTTTTTATTTTGCTTAAAAAATTTGCTAAAAAGTCGAAGTCAATAATTAATTTTAACCATACATTACATAAAAATCGTAATATTTATCAATTTTTGAACTACACATTTCATCGACTTTTATCAAATTTATAAAAACTCTGATTTTTAACAATAACAAACGGGAACTGAATATGTAGGAAAGACTCCTCCATCAGTCTCGTAATATATAAAAATTTATTACGGTAAAGTTCTACGAGAAGTTGTCTTTCTTCTTGGATGTTCGCGTTCGAAGTTTATTATTAATTCAATATTTTGTGATTAGTGGTCTACTTGGATCCCAGAGGTCTCCTTGATGGTTAAGGAACAATATGTTGTTAAACACACAAGTCCTCCTAATTCCCCATAATAACAGACTTGCCGATGGAGAATGTTGACATCAATTTTGGGTTTTAACAAAAGTTGATTTCAATATCCATCAAAGGTCTTAAAAAATAACTCTAGGAATGACTGGAATGTTGTCATTCCTTGCCATTAATTGGTGTTAAGAAAGGACAAATGGAGGAAGTCAAAAATACTTATCATTTTTTTTCTTTGAAGTCTCTATTGATGATTGTCAAGAATAAGTACAAATGAGGAGTAAACTTCTTATCTACTGTTACCTAATTCTATTTGTAGTATACAAATTTAAAACTCTTAATTCTTGTCTACAGCTTTTCATATCAATGACACCTGTATACCTATAAGTTTGATTTTGAATGAAGTCAGATATTTTTGTAAAAATTGATAAAAGTTGACAAAATGTTTGGTTGAAAAATTGTAAAAGTTGTGAGTATCATAAAATGTGTGGTTAAAATTAATTGTTAATTTATAATTCAACTTTTTAGTAAAATTTAAATTAAAATCAAACGCACGATATTTTGATTTTGAATTCAGGTTTTTTTTTTTAGTAAAATTACATATTTTGCGTTATGAATTGCTCTCGATAATACAAATTATTTGTTTAATCCATAACACTTTCCAACCAAACTATATCTTCATTGCATGAATTGCGGGGAACTGTGAAGAGATATTTGTCTGTTTATAAGATGGAGACATCATATATTGATTAGATACATATCTAAATGTATCAGATTTGATTGTATCACAATCTAATCAATATTATGTTGGCGGATTTATGTGTAAATGATCCAAAGCAATAAAAACTAGAAATCGAAAATAAAAGAAATAATAGTTGAGGCAAGAGTTGAACTCTTTGTCCTTAAGTCGAATTTGCACCGCAATGGTGCTTACGGTTATGGCAATCAACTCTTAAGATACAACGACTCTTACTTGTGTTTGAAGCACTTCAAAACACATGTACAGCGAACCAAAACTGGCTTTTGTACTCCAAAGGATTAAGTGAAATGGAAACCAGAATTTTATGCAACTAAATGCAATAATTGTGGTTCATGAATGATGAAATATTAGTGGATTATTATGCATATATGTTTCTGTATCAATTTTCTATCAAAATGGACGTCTAGAGACCTTTTTTAACGTTGAAGATCGGTTGAAAACGAAAAGGAATGGAACCAAATCGTGCAACACTTCAAAATGACATGTCTGTTCACGCAAACCTATGCGATCGCATGATTTTACCAAGCTGCGATCGCAAGGTACAAAAATCAGAACAGAACTTGATCTAATTTAACCATGCGATCGCAAGGCTTTGTCTCCTGCAATCGCATGGAATGACCCAAAATCGTTCTGCTTAAAATTTAGGCAGATTGCGATCGCAGGTGGAAAAACCCATGAGATCGCATGGTCAAAACTTTGACCCAAAATTGTCATTTTTCGTAATTTCTTATTCATTCGATATTGGTTTCGAGACGTCAAATATACCATTTAAACATGCAGATAATTCTGAATTTTCTTTTCGGGGACGTTGCCCCCGAGCCCCCCCACGTAGGGCGCCGCCCCTTCGACCTCCGCGACCTGACCAGACAAGTCGATCCCCGTTTCTCCGAAGCGGCGAAGTGGCAAACTAATTTGCCTAAACAGATTGGGCCGGGTTTGTATATTTTGACCAAATTGACACGAAGTCATTTAGTTAATTTCTCGAATTTTAAACCAATTTCCAACATATTAAATATTAAAAACTTATTTTGACATGATAAACAAACTGGAAAATGACAGGTTTTGGCTCTTAATTTAGTCTCTAGTGGTTGATTACAGAAATTTGGATCTCTTGAGCTTTAAGGGATCGGGTGTTACTGCAATATCTATCTTCTTTTATCCATTTTGGATTAAATTTCATGCAGTCTCTTGTTAGAAGAAATTACACCTATTACTACGTATATATAATATATTCTTAAATTTACTTTTTATAATATAATTATTCTAAAAGTACTGGGTATTTTTTTATATAATATATATATATATATAGAGAGAGAGAGAGAGAGAGAGAGAGAGAGAGAGAGAATAGTCGGAGAGAAAGAGAAATCGATTTCATCTTCACAAACCCTATTCATCACACTAATTTAGCCGAAATTGCCATCAACCGTATCATCTAATCCTCTAAATCTCTAGGGTTCTATAATACAACGAGAAAAACAGAAATGCACATATTGAAGGAAGTCGCACTGGCGAATGGGTTCGTTTTCATCAAAAGAATCGCACAAAAATGAAAGTATAGAGAAACCTATTTTGAATGAAGTCGCCGCGAAGAGATGCTTACTAATCTATTGCAAACGTTGTTACAAAATCAATTTGCATTGTCCCTGTTCCTAATTTGTTGCAAACATTGTTACAAAATCAGTTTGCATTGTCTCTGTTACTAATCTGTTGCAGACGATGTTACAAAAATCTGTTTCGTTGTCTCTGTTATTAATGTGTTGTAAACGTTGTTACAAAATCAGTTTGCATTGTCTCTATTACTAATATGTTGCAGACGATGTTACAAAAATCTATGTCGTTGTCTCTGTTATTAAGCTGTTGCAAATGATGTTATAAAAATCTGTTTCAATTATAAATATGGAGATGTTATCGTCGGACACGATTTGGCATGAAGAACACACTTTGCATTTGGCAGAGATGAGTTTGCAGTTTATTGTAATTTTGGAGAGATGTTGAAATGATTAGGATTGTAAATGATCTTTATCCAAATATAGAATTCTAATTAAGATGGTACTTATGAGTTAAATATGGTGTCTTTTTTATTATAATTAATTGGACTTGAAATAAAAAAAAAAAAAAAAAGGAAAAAACCAACCTCATCTAGTATTCATGTAATTTAAAAAAAGTAACAGTATTTTCATAAATATTAACATAAATTGGCTTATTGATGAAAATTGTCCCTTTTGTTACTGGTTTTGGAAGGGTTGTTGGGTTTCAATTTCCAATGGGCAAATTAGGCCCAATACGTTTTTTTATTTATTTATTAAAAATTTGAAAAATATACTTAACTCTCTTTTTAGCCCATGAAACTAAAAAATGTAGAATTATACCTTCTTTAATATCAAATCAAATGAGATTCTACTCCAACCAAATCCTAACTCGCTCATTGCTGCTATAATTACTATCGTTACTCTGTCGATCGCCACTGCTTGCACCATTAGACTCCGTTGAAGGTTTACAAATTATATTTCGCTATATTTATATTTTAGAATTCTTTATTTTTTTTGAGCAAAATCCTGTGAAATTGGATTGTAATTGTATGCAAATGTTTTGAAATTCATCATAGATAGTGACTTATTTAGCAACGCAGACCAAGAAGTTGAGAACAAGGATGTCAATCTCAGATATATTTTCGACAACATTTACAAATTATACTCCGTTCCATTATTATAATAAGAGGCACCAAATCCAATGAACAATTCAAACAATTTCTTTCCGTAGTATTTGTTGAAAGAGAAAAGATTTGGACCCCGTCACGGAGTCTAGAACCTTTTCCCGAATGGCTACGTGTCAATATTTATGCCACCCCACCCTCCTCCCAAAGCCAGCACCAACCGGTCGAAAAAAAGCGCCCCACCCCACTCCACCCAACCCAACCAACATTTACTTTTAAGGCCCACCCCTTCCCCATTTAATTTACAACCCCAAAAAAAAAAAAAAAAAAAAACATTTTCCTTTCTTCGTTTCTCCACCTATTTTATACACTACTCAACGGAATAATTTTTCCTCATCAGAGTACATATATTTTTTTTTTTTAAATTTGGCCAACTCAATCACTTTATTTACTTTACCCAAATTTAGTCAACATCAAACGTTTCCAATTACTTTTGTTCTCTAAATTTATTTTACTAAATTTGTTTCCCACTTATTATTTTTCATATTTTTCAAAAGTTAGTAATAAATTATTAATTTATTATTTATTTTCGTTTATTTGTACAAATTTATTTTAATTTGCAAGTTATTTGTAACATTATTAATTTTTTTTTTTTGTTTATTTGCACATATAAATGATGTATTTTATTTCGGTACATTTTCGTATGGATGGAATTTGAGAGTGGTGATAATGTATATGTTCCTCAAGTGACTATCAGTATCATTCTCCACGTTGGTCAGGAATTCGAATTATCCGATGAGGCGTACAATTTTTACAATAAATATGCACGTGAAGCAGGATTTAGTAGGCGAATAGAAAACAGTAAATTATTTATTGCAAATTTATTATGCATGCTTTATTTATTTTTATTTTTTAAGTAAAATTTAATTTGTTACTAAAATATAAACTAAGTATTAGTCTCACTGTAATCTTAATAATAAAATTAATGTTAACTATATTATTTATTATATGATATAAATTATATTTAACTCAATAAATATTATTATTATTTTTATATTTTTTAAAAACAAATACAATGAATATAATAATAAATTTTTTTTTTTAATTATATTAATAATGTGGATATAAATTTGGTGGTAAATAAATAGGTTAGGAATTGAAGAAAGTGGTGAAGTGAAGTGGAGTTGGGGAGTGGGGGTTGAAGAAAGTAGAGGCGGGGTTAAAGTATCACTACAAGAATTTTATGTTTTGCATACAAAATATATTTGTAGGAAATGTTCATTTTGTAGGAAAAACCTTTCCTACAAATTTTTTTGTAGCGACGCTTGTAGGGCAAACATTGAGGGAAAGGTATAAGACGACAAATTGTCAAAATTTGTGGGCTAAAGTCTCTCCTACAAATTCTTTAGAGACGAATACAATTTGTAGTTTAAGTTCTTTTTCGACAAAATTATTCATCTACTAAAGTTACTTTGGCCCACGGAATAAGTTTTGTAGGCACAAGTCAAAATTTATTTTGTGGACTAAATCGACTTTTCCCTACAAATAAATTTGTGTCAAAAAAATTTTGTTGGCCAAATTCTACTTTTTTCTACAAATGATATTTTATGGGAAAGTGTCTTTGCAGGCTAAGTATATTATATTTTTCAACAATGATAGAATTTGTAAGAAGAAATTAATTATTTTTATATAACTTTTTATATTATGTTAATTCTTTTTACTTACTTCAAAATAATGTAAAGATGCAAAAAAGACAATAAATTAAATTAAGACCTTATAAATGTCAATCAATATAACATTGAACTCAAAATATTGTACCAAAATACAAATAAAAACCATTCACTAAGATATATGGTTACATCTAAACTTAACACCTAGAAGGCTAGAACGAACATCATGATTTTCAGTCCAGCATCTGGATAGTCAACAACAGGGATCTCCTCCAAATGAGTATGTTCGAGAAGTTGTTGCTCATTTGCCCTTTCTAGCAAGATATTGATCAGCTTTAGCAAGCATCTCATCCTACATTAAAACAACCCACGAAACATATTAAACAGCCCACAAAAACAAAGTTCACAAGAGATATAACATAGCCGAGTAATTTTTGGGCACACCAGATAACATAGCGATACTACATGGGTGCTATCGCACACCAGATATAATATTGGATCAGAATGAGCACCTTGTGGGGATCGACCATTTGTCAATCTTGTGCTTCTATCTGAACGATGATGTGGTGGGTTAGAGTCGGAGCTCGATGTCCTGAGATGTAGTGGTGTTCGAGGAGATTGCCTTTGAGGCTGTCTGTTCCTCTGTTTCAAGAAATATGAATTGATCAAAACATATAAAATATGAATTGATCAAAACACAAGAAAGCATTCCTGACTGTAATGCACAAGAAAGTATTCCTGACTATAAGGCTACCTTGATCTTGGCATTTGATCCACATATAGAAAACCTAATCGACGGAAACACTAATGAAAGATGGAAGTTAATGTTTAGTGAGTATTAGTTGGACACAAAAGTCATACCAAACTAATACTTACCAAGCAGTGTCCACATCAGTAAAATACTTACCAAACTAATTGCAAAATATTCTTTACATCACTAAAATAATTCACAACCATTTGATTTCTATTGACGACCACAGCTGATCCAAGCACATCTTTCTCATTTTCATCGAGTACGTCAGTCCACGAAGTGGGATCATTCATATCCACTCGGACTAGCTTGTATTTTGGAGATTTCTTATTAGTCCGAAATGTGAAAACGGAGTCATCATTTGCAACATGATCATATGAAGCCTCAAAATTATCAACAAGCTTGACAAAGGGAAGCAGTTCTTTTTTCCCTTACAACCTTCAAGCCCACTAGATAGTGCTGGTAGGTCATAGTAATAAATTTTGTTGACATGATCACAATTTTCAAAAGTGTATAAGAGAATATACTGCACATTCAGAAGGAAAATGGAAATTAATAAATAGAATAGAGAAATAAAATCTTAGGGTAGGGATAAAACAAAAGAAAATTTAAACAAAAGACAGTCAATGTTTTTATCTCCAGAAAATAAGATAAAATTCGAATTATCGAAACCGAGAAAAAATTGTTCGCACAATCTCACAAGGATATTCAACACTGAATATCAGGTCTAGAATCTTATTTAGGTCTAAGGCCAATATACCAGGTACAGCTCCAGACCACATAATGAGGTTTAAAATGACTTTGACATGTGTGCTTCTCTTTAACATCAAAAGAATCCAAGTTCACTTTTATGATATTGTAATTTTCCTTGCATAGTAGACTATCATAAAGATGTACTGGTTTTTCGTGCAAGTTAATTACTTTGACACAGTTCATTACTTAGTAGCAATTGATCAGTAACTTTATTTTTGGGAACTAAAGATTTTCAATATTCTAGTTTTCCTCAATTTTGTGATATGGTAACAATATGCTATCTCTTTTTAGCAACATAGTTCTCTGTAAATTTTTCAAGTTTTCATGACATTAAACTAATTAGCAAAAGTGCTATCGAGAATTGAGAGCCATAATCATACTGTTTGATTATCAGCAATTCTTAACAATTTTTTATGCAGTCAAATTTAGTACCTTCCCATCTTCAGTCACCTATGCTGTGCACGTATCTTTAGGATTGCCGGGATCATTCCAACATAAGATATCTTCATATTAGTGCCTAAGAAATGATAATACAGCTCATGGTGTAGATTAACACTAGTCTCTCTCTCAGCATCCAACTTCGCTCCATCCCTAAAGACAAACCATCCAAGATTAACTTCACATTAGGAGCTTATGGTTTCCAAGAATGCATCCGCAATCATCTAAGTTAGAAAAGCTCAGAAACATTACTTCCAAGTCCGTAGAACAAAAGAATCCAAAATTTGCCATCCTTTTCAATGGCAAGTCGGTTATGCAACAAAATAGTGCCAAATTTGATGTACGAAACGTCAAATTCTTTACATATTCCATCATTATTGTCCACATTAATTCAATAAAAGAATTAAACAATGACAAAAAGTTTGTTTTTCTTTTTCAAAAACAATATCTTTCAGCAAAAAAACTAAATATTTAATGAGAATCAAAAGTTTTTAATCAGACATAAGTCATGCAAATTCAAATGGGATATCACTAAGATCCATCACTTACTTCAGAGCTGGGTAACGGCTATAGAAAAAACTTTCGCCGCTGTGTGTCCAACTAATACTTACCAAACAATGTCCATCAGTAAAACAAAAAAATAAAAATAAAATTGTTATAAACCCAGCAAAAGAACAGAAGTCATAATGTGCTCTCCTCCGTCAAAAGAACGAAATTGAACAAAAGAATTTTAGAAGAATATTCTGTTGGAAATTGGTTTAAATATGTCAAAAAATTAACTAAGTGTTAAAAATAACGTAAGTGACTCCGTGTCAACTTGGCCAAATATACAAGACCCGACCCAATCCGTTTGGGTAAATTTGTTTGCCACTTCGACGCTTCGGAGAAACGGGGATCGATCTGCCCGGTCAGGTCGCGGGGTTCAGGTTTATCTGCATGTTTAAAGGGTATATTTGGCATCTCGAAACCAATATCGAATGAATGAGAAATTACGAAAAAGGACAAAATCGGGTCAAAGTTTGACCCATGCGATCGTATGGTTAATTTACACTGCAATCGCAACTTGCTTAAATTTTAAGCAGAATGTATTTTGGTCCTTCTATGCGATCGCAGGAGGCAAAGCCTTGCGATCGCATGGTTAAACTGGATCAAGTTCTGTTCTGATTTTTGTACCATGCGATCGCAGCTTGGTAAAACCATGCGATCACATAGATTTGCTTGTGAACGTACATGTCCTTTTGAAGGGTTGCACGATTTGGTTCATTCATTTTCATTTTCAACTGATCTCCAACGTTAAAAGGGCTTGTGGACGCCTATTTTAACAGAGGATTGATACAGAATAGATAAGCAAACACAAAGAACTCATTTAATCATTTCTTAAACCAAGTTTCTTGCATTTGTTGCAGAAATTCTGGTTCTTCTTTTCATTCTTCATCCGTTGGAGTACAAAACCTATTTTGGTTCATTGTACTTGAGTTTTTTGAAGTCTTTACTAAAACTCAAGTCGAAGTCATTAGATCTTGGAGTCAATTGCCAAAGACTAAAGGCACACTTAGCGGGGCAATATTGAGTTAAGGACAAAGAGTTAAACTCTTGCCTCGACTAATTCTTGATTTCTATTCAGTTCTTGTTTCTGCAATTTTTGGAGTCATTTAGACAAATCAGCCAACATATTCTGTCTCTTACCTTGAACAAAAGAACGAAATTGAAGTCCGTGTCTCCATTTTTAGAAGAATATTCTGTCTCTACTGACAATTTCCTTTCACCGCATTACTCACAATTATGTCACAAAAAATGAAGAAAAACTCAAAAATAAAAATCAAATGCACCTGACGACTGGCGAGACGGAGATTAGAGAATGAGAGGAGTCTGGGTTGTAAGTCATGACCACTAATCACCGGAGACGGTCCAGACTCCGACGGAAAGAGACTGAAGGGGAGAGAGAGAGAGGGGTTGCTGAAGTTGCCGGCAGCGTTCTCTGGTTCATGAATTGGGAGAGGGAGAGAGTGCGGACGCATTAGATTTAGGGTGGTTCACGAATTGGGAAGAGTAAGAAAGAGAGTTGTTAATGGATCGATTAAATTAATGGGCTGCTGGGTTGGAATTCACAATATTATTTTTATTGAAAGGTAAATTTTATATATATACAAAACATCGATTTTGTGGAGAAAAGTAAATTTCGCCTACAAATTTAAATTTGTCTCCACAAATTTTGTAGGCGGAGTATAAAATTAGTCTCCTTTTTGTCGGTAAAAGATATGTATTTTCCAACTAATTTATTTGTTTTAACAAATGTATATGTTTATGCAAGATGAAGTTATCTCACTTTTAAAAATTTAGAACAAATCATGGCCCCTACCAAATAACGGGTTTGTGGGGAAAAGTTGATTTCGTAGACAAATCACAATTTGTCTGTGGAAATTTTGTAGGAAGGTACATATTTTTTGTAGTGTATAAATAAATGGGGGAGTTGACGGGTCCAGATCTTTTCTCTTGAAATCAAGATTGATTTACATTGAGATTAAGTATCTGTTTTTGTTAAAAGTCAGTTTTTTAGTAGATTTTGGTAAGAGTTGATGAAATGTGTGATTAAAAGTTGATAAAAATTGTAAATTCTATGAAATGTGTAGCTAAAAATATTTGTTGAATTTGACTTTAATTTTTTTAGCAAATTTTTAAACAAAATCAAACAAATCCTAAAGTGTATAGACCAAATATTGAGTAGCATCGTGTAGTAATTTATGTTCTAATTTAAGCTTGATCAAATTAAAGATGTTATTAACGCATCCTTGATTTCTTGGTGCGTGAGTCGTGGGTCATTCTATATATATAGTAGGTATTATGTCATATTTAACTATGTGATGGGTGAAAGTTTTAGTCTACTATTTTGAACCATTGCATATACGTAAGGGGAGTTAGACATTTTTCATCGTACAGTTAAAAATATAAATGTAATTTTTAGAAATAAAATAATATAATATTAATAAAAATAAGTCAACATTACTACAATTATAACTTATGCGTTTTTATTGAAAGATTCTTAATGGAAATCTATTTTTATTTTTATTGGGCTTAATGTAATAGCACATTGGAGAAAGTGTTTTAAAAAAAAAAAAAAAAAATCTGTGGGATCAATTGACCATATGGGTCTGCCCCTACATATACGTATCATTTGGTGTAAAAAATGTTGGAAATGAGTTACCATAAGTTGATTTTAATCAATTTTGACTAAATATTCCAGTGAGTCTCGATAATCTATTTGTGCGGGTGTATAGTCAAATACGTTCTACCCGTGAGTAGATGATCGTGGTATATTTGGTTTTGCAAAACCACTTTCGAATGAATGAGAAATTGTAGCCAAAAGTTGATACCTTGATTAAATGGAAAAGTTGGAATTAGATATTGATGGAAAAGTGAGAATACTTATACCACATTGAAAAATAAATGGATTCTTAACCTATTAATATACCCCAAGTTTGGAGCTTGAGTTTGGGGTCGAAGGACTACCAATAGTCTTTGAAAGGTGAAAACTTAAATCTTATTAGTTCGGTCCAAAATTTACACGCACACTAATTGGGTCGGGCTCGAGGGTTGTGGTTTCGAGATTGGGCTTAGCCCATTCATATTTTTTTTGGACAAATAAATAATTGAATTATTTTAAAACCTTTCAATAGACGCCATTTCTCAAATTGTGACAAGTGTCAATCTTGATACAATGTCCGAATACTTGCAAGGATTAATGTCTTTTCGGACATATTCTATCCAAATACAAACATATCTGTTCAGACATCAGACATACATAATCTGTCCAAACATCATACATGACTTTTCCTACAATCGTGTCTTTTCAGACACAACTTTTGTCTGTTTAGACATGACTTTTCCTGCAGTTATGTTTTTTCAATCTTTCAGGCACAACCTTTGGCTTCTTATAAATAGGCCCCTACACTTTTGCAGAATTCATTCATTCAACATAAACTTTCATTTATTTTATTTATGCTTCGAATTCATAAATATATTCTGCATTCAGTATTCTTCATGTAAGAAATTACAAAACACAATATGATTCGTCGTTTCTTGCTGTTTGAAGTGCTTCTACTGCAAAAAGAGATTGTTGTATTTTGGGTGACGGTTGTCATTCAGTCATCAGCACCAGTGCGGGACAAATTTGTCTTAAGAATAAAGAGTCGAACTCTTGCCTCGATCTACGTACCATTTCTTACTTGTAATTTTAATTTCTACACTTCCGATCAAGTAAGTTTGTTACTTGCATTTTATCAGATTTTGCACATTAATTTTAAATTTCGAATATAATTGGTATCATATAATACCCAACAAAAGATGGCAACGTTATTATGTTTAACGTTATAACTGCAAAAGTGAGTTTGTAGCCAAAATGGACAGAGAGTTCACTACAATAATATGTCTCTTGTTATTAGCATATATTGCAATGTCCAGCACTAATGCACTTGCAAGTGCTCTATAAGTATATTTTAACTATAAACAAGTTGTATCTATATGAATTAATATTAAGAAGCACGTGTCTATCGTCTCCATCCGACATGTACAACTATACACATCAATTAACAATAACCCAAAAGGGCATGGACCCAAGTACAAGTAGCTCATAACCACAAACCTAAACAACAACAAAACAATCGAAAATAAAGACAAGTTGTTGCACCCAATAAATAAATAAAAGGTTAATTTCAACAACGGTCATTGAAGTTTGTTAAATTTCTTAAAATGGTCATTATACTAATTTATTTTATAGTACTAAGCACTCAAATTTTTAACAGTTATACTAATGATCATTTGGTTGAAAATGTTAACCTAAAATCTTACGTGTCATTGATAAATTAGTGCACCAAGTGAGACAAAAATGCACCACCTTCAAAAATTGATCAACAAAAATGCGAAGTTTCACCAACAGACAACTTATTAAAATCAAGAAATTAATATGGAGAAAACTTGTTTGACAATTAGGTCTTTAGTTACAATTTACATGCATTTGTAGGTGTATTAGTTAACGCGACCGCTTGTGTGCACCTTAAAATTTAACAATTATACGTAGGGTTTTAGGTTAGCGCTTCTAGTTGAGTTAATATAATTGTTAGAAAACTTGAATGACTATTCCTTCAAAAAAAAATTACATTAATGATCATTTTAGTATTTTTAAAAAACTTCAGTGACGATCGCTTAAATTAACTCAATAAATAAATGAACAAAACTTAACCACTCCATGAAAAGAAAACCTTAGTCTCTCTCTCTCTCTCTCTCTCTCTCTCTCTCTCTCTCTCTCTCTCTCTCTCTCTAGCCACACACAGTACTGTGTCTCGATGAAGTACCAGAAAATATGTAACAACTCACCATTCATCATTGTATTCATTATATTATTATTACTATCTGGAGCTCTTATATTCACCAAAGAATTCACTTTGATTGCTAAAATTACTCTTCAGTTTCCTGATCTCCAACCTTTTCAAGAAACTGAAATTATCCCAGCTGGAAACAGCATAAACCAGACAGTACTGCATGAAGAAGAAGAAGAAACGAAGATAAACAGAATCAAATCAGGGTTTGAAGAAAAAGACAAAGAAGATGAAGAGATTGTATTGCCACCTGAGGGCTGTGATTTGTCTAAAGGAAAATGGGTTTTTGATAATATCACACGCCCTTTATACAAAGAACAAGAATGTGGGTTTCTTACATCACAGTTGACTTGCATCAGAAATGGAAGGCCAGATACACTGTACCAGAATTGGAGATGGCAACCCAAAGACTGCTCTTTTCCTAAGTAAGTATGTATATATGTATATATATAGAGAAAGATGGAGAGATCTAGAGAGAGAGAGAGTGTGTGTTTGAAGCTTTTAAAGATCCTGTTTCTTCATGTGTTCTTATTTTGAGTCATGGGGTTAGTGGGATTTGACCAAAGAATAATTATCTTGACATGTTACTTTTCATTTGAGTTTTAGACTGATATTGTTCGTTTTAATTTTTTAGTTTTAGTAAGATTTTAACCTTGTTAATCTGGACATGTAGCTGTTTATATAGACGAATTGAATTGATCGTTTGAACTTTTTGGTTGCGTTCTAATACTAAATTGAAGGTTTGTTAAAAATTTGCTGAAATCCTTGAATCTTGATTATTGTATACATATTTTAGAAGAGCTGAGTTATAAACAATATTGTATTGGTTTTGATGAGATTCAAGGCGAGATTGTTGCTGGAAAAACTAAGGGGCAAGAAGCTTTTATTCGTTGGAGATTCAGTAAACCGAAATCAATGGGAGTCGATGGTTTGCCTACTTCAATCCGCCATTCCTTCGGGGAAGAAGAACTGGAAAATGGGAGCACCATTATCTGTTTTTACCATTAAGGTTCGTCTCTTTAAAACATTTTTCTCATGTGCATTTCGATTAATTCAACGTCAATTTATCTCCCAAATAACAATAGTAGATAAATTAGATGGTATAAAGAGAAAAAGCAAAACTAAATTTTTGTTGGGTACAATGTTCGACAATGTGTAGCATAAATTTGTTCTTTTATAAGAACCATGTGACAATTATGTGGCTGGAAAATTTATGCATGTCGGTGGGATCAAAGTACGAGAGAGACAGGACCTAATTCTTATTCTTTTTTTTTTTTTTTTTCAATTATTTTGTGCTTTTGAGTCATCCGCCTCCGTATGGAATAATGAAATCAAATTTTTTACAACTTTAATGAGTCGTGTAATACGTGCATAGTATAATATGTGTATCATACTTTTTCTTTTCTTTTTTCTAAATAATTTCAACGTGGTAGCACGAATTTCAAGAATTTTATACATGTGCTGCACATTTATTGTGAATTTGATATATTATTTATTCACATACCCCACAAGTGAGTCATTAATTTGAGGTCAAATATTCAATTTTAAAATATGGAGAGAGAGATAGTATTGACTAATTCGTTCCAAAAAATTGAAAATTTGTTAGGTTTTAATTAAAAATTGTATATTTATTTAAAATTTTAATTTTTAGTAATTTTGATAAAAGATAAAATTGATAGTTGAAAAGTTGATAAAAATTACGAATCTTATTAAATGTATAATTAAAATTAATTGTTAATTTTAATTCAAATTTTATTAACTTGATAAATAAAATCTAAATTCGACTTATATTCTTTGACCTTTCAATTCCTTACTTTATTTCGGGTCTACGTGGAATAAACTTTAAAATATTTTTTTAGAAAAAGACTAATTTTGAATTTACTAATATTGACTGGTTTAATATGTATTACAGGATTACAATGCCACAGTAGAGTTTTACTGGTCACCATTTTTAGTGGAATCAAATTCAGATGATCCAAGAAATCACAGCATTTCAAAGCGAATCATCATGCCTCAATCCATTTCCAAGCATGGAATTCACTGGCAGCATGCAGATTTCCTTGTCTTTAATTCCTACATATGGTGGATGAACAGTCCCACTATCAAAGTTTTGTAAGTATATCGTCTCGAATGTGACGCAACAATATAAGGACTAAGATTTAATGTTTCATCTTAAAAGATCAAAATTGTTAAAAAGATTATCTCAAATCTTTATATTTTGATTAATATTTCCATTTTTATTTGTATGAGACGGAATGCCAGTCAGACATGTACTAACTATATATTATATTTTGGTGTGTCTCTCGGAACAGGCAAGGGACATTTGACGAAGGGTCTGTGAAATATGATGAAATTCAACGGTCTATAGCATATGAAAGAGTTTTGAGAACATGGGCTCAATGGCTACAACAAAATGTTAACCTTAATCGGACTTCAATCTTCTTCACCGGAATGTCGCCGGTGCATCAAGAGTAACTCTCGTGAATCCTCATTTTTATTATTTTATTTTCGCTAGAGTTGACTCCTAATTTATTGAGATCTATTTTATTAATATTTATACAATAGGAGCTCCGTTTGGAATGATCCTGATGGGATTGCATGTGCCAGGGAAACCACTCCAATTTCGAACATGTCCATGGCATTGGACATGGGCACGGACCGTCGACTCCTTGATGTTGTGGCGAAAGTGATAAATACGACAAAAATTCCGGTCAAATTGCTAGACGTTACGACTCTATCCGAGTACCGAAAAGATGCACATACGTCGTTGTATTCCATTAGACAAGGCAAATTGCTTACACCAGAGCAAAAGGCTGATCCGGCTACATATGCTGATTGTCTCCATTGGTGTCTTCCCGGAGTGCCTGATACATGGAATGAGTTCTTGTATACCCATATTATTTCCAAATCTTGACATGGGATTTTATCAATTTTATACATTTGTATAGATATGTTCTTTACATCTTGAGCAAAAGGCTGATCTAGCTAAATATGTTCTTTACATGATGAAATGGATATCAACAATGCCTTGCTCGTCGTGGTCTGCGGCATAGGCCAAACCATCCCTAATGTCAACTTGTGCTAGGCTCAACTTTAAGGCCCAGTGGCCCATCAAGACTGTGGTAAGCGGCTTGAGCAAACCTATTTATAAAAGACTTGTAAAAAATAATAAAGCATGTAGCCCCAACTTCACCTAGCACGAGCCATGTGAAGTCTAGAAATATTAGTTTCTTCATTGCTTGCGCTTGGCCCAACACAAGCCTTGATCACCAGTGACGAGGATAATGTTTATTATGGCCCGTTTGATATATGGTCAATGGTTAAAGTTAATACATAAAATTTGTTTTATACTGTTTGGACTTGATGTCCGTATATACTTTTATTTGGTTAACAATTTAAGCATAAAATAAGGATAAGTTTTATCCTCGAAAAGAGGGAGACAAGTTTTTTTATTCGGATAAAGATCCGCTCATATTTTTAAAAGACAAACTTACCATTTATAATATAGAATAAATATATCTTTGAACATTCATATCTTAGGAGAATAGCCACCACTCCCCGCTGCCACCCTGCCCTCCGCCACCAGTGTTCTCTGCCATCGGTCCGCTGCCACACCCTCCGCCATTCCATTCATTTTTTTCTTTTAGTTTTTTATTTAATTTTTTTCATTTAATTAAGAATAATGGGTTTTTAACGAAAATTTGACTTTTCAACATTGACTTTTTTCATTCTTATACCTATCTGAACCAAACAAGATGATGATAAATCAGTTATTTGGATAATTTATATCCAGATAATTTTTATCCAGATAAATAATTTTATCCACAAACCAAACAGGCCCTTAGGGTATTAATTGCAATTGCATCATTGCATAATCTCGAGATCTATTAAATGATGTTAAGACAACTTTCCTAGATGGTGAGTGATAAGTGCATTTTGTGTACTTACTAGGACATTTACACTAAGCTTTTATTCCGTCATTTTATTGAATTCTTACTTAATTTGGTATTTTATTCTTCATATTTCAGTTTTGGACTTGTTTAATAGCAATAGGAGAAAAGTGGATGAAAATAGCAATAAATTGGAAGATATTTCGAAAGTTTGAGGATCCAATTGCACTCAATTGAAAGTTGAAGGAGCAAATTAGAGATTATGTAAAGTTGAAGGACCAAATAAGAGATTATGTAAAGTTGAAGGACCAAATTAGAGATTATGAAAAGACGGATGACTAAATCAGACGTAATTAAAAGTTGGAGGACCAAAACAGCACAATCAAAAAGTATAAGCTGGGCGATCGCCCAACTTATAGCTGGGCGAACGAGCGCCCAGCAACACACAAAGCCGATTTAGAGAGAAGAACGGGAGACAAATCAAGATCGAAGATCAAGATTCATCATTTCAAGATTAAAACAAAGATCAAGTTCTAGATTTTACCTCCCAATTATTTTCTTCATATCCGAGTGATGGCTTCTATATTTTATTTTTATCTTTCTTTTCTTATTATTAGTATGTTAGGCTAGTTTATTTTGTGCTAAGATTACGATGATTGTAATCTAAATTCTTCTATCCAAATACTTGGTTTTTGACAATTTATTTCATTATAGTTTTGAATAATTAATTTTGATTTGTTTGAATCTACAATTATGTGTACAATAATTGTATGAGTGTTGTAGTTTGTTTTACTATCGAAAGATCGAAAGCAGGCTAGACAATATTTTAATTATCTTAAAGTTCGATAGGGGATAGAAATATACCGTTATGTTTTAGGTGATCTTTAATTATCCATAGAAATTTAATGCTTTCATTTGTATTCGCATTCGTCATAGAGATATAGTCGAGTTATGCATATGAATATGTTTAATTTTATTCAAGAGAAACTGATAAACAATCTAGGGATATTGATCTTCATAACTGGTGTATTTTGTCAAAACCAAGAATCAAGATAGATGAATTAACAATTGTAAGTGGATTCGGGATTCTAGTACTATTCTTTTTTCAAGTTAAAGTAATTTTCATTAATCTAATTTTTTTAATTGAATTTATAAGTATTTTATTGTTTTTAGTTCAGATTTTAATTAGTTCTTAAACACAAAATTTCAAAACTTCGTTAGATTCGGTTAAGGTTAGTATAATTGAACTGAATTATCTAAATCTTCGAGGGAACGATACTTGGACTCAATATCCACTTTATTACTTGAGCGATCCATGCACTTACGAAATTATTAAACACATAAAATCGCTGACAAATTTTTGGCGCCGTTGCCGGAGATTTAGTTTTAGTTCTTTTCAGTTATATTAGCACTAATTCGAACTTTATTTAATTAATTTTTTATTATATTTTTTTAGTTTATTTCAGTGTTCAACTTGTCTCGTTTTAGATCACAACACAAGATGGAAGACTAGGAGATTGATGAAGACAATATGCTAGTTAGAGATTTTTGACTCCACAGATCATCCAAAGACAATCTATCATTGATGAGGATAACATGCTTGTTGGAGATATGACATAATTTCTGATATTGATGAAGACAACATGCTTTTTGAAGATTTTCTTGTAATGCAGCAAGCCAATATAACGAGATATGAGGCTACTTCTGAGATTGATAAGGATAACATGTTTGTTGGAGGATTCATGATAGATCATCCAAATTTCTCTTGGAAGGATAATTACAATAATATCAGACCACAAGGTCCTCAGTTTCAGTAGCCAGAAAAGAAAACTTCACTTGAAGACATTCTTGGTAAATTCATCGAGAAAATTGATAAATTCATAGAAAAAACTGATAAGTTCATGAGACAGACAGATATCAATTTTCAAAATCAATGCGCTTCAATAAAAAATTTAGAAATACAGATGGGTCACATGACAGTTGCTATATCAGCCAGAGTACTAGCTACGTTGCCAAGCAATACAGAGGTGAATCCCAAGGAAAGTGTAACAGCTATTACTACCAAAAGTGAGGTTCAATTATCAGGAATTCATGTAAATAGGCCAGTTGCAAATAAAGAAAATGAATCATCCACTGATAAGGAGCACGTGGAACAGACTGAGCAGACAACAAATATTAAAGAGAGTTACACCACAGGTTAAGGCAACTGTTCTTATCAAACCCATGCGAGCTTCCGATCCCATCTCCTCAGAGATTACAAAAGAACAAGTTAGACAAGCAATTCTCCAACTCTACTTTTTCTTCTAAAATTGATTTTGTGATCAAGGTCGACGAAGAAGTTCAAATTTTCGTGGTTGTGTTCGAGCAAGATGCTACACTAAAATCATATTTTTATGGAGAGTACAAATTCAAAATTTTGAGGATAAACGAAAAATGGTGCAAAGTCAATAGATGCAAGCAAAGCAAGTCCTCCAAAGCATTATACAGAGTGCCGTGAGCACTCAGATAATAAGTCAAGCTAATGACTATAAATAAGCGCTTAATGGGAGGCAACCCATTTTCTAACCCTTTTATTTACTTGATTTATATGTAGTTGTTTTAATTAGTTTAAATAATTTATTAGTTTTTATTTCATTTATTATTTAACGCCCTTATAAAGCCTCACCATGTTAATCGCAAGATGCCCCACTTTGCAAGGCACGTGAGTCCTATCCCACTTCAGTCCACTTCAACCGGACCTTCAACCAGTTAGATCCATCTTCTCCACATCTATCTCCGGAGAGTAACTGATCTCTTCCCTCATCTAATTGCTTTATTTTGCTATTCCATTGGGGACAATGTAATGTTTTAGTTTGGGGGTGGGATAAGTATCAGGATACTTATGTATTTTGAATTTGCTTATTTTTCGGGTCTAAGTAAAAAAAAAAATTCATAGTTATTGTTGAATATCTTACTGCCAATGATGAGATTTGATTGAAGTTGACTACATTTTTAGTAGAATATTAGACAACACTTGAACGCATGCTATTATCTGAATACTTATCCATATTAGACTTGATTAATGAAGCACACAACTACTATTGACTTATCATTTATTAGGAATATGACTTGAGTGTATGAGTTGATATTGTTGACTTAGTATCATTATGAAAAATTACATTCCTAAACCCTTAAGCTAGTACCAAACTGTTTCGAGAACAGTTTAGAGGTAATAAAGTTACTACTTGTGTTTTGAGAATTTTGATGGTTTGGATTTTCAGAGTCTCATCTTTGGTTGAATAGGTTATAATCAAAGAATCTAAATTGAGCACTACTCACTGCTGATAAAATAAAATAAAATATATGACTCGAGCAATTAAGCTTGTTAGGGTATTTTAAAACTTGGTGCCCTAAGGTCATCTGACTTGGGAGTCATCGGCCCAAAGCTCGCTACATGGGTCATTATAAAAAAAAAATAAAAAAAATTACATCTTTACTTCTCTTATAGCCTGTGGGACTTGAGCAATTAAGTCTGTTAGGATATTTCAAAACCTGGTGTCCTATGGTCATCTGACTTGGGAGTCATCGGCCCAAAGTTCGCTACAAAGGTCACATAGAAAGCTAGTGAAAGAGAAGTATTGCACATGATGTAAGATCATTTATATGGGTTAAATAAAAAAAAGAGTTAAAGTGCTCGATAAGGATTGCTAGGTTAGAATCTAAGAGACTGAAGATGGAAAATTAGAAATCACTCACCATCCTAGTTCTAAGATTACAAGTAAAGTATTATGTTGATCAATATGAACCAAAATTACTAGAACACTTCGGAATTGGAAAGAAAAGCATTAGAAGTGTGTAATTTACGAGATGTGTAAGGAATAAATGACTACAAAGGGTTCTGAATTGTGAAAATATCAACAACATAATATTGGTCATGGTCTAATACAGGTGTAAGTTCAATAGCTGGCTATTCACACACTCACAACAGGTTGAGCATTGGATAAGTAAAAATTTAATTGTTGTGTTGTTTAATATACTTTTAAATGTGTTGCTTGATTTTCGAACCTGAGGCAGATGATAAGAAATTTAACATTAATTATATCTCTGATTATTCTTTCAGTTTAGTTTAAATTTGTAGTTTATTTTTAATTTTATTCGAGTACGAACAAATGTTTAATTTGGGGGTGTTTGATAAGTGTATTTTGTGCACTTATTAGGACATTTAAACTAAGCTTTTATTCTATTATTTTATTGAATTCTTACTTAATTTGTTATTTTATTCTTCATATTTCAGTTTTGGACATGTTTAATAGTAATTGGAGAAAAGTGGATGAAAAAAACAATAAATTAGAAGATATTTCGAAAGTTTGAGGATCCAATTACACTCAATTGAAAGTTGAAGGCCCAAATTAGAGATTATGTAAAGTTGAAGGACCAAATTAGAGATTATGTAAAGTTGAAGGACCAAATGGGAGATTATGTAAAGTTGAAGGACCAAATTGAAGATTATGAAAAGATGGAGGACTAAATCAGACGTAATTAAAAGTTGGAAGACCAAAACAGCACAATCAAAAAGTATAAGCTGGGTGATCGCCCAACTTATAGCTGGGCGAGCGCCCAGCAACACGCAAAGTCGATTTAGAGAGAAGAACGAGAGACAAATCAAGAACGAAGATCAAGATTCATCATTTCAAGATTAAAACGAAGATCAAGTTTCAGATTTTACCTCCCAATTATTTTCTTCATATCCGGGTGATGTCTTCCATATTTTATTTTTATCTTTATTTTCTTATTATTAGTATGTTAGAGTAGTTTATTTTGTGCTAAGATTACGATGAAGCTTGTAATCTAAATTCTTCTATCCAAAGACTTGGTTTTTGACAATTTATTTCATTATAGTTTTGAATAATTAATTTTGATTTGTTTGAATCTATAATTATGTGCACAATAATTGTATGAGTGTTGTAGTTTGTTTTACTATCGAAAAATCGAAAGCAGGCTAGATAATATTTTAATTATCTTAAAGTCCAATATGGGATAGAAATATACTGCTATACTTTAGGTGATCTTTAATTATTCATAGAAATTTAATGTTTTCATTTGTATTCGCATTCGTCATAGAGATATAGTCGAGTCATGCATATAAATATGTTTAATTTTATTCGAGAGAAACTGTTAAACAATCTAAGGATATTGATCTTCATAACTGATGTATTTTGTCAAAACCAAGAATCAAGATAGAAGAATTAACAATTGTAAGTGGATTCAGGATCCTAGTACTATTTTTTTTCAAGTTAAAGTAATTTTCATTAATCTAATTTTTTTTAATTGAATTATAATTATTTTATTGTTTTTAGTTCAGATTCTAATTAGTTCTTAAACACAAAATTTCAAAACTTCGTTAGATTCGGTTAAGGTTAGTATAATTGAACTGAAATATCTAAATCTTCGTGGGAACGATATTTGAACTCAATATCCACTTTATTACTTGAGCGATCCGTGCACTTGCGGAATTATTAAACACATAAAATCGCTGACAGTGAGTTAGAAGAAGAAATTTAAATAGAACAATGTAAAGGATTTATTGCTTGTAGATAGGAAAAAAAGTGTGTAGACTCGTTAAGTCATTTTAGGAACTAAAACAAGTGCCAAAACAATGGTATGAGAAATTTGAGAAGATGATGTTGTCAAATGATCGGACCTGATCTCTTCCACAATCTTCTCCACTACACATTTGTTCACTTTTTATTGGACAAGTGGAACTCATTTAATGTTAACTACTTTTCATAGTCCAATGAAAAGTGGACATGTGGACAGTGGAGGAAGATAAATTTTCTCCACTTTGGGGAGGAGATCAGAACTGGTCAAATGATGTTAGAGGACATTTTGCTGACTATTATTATTTGGAATAATATCACTACATTCAATTTTATTCGTAGATATTATCCTCATCCGCTTATTAATTCGCACATAAAGTTTCCATTGACAAATTTGCCCCTGATTTAAATAAATTAAAGAGAGAGAAATAGAAAAATTGTAGTTGAGGTCCGTAACTTTTTTAAAAGTGTAAATAAATCATAATTTTTTTAATTTTTAAAAATAAAAAGAAAAAGAAAAGAAGAAGAAAAAAAAAAAGAAAAAAAGGTCACCCACCCCACCCCAGGGTTTGGGAGACGGAGGGACCTTGTTGGAGAAGGAGTGGGGGTGGGATGACCACTTTTTGTCTTATTTATTTATTATTATTTTTTATTTTTTATTTTTAATTTTTTTAATTGTTTTAAATAGTAGAATGTGAATATACTATTTTGTCACTGTTAAATTGGTTAAATTTAGGTTTGAGTTTGATTTTTTGTTAACACAAACTTTGATCACTAAGTCCTGTTTGGTATATGGTCAATGGTTAAAGATAATATATAAAATTTGTTTTATCCTGTTTGGACGAAATTGATGTCAAGACAACAATTTAACCAAAAAATGAGGATAAGTTTTATCCTTTGAAAGAGGAGGACAAAATTTTTTATCCGAATTCATCCATTTTTTTAAAAGACAAACTTACCTTTTATAATTGGAAAATTATCGCAAATGGTCCATAACTTTTGTTTTTTGGTATAGCAGTCCCTAATATATGTATTTTAGTGTGTAATTGGTCCTTATTTGATGAAAAAGATAAAAAAATCTTTAGTTTTAATTAAAGAAAATTGCAATTAGATTTCTAACATTTGTAAAATATGCAAATAGGTCAGATATATTTATTAAATAATATTTAATTTAGCATATTAAACATATCACTATAGTCGTGTTAATTAAATTTTTCATAAGAAAAAATATAAAATTATTGCACTTTAGGTAAATGTAATTGCTATGTGATGTGAAAAACTTGAATAAAAATTAAGTTAAATAAATAACAAAATGGCGTATATAATTTTATGACATAACCAATCTTATTATGTGTTTTAAGCATAAAAATACTAACAAAATTAATTTACACATTATGTATTTTTTATTTTTGAACAATAATAAAACGATAAATTAAAATATGAAAAATACAATTTGAGTTCTAATATTTATAGTTAATAAACGAATAGCTTAGTTAAATAAAAATATTTGAGCATCAAGTTTGTGACAATTATTTTTCTTTTTATGTTGTAATGATAAAATTAAAGTTTAAATTTTAAATAATATCATTACTTAATAATAATAATAATAATAATAAAATAATTTTAAATAACACATTTGCTAATAATTACGAGCTTAAATTTTAGTTATTTTGTAATAGTTCATAAAATATAAAAAATAATTTAGTATATTATCAATTTGTTAGTTTATTTTAATTTTTTATAAAAAAATAAAATTATCGGAGTCATTTGCACTTTTTGCAAAGGTTAGAATTCAATTGAAAATTTCTCTAATTAAAAATAAGGGCATGCTTGTCTTTTTATCAAATAAAGACCAATTGCGTACCAAAACACATATGTTGTAGATTTCCGTGCCAAAAAAATAAAGGTTAGGGACCGTTTCTGTACTAAGGGAAAAGGTTAGGGACCATTTGCACCAATTTTCCTTTATAAGATAGAATACATATATTTTTTAAGGGTAATTAGCACAAAAAGTTCCTACCTTTTGAAGTCATTGTGAAAATCGTCCATACTTTTGAAATTTTGGCATTTTCACCATCACATACACCATTTCTTGCGCAAAACGTCATTTTCGTCAATTGTCATCCAAAATTTGTCGTTAACTCACTTCCACAACACGAGTCGCACCAAATTAGACGGGTAATTTCGTCCATTTCGTCACTTTCTTCTCCAGCACGATCTGAAACCTATAAAGTTCTAATCTTTGGCAGTGTTTTCCACCCCCAAAGTGATATGCAGAAGTCCTCTCTTGTCTCCCCCGCACGCTCTTCTCTCTCAGTACGTGAAAATGGAGGCAAATTCCTATTGGGAGTCTTAGACGGCTGGGTTGAAGAAGCAATCTCAAAATTAGAGTCCATTAAACTCTTATGTTCACTCAGACCCATTTACCTCTCGAAACCTAAATCTATTGAATACTCACAATTGAACTCCTCAATTTTCTGTTTGCACTTAATCGAGGCTGAAATTGGTAGTTTTGAATTTATTGAAAATTTCCCAATTTTCAAACATGTCTCTTTTTTCCTGCTGTTGGAAGTTCTTGGATATTTTGGAGAAGCAAGAAAAAGAAAGTTGTTAAACTAAGACGCGAGTTGTACACGCAAAATGGTGGATTGATTTTTGAAAATATGTTGAGAAGAAAACTTAGGTGGTGTTGTCTTTGCGTTTCAATTTTATGTTTTGAGTTTTGAATTCATTTTGAGTGTCAGTTTTGAGAATATTGAAAATACGTTCTTTTTATCATTCTTGAAAACTGTTTCTTAAAGCAGAAAATTGAAAAATGCGCTTATTTTGAAGTTTTTGAGAAATGATTTTGTACGATATTTTATTCAAAAAAATTTAATAGTTTAATGCTAATATAATATGAAAATTCTAATAAGATAGACTATATAATGCTAATACATTTGAATACTTTCTCAAAATAGTTTAATGCTAATACAATTGTTATATATTTTTCATAATTTATTTATTGTTGTTTTGCAAATGGTTTGTCGCTTCGAAACGGGGATCGACCTGCCATGGGAATTCTTCAAAAGCAATTGACGGACTCAGTTGACATGATAATTTAACTAAAATAACATAATCGTAGAAACCCATTGAATGCGAATGCCAAAAACACACGTTATGTTGTTAAATGAAGATTTGATTTGTAAACAGGGGTGGTCAAAACAATCTCAAGATGATGAGATCCTAACAACCTGAAAGGACTTTTAAGAACAACCAGTTGTCTGTGTCCGCAATATGTTTTCACCATCCTCCTGCATCAGCCAGAATAATTATGAGATATGTAGTCAAAAATTTACATTCAAAAATATTGAATTCACTTCAATAACGAATTAATTTAGTTACCTCCCCTAACATCATATCAAGTGATTCAATATAGGACACAGTTTCTTGAGAGAATATCACTGGAGCATACTCATCCTTGGTAGGTGAAGGCTCTCTCCCCATTGTTCTTATTGTCCACCCATGCTGCTTCTCAAATTCTTTCCTTTCTAAATTTACAACTCTCTTTGCATATGCCACCCCACTCAACAATGGCCTCTCAAAAGCAGTTCTAGCAGTGTATTCAGCAAACGTATGCTGCATTTTACACCATGAGGATAAACATATACAAATGTCTCCTAAAATAATCAAATATCAAAATTAGAACACCAAAAGGACATAGTACCAAAGAAACCACATTTCATGTTTTCAACAGAAAATATAATGACTCCATAACATAAACAAGAAAAGGCCGATCAAAATTTACAAATTGCTCAACACAAATAATGAAAATTCGAACAAGCAACAAACATGATCAATTGCTGACGGGTTCTTGAGATAATGGAAAGTGGAAACGAGGATGGCGAGTGCATGGACATGGTTGACACTAACACTAAATTGATCCTGCAACATACTAGCCCTTTGGCCACACATGCTCACATGCACTTCCTTCCTCCTCTCCTCGTGCTCACCGTCCATGTAATCATAGATTTAGGCACTAAAAATCAACATTAGCATTTATCCTCAACATGACACCAATATTATTTCAATGCAATTTGATGACTGAAAATATTCCACTTGGACAAAATTTATACTCATTATGCAAATTTATTAGTATTGCTCATCTTCTTCAATTTTGTTCAAGATGAACAAATCAAAGTTCAGTTTAATTTTAGAACTAAACATAAAAAAAAAAAACCATTCTAAAGATTCCAATTTGATCCAAGAATTGAAAAATTAGCACTCTAATACTTCTATTAAGTGCCTAATATGGCCCATATAATAATTAAGAAAACAAAAATCATTAAAGGGACATTTTTACAAACATTTGAACTCCAAGCCAAGATAAAGCACAATTGCTATAAAAATTAGCCATACGCACCTCTAGATATGAAGAAGTGAAGCCAAAGAAAACCCAACAAATCCCCAAATTGTACCATCAAATTGTACTCATTTCCAAAAATTTAACCTTAATTGTAAGTGTCAAATCTGAAGGAAGAGTGTACCTGGTGGTTAGAGGAGAGAAATGAAGGAAGAAAGAAGAAGGAGAAGAGATGTTACCTGCGGGCTGCGGGTGAAATAGCTTGGGGAGAGAAAAAAAAAACCGTTTAGAAATGCTCTGTGAAGGAATCGAAATGGTGACCGGTAGTGTGATTTCCGCGTTTTGGCCATTTTGGACGAAAACCTTGTTTCGTGAGGAAAATGATGAAAATGACAAAATATTGTTTTCAATTTCCTTTGTAAGTTTTTGTAAGTTTTTGGAGTGTTTTTGAAAATACATTTTTGAAAATGGATAAGTAAACACGTTTTCACTATTTTGAAAAACTAAAAACAGAAAACAGCTTGAAAACAGTAAAGAGAACAAGGCCTTTCAAACCCGTTTTCTGTATTCAATTTTTCAAAATAGTGAAAACGTGTTTACTTACCCATTTCTAAAAATGCATTTTCAAAAATACCAAAAAAATTTACGAAGGAAATGGAAAATGATATTTTACCCATTTTCGTAATTTTCTGTACAAAACGCGGCTGACTTCCAAAATAGACAAAACGCGGAAAACAAGTCCCATTTTCATTCCGCTGGTCTTGGTTTCGAATCACCCTCCCATCATTTTTATTTTTTCTCTCCAGCAGTGTTCCTTTTCTTCACTCTTCAACGTAAACATCTGAATTCTCTCCCCTGCTAATGTACAATTTCCCTTTCTTCTTCTTTATTTTCCTTCATTTCTCTTCCCTCTCTCCTCTTATTTTTCCTTGTAATCATTTTTTCAGGAACTACATCCATCAATTTCTTCTTTGTTGATTCAAATTAGGTCAGTATTTGTATTTTTTTATTTTATAAATTGAGGGTTGAATCTAGTTTTGTGGTGACTTGACTTAGAATTTTTAGATTTGGAATTTATAAATAGGGTTTCATTTTTAGAAATGAGTTAATTTGATGGTATAATTTGGGGGTTTGTAATTCGCCTGAATTGATTTTTTGCTGTTGTAGTATCTTAGAAATGGGTTCAATTTGATGTTCAATTCCTCTTCTTTTATTCTTTTAATACCTGGTGTTATATGTGATTTTAGGTTGATTTGATGATGATTTTCAGTTTCTTGGTTAATGCTATTTGGCTATGTTTTCAATGACTATTCTATTTCTTCTTGGTTATTAAGTGATAATATTGCAATTTCATAACTGCATGCTTTAGCAATTACCAAATTCAGCTGAAGATAGCATTTACGCTTTTAAAGTAAATTGTAAATCAAGGAGAACAAAAAGAGACCCTTGAGTCAAAAAAGGCAACAATTGTAAACGACCTTGCAAATGTCCATCTTGATGAATCTCCAGTGGTTGTCTATTTACCTGATGGGAAGAAGTAAGCTTGTACGAGGATTAACCGTTGAACTGGGATTAGTATTAGCATTCTGAAGGTTATAAGTCAGACGTAGGTACTTGACAATAGATTCTTTTGTATCATTGCATGATTTGATCTCATTGTCACTATAAATTTATGGATATTCTCCAAGTCTATCTAGTAGGTTTGGAGATACCTATAAAACTAGTTTGCTTTTTAAGATGTGAAGAACTTAATTTGGTATGCCTTAGTACGTAGATGTGGTAATCGGATCTATCACATCCTAATGGTTAGTGATGTCAATGTCCCTTGTCGTTTTAAAATACATTTTTGCAATTTGTACTTGTTATTATATTATTATTGTGAGAAATGTCATGAAACTTTTGATTGAATCTATGACCAGCTATAGATTATTATACTAGTTAATGTATAAAGGAATGATTTGTGAAATAATTTTGGTTATTACTGCAAGATTTAAGAAAAAGGAATGTTAATTTGGGTTGGGTTGGGTTGGGTTGGGTTGGGTTGGGGTGGGGTGGGGTGGGGTGAATTTTTGGGGAAGATGAAATTATTTTGTGTTTTTAAAAAGTTGTAGGACTTTATTTGTAATTTTTTATTTTTAGCTTTTTTATATATTTTTTAGGGTGATTATATTCACACCATATTTTATTATAAATACACCACATTTTAATTGTATAAAAAGTCTTTAACTTTTATTTATTGTCACATTTATGCCCTTACCTTTTTTTTCCATTGGATTCTTATATTTAATGTTCTATTAATTAATACATCTTGTTCCTACTAACGATTTTCGTCTAAAATTCCTATGTCTAAAAATTCTATTAGTGTATTTTAAAACGAGGGACAAATATTTAATCGAAATTATTTATTTATTTATTTGCTTATTTAAAAATACGAGGGGAAAATGAGTTTTTTTTTGTTCTATCTTAATAGAATTTTTGGACATAAACTATTATTAGAGACAATTAAACTATTATTAGAGACAATACGATAGAAAAATATTAGGGATATAAATGTAATAATAAGTAAAGGTTATGGACCATTTATACAATTTAAATATAGTGTACTTATAGAAAAATGTGGTGTAAATATATTTAACATTTTGTTTATTTAAAGAAGATGATAAATTTGTCAAAATATATAAACGACACTGGGAATTCCACCATTTTTGTAAGGGTTAATTACATTAATGGTCTCCATTCTTTTAAGTTTGTAACGATTCCATCCTCATTCTTTTTTTTAGCAGATATCATCCCCATTCTTCCATTTATTCTCATAGATGGTCTCAAAATCACTATTTTTTTTACTATTCTGACAATTTTATGACAATTTTATCCCATTGACTTAAATAAATTGAAATGATAAGAAAAAAATATAATGAAAGTATTGTAATTGTGCCCTTAACTTTTTCAAAAGTATAAATAAATCCTAAACAATTTTATTTTATTTAGATAAATCTTAATCTAGGAATCTATTGTTGATTCTTCCATCTCTTCCATTTGATTCCTCCATCTCTTCCATTTTTTTCTTGGGAAAACCAAACACGTAAAACTCCCAAATGGATTAGGTTCTGACCAAAAAATTTGTATTGGAGGCTGAAGAGGCCGAGTCCATCCGCCGATCTCCAATTTTCATGTTGGCGCGGTGGGTTTGGGCTCCAACGGCCATGTCTTCGTCGGCGTCAATTTGGAGTTCTCGGGACTCCTCCTCCACCACTCTGTACACGCTGAGCAGTTTCTCTTTAAAAATCTTGTTGTCAATAGATGTCCCGTTGTACTGTATCTTGCTGTTTCTGATGCTCCATACGATCACTGCCGTCAGTTCTTGCAGGAGCTCCGTGACGCAAAGTCCATTTGAATCCTCGTCACATAACATGTTCAAGGAAATCTCGAGAAATGTCTTTCTTTCAAGCTCTTGTCTAAAATTCTACCAAATCTATTTGGCCCGCATGATCTTTTAGATCAAGAAATTCCACTTCTTCTCGAGCCACACAATAATGGGTTGTCTCTGTTACCTAAAAATATTGTATCTGTGGAAGGAAATTCGAGCAATCTTTGCAATGGTAACTGTGAATTGTCTTCCGGAAAAGATGATTCCTTTTTTTGTTGGGAAGAACACATATCTGTGTAAAATATAATAGTTTATAATTTATTTGTACTTTTGAAAAAGTTAAGGGTCCAATTGTAATATTTTCATTGTATTTTCTTTTTTCTATCATTTTAATTTATTTAAGTCAAGGGGCAAAATTGTCAAAATAGTGAAAAATAGTGATTTGTGGGGATCATCTGTGCGAATAAATGAAATGATGGGAATGATATATGTTAAAAAAATTGAATGGTGATGAAATCGTTACAAATTTGAAAGAATGAGGACTATTAGTGTAATTAACCCTTTTTATAATTATATGCCATGAAAATCAAGACATCATAATATTAAATAACAGCCTAGAAAAGTCTTGTAAAAATCAATCCTGGTTTTTCTAAGTTTTAAGAAGTGTTAGGTCTTTACTATTAGACATGTTCATATGTTCCATTTCCATCTTAAATGAAGATATATTAACGGAACGGAAGCTGCAGTTCCACCGGCAGCGCCAGTCGAAGTTGACCCATCGTCATCTCGCGTCGCGTCCCTCTCAGATCGGAGGTCAAAGCATACATTATACTAGTGGAGGACCCCCTGTTGCCAAAGCAATAACAGCCAATTTTTTCTAATTTTTGGTAGTGGATACTCAATTTCCAGGTATGAATTTGATTTTTTTTCCCCAATCATTTTGTTCAATCTGGTTAATACGACAATGAGGATTTTTTTTCCTGAATTTTTATTTTTATAGTATATGCAGTAATTCTCACTCTCTGATTTCTCGCCTCTCCGGCTCTTTCCCTAATTTGCAGACGACTCCCGACTTCGACCCTCGAGTCGCACTGCTTCCTGCACAGCCAAAAAACACATATATCGCCGTTCTGAACCTTGCTCTCTGCCCCCCAACGTTTACCGCGGCTTTCACATCCACTTGAATTTCCTTTTTAAAGTTGAATCTTATAAAGAGAGGTGAATTTCTCTGAATTGGATGTGAAAATTCCATGTGGGTTTCTGCAATTAAACCAGTTCATGGCAAGTTTCTATTCAAGAACCTCCAATTTATTCGCTTTCAGTCTGTCCCATCTCTTGCCCACTTTAATCCGTACCATGCAGACTCGTTTCCAGATGAATCAGATTCAGGTACGGAGAATAATAGTGTAGAGTTGAGTTCAAATGGAGTCATTGAGATTCTAAACAATTTGAAAAAAGAACCCATTTCTGCATTGTCTTTTTTTTACCAATTGAAGGAACGTGGATTTCTACACGATGTTTGGACACACATGGAAATTATTAAGATACTTTGTTATTGGGGAATGAATAGGAAGCTGGTTTGTCTTTTATCTGAGGTTATAAAGTTGGAAAATGAGCATTTCAGTTTTCAAGTTATGGACTTATTGGAGGCAATGGTGAAGGGGATTAAGTCCGAGGATCTTAGTTCGTTAGGCCGGGCTATTGATGCTTTGATTAAGGCATATGTTAGTTTAGGCATGTTTGATGAGGCCATTGACATATTGTTCAAGACAAAGAGGTGTGGAGTTGGTCCGTGTTTGTTGTCTTGTAACTTTTTAATGAATAGATTGGTTGAACACGAGAAAGTGGATACGGCTGTTGAAATTTATAAGCACTTGAAGTGGCTTGGCCAGAGTCCAAATGTATATACCTATGGGATTGTGATCAAGGCGTATTGTAGGAAGGGTAGTTTTGAAGAAGCTGTTCATGTCTTTAGGGAAATGGAGGAAGCTGGGGTGACACCAAATGTTTTCACATATACTGCATATATTCAAGGACTTTGTGAGCGTGGTAGGTCAGATTTAGGCTATGAAGTTTTACGAGCTTTGAAAGGTGAAAACGTACCAATCGATGTGTATGGCTCTACAGTTGTGATTCGTGGGTTTGTTAAGGAAAAGAAACTGAAAGAGGCAGAGATTGTTTTAGTTGACATGGAAAATGAAGGACTAGTTCCTGACGAATATAGTTATGGCGCCTTAATTCAGGGATATTGTAAGTCTCGGAATATATTGAAAGCTTTGGCTGTCCATAATGAGATGGCAGCGAAGGGTATCAAAACTAATTGTGTGATGGTTAGTTCAATCCTTCAGTGCTTGTGCCAAATAGGCATGGCACCCGACGCAGTAGACCAGTTCAAGAACTTTAAGGAGTTGGGCGTGTTTCTTGATGAAATTGCATATAATGTGGTGATTGATGCCTTGTGCAAAATTGGAAATTTAAATGAGGCTGTGTGGTTGCTTGATGAGATGAAGGCTAAGAAGATGGTTCCAGATATTGTGCACTACACCACTTTGATTAATGGTTATTGTCTCCAAGGAAAAATGATTGAATCTTTAAGTTTATTTAAAGAAATGAAGGAAAAGGGTCTCCAACCTGATCTTATTACTTACAATGTACTTGTTGGGGGGTTCTCTAGGAGTGGTCTTGCAGAAGATGCATTTCTTCTTCTGGATGATATGAGAGGACTAGGTTTAATTCCAGGCACCGCAACGCACAACTTGATAATTGAAGGCTTATGTTTTGGGAGAAAGGTGAAGGAAGCTGAAATGTATTTCTATAGATTGGAAGATAAGAGTATAGAAAACTATTCTGCCATGATTAATGGGTATTGTGAATCTGACAATGCAACAAAGGCGTATAATCTTTTTGTTATGTTATTCAAGGAAGGGCGTTATGTGAAAAAGACTTCTCGTTTGAAACTCCTTAGTAGTCTCTGTTTGGAAGGTGAATATGACCGAGCTGTCAAACTATTTGAGATGGTGCTATCTTTAGACGACGGTCCTTGTAAGAAAATGTACGACAAGCTCATTGCTGCACTTTGTCGTGCTGGCAATGTGAAAAACGCCCGATGGGCATTTGACGATATGGTTTTGAGAGGAGTATCTCCAGATGTAATTACCTACACCATATTATTGAATAGTTATTGTAGGGTGAATTGCCTGCAAGAGGCCCAATATCTCTTTAGTGATATGAAGGAGAGAGGTATTAGTCCTGACATTATCACCTACACCGTATTGCTTGATGGCTATTCTAAAGGAAATCGGAAAAAGGCTAGATCTCAAACAAATGCAAGAAATAACAAGGAATTGAAGGAGATGTCTTCTGCCATTTGGTGCGAAATGGAGGAGATGGGATTAACAGCTGATGTCATTAGCTACACAGCTTTAATTGACAATCATTGCAAATCAGATAACCTTCAGGATGCTATTGGCCTCTTTGATGAAATGATTGATAGAGGTTTAGTACCTGATACTGTGACGTACACAGCCCTCCTATGTGGCTATTGCAAGCAGGGAGATGTGGACAAGGCTATAACACTTGTAGATAATATGTTGGCCGAGGGAATACAGCCAGATAGCCTTACCATGTTAACGTTACACCAAGGTATTGTGAGGGCAAAGAAATTGCAGTTTCGACACTGAATTACCTTCTGACTCTCGAGGTGAGATGAAAACTTAATGTTTTCCAGTTTCGTTTTTATACCATGAGCTTTAAGTCTGATTTTCTTATGCTTTCTGTTTTTATTTTTTTATTTTTGAAAATTTTGAATCTCAGAATAAAATCTTTAACATATTGAGTATGCACGTTGTATGAAGTGGAGATGTCAGATGAACATAACTTTTACTTGATAAATTGTTTACTTGCATGGAAACGAAGTGTTGGTGAATGCTCCATTAACATGCCGAATCTTTTTAAATTGACATAAATATGTTGGGTATCTCAAATAATCATGGAGCTTGAAATGATTGTCATTTCATGAAAACTGGAACAATTTGAAATGGCATTAGTTACTAGTCTCTTTTAACTTCCTCCATGGGTTGGAAATTGGGTAAAGGGTGGGTGAAAGTTTGGCCTAAGTACTTAACAAGCAGAATTTCATATTTTGAACTTGAATTAGAACTTTCAATTAGCCAGTATCTGGATCAATGGGTATATGTTTTGTATTCGACAGGAAAGGGAATGAAAATTGCTGAGCTAATCTTTAGTTAGCTGAAAAACCCTTGGTCATGTGCTTTCCATAGAGTTATTGATAAATGAGTGGAAAGGTTCATTGACAAGAAACATCCTGAGTTAACTAATAGCTCGTTTGTTGCGCGTAGTGGATTCTATGAACATAGCTTAAGGGCTCAATAATTGTGAATATTTGAAGACGGTAAAAGAAGAAAATGGAACTTGTAAATAAGGATATGTAAGTAGATCAATCTAATTTTTGTTCATATAGTTCTTAATAAGAGAAAAAGGGTAGGCAATATTAACTAGTCTTCTTTGTCAAAAAAGAGAAGGTAATATCAAGAACTCTTCTTTATCAAATATTAAAAAATTAACAATAATAATAATTTCAAATTTAATGCTAGCTATTATATCAATATAAATAATGATTGATACTGAACTATACAAAAGTCCCTTCATTATCTCACTTTTTCTCCCCTTGAAATTGGTTCCCCCCAGCTATGAGTTCTCCTTCCGACAGGTTGACACTTACAGCTGAACCCCTTGCCCCAAAATTGACCAATAGGGAAATCTCAATTCATTACAAGTTTACTTGTTTCTATAGGTCGATGCTGAAATACTCATAGTATTCTTTCTGATATTGCTGTTGAAACAATAGCCCAAACTTATGAAGTCCTGAGTGACCTGTGAAGTGTGAGAACTATGACCACTAAGATGATGATGCACTCAAGGAAGGCACGGGCAGTGGAGGTAGGACCGGTGTCACAATCCGTTTGACATATTCTTATCATTCTTTGGTGGCAATCCTTTCACAGGTATATGCTTGATGCACAATTCCAGGTTAAATTTTTCTTATTATGGAAACTGCTCTTTAATGACAATTCATTTGGAATCATTATGGCATCTAGGTGGTGGTTGCAGAGTTAGTAATGCAAGGTGTTGGAGGTCTGTGTGGAGAAGGGTATGCAACATGGACAGTGAATCGTAATCCTGGTTGAGGTTCATGAAACATCTCTGTTTCATTTTGTTCTTACTTTTGAAAAGCTTTAACTGGATTTCTATTTTTGCAGCCTAACAATGTCCCAGGGGACATCGTGTTCGTTTTAAAACAGCAGGATCAACTGAAGTTTAAGAGAAATGTGATGATGTATTTGTTGATACATCTTGACCCTGACTGAATCACTATTTGGCTTCTAATTTATCTTGGACTAATCTAGACAATGGGCAGCTCTTTTTTGAATCTCAACTTGGAGAAGTTGTAATCCTGGTCAGTTAAGTATACTTGTCTGGCTTAGAGAAAATCTTGGAAATTTTCACAGTAATACGTCATGCTTATGACTATTTTTTTATTTTTATTTTTATTTTTATCTACGTTTGGAGCAAATGGGTTTTTTAATTTTGTAATTCATAGGTCTGCCACAAGTGTGATATAAATGAATTCTTGTTAACAGCAGATCGTTTTATGACACATCATTATTAGCAAAAATCATATTTCCTGCAATTGATCTCTATTCATTTATCTGACAACTTCTTTTCATTTCTCTCCTATGTACTCTCCTTTTATTGCAGAACAATGATATTTGTTATTGGGACATTAATTCAGGACCATCAATAATGATGAAGGAATGCTAATGTAGCCGAGACCATTCATGAAATGAAAACTCTGTATTCATTTCACTGTCGTGAGGCTGTACTGCTGCTAAGATCTGCAACTTGAATTAGGGACACGGAGTTGGTTGAATGTGAGGAGACTCACATGATGTTAACATTAAGGTCAAGATGTCTGGGAAACAGCAACAAGCTCAAGAGGTATGTCAGGTATGAGTTCTGTGCTATTCAATTTATATGAGCATATTTCGTGCCTAGTATGACCCGAAATTAGACAGTTTAATGGACAAAACTTTAGCTTCTTTTCCTTTCTTAATAGTGCCAAGTTTTGTGAAAGCTAACTTACCATACAAGTCATACTAGTTCTCTGCTATAGTGATACTTTTTAACCAAATTGTTACCTATCTACTTTTTATCCATTATAATTCTTGCATGCTTACTTTGAATAAGGAATTGGACTCTGAACACATGACAAATGCATGCAGCAATTTCATTATTTTCTATCAACTTTGAGGTCGATGTTATATTACTAAGAAACTTATAAGAATGTCCCACAAATTACAAATCCAGGACCCCTAAATCACAGTCTGTAACAAGAAGGAGATTTACAATTCTGCTGAATTCAGTTCCCATTGCAATTGACTGAAATCGGGCAGATTTTCTTCGAAAGTTGGAGGGCGTTGATATATAATGGAGGCTGTCTGAATTAGAATACTTGCAGTTAATCCCCCGATGAGAAAAGTTCCTTGGTCCGACTTGAATTCAAAAATATGGAAAACATACTTCCAATCTCTCCATTCCTGCTAAAGATATGAGTTTAGAGTTTGGAACTATGATCACTTACATCTTGCTTGATAAAATGGACAGTAAAACACTGCAGTATCAAGGAACAAAAAAAGCTAAAATGTTGTCCATTTGACATTAGAGTCTTATCCAATACAACATACCGAATGTGCTCTTTAGCTTTAGATTGTACTGGAGGGAATCAAACTCTATCAAACAATAAAGCTGATCATTTGTTAATTTCTTATGGCATTTGAGAGTATGATCAGCTGATTAAGTTTGTATTCTTTAATGATAAGATTTCCTACATCTAGAAAGGAAGTCAGCCATGTTATAGAAAACTTTCCATTCGTTTACTAATAGCTTCCGGTAAACTATTTCTTGGCTCATAGTAGGATGAAGTATAATACAACAAACATATTCGATTACAGATTCAGCCAGCTTTAAGATAGAGTGAAAGAATTATGGCTGTTCTAAAATCTTGTGTAGAAGTCTTGTTCAGTACTGCATACTAAGTATACCCTTAATGGCCAAGTTCTGAAATTAGTTAGAAAGCTGATCATGGAAATATTAAACTATATGGCTTCAGAACATGTTGAGATGATCACCTGCATAAGAAATAGAAACATGCTATAACCACCTGGATGAGATGACAATTTCATGGATCTTTTGGTAAGAATAATGCGCAATTCCCCCTCTTCTCCATGAAAAAGACATTAATACTGCTGCTCTATTCTTTCTTGAATTCATTTGAGGGCCATGAAGACATTTTTTTGACTTAAACTCAAAATTTAAGCTTCCCTGCAGGTGATCCCCAGTACATTTCTGAACTTAAAGCTGCTTCGAGAGATTATGGAGTTCTGATAGACACTGGCAACAGTAATGGGGAGTTTCTTTCTCGCTCTCGCAATTCACCATACACTTGGTTGGAGAAATGCAAGCCATTGAGAAACTTTTTGCCTTCATTTGAATACTATTATTGTTCTCCAAATTTATATCAACTGGGAAGAATAAAAGATTCTGCCCATTCTGCAAATGGGGACACACATTGATGATATATAGAATCTGGTGGCATGACAAATAACACCACAATATATTTTAGGACAAATTGTAGTCGACGTGTCCCAACATGTAGCCTTATTTGCACTTTTAACTCCATAATTTTTTCTTGAGGTTACGCTCCTCAACTTTTCGTTTTTAGGCATCCTACCGATGATTGGGAGGACAGCTAATGATACAACAAGATCAAGATGGGGACAACATATCTAAACTCTTGGCATAGCAGTTGATTTGAAGAGGAAATTAAGAGGTAGTTTATAAATATTAGTGTGTTGGAAGTAAGTTGTTACCTTTTGAAGTCAATTTTAGATGTGATAAGAAAGTTCTTTTCAATTTAAAAATAGACGTATTAAGTACGTGTATTTACGAGTTTCTTGAATTATATATACAAATTTTGAACATAATATAGGCTTGGGAGACCTCGGCTCAATGAGTATTTTACACAGATCTGCGTTTTAATTTTTTGACATAATTCAAAGAATTTAATAGATTTTTTGGGATTAGTAAGTTTACCTTATAATCTACTTATTTTTTTACTCGTTTTATAGAATTTATAATTTATAAATAAATAAGCAGTAAGTGATATAGAATTTACAATTTATAAGTAAATAAACAGTAAAATATAATCCATCGTATTCAATCTCTTTGAATCTAATACAGTGGGCCCAAAATGTTAGAGAATAGTGGAAATTGTACTCCATACTCCAATTAGTTTCCAAATTTCAATTTTACTATTTAAGTTTTTTTATTTCAGAAATACTGTTTTCAAAAAAAGCCCAAATATATGAAGCCCAAATATAATTTCCACTATCAATAGCCGTCCAAGCCCACGTTACTTACCCATAACCCAAATACATATAACAATTCGGCCTAATTTCTCTCAAATACAATTCAAAACAAAACTTTTCAATCCTTCATTATTAACACTCTACACAACCAAATTTTAGGCTCTTGGGAACTTTCGGGAGGAACCATAGTTACAAATGTAACAAATGTAACACGTTACGTTATTTCAAAATTACAAATGTAACAAATGTAACAAGTTACATTATTTCAAAATTACAAATGTAACACGTTACATTATTTCAAAATTACAAATGTAACAAATGTAATACGTTCTCTTTATTTCAAAATTACAAATATAACAAGTTACATTATTTCAAAATTACAAATGTAACACGTTCATTATTTCAAAATTATAAATGTAACAAATGTAACACATTCATTATTTCAAAATTACAAATGTAACAAGTTTTGTTATTTCAAAATTACAAATGTAACACGTTCATTATTTCAAAAATATCTGCAGATCCATTGGGACGAGAATTCCAAATTGCCTCACCATAGTATGTAATGAAGATATTTAACATTTCCATTCCCCGCAAATCATTGAAGTGGATAAACACATTAGTCAACAATTAGTTGTGCAAAGTAGAAAACACAATTCTAAAACAGAAATTTAATAAAACAGATGTGTGTAACATGCTAATAGAATTGTAACATATATGGTTTTGTATGTATCTAAAGTTTGTTCAATATATGAACTAAATACACCTAAATTATGTCAAGATGATCAATCTATAAACAACATAGAAGTTTAATTAGATTTAAATTCTAAACAGATTCTAAAATAACATAACTTGTTACATTTGTTATTTTGAAATAATATAACTTGTTACATTTTGCTATATTAAAATTAAAATAACATGACTTGTTAATTTGTGGATTAGGATTAGATATTTTTGAAATAACAGAACGTATTACATTTGTAATTTTGAAATAACAAAACTTGTTACATTTGTAATTTTGAAATAACAGAATGTGTTACATTTGTTACATTTGTAATTTTGAAATAACAGAACGTGTTATATTTGTAATTTTAAAATAACAGAACTTGTTACATTTGTAATTTTGAAATAACAGAACGTGTTACATTTGTTACATTTGTAATTTTGAAATAACAGAACGTGTTACATTTGTTACATTTGTAATTTTGAAATAACAGAACGTGTTACATTTGTAATTTTGAAATTAGATATTTGGAAGATTATCAAACAACATAAGTAATCCAACATACAACTAGAGGCAAATCATTGAATTGGATAAACACATTGGTCAACAATTAGCTTTCTGAAAGTAGAAAAACACAATTGCAAAATAGAAATTAAAGAAAACAGATAATAACATAACTTGTTACATTTGTTACAATAATAACGAAGTTGGGGAATTATCGAACATCCGATGGTCAATATGGTTTTGTGATTAATACACATCAATTTAACATGTTACACAGATATAGATGGTGGATAGAAGTAAGTTTTTGTCCAATTTGTTCTGCAGGTTTTCACGGTGATGGTGGGAGTGAGATTACCGTCCAATTTGTTCTCGCAATTTCATGGATAATGGCTGCAATTCACTTTGAATTTGTTTATTTGGATGAAATTTTCCATATGACGGCTAGAATTGAGATTTTCCGTCCAACTTTGTTCTGTAATTTCGCGTCCAATTTGTTTGGAATCTCACTCTTCCTTCTCGTCGGCTGTGTGTGACTTATAGAGAATGAATTGAGTTTTTGTGATTTTGATAAATGGAAAGCTCCCCAGCTTTTCTGATTTTGTTTCTAACGTTATACAGTATTTTCAAAATTAAGAAACTATAACAGTATTTTAAGAAATACTTTATTTTTTGTGGTTATTTGTAAAAAAACCCCTAGAGAATATGTTGCAACGTGAACAACATATATATGGTTGCTTAAAAAGCCCGCTGAGAATTGAGATGATCTTTTGCGGGAGCAAGTCGTGTACAACGTTTTGAAACGTGATTCTAGTTTGTGTGTAATTCTTAAAACTGGTTAGGAGTTCATAGTAATTTAACATTATAAAAACATTTGTTTTGACAATATATAAAAGATAAAAGATAAAGATTTGTATAGGATTAAATGACCTTTCTCTAGAGAAGATGAATCAAGTCAAATCATTCACATAAACGGTCTAATGAACTTTGACTCACGTCATATTAATTTCAATATGTTTATATTGAATTTTCGTATTCCATCTTAAAATGTTGATATTATTAAGAAGAGTACTTCAAGATATTATATATTGTAACTACATGTTTAGAATTAGTAAATTAGATGATTAAACCATCCATTTGATATAATAATAAACAATGGATTTTTTTTCTTTTTGGGATTGTCTCAAAGGAAAATGGATAGAATTACATAAAAAAAGTATAAGTTGTTTTAAAATTATGAGATAATTATTGATGACTATTTAGTCTTATTAAGATATTTAAAAAAGTTTTACTTGCTCTACAAATTTGTATCTAAATCAGTTTGTAACTAACTATATTTAGAACTCCATAAATATTGATCCCTAGTTGTAATAAAATCACAATTCACTTTGCATATCTTAAATTTTACTCTTCATTTAATTTTATAACATGTTATCAGCACGAGATTCTTTCTAATAAGTTAGTAATTATATATTATTTTATATTCAAAGAATTGAAAAAAAAAAAAAAAGCGAAGTGATGGCTGAGGCGTGATTTCAACCATAAACAACAAGCAGCAGCTTAGTTGCCCGAAGTCTACTTTACTTGTAGCAGATTCAAGATGAATTATCGAGATGTTTGTTTAGTCGACATACTACTCATATAATTCTTCAAGACAAAAAGTGTTTTTTGAACTTAACATTAGTAGAAAATATTGTTAATACGATATGAAGTTCATCGAATATCGTAGAAGGCTCTTGAAGAGTTAGTATTATCTTACAAAATAATACAAAATTGCATATAAATTATACACTTTATTCTAGTAAATTCAGAAGAAATTTACTTAATTTTAAAGATATCTACTGCAATGGATACCTTCTACTAGATGGTCCCATGTCTGATTACTTTCTATTAAAAATGCATCTTTTTCTAGATTGTTTGTTCAAATCATAAAATTACAAGCTTATTCTCCGATTACTCAATCAAGATAACCCGTCTTGATAATGTTAGTGAATTTAGATCACAAGCATTCGATGAATATTGTGTGTCAATCGGGATTGTCATTGAATATTCGGTTGCTCATGTCCATACACAAAATAATTTAGAAGAGTTATTTATCAAACGTTTTCAATTGATTTCTAGGCTATAAATTATGAAAACAGAACTATCATCTTCTGTTTAGGTCATGCTATATTCCATGCTGCATCATTGGTTCGTATAAGACCAACTGTTTATCGTCAATACTCATCTTTACAACTTGCATATGGTCACGAACCCAATATTTCTTACTTATTAGTTTTCGGTTGTGCTATCAAAGTACCAATTTCACTTCCACTACGTACCAAAATAGGTCCCCCAACGAAGACTTCAAATTTATGTTGGATTTAATTAACAATCCATTATTAGGTACTTTCAACCTTTAATGAGTGATCTATTCACTGCATGCTTTGTAGATTTTCATTTTGATGAAACGACTTTTTCAACTTTGGAAGGGGCAAAACTACATCCTGAAAAAAAGGGTAAAATTTTTTGGAGTGAAATAACTTTATCTCACTTTGATTACCGCAGTAATCAATGTGAATAAGATGTTGAAAAAATTATTCAATTGTAAAGAATTGCAAATCAATTACATGATGTGTTTATTGGTACAAGAAAAGTGACAAAGTCACTTGTACCAGCAAAAAATACTCATGCAAAAATTGATGTCCATGTAGGACAATTTGCTATACTAAATAAATCTCAAATACGCTAGAAGCATGGTCGACTAGTTGGTACCAAAGACTTTGTACCTCGAAACAAAAATGTATAATTGAAAAACCAACTAAAAGATTTTAATTAAACAATGGTAGAAAAGATTGATCAATCAAATACTGACAATATGATTTCTGTAGAACCACAAATGTCTGAAAATAATGAGATTTCAATAAATTATTTGTTATCTTGTAAATTAGAAAAACGAAATAGTATTGTTATGGACAATATCTTCGCGTTTAATGTGGCTCTTGATATCATGCAAAATGAGGATCTTGCTTAACATTAACATATCTTGCAAATTGCACTCGACCTAACATAATTTTATTTTTTTGTAAATCTCCTTGTAAGATATAGTTCTGAACCCACTCAAATTAAGACAATGGAATGTTGTTAAATACATTATTTGTTATCTAAAAGATATTATTAACATGTGATTATTTTATGAAAAATTAGTGCAAATAGTCTCTAACATATGTATTTTTGTGCATAATTAACCCTTATTTGATGAAAAAGACAAGTATGACATTAGTTTTAATTAGAAAAAATTAAAATTGAATTTTTAAACTTTGCAAAAAGTACAAATATGTTCGATACTTTAATTTTTTATAAAAAATTAAAAGAAACTAACGAGTTTTTTTTATTTAACACTTTATTGACCAAATTGATAATATACTAAATTGTTTTATATATTTTACGAACTATTATTAAATAACTAAAATTCAAGTTCTTGTGACATGAAACTAGATAATTGTCCCTGTTTTTGCTTTTCTTGATAGTTCTAACTATGACATTATTTAAACACAATTGCTGCCTTGTTTCAATCTTCAATATAGAATATGAGTTGTCATAGAGTTAAGAATAAGGAACCAATGTCATGGTCTGATGAGAACGAGCACACTTTTATTGAAATTCTTTATTAGAAAGTGAAATCAAATACATTCACCAAAGACGAATGGGGATGATCAATATAACCATGATTGCTAAAACAAAAATAGATTACAGCTTAGAGAGATTAAAGGAGAAATGGAACCACCTACGTAAGGTTCATCGAGTGTTCTCTAAACTTTTGGGACATACAGGTATCACATGGAATCCAAATACCAACAAAGTTAATGCTGCAGAAGAAGTTTGGCAATACTTTTATACGGTATATATGTTTATTAATAATTTTTTTCATCATTAACTGTTTATCCCTTTGTTGCTGTACATACTGATAACGTTGCTTCGTTTTTCAATATTAGATTAACAAGTCGGATTACAAAATTTTCAAGAGGGAAAGGTGTAAGCACTACCACATTCTTAGGGAGATATTTAGCTGCACTACATCTACAAGAGGATTGGGCAATGCATCCACTCAGTTTCCGGCCAACTCAAAGGAAGAAAGGCAGTTAGAAGATGATTTTTTGAACGGGGGCATGCATGTACTTGTTGAAAAGCTCGATGATGATGTCGACGAGGTTCCAAAAACTCATAGACGTGAAGAAATTGGTACATCAGGCGAACGCAGACTTAAAGAACCTAAGATAAGTAAAAGTGATAAACTCGAGGATTGCATGGCGTAGTTGTCATCTACTGTTAGTTTGAAGAATGAAGAAACTGAACTTCGAACACTATATCTAAAAGAAGAACTTTCAAAGATTCAAGAAAAATCATGCAATCAATCAGATAGTGAAGCTAACAATCCAGATCCTTATTCAAATATTGTTTGCTTGGACATCTTAAATAATATGGAAGAGGTGTCTAATGAGGTTTATATGAAAGCGTTAAAGGCTTTTAAGGATCCCGATTTCAAGGTGTCATTTGTCAAGATGCCAGAAGCAATGAGAGGTCCTATCTTGGAACTGCTTTGATATGATTGTTGTTTTCAGTTCTATATTATCTTGTACTTTCAAAGAGAATTGTGTTGTTGATGGTTGAAGTACTTTGTTCTTTTCGCACTTTGACTAAAATGCTGATTTCATTTATGTTGAAATTGTTGGTTATTGTTATCAATGTTGAAATTGCTTATGATAATTTTTGGATGTTGAAATTGTTGGTTATTGATATAATGTTGAAATTGATTATGATAATTAATGATCGTAGAAATTGATTCACAGGATGGCAACTTTATCAAATTTGGTTGATAATGTGAGTACCAATATGTTGAATGATGAAGGATCGAGTGATGATGAATTGTTATTTACGGATGATAATGATGAAGATTTTGGGGATGTAATGAGGCTTAGCTGCTTCGTTGCCAACACAGGAAGTACTTTCGATAGGAGACCTTGTAGAACATCATTGCACACTGAGAAAATGTACATGCTAGAAATTCTTAGTGAACATCCGGACGTGTGCTAACGTAATTTTCGTATGTAGAAACATGTTTTCATGAATTTTTGTGATATTTTGAAAGAGAAAATGTTGTTGACAGATGGAAAAAAAGTGAGTGTCGAAGAGGGTGTTGCTATGTTCCTGATGATTGTAGGGCACGATACAATATTATTGGTGATCGGTTTCAGCATTCCAATAACATCATACACAAATGGTTTAAACGAGTTTTAAGGGCTGTTTGTTCATTCGGCACAAAGATAATCTGCCCGACAAATCAAGAAGTTGTGCATGAGCGGATCTTGCACAAATATCCTTTCTTCAAGAATTGTGTAAGTGCAATAGATAGAACACATGTTGCGGCTTGGGCACCTGCATCGAGACAAACATCTTTTTGTGGAAGGAAAACAAATATAATACAAAATGTGATGTTGGTATGTGATTTTGATATGAAATTCTCATTTGTGTATTCTGGCTGGGAAGGTACTGCTAATGATTCGCGAGTATTCGTAGACACAATGACAAGAAGCTCGAACAACTTTCCAATGCCACGGGGAGGTATATTCTTGTACTTAAAATTATTTGTCGAATATACTTGAAATATTCTTAAACGTCAAATAATTTTCTAACTTTCCATGGACCTTTGGTACTTTTGACTCAAACTGATGACCAAATGGAAGATTGGAGGACCAAAATGAGCATGAAACAAAATTTGGAGGTCAAAAGTAGAAGCAAAAAAAATGGCATGAGCGATTGCCCAGAATTTGCCTGGGCATCATCTGTTGATTGCAGAATCATTTGGCCTAGCCTAGGCGATCACCCAGGCTTAATTCCGGGGAAAATTGGATTTTTTTGGATTTTTCTTTTCCTTTTTCGTTTAGAACTCTATTGTTATTAGTTTGTAGTTATATTTTCAAATTATACTAGGTTTACAAAAATTTTACTATTTATATATTTTTCATTGTAAACAATTGATAACTTTGATTATTTGAGAGATTTTAGATAAAATTTACCTTGTTTGATCAATGTTATAGTATGTAAGCAATTTGTTTTTTTGCAGATCAATTTTACCTTGTTGATTCTAGATATCCAAACATACCTGATTTTCTTGTCCCTTATTGTAACGATCATAGACTTTCCCTTACAGGCTTTTCGTCCAGAGGCTATTCCATGCACCGTTAACTTACGTACTGTCCACTAGAGGTTGGGTTCCCAACTGGATTTCTTTCGCATCCCCAACAATTCGAATCCAAAACCTCTCCTCCCCTTAAGAGGAACTTTCAACTCTTTACTTATTCTGGGTCTACGTGGAACAAACTTTTAAATTATTTTTTAAGAAACATACTACTTTTGTATTTACTAATTTTGACTGGTTTAATATGTATTACATGATTACAATGCCACGGTAGAGTTTTATTGGTCACCGTTTCTAGTGGAATCAAATTTAGATGATCCAAGAAATCACAACATTTCCAAGCGAATTAAAATGCCTGAATCCATTTCCAAGCATGGAATTCACTAGTAGCATGTAGACTTCATTGTCTTTAATTCCCTACATATGGTGGATGAACAGTCCCATGATCAAAGTTTTGTAAGTGTATCGTTTCGAATGTGACGCAACATTATAAAGAGTAAGATTTGGAGTTTCATCTTAAAAGGTTAAAATTGTTAAAAAGATTATCTCAAATCTTTATATGTTGGTTAATATTTTCATCTATTCATATGAGATGTAATGTCAATCGGACACGCACTAACTATATATTACATTTTGGTGTCACTTGGAACATGCAAGGGACATTTGACGAAGGGTATGTGAAATATGATGAAATTCAACGGTCCATTGCATATGAAAGAGTTTTGAGAACATGGGCTCAATGGCTATAACAAAATGTTAATATTAATTGGACCACATTGTTCTTCACCAGAATGTCACATGTGCATCAAGAGTAATTCTCGTGAAATCTTCATTTTTATTGTATTGTTTTATTTTTGCTAAAGTTGACTCCTAATTCATTGAGATCTATTTTATTAATGTTTATACAATAGGAGCTCTATTTGGAACGACCCTGATGGGATTGCCTGTGCAGGGGAAACCACTCCAATTTCGAACATATCCATGGCATTGGACATTGGACATTGGCACAGACCGTTGACTCCTTGATGTTGTGGCGAAAGTGATAAAGACGACAAAAAATCCGTTCAAATTGCTTGACGTTACGACTCTATCCGAGTACCAGAAAGATGCACATACATCGGTGTATTCCATTCCACAAGGCAAATTCTCACATCAGAGCAAAAGGCTAATCCAGCTACATATGCTGATTGTCTCCACTGGTGTCTTCTTGGAGTGCCTGATACATAGAATGAGTTCTTATATACCCATATTATTTTCACATTCTGACATGGAATTTTATCAATTTTATACATTTATATTGATATGTTCTTTACATCTTGAGCAAAAGGCTAATTCGGCTACATATGTTCTTTACATGATTAAAAGGATTTAAACAATGTCTCGCCCATCATGGTCCGCAGCATAGGCCAATCTATCCCTAATGTCAAGTCGTGCTAAGCTCGACTGTAAGGCTTAGTGGTCCATCAAGACTGTGGTAAGCGGCCTGAGCAAACCTATTTATAAAATACTTGTAAAAAATAAATAAGCATGAAGCCCCACCTTCACCTAGCACGAGCCATGTGAAGTTTAGAAGTTTTCATTTTTTCATTACTTATGCTTGGCCCAACACAAGCTTTGATCGCCCGTGACGAAGATAATGTCTGTTATGGCCCGTTTGGTATATAGTCAATGGTTAAAGATAATGATAAAATCTGTCTTATCTTGTTTGGACAGAATTGATGTTTGGATATACTTTTATTCATATAATAATTTAAGCAAAAAATGAGGATAAGTTTTATCCTCGAAAAGAGAGAGACATTTTTTTTAATCCAGATAAGGATTCAATTGTTTTTTAAAAGACGAACTTATCCTTTATAATATAAAATAAATATATTTTTGAACATCCATATCTTAGGAAAATAGCTACTGCCTGTCGCCGCCACCCTGCACTCGGTCGCACTGTCCTCTGCCACTGGCCCGTCGCTCTACCCATTTTTTTCTCTTTTAATTATTTTATTTAATTTTTTTTTGTTTAATTAAGAATAAGGATATAATTGTTTTTTTTTAAAAATTGACTTTTTAACATTTACTTTTTCAATTCTTATACTTGGCTGAACCAAACAGGAGGATAATGATAAATCAGTTATTCAGATAACTGATATCTAGATAATTTTTGTTTAGATAAACAATTTTATCTAGAAACCAAACGGCCCTTAGGTATTAATTGAAATTGAAGCATTGCATAATCTCGAGATCTATCAAATGAATGTTATAACAACTTTCATAAATGGTGAGTTAGAAGAAGAAATTTACATGACTGGTGTCTTCCTGGAGTGCCTGATACATAGAATGAGTTCTTGTATACCCGTATTATTTTCACATCTTGACATGGAATTTTATCAATTTTATACATTTGTATTGATATGTTCTTTACATCTTGAGCAAAAGGCTAAGCCAGCTACATATGTTCTTTACATGATTAAAAGGATTTAAACAATGTCTCGCTCATCATGGTCCGCAACATAAGCCAATCTATCCCTAATGTCAAATCGTGCTAGGCTCGACTGTAAGGCTTAGCGGCCCATCAAGACTGTGGTAAGTGGCCTGAGCAAACCTATTTATAAAATACTTGTAAAAAATAATTGAGCATGAAGCCCAACATTCGCCTAGCACGAGCCATGTGAAGTCTAGAAGTTTTCATTTTTTCATTACTTATGCTTGGTCCAACACAAGCTTTGATCACCCGTGACGAGGATAATGTTTATTATGGCCCATTTGGTATATAGTCAATGGTTAAAGATAATGATAAAATCTGTCTTATCTTGTTTGGACGGAATTGATATTTGGATATACTTTTATTCAGATAATAATTTAAGCAAAAAATGAGAATAAGTTTTATCCTCGAAAAGAGAGAAATTTTTTTTAATCCCGACAAGGATTTACTTATTTTTTAAAAGACGAACTTATTCTTTATAATATAAAATAAATATATTTTTGAACATCCATATCCTAGGAGAATAGCCACTGCCTGCTGCCGCCACCCTCCGGTACACTGTCCTCTGCCACCGGCCCACCGCTCTACCCATTTTTTTTCTTTTAGTTATTTTATTTACTTTTTTTCGTTTAATTAAGAATAAGGATATAATTGTCTTTTTTTTACGAAAATTTGACTTTTTAACATTTACTTTTTCAATTCTTATATTTAGCTGAACCAAACAGGATAATGATAAATCAGTTATCCAGATAACTCATATCTAGATAATTTTTGTTTAGATAAACAGTTTTATCCAGAAACCAAACGGCCCTTAGGGTATTAATTGAAATTGAAGCATTGCATAATTTCGAGATCCATCAAATGAATGTTATAACAACTTTCATAAATGGTGAGTTAGAAGAAGAAATTTACATGACACAACCTAAAGGGTTTGTTGCTCATGCACATGAGAAAAAAGTGTTTAGACTCGTTATATCATTGTACGAATTAAAGCAAGTGCCAAAACAATTGTATGAGAAATTTGAGAAGATGATGTTGTCAAAGGATTTGATAGGAACTTTGATAACTATCATTATTTTATGAGACAATTATCTCAGCATTAGGGTGAGACATTAATTAACTAGATAAGAAATAATAAAATGCATCATGGTTACTCTCGCAAGGCATTGTGAACCAAGAGTTCAATATATAAAGACAAATTAATTATCAGTTGCATTACTGACATATACTATCTGTAAATGCTCAAACTCAGATTGGTCCTAGCAAGACGGTTCATTATTGTTGAAGTTAGTAAATGTAAGATATGTTTAAAGCATGATAGAAAATTTGATTCCAAGGACAATACTTCCAAAAAATAAAAAATAAAAATTGATCAAATAATTAAAAACATTGTATTAAAGATGTTGCACACTTAAAGAGACTATACGACATAACTAATCAAATAAGTTCAGAAGAGGTTTACATATACCCCAAAATGATGAGGTTCAGTATACGTCATAACTAATGTGAGTATGAGGTATAATTTCCTTAGAGATTATTTATTAAAAGAGTTCTATAATAATGATGATATTTGCTTATGTATTTTCATTAAGAAAATAAATATTGAATTTGTAATTATGGCAATTTATATTGATGATTTTAATCTAATTAAAATTCTTGAAGAGTTTTCAACGACAATTGATTATTTAATGAAGGAATTGTGATGATAGGTCTTGAAAAAATAAAATTTTGCCTCAGCCTGCAAATTGAGCATTTAGCTAATTGAATTCTTGTTCATCAATCAATTTATATAGAAAAAGATTTCATATGTAAAAATGACACATCCATTTGTTACTACTTAAAAAGAAAAGATGACAATTTTCATTCTCAATATGATAATGAATAACTTATTGGTCATGAAGTATCATATCTTAGTGCAATAGATGCACTATTGTATCTTACTAATAGTTCATGATTCGAGACTAGTTGGTTATGATAATGCATGGTATTATTTGATTCACATAAAGATCATCAACCAAGTTATCTATTCACATGTGGCTATTATGACGAATTACGTGGTTCATAATGGCATTGCCTACTATAATACTTGAGAAGTTGATAAACTAGATATACAAATTTCAAGTGATATTATCATGAGGAGAATAAATATGTGTTGTGCTCTTTTTACCTTGACCGAGGTTTTCTCCAATTGGATTTTTCTAACAAGGTTTTTAATGAAGCAATTTTTATAGCGTATTCAAAAGAATAATGTATTATTTTTCATTCATTGGGATTTTTCTTTTCCTCGTAAGGTTTCAACGAGGTATATTTTTTGTGTAATGGACATCCAATGTGAAGTGATATATAGTATAGTTATAGATTCCCATAACCTACAATACATTGACTATCCACATAACTCTATACTTTTACTCTTGTATGTTACAAATTGTATACGAGACTCTTAAAGAGAGCAACAACAAAATCTATTTTTAATGTAATTGTATCGGAACATCATGATAACTACAACCAACTAGGGATAAATGAATATTTGTTATGAAGATGATATTGCTTGGAGGCTATAATAAGAATACCATGAAATATATTTCACCATAATTATTTTATACAAGTTTTAGAAAGATTGTGATATTGAAGACATTGTCACACAAGATATGGATGACCCGATACAAAGAATTTCAGAGATTGAAATCAGGAAGAGTATATGTACTATTTTTTCCTTCGCTCAAATTTTGTTCCACTCAATTTTCTTGATAAAGTTATAACGAGACAACATTCGATTACTCTAATGTTTTTTTATAATTAATTGCTCTATTTTTTCTTTCGCACTGTGTTTTTGTTAAATAATATTTTTAACGAAACAGTTATTTCGTAAATCGTTATTCAAATGAGAGTATTGTAAAATAATAAAACTGGCATTTCAATAAAAATGGCAATTTAACCTTCAAATTGATGTTTTCCGTCACAAAAAGACATCAGGCACAATATTTTAAAAGATTTGAAATTCTGATTACTAGACATCAAAGGTTTGGGACCTCATTATCACAATGGTCAAAGGTTCAAGATCCCTAGTACTATTTACCCTAAATTTAAACACTTTAGTTTTGACCCTCTAAATTTTGTGTCTTATTAACTAGTTTTATAACAATCTTAAATACTTTAAAGTTTGAAATTGAAAGATTTTAAAATTTCAATTTCAATTTTAATTTCATTTAATTTTTCTTTTTTTGAAGTTTTTTGATATGAAAGTCAATTGGCGACACTTTTAGTCCAAGAGTTGTATACTAATGAAAAGTTGTAGTCTTTATATAAAAAGCTTTCAACCATTTTGTAAGGGCAATACACTTGAAATTCAAATTGCATTTTAACGTATCCAAAATTTCATATCTTTTCCCCCTTTCGTGCATAAAAGTTTCTTCAGTTTTACAAATATTTTGAGTATCTCCAAAGTTTTCACGTGAAAGTTCCGAGATCAAGACAGAGTTCTATTCGCTAATTATTGTACGAGAGATGTCGTACTTCTACTAAATAAAAATCTGTTCTAGTTTTGGATGATAATTTTCAATTTTTAATGATGTAATTACGAATAATTAAAATTGAGTTATCTAATTTATATTTTAGAGTTAATTAAACACATAGTTCTCTTTTTTTTTTTTTAATAACAATATCATCCTTATTCAATTTTATTTGTAGATATCGTCCCCGTCATTTTCTTAATTCACACTGATGGTCCCAAATGTCATTTTTTACGATTTTGCCCTTGGCTTAAAAAAATAAAATAACAAAAATGAAAATATAATGGAAAAATTGCAATTGGGGTCCTAACCTTTTCAAAAATGTAAATAAATTCTAAATATTTATTTATTTATTTATTTTTATAGATTTTCACTTAAATTAATAAAAAATGTGTATTCAAGTCCCAAATCTTCTAATTATGTTCACCGAAAGAATTTTTGGAGTCTTGACAGAGTTTGTATATATTTCAGTTAATTGACAAAAAAATCAAACTCATAACCTAAATTTGACCAATTTAACAATGATATAATATTATGTGGCCATTAGACAAGTGATTGACATAAATGTTAAATGTCAATCACTTTTCCCTATGTTTAAATTAGTATATATATGAGTATGACATCTTTAAATCGATTCGACCAGCCATGCCTCTTTCTACTCAACTAATTTCTTTGGTCAGACATCATTAAATCAGTTCAATTATTTGTTTAGACCATTAAGTCATCCCTCCTTTCGAAAATACAATACTCATTCAAATTAAGAATATTAGGTAGGTCATCAAATGATCTGAAATATGATTAAAAGCATCTCAACATCTTAACAAACTCCCGTTTAATTTTTTTTTTTTTGAAAATTCATATGACAAGTCCATCTTTTGAAGTCTGGTTGGCCACGTGCACTTCTAATTCGGATCCAAAGAAGATTGTTTGGTAGCATACGAGGATTTGTTTGCAATATGTGCCCTAATTGTTTGTGAAAATGCCACATTGAATGTGTTAGTGCTATCACGCAGGGAGGTGAAGGTTGTTGTTGACAAGTCTTAGATTTGAGGGTGAATCCTCGTCAATTCAAAAAATGATGAACCGAGATTGCAGCACTAGCAAGTTTCAAAGTTAGAACACAAGAGAACGTCAAGAGAGACTGTCACAAAAATTAATGTTTCTTGGGTTTTGACCTCAAAACATAAAGGAGCATCAAGATACGAGTGTTATACAACAAACCAAGTGAGTCTTAGCATCAGAACACACGAAACTTGAGGAGAGAGATTTACATAAATTATTATTGCTTGGGTTTCGAGCGTTACAATAAATTTTTTTATTTTGCTATTATTTATGTCTATTATATTTCTATTTAAAATTTGTCAAAGTTGAATTGATCTGCAGTTGTCATTGAATAAAGTTAATATTACAACAAAGATTATCCAATTTTCAATCTCAAATCAATATTCTTGCGTAGAATTAACGATTTGTGATTCTTCATCAATTCTTTATCGCTTTCCTATATCAAAACAAAAGAAGATTGATGTAAAATCTACTTAGTTTCTTGTTCTTTTTTTGAAACCGTCCCGAGACCACAACATAACAAACAATATATATATATATATATTTTTTTTTTTTCCTTTTTATGTTGTTCTCTTTTTGAAACCGTCCTGTAGCCACAACATAATAGACAAATTTTAATTTTCTTCTTTTTTATTATTGTCAATACTGTTTAATCTAATTTAAAAAGAAATTACAAAAGGGAAGGAATTAACCTTCTGATAAGGGGAAAGTCCCGAATCTGTTCCTCCCACACATGTCGTCAGTCTTTGACTTGATCGGTGAGTTATAAATTGAGAGATGTGCACGTGGTATGGACTTGAGGAGAGCCAACATGCCAACCTCCGGACAGACTCCCACAATATTTCAGTGAAAATCGCCCACACGAAATCAAACTCTGCGTTCTTGGGAAGATTTCTCCCCAAATCACCTCAGAGCTTACCAACTCGCCTATGCCCCTAGGGGCAGTGAAGGAATTAACCTTACCTTATGTCTAGATGTACAAAGATGAAAACATCTTTTTAAAAATTATAAGGGAATATTAAACTTTTCGTTCCCATCTTTTGTAGTTTGTTATTAATCTACCTTTCGCCTTTTTTTTAAGCACCACAAATCTTTTACTTAATTACAAATCACGTCTCTATTGACAGATAATGACAAATTTACCTTCCTCTTTAAATAAACAAAAATAAAAATAAAAAACAAAAAAACAAGAAAAAAGTTAGAAAAAATTGCAAAGAAAGTGACATAAATTTTCAAAAAATACAAAATATCTTCTTCATCACCACTCACCAAGATTAGAAAGGATTCGGATCTATATTACAGACAACAAAGAAATTTGGTTTTGTTTTCAAGCTTCAATTGAAAAAGGCCAATCACCATCCTCTTATAACTATTTCTTGATTGCTAATACTTTATGCGCATGTAGTGGCGGAGCCAAATATTTTAAGTTGGGGGTCCTAAAATAAGAGTGGGGGTTCGAGGCAGTGCTCCAGAATTTTTTTTTTAAACTATAATTACTGAGCCTATTTTTATGATAATATAATATTTTTTTTACGGTAATTCGACCATTCCAACAGAAGAACTCAGACAACATGATTCTTGCTGCCGCCATGTGTGAATCGTGATTTGAATTTCACATACTAGAAGACGTGAAGTCCAATAGCAGAAGAAGATGAATATGAATCCATTTTTTGGCCTTCTTTGTTTAGATTATTTATCTTTGTTTAGATTATGGGGTCTTTTCATAAATAACCACAATAAATAAAATATTTATTAAAATATTGTCATACTTTTTTATTATAAAAATATTATTTTCAATTTTTATAACATTTTTTATTTCATTTGTTATTTTAGTTACAATAAATGTGTTACATTTGTTACTAACAAATATAACAAATGTAACAACAAGTGTTACAAAAATAAAAAACAGTATTTTTAGAATAAAAAAAGTTAAATAGTATTTTTAAAATTATTTTATATTTTGTGATGTGTGGTAGAATTATTAGTTATTCATTTTTTGCCTTCTTTGTTTAGTAAATTAAAAAAATTTAAAAAAAAAAATTCAAAGTTGGGGTGTCCTGGTCTCCCCCAGGACCCCCCCTCCCTCCACCTCAATGCGTGTGGTCTGCAAAAATTTTCAAAAAGAATAATATAGTGAACGTTTCATTTTAGACTGAACTAGCACTAATATTTTCTTCGTCATATCTTTGGAGTTCCGAGTCAATGATTATACACACTATAATATTCTCAGCATTTGAAGAGGTGAAAAATATAGATTTCATCTTATGTAACATAGTGAATAGCATATGGGAGATACACCAACACGGAGGCCGAGCTCGGGCCATCAAAGCAGGTCTAAATCTTCGTTGACGAAGAGGAATTGTAACACTTTGGGTAGAAACTGATTCAATTATGTCTCTCTCACATTTCTAGGGAAGGGAACTTGGTGGCAGATTTTTTGGCTATTAAAGAGCAGTATGTAGTGGAACAAGAAGTAGTTTTTTCGAGTGAGGGGGGCAAACTCTATGGGCTATTACGCATGGATCGACTACAAATTTCGTACATAAGGTATAATAATTGAAGGCGTGAGCTATTTGTTGGAAATTGGTTTAAATATCGAGAAATTAACTAAGTGTTAAAAACAACAAAAGTGACTTCGTGTCAACTTGGCCAAATATACAAGACCCGACCCAATCCGTTTAGGTAAATTAGTTTGTCACTTGGTGCTTGAGAAGCGGGGATCGACCGCCCGGTCGGTCGCTGGGGTTCGAGGGGCGCCCGTGGGTTGCCCCGGAAGAAAATTCAGATTTATCTGCGCATGTTTAAAGGGTATATTTGGCATCTCGAAACCAATATCGAATGAATGAGAAATTACGAAAAGGACAAAATCGAGTCAAAGTTTGACCATGCGATCGCATGGTTAATTTACACCGCGATCCCAACTTGCTTAAATTTTAAGCGAGAATGTATTTGACTCTTCCATGCGATCGCAGGAGGCAAAGCCTTGCGATCGCATGGTTAAATCTAGATGAAGTTCTTCTCTATTTTTACCTACCTTGCGATCGCAGCTTGGTTAAACCATGTGATCGCAAAAGTTTGCGATGAAATGCATGTGTCCTTTTGAAGTGTTGCGATTTGGTTCATTCCTTTTCGTTTTCAAGCGATATTCGGCGTTAAAAGGACCCGTGGGCGTCCATTTTGACAGAGAATTGATCTGAAAAGATAAGCAAACACAAAGAACTCATTTTATCATTTCATAAACCAAGTTTCTTGCATTTGTTGCGAAATTCTGGTTCTTCATTTCATTCTTCATCTGTTGGAGTACAAAATCAATTTTGGTTCATTGTACTTGAGTTTTTGAAGTGCTAAAAACTCAAGCGAAGTCGTTAATATCTTGGGGAGTCAATTGCCAAAGACCGAAGGCACTTTTATGGGGCAATATTGACTTAAGGACAAAGAGTTCAACTCTTGCCTCGACTATTAATTCTTTCATTTTCGATTTCGGATTTTTATTGCTTTGGGTCATTTACACAAAAATTCCGCCATCACTATTTTCTGTAGTGTGCTTAATGGGTTTCGTTTCTCAAAAGCCGTTTATATGTATTTTCTTTGTAAGCATTGAAGGTAATGATTCAATCTTCTAAGTATTTTTCTTTGTTCTCTTCCTACTTGTACTCTCGTTTTACATCAATAAAGAGGGTCGGAAAATTCAAATTCCTCCAATGAGTTTAGGTAGAGACCTAAAAATTCCCTAAAAAGAGCCTCGTTCAGACCCAAAAAATTTTGTTACCAAATTTACTATAATTATCCCGAAAGTTTTTGGGATCAAATAACAAAGCAAAATGAGCCTCCCAAGTGACTTTATTAGTATCTGGATATAATTAGGGGCATGAAAATCCCACCTAGACCAATATATAGGGTTTGTTAGAGTTTATAAACTAGTTTATTTGACCAAAATAATTTATTTGACCAAAAATAGTTTATTTGGTAGCTTGATATTTTTGACCATTCTTGGTCAAATAAATTAGTTTATAAACCCTACCAAACGGGCACATAGATGGTTTTAGATTTTTTTTTTTTTTTTTTAAAGTGATTTTATTAGTTCAATTGTTTAAGATATATATTTATATAGAATAAAATAAAATTTAATATTGATTTCTTATAAATAGTGTAGATAAAATTCGATACAGTTTAAAAAACATATAATAATAGAAAAAAAAAAAATTTAAGATTGATATCTTATAAATAGTATCTTAGCTAAAATTGTAAACAATAAAACAATGTCACGTCCATTACGGAATTCTGACCCCAAACTATATATGTGTAGCCAGATTAAGGGACATATCCAAACGTGCGGCTAAAAAAAAAAAAACCGAACTCGTGTATGAGAAAAATAAAATTTTTAATATCCTAACAATAACAACATTCACCACATTCACCAAAATATATTCGTTCCAACATTTTCCAGACACCAAAACATTGGCACGTAATGAAAAATAAAAAATGCAACATAAACTTATAATTTTTATTTCGAAGATAATTAATATGGATGTAAAACAACAACTTATTTATTTTTGCACGAAAATAAGTTGGATTATTGCATATTAATCAATTATTTGGCTTCTTAGGATGAGTAGTGACTAGTTTCCTGGGGGGGCAGCCACGAACGCAGATTCCACCATAACAGCCACAGAATGGACAATGGTATTTTGCACATATTGGGAGGCAATCTGAATTAACACTGCAACGTGGAAGTTGATCTGCTGCATCTACTCCCGCCAGTGGACCTGCAAAAAAAATTTAATTTTTTATTGCAACTCGAATTATTTAAAAAAAAAAAAAATCAACAAATTTTTTAAATTTTTGAAGAGACCGTTCTAAGTTGTACGTATTTAGACACATCATAATATATATATAGATGGATATAGAGGGAGAGAGAGAAAGAAACCAATTGAGAGAGAGAAACCAGTTGCGACTAATACAAGCGAGATCAAAAGAACGAGCTTTGAAGAGACTGTCATCATATTGAGATTTGAAGGTTTTTTTCTTCTATATAAACTTGTATTCAACGATTAACTTTGCAAATATGAGAGTGAGACTATATCTTGCGAGAAATATTTATAGATGAAATAATGCGATTGTCCTCAATTTAGATTTGAATGAATTTTAAAAATTCATGTAAATTTTGGTGTTCCAAACTCAGATTTTAATAGATTCAATTGATATTTAGATGTAATCAATTCAGATTTAAATAGATTCTTTAAAAATTTAGGTGTCTCCAATTACTAGTAGATTTTTAAATACGAGTGGTGATATATAGTCATAGTGGACACTAATTATAGTATCTACTGTCCATGTGGCATCGCCACATTAATTACTTTTTAAAACGTTTCTGACAATTTTTTAAACTTTTTAAAAAGTAACAAATGTGGACACTATAATTAGTGTCCACTGTGGATGCTATATCACTACTCTTCTAAATATTTCATTAATTAGAAGATTTAGTCATCAACTCAAATTTTAAAAGATTTTGTTAATATTTCATGAATTTGAATAGATTCTACAAAATTTATAAGATTTCAACAGAATTCTATATTGTAAATCCATGCATATACGTTTAAATCTCCATAAGAATATATATTCTTATGGAGATTTAAACGATTCTGCAAGGATTTACAATATAAATCTGTTAAATCTTATAAATTCTGTAGAATTCTATATTCTTATGGAGATTTAAACGTATTTGCAAGGATTTACAATATAGAATTCTGTTGAAATCTTATAAATTCTGTAGAATTCTATTCAAATTTATAAGTATTAACAAATCTTTTAAAATTTAAGTTGATGGCACTCTCTTAAGAATATATATTTGTTAATTGGAATCAATTATGGATAAATGCATGAACAAAAAAAGAAAAAAGAAAAATGACTTGTAAAATTATATTAATATAGCAACTCAAACGTGTACATTTCAATATTAAGTCTTTTTAGCAACCAGAGGTAATAATTATATATGGCTTCAAGTAAAATATTCCAATTAGGTTAACATTAAGTTGGATTAGACATTCGTAAAGGTTAGATAAGTTTTTTCTTCAAATTTTAGTCAGTCATATCTCTTTTTAACCCAATCTATTTTATTTGGATCGATAGATCGTCTAATTAGCTTGCTTAAACCTTGAATGTTCAGTCGACCATGCCTCTTTTAACTCAATTTATATCTCCAGCCATTCTGCTTAAATCAGTCGGTCGACATCTAATTAGGTTATTATGGTCAATCATATGCCTCTTTCTGCTCAACTAATTTCTTAGGTCGGACATCATTAAATCAGTTCGATTATTAAATTAGACCAGTGTGTCATTCATTCATTCATAATTACAACGCCAACACTATTCAACACTTCTTCAAATTAAGAATATTAATGTTGTCAAATGATATGAAATTTTGTTAAAAGCATATTAAAAAACTCGCAGTTAATTTTTTTTTTTAAATTTATTTGATAAGTTCAGTGTTAAGTTGTGTAGCTTAATTATTGTTTTTCTCATATACGCAGGTCAACCTTATAAATAGGGAGTCGTCATTAGGATTTATTCTATCATCGAGAGAGAGAGAGAGAGAGAGAGAGAGAGACTAGAGAAAAATAAAACACAGAGAGTTTGAGGGCCTCTCTGATAAGTCTAGTGTTAAGTAGTGTAGCTTAATTATTGTCTTTCTCAGAGTTTGTACACAAATCGACCTTATAAATAGGAAACCGTCATTAGGATTTATTCTATCATCAAGCAAATAGAGATAAAGAAGCTAAGAAAAAATAAAACAGAGTTTGAGTGCATCGATTTCTCTTGTAAATCTTTTTAATTCTCTTTTGACCGCATTTATTCAGCGATGCTCTCGCCATTTCCTATAGTAAATTACTACAACAACAGAAAAATGATATAGTTTCACATTGAAACTAACTTTAATAAAATTGCGTGTTCTTGCATGTCTAATTATCTTTTTGCAATGTTATTGCTATTGGTGAATATAATGTATTCTTGGAGCTTGGATGGTCATAAGTAGATGTAGTAAAAGAAAAAGGTAATGAAGAAGTTTCGATTGTGATAATTAGGAATCCTACCTACATTTTCTAACAAATTTTAATTATACTTGATTTTTATAAATTTATTAATTTTACTAATTAACATTCAATTTTACAGTATTTATTAATTAATTAATGTTATAAATTTAAATTCAAATTCAAATTAAATTAGTAACAGAATATCTATTTTTAAGGTTCTTATCTTATTATAACCGCAATTAAAGGCAACAATATTGTAATTGACTGAAATAGCCTTTACGTTACTTCATCTAACCCGTAACAAAATCAACCTTTAGTCTTCTCTGTCAAAAAGGAAGAACTCTCCAGAACTCACTTCAAAACTCCACCATCAACACAAACCACAAAGATTTCATGATCATCAATAACCACGATTTACAAATTTGTTTCAACCGTGAGTTCATTCTCCTTTTATTCAGATCTGTTTATCGTAAAGGAGTATAGTGTTTGTTAAAACAAAGGGAAAGTTGTTTCTGAATCTTATATTGAGAAATAATATTAACTTTTGTTTGTTATACTGTCACTTTAGAATGGCAAAGTCTCGTAGTGTGAAGAAATCGAAACGAAAGCACACGTTCAGGCGGTCTGGTTCAGCCACAAAAAGAAAAAGCCGGGGGTACAATAAAGAAAAGTATATGCAGAAGAAGAAGGTTTCGGTGCCGGTCGTACAAATGGAAAAGGTAATGATAATTTTATGATATGGACTTTTTGTTAAATGCATGTGTGAAATTAGGAATAACCAATAATACATTTTCTTTTTCACGGATTGTTATATTCAAATCCCACAATAAATGGGTTTGTAAATCTGTATTTGATATTCTTATGAATATTTTTGATTATTCATACTTGTTGTGATCTGGGTCATGATGTATCGTTCAGAATTGTTCAAATTTATCAAAATTTTATATTTAGGTTTCAGATACTATGTTATATTTTTGGCGTCTGCATGAGGCGCAGTGGACCCCCAAATTTGAGATTTGAATATATATTCTTGTGTAACATTTATAATTATATATATAATGTTGAAATACTTTTGTGAATAATTCAGGACATCATATATTATTTTCAGAATTAGTTGTGATTTTTGAATTGTGTTATATATGATCTGAACAATAATATCTGTGTGATATTGAGAACTAGTTGTGATTCCAGCCTTATATTTTCACATATAAAGTAACATGTTTGTATGATACGATTCAATGTTAATTCGATACGTTGTAATGTTGAATATGTTACGTTATAAGTATTATTTTTTTATGCAGTCTTGGTAATGTAATTATGTTTCTATGTGTCACGTTCATGTTACGTTACTTGATCTAGGTTGTTAATGGCTAATTCCATAGTTATGATATAATCAATTAGTAGTAACAATATGTATCTGTGTTGCATGGAAATCGTTCATATATGATGTTGTTACATGTTTATGTTACAATTGTGAACGATAAAATAGGAATAACCTCAATGCTCAAAATATGTATTTATGTGACGGGTTCGTGTTTTTTTGCCCGATCTAATTTGTTACTAGATTATGTTGTAGTTATGGTAACAATTATATATATCTGTGTTACGTGCTTAAACCTGTTTCGTCACATGATTAACACGAAACTTATTGAAACGTTGCTCAATAGACTCTAAATAGTTGTATTTTTGTCTGTCATTGCTTTATAGGATTGGGATTACATCATACATCCTGACCAATGGTGCCTTGGCAAAGTGAATGCATTTTCGAATGCTAATGTGTTTAGCATATTGGCTGATGGTATGTCAGATGCTCAGAAGGCTATGTTTTCAGACACATGCTTTGGACACTTCATCTATGCGAATGAAATTTCATTGAATCACCAGCTAATTCACCAAGTCCTTCTTAGGGAAGTTAAGCGATCAAATCTGTAAGAGATGTGGTTCAATATTGGGGGCAGTCTCGTTAGCTTCACTCTACAGGACTTCTGCCTCATAACTGGATTGAGATGCTCGGGCGACGACAAACGATCCAAATTTGATGCTCAATTTTGTAGGATTAAGAATGATTTATTCGGTCACATAGCAAACATAATGCCATTAGATGTACATGATCATTTTGTGAATCTTCTCAACTAAGTGATAGGGATGTTGTCGATCCGGCATCCCTCTTTCTCCTTACGTCACTTATGTTTACAACTTCATACAAAAGGAGTGTGGAAGAGTCTTTGATGGTGATGGTTGAATCAAAAGAAATAAACACATATGCATGGGGTAAGGAGCTATTTGGGTTCACCATTTCATCACTCAGATCGGGTTTGAAGAACAAGTCACTTATCATAGAGGGCGACAGTAAACCATACATTGCTTATAGGTTAAGTGGGTTTTTAGTCGCGTTCCAAATATGGATATACGAAACTGTTACTATACTAGAAGGCAAGATATGTACCAAGGTCGGAGATCTTTGCCCAAGGATCCTAAATTGGACGTCCAAGGTTCAGGGGAATGTATCCGCCAAGCTCAATATTGCAAAGGATATATTTGGTCGCCTGATGTAAGTATCATTATTCATAGCGCGTTTACTTTTTCACAATTGATATGTTTCGCATGTTTAAAAAGAATATTAACGAAACTAACTGCGTTTCAATACATATATGTAGTTGCAAGTTAAATCTCTGATACCTACCATCATCGAGAGACAAAAGGCATACTCCATTGGTTTATTTGATGATGTTGTTGAAGTGCGTGTTGAAGACAGTGATGATGATTTTGTTGCTCATGTTGTCAGACGATCACCAAGACTAAATAAAGTCACCGGTGTTGAAAGAGTTAAAAATGTGGGTAACAGTCTCCTACAAAACATCTTTACATATATTATTTAAATGTGGTGGACATTATTATGTTGATGATAAGTTTATATATTTTTATGACTCTCGCAGATTGTGGCTCGAATCAAGGTCCGTAATAATACTATTATACACAAGCCCAATATCGTCGTCTGTGATTTTAGGGCGCTTCAATGACACCGGTGGTAACCGAATGGAAGAGGTTGACCAACAACACATATATGTTCAAACAGTAAATATTATTCATTTTTTTGCATCCTAATTTTCTCATTTGTTTTCTATTTTTTGGTGTTAATATTTTGAAATATTACATTAAATCTTTGTAGAATTTGGCACATGCAAATGATGGAAACCATGAATTTGGGCGTAGTAGTGGGGTCAATGCTACAAATCCCATAGTTGATGTAGATCAAGAAGATACTCGAGCACTAAAGGTTGGTGGAGTTAAGCGCAAGCTAATGAAAAAATCACAAATTCCAAAAAGTCCGGAGCTGTGCAAGCAATCTGTCTCAGCTAAACATGTCCTCGATCAAGCATCCAAAGTGCAGGTGATCGATCATGTCCGTCTCGTTGTTAATCATTTCTTTTATTGTATGATAATACTATAATACACTGTCTATATTACATTTGCAGCAACAAAAAGCCAAGAAAGATACCATTAACAACCGTTTCGATGCGATTTTGAGCACATTTGAGAAAATTGCGACTGACCATTTTATTGTCAAAATGCAATTTGTAAACTTCTTTGATGAGTTAAACAAGACAATTGAGGATGGACTGAAAGGAGTGCGTGATCGGGCAGACGCGGAACAAAAGGGACAATCTGTACATAACCAAGTCGGAGCTAACCCAAGCATTCCATCTTCAAAGGTTTGACACGTATAATTATGTTATGTTATTTCAAGATTAATTGTTATCTATTTCATTCTGATAGAAGTAATACATGTCTTTTAACTTAATGCAAGGTTCGTGCGAAGAATAAAAATCTGCGTCCTCGCCGGGTGAATCTGAAGCCTGATGTTACCAGTACTCATGGTGATAACAAAATTGGTGAGGGTGACATTCCTAGTTTCGATCTAGGAATAGATACCCATACTAATGATCATTCTCTTCTACTAGATGACGGACTTGTTTTGACCGAGGATGACATCAACATGATCGATAACAGTGTTGAAATGAAGGTTAGCACGTTATCTTATTTTCCGTTACTTTTCAGAATTACATTAACACTTCTAACTATTTTTTACCAAAACAAGCGTATTGAAATGGGCTCGAAAGAGGAAGGTATTCAGTCCCAGTCTCACTCTGAACAACGGACCAGAAATACAAGTCGTCCATCACATCAAAGTCATTCTTGCAGCGACGTTGTTGTAAGTCCAATGTGTATTCAAACAACTGGTAACCTTTTGGATGACGGATTGGAGTTCAGTGAAGAAGACTTTAGGAGCATCGACGAATCAGTTAAGAAGAATGGGGGCTCATCCAGTAAAGGCAAATTGAAGGTATAAATTGTTGATTATAAATTGTGGAAGGCATATGACATGAAGTTCATCCAGATAGTGCAAAAAGTCGAACAAAGTGTTTATTCCTCCATCCAGTTTGTCAAAAGTTAAGATGTTGTGACCTAACTTGCTATTTTACAGGCAATTACACCGATACCGTTCATGGTGGAGGATGAATCAAAATTTGAACAGCACCCAAAGAGGATTATCAGACCAGCTGCGTGTCTCCAATCACCATACGTTAGAAGTTATCGTTCACAAGGGGAAGTACTTCAAATAGACCCAACTCTTTCTTTTCATTTGCTTAGATTCACCATCTATACTGGATTATTCTATCTTCGAGAACTGGTATAGCAAGGGACTTCGTCTCAATAACAAGTAAGTGATTGACATTAAAGCATTGCACACGTTTGCACTTAACTGTTGTAATCTAACGACTTTTCTATACTCACAACATTTGTAGGCTTCAAAAATTTCATAAAGATGATCTGAAAATATCTCCTGCGATGGATGTTGGACCAGTTCGCGTACAGTCTAAAATGTGGTGGTATGATTTGAAGGAGGTTGGGGTGCCACTGAATGACGGGGTAAAATTTCCTTTTTTATTGACATTTATTTTTTATTGTATAAATAAAAATAGTTGATAACACTCATGAAATAATATTGCAGCATGTTGATGCTATGTTTTATTACTTGAGAATGAGGATGAAGTTCAATGGGGTGAATGAAACTAGGGCAACGTGTACAGATTGTTTATTTGATTCCAGGGTCAGAACCATATTTGATCAGTTCAAGAAAGACTGCAAAGTCATAGACAAACAGACTTTCATTAAGTCCTATGTAACTGGTAACAAGATATTGTTTGGGACTAATTGGGGAAATATTGACCATGTCTTTATACCTGTCTTCATGGATAAGCGCGCTCATTGGATATTAGTACATTTTGACATATCAAACTGGCACCTGGATGTGTATAATTCAGCTTTCAAAACAATTAGGGATGTGGCTGTACTTGAAGCCGTGGACCCACTGCACCACATTATCCCCCATCTGATTCGAAAATCCAATATGCTTAATTATCGAACCCCAGATGCTTCTTTGTCCTGCAGATTGTGTAAAGATATTCCACAGCAAACAAATGGGTAAGGTTTAACAAATTTGACGTTTACAATTTTCTTCCCACTAATTCGATATTGAGTTATTATGTCTTGTTTGTTTATTACAGCTGTGATTGCGGAATCTTTGTGATAAAGTTTGCGGAGTACTTATACCAGAAAAGTATCAGTGCTATGCCAAATAAGTTTGACACTCGCATGGCTCGATACAACATGGCTGTCCAACTTTACAAGTTTGCAATCGAAAAGCCCGATATACCACTGTCAAAGTTGCTGAAGTAGATCAACTGTTTATGGTCAAGAATGATGCTGAAGTACATTGAAGATCACCTGTATTTTAGGCCTTAAGAAACTATTTAAGCTGTCTTGCAGAAACTGAACTCGCATGGTCTATATTTTTGTTTTGGATATTGAATTATTTATGTATTAAGCGGTTTAAATTTTGTTTTAAGGTGAAGTGAAGTGTGAATTGTCTGGAGCATCATAGTGATAGATGCAGTAACACTTTTTAAACCTTCAGCTTTTGCATAGTTAGTTTCCTTGGTTCTTTTTATTTTTGTTCATATATCTTGTACAGGTAATTATGTGTATTGACTTTTTGGTACAATGGCACATGATGTTAGTTCAATTGCCTTGGAATGATCGAATTGTGTTCTTGTAATTAAATTTAGGCTTGGCCATATTGGAAATGTTATTGACCTTCTATACAAATTCTATGTCGCGGATGTGATCATTTTATCTATTAATCAAATTCCTATCTATTTTTGTAGCGTTGTTTCGTGGTATTGTTTATCATTACTAATCGCCTTTTCTCGATTTTTATGGCAATACAAGATGAGGTATCACGAAAACCTCCGTCTCTGGTACCTGCCAATGCATCTAGACTAGGAAATCATATTACTCTTTTGGGTGCTAAATCATATTCTAATATATTTTTCATTATGAATCATAACCATAATCGGATTGGAGTCTTATTCATCCTTTACCATATCCCAATCATACTCAAACTAAACCAGTACACAACATTAAGATCTTTAAATTTAATTGATTATCATTTATAAATGCACAATGATACCATGCATGGAAATTGATAACAATCGTGAACAAATGCGTGAGACAAATAACAAATGCTTCAATGAAACTTATTATAGATTGAATATGTCAATACATCCATCAACATCTCACGAAATGAAATCAAATGTTGCAAAGAAAGCATTAATCTAGTGATTGTCATCTAGCTAATGACAATAATAAACAAATTGACAAAATCTAAATTCATTTTCCAATGAATAGAGCTTCTCATAAACTTCTACTCCACACCTAACATTTTGGAACCATTAACCTGCAATCATATTCACATAATTATCAATAAGAAACAATTTATAACAAATGGTGATAGATCCTTAAATTTGTTACCTCAAATCGCTACTAGACTTATCCTTTCTTTTTCGGTCTCGAGTTGCACTTAATGGCGCGGGATTTTTGCATCTTGTTCGGTTTTGACCGTATTCCATACAACGACTACATCTAATTGTCCTTTTCACCTCGGTGACACTACGTGAGACGACTCTCGTGTGGCCTTCCGAGCTTCTCTTTGAAATAGGTGCTACAACCACCGTGATTTTATGCTGAATTCGTGTACATTCCAATCGGGATGATTACCAAGTGGATAAATTTTACCACTATACGCATGCGAGATACGACTCTTTGCTATAATAAGGTGAGCGTGAGTCGTAGATTGACAAAGTTATATTTATTGATGATCGCTCATCGCATGTTGACAAGGCATTTCATCTATCTATCTGAAAGCATACGAACAAAATTTGTTATCAAGTCTTACCAAGTAAGCGTTCCCTCGTCGTTCACTTGAAATGCACTATCGCTTGACCAGGTAACACCTACAAAATATTCAATTAATTATTGTAAATTATTAACATCACTATGAAAAATTCATATTTATAAGGAAAATTTTATATTCAAATATCGGTCCATAAATGTTATAATACCTCTAGACCCAATGATTTCATCGATCTATCCCGCATCATGCTCTCACATCTAGATCCAAGTCGGTGAATGTGTTTTGGCATCATTTGCATTCTTGTAGAACCACCTTTGTACTACACACACCGTAACGACTCAAACAAAGCTTCTATCGGGAAGTTCTTGGCAGATCTAGTGACAGAATTCACTGATTCTACAATGTTGGACGTCATGGTGAAGAAACGGTTTGACGTCATATAAGCTCTCGACCACTTATGGTACCCTACATCCTCCCCGCGCAATCATATTTTTAAATTACGTTAGTGTGTTATGTTAACTACAATAGATTAGAAATAAATAAAAATACATACTAACGGATATCCACGAATACGCTTGTCAATCAAGTCCAACATTTTCATTTGGATTTCAAATTACGAACTGTATGTATGCTCGCAATGCATTGAACGGTTTTCTAATGAATTTAGCATTTTACCAAATTGCTTCTTTAAATTTTGATAGAGATGATAACAACACACTCCGTGCATCGCATTCGGATAAACCTTCTTGGTCATATTTTCTATACTACCATGTCGATCGAAAACGATAACCACCCCATCACGTTGTGCATATGTTTCTTTTAACCGTATCAAGAACCACTCCCACGAATTATTGTTTTCTGAATCACCAACACCGAAAGCCAGTATGAAGATATTGTTATTAGCATCCCGGTACAAGCGAGTGAATAGGGTTCCATTGTAAGTTCCTGTTAAAAAAGTTCCATCAATTACTATAATAGATTTGCAATGTTTCCACCCTTCTATAGATGCCCCTAATGCCACATAGCTGAACAAAAACCTGTTATCGCTATCTGTCTCTATTCTTGTGTATGACCCTGGATTCATTTGTTTAAGCATATGCATATACGCAGGTAGTCTCCCGTAAGATAGTTCTGGATCACCCCTTATTAATTCCAATGCACGTTCACGAGCTCTCCAAGCTTTCTCGTAACTAATTGATACCCCATAGTTTCTCATCATATCTCTAACAATATCAGCTGGGGTGTAAACCGTCTTTGCAGATACGTACTTGTATTTGATACAACCCGCAATCAATGAACATGTGGCCTGTCTGTGATCCCCTAGTGCTGCGTCCAAAGAGCATGTGTGTTCGTTTTTATATTTCTTATTTTAAACAACGTTGTCCTCACGATTATCGAAGCTCTTAGTCTCCATTTGCAATTGTCATCCAAACACTTTAATACGTACTCATTCTTGTCTGATTTGTAAACTTTAAATTGAAAACGATAATGAATTGCATATAGTGATATGCTTGTTACCAATAAATCCTTATTTTGATAAACTGCGTTCACCTTTACTCCTTCAATACTAGGACGAAAGATTATGTCACACTCAATATCATCAGAGGAATGATCAAAATATTTCACGTATTCAACTATTGCAGATCCCATCTCTTCAATTGTTGGCATAACAGGATTCGGTAACGTCACCATACAACCATTGCTTAAATCATTAGTCATACTGTGCGGATAAGCAATATTATCATGACTTGGCATTTCATTACCCAAGGACATCATATTATCGTTTCTTAGAGCCACATCTTCAATTTCTACACACAATGGGAACTTTGTCATGTCTCGATCATTCTTTTTAACCTCTATAAAGAAATGTAAAGAACATCGCATCGCAAACCGATACGGGTGGTCCATTCAACGTTATTTGATCTTGAATTGTAATAGCACATTCTAGTGATCCCTTTTAATTCCCTTAATATAATCTCTACTAACTTCGAATAACTACAATCCACGGAATGGTAACTCCGACAATCGAGTAACCACCGTACATCCTTGAATTATCCCACTCACCACCAAAGTAAACCAAGACATTTATCGATCCCATATATGTAACATAAATTATTTATTTGATTTATTAATCACTGCCATATATAATACAAGCTGAAGCATATGATTTCGGAATTTATTAACAGAATGCATAATCCATATTTTGTTCACATACGTCAACAAATCCAGTATTTGAAACCATTTAGTTTCCTACTATTTGCTTTAAATAAATTACAAAGCCAACACTAATCATTATATATTCATAAAAAAATACAGTGAATCGGGATAAACATACCAGTGTTTCTTCAAACTTCCGAATATACGATCTTATGTATCAGTATATAAATAACGTATATGATTCGTCAAAACCCATAAAAGCTTCTAACTGCAACATGACAACGATAAAGAGATTGGGTAAGAATTTTATCTTCATGTGAATCAATTTTTTTTGGTTTCAATTCATTCGTAAATTTAAGATAATTACCTGGATATCAGAAAGGAATCGACGATATTCGATTTCCTTAACAATGATATTGAGACATTATTCCGAGATGATGATCGGAATCTCAGAGCTTAACCGGCGATGATACCTGGGTAAACGATAATATCAAATGTTACTCATCTCTACTGGACAATATGCATAAACGAAACATTGCAATCAGAACTTTCTTCACGGTTGAATATGAAGTGTGTTTTTAATATTCAAATATGTGATATGATTATGGGATTAGACTAATCATTGCCATAAGTATCGGGTTTGTTATATATGGAATGTAGACCAATTGCAACATTTATTTATTGCCCAAGAAATTTATTTAAAATTTTTTTTTTTTAGTAAATCTTCAATTATTATCTATAATCCAGTAATTATGATAATGGGTACTAAATCTGGGTTATATATGTTATTCTCCCTTTCTGATTTCTGCTTTTATTAATTCTTTTGTCTCAATAAAATAAGCTTGTTTTCTTTTTTATGCGTCCCAAATTATAGATTACTTTTTTTGTTGAGAATATAGTTAATTTTTCAGTTTTTTAATATATCTTAATTTAATATGTCAATAAATTATGAACTAATATTAATAAAGTAATGATATTAATATAGGAGTGTATTAGAAAAAATATTATTAGAATTTATTATTACAATTATAATATATATATATAATTTTTAATCTATATAAAAATAGAAGTAAGTCTATTTTTTTTTTTTTTAATACAGGAAGAATATGATTTTCAACTTACAAAAGAAAGGGGATAGTAATCAGTCCATGTCCATTACTGAAAACTTTATCTAACGGTGAGAAGGCGAAGTAATGTCTAGTGAATAAAAAGGGACAAGACCCACTAGCATTAATTTAATCATCTGATTGTTTTGTCCCAAATCTTTGGACGGTGATTGATGATTTTGAATTGGAAGTAATTGCAATCCAAATCTATAATGTATTCGTGAATTGTTTAAAAAATTGTGCTATATAAATAACACGAATAATATTTAATTTTTTTTTTTAATCTCTAATGCAAACTGATAGAACTTTATCAAGTTGATAGGGCAACGAGTCCAATCGGAATCGGTCAGTGGGGGGCGAGAGGGGTTGGGCTGTCTCGACCCAACCCACCACATCCTAAAATTTTTCATAAATTTACAGTTAAATAAAAAAAAAAAAAATTTTTTATGTTATGACCAAATGTTTTTTAAACCATAGCCACCAAATTATAGTAGAGCTCAGCTCATACCACTCAATCGATGAATGTATAAAGTTTGGGAATAATCAGAGAGAGATATTGGAGATCATAGCGGATGCCTTTGAGATAGTGAAGAATTGGTTTGACTTCGCAACGGTGCTATTTAGTTGGATTCTGAAAATGTTGACACACACGGTTGGCATCATGTTTAATGTCAAGTTGAGTGAAAGTAAGGTACTGCACTCCCAACAATGGCACAAAAATAAGTACTATCGAAAGGTTGGTCATCATCAGCTTTGTGAGGAGCTTTGACTGCCATGGGAGTCATGAGTAATCCAACATGTGAGTTTTGGTCAAAGATATCGTTGGTATATTTTGCTTGTGATTAGAAAATTCCTCCTATCGTGTAATCAATGGTTTTTTTCCTTTAGTTTTTGCCACCGCCATCATTTTACATAAGTTAAACGGTAAGGTCGTCTTTTTTACATAGATTTTTGGACGAAACCGTCCTTAAGGACAAAGTTTGCTAATTTCTCAAAGATTGTGAACAAAAATCGGACCCAAAAAATAGAGGATAAGTCTGCTACTTTGCTCAAAAATTGGGGATGAATAGTGCAATTTTCCATTTTCAAATATACAATATGTAATGTATAATTACGAACTATGTAGAATGTGTATTTTGATAATTTCCCTATAATTAAAATTGAAAAAATGGTGGTTATATTATCATTATATATATTTTTTATTGCAACACTTTCTAATTGCACTAAAGCTCCCAAATCTGTTCTTATTATTGCACGTATACCTCTATTTTTTTTTTGCATTCTTGTCTCAACCTTCCATTAATTTACCCAACAGAACGGGAAATTTGTGCCCCAATCAGGACAAAACAACGCAAAGCGAGTCATTTTATCATCTATACAAAACAAGTTGCCCTCAATACAATATTAAATTGGTTTTATGGGACTATAGGAATGAATGTGTTTGTTATAATTAGCTAATTAAATAAAAATATTACGTAGATAGTAAGTATTTCAACTTACGTAATACTTAAATGACAATTTATAAAATACATTGGAGACGATCTCTTCTTTTGTCAACTCATGGATTTATCTGATCACAAATTGATATACTAACCATGGATTTGATTTCGAATTTGAAACTATCTTGGAAGATTTATTGTGATTATGATAAAAATATTTGTTTTATTTGAATTTTATCGGTTTAAAACTATATTATAAAAAGCTTTATAGTACATTACTAGAGCATCTCTAATACATATATAGATTGCACTAAAAAATATGTCACATCACTTCAAATTGCTTACATGACAAGAAAAAAGTAGAGGATGTCTAGCACTTGTTTAATATGTATCAAAATGTGTACTAAACATGTTTTATTTAATTTTTATAATTTATCTCTATCGAAATGTGTATTAATAATTTTTTATTTAATTTTTTAAATTTATTTACCAATATCTCTTATCTATGTGAATTATAATTTTTCTAATCTACAACTATTCTCTGTCTCCATTTTATATGCCACCTACACGTACAACATTAGGTGAATTTGTGGCCAAAAGAACAAGTATACAACACAATGAGTAGTGTTTTCCTGCCCCCAAGAAGCGGGATGTAGTGCTCACTTGCTGAAGTGTCAGCAGGTGGACAATCAATTGAATTAATTACTTTTATTATGGACAGCCCACCTGCTGACACCTCAACAGGTGGATACTACATCCTGCCCCTTTGAGGACAAGAAAACATTACTCTACAATACAATTACCTTTCACAGTCCAACAATCTTGAATATACATGACCAAAAACCACTGTTCTAAAAATCCACCTAAATTTCACCCGTAAAACTTGACCTCCACGCCTAACTACGCATCACGTATCGCTCTCTGTGTCACTTTCGCCTAAGTCCGAAAAATTTGAAGCGACGCCTAATCACGCGTCTTTTAGAACATTGTCAAAAACTAACAGTCAAGAAAATTCAAAATACATTTAAAACAAACTTTATTAAATCGACAGTGCATCTTATAGAATTCGTGGCCGTTAATTCTTTAGTTGTCACTCATGGTAATTGCCAACAGTTTTTACCCTACCCATCACTCATCTCTCTACCTTGAACTTAAAAACAGCCTAGCTTGAACAAAAACAAGCAAGAACAATAACACTCGGTTACAAAATATTGATCCGTTACAAAATATTGATCCAGTGCACGAATACCATTCAAAAAAAAAAAAAAAAAAAAAAAAAACCTCAAAACTGAAATTTCAGAACTTAAAATTTCCCAATCACATAAAGAAATTCAAGAACCTACACCCATAAACCATTGTGCAGTTGCAAAAAGTTGAAAATAGCTGATTTTTCTCAGCTTCAACAAAGAGACTGCTCTATTTCCCTTGAATATGCAAACACTGAAACACTGCAAAAAAGAGGATTAAATAATGGATTCCAAAAGCATGCAAAGGGGCCATACACCAATACAAGGTTCAAATCTTCAAATCCTGTGTCATATTTTCTCAAATTCGACTACGACGGTCAACATAGAGAGGTCTCGTCATGCATTTGCTAAGTCTATAGCAAACATATATATACATTCTTTCCAAATTCAATAACACAATTTTTAGCTAGCCAAATACAAACTAAAAATGCATTGAAAGAATTCTTTAAAGACCCCTTTTTTTTCCCTACAAATTAGTTACACCAAAGTGCAGCCAATGCAAAGGTAGAAATTCAATGGACAAATTTTAAAAGATTACTACAAAATGTATTTCTTCATAGTCAAAACAATTTGCCATTTGACACAAAACACTCATTTGGCATTCATTGAAGAAGTGATTAATGTGGCACCATGCTCGTATAGTCTGGATAGAAATTTATAACAGACCATGTATTTTGGTGCTTAATTTCTAACGATTTTGGTCCAACCAGGATGCATTTTGCCCTAGCCAATAAAATATAGAAAGAAATAGAGATTAAAGCAACTAAAGTTTAAGGAAGCAAAGAATTTATAAAACCAGCAATTGCATACACTCCTTTATCATCTCAACAACCCACAATTTCTCATGCTTCTCATATAAATTATAAATTATATATTTACTTCGCACAATAAATGTCAATAAACAGCAAAGCAATCAGAGAACTTTGAAGACCATTGAAAATGAATTTCCACATAAAATTCAGATTACAAGTTTTCATCATCTTGCTTTGCCCTTTACCATCTAGCAACCGCGAAAACCATAGCCTCTTGCAGGCTGTAAACCAAATTTGTTGCAACATTAGCCCCACTGTCTAACTTAAACAGCATACATATGCAACCAAACCAGTGTATGCTTTTCAAGAAAAATGTATCTCATAGAAAACACACTGTGACTAGTTATTTTTTAGAACCTATAACGCATGTATATCAAGAATGAACAAAGTCGAAGTAGATTATAATCTATCAGGTAATCGAGGGAAATATCAAGGGCCAATGACCGAAGATTTCCAAGATAAATGCTTGAAAAAAATACATAAATAGAAATCAACCCAGTAATCAAAACCCATATAAAAGAATTATAATCTAAACAGGTAATTAAAAACCACAAAGTAAAATTCAACAATTGAGCAATCAGAGAACTTTGAAAAACCATTATGTTTAAGAACCCCACATTGAAAGTCGGCTCGTAATTTCTCATCATTTTGCTTTGTTGCTTACAGATTATAGTAATTCTCGTAAAGATTTTTCATTTTTTTGGCAAAACAAAGCTGAATGTATAAGCTTAATTCAACAAAACTCTTGCCAAAATATGAAATTTCTGTAGCACCGAAAATACCTTGGTCTCGAATTTTTCTTTACAACAATCAACTTCAAGTTGCAAAGGGCCATTTGGTGCAATTTCTTATAATTAATTACAAAAGAACACACTATGTAACAAAATTCGAAATGGTTTTGAAGAATAAAATCAATCTACATAAAAATGGGCATTAGCAATGTAAAGCTTGAGTCTTGAGAGAGAATAATTTGTGTGGCGGCTTTTATAGAAACCAAGAAGTTAGGTTTAGGGTTTCATTTTGGTTATTGAGGTAAACAGTAAACGAAGGCGCAGCAAGATACGAAAACGCGCTTGTTGCGTTTAAGTGCGACTATCTTGGATACGCCTGGTTTGTGTACACTAGTCGCAGTTACTTAGGAAACATTCATTTAACATACCTAAGACTGCCCTTTTCGTTCCATGGGTCCAAACACTAGTATACAAATCTAGTTCTTTCAGACTGGTATCTCATTCATTGTCGTCCTCAGAAGGAAGGCTTCTCCATATTCATGAATATAAGTTTTGAATCTTTAACACAATTCATACATTCAAACGAAATTCAAATTCTTTTACTTAAAAATTAGAAAGGAGAGTTTGAGAGTTTGCGTCCATCCATCAATTATTATTACTAATAAGATAAACACGGAAAATGATGAAATATAGATAAATAAGAAACTCTTCGCATATGAAATTTTATAGCCACATGCAAAAATTTCAATTAAATAAATATATAGCCACAAGTACACAAATGTAAGATTCTTCAAGTGTATATGCTGACAAGGAATTACATTCAACAAATCACCAACAGATGCATTTACAACATCCCTCTCTTTGGGGTTCAAAGTAATCCTAGGAACAAAAAACAAATTGCTTTCTATCCTTTGTTTACAACATGAATTTTTTCTTCGATTCAAAGCTACCTATACGAGAAACAAATAAAAACAACCAAAAATTGTGCCAAGTTATGTCTACTTATGATGGCCACCAAATGAATCATATTTTTTTACAAAGATGGCTTGCAGGAAATATGTGTACAGAAAAAAAGAATCCCGGTGTTCTTGAAAGTGCAAAGAATTAACACTCGAAAAGCTTCAAAGCCACAACATTTTCATGAAACAGATGTGCTGCTAAAATCGAAAGCATCAGACCAACAATTGCCATAATTGTGAACGTTCTCCTACATCTCCTGGTTTTTACTATTCTCTCCACCTCCACCTTCAGAACGGAATTTGTTTCGTTGATTGCAGAACTGGAAGCCATTTCACTCTGATCTGGGGGCACATTCTCAGGTGATTCGTCCGCCTGATTCACATATTCCAAAGCCATGTGAACAATAAAAAATGGATCAAAACCTTGTTAAAATGACTGGCTTCAATGTCGTTGCACAAGTTCATTGTGTGCATCATGAATACTTTGCTATTGGATTTCGCCCCAATGATTGCAAGCTAACTTCTTTCTATTAAAATTTAAATTAAAAGCACAAGAAACAATTCAACAGGTGAATGTCATGCCTCAAGAACTATTCTCAATGTCACTTGGTGAGAGAGAGAGAGAGAAAGGACAATTCTCATGTCAAGTCAATAAGCAATGAAGAAAAAATCATTAATGACATCTTAGTGGGACATTTGCCAAACTTTGACAGTTAAAACTGAAGAATCAATTCCAAGTGACATTAATGATAAATCCAAGCCAATTGTGTCACTGGAAATGAAGGAGCAAGAATAATTGATATACAGCTGAAACAGTATCTGTGATGCTATCGTTTTACACCATGTAGCAAAACAAAACAAATTATTATACTTCGGTAAGGTGATAAAACTCTCTCTCTCTCTCTCTCTCTCTCTCTCTCTCTCTCTCTCTCTGTGTGCGTGGAGAGAGAGAGAAGAATCTAGTGCACAGTCACATAGAGAAGAGGAAAAGAATCTAATTAGTCGAATTAATAAAATGCTAACACTATTAACTTTTCAGTTTGGTATTACCACTCATAAGGCAGACAAAAAATAGCTAAAGTAGTTGTTCCCACATTTTGTTTGTACTGTATATCCCAGAAAACTGAAAATAGGTTCCCGAGAGAGGTAGAAACTTATGTATCATTGGTAGTTTCATATTGTTGAGCCTGAGATAAACATTTGATTGTATGACATACTATTTGCCACTTTGAGACCAGGATTCAGTTGTAATATTTGCAAAACCATAGAGCTTTAGGGGGAATCAAAGAGGTAAACCTGCCTGAAAACTTTTGGATGAGAACGGTGTTGTCATTTCTGCTGAAAATTTTGTAGAAACAGCATCGGGTGAATCGACCCTGGATGATGGAAATTCTTTATTGTCACTACTGTTACTGTCTCTCTGAACTACAGGTGCAAGCTTCTTTGCTTCCTGGAACTTCTCCCTCAATAGTTTGTTTTCCTTTGTAAAAGAATACAACTGCACAAAATTTCAGATGCATTAACTTTAGGCTTTTTGGTTTCCAAACATCCTAATTTAATAAGAATGAAAACATAGAATTTGGTTCACTTGCAAACAGAAGTACATGATAAGAGAGACTTGAAGCACCAATAATGGAGAAGAAAGTAGACAAAAGTAAAGCACCTGTTTCTGTATTCGCTCCCTTTCCATTGCCAGTTGCATAACCATATCCATAATTAGCTCGGTTTTGATATTAATGTCTTCTGTACTTGATTTTTTCTCAATAGTCGCTTGGTTCATAGATTTCTCCAAGAATTCCATCCTGGCTCTCAGAAAATCTAGTTCTTTGTTAAGTTCTGAATTTGTGTTGGACCATATAATACATCGGTCCTCAGCACTCTCAGTCTTGCTTTCAGCGTTCGTAACTTTTTGTTTCAGTTCATCAATTAATGTTTCCATGTCCCAAATTGCAGAATATAGCATGTTCTGCTGCTCTTGACTTGCTTCAGAAGATGCCCTCGCATGCTGCAATTGGATATCCAATTCCCTCACCTGCTTCTCGAGTATGCTTGCTTTTTTTGTATTGCTATCATTACTACCTTTAAGAAAACCTAGTTCTTCTGTCAGTTCCAAGTTTGTGTCTGTTAAGTGCGTAACTTTGGTCTCTGCACTTTCAGCCCTACTCTCTGTGTCATATATAATTTCCTTTAGGGAATGGATTTCACCCTCCATTTCTTTCAATTTCTGTTGACTCGTTTCACTAGATGCATTTGCCTCATTGAGCTGGGACTCAGCTTCGTTCAGCTTTTCCTCTAGCATTTTAACTTGTTCTCTTAAATGAGTTACTTCAGAATTATCGGCGATAAGCAGTGAAACACTTCTGTCGAGTTTTCCAATTGCAATTTCTTTGTCATTCAAATGAGTTATGCAATCTCGGAGTTTAGATTTCATTTCTTCTTCTCTCTTGGTTGAACCATTCAAATTGGACTGATAAATCTGAAGCCTGCCCACCATTTCTTTCGAAATTCCCATCAGCACCTCTGCTGTATTTTCCGCCTCTAAGAACCTGCTCCAAGCAACCTCTGCTGCCTCTTCCATGTTGAGAGCAACTTGTTCTGTTAACCGTATCTTCAATTTAAGATCTTCCTCATTTTGTTTCAGTCCTGTTAATTTCTTCTCAAGTTCCAGCTCTCTTGCAAGAGATTTTTCCAACATTCGTAAAACACGCCTTTGTTCAATTGTCTGCATTTGCGGCTTGAACTCTGTGCTTTCTAAATGAAATTCCTCTTTAAAACCCCCAACCAAGTCATATTTCCCTGTCAACAAGCACATGTTAGCATTAAATGATAAACACGGTATACTCTTAGTGCATGTTTGCTACGCAACACTGGAGAGAACTCTATACTAAACAAGATTTTAGCATATTTTTCTTTGCTAATACAGTTAAGTAGAATCGAATCCTCCCCATCAAACATGACATTACAGAACAAGAAAGAGTAGATTTATGTATGAGTGTGACATATGATATATCTTACATTCATTTTGTTTAGAAGAAAATGAGGTCATCTGCAACTTGGCTAATTGGATCTTCATCTCCAGGACTTGCTCTTGTGACTGTCTTAGTAGTTCTTCAGAATCACGCAACTTACTTTCCAGCCCAGTATGCAATTCTGCCGGTTGTCCACAAGAAGATATCTCATGAAGGGCATGGACAATAGTATCTTGAAGATCACCCATTAGATTGTCCAATTCTCTCACCTCAGAACATGAAAAAGCATACAATAGATCAAATGTTAAAGCCTTTTCAATTGATTCTGCGGATATGTTATCATCCTCAACAGAAATTGATCCAATATCATTTTCCCCAAGTAAAATGTGTAACAAAAGATTCTCCATATTTGTCAACTTCTCAGAAGAGTAGGCTAAGGTTATTTCCACTTCATATGAAACTTTCAAGGCATTTTGTACTCCTTCCATTTCTTTCGTATTGTATGAGAGACCTTCATGCAAAAACTTTTGCATGACAGGATTTGCAATATCAGAAGTAATAGCACCTGTGTCATTCATCATCAATGCTACAGTGTTCTGATTGGAAGACTGCAAATAGAGAAAATAAAAGAGGGATTGTAATACAGTCTATTCAATTAGAACATGAAGAAACAAAATGAAAGAAGGTGCATATGCATCTATTCAATATATTGTATACAAGAAAATATGACCTTTTCCTATCATAAATTGACATGTAGAGAAGCAGATGACATTATCAATGTATTCACTGATCCAAAACAGTATTATGCCATATACAGAATCACGTAATTACCCTTCTATTTTCCTTCACTAGTTTCAGAAAATGGAAATTTACGTTAGAAGGAAATATAAATAAAAGGAAGGACAGAGAATGTCTAGCAGATTAGATAAAACAAGAAGTCTTATTTCTAATAAGTTTAGGCTCGACTACATGAATCCCTACTTTTGTAATCAACATAGGACATATTTTTGGTTTACATCTCACTCTTCCAGCCTATTCCATTGGCGTGAAAAATGGTGAATGTAAAATATAGTGCTGCCTCTAGAAAGAATAAAGTTACAGTATATCCATTGTTGGGATTTTTGGTCCCAAACAAACAAAGGAGCAATGATGATTAAACGAGTCGGTTTAATTATACTTCGTAGGCTTGACCGATGGTGGAAGATTTATTATATTGCCTAATCTCCAACAATTAGGCAACCCAATTACAAAGACGGGTCAAAGCACTTTATTGTTGGCTTTGGGTAATGGGCCACGATCCAGTTACTCGGTTGATTAGCCATTATTTGTGGTATTACCATGGTTGGAGAATGGCTAAAATCTGAGTCTCTTCTTTTTCACCATTGCCGTCCCATTGTTGAATATTGGAGTTTTCTTCTTTGCTCTTTTATATTGTCGATTATATTGTTTCTATATTAATCTTATTTAATTTGGTGTTTTAGTGATTATATTCTAACAATTTGGTATCAGAGCTTGGTTGGCTCTTAAAACAACTTATTAGATTAGAACTTGAAGCGGCAACGGTGGACGACCGACAGCCACAACAGAACCCTTTTTTTTCAACCAATATTTTTTTTTTTTAATTTTGGGCTGAAATCACTTATTTTTGGGTTCTGACTTTTTTATTTTTATTTGCAGATTAATTTTCAAATTGTAGCTCTTTTGTTGGACAATTTAGATTCGAACTTAGTGTTGACTTTCTGCTCCAAAACTATCGAAACTTTAAATTTGCAAAAGTAAGAATAAAATAAATAAATTCGCATCTCTCCGATATTACGGACCATGAGATTGGTCTACTATGGTAAATTGGCTAATCCCTTTTAAATTCCAGTAATAGCATGTCATCGTTTGGGGTGGCCATTAGGTTTGAGGTTACTGGGTGGGGGTAACCATTGCCTGTTGCTAAAAATTTACCTGTCTATTATTATGACTCGTATTTTAATTAGTTTTTAACTTTGATGTTGATAATTTGCAATACTTCATTTCTGTTTGGATTATTGTTACTATATAGAACTATCACTTAGACTTTACCTGTTTGAAAATTCTCTTGAGATCACGAATCTCACGAAACTCTAGGAATCTAAAACAGTGTATATTGAGGCCTCTGGATTTTTCTGCGTGATTATCTTGGGATGCTTGTTGGTGTGTATTCTTATTTGTTGGGATGTCTGCACATCGTTTTGACTTGAGTTTCTTTACTGGTAAATGTAATTTTTCTATTTGGCAACAGAAAATGAAAGATATTTTGGTTCATCAAAAAATTTCAAAAGCTATTGATAATTCTTTTGATCCTACTGCAAGTGAGGATCAGAAAAAGATTCTGATGAACTTGTTTATACTTCTATCATATTGCATTTATCAGACCCTGTTTTGCGAAAAATTAAAAAATTTGATTCTGCAAAAAAGCTTTGAAACAAATTAGAAGAACTTTATTTAACCTAATCTACTCCAAACAAAATTTATCCATTCGAAAAAAAATTCAGCTTTGAAGTTGATCCTTCAAGAGATTTGGATGACAATCTTGATGTTTTTATAAGCTGTGCAAGATATTACAAGCTATGGTAAAACGGTTCCTGAAATTAACAAAGCTATAATCTTATTGAATGCCATTCCTGATCATATAAAGAAGTTAAGAATGCAATCAAATATGGAAAGCAGACCGTTACATCTATCATTGTCAGACTTTCTAAAAAGTAAGGAAGGAGAGTTGAAGTTTGAGAAAAATGAGAAAAAAAATGGTGAGATCTATTTTGTGAGGAATATACCTCAGTCGAAGGATGAGAGTGGAGGTGGAGGTGGAGGTGGAGGTGGAGGTGGAGGTGGGCAAAACATTGATGGCAATAGAAATGGTAAAAGTTGTTCTAATTCATGAGGAAGGGAAAAATGGAAGAAGTGCTATGGTTGTGGCAAATTAGGCCATTTCATTAGCGACTGTTATAAAAAAAAAAGAATAAACACAAAAATCACAGAGAAAATAATAAGACGAATGTGGTAGTACCCAGAAAGGAGTCTGGTGAGGTATACATGCTTTTAAATTCCGAACATGGTGAGATTAACCTGTCTATGAACTCCTATATGGATGAGTAGATTCTTGACTCCGGTGCATCTTTTCACATCACATCAAATAAACATTGATTTGATCATTTGAATGAAAGTAATCATGAGAATGTCGTTGTATGGAGTAGTGTTGCATATAACATTGCTAGCATTGGTGATGTGACTGTTAGATTTGATAGTAATTTTGTGCACACATTGAAGGAAGTTAGATACATTCCACACATGGGTAGAAATTTAATTTATGTGGGGGAATTGGAGGAAATAGGTTTTGTTGGTGTGCTTGGCAATGGCATGTTAAAAATGACTAAAGACACATTTAGAGCCTTTAAGGTTGTTAGAAGAAATGGCATTTACATCGTGCGTGCTGAAGGTAGATGGTTTAAATTCCACTATTGCTTCCATTGACACCGATCACACGCGGAAGTGGCATAATAGACACTTGCTCATATTGGTGTTAAAGGACTTAAGTTCCTTAATGATGAGGGTGTGTTTGGTAAGAATCAGATGTCTGACATGTCATTTTGTAATCATTGTGTGCTTGAAAAATATCGTAGGATATCATTTTCATCTAGCGCACACAAGATAAATAGAGTGTTAGAATACATTCATACTGATTTATGGGGTTCCGGGAGCAATCTCACTTTTGGTGGTAACAAATATTTTTTTGTCTATTATTGATTATTTCTCCAGACGTGTGTGAGTTTATCTATTAAAAGATAAAAGTGAAACTTTCATTAAATTTAAAATTGGAAAGTTCAAGTGAAGAATCAAACAAGTAAAAAGATAAAATATTTACATAATGATAATGGTCTTAAATTCTGCAATGCAGACTTTGATAACTTGTGTAATGACTGTGGCATTACTAGACATAAAATTGTGCCTTACACTCTCCAACAGAATGAGATTGCTAAATGGATGAATCATATTTGCTTGATAAGGTTAGATGTATGATGTTGAGTTCTAGTGTGTGTAAATCGTTTTGGGGTGAAGCTGTTACGACTGCTTGCTATCTGACTAATTTGACTCCATCCGCTGTTTTAAATGGTGATACTCCTTATGAAAAATAGCATAGTAAATGTGCTGATTATTCCATGCTTAAAACTTTTGGCTGTACTGCTTTTTCTCATCATAGTGAGGGAAAACTTGAACCTAGAGCTAGGAAGTGTGTCTTTCTGGGCTACTATGACTATGAGGGAGTTAAAAGATATAAGTTGTGGGATAGAAGTCAAAATGGTGTAAAGATTATCATAAATAGAGATGTCAAATTTCAACGAGTCAGAGATACCTTGTCTAGAGAGTGAAAAATAGCAAGAAACCATTGATGATAAGTCTCTAGTTGAGGTAGAGAGTGATAACCAACAAGATCAGCACATTGTAGAGAATGAGAGAGAGGAGGATGTGATTATCAATTAGCTAGAGATAGAGAGATAAGACTACGTAGAGTTCCCCAAAGGATGTTTGGCTATACCATTACTTATGCTAGTTATCAAGAACTAGTCGATAGAAAACCTAATACCTATGAGGGGGATATGCAGTGTGAAATGTCTAAAGAGTGGGGGAGTGCTATGAGAGAGGAGACGAGCTCTCTAGCTAAAAATCAAACTTGGAAATTAGTACCTAATTCTAAAGATAAATCTATTGTAGGATGTAAATGGGTGTATAAGGTAAAGGAGGGAGTCACTAAGACTGAACGTGTGAGATATAAGACTAAGTTGGTAGCTAAGGGGTACATACAGAAAGAAGGGATTGATTACAATGAGATTTTTTCGCTTATTGTTAAGTATACTACTATTCGTATCATGCTTGCATTGGTTACTCATTATGATTAAGAACTTGAACAACTTGATGTAAAAACTGCTTTATTTACATGGTGACCTTCATCTATCAATCAAAAATTTTGAAGATAAAAACAAACCTAATGATGTGTGGTTTCTTAAAAAATCTCTATACGTTTTAAAACAGTCTCCTAGACAGTGGTACAAGAATTTTGATTTATATGTTCTTTCAATTGGTTTTAAGAAGAGTGAGTTTGATCATTATTTGTATTACCAACACTACAGCACAAATAATTGTGTGTATTTGTTACTCTATGTGAATGACATGTTTCTAACATAAAAGTGGTAAAACAATATTAAAAATGAGTTAAGTAAAGAATTTGATATGAAAGACCTTGAACATACTAAAAGGATACTCGGCATGGAAATTAATAGAGATAGGTCTAATTCTTACTTAATTGTACATCATACTCTATATGTGCTTAAGGTTTTGAAAAAGTTTGTAACGTAGAACGTAGCAAGAACTAGAATAAGGAAGAGAAGGAGAAGAAGAAATAGAAAAGGAAAATATGTATTCTTTAATTCAATAATAATAATATGCCTTTCATATGAAATCATAGGTCTTGTTTATAAGATAAAGAACTTAAATCTAAACAAACTTCTAGTAAATTAACTATTAAAATGATAAAATTATATCTAATAAAGCTAGTTCAATCCTATTCAAATTCTATCTAATAAAGCTATCTAATAAAGCTAGCTCAATCCTATTGAAATCCAACTATATCTTCAATCCTCATCTTCTTCGATATCTTCAATTCTTATTCTTATTCACCATCATTTCTCTCCTGCTCAGAGAACTCGACTTCGGCGAGTTAGAGTGCAAAAATCTGGCCATGGGAGTTGATTTTTCTGGCGAACCAAGTATCGACGTTGAGCTCCTGATAGCAATAAATCATGCAACTTATCCACAATAAAATCAACTGGATCCACAAAATGGAGAACACGAGGGGCTAACACCATCTACTGATCTACATAAACAAATTATTGCAATATCAGTGGCTCAAAAGTGCCCCGATAAGGATACAATTTCGCTATATTGAAAGCAAAACTTCTATTCAAGTGTAATGGCCTGGCAAATATATTAATTTCAAGTAACTGATAAATAAACTTTTTCTTAAATGTTTAGGATACCGTGCCAAAGAAACACAAAGCAAAACATAATACTCCTCTTTAAAAAATTTATGCCAACAAAGCACATTAAAATCAAGCACATAATTTTCATCATATAAAATAATTCTTCGTTTGATCTCAGCATGATGATTAGTCATAGGGTCAACAATGGCCTGAGCTAAAGTAATGTGACGGTAATTAGTAAGCAACAATTTAAGGTCAATAGAGGAATTAGGTAAGCGAACGATTACCTTAAAAGATGATGTAGCAATGCAGCAAGCATCAATCGTTTTGGAATAATGACTAGTATGTGAAAAATTAGGAAGTTATAAAAAATTACTAGCATTGAATGATGACGATTAACATTTGATGTAATGGTAAGAGATCTTGGTACCAAGTCTATAGCATTTGAAATGTCTAGTAAAGGTGGAAACTCTTCAGGTAATTTCTTAGATGTAGTGTCTAGTAAAGAGGTAATCTCAAGAAGGGGTTCAAAACTCTCGTCTTCACTATCAAAACATTCTTGGACTGGAGTGGCAAAATAGTTATTTTGGACAGAAATAAGTTGTGGACACTTAGAATTTCTATGTCTTTTAATACGACAACGTGGATTCACAGATTTAGAAGCAGATAGATAAGAGGTGGACACAAAAGGAACACTATACGAAGTCAAGCTTACCTGTATTTAGAGAAAGTGTAGGCGGAGTTGCTTAAGGAGGACTAATACAACCTGACTCACTACTAGACTTAGGATGAGATTTTCAGGAATTAAGTAATATGTCTAGTTTATGACATAATTGGTGAAGACCGATAGATGCATCAATTAGTATTGTCTTGCGATAAGCTTTATCTATGGATTGGGGTGTGAAAATGATATCACGCTTGATCTCAGGATTCAAACCACTAATAAATCTAGAAGTTGTAGCAGAGGAGCTTCATAAATATTACAACTGTCTAATAGCTCATCTAAGTATGCCAGATATTTGCTAACAATAGACGTACCTTGCCTACAGTGCAATGAGAATTGATCTAACAGTTTAGTTCGATAATAGGTTGGGACATATTTGTTACTTAATATTTGCTTCATCTCATCCCACAAAGTGACAAGGTGCTGACCTAGACGATCAATATTACGCAAAAATGATTCTCAATAATGTCTGACAGATTCTACAAGTAACTCACTAGCATGATAAATACAACGAGAGTCACTCATGTTGTGCAAATTAAAAATATTTTCAACATGATCTAACCAGTCAAGAAATATCTTGGGATCGGAACGACCATCAAAGTCCCATGGTTTTATATTGACTCTCCTAGTAGTATAATAGACCTCCTTGGCATAGTCTCTAGAGTGGGGATAATTGTATTGACTATTGATGATGGGAAGATGAATAGTTGCTATCATGGTATCAACGTAGGGGCTCGGTGTAGTTATAAGAGTTGTTATATGAATCGTGCATGGTGGTGACAAATTGAAGTAGAATGTCGAGACAATGCAGATTATCCTAAATAATAGCAAATTATTGCTAACCAAATGCACACAATAGTAACAAAAACGCAAACTATATGTCGTGATCTTTTTTTTTTTTTTTTTTTTTTTTTTGAAATTAGATAGGCGAAACACTTAGAATAAAAGCAACGAATTCAATATAACAAGAAATTGGTATCTACGACACAAAGCAAGAGCACACCTAAGTGAAACCATATAGATATGGACCAATGATACAACATATAGTGTGGCAACGCTGATGAGCAAAATACGGGTGGCTCTTTTGGCGGTTTACAGCGTGGTAGTGGCAAGCGGTGGAGATGGATCATTGTGGCATTTACAGCAGCAGCGTCTAGGGTTAGATAATTGGGAATGAGGCTGGTGATGTGGGTTTGGTTTGAGCTGTTAGGCCTAAGTTATGTGGGTTGAATGAATGGCCTGGTGTGGGTTTAATTGGATTTTGCAGTGGCTGAATAGGCTTAATTGGGCTGTTGTCAATGGGATTCCAGGGATTTGTTGTATAGATGATGGGTTGTTTATGTGGATTGGACTTGGTACAATATTTATATATATGTTAGGGAATTATATGGGCCTGAACTTGATGCCAACAACAATGAGGTACCAGCAAATTTTATTTTTTTTGCGTGAACAGTACCCATGCGTGAACAGTGTTTTGCCTTCAACTGTAAAAAATTATGAACAGTGATCTATGAATAGTAACTTTTCCACAAAAATGTTGTAGATTTTACGCTTGATGAACAATGCAGTCTAAAGAAAGAGTAAACTCGATACCAAACTGACGTAGAACGTAACAAGAACCAGAATAGAAAAGAGAATGAGAAGAAGAAAGAGAGAAGGAAAATAGGTATGCTTTAATTCAATAATAATAATCTGTCTTTCATATAAAATCATAGGTTCTATTTATAAGATAAGGAACTTAAATCTAAACGAATTTCTAGTAAATTAACAACTATTAAAATAATAAAATCCTATCTAATAAAGCCAGTTCAATATTATTCAAATTCTACCTAATAAAACTATCTAATAAAGTTAGTTCAATCCTAATGAAATCCAACTATATCTTCAATCTTCATCTTCTTCGATATCTTTAATTCTTATCCTTATTCTCTATCAGTTTGGTATGCTTAATTGTAAACCTGTATATGTGGCTCTTGGTAATCATTTTATTTTATCTACAGAATAATCGCCTACAAATGAAAAAAAAGTTGCATAAATGAATAAAATTCCATATTCAAATGTGATTGGTTATGTGGTGTACTTGATGGTTTGTACTAAGCCAGACTTATTTTGCTGTTAGTACTTTGAGCATGTACATGTCTAATCCAGGACCCACTCATTGAAAAGCTTTGAAATAGTTGCTCATGCATTTGAAAAGTGTCTATAATGTGGGATTAATATATAAAATTGTTTCTAATGGTGTGTGAAACTAAATAGTTTTACAGAATTATGGTAGAGATAAGAATAATAAGAAATCTACTTCAACTTATGTGTTCACTTTGTGTGATTCGTGTGTTAGTTGGAAATCTCAACTCCAACATATTGTCACTCTTTCCACTACTAAATCTGAATATATAGCTGCTACTAAAGCCTTTATGTGGTTTAAAAATTTACTTAATGAACTATGTCTTTTAAGTGATAATGTGACTATATATTCTAATAGTCAATCAGCTATTCATTTGTGTAAAAATCCTGTTTTTCATGAACGCATTAAACATATAGATGTTAGACTGCATTTTATTAGAGGTGATATCTCAAAATTTGACTAAAGTTGAGAAAGTGCATACAGATTATAACCCTACATATATGGGCACTAAGGTGCTCACTTTAGTAAAGTTTGGAAGTTGTTTTACACTTCTATACACGTACGTTGAGTTCTAATTAGTTTAGAATTCATTTTTTAACAATTACTGAACATGTGTCTTTTGGATTTTGCAGATTTTTTGTTTGGAACCAAAGTGGATGTTTGTTGGAATTTTTTGTCTCAATCAAACAAAAGGACAATGATAATTAAAGAGGTCGGTTTAATTATACTTCGTAGGCTTGGCCGATGATTGAAGATTTATTATATTGCCCAATCTCCAACAATTAGGCAACTCAATTACAAAGACGGATCAAAGCACTTTATTGTTAGCTTTGGGTAATGGACCACGACCTAGTTACTCGGTGATTGATCCTAAGCTAACCCACTTAAACTAAGGTTCTTAGTTTTGGTCATTGGCATGCAATATATATATATATATATATATATGGCTGACTTATGTGTATACATACAATACGCGCATAACCTATCTTTAGTCCAAAAATTATCTGCTCTTGTTCTCAAAGTTGTCGGTTGCTCTCTTGGTTGACCAAATTCGTGTCCCTTATTCTTCTTCTTCTTCTTCTTCTTCTTTTTCTTTGAAATTTAACCTTTCCCTTTTAGGAGGAATCGTGTGGGTTAATTAGAAATGTGTTTTGGCCATTATTTGTGGTGATACCATTGTTGGAGATTAGCTAAAATCTGAACCTCTTCCTTTTCACTATTGTCGTACTCTAAAAATTGGAGCTTTCTTCTTTGCTTCTTTATATTGTCTAGATTTTATTGTTTCTACATTAAATAATCTTGTTTAACTTGGTGTTTTAGGGATTATTTTCTTACATCCATTATATCCAGCAAGTCCCCCCTTGAAATCCAATAGTCTTGATAACCTCATCTAATTGTTATTGTTTGTACATTAAATAATCTTGTTTAACTTGGTGTTTTAGGGATTATTTTCTTACATCCATTATATCCAGCAAGTCCCATTTGAAATCCAATAGTCTTGATAACCTCATCTGATTGTTAGAATCTTTAGAGAATCCATAATTGAACAAGAGTCTGGAGATAATCAGATGTTTTAAATAACCCTGGTTCCCGAACCATTATAAAGTGAAGTCTATCTTCTCTTTCTACTAACATAACCGTATAAAAAGCCTTTAAGCAATACCTAACTCTTTCATACATGTCCCATAATTAAACAGACGAGTCTACAAACAATTCAAATGTTTCAAATATCACTCCTTCCCTAACCACTAAAACTGATAAACCAATCTTCCAACTTCAATCCATAAAACCTTTAAACGATGATCAAGTCTTTGCAGCAAGTACATATTCTAGATTAGAATATACGCGAATCGCTACCAAACCTTTATTGTTTCACAATCAGAAAATAAAACCAACAAGGTACTCCTATATCAGATGCATTTATGTAGGCATAGTTTAGACCTACAAGAAGTCAGCTTCAATTATATCTGAGAAACTTAATTTATTCAACATCACCCTCAAAAGGGAGAACGCGATCCAATTATAGTATGTAATTAGTTTATTCCATTCTACGTAATTTCAAAAATAAAAAAGCTGACGTGACACCACTCCTTACACGGGTAAGCTCTTCAACAATATTACAGGAACAAGGGAACTCCTAAATATCATATTAACTGTAAAAACATATTTGAATGCAGTGACATAAAGTTGTAATTCATGGAAAAAAGAAGCAAGGCCAAAGATTGAACATAGAACCTATTTCAAGTAAACATTCTCTCCACTCAAGAACATAATATAAAAAATATTCAAGTATGATATGAGAATCGCAAACGAGTGCCAGAGACACACAATGATATTGAAGTATGCTCTTTAGGAAACCACAAATGCTTAGCCAAATACCAAATTACAATTCAATTAAAATAAAAAATAAAAAACCTCACAATATAAGTATATAACACAAAATTTACCAAATGTCAATACTTTGATTTAACTTCTGCAGTAGTTTTTTCTAGATATCAATATTAAAATTCTTTCTCACAGATTTCACACACAACAGAAAATGAAGTAAATCTTGATTATGCATACAAAATAGTAAAGTTTACTGAATAAACAAGAAGGAAAAGCAAACCATACAAGTACTTCAAAATCTGAAATTTATTTTCAGTCCAAGCTTCATTCTTCCCATATCAAATCAATTATTATTTTCAAGTTCAACACAAAACCAAACATTATCAAAGCCAACAAGACCAGAATACAACATAAATATTTTGCAGAAAATAATATTTCTTCATTTTTTAACATAATTTCTGATTTCAAGTACATACCTTGAGAATATACTTTGTGGGTCTTCTTGAATTCTCAACGTGATAACCAAATAATGGGTCTCATACGGCGACTCGTTCATTACTGTTAATTTAACGTAAAGGACAAACTATATGAGTAATTTGTCCTCTGAATCTTTACAAAAGAGAGGTAAATGCTAACGTGTGCCGCGCGTACAAGATATGACCGAACGGTCAACTTAACAGAGTAGTTGGTGAGGAGGAAGGTGTGTGGGACCCATAGAGGAGAATAAGCCATTCTGATTTTGCCACGTCATTGCAAATGGAGATTGGATCAGATGGAATTCATCAATATTTTTTATAAATGGGCAGCCAATTATTGAGGCCAAACAACATAATGACGAGAAAGTAAAGAAAAGGCGTCAGTGGGGACGCACCAAGCTCCTCTGCTACGCACTTGGATCTCTGTTATTCGAGATGTAAACTGTAAATAATATTATTTCAAAGAGGAAAGTTATAAAATGATTAAAATCCTCTACCGTGGACAATGATAGTGTTTAAAAATTAAATGACATTTAATTTTTAAGGTGTCAAAATGGTGGACCGAGCTTGTTGAGCCACAAACTGGGCTGCCTCACAGACTTGGAGCGGGGTAGAAAAAAATGGTTAGCTTTAGACCGCCCATTAAACCTCACCAGATTGGGTTTTTTTCTCTAAAGGATTTTAGTGTTTAAAAAAAAAAAAAAAAAAAAGAAAAAAAGTGCATGGGTTGAGTTTTAACTTACTAGCTTTGAGAGACACCGTTTAAAAACTATAAAAATTGGTATAATGTAATTTGGGGTATATTTCTCAACCCTTACCATTTATTAAAATATTAAAATTTCTTCCAATTTTACCAATTTGTGAAACAATTAAGGTTGCGTTTGATTGCAAGCATTAAATTTGGATGAAAAGAAAATGAATTACAGGGAATTGAATTGCCAAGAAATTGTTAATTGAAAAATATCAATTTAGAAGACAAATTTTACCTGGAAAATAAAACATTCCCCTTAAGAAAATGTTTTACCTAGAAAAAAATGACCATCAATCAAACGTGTAGTTGGAAAATATGTGGGAAAAGATTTTTTCTATGGAAAAATGTGGCTACCAAACGTATCAGTTGAAAAATAAGTGAAAAAAATGATTTTTTTCCATGGAAAAATGTGGCTACCAAACGTATCAGTGAAAAAAAGGGTTTTTTCCATGGAGAATAGGTTGCAATCAAACGCACCCTAATGTTCAATCTACCTAAACCTAAAATTTACATTTTAATTGCAATGAAGATTCTCAACTATTTCTCATTTTACATTTATGTCTCTAACTATTTCTTAGTACATTCTTATTATCAATTTATTAATTTAATCAGCTTATTTTTGTCTTTGACGATGGTTTCTATCCAAAAAACTAATTAAGAATGCATAAAAAGATTTTTTGAATCTCTCATTCTTAATAAGCAAAATAAATAACAAATACAAAAGTTTAAATATTTGTCCCTCGTTTCAATGCATATTAATATAATATTTGGACAAATTCATCATCAGAGACAAGATGTGAAAATTAATTTAAAGTTAATGATAAAATGAGACAAAAAAATTGGGGACATAAATGCAAAAATGTCAAAGGCTACAAGATCTTCATTATAATTAGAACGTAGTACATATAATAAAAATTGTAGTGTAAACATAATTGTCCTAAAATATATCATTCTTTATTCATCTTTCTCAACAAACACACATTTTCCACCTTTCAAGCCATTGGGTTACCGTGGTCTCCTCTTCCAATATCACAGGCGGATTTAGTAAATTGGGGATTTTCTTGGTTTATGAAGTAAATATGACGGATCTATTTCATCATCATCATATTGAGGTTTTGATCTAGGAGTGAAGTCTCCTATTGGTCTTTTTCCATCACCAATTGGATTGGATGAAGGTTCGTAATCCATTGGTTCTGCTTCAGATTCAATTTTAGGTTCTCTAAATTGAATTCCGATTCAGGTTTTCTGTTTGGGTAAAACCTTTGTTGGGACCATCAAAGATTACATAAAATTTCTTGCTCGGTAAGGAAGTTCCAAAACCAACAAGTTTTTCTTTCGGATTTTGAATATCCTTCGTTTCTTCATGCGAACAATCTGCTTGTTTCTTTTCGTGAGTATTGCTACTCTCACAATTTTAGATTCTCATCCAAGTTTTGCTTTTCAACAGTATTTATTTCATCATCATCATATTGAGGTTTTGATCTAGGAGTGAAGTCTCCTATTGGTCTTTTTCCATCACCAATTGGATTGGATGAAGGTTCGTAATCCATTGGTTCTGCTTCAGATTCAATTTTAGGTTCTCTAAATTGAATTCCAGATTCAGGTTTTCTGTTTGGGTAAAACCTTTGGTGTATGATTGTCTCATCATCTGAGCTAGATTCTGAATTTTCAATCATAACTTGTTCTTGTTCATTCTCAACAGATTTTGCTGTGAGAACAACTTCTTGATTGTTAATATCGACTCCTTTAATCATGGAGGCAATTTGTTCAAGTTCTTCATCTTCAAAAGCCAATAGAACATTTAGATGTCCTAAATTTTGAGATGTTTCATAAAGGTTTTCTAAAGTTTTCCTAATGGATGTCATTCTGAATTTGAATCTTCAAAATCAAATTTTCCTTTTCTTGTGTTCTTTTGTTTTTCAGTAGTATTGCTCATCCAAATTTTGCTTTTCAGCAGTATTTATTTCAATTCCCCCCTTTTTTGAAGGAAGTTTTTGCTGTAGTCGATGGATTTGTTTCTTCAAGATAACAATTTCTTGTTGTCTTGTTGATATTTTCATCAATTTTGTTTCTAATTGAAGCTCCAAGTCTTCAATTTGATCCTGTATTTCTGTCATTTTGACCTGCAAAAGATAATCACGTGTAAGAGAATCACTAAAGAATTTTCTTTACTTTTAATTAATTCAATATTGAAATCATAATGGTTGAACCACATCTGCCATCTGATAAGTTTACCTCGCTTGTAGTCTGGATGTACCTGGCATTTCAAAAATGACTTGCATGTTGTTGAATCAGTTCTAACAATAAACTTATTAGAAATAATATACAATCTAAATTTTGAAATTGCCTTTTTCATGGCCGTAATTTCTTTTCATTAATGTGGTAATTCTTTTCGCATCATCGAAAGTTCCTGAAGAATAACTAAATAGTTTTTCTTCTAATGTTTCACTGTCTTTTGCTTTGAGGACTGCGCCCCAGAATTCTTGGGATGCATCTGTTTTAATTATTATTTTATCATTTTTGTTAGGATGATAAAGGGATGGAAGATATTTGATTTTGTTTTTGATTTTTTGGACATATTGACTATCCTCATTAGTCCAATTCCATCTGTAATCTTTTTCGCTTTTTTCCGTAAAAGGACTTCTCATTTTTACAAGATCTTTAATGAAGGATTCAAAGATAATTCGTACATCCTAAGAATCTCATTAATTGTTTCTGATCTTGTATTTCATTTGGAAATTCATTAATATGAATTAAAATGTGAGGCTTTAATTGTTTAAAACCAAAGGCTATTTCTAGACCTAAGTATCCAATTCTTTCTTTAAACAATTCGCTTTTTGAATGATGAACAATTCCATTTTCTTTGATTGTTTGTAAAACTCAGAAGACATGTTTTTCATGATCATATTCATTATCCGAAAAACAAGAATATCATCAATATAAACACAACAAAATTCATTATGTTTTTTGAATATATTATCCATATGTCTCCTCGAAAATACCGTGCTTGTTTTTAAGCCAAAAGGTACTACTCGTCCATTGAAAATGTCCTCGAGGACAGCCTAAATCTTTAAAAGGTTTTGTATTATCATCAAATCTTACGATGAAATCCTCGACTTTAGATCAAAGGAAGAGAAGATGTTTTACCTTTCACGAGCTGTAAAAGACTTTGCATGTTAGGTAGGATGTACCCATCTGGTTTTGTATATTTGTTCAGCGTTGAATAGTCGATGACCATTCTTGCTTTACCTCTTCTTTTTCCTGCTTCTTTTCTTACCATGAAGGTCGGTGAGGAAAAGGGTGATTTACTTGGTTCAATTACTTTTAATTCAAGTAATTCTTTGATTTGAACTCAGAATTCATCTCTATCTTTAGGACTATAAGCCATAGCTTTTGACCTAATGATTTTATCTTTGAATTCATCAAGTAATTCAATTTTTGCGGTAGAAGAATTCCTTTATTGATTATGGGATCTAAAGGATTCTCGTAACAACATTGGTTAAATAACTCAATGATTTTTTCTCTCTGCTTGTATTTGTTTTCGCTTTTCAACTTCTTCAGCTTGTTATGAGAATATGTAAAGATTTTGCAATATTCTCCCCTTGAAAAATTTGTTTTTTGTTTCCAATTTTTAGAGATTCTAAAAATTTCTTTTGTAGAGTGTTGAAAGCAACAACTTTTCTTTTCTTTGTAATCCAAATTTTATTCTTGTTGATGGTGAAACTGACATAGTCAATTTCTTGGATGAAAGGATGATATAATTGGCAAAAGTTATTACCTATTATAAAATCTATTCCTGCTTCTAGTTGATAAACAGTTGGTATTTTTTGAAATAAAACGCTTTCATAGTTTTATTGTGTTTTCCATAAATTCGATGTTTATATTTTTAATCACTTTTGATGCAAAGTGATTGTTGATTCATTTGCAATTTTTAAACTTAATGTTTTCTCGATTTTACCCAAAATGGTTCTGTATTATCCATTTGCTTGCCGTGCATACCGATGCTCCCGTATCAATATATGCATGGATCAGATAACTTTATATCCTTCAAAACTTAATTTGATTGGGATATAAATTGAATTTGATTTGTTATGTTTCTATTATTCATAATCGTAAAATTACAAAGATGAATAACTAGAATCAGATTCTGATGATAAGTAGTACAAAGAATCAGATCACTTGGATCTTCAACAGATAAAACTTTGTTTTTCAAATGTTTTTAAGAGTTTGACTCTTTCTTCATTTCCAATTCTTGCAGGGCATTCATTTGCATAATGTCCTCGATTCATTGCGAGAGCCAACATCCGCAATTCTTTTTCTTTTATGACGATTTTTTTTTTTCATCTTTCTTTTTGAAGATTTTTATCGTATTTTTTTTAAAATACTTTTTCCTTTTGAAGAATTTCTTTTTATAGGGCTTTTTGTATTTTTTAAACCTATAATTCTTCCTCTTGGGTTTTTTTGCCGATTTTCTTTGTTTTCTTTCAGATAGCATCCATATTGACCGTGAATTCACCAATATATTGGCTACAACAGATTTTTGGGTTTTTTGGGATTGTTTTTGACTTGCCCTCACAAGATATCCTTATTTGCATTTCTCTGCAAGGAGGTTTCTTGTAATTGTAATAGCCAATCCTAAAGAGGAATCAACCTGCATATTTACCTTGTAGTTTTCACTGCTAGGTTCTTGCATTTTGATAGCATCATTAAAATGAAGCACGACTTCATTATTAAAAAGATATGGAAGTTTTCTCATAAACTTTTCAGTTAGATTTTTCCAATCTGTTGTTGGACATATGTAATAGTACTTTGAGAATTCACAAGTAAATTCTTCAAAATAACACATATTACATATTGACATTCTTTCCAGATGATTTAAAGCGTCAGCCTGATCAATTGTTGTCCTAATATTTTTAAAGGCTTCATATGTTTGTCCAATAAATTGTTTATAAATTTGTTCAACAATCCTTTTAATGAATTGAGGGATGTTCCCTTGGGTTTCTTGCCAAATGGCATTTTTAGCTTCATAGCTAATTGTACTAAGGAAGGATTTTACATTTCCTCTAGTACTGGAAATTACATAGTGCCATGAATTTTGTTCATTCCTATGTATTTCTTTATGAATTATCAAAGATATCATGATATTGTTATACCAATCATCAATGACTGTTTCTGGGTTTTTAACACAATCTAAATCAAGGATTTTGACGTCAATTGGGGATTTTCTTGGTTTATGAAGTAAATATGACGGATCTATTTCATCATCATCATATTGAGGTTTTGATCTAGGAGTGAAGTCTCCTATTGGTCTTTTTCCATCACCAATTGGATTGGATGAAGGTTCGTAATCCATTGGTTCTGCTTCAGATTCAATTTTAGGTTCTCTAAATTGAATTCCAGATTCAGGTTTTCTGTTTGGGTAAAACCTTTGGTGTATGATTGTCTCATCATCTGAGCTAGATTCTGAGTTTTCAATCATAACTTGTTCTTGTTCATTCTCAATGATTTTCTTTGTGAGAACAACTTCTGATTGTTAATATTGACTCCTTTAATCATGGAGGCAATTTGTTCGAGTTCTTCATCTTCAAAAGCCAATAGAACATTTAGATGTCCTAAATTTTGAGATGTTTCATAAAGGTTTTCTAAAGTTTTCCTAATGGATGTCATTCTGAATTTGAATCTTCAAAATCAAATTTTCCTTTTCTTGTGTTCTTTTGTTTTTCAGTAAATTTCCCCTTTTTTGAGAAATTTCCGAATTTTGTAATCTTTTGAGGGGTTAAAGATGTAGGTGGTTGTTCTTTAACACCTGCTAAAATTATAGTTGAATGCTGATTTAAAGATTTTTCTGTTTTAGAGTGATATTCTCTAATTTCTGATTTTAGTTCTTCAATTGTGGTTTTCAACTGTTGAATTGCTTTAAGAATTTCAACTAAAGACATTATTGATTTCCAATGATGTTTTTAGCTAAATTATTCACTGTATCTCTTAATTTCTTAAGTTCTCTTGTTTGACTACTTTCAGGAAATTCATCTTTCCATCTTATTATTAGATCTTTTCTCATAGATGTAGTATGAGTTAATAAAGGTTTTTGTTCTCTAACAAGAGTTCTGTTTTGGTTAAAATCAATATCAATGGATCTTCTTGCTAGTTGGACTAACCAGTCAAATTCGGTTTCCTTGTGTTCAAGGTAATCCGAAAATAAAGGATCAATTTTAATTCCTTTGGGTTCTTTAACAATAGTCATATTGTGTTGGTTATGAATGGCATAACTAACCAAGTATGATATTGAAAAATGGACATTGTTATCTTTAACTAAATCTTTTCTTCCATAATTGAATATGAAGGAAAGGATTCCATCAAAATTTTGGTCATGTAGGCTTACTGAAAGTCTTGGATGACTTGTAAAAATTAGCTTTCCACAAGCTAGGTTTCCATTTAAGGATCCTAAACATCCTTCTTTTGGGTTTTTAATTCTTTCATCAATCAAATCCATTGAAATAGGTTGATCAATTTTATCTGACAAAGTGCTACGGAGTTGAATCCTAATAGCTCCTATGGTTACCCAATAGAGGTTTTTGTTGTTGTCTAAATCTATTTTTTGCTTAGCTTTATTTATATCTTGTTTTGTAAGAAGGGAGATCCCTATCTTACCATAAGTATGTTGGACATGTATGGCAAATTCCTTTTGGGAAATTCCATAATAGACTTGTCTGTTTTTGTTCATAAATTTCTTTATGAAATTTGGTTGTTCAAAGACTTCCCTAGTGTCTAAGGTTAAATCTTTGTTACAAATTTTTGCCAACTTTTTATTTGAGATTAAAATCTCTTTTGAATTGTTTCCTATTGACTCTGTTTGTTCAAAAACTTCATCAATCTCATTTTCTTCTTTATTTGCCATTAATTCAAATAATGGTAAATAACATAATGTATTACAAAATCTTTGACACTTTCGTCATAAGATATTTCATGTTTCTCTTTCTGCTTTTAATGTTTTCCCTTATAGAATCAACTATAAGTTCTTTATCAATCTTTGTTAATTCTTCTATGTATTTCTCATAGAATTCACACAGATTGTATTTATTAGTAAGAGAATAAATGTATGCATTGCACAATCTACAATCAATCATGAGTGATGATGTAAAACATAATGCATAATGAATTCTAACACACTTTTTTCATAAATTTTTAAAGTGCTATTCATTCTTTGTTTCATCCTTCTTAAAGAAGGATAATGAACATTTGCAAAAATGTTTTCGGTGTATCTATTTTTATGAAACTTGTAAGTTTCATATTCTGATGTAATTATGCGTATGTGTATTTCACATGTATCACAATTGATCATTGTAAATGATTCAAAGCATAATGCATGATGAAAAGTTCCATTTCATTGTTGTATTTATTTGATTCTCGATTCACATTTTGTTTATGATATTCATAAGCAAAACTATGTAAACCTGTGTAATTACCATGTTCTCTCATGGAAGTATAACTGTCATAATGAAATGTATACTGCATGAAATAACAGTCTAAATTTAGTATGTATCTGTTACACATTCTACAGTGTATCATGTTTGTAAACTAGGCTCTGATACCAGTTTTTAAGCGATGCTTAAACGTTTCAATTTTTCTGTATTTATGCGGATAAAATGGATCTTGATGAGTATGGTTAAATGCAAAGACAATAGTATCCATGGATGCAAAACCTTAAATAAATAAATCATAAAATTAACCTTCTTACAGTAATGTATTGGGGGTTCCTCTTTTCTTTTCTGTCCAAATAGAATGTACTGCTTTCTTTCTGCAATGGCTTGGATCTGTGTTTCCCCTGCAAACGGCCACCTGCCTCAAAAGTGGTACTCAAAGATCACCGACCGAGCTAATCCGTATATATATATATTTGTTTGAAATTTGAGGAAGTAAAGGAATTTAGAAAGAAAATTTCTTTTATTCCAGAAGGTTGAAGATTACAACTTATTTAAATACAAAGGTTTTTTTGATCCAAAGGATCTACTGTCTTTGAGGTTTTTAGCCTCGACTCATGCTTGTATGATTACAATATTTTTGAGAGAAAACAGAGATGAATGTAAAACAACACCTGCCTATCTCTTACAAACTGATTACAATTTATAATGGTCTCAAAAGATTCTTTCTTGATCGAATCAATTTCTTTTTTGCTTTTTGAAAAGCTGTCTTCCACTTTGTCTGCCATTTGTCTTCAAGAATCTTACTGTTTGTTCACGCGTTTAATAAAGTAAAGGTTTTACTTTATTAAAGTGATGTCTCATCAATCGAAAAAAATCTTGCCGCCACTTCTTCTTCACTGTGGTAGGATCCGATTTTTGACAGCTGGTCATCAACAGTGTCATCAATTATCTTGTCCTTTCCTTTGTCAGATTCTTTGTTGCTCTTTGTGATTTTGTCTTCTTTATCTTGAAGGCACCATCTGCAATGGTGGTCCTTTCCTAAACTTTGCCTGAGAAATTTGCAGAGTTCACCGGCATAACTGTCTGGGACATTGAAAGTATCATAAAAGACTTCTTCAAATTTGCAGATTGTCTTTATGTTTTCCTTTGACATTAACGAACTGTTTTTACTAGTCACTAAAATGAAATCAGAACTGAAGTTCACTTTCACTTTAGATTCACCATTAATGGCTCTCAGACTTGTTAAAACTCGTTGATAGGATAAACCTCTCCAATCATTGAGGATTTCTATATCTACATCCACTGGTTCTCCTTCAACCGGATTATCCAAGTAGGGATTTTTTACAGACTTAATCTGTATATGATGGTATCCTTTTAAAAGATTGTTGTTTTTATCCCAAAATGGGATGGTGCTGTTGACTTTCAAAAGAAGATGAAGGTCTTGATCTTTGATAACATATTTAACAAAATCTTTTAATGACTGGAAAAGCCTGTCATCAATTAATTTAATTTCTTCCAAATCTTTTCCTGGGACAATCAATTTGACTAGCCCACAAAAATGTGTTCTAACAAAGTTTGGTTCAGCTCTCCCAACGAAGATGAATTGGCCAAATTTTTTGTCAAGTGTACCATAGTAATAGTTTTGTGGTGCAGTAGCACCTATAATTCGGGCTTCTTCTTCAAGATGTAAGAAATCTTGAAAATGAATGTCAGCAATGGTTTTGGCTTCTTTTGTGATCGGGCTTTTTCCTAATCTCTTGAATCGATCGTGATTTTTTTTGGGTTGGACTGTGTGGCTCCTTTGTAAGAATTAAACCTTAATTCTAGAAAGACTGGCCTGCTTTTGGAAGTTGGGTAATCTTGGTCTAGACCTGATGTCTTTTTGTTGGTAGTCTGGCCTTAGACTAAAATTATCAAAAGGGCTTTTGAATTTTGTTTGGGGTTGGGCTTTATGGTAGTCATTGAAAGCTTGCTGGGCTTCAGTGAGAGTTTTGAAGCTTTTGCGTTTAAAAGGTTTGTGTTTGACCAAAGGCTCAACCTCAGTCCAGTTTGTATAATAACCTTTGTTGGGACCATCAAAGATTACATAAAATTTCTTGCCTGGTAAGGAAGTTCCAAAACCAACAAGTTTTTCTTTCGGATTTTGAATATCCTTCGTTTCTTACGAGAGCAATCTGCTTTGTTTCTTTTCAGGAGTATTGCTACTACTGTCAATTGAAAAACAAAAGAACACAAGAAAATGAAAATTGTTAAAAACCTCAAAGACAGTAGATCCTTTGGATCAAAAAAACCTTTGTATTTAAATAAGTTGTAATCTTCAACCTTCTGGAATAAAAGAAATTTTCTTTCTAAATTCCTTTACTTTCTCAAATTTCAAACAAATATATATATACTGCTGGATTAGCTCAGGTCAGGTGATCACTAGAGTACCACTTTTGAGGCAGGTGGCCATTTGCAGGGGAAACACAGATCTAAGCCATTGCAGAAAGAAAGCAGTACATTTTATTTGGACAGAAAAGAAAAGAGGAACCCCCAATACATTCTTGTGAAGAAGGTTAATTTTATGATTTATTTATTTAAGGTTTTGCATCTATGGATACTATTGTCTTTGCATTTAACCATACTCATCAAGATCCATTTTAATCCGCATAAATACAGAAAAATTGAAACGTTTAAGCATCGCTTAAAAACTACTATTGTCTTTGCATTTAACCATACTCATCAAGATCCATTTTAATCCGCATAAATACAAAAAAATTGAAATGCAGATAATAGTATCCATGGATGCAAAACCTTAAATAAATAAATCATAAAATTAACCTTCTTACAAAGAATGTATCGGGGTTCCTCTTTTCTTTTATAGTCCAAATAAAATGTACCGCTTTCTTTACGCAATGGCTTGGATCCGTGTTTCCGCAAACGCCACCGCCTCAAAAGTGGTACTCCAAAGGATCACCGACCCGAGCTAATCCAAAGAAGATATATATATTTGTTTGAAATTTGAGGAAGTAAACTAGGCTTTGATACCGCTTTTAAGCGATGCTTAAACGTTTCAATTTTTCCAGATTTATGCGGATTAAAATGGATCTTGATGAGTATGGTTAAATGCAAAGACAATAATATCCATGGATGCAAAACCTTAAATAAATAAATCATAAAATTAACCTTCTTATAGTAATGTATTGGGGTTCCTCTTTTCTTTTTGTCCAAATAAAATGTACTGCTTTCTTTCGCAATGGCTTGGATCTCGTGTTTCCCAAAAGGGGGAATTGAAATAAATCATCACTTGAAAAGCAAAACTTGGATGAGAATCCAAAATTGATGATGAGTAGCAATACTCCGAAAAGAAACAAATGATTGTTCGCAAGAATGTAAGGATATTCAAAATCCGAAGAAAAACTTGTTGGTTTTGGAACTTCCTTACCGTGCAAGAAATTTTATGTAATCTTTGATGGTCCCAACAAAGGTTATTATAAAATCGGTATCGAGCGATGCTTAAACGTTTCAATTTTTCTCAGATTTATGCGGATTAAAATGGATCTTGATGAGTATGGTTAAATGCAAAGACAATAGTAGTTTTTAAGCGATGCTTAAACGTTTCAATTTTTTCTCAGATTATGCGGATTAAAATGGATCTTGATGAGTATGGTTAAATGCAAAGACAATAGTATCCATGGATGCAAAACCTTAAATAAATAAATCATAAAATTAACCTTCTTACAAAGAATGTATTGGGGGTTCCTCTTTTCTTTTCTGTCCAAGTAAAATGTACTGCTTTCTTTCTGCAATGGCTTGGATCTAACACCCCCTTAATTTTATGAAAAATTGAGATTTATTTATAGCTTATGAGAATTTTTCTATAAAAGTGGTTGGTCAAATTTTATAAATACGAGATCGTATTAGTGTTTGCTCTCATGAAAATCGCTTCTTGTTCAATTTCATATGCTCTTCTCTTTTGCACAACAAATAACTCCACTAAATTATATTATCAACTGTCCTAAATATCTCACAACTAATTTTCTACGTTCACTTTTCTCACGTTCCCCATAAATTATATCTTCAATTTTTGGACCAAAAGCAAAAGGAACTTCCAGTTTAATTGGTTCATTAATGCATATTCTAGGATTACTAAATATAATCAATCTCAACGAGTCACTGTTCTTTATGAAGTTGGAGGGCCTGTCATTTTTTTTCATTGTTGGTGTATTTTTATCTGTTTTGTATGTTTATGTTATTGTGCATTTTTGTTGCTTCGCCTTCAAGTTTTGTATATCTTTTTGTCCACTATTTTGCCACATATAGAGGATTCTGAAATCCGTTTTTGGCTTAATTTGCAAGGATTAACATGTTGAAATGTTTCTAAGAGAACGTATTTAGTAAGTTGTTAGAAGGATCCAAGACTAGATATGTATATTAGTTTTGTTATTTGGCAGGCATTGAATTGGAGCATTAGAGTTGCAATAAAAGGAAAAAAAGTTCTACTTAAATTAGTAGATTTTGATATTTTTTGCTTATTGTTTACTAATGACCTCCTTAAGTAAAATTCTATATCCGCCAATGGCCGGATTCACAAGAAAATGGAAGCAGGGGATGGTATTTATAGGATTGGTGTTGTGGATAACATCACTTGAATATAGTCACATTGCACCTTAAAATCCAATATTTTAGCACACCATTATCGCCTATCCATTTTCTTTATATATTCGATTTATTATTTTTTTCCATGTCCACTGTGAATAAGAAAAGATTTTTAATGGCAGACCAGCGAGTTCATATTAAATTTGAACAATTTCTAGATGTATATAGATATATATGTGATTTTATTCTTTTAAAAAATTTAGAATCGTTGGATAATAAATTCACAAACATGGGTTGGACTGTTTTAAAAATCGTTATTTAAAACCAACAAAAATTAGACCCCTCATAAACGCCCAAATTTGATATAGATTGATCCATCCATTTTGACACTACTATTTAATATATATAAAATAATATAGGTGGGACTTTGAAATTTATTAAATGAGAAGTTATCCCTAATAATAAAATAAAGAGAAAATAACATATTTAGTCTCCAACTTTTCAAAAATATAAATAATATATTCCTAACATTTAAAAATAGAATCGGACATTCTCAACGTTTGAATAAAATAGGCATAGTAGGTCTTTTATGACGATATTGCCATCCCCTTTAAAGAAACAAAAAGACAAGGGGAAAAAAGAGAAATAAAAATATAATCAAGTGTACCCCCAAAAATAAAGAATAACATAAAGGCAATCTTCCTTCACCCCCAACTACCACCTACTTTACCCGTCCCAAGCTACCGTCGTTGTCGCTCAACCAACAACGTATGTATTTTGGATAAAATCTAACAAAAAATATAGCAAAAAATTAATAGAAAAAATTAGTAAATAACACAACTTCTACTTGTTGTGGAGGACAAGTGGGTATTCTCTTGAAATAAATGAATATACCATTTTCAATGGTGTTCACATCTAAAAGTTTGGCATAAAAATACTCTTGGAAGATTTCTATTTGATTTTTCTAGTTTACATTGCCTGGTTTTCTCTCTCTCTACATCTGCCATTGGCGTTTCTTGAAAAATCATTATTGCTTCAGCTTTGTTTCCACTAAAGACCCAACATGCATGAAGCACCGAAATGATCAAAGGCGCTACCAAAGAAGATTACATGACTGCTCTTCTGCTTACATCGGTGAAGGCGAAACTTTGTTTTGAGACATCAATTCAGAGATGTTGTTTTAGAGGGCTAGACTGAGATTGAAAGAGAAATGGTTGGGTTCTTGTTTGAGAGCTCTCGAAACATTAGTTCAGGGATTTTTGGGGCTTAATGATTTGGTAAAGACGAAGCTATGTTTTGAGCAGAATGCAGTTCTTATATTCGGATATAAATTATTGCGGAAATGGATACTATCACCGCATGTGCACACCTTACATTTAGGAGCCACTTTGCAATCTTTCATGTGTTGAACACATTGTACACCCTACATTGGAAATGATACATTGGTTTATGTGATGTGTTGCTTGAGCGGCGGTGGTGCGGTCGCTTGGAGCTAGGTGGTAGCTGTGGGTGAAGGAAGAAAATGACATCTTTGTTATTTTTCATTTTTTGAGGATGCATTTGATTATTTTTTTATTTTGTATTATATATTTTATTTATTTAAAAGGGACGATCATTTCATCATAAAAGATTTTTATGCTTATTTTTCTCAAACGTTTGGAATGTCTGGTTTTATTTCTAAAGGTTTAAGAGTATATTACTTACGTTTTTTAAAAATTGAAGACCAAATATGCTTATTTTTCCTAAAATAATAAACACTTGTACAACTTTGTCTTGAAAATTACAAGAAAACCTTGTCAAAATTACATTACATAACATATTCTCTTTATATGATTACAACCTTTTAAAGGAATTTTTATTTAATACTTAACATGACTATAAAACAAAAAAGAAATGATAACTATATTCAAACCTTAGGATGGTGAGAGAATTTAGACGTCCCTATTTCCAAACTTGATTGAAAATTGTACACTTTTTATATGAATGAATTTTTTGAGCACCTAAAAAGGCCTATAAATATTAATTTTAATTAAATAAAAAAATAAAAAAAATAATGCTATGTAGTATAACTGGTGCTAAGCACTAATCTTAACTATCATTAATTGATAAGACATTTTTAATGTAGAAATATGGATCCTATTTAAATTATCTTATCTGTCACTTAATTGTCATTTACAAGGGCAGGTGGGGGTGTCATGGGAGAGACCAGACCCCCAACTTTTTGAATTTTTTTATTTTTTTAATCTTTAATAACCAACTAAAATAAAAAATACTAAAGCTCAAACCCAACAATGAATGAAGCAAAAAAATAAAGTCCAACAAAATTGATTCATCTAAGATCACTTCTTCTTCTTCACAAACACAGTTCATTTTCACGTCTTCAGCCTTTTACACAAAAAAATTGTTGCGATTTCATCTTCAGCCTTTTTCCCTGAAGCTTAAGATTTTTTTATTCTTGCTATAGTAGAACATTAATTCCACGAAACAAATTTTAGCTCAAGTTCAAGTCGTGATTTTTTTGTTGTCGGCGGGTTCTCAAATTGAAAGAAGAAATATAGTCTCAAAAAACATATTGAAAAATTTAGTAATGCACACAACCTAGCTCGAATTAAGTTAGAATCATTCAATAACCAAGAAAAAAGTATTGAGACTATTCTTTTCAAGCAATCAGAACAAACACAAAGTGAGTATCGAATACGTCTAACTGCATCAATCGATTGTCTTCGATATTTTCTTCTAAGCTTTTTAAAGATTATGACTTATAAAAAAACATTAGATTCTCATAAAAATGGACTCAGTAGTTGTGATTTGAGAAAAAAAATTCGGGTTCTATCAATAGTACCCTCGAGGACCCTCTAATTTAAAATGTCCTAAGACACGTCTGGGTCATTTAAATTGGTATTTAGTACCAATAGTACTATATAGCATTACTTTTTTTAAACATGATATCAAAACATAACACAAGTTCTATTGTTATTTATTTATAAAAATGGTATACCTACATGGTAGCACTTAATAAATGAAAAAATAGATCCCACGTGTGATAGGGCAAGCTAAAGACTAAATTAATATAAACAAATATCTCCTTTTTATATAATAAAGACAAACTTGTATTCATACGAAAAGTCATTGTGTGCAAAAGGGACAATGAAACAAGGAATACAGTTAACTCGACTCTAAATAGCCAGTGAGTTTGTAGCAAAAGAGACCAGACTATGGACAACATTTATGAGGAACATAACAACAAAAATCACACCCGACCTTACCTAACTAAGTTACTATTTCAAGAAGAATAACTGCAGTTGAAGAAGAATTACAAAGAGATTCTTGTTGTACTGCATCACATTCTGCCTCTGCCACTTGTAGCACATTGCTTCTGGTATACCGAAGACCCTTCTTAAAGTTATTACCTCCGCATCCAATAGAGAAAAAGAATCCTTCATTTATTTCGACAAAGCTGTAATGACCATCCCTCTGTGATTTCAAATGACTATCCCAATTCCTTTTACTGCTTCCTTAACAGCTACATCTGTATTTGTTTTAAAAGACCTATGTCGAGGTCTACTCCATTTAGTCGTGTGATGTTGTTGGGATTAAAAGTGCTTCGATGCTGACTAAAGTGGTGAAAGTGTGTTTTTGGTAAATATGGTTTCTTTATGATCTGATCCTCACACGTGAATTTAAGGATGGCAATAGGCCGGGCCGACCATTGCCAAGACGGGCCCGGCTCAGCCCGTCAAAAAAATGGGGCTCGGACCGACCAATGTTTTTTTTTTTTTGAGTTTAAAAGGTAAAAAAAATTATGCTAAAATATTATGATCCACTCGACCCGTCTTTGTTTCTTCGACGAGCCCGAGCTTTCACGGGCCAGCCCAATCCTTTTGCCATTCCTACACGTGATGCACTCGTGACCATTGGATGGAGGGCTTCCTTGCATGTGTCATTTAAAGGGATGTGAATGGACTCTCATTTCCTCAACGTAAATGATTTGCGTAGCCCGAGTTTTTTCGTCTCTTGTCTACTTCATTCTTCATTCTTCATTCTTCTTTTCTCTTTTTTTTTTCGATTAGCCTTAGTGATTTCTAATTTCTGTAAAATTGATTAGAAAAGAAGGTTTTGTTGTTCTTTTGATGAATAGTAAATTTGTGTTGCTTTTTTGTTTGTTAGATGAAATCTTTGGGATTTCTTGGTCTATAATAACTTTGAGATATTGATTTCGATTCTAGTATTCGAGCTTTATCCACTATGGTAGATACTCAACGAGTGAATAGGATTTAGAGCACGTGAACATCCAAACCCATTAGTGGGTGGAAAACTCTTGTGTTCTGTTGGTTTACTCTTCATGCATGTTGTGTTTGAGATTCTTCGGGTATTTTGTGTGATCTTGGCTTATTAGATATGTACTACCTTATAGCCTCTACTAGTTGTTTTTCACTATCTGGTAAGCATGCTGACAGCAGAATCAACTAAAGAGTGAGCCTCTTTTCCTACCAAACCATGCTCGACATTGTTCCTATCCCACCAGATAAACCACTTCAGGAAACAAACTCGCTCAAAATATAGGAATGACATTTTGCCCCGCCCCACACCTCCTAGGGATGGCAATGCTCGGCTTGGTCCATGAAAAATGAGCTCGTGGGCCGAACGGGTCGAGCCAAGCTACCCACGAGCTTGGCTCGGCCCTTAAATTTTATTTTATTTTAATGAGATATTAGATACTAATTAATAATTGTAACACTAATATTGAGACTTTGGAAAATAAAATTTGAGAATTGTTAATGGATTGAGTATATAATAGAATGAGAGATTGAAGTGTGAAAAACACGAGTTTAAATTATAAGTATTTATAGAAAAATAATGAAATTAAAAAAAATTTAAAAAGTATTAACGTGTCACATGATCGTGACCGCTGGATTGGATCAACATCCAACGGTCACGATCATGTGACCGTTGCTCGAGCTCGAGCTTGTGGGCTCGTTCCCACGAGCTGGCTCATTTTTTTGGTCCAAGTCAAACGAGCTCGTCCCTTGCTCGTGCTCGTCCCTAGACGAGCCCAAACTGGACTAAGTCGACGAGCTTTTTTGCCATCTCTAATGTTACCCGCCCCTGACAATTAGGTATTTTGAACGGCTACTCTACCCTGGACCTGCCCTATTTTTTTTTTTTTTTTAATTTTTAAAATTTTAAAAAATATGTTGATGAAATGGGTGTTGAATGAGTCAAACATAGGGTGTAAATATTGATTCACAATTCTTAACCACTACATTAAGACCTATTGATTTGCATTTTTTTGATTTTGTTTAGTAAACATATTATACATAATTTGTTTTTTAAATTCTAATCATAACATTTAGAATTAATTTTAATTCCCCATTTCATAATTTATAATTTCATATACTACCCTTAATAAAAATCATGGTTACAAAAAAAAAAAAAAATTAAGCTTCTAGCCCGCTTTAAGCGGGAAGGGACGGTATGGGGTGAAAATTCCACAGTCCCGGGATGGGGGGGGGGGATTTCGGGGGAGGGAATGGCCCGGAGGATCCCGACCCGACCCGACCCGACCCATTGCCATTCCTACAAAAATATCCCAAGTGCAGCTTCTAAGATAGCTTTTAATCAGCCCCCATAAGCTAGATTTCTTCTAGACCCGTTTAGATAAAGCACGTCTGAATAATGCGTTGACATTATCATCTTCCAACACCACATCGTTAGCATCTAATATCAGTATTCATAATCGTTATGTGCAAGTTGACTTTAGTGAGAAGAGCCCCATAGAGTGATTGGGAAAAATTTTGACCGTCAGAATTCTCAAAACAAATAATTAATGTATTCCACCATAAAGAGTATACACACATAAAATCAACAAATTTTAATAATTTCATCTACTCATATCAAATATACTTGCTGAAAATTATGGTGCAACCCTCATGTTTGGCTCTCTTAGGAGTTCATCAACCACCAATATAAATTCAACCACATACCCCACATCAATGTCAAACTAATGCTCGTATGCAAACTTGTGAACCCACTAACACTAACAAATCATCTATCATCGCAACTAGCGATATGACATGAGAATGTACATATCATTCTCAAGCGATATCACCGTCTCTCATAAAGAGAGACACACTGTCTGTATCTGACTCGAGCAATCAGTCGAGTCTGCTCCACCTTTTGAACAGTTTTACTTGACGTGACCAAATTGTCCATACTTGATAGAGATGGTATTTCTTTCAAAACTTTTCTGTCATCCAAATTGAATCAACACATCTTTGACTTGAACTCGCCAAAAGTAAAAATTGATTCTTCTATCAAATTTCTTCACATCACTTGACATATCTTTTCTATGCTCTAACACTCCGAACGACTTAACACTTTGATAACAACGTTGGAAATTGAGATTAATTATTTGATTTTTCAACATGATCCTCGTTCAAAAGACAAAAATAAAACTAAATATATGAAGAAATATAACATAATGATTTACGTGGAGAACTTCAAAACTGAAGGGAAAAAAAAAACCGCAATCAATACAATAGGTTAAAAAATATTACAATCACATACAACTTCTGATACACCCAAACCTCAATTATTGTAAAAAAAAAAAAAAAGGGAATTTTTGAATTGTGCCCAAATATAAATTATGGATTGGAAATATAATAATTTGTGATAACATTTGTAAATATGTCATTTTTTAGATGCAAAATTTCTAATATATCCTTTTGTAAAAATGGTTACTTCTTTGTGTGGTTAAGATTTAACGTTAGTTGAGACTCATACTGCTTATAAGAGAAGCTATCAGTCCAAAAATCGATAGATCAATTTGAAAATCGACATATCCGTAAAAAAAAATTGACATTAAAAAAATAAATATTAAATCGACAAAAAATTCAACAATTAGGGCAAAAATCGACAAAACAAAAAAAAAATCTCCAAAACTCAACAATAAGGGTAAAAAATCGACAATTACAACAAAAAAAATTGTAAATAATCTACAATAAAGGCACAAAACCAAAAAAAAAAAAAAGATTTCCCCCAAAAATCAACAATAATTGTAAAAAATTGTAAAAATATCAACAATAAGGGCAAAAATCGACAATGTAGTCAAAAGTCAACAAAGAAAAAAAAATCGACAAATTTGTCGACATCGACAAAATGGACACAAATTAGTGACTCATTAATTTGGTTCCCATTTTGCACATCGACAAAATGGGAGCCCATTTTGTTGATGTCGACAAAATAGACGGTCATTTTGTCGATGATATCGACGTCCATTTTGTCGACGAAGAGACGAGTTTTGTGTTTATTTTTTGTCTATTTTCGAACCAAATTTAACCTATTTCATTCTTTAACAACAAAATATACCAACAAATTAAATCGACAAAATTTATAAATTAAATTCAATATCTAATACTATCTACTAATATACAAATTAAATCCAAAAAAATTACCCAACAACATAAAATATATGGGTTAATTTCATTGGAGGTCAATGAAGTTTCAGTAAAATTACAAAACGGTCATCGAAGTTACAAAATTTTAACGTCGGTCACTGAAGTATACTAACACCTTCACCAATGGTCACTTTGTTAAATTTTCAACGTGAATCGATGACACGTCATTGTTAAATGTCCACATGGCACACAATCGATCGACATTTGACAAAAATTGACACCATGTAGACTTAATGTATTAAAAATAATAAATTCAGACCACAAATGATACACTGAAAACATGAGAACCTAGTTATAATTTATGGACAATATCTAAATCAGATCCTCAAACCATTTGCACAATCCAATGTAATCAATTGGGAGGAAAATTAGGGTTTGTAATCGTTTTTTTGGGGAAAAAAGGGTTGTGCAAATAGTTTGGGGATCTGATTTAGATATTGTCTAGACATTGCAACTAGATCCTCCTATTTTAGTTGCATCTTTTGTGGCTCGAATTTATTATTTTTAGTACATTAAGTCCACGTGGCGTTAATTTTTTTCAAATGTCGATCGATTGTGTGCTACATGGACACTTAACGGTAACATATCATCAATTCACACTAAGAATTTAACAGAGTAACCGTCAGTGAACACATTAGTATACTTCAGTGACCAGTGTTGAAATTTTGTAATTTTAGTGACCATTTTGTCATTTTACTAAAACTTCAGTGACTGCCAGTGAAATTAATCCTAAAATATATCGACAAAAAAATAGAAATACAGTATATCAAATTTAAATTTCATATAATCTACAACAAAAATACACTAATTTTTTCAAATGATTCAAATGGCTCAAAAACTGATTCCCCAACTAATTTCAAATCGGTCGACCTTTTCAAATGGCTAAAAAACTCGTAACAGATCTATCAATGTATTTGAATTTGAGATAAGAATAAGAAAATCTAGTCACAAATATAACAAAGGAGAGTGGAAAATGGAGCTTAGGGCGATGGGCAATGGTGGAAGAAGTGATGAGAGAGTGTGTGAGAGAAAAAGAGCGTGAGAAGATAAGAAATAAATATAATAGATATTCAAATTGGGAATCTAAAGATAATTTTGTCCAAATTCTTAAATTTGGTCAATGCATCAAATGTTATAAAAAATAGGCATATTTTAAAATACACATCTAATATCAAGTAGTTTATCCGATTACCTCAAAAAAATAATCATCTAAATTTTACCACACCCATCACCACAATAAAAACTACAAAAACTAAGACCAAAAAATAATTGTGTCACATACCCAAAAGAAACGAAAACTGTTACGTATGTATAGAAGAATCAGCTGCCACAAGGCACTAAAGTTTGCCATCTTTTCCAAAATTGGTTACCAATGTTTTTGGCACCTTTTCCTTTCACCAAACCAAATGGACAATCAATTGAGAAAAGGTAAGACTTCGATCACCTTTATTTTATTTTATTTTGCAATTAATGCCCTTTTTATTTTTCGCAATTTTGAGGCAAAATCTCAATAGATGGAAAGTCGTTTTGAATACAGGTAATAGAATTATGAATGATATTATGCTTACCAGTTGCTAAAGGCATACCACTGTGCTGATTTATTGTCTCTATGTAAATGTTCTAAGTTTCGCTTGACCTCAAATCAACTTAATATAGAGAAATATTGCATGTGTTAGGTCCTCCAATCTCTTTTGCGATTGCTTTTCATTTTATTTGTAAGGCCAAGAACGATCAGATTCTTTCAAGAAGATAAAACATTCAACATATCTAAGCAACTTAAACGAAAATAAAACCGTAAAGAACACAAGATTTATTTCGGCCTAAGCCCCAGAGGTTCGGTGACCAAATCTAACACCTACATCCTCTGTTGAGTATCCACAATGTGGAATATGCTCCAAGCATCAATATCACAACCAATCGGCAACCAAAATAGAGTATTGTTGATTATTACATACTTCCAGTAAACCACCAAGGTTTAACCCTCACGAAATCAACCTTCAGTTACTGTTCACACACGAACATCACAACTATCTCTTGTTTGATTCGGCAACTAAGAATAAAGAACCAAACGGTCTTTATCTATTACCAATAATCATCAACAGATGAAAAATAACAAAAGAAAATTGAAGGAGATGAAGATTTCAGAATTTCAGAGAAGATGAAGAGAGATAGTTATTCACGAAGAAAACCCCAAAATCTATCTATCCAGAAGTGCTGAAGCCAAAAAGTCAAGAGGCATCTATCAGAAGCCAAGTTTCCATCCCAAGGTTGATAAGACTCCACGTGTCTTCATCTTGTGCATTGTTTCCACTCACAGAAACGTGATTTCAGATAATGAAGTTTAACAATTCTGGTGGCATACACACGACTTTTCCCAACATTATTATTGCTGTTGGAAATAGGGATTAGATCTTAATCCACAACATCGTCCTTAAAGTATATATGTTACTGCATAGTGCATAGGCATAACCAGACAATTGTCTGCAAAAGAGAAAAAGACTGATAACTATGCAAAAGAGTTACATAAGATACGTTTGTGCTCAATAACAGCAAGATTTTTGCAGGTAAATAAGAGCGATTACATGGTAAAAGTATTGGATAAAGTTGGCATTTTGTTTAAACTCCTTAAGATTTTTTCTGCCATTTGTCTGGTGCATTCATCCCCATGATGAAATGCACTGACTAACGTCGAAGGAAGCAATCTGTCCTGTGATATATCTAAAGCAGATTTATCCCCACCTTTCAACAAGAATCTCTCTATCACCCAAAATGACTTCTGCCATAGGGCTTCCTCTCTATGCTCCTTCACCACGTTCAGTACATGCTGGATGGCATGTTTTTCGCACAACAAACTCACACTCTTATCAACATCAACTTTGTCATCCAACAATGTGCATAGAGCTGATAATGCTGCCTTGACCACCTCCACGTTCTCATGATCGAGGCAGGCCAGCAGCCTTTCATCAGCCTTGGCATCGAGTAAGCAGAACGTGTCTTGAGACGAACAAACTCCTCTGTGAATAGGGCACAATGAGAATTCTTCACCTTTGGAAGATCTAGTTGATATGCATTTTTGGAAAATGAAGAATTTCAGGATCTTGGTTTTCGCCATTTGTGGAGGCCTTGATAGATTTATAGATTGTTTGGACAGATTCTCCAGCCCTATTGCTGATAACTTGTGAACTTCGTCAGTATATGATTTCGTAAGTAACTCTGTCAAAACTGAGGTGAAATTGTAAGTCCTTGCTAGAAGAAGTATTTGATGATCGTACAATGTTGTTGTTAACCTGACAAGAATTCCCACCAGGCCTTCGAAATAAGAACTTGCATACCTGTTTGATCTCATGCCGGTAATTTGTATCTGACTTATACTTTTTATCAGTGTTGGAACAATGTTACTATTTACCAAAGCTAGGTTGAGTGTGAGGTTTTGATGTGGAAGGTTTGCCAAGAAATTGACTGAAACTGCATCCTTCTCTGTGATTCTTGAAATTTCAGTTGGATTCTGGATTAGACTCTCGGGTTGGCCTTGGGTTTTGCATAATCTAGTTGATAGTGTGTGTCCCATGAAGGCTGAAAGTGTGATGAGTAGTTTGATAGAGACAACCCCAAGATATTCATTCGGGGTATTTATCAGTTCAATCAAATTGTAACTAGCTTCTGTCTCCTTGATCACAGAAACAATGGTAGCTGATGCTTTAGGGAACTTCATCAAGCATAATAAGATTCTTATGAGGTTGATGTTCAGCTCGTCTGGTGTTGAGTTCTTAATTTGGTAAATGATGTTGTATGCAATGTAGTCTGAAGACATCATGTGTCCATGCACATTGACTTGGAAATCCTCAAGCTCTTGCCCTGACTCGAGTATATTTGCAAGTATTGCAGAAGCCTCGGTTTTTGAATTCATTGGTTCGTTATGAATAGTCCGTGTGAACATCTCCTCGACCATGATTTGGATAATGCCATCTTCAACAAGTATTTCAGCATTCGGATGGTAACATGAGATTTGTTTTAAGGCTTTAAATGCTGCATTTCTGCTCAAAGAATTTCCGGTATGCACCATTTCGATGAGAGCCAGAGAAGCCTTCTCTGCCACATAGGTCTTGCTTTCTGGTTCAAGAACAATTTCCCCAAGATAGTTTGCCATTTCCATTCTCATCTCTTCAGTACCTGTTCATTTAACTTTTACAATTACAATTGTATGTCTCTTTTCTTTTATAATTGATAAATTTTGCTCAAGCGGCATTGAATTTCTGATATACCTTCAACAAGATGAGTTAACAGGGGTTCCCAATATCCATTTTCTGCCATGAGCTTGATGTTATTTGGAAGTTTCTCCAAATTCTTCAAAATTTCATCTGCTTTTTCTGAAGTGAACACATCGATGGATTGTCTGTACTTGACTGTGATCAGCATTAGAATACCTCCAGCTACTGCCCCTATTTCATCACAAAAAAATTGTGACCTCGTGAGAGCACGAACAAGAGTGATACCGATGCATGTCTAATAGGTCCGTGATTACTCGACAGCATCTTTATTATTCTCGAAATATCAACTGTCTTGGCAATAATTTCCTGTTAAACATATAGATATGAATAATGACTCATTTCAATGCATATTATACACCACAAGCAGAAGATGAAAAAAAAATGAATTTTGACGGTGATTATCGCAACCACAACGTCTCATTCAATGAAAGGGAAATCACCTGGCCCTCGCTGTCATACTCAGCCAATTGTCTCAATAGTTCCAACGCTGCACATCTTACACTTCTGCTTTTGTGATTTAGAAAGTTAGCAAGCAACGGGATCATTCCAATACTGCGAATGTGTATCTTATTGTAAGAATTTCTGCTGCAAACACTTTGTAGATCGTCTATTGCTTCGAGCACCATATTTTCTGTACTGGCCAACGATAAAGCTGCCCGGGCAACCTTAATCCTTGCAGTATCATTTCTTTCCTTCCACTCATCAATTGTTGCCTTTAGAGCCACATTAGTGCTCAAATTTGTGCTCTTTAGCTTCTGTCCTGATTTTGGACAGACAATTTCCTCAGTATTCTTAAACTTATGAAACCATTCGAGAATTGCTGTCCTCTCATAGGTCACTCCACTTTCTGTTGTTACTGGATCATCCATAATCTTTTTCGTCAAAGGACAGAAGAATGTTTCGTATAAGGGCTCCATGTATTGAGCCACTTGTGGCAAACTCATCAAGGATCCTGCACTCCAACTTTCATAGTCATTTTTTCTCTATTCTTTCTGCTTTCAAAGTTACCTGATAGCTGAAGATTCTCTGCAGAAATTTCGACGTCAGTGGAATACAAATCTGTGTCCATTTTATATTCCCTTGATATGTCCACAGAAGACAACATTTGAAGTTGCTCTTTCGACTCTACAACTCGACTTTGGCTAACTACAAAGTAGGCTGCTTTTATTTCCTTGGAAAGAGCCTTAGCAGCCTTTTCTGCATATTCTTGATCCTCGTATGTTGATAATGGTACCAAACTGAGGTTGTCTCCTATGTTTCTCATCACACCTTGAAGTTGTTCCAAGATGTTTCTAACTTCAGACGACTGAATTGAGTGCACGTTCTTCTGTAATTTCATCGCAGAGTTTTTAGCCTTATCGACACTTATAGATAGAGATTCCAAAATCTCGATCACATTTGTTGGGCTGTTCTTGTTTATATGAAATTCCGTTATGACCATAGATGCCCGGTAAAGAAAGCAACCAATTTCAATGAAATTCTCCTTCTCTATTTCTATGGATGCCAGTGATTTTATAGCTTCTGATATAGCTGCTAACAATGATTCAGCAAGACTTTCAATTGGATTCTTATCTTCTTCGAGCTGATCAAGAAAGGACAGATTTTCTCAGAAAATTAAGGTTATTGCAAATTGCTGCAACAGAATTCATGTCTTTGACTATAAAACATGTTAAAAAGGATTCATCTAGTTGACTCTAAATTTATCGAGAATAAGATTTTGTTTCTCATTGTATAAAACACGCTACAGCTTAGAAAACGAAAATGAAACTGATAAGTACAAAAGTTTGAGGCTAATAAGGATTAATCAGTGCATACCTTGGACCACTCAGAACTAATACCAGACATGATCTTTTCCGCAAACTGTTTCCTCAGGAAGATGAAAAGTTTAACCTGCAAACTCTGAAATGCTTCATTACTTCACTTCAAGGACACATTTTATGGGTTGACCATTGAACCAGTCAGCTATAATTGTATATTGGTATATATTGCCATCAGTGCATGACAATCTACTATTCCGAATATATGTCCCTCCAATAAAAACTTTATACATCATCAAATAAATAGATAAGATAATATAAATAATATTTAATATTGGATAAATAGCACTGGGGTCAACCTTGTAACGATTGGGTCTTCGATCTTTCATTTCTAACCTCCGAATCCTTGACCTTTAAAAAAACAAGCGAGTTAAGTCTTTCTGTCAAAAAATTCGTTAGTTTGACAATTAACCGATCAAAATTTCTAAAATGATCAATTTACCCTTTTCAAATTAAAATAAAAAACAAAGACAAAAATAAAAAATAAAGAAAAAATTGTAATTAATCCCCTTCCCCACATCTTCTTATCCAAACCCACCCACCCAAATTTTTTTCTTCACCAATCAATTATGGCCGCATTGAACTTATGAGTTCGTAACAGAAATCTAAAATCTCGTACTCCCTAATTCAAATCAAACATATAACATTGGAAGATACACTTGAATTCTTAAAAATTAAGATAAGATAAAAGTCCATTCATCTCCAAAGAGTAGAGAATGAAAAAAATGAAGAGAGAGAAAATAGTAAAAAAAGGTAAAAACTGTAGAGAGAGAAATATGAAGTGAGAGAAAGAAAAAGAAAACTGACAAGGAAGTTCCATTTCCTTTCCCAAATTCCATTTTCTTTTCCTTTTCCAAACTAACAGTGAAGAAAAGAATTTGGGAGGTGGGTTTGGAGAAGAAAAGGTGGGGAACGGGGTTAATTGTAAATTTTTCTTTATTTCCTTTTTGTCTTTGTTTTTTATTTTAATTTAAAAATGGTAAATTGGTTATTTTAAATAAATTTTGACCAGATAACGGTCAAACAATTTTTTTTTAATAGAAGGACTTTATTCGCTCGTTTTTTTAAAGGTTAAAGATTCGGAGATTAGAAATGAAAGGCTCATGACTTCATCGTTCTGAGCTCAAAAGGTTCGAGACCACCAAATCTTTCTTTTACCTTTAATAATGTGTAAAGTTCATATTTGGGAGGACGATTAAGGAGACATGCATTTGACACAATAAATTTGGACTCCATGTTAAGGTAAGAAATAATTAAGTTACTTATTTTTTACAGGGTATTTTGATGTACTGAGTTACATTCTAAATAAATAAATGTTAAAAGATATAGCGGTATATGTTGATTTGGGCTAATTCTCTAATAAGATTGGCTTTTTAAGATGAAATTATAAATTTTAATATAGTATCAGAGTAGACAAATGTACCAAGTTTAAGTTTCATGAGTCCGCCTCTCCGCCTTAGTGGGCGAAAAACCCACCACGACATATAGCACCGACACATGCGCAAGCTATGTCGTGGTGATACAAATCGACTAAAGGCAAAACAAAACAAAAAAATTGATTTCATGGTTCTCCCAATTGGACAAAGCTCTCACCCAATTTGAACTCGCCTAAATCGCCCACTAAATCGCCGCCTCCTCCATTCGTCCACTTCACCACCTCTCAAACTCAGCCACGCCGCCGCTTCTCAAACTCCGGTCATGGCGATTGTGCTCCTCCTCCGGTCATTGCCCTTTTGTGGCTTCACGAGCTTCCTCTCATTTGTGAACTTGCCCATCACTTTGCGAAGTCCAACTCCTATTTCTTGCTTCCCACTGCATTGGATTGAGAAGGGCTCGCTCACTACCGCGATTTGCTCCAGCTTGCGATTTGCTCACTTTCTTGCGATTTTCCCAACCCCACCTCTGCGCATTTAAAGGTATGAAGAACGGGACTCTTAATTGTAGTCATTAATTATTAGGTTAATTTTGGAAGTCTAATCACCCATGTAGTTATCAAAACGCCAGAGAGAATGAAGTGTACTTATAATTATGTCCCTCTCGCCTGCTTAATTTTGGAACCGTTTTTATTGTAATTTGGACATGAAGTGTACTTATAATTATGTCGTTTGTTGACAGGAATGGAAGTCGAAAGTTCGGACAATCTATTTGTTCCACAAGTTACCATATGCCGAATTCCAAAGATTGGACAAGAATTCAAACCCATGACGACGCTATATAATTTTTACAACCAATATGCGAGGGAGGCTGGTTTCAATGCACGAATTGCGAATAGTAAGAAAAAAAAGGAAACAAATGAATTTATTGGAAACTCTTCGTGTGCTCTAAGGAAGGAAAAATGGACGACACCTATCAGAACAAAAAGAAAGCTGTTGTGGAACGAGTTGGGGAGAGAAATCGTGGAAACACACGAGTTGGTTGCAATGCAAGATTATCTGTTGTGAAACAACAAACAGGAAATTTGTGGGTTGTGAACAAATTCGTGGAGGAACATAATCATGCTCTTACAACGCCTAGCAGAGTACATCTGTTAAGATCACATCGAAATGTATCGGCCACAAAGAAGCGCACTTGCACGTTAGCTTTCTAAGCCAACATTCCTACATGTCAGCAGTTGAGACTTATGGAGATAGATGCAGGAGGTCCACAATCGGTTGGGTATATGGAGAGAGACTTGAGGAACCATGAAAGGAATATTCGAGAAGAGCTTAAGGGTCACGATGCAGAGACACTAATTGAATATTTCTCATTTGAAAAAGAGAAAAGTCCTAATTTCTATTTTGACTACGATACAGATGCGGACAACAAATTGGTTCAATGTTTTGGGGCGATTCGAGTCACGCAGATCATATGCATTTTTTTAGCGATCTTTGTTGTTTTTGACACAACGTAAAATACCAACAAGTATTCGATGATTTTTGCACCTTTTGTAGGAGTTAACCATCATGGACAAACAGTACTATTTGGATGTGGATTATTGAGCGACGAGTCGACTGATTCATTTGTGTGGTTGTTGTCGAAATTCATGGAAGCCATGCCGAGACAAGCACCCAGAATAATTATTACAGATCAGGATGCTGCTATTGCAAAAGCTATATCAATGGTGTTGCCTTTGACATTTCATAGGTATTGTATGTGGCGCATTTTGAACAAGTTTTCCGAGAAGATGAATGTCATGGTGCACAAATCTAAGAATATCATTTGTTGGTAAATATCATTAAACATTCGTAGTCACCACGATGAGTTTGAGGGTCGATGGTGTGCAATAATGGAATCAACAAACTTAGGATGCAATGAATGGTTGTGTAGCATGTATGATCCGTGGCGATCGATGGGTACCAAACTTATGTGAAACATATTTTCGGCACTGAGATGTCTAGTAGTCAAAGGTTGGAGAGTGGTCACTCTTTTTTTTAAGCGATGCGTGAATCGAAGAATTCACTTATGGATTTTGTTACATGTTTCAATATGGCATTACGCCATCAGCGACATGAGGAGTTAGTCGCAAACCACATTGATATAAGTGAACAACCAAGACTGACTTCCAAATTTCAAATGGAGCATCAGATGGTTCATGTATACACGAAGAAGATATTTTTGTTGTTCCAAACAGAAATTGATCAAAGTCATTACTACGTATGCTCGAAGAAATCAGCCTCCCATGATGCGAAGGTATATACGGTGGAGAGAGTGGAGCATGGAAAAACGTTTGATCGACATCGTTTGCTTACTCATGACACAGGTACTGACTTTATTTCATGTAGTTGTCGGACTTTTGATTTTGAGGGTTATCCGTGTCGCCATATGATTAGTTATTTCAAGAAAAAACAAGTTCTGCTTCTACCCGACAATTACATCTTACGAAGATGGACTAAGAATGCGAAAGTTGGTGACCAACTCGATCCAAGTACTTGCATCTCAGATGGAGGAAGTTCTAGTTCCTCTTTGATGTCACGACATGGGATGTTGGCCCATAAATGTTCGTTGATGGTTGATGATACGGCGTTGACAGATGTTCGCACCAATTTTCTAATGGAGGGGTTTGAAAGTTTACATATACAAATCAAAGCTATAGACGATGGAAGAAATCTTGGCTTCAACAGGATTGGGAACACAACTAGAGAAGAACGTAATACAATTCATGATCCAAGTTATGTTCGAGCTAAAGGTTGCGGGGAAAAGATTGAGGTCATCAAAAGAGAAATCACTTTCAAAGAACATCCGACAATGTTCGGATGTGGCCAAAATGGACACGACAAAAGAACATGTCCTAGGTTGGTTGACAAAGTTAGTCAATATCTATATATTTGTTATGGTCATTCACAATGGCTTGTTTTATTCATATATGTGCTAATATCGTATAAATTTATTGTAATATTAGGTCACCGATGGAGCCAGTATCGACCCGATATAAATGACCAAGTGTTTACGCAAGATGAAGGAAGATCCGATGCTACATTTATGTCTTATGCTAGTAGTCAATGTGACATGGGCAATTGGTTTTTGTGACACTTTATTTTGTTAAACTCATGTGTCTTTTTTTTTTGAAGACTAACATATTGTATGTTGTTAAAGACCATGTTTGATGATTTGAAATGTTGTATGTTGTTAAAGACCATGTTTGATGATTTGAAATGTTATAACATGCAAGCTTAATATACAAGTCACATGTTCTAATATCCAATATATCATTACAAAGCTTAATATACAAGGCATATGTTCTTATATCCAATATATCATTACAAATTAGAACAAAAATTTTACAACTACACTACATATTACAACCATACAAACAAATAATGAAATATCCCAACAACTTTTTCTCATTTTTCTCTCGTGACTAATGGACTTGAGTTCTTCTTCCACCTTGTCGAGTCTCTCCGATAATTTCATAACATGGATATTCAAGTCATTCTCTCATTGTCACGTGCATTTCAGATACAACTAATTGGCTACCTTCAACTTCGTCGACCCAAGTAAACCCTCCACATAAAACGCCATCCTACGAAATGAAAATATTAATAAACACAATGACCAAATACATTCCGAAAATCAACATTTATATAGACATAATGTACCTTTACATTATGGCATCTCCAATACCTACGAAGAGGATTACGTGTAGTGTGAGATGTGTGTATCTTCATATACGCACCACATCTACATCTAAGACGGGATTGCGCATCATTAACACTCGACGAAGACATTGATTGATACCTATTTTATAATCGGATTTCACACAAAAAACACAAGTCATATATGGAAGTCATTAAGAAATACGATTTTAATTGGTAACATTAAATAAGAGGCTCAGATATTATTTGAACCAGTAAAGACACAATAGTCACCGCCATGGCTGCAATTCACCTGTTGCATTTTGAAATAGAGATTACAATAACCTCTAATCGCATGCCATCCGGGTTTACCACGCCAAGATACGGTTCCAATTGTCTCCTACTCCCAAAATCATGTGCAATCAATGATTTCAAACATCATCACAGCCCCTTTCATTTACCATTCATCCCGCACACGAAGTTCAATTTAACCAAATCATATATACGTCAACATTCAAGAGTCCCGTTCTCACAGCCCACTATTTTCCAACACCAATGGGAACAAAATCATTGGGTGAGAAGAAGTCCCCGCTTCATCTACCCTCATTATTATTAACTTGCAACCCAACAAAATATCTACATACCGATTCGGCGATTCGAGCTATATGATACCAACCGAAATCAATCCGAGAGTGGATCGAGGCGGTGCACAATTGAGCACAATCTGGCAACGGTGGTTTTTTTGCGTGGCACAATCGCATTGCAGGCAATGACACCAAAGACAATCGCACAGAGGCGGCACCACCAGAGAGTGGGCTGGGGAAAATCGCGCAATGGAGCAAATCGCAACCGGGGAAAATCGCAGCCGGCGTTGGACTTCGCAAACTCCGGCCAAGTAGGAGTAGCAATGAGTTGGACTTCATGGTGATGGGCAAGTTCACAAATGAGAGGGAGCTCGCGAAGCCACAAAAGGGTAGCGACCGGAGGAGCACAATCGCCGCGGCCATAGTTTGAGAAGGGCAGCGCGGCTTGAGTTTGAGAGGTGACTGAAGTGGACGAATGGAGGAGGCGGCGATTTAGTGGGCGATTTAGGGCAGAGTTCAAATTGGGTAAGAGCTTTGTCCGAATTGGGGAGAACCATGAAATCAATTTTTTTTTTTTTTTGCTTTGCCTTTAGCTGATTTGTATCACCGCTCCATGTCACGTGGTGGGTTTTTTTTTTTCCTGCCCACTAGGGGCAGGAGAACGGGACTCTAAGTTTCGCTACCACCAGTTTTAATAAAATTGTGCACATGTCAGATTTCGAGAGAAAAACATGAATTCTACTTGCGCGTGAGAGAAGTGTGTTGAAGGCGATAATTAAATAATATAAATGTGCTCTTCCTCCCAAATTTTTAGATCTAATGGTTTTTTTTTTTAAAGTAAAAATTAATATATTCAAACATATTTCATGATACACAATTACTCGATAACTTCTTCTTTTTTTTTTTAAACTTATCCAAACATGTTATGAAACATAAAGGGTAAATTGCAGTTAGTGTCTTCAATTTTTGATTTCATTTACACTTGTATCTTCAGTATTTAATTCTTAGCATTCATAAGGATATTGACTGCTAATTATATAAAAGATTAAGGTGATGGATGTCAAGATTTAATATTGGGAGTACAAATATAAATGAAGTCAAAGATTGGAGACACTAACTGCAATTTACCCAAACATAAATGTTATAGATAATTTATGAACAAATGTTTATTATCTTATGGAATTTTGGCACAAATTGTCTCTAACATTTTTTTTAGTGTGGAATTGATCCCTAACGTTTATTTTTTTGCAAACAAGTGCCTAACTTATGTGTTTTGGTGTACAATTGGTCCTTATGATATGAAAAAGACAAATATACCCTTAGTTTTAATTAGAAGAAATTGTATGTGGATTTCTAATCATTACCAAATGTGCAAATAGGTCCAATACTTATATTTTTTCATAAAAAATTAAAAAAAACTAATGAGTTTTTTTTTTTAATTAACACTTTAGTAATAAATATGTCAAATAAAATTATTATTTTTATTATTAAGTAATTATATTATTCAAAATTCAAAATTTTATTTTATTGTTGTATAAAAAAAATAACTTTATCACAAACTTGATGTTCAAATACTTTTATTTAATTGAGTTATATGTTTATTAACTACAAATATTAAAAATCCAACTATATATTCTTCATATTTTAATTTATCGTTTTATTTTCGTTCAAACATAAAACACATAATGTGTAAATAAATTTTTATTAGTATTTTTATGTTAAATAAAAATATAAGATTAGTTCAATATCATAAAATTATATACGTTATTTTGTTATTTATTTAACTTAATTTTTAAAGTAAAGAGGGAGATAAAATTTTATATGTAAAGAAGGAGAAAAATGATTTTTCACAATGATTTTTTTCTCTTTAAATAATATAATTACTCAATAATAAAAATAATAATTTTATTTGACATGTTTATTACTAAAGTTTTAATTACCAAAAAAAAAAAAAAAAAACTCATTAGTTTTCTTTAATTTTTTTATAAAAAATAAAAGTATTGGACCTATTTGCACACTCTGTAATAATTAGGAATCCACATACAATTTTTTCTAATTGAAACTAAGGGCATATTTGTCATAAAGACCAATTTTGCACCAAAACACATAGGTTAGGGACTTGTTTGCCAAAAAATAAACGTTATGGACCAGTTCCACACTAAGAACAAAGGTTAAAACTATTTGCGCCAAAATCCCTTATCTTATGCAATAGCTTAAGGATTTGAACAAAGTGATTCAACGTGATATCAAGTTATAATACTTATACACGCGTCAAGTCTTTAATCGTAGGTGAAATGTTACAAAATTTTGATGAATAAATATGTTCAATTTCTAACTATTTTAATTTTTAGACAGGATATATCATTGTTCTATCTTATTTAATGTTGTCAAAGACATTTGAGTTTGTATTAAACAACTTTATATTTTTTAAGAATGTTTACTTGGTCAGGTCTGTTAAAGTCGTTGATGGTATAATGAAATTTGTTTTCATATTAGTTAATGATTTCTTCCCAATTTGAAATATTTTAACCTAATTAAAAATTATTGATGGTAGTGACATGAACATTTGATTTTTCCCAAGTCAGTTTTATCTTGCTTGATCTCTGCATTATTTTGATTATTCATTGTTTTTACTTTTTATACCCGATTGAGTTAATTTAAAAAAGAAGTGACGTCAAATCGAAAAAAATTAAAATATAAAAAATGAAATAGTTCGATCGAAGGTCAAAATTATTAACATATATAATTATTGTACACACATAAACAGAAGTTAATTTTCAACTATATAAAGACAACTAGTGCAAAACCAACCATTAATGTCCTATTATGTCAAAGATAACAACACTTTTTTTTTCTTCCAATGTAATTGGAAAATTTGGAATAGGGTGGCCAATTCATCCGGCTTCGAGTTGAACCTATCAATTGATCAAACTACGTCTTGAATTTTATGATACGTTTTTAAGTTATTAACCTAACTGATTTTCAGACGGTCACTCTAAAATGATTTTTAAAATATTGATAATATGAATACAATGTCTTTGGTGCAATATGAGAGAAACTTAAATGCTAAGACCATAGCTTGCATGAACGGTTACACATTTTAGAATTGGTAGTTGACGTGAAAAGTCTAACAAGTATTGATGTTAACAAAATTAATAAAAAGAAATATATGTGACAAAATTTACTAGTTAATCATTCGATTTTTATTAACATATCAAACATATCTACAATTACAATATATCAAGTCTTAATCAGAATCGTTTAATTCTTCAAGTGACGCGCTCTTCATCGAATCTGCATACTTTCTAAGGCAACAAAATATAATCTTGACACCTAAAACCCACAAAATATCTTTATATAATATTTGCTTCTTATAAACATATTGACCAATTCATCATTTCTTATTAATTACGTTGGTTGGATTAGGACTTTTCATTTGACTTTCTTCTCAAGGGTTTCTTTCTGAGTGGTTAAGATAGGTTTATTAAGTAGGTCTCAAAATTTTGTTTATAATTAAAATATTTTAAATATCACATCTTTTATGACAAGCTTACAAAATTAAATTTACAAAATTCACAAAGTTTAGAGTTAACAATTAAAACTTTTTAATTATATATTTATCAACTTTTATCAAAATCAACTCAAAAATTGATTTTTAACAAAACTAGACAAGCACTAATTTTTTAATCTTTTCTAAGATTTTGTTCTTATTTCACGTAATATGTTCTTTTTAAAATTTTCTTTAATGTTGTGTACATTTTACAAAGTCCTATAACACTTTGTAAAACTAATTACAGTACAATCCCTTCAAATTAATATTATGGGAATTCACCTTTGAGTATTAATTTAGAAAATGGGGTCAGCTTTGAGATTTGAGTGCCTTAGGCGAAAATTTAAATAGAGCCCTTAATAAATTGAGATGTTTTAAAATGTAAATTTTTGACACACTTGCAAGCTTGTACCTTCTTCTTCATTGAATGAAAAAATAGTTGTAATTTGTGTTAAGTTGTGGAAACATAATTTGTTGCGCTACGCGAAAGTTGGACGCAGATCGACCTAAGATCTACGATATTTGTATTTACTTAAGTAAGTGTGTTTTTTGAGACTTTGCCTTCGTAATTAGGTTGTCATAGTATTTTATTATAACTAGAGAACATTCATTGAGTTGTCTTAGACTTTTATTATAATTAGGGAACTTTTATTGGGTTGTTATATATATGACTAATCTCTTGTAAACAAATATCATCATTTATAATAGTGAAAATACTGTAGCAGCTAAAGACATGACGTAATCTCTGATTAAGGCGAACATGTATAAATCATTGTGTTATTTATTTTTTGCCATTTTATTTGTTGCTCCAATCAAAACGATTTTTCATCTTAACAATTTGAAAAATCGTTTTGATTCAAGATAAAGATTTCTAAAATAAGTTTTAAAGGAAAAATTGCACGATCTACAATATAAAGACTAGATTAAGATAGATAATGTATGTTAGATTTAGACTTGTTTTCTATTTAAGCTCATTTCACATGTAAGTATTCTGATTAAAATTTAAAAAAAAAAAAAAAAAATTGGACCAAAATTCTTGAGCCCTGAATGGTTGGGAGGCCTAAATAGTTGCCTAACCAACCGCCTAGGGCCAAGGCAGATCTGTTAGAGAAGTTATTAATTTAAAGAGCTTAATCTTGTAAGTTGTTATTTTGTCTTAAAAATCATGGATGTCATTCATTTACTTTACCATTCAGCGGAAGAAAGGATAGTCACGAAGGAAAAAGGATATCATCAATGTTATTACAAGGAAAAATAATGATGGTGCAAATAAATAGATTATGACGATGACGATAGTCACGAAGTACTCAAAATCTCTTAGTAAGGCTTTTGAAATGTTAAATTTAGTTGAAATCTTTTGACTACAACAAGAAGATAATCATATAAATTTCTTGAAATCAATTCTAAAGACGAAGTATGAAGTCAAAAATCTCAAACATGGTGACTTAGTCTTTTGAAGTATTTTTTAGTTCTTAAATATTATGTAATATATTTTTACTTTAATAAAATTATTATTTTATTCGACAATCAAGACCGAAATTTTACTAGGTTTAAGAAAAATATTATTAAATATTATTGGGTTTATAAAAGATATAATTAATTATTAGGATAGAAGGATTTATTAATTTTTCACATTATCCCGGGATTTTTAAGGTTATTAATTTGAGGGGTTCTACTATAATTTCCACTTATAATTAATTTGGATTTATTTAAAATTAGTGAACTCACCGCTGGGCCAGCCCTTCTTGTAGGTTCTGTGGGGGCCAGATTACAGTCTGAAATTGTTGGGCCTTTTGGATGTGATGGGCCCAGGCCTGCTGTTAGTGATAGCAGGCGGTGGTGCATGCTTATGGAGGCCCAATTTTCAAAGAATAAAACAAGGCCTTGTCCAACAGATTTTCATTTTTGCAAGTGGATCACTTCATTTGGGTCAAGAAGAATTAGATTGGGAAAATTGTCTAAAAATCACTTGGAAGGACTTGTTTCAAATTAGGTCAAAACAAATTTCAAAATTGTCAATAAGTCATACTCTTCATCAAATTTTCATATTAATTCCAAAAATATCCCTATGATTTATATTTCCCACATCATCAAGCCGCAGCCACCACTATTCTCACCACCACCACCACCGTGGCAGTCAAGAGAACATTCCAAAATCTTATTCAGATTTGAATCCATCATATCAGAATTTGACTAGGCACCAAAACTTTCTTTCTTGGTGATGGAGTGAACTTGGAAGCTGCAGAAATCGTTGGAGATCTTTTTAATTGAACCCATAGCCACCTGCCAGATTTTTTCTGCTTTTATGTTGTGATCTTTTTCATTGTTCTCTTTTTCTTCACAATCTCTTGAAGCAACGATGCTTTTTTTCCCATTAAGCGTCTTCTCGCAAAATCTGAAAATTCATAAGCGCAAATCCTTTATAGCTCTTGTTTTCTGCAAAAGTATCTGAAGGAAGAGTTGCATTCTGTTAGAATACACTGCAGATTCTATAGATAATCTTCCGTTTTCAAAGAATCGTTATATCGTGTTCGTTGAGATCCGGATCCACTTATTATGTTCCTTTCAATAACATTAAGGATGGTTTTGCCCTTCAAAATTTCTCATTGGAGACTCATTGCTCACTTGAATTCTGAATTGTCCTGGATGAAAAAATTCATTATTGGTCTGATCCTAGTTTTCTATTCGTGCATCTGTTGGTTTTCCCTTATTTTTCTTTGTTTTTTCTTGGAGGAAGGTGCTAGAGGTTGAGTAAACCTTTTATTTTTCCTTTGTGGTTATTGCTTCCACATAGAAAAGATTCATTGGTTTATGCTGTCTGCAGCTAGCATGCATTTTCACTTCTTTGTTGAAGGTTTGGTTTGTAATGGGTAGTTTTGTAATCAAGAATGAGAAACATTATCATAAACACATTTGTATCATAATACTGTATTATAGAAAATATTAAGAAAGATTTGTTTGATGAATTTCTGTAGAGTTACCATGATTTGTTATTGTAAATAGCAGCTTGAATTTCTGTAGGAATGAAAAAGTTCGATGTGTGATACTGTTTGAATGTCTTAGTTTTGTATATGATACTGTTTTAATCTATGATACTGTTTTGTTTAGGTAATGTGCATTAGTATATTTTGATATTGTTTTAATCCATGATGCTGTTTTAATCCTATGATATTGTTTGAATATCTTAGTTTTAATCCACGATATTGTTTTGTTTAGGTAATGTGCATTAGTATAATTTGATACTGTTTTAATCTATGATACTGTTTGAATGTCTTAGTTTTAATCCATGATATTGTTTTGTTTAGGTAATGTGCATTAGTATATTTTGATATTGTTTTAATCTATGATACTATTTTAATCCTATGATAATGTTTGAAAGTCTTACTTTTAATCCATGATACTGTTTTATTTAGGTAATGTGCATTAGTATATTTTGATACTGTTTTAATCTATGATGCTGTTTTAATCCATGATACTGTTTTAATCCAATGTTACTGTTTGAATCCATGATACTGTTTGAATCTATGTGGAATGAGTTTTATTTATGATACCGCGCTTTTATCTTTGATACTGTTTAATTATGGCAATGTTTAAACATGTGATACTGTTTGAATGTTTTAGTTTTGTCTATGATACTGTTTTAATCTATGATAATATTTTGTTTAGGTAATGTGCATTAGTAATTTTGACATTGTTTTAATCCATGATAATGTTTTGTTTAGGTAATGTGCATTAGTAATTTTGACACTGTTTTAATCCATGTTTTAATCTATGATACTGTTTTGCATGATACAGTATCAAACAAAACACATGACTAATTAAACAATATCAAATATAAAAGTATGATATCATAGTCATGTGTGTTGTTTGATACTGTATCAAAACAGTATCACAAAAAATAGTATCACAATATAAATGAACATAGAATTTGCACACGTACTCAGAATTTTTATTATAGTATGTTTTTGGAATGGTCTCGACGAGACGGTCAAGACCAATGGCTTTGCCACTGCGTATGATAGATTTTACCCGTTTAAAGTCGTCTATTTAGCTTAAAATAGCAATCTTTAATTTTTTTTTTATCAAAACAGTATCACAAATCCTCTAAAATAGTATCACGGATAAATGTACATCTTTTTGCTGCAAATTAAAGCTCGTCCAAGGTATCTGGGTCCCTTAAAAGCAAACACATACTTCAGAGCAATGCTAAGATGAAGAAAGAAAAACTGTCAATCATTCTCAAGTTAATGGGAAGTCATGCAAAGGGTTCTCATCTAAAGACAAGTGTAGCAGTTCTAGATCTGACTTAAATAAACATGTGAACAATGTTTCTAATTTTTCCCTTGAATTAGAACATGTTTAAGATTCAATTAGGACATAGATTCTCATTCGATAGATAAGTATAAATATATAAGGTGTTTAATGGTAGGTAGACGAATTAATCAGTAGAGAATAATATTATTCTTAAAATATTTCATTAGTATAAAATCATAGGTTTAACAGTATCACAACAAAACAGTATCACAACAAAATAGTATCACAAAAAACAGTATCACCACAAAACAGTATCACAATTAGCCTTTTTTTACAATTAAGGGTATGTTGGTCTTTTAGCTCTAAAATGTGACTTTAATTGAATTAAGTTTTGAACATATGACTTTAGAGTTCATAAGTGCCCAAATAGTGATCGGCCCTGAATTTACCCGAATTAGGTTGTCAAGCAAATGAGTCCACTAGTTCCCAGTAACAGCAACTGAAAATAATTTAAATTCCAATTTTGGTAACTTGAGAGCATAGAAGTAAAAAATCTAATCATTTTGAAAACCGCAATGTTAAAATCAATTGGCAACTCAAATTTATAGGAACGGAGTTAGTAGATGAAGTGCTTCCAGAATTCCACTAAATCATCATCTTCGTTGAACTAAAATGAGCTAAAAGTTTTTATATCAATGGATCGATTTAAAAAGACAGAGTTATTTCAAAGATCGGAATTGAGTATAATCATTATACTATTGGTATAGTACAATATCAGATATCGCAATTCCCACAACATGTTTGATAAGTAATATTGAACAAGATTGAACAGTACTAATGTAAACAAGATTTTAATTTTTTTTTTCTCTAAATTTACTATGTACTAACTTTTAGTTGATGTAAACGCAACCAAAAATATCAAAATTCTATATTTCAAATGGAAAAGATGAAATCTATTTATAAATTTTCATGTACCTCTTCATGTGAGTTACATCCATCCATTCATATGTGGCATTTATGTTCGAATTTGAGTTATGTTGGACTGATTTGAACTATCAAAAAATGTCCAAACAATAAAAAATACGCCAAGAGACATCTGATGTCTGAATTGTTGACCTGTGGTTAACTTTAAACCTTAATGTTTTGATTATTACAAACAAATTGGTTATGTTTTCTAACATTTTATTTTCAAGCAAAATTCAAAGCACTACAAATCGAACTCTCATGCAATGTCAAGTTCAAAGTCAAAATCAATACAAGAGTTCAAGCATCTCAAGATCCGCCTGAATTTCAAGATTCAAGATCAAGATTGAAGAATAGATTTTAGATAAAATTGTAAAGGTATTAACTCTTTAATCCTTAGCAATTAAATGAACGAAAGCTCAAATATAATTTTTATCACTTGCATAAAAATCGGTTTTATCAAAGCCAAAATCGATTTTCAAAATCGTGGAAACGGATCATCCGCTTTAGAAGATCGATGAACCGGTCGACCGCTTCATTTTCACCGGTCGACCGTTCGAGCGTATCTCTGTTCAAAAAGTGTCCGTTCGACTTTTTGCGCTCAACGGCTAGTTCGACCAATCGACCGGTCGATCGTTTGGTCATCCGTTTCAACAGTAAAGTGACGAAAATTCATCTCTATAAATACCACTTCATTTATTATCATTTAACAACACTTACAAGAGCATTTATAGAGAGAATCATATTGAAAACATCATTCAAAGCTTCATTGCATTCATATCTTCAATATCTATCTTTGAAAACTTTGTTTGATTAAATCAAACTTTTGGTTCATCTTTCTCAACAAAGTTTTCTTCTAACACTTGAGCTTTCCTCATCCATTGCTATTCATTAAAGTGTTAGTCTCTCTTAGAGCTAAACTTGTATCTATCATTCATCTAGAGAGAAATACTCAAATCAATCTCTTTATTTATTTGGGTCATATTGAGGTCCCTTGAAAAGCTCAATATTGTATAAGGATCGATACTCCTTGCTTGTAAGTCACCGGATACATTGTAAGGGTTTGGATTGCACCATAAGTCAATCAAAATAGTGGAAAGGCCGTGCTCGTGTTGGAGAGCTTGGTAACGGGGGACGTAGATCATTGGTTGGATCGAACCTCCATAAAAATCGTTTGCACTCTTTCTCCTCTTTTATTTACTTATATTGTGCATATATTCTTGTGAATCTATTTTTATCATTTTTAAGAATATTTTTCGAAAAAATTTGAGAAAACCAATTCACCCCCTCTTGGTTAGTTATTCTTGGGCTATCAATTGGTATCGTAGCGAGGTGCTCATTTTTTTTTATTACACAATCTTGAGTAATGGCTAACCAAAATTTTCAAAACTTTGAAGGTCACTCTACAAATCGTCCCTCCCTTCTTTAATGGCTCCCACTACAATTATTGAAAAACTAGAATGATGATTTATATTCAATCAATTGATTATAACATTTGGGAAGTCATCGAGTTTGGTCCATATGCGCCTACAAAAATTATCAAAGTTGATGATAAACCGGACCAAACTATTTCTAAGCCTAGAGAAGAATATGATGAAGAGGACAAAAGAAAATTGTCTTTGAATGCTAGAGCCAAAATTTACTTTATTGTGCTTTAGACAAAAATGAGTTTAATCGTATTAGCACATGTGATTCCGCATATGATATTTGGCATGCTTTAGAGATAACTCATTTAGGTACCAACAAGGTTAAAGAAACCAAAATAAATCTTTTGACAAAAGATTTCAAAATTTCTTTATAAAACAAGATGAACCTATTGTTGATATGATTACTCGTTTCACCGATATTATTAATGGCCTTAAGGGCTTTGATCGAAAATTTACTAACGGTGAACTTGTGAGCAAAATGCTTAGGTCTTTATCGGAAGATTGGAACTCCTTGAGGATGTTGATAGAGAATACAAAAGATATCAACACTTATCCATTGGAGGAGCTATATGGAACATTGATGACATATGAGCTCAACAATGCCGAAACAAAGGAGAAAACAAGGAGAAGCAAAGAAGAGATGAAGGAACCTCCAAAGAAGCAAATTGCTTTGAAATCAACAAATGATGAAGGTTCATCCAACACAAACTTGAGTGATGAAGAACTTGATGACTTAGTTCTTCTTGTCAAGAAATGGAGAGGATTTCAAACAATAGGCGATTTCAAAAGAAAGAAGACAAAAGTGAAGAAAAGAACAAAAGATCATATGCTATGATTGTGACAAGCCCGGTCACAAGAGGACCGAATGCCCAAACAAGAAGAAGTTCAACAAAAAGAAGGCACTTCAAGCTACATGGGATGATAGTGATGAAGATGATCAAGAAGATGATGAAATTCAAGAAGAAATTGCTAATATGTGCTTCATGGCTATTGAGGATGAGGTAAGTACAAACAACAATGACTCTTACATTGACTTATCTACCTCTTATGATGAAATTCTTGAAGAATTTGAGAAACTTATGTCAAAATACTCCATTCTTAACAATAAACACTCTTTGTTGAAAAAGGTAGTCAAGAAGCTTTTATTGCACAAAAGGACTTTGAAAAGGAAAAGGATGATCATAAGTCCTTGATTAAAGAAAATGTTTTATTGAAAGAAAAAGTGGTTGATTTAACAAACATTATTCACAAATTCACCCAAGGAAAGAAAAACTTTGAATTAATGCTTGGTGAGCAAAAATGTGTGTTTAATAAAGGAGGAATTGGATATAAACCTCTCTTGAAACAAAAATCCCTTGAAACCATTTTTGTAAAATCATCCAACTTTTCTCAACAAAACATCACATGTAGTTTTTGCAAGAAAGATGGTCATGTTGCTTATAATTGTTTGACTAAAAGAAACTATACTTTGAGAAGAAACATAAGTGGATAAAAGAATCCACAAGCACTAACTATCAAGGACCCAAACTTATGTGGGTACCAAAATCAAAAATTAAAATTATTTTTGTAGGTACCATAAAAGGTCAAGAGCAATTGGTTCTTGGATAGTGGTTGCTCAAACATATGACGGAGAGATCGATCATTACTATCAAATTTCAAAAGAAAATATGGAGGTCATGTGACTTTTGGAGACAATGCCAAAGGAAAAATCATAGGCATTGGAAATATTGGTAATTGTTCTTCTCCCTCTATTGAAAATGTTTTATTAGTTGATAACCTCAAACATAACTTACTTAGTATAAGTCAATTATGTGATAAAGGTTATCTCATTAAATTTGATTCTTCCAATTGCCTCATTGAGGATGCTATATCTAAAGAAGTATTGTTTATGGGGAGCCGAAGCAAAGATGTTTACATCATATCAATTGAATTTGAACTTGAAAAGGAAATAAAATGTTTTTCAAGTATAAAGGATGATTCTTGGTTATGGCATAGGAGATTAGGTCATGTTAGCTTGGACTTACTTTCAAAAATCTCCAAAAATAACTTTGTGAAAGGGTTGCCAAGTATAAAGTTTGAAAAAGATAAAATTTGTGATGCTTGTCAATTTGGAAAACAAGTAAAGAGTTCTTTCAAACTTAAACAACACTCTTCTACTTCAAGACCTTTGCAACTTCTCCACATGGACTTATTTGGACCATCTAGAACCGCTAGTTTAAGTGGAAAATATTATGCATTTGTTATTGTTGATGATTTTTCAAGATTTACTTGGGTCATTTTCTTGAATTTAAAAGATGAAGCCTTAAATGCATTTAAACATTTTTGCAAAAGAGTCCAAAATGAAAAAGGATACACCATTACCACAATTAGGAGTGATCATGGTGGAGAATTTGAAAATATAGCCTTTGATGAGTTTTGCAAATCCAATGGATATGAACATAATTTTTCGGCTCCTAAAACTCTTCAACAAAATGATGTAGTAGAAAGGAAGAATCGAACATTGCAAGAAATGGCTCGAACCATGTTGAATGAAAACAATTTACCAAAATACTTTTGGGCCGAGCCGTAAACACTTCATGTTATATCTTAAATAGAGTTTTGGTAAGTCGAAGAAAACCAAAACTCCACATGAGCTTTGGAAAAATAGAATTCCCAATATCGGATATTTTAAAGTTTTTGGTTGCAAGTGCTTTATTTTAAACACAAAAGAAAATTTGAGAAAATTTGATCCAAAATCCGATATTGGAATTTTTCTTGGATATTCATCTACTAGTAAAGCTTTTAGAGTTTTCAACAAAAGAACTTTAGTAGTTGAAGAATCCATGCATGTTGTTTTTGATGAAACTAACTCCTCTATACAAGAAAAAGTTATTGATGATGAAGATTTGGAAATCCCATTTAAACAACTAAGTGTTCAAAATCAAGACAAATGGAATCCAAATAACATTGAAAGTCAACATGAGGAGGAAACAAGTATGCAACAAAATGATGAAGAACCTCATGAAGATCCCAACACTTCATCATTACCAAAAGAATGGAGGTTTGTCCCATCTCACCCAAAAGATCTCATCATTGGTGATCCATCAAAAGGGGTAAGCACAAGAAATTCTTCTAGAAATTTTCATAACAATTGTGCATTTCTTTCTCAAATTGAGCCAAAGAACTTTAAAGAAGCCGAGTTTGATGAATTTTGGATCCTAGCTATGCAAGATGAACTAAATCAATTTGAAAGAAATCATGTTTGGGATTTAGTTGCTAGACCAAATTCACAAACCGTAATTGGCACAAAATGGGTTTTTCAAACAAACGAGATGAAAATGGTATAATTGTGCGTAATAAAGCTAGATTAGTGGCTCAAGGTTACAATCAAGAAGAAGGCATTGATTTCAAGAAACTTTGCCCCGGTTGCTAGATTAGAATCAATTCGCATGCTTCTTGCTTTTGCTTGTCATAAGAATTTTACTTTATTTCAAATGGATGTCAAAAGTGCATTCTTGAATGGAGTCATTCAAGAAGAAGTTTTTGTTGAGCAACCACCCGGTTTTAAAAATCATAAGTATCCGGATAAAGTTTTCAAACTTAGAAAAGCTCTTTACGGTTTAAAACAAGCTCCTAGAGCATGGTATGAGAGATTGAGTAAATTTCTCTTATCAAATGGTTTTTTAATGGGTAAAGCGGATACTACACTATTTATAAAAACCAAAAAGAATGATATGATAGTTGTTCAAATTTATGTTGACGATATCATTTTTGGTGCTACTAACATTTCCCTATGTGAAGAATTTTCTAAGTGCATGAGTAGGGAATTTGAGATGAGCATGATGGGTGAACTCAAGTTCTTTCTTGGTCTCCAAATCAAACAAACCAATGATGGAATATTCATTAGTCAAACTAAGTATATCTTGGATATGCTCAAAAAGTTTGAAATGGAAGACTTGAAGCCAATGAATACTCCAATGAGCTCATCAATCAAACTAGATAAAGACGAGCAAGGTACTTCCGTTGATGTAACAAAATATCGAGGTATGATCGGATCCTTCTTTATTTAACCGCTAGTAGACCCGATATTATGTTTAGTGTTTGCTTATGTGCTAGATATCAATCTAATCCTAAGAATTCCCATCTTAGTGCCAGAAACGCATTTTTCGTTAACTTAGTGGAACTAGATCTTTAGGTCTTTGGTATCCCAAAGAAACTCATTTTGATTTACTTAGCTATTCGGATGCCGATTGGGCGGTTGCACAATTGATCGAAAAAGTACTAGTGGAACGTGCCATTTTCTAGGCTTTGCTTTAGTTTCATGGTTTAGTAAGAAACAAAATTCCGTTGTTTTATCAACCGCCGGCCGAGTATATCCGCCGCCGCTAGTTGTTGTGCTCAAATCCTATGGATGAAGCAAACTCTAAATGATTATCACATCTCATTTGACAAAATTCCTATTATGTGTGATAATACTAGTGCGATCAATTTATCTAAAATCCCGCTTTTGCATTCTCGTACAAAACACATTGAAATTAGACATCACTTTTACGAGACCATGCACAAAAGGGAGATATAACTTTGGAGTTTGTAAACACCGAAAAACAATTGGCGATATTCTCACAAAACCATTAGCTCTTGAACGATTTTCATATATTCGACAAAATTTAGGTATAATTGATGAATGTGAAATATGTGGCTAACTCCTTATATTTTCTATAATTGATTGCATTTTATGTGATAAATATGTTTCAAAATTATTTGACAAAAGATCAAATCGATGATTTTTATAATTTTTGAAAATTGTCCAACCGGACGACCGCTTATTAAAACGGACGTCCGTTTCATGTCAAACGGATGAATAATTGTCCAACCGGATGATTTTTATAATTTTTGAAAATTGTCCAACCGGACGACCGCTTATTAAAACGGACGTCCGCTTCATGTCAAACGGATGAATAATTGTTCAAACCGCTTGCTCATCCGTATGAGCGTAGATTTTTGCCAAAATTAAAAAGTTTAACCGGTTGACCGCCTATTTAAAACGGACGTCCAGATGATTTTAACCCGGACGATCGTATATCATCCGTCGATCATCCGGTTGAATGTAAAAGTTTGAACATCAAAATTCCAGTCCAAACCGGCGACCGTCTCGAGGCTTCCGATCGTCCGTATAAGCGAAATCGGGGGTTTAAGTTAGAAATTTTTCAAATTTCTTCATTCCAACTTCCCGCGAACCACGGTTTTCTCTCCAAATCTTCCTCAAATCTTCCAATCTTCCCAAAATCTTTCCAATTTACATTCAAAATCTCAAAACCCATATCATTTCACGCCTAAATCTTCAAAATCCCCAATTTTTGTCCACCAAATCGCGATAAACCCCTCAAACGGTCGACCTCCAACCCTAGGCTCCAAATCCGTCTCCAAAACCATGCCTCGGGTGAAAATGGCAGCCAAACGACCTAGGAGAGAAAGGCAACCATCTCCATCCTCCTCCTCCTCCTCCTCAAGAAGATCCTCAATCCAAGCGCATCGAATCGAAGTCCCGCTCTCATTGGTAAGAACGTTGATCTTGCCTCTTTCACACACGAAGCACCATCTTTTAACATTGAAAATCTTTTCATGGGTATAGGGTGGGTTCCTCTTCTCACTCTCAATGAAACCGCTTACCCCCATTATCAAAGAATTTTACAAAACATGGTTTTTTCCCGGGGTCGGTATTTCATCTTTCGTTCGGGACAAACGAATTAAGATCACTCAAGATCTTATTCATACCATTCTCCATCTTGAAAATGGTGGTATGCGTCTCATACCACCAAGACAATTCCTCACACCGACGAGTATAATCCCGTCGAAGCATGTTGTAATGTCACCGGCAAGCATTTTGACGCTGCCGTTCGTCTTAGCTCAAATCAACTTACCCTTCCTTGTCGTGTCCTACATAATATCATCGCCCACATAATTGTCCCTCGAAAGGGTCATTTAGATGAGGTGAACCATTTTGATGCTTTTGTGCTCGACTCCATTCTCCGAGGGCGTAAGCTCGATTTTTCTTACATCATGATCCAACACATGCACTACGTCCTTAGCGGCAAGAGTTCTAAGGCTCTTCCCTATGGCATGATTCTCACCAAAATCTTTCAACATTTCGATATCTCCTTCCGTGATACGGTGACCCTCCTTCCAAAAGCCACCGACACCATCAATATTCTTATACTAAAAAGAATGAAAATTGTAAAGGAGAACGGTCAATGGGTGGCAAAGTCGAAGGGATTTGATGAGGAGTCGGGCCCCTCTACTCTACCTTTCGAGGGGGAAGATATTGACGAGGATGCCCCTCCGCGGCAAAGATCACAAAGGCCGTCGTCCTCCACTTCCGGCCATAACGAGGATCAATTCACTTTACTGCATGGCCGGATCGACTCACTTACTTCTTCAGTCGAGGGCCTGCACCACACCATGGGGACTCTCCAGCACTCGGTTGCCGACATGACGGCGTTGCTCCGAGATCTTCACTCCCGTCTCGATGCCGTGCTTCCTCCACAGCCGCCCCCGGAGCCTTAGTCTAGTTATTTCTCTTGTTTCTTTTTGTAGCTATGTTTTGGAAACAAAGTCTATGTCCTAGCTTTCATTTATAAAACTATGCTTGTTTTTAAATTTTAAGTCTATCAATGAATGAATTATATTGTTTCGTTTAAAGGGAATATATTTTTAAACCTTAATATTTTTATCTTTTACCTTTTTGTTTATGCCAAAAGGGGGAAAATAAATATGTGATGAAATATATGAAATGTGTGATGTGATGAATTTGGCATGAAATATGTGATGTGATGAATTTGGCATGAAATCATGTAATGAGATAAAATTGGCAAATCAAATGAAAATGTGATACAAATTCATCAAATCATGTTTACTTGAAAAAGATAGGGGGAATATATATGCTTTATTGTATCTCATTATTTTATATTCTCACATTGTTTGTCATAATCAAAAAGGGGGAAATTGTTGACCTATGGTTAACTTTAAACCTTAATGTTTTGATTATTACAAACAAATTGGTTATGTTTTCTAACATTTTATTTTCAAGCAAAATTCAAAGCACTACAAATCGAACTCTCATGCAATGTCAAGTTCAAAGTCAAAATCAATACAAGAGTTCAAGCATCTCAAGATCTGCCGAATTTCAAGATTCGAAGATCAAGATTGAAGAATAGATTTTTAGATAAAATTGTAAAGGTATTAACTCTTTAATCCTTAGCAATTAAATGAACGAAAGCTCAAATATAATTTTTATCACTTGTATAAAAATCGCTTTATCAAAGCCAAAAATCGATTTTCAAAATTGTGGAAACGGATCATCCGCTTGAAAACCGGATGAACCGGGTCGACCGCTTTTCATTTTCACCGGTCGACCGTCTGAGCGTATCTGTTCAAAAAGTGTCCGTTCTGACTTTTTGCAGTTCAACGGCTAGTTCTGACCAATCTGACCGGTCGACCGTTTGGTCATCCGTTTCAACAGAAAGTGACGAAAATTCATCTCTATAAATACCACTTCATTTATTATCATTTAACAACACTTACAAGAGCATTTATAGAGAGAATCATATTGAAAAACATCATTCAAAGCTTCATTGCATTCATATCTTCAATATCTATCTTTGAAAAACTTTGTTTGATTAAATCAAACTTTTGGTTCATCTTTCTCAACAAAGTTTTCTTCTAACACTTGAGCTTTCCTCATCCATTGCTATTCATTAAAGTGTTAGTCTCTCTTAGAGCTAAACTTGTATCTATCATTCATCTAGAGAGAAATACTCAAATCAATCTCTTTATTTATTTGGGTCATATTGAGGTCCCTTGAAAAGCTCAATATTGTATAAGGATCGGTGCTCCTTGCTTGTAAGTCACCGGATACATTGTAAGGGTTTGGATTGCACCATAAGTCAATCAAAATAGTGGAAAGGCCGTGCTCGTGTTGGAGAGCTTGGTAACGGGGACGAGATCATTGGTTGGATCGAACCTCCATAAAAATCGCTTTGCACTCTTTCTCCTCTTTTATTTACTTATATTGTGCATATATTCTTATGAATCTATTTTTATCATTTTAAGAATATTTTTCGAAAAAGTTTGAGAAAACCAATTCACCCCCTCTTGGTTAGTTATTCTTGGGCTATCATGAATGCACCTTTTTGGTTTCGCGCACACGAAAGAGCACCAGACTTCGCGTGCGCAAAGCTTGTCCATGCATGTTCTTCGCTCCCGCGAGCGAGCTGAACGAATTTGTTCCTCTGCACACGGTTTTGAATAGTTTCAAACTTGTTTTTATGGTTCTTTTTGCTTAGGGCCCGTTTGACAGAGATTATAAACTAGTTTATAAATCAATTTTTAGTTTATTTGACTAATATTAGTTTATTTGACTAATATTGGTTTATTTGAGTTGAAATTGTTGACTTTTCATATTAAAAGTGGGTTGAAAAATCAAAAATTACGGCTGAAAAAAACTAAAATGGGTTTTTAAGCTTTGTCAAACAAGCTCTTAATATGAATTTCTAACTAAAAAAGAAAAGCCTCAAAGGTACTAAATTAAGAACTACACCTTTAGTAGATTGATGACTACACTTTGTAATTTTTCCTAATTAATCATATATGGGTTTAAAACAGAATACATTTTCGATCATTAATTCTGACAAGTGATTTTCCCATGCCTCCAAACTTTAGGTCTTCTTTAATATTCTCCAAATACCAAATTCTATTTATGTGTAAGCATCCAAATCAAGAACCAATAATCTCAAATCTTAGTTCTAGAACACCAGATTATTTGGAAAAAAAAATTGAAAAAACATATCTGGATCTTTTTTCTTTTTCTTTAATTCTTCCATAGTGAGGATCTTTACAGACTTTTTGCACACTTATGAAACATCAGATAATATGAAATATTAGGGTGGGCATTTTAACCGAAATCAAACCGGAACTGGAGGTTTCGGTCCGGTTCCAAAAAATTAAAATTAGAAAATGGAATCGGGAACCGAGAACTGAACGGATTCAGATCGATTCTTGGTTTTTGAACTAGAACCGTGTGTACTCGATTGGAACCAAATTTGTCATTTTTTATAATTTTTTTATTTTTTACAATTTATTCACCAAAACCCCCAATGACCCACAACCCAACAATACGGTAACAAAAAAATAGTCCAACTGTCCAAGACTCGAACCAAAAGTACAAATTCATCACTCTTAAACTCAAACTCAATTGATCCAATTCCAATTACCCAAATCTCAAATTTTGAATCGCTATTTGCTCAGATACTCAATATAAACATTGTTGTCTATCTCATACTTTCGTTCATCTTTCTTGCTCAACATGCATGTGAGACGGTGAATATGAAACTTCTCTATAACCAAATCAAATCTTCATTTTTAAAAAGTAATTTTCTTTTTTCTAACTATAATTTATGAGTTTACTATTTTGGTCTCTATTCTTCTAGTTAATGTTTATATCTTTCAGAACTTGTTTTAATATCTAACGTACTTTAATTTTAATGGGTTTGCAATTTTTAATTCAAAATATGTTGCCAACTCACGATTTTAAAATAAAATGTTATGGGTAGAACTTGAACCGACGATTTCGGTTCGAATTTGATTCCAATAATTACGTGGAATCGAATAGTTCTATTTATAAAATACCCGAATCAGAACCGACCCACCCGACGCCCAGGTCTATGAAATACTATATGAGTATAATCGTGTTGGTCTATATATATATATACCTAAAATAATTGTGTGTCTTGTTCTAATGTAATTAGGACTTGTATGTTACTTGAGAACTTGAAATTCAAGTTATAATCATAAGGCATTGATCTCCCGTCCACATGCCGAGGGTGTCGCAGTGGGCACGAGAACAATACTCTATAATCAAAATAGAACTTCTTTTATAACTTGGGCTAAATTGCATGTGTTGATCAACTCGAATTTTGACTTTGATAAGATCTCAAGTTTGACTTGGTTAATTGTGCAACTCTTGAACTTTAATTATTTGTATTATTAAGTCCTTGTCTATTTTAGAGCTACTAAGAGCTTGTTTGGTAGAGGTTTTTGGACAAAAATGAGTTTTTCTAATATGACATATTTGACTTTTCAAAAGTTTTAAAGGTGAGATGGCAAAATCGTCCTTAATCAACACAATTCTATTTCAAAGTAGAAAGTGTAATTTTGTCATTTCACTTTCAAAACTTTTGAAAAGTCAAATATGTTATACTAAAAAAACTCATTTTTTGCCCAAAAAACCCTATCAAACAAGCTCTAAAGGGACCAAACATGCCTATATAATTCAAGTCCCAATAATCAGACTTAGTCAATCCAATCCAACCCAAACTGTATAGTCCAATTATTAGTTATGTTCAATTCACTAAATGCTCAAGATTAAACTCTTGATTTATATAAAATCATAGAAACAATTTATATTCTCTATATTTACATCATCTTGACTTGCTAATTGCTATACATATATCTTACCCTCACTGAACATCCAACAATTAGTGCAAGGCTAAAATGATCGTTTTGCCATTCCTATTATTATCCTACTTAAGCCACAATTTCCCCCAACAATTTTTTGCGAACAAATTACAGAATTGATTTAGTCATCTCTAAATACTAAACTTGGATTTAAATTGTACAAAAGAAAATACTTAAGCAGATTCATTTACCCAACGGACTCGATGACGGATTCCGAATGCGAATACGTGTTTACAACCTTGCTTGCTTTCATTCCACAATGTATTGAGGCATTGACCATATTAATTTATCTCATTCATTGACACATCAATCAAAAACCCTCGAGTTCACGAATAGTAACTACTATTCTGTTACAATTAAAGGAATCTACAAAACAGTTACATGAAGTTTAATTTTTTGCACGGTCATGCTATAAAACTAAACTCTACACACACTAGTTTTGTCCAATACACTTTTAGGTGTAGTAGAACAACTATTCACGAGTTCCACTCGCCACAAGTGCCAATATTTGCTCACCACCTTAGAAATAGGGATGGCAATTTACCCTGCCCCGCTTAAAATTTCCCCACCCCGAACAATTGGGTATTCGGGGCGGGTACCCCGCCCCAAGATACTTTTTGTTTTTAATTTTTTTTTAATTTTCCTATTGATTTGCATTTTTTTAATTTTGTTTAGTTAACATATTATACATAATTTGTTTTTTAAAATCTAACCATACCATTTAGAATTAACTTTAATTCCCCATTTTATTATTCATAATTTCGTACGCTTCCCTCAATGAAAATCACGGTTACAAAAAAATAAAAAATAAATTAAAAATTAAAAAATAAATAAATAACCGGGCAAAGAAAACTGAGCTGTGAGTCAGTCCCGTCCCGCCCGACCTCGACCGCCCGATTTAACTGAACGGGCGGGTGTATGGGGTAAAATTCTCGACCGAGAGATCCGCCCAGCCCGCTCCATTGCCATCCCTACCTAGAAAGAATGATTCTCGATCAAAATACAAATAATGTATATTTTTACTTTTCTAAGCAAGTACCCAATTTGTATTGTCACACAAAGATTGAAGACAATTAATTGCAACTTGTTATAAATGCAACAATTGTTTAAAGGGTTAATTTCACTGATGGTCACTGAAGTTTCATTGAAATTATAAAACCATCACTAAAGTAACAAAGTTTCAGCGGTGGTCACTGAAGTTTACTAAAGCTTGCACCAAAAGTCACTCACTGAAATTCTCCAATTAATATGATGACATGTCACTTATAAATGTCCATGTGGCACACATTTGGATGACACGTGACAAAATTATTGACATGTGGACTTTACCCACTAATTATATAATAAATATAATTGCATCTAAGGTTCTTCAACTTTTTACATCTTCAAATTTTGGTCCCCAAATTTTCAATTATCTTTCATCCTTCAAAAATTACATCTTAGATCCTTCAACTTTTTACATCTTTACACTTTGGTTTCTAAATTTTTAATTATATTTCATTTAAGTCCTCCAAAATTGTATCTTAGGTCCTTCAACTTTTTACATTCTGCACAATTTGGTCCTCAAATTTTCAATCATCTTTCGCTTTAAGCCCTCAATCGTATACATCTTCAAACTTTGGTCTCCTAAATCCTTTATTTTAGTAGTCAAAATAAGTACAATTTTAGTAGTCAAAATTATTATTTACAATTAAATTCTTGACTTTACACTCGAATTTTCATCTAAACGAACAAAATAATATAGTTAAATAATAATTGTACTAAAATAATATAATTAATTAATAATTTTGACCACTAAAATTGTACTTATTTTGACCACTAAAATCAAGGATTTAGGAGACCAAAGTTTAAAGATGTATAAAGTTGAATGACCTAAGATTCAATTTTTGGAGGGCTAAACTGAAAAATGATTGAAAATTTGGAGACCAAAGTGTATGATGTAAAAAGTTGAAGGACTCAAGAAGCAATTTTTGGAGGACTTAAATGAAAGATGATTGAAAATTTAAGGGACCAAAGTGTAAAGATATAAAAATTTGAAGGACCTAAGATACAATTTTTGAAGGACTTAATCGAAGATAATTGAAAATTTGGAGACCAAAATTTAAAGATGTAAAAAGTTGAAGGACCTTAGATGTAATTATATTTATTATATAATTAGTGGGTAAAGTCTATCTGTCAATAATTTTGCCATGTGTCATTCAAATGCTACCATACTGAACATTTACAAGTGACACGTCATCAAATTAATTGGAGAATTTCAAAGAAGTGACCCTTGGTGCAAGCTTTAAGAAACTTCAATGACCATCGAAACTTTGTTACTTCAAATGACGTTTTTGTAATTTCAATAAAATTTCAATTTCAAAGATTTATCAAGAAATTAACCCATTGTTTAAAACATGAATAAATGAACATTATATATTTAATAACATCGAAAAATATTTAACTATTACAGTATGGTCTTAATACTTTTGAACACACATCATATCCCAACACTTCCTTGTTCCATTTATGCTAAAAGGAGGAAGGGAGTAAATTATTCCTCATGCCAGGGCCGGACTTTATATAAGGCTCAAGAGGCGATTACCTCAGGCCCAAAAATATAAATAAAAAATTATGCTATAGTAGTTTTTTTTTTTTTTTTTGTTATTTAAAAACATAGGCTTAAACCGTCCAAGCATATATCCAATTTTAAAAACTACCCAATTAAAAAATTCACTCAATTATCTAATTAAAAAACTCTATTAAAATCCAACCTCAAAACCTTCTGCAACTAGCAAACTTTGAGGAGACAATTGACAGCAAGAAGGAAACCCATGGAATGATAAAAAATATGCAATAAAAAATTCCATCTTGAAGCAAGGGTAATCCACGGAACCACGATAAATTGGTAATGCATTACTTAGTCCTTTGTATTGATTCATTCACTCTGTTATAATCTTTTATTGCTTTCTTTATTTTCAAAATTTTCAGACTTAATTGATATAAGCAGTTGTTCTTGGCATTTTTAACTTTTGATTTCTCCAAGTTGAAGTTGATCAAGAATTATCTCCGATCAACCATGTCACAAGAAAGATTGAACGGATTGACTATGTTATCAATTGAAAAAAAAAAATAGTTGACCAACTTGATTATGCAAACTAAATTGATACTTTTGCCCCAAAAACTATAAGGCGGGTAGCAAAATATTTTGTGTATTAAAATTTTTGTCATTTTATTATTATGTTTTGAGTATATGATTTAATTTTGAAAAATTCTTATAATTTTTTTTTTTGAATATACACTACAAATTTGAGGACCCAATTTTTAAAGTTCGACATGCGCCTAACAAACATAAAAGTCCGCCCCTGCCTCATGCTAGAAGTATATTTACTTTCTTAAGTGAATCACAGTTATGGTAGAAACAAATAACGTGTTAAGAAAAACAACGCAGTAATATGCCTTAAAACTCGTCCCATACTTTCAAATTTCTGCATTATTTCAAATCCTTCAACTACTTTTAGTTTGTGCATGCCCTCTTTGAGTTTTTGACCCAACATAGGATTAGTGACTTAATTATTTTAAGAAATAATTTAGTGGCAATCACAGCACAACAAACAGCAAACTTCTACAAGTCGTCGCATACGCCAGAAATAAGGGGAAACTAGCCGATGTTAGGAGGAATAATGGCGGAAAATGACAAAAAAAAATGGCCGCCCAACGGCCATTCCACACTCCAAGAGACTTTTTCTTGGTTTCAGTCACATCAACCTGTTGATAAGAACGCTGACTCCTTTTGTCCATCCATGCCAACATACCTAAATCCATTATTGCAAATTTGAAAATAAATATTTATTCATGTTTTGTTCAGTTTGATCAAAACAATACAATGAACAAGATTAATTTTTTGTTTAGAGTATTCTTCAATCTTTTCCTCACGTATGCTGCATCAGACTAAACAAACATAATAAACTTGATTTTAGTGCATTTTTCCTTGTTAATATTGTTATGGACTATATACACACACATATATAATTAATCTTAATCTTGAGTCCTTATACATATTTAGTAGGTATTACTATATTGAACAAGACAGGATAATGAATAAAATTTTAATGCTTTATTTTTCTTTTCTTTAACAATGTTCATCATTATCCAATCTTCTTTACCAAAAATCCACTACTATCTACACACATGTAAGTGATCTCGGGTTCTTGTACATGTTTGGTATGTATTACTAAATTGGACTTGAGTGGATCCACACTAAAATCAACAAAATTGTAACTTTTCTTAAACCTTGTTAATGCTGTCTAATGATATCCAATTGTCCTTGCTCAACATGCCATTACTATATATATTCACAGGAAAAGATCTCGGTTTCTTGTACATGTTCATTCCATCCATTTCAAGATTTTCACTTGCAGAATCAAACCATGACAATCAAAGCAATGAATGGGCATAAGAAAAACAAGAATTCATCAAGAAAGTGGAAGAAAGATGCAGTTTCTGTCGAAGTTTCTGATGAAAAAGTCCCACTTCTGCTCAAGAATGCAGAAAAAAGTACTACTGCTGATCAAGAATTCAGTGGGGCTTCATTTTCTGGTGCAGTGTTTAACTTATCGACTACCATAATTGGTGCCGGAATCATGGCACTGCCTGCCACCATGAATGTTTTAGGCCTGGTTCTTGGTGTTGCACTCATAGTGTTTGTTGGAGTCCTCACAGAGTTTTCTGTAGGCATGTTGTTACGGTTCAGTAAGGCCGGTGGCGCAGTCTCTTATGGAGGCGTTATGGGGGATGCATTTAGGAATGTTGGAAGGAGAATTTTAGAAGCGTGTGTGGTGATCAATAATATTGGTGTACTAATTGTGTACATGATCATCATTGGTATGTGTTTCCTGATTTTAAGATTTGTTTTGTGATTTTAAAAGGTTCTGCATGTAGCTTTTTGTTATTTGTGTTATTTGAACTGGTTTTTTGCCTTTTCTTTCTTTTAATTTGTGAAGGTGATGTGCTTTCTGGTACTTCTTCAAATGGGATTCGACATTCTGGTTTGGTGGAGGGATGGTTTGGAGAGCACTGGTGGAATGGGCATGCAATTGTTCTTCTGGTGACCACTCTTGCTGTGCTTGCTCCACTTGCAAGTTTCAAGCGGATGGGTAAGTAATATATCTTTGGTTTCGAACACGTTTTACAAATCGAAATTTTTAATTTCAAGACAAGTTTTATTTTTTGATAATATTCGGATACTTCAAGAAAACTTTTAATAAAGAAATTTGTGAAGTTTGATTAGGCATGACATTTAATTGTGTTTTATGCCAATAATATTAAGATTTTGAACAAGTGATTAGGATTTCTTATGCCAATTATATTAACAGTACAGTACGTTGGCATAACATCTGAAGATGACACAAAAAAACCCCATTTACTTAAGATTAGATTGCAAGTGGGAACAGATTATAGTGCATCTCTACTGAGTGATGAAAAGGAATAAACATCCCTTTCTTAAAAGGAATTCTGTATCCCTTTTTTCTTTTATTTTTCTCTTTTTTGGAACACAATTATTTTATAGTCTATTTATTTATGTACTAATAAAGAAAATGCTGACAAGCAGATGTTGGAAACTTACATTCATAGGAAAATTGGTGATATAATTTGTTTCAATTATTTGAAAGATTTAAGCTTTAGGCTGTAAATTCTAATGATTTCTTGCCATTTTTATAGTTTTTTTCCTAATTAAGTTCTTTTTATGCCTGCAGACTCTTTAAGATACACCTCTGCATTGGCAGTTTTTCTGGCATTTGTTTTCCTTGCCATTACTGTATACATCACCGTGTTTAAATTGGTGAAAGGCACTATTGGAATGCCCAGATTGCTTCCTGATATTACTGACATTAATTCAGTCTGGAGACTCTTCACCGTCGTCCCTGTTCTTGTGACAGCATACGTCTGCCATTTCAACGGTAAAGCAAACTTACACGTACATTCATATATTACACATTTCCATGAAGAGGTTTTTTTGGTGACTGATACATTGTTAGTCTATTTTTTCTGCAAAATTGATGAAATTATGTTCTTTTTCCAAGTGCTAATCTATTTGAGCAAAATCAAATTATTCGGTGAGCAAAATCAAATTATTCGGTGAAATTATGTTCTTTGTTAATGCTAAAGAGTGCTTGTTAGTGAGCAAAATCAAATTATTCGGCATTGCATTTGGAAAGTTATTCATATTGTACCTCTTGCAACCTTGTTAAAAGCACTATGCATTTTAGTCTACTGAATATTGCCAAATCCATGCTGGGGGGATGTGTGGCATCTAAAACAGGTCCTTCGAAACTTGGTGATTAAGTTATATCGACCATTTTTCTGTTTTCTGTTTTCTTTTCTGTGCATCTGTTGAGGGGTGTAGGCTTAGTCCAAATGAAATCTAGCATTTAGCACGCACGGATTTGTTTTGTTTTGTTTGTGCTTGTTGATTTAAGTTTCTCAACTCTTGCAAAGATGAGTTTAAGAAAACAAGTATGCTTAGTTGGACCATCATACGATGCAATGTTCCTTTATCTAGTTTAACTACCAAGTGAAATTTGCATTACTATCTCCAGTACACAGTATTGAGAACGAGCTTGAAGACTCTTCCCGGATAAGATCTGTTGTGCAGACTTCATTGGCTCTGTGCTCGATCGTTTACATTATGACAAGCTTCTTTGGATTCCTTCTGTTTGGAGATTCAACTCTTGATGATGTTTTGGCCAACTTCGACTCAAACCTTGGCATCCCATATAGTTCTCTGCTAAATGACACAGTTCGTGTCAGCTATGTTGTTCACCTCATGCTCGTTTTCCCTATTATATTCCATCCACTGCGCCTGAATTTGGACGGCCTACTCTTCCCATCTTCCACGCCTTTGGTTACAGATAATTATCGATTTGTATTGATCACTGTGGGGCTTCTTTCTGTTGTTTGCTTAGGTGCAAATTTTATTCCCAGCATTTGGGATGCTTTTCAGTTCACTGGAGCAACCTCTGCTGTTTGTATTGGATTCATCTTCCCTGCTGCCATTGCTTTAAGGTAAGCGATTTGGTTTCATTGCAATCCACTGCAGTATTTTTATGTCATTTTCTGTTTCTAGCTGAAACGTCAAACATAGACAAGACTGTCACTTGACTCAAAATCTACAATTTCGGAAAATTAGTGTCACCTGGTACTGGTTTGTGCATATGGTTGATCTGATTGTGGACGTTTCAGTCACTTTCTACACACGAGAAATGTATCTCATCCAACACCTGATTGTTTCTTTCCTTGTTTTAGGGATGCTCATGGCATAGCTACAAAGAAAGACAAGATCTTGGCTGTTTTCATGATAGGTCTAGCAGTATTTACAAATTTGATGGCTATATACAGCGATGCCTACGCAATATTCAAGAGACATGCATCTCCACGCGAGTGATTCCCCTTGAGATGTTGCCAGTAGAAGATCATCAAGAAGTCATGACCCTCTCATCTCTGGGAGATATGTATAATTTCCTTGTTCGTTTAAAATTTAGTATTCACACAAGTTCTTGCTACAACTTGTGACATTTGGTACATGAACATTTGTTGAGAACTGCATACCAAACATGCAATTAGATCCTAAGTGGACTTGAATCCGCGCCTTTTCCCTGAAAGCTCTTATTCTGGATAATTAGAAATAGAAAAAGCCAGGAGGGAACAAGTTTTTGTGACTGAAAGATACCATCTGGCTTCTTAAATTCACAAGACAGAATTACACAGGATAATAAACCATGACTAGAGTTTGCAATTATCAATTTACTAGCCATTAAATGTAATTAGTAGACCATAAGAAATCATCATTCTATATATTAAAAAACACCTGTTTTTTTATTAATACAAAGCTTTGAGAAAATAATAGAAACTACAAAAATTTCTCTACAACTTCTACGTGCATTGCTATATGTATTATACAAAGGTGAGTCGAGCTAACCGAGACAAAACCAATGTCATGTTAACAACCAATTTGGCCCTCTCTCCAGTGCGTTTCCAGCTCTTTAAAACTCACAACCCTTCGGCATCAGTTATGCATCTGGACAAGTATAAAAAGAAGCATGTACATAAATCTTTGTTGAAATTTGATTCAACCCTCCTTATACACTGCAGAGCCCTAATTTCCTCTATTTTACACCCACAAAATGTTCATATCAATAGCGTGTCATTTGCATGACATGCTCGTTAGCCATTAAAGCAACTGGTGCACCATCATCTCGTCTCAAAAGCTGGGGTCCACAACATTTGGTCATAACTGTCAAGAAATTGAGGAAGAATCTCAATTGTCCCCAACACCTTACTGTATTTATCTTTCTTATATATGTATGAAAAAAAACCTGTGATGAATGAAGGGCAGCCAATTACCACAGGGCGTCTCTTCATGCTCTTTTGTTGGCAGTCGGCTAACAGCATAAAAAGGACCAAAGAAATTTGAAGATGCCATGACCAGGCCATTTAGAAGTAAGAATTCCTTGAATAGTGGGCAGTATCTGCTCATTCAGTTGAAAAAATAGGGCGACTCCAGAACTTCTCTCAAGTCAAAATCTCCTCGTTCTGGCAATGGAGGAAATTTTAACTTGGGGAAGGACTGCTGAAAACTTTCCAACAACTGTAAAAAAGAAGACATAGTTATGTGAACTTCTTACCCAATATATCTCAAACAAACCTTTGAACAGAATTTTAACCAGAGGGCCACTAACAATTCATAATAAAATACAAGTAAAATCGATGTTTCCAACTTTTTACATAGAACACTTCTTCAAGATATGTAATTTCATTTAAAGGTAGCAATTTCATATGATCTTCAATCCTATTAAATCATAAAAACATAAAAGCATAGGGAGATGGAAAAATATCACAAGGTATTAAAGCAAAAATAAGAAAAAGTCACACCAGCTAAAATTATTCAGCAAGTACGACAATATACAAAGAAAATCAGGAGTTAACACTTGAAAAATCAACACAAAAATCCTCCGCCAAAATTTTTTTCCTTCACTAGAATGAGAAACGAAGAAGGGTGAAATTTAAAATCGTATATCAGTCAAATATTTCCTAATTTGAGGGAACCAAGAAAAACAGCTCCCATACCTATGAGTTTTCAGATGATTTTGTGTTGGTTGATGAGATGAGAAAATAGAAAGCATTTGAGTCTTGTGATTTAAATTTGGAGATGGCTTGAAATATAGCAGATGGAAGGATCTAAAGGATCTAGGCGACCTACCATAACAAATAGGACTACGGTTCAGTTAAGTTGGGCTCCATCAAGTTTACCAAAATTGTTAAATATGATGGGCACATACTAGCATATCACACGAGTATTGATTGGTTTTTCATTTCCTGGTGACTAATTAAATGATATTTAAGGGTCTTCCACACTATACTCCATCCATTTCTATCACACATTCTTCTTTCAAGTCAAGTAAACAATGGCATAAATGAAGAAACTGAAATTTGATGTACCATCATTATCTTGCACATCCTGCCATATTCCCCACCCTTCACAAAAGAAAAGAGGATGGTATAGACAAAGAAAGCATTGACCTATGCACACAAGGATGTGAGTTGAATTGGGCACAATGATTAGAAAAACTCACATTCTCCAAAATCGGTGCGTCATAGAGTTCAACAAACTTTTCTCTGAGAATATTGTTCATTTGGTCTACATCACATGCATGCGTCCAGTATGAATCGTGCACTCCTAGAATCAAATTGTAGTAAAATTTATTAGACATGCCTGCACTAGAGGGTGCACACCAAAAAAATAAAACTGGAAAATATCACAATCCTGACGCCAGGAGTCAGGAGATATAGACAATTCCAGAAACCTGCAAAATTTAACCCTGCATCTTTACACGCAATGGCAGTCATCATCATATGAGAACCATCGAGGGAATGAACAAAATTTGGAGGAAAAGCTGTTCTCTGCCGCTTAACCATCACCTGTGAAAATCAGGTAAAAGATGGCACATAATTATATCTCTTACATGCTTTATTCGCTGTTACAATTTGATTTCTTCTTCTTTTGTTTCAATTTTTTCTTCATTTCTTTATTTATTTTCTTTGCTGGTTTTGGTAGTTGTTTGCGTGGAGGTAAGCCCGGCGCCGTGCCCGCCCGGGAAGCAGGGTAATAGGAGGACCATAACATGAATCATGACACTGCTACACTTCAATACATCATTCTTGAGATCAGAAACTGGAAAAGAACTGGAAGTTACCTTGTCAGTTTCACGTTGGAGTGTCAAAATCTGAAGAGAAGTCTTAATCTGCACCAAAATTAATACCCAATCTTGAATGACATATTAATAGAAAATGACTATCCTATTGACGATGATGAAAACAAAGACGAAGTCCATAGGTTAAATGTATGTGAAAGTTACCAGATGCCTTCCTAATTTCCGGTAAGGTTGCACAACAGGGAGCCCAAGTGGTGTGGTCCAACGTACTGGTTCGTTCTCCAAAGCTATAATCTAAACAAGTGGAAAAAGAAGGCAAAAAATGAAACATAAAGAACAACTATGATGCAAGGATAAGAAAATGAAGAACAGGTGGTTAGTGACTAGTGATATAAGCAATGCAATGAAGAACAGGAAATGAAACAAATATTAGATAGAATACAATAGTAGTCTCTATGTCAACTGGTCAAGTAATCATGTTTCATGGTGAGTTCATTTAATCATTGCAATCTCTATTGTTCCCCAAAGGGGCTGGATATGATGATGATAGATACTCTGTCACGTGAAGTTTTTTGAATGTTCAGGCTAGTTTGGTGTATTTCCAAACATTCTAACATGCAAACTTCTTTGCACTCCATAGTAGTTTATCTCATTCCTTCTGTCCTCCTATTCTCCGTCCCTCAGTAAAACCATTTCTTATTATTCCAATGCCTTGCCGCCACCTACGATTCCAATCCGTTCACATCCGAACAGCACAATCAAGATTGAGAACTTTGACAAACTGGTTGCTATCTCATAATAGCCTCATAACTATGTTACCTTGAACAATTTTGCATTTCATAATTTTATGGATTACTGTAGCACTTAATTTAAGTAATAATGTCAAACTAGGTGATCTGAAGAAACCTACTCACACTATGTGGCAAAAACTTAGCTTGTTGCATATAAATTCTGTTTTTGAACTAGAACTATCCACAATTCTAGCTTTGCTATTTATATACTAGTATTTAGTCTTAGAGAGGGTTCTGGAAAAACGATGCTAGTGGATTTGGCAGCTGTACCAATAATTGTATGATGTCCAGCGAGAAGTAGATAACCATACCCTAGTATAAAAAACAACTGACCATGAAATATTGAGGTAATAAAATCAGCTGGAAAATCGTGTACCTCTAAAGATAGCACGTCGGGAAACAGAAATGTCTTTCCATCAAGTAATCAATCACACTTCAAATAGATTTTTACGTAAATAATTCCACATATTAGAATGGAACATACCTTTGCACAGTCTCCAAGCCAACTCATGATGCTACGTGCAGCTTCAAACATCTCTCCTAAGGCAGTCAAGGTTGTCTGCTCAAGGGGTAAAAAACAATTAGCTCAAACCTTTCTAAGTCGCATGTTCAATACATGTGCAGAAAGAATTGATACCTCATAATTCTCAATACCATGAAACACATCTATGCCATATGAAATGCTTATAATACCTTAACTCTGTTTTAGTTCAAAAGGTAACTCGGCAAAAATAAAGCTATATGCTCTTACCTTTGCTGCATAGCAAGCTGCAGAAAACAACTCCGTGTCATCCTCAATAGCACCACGCTCCTTTAACCGCTTCTTGATTTGATCCCGTGCACCTATATAAGTGACACCGTATACTGATGTCATCACTGTTTGCTTGACTAATTTCCTGTCCACCTGAAAATGAGGAACTAAGAAATTATATTGTAACAACATAATAAGAAATAGGTAGCAATAAGTATGAAGGTGTACCAATCTAAGAAAGGTTTCACATGGCATCATGACACTCAATGAATCCATAGTTCAAGGATATGAAAGTTAAACCAATAAATAACTTTTATTATTCATAATAAAGCCTAAACAGAAACGGCAATAAGCCATTTTCATAATATCGTTAGTCATGATATCTGATGAACAGAATAAATACATGAAATACAATGAAACCTGGTTAATTAACAATCTTGCACGCATAACATTGGGATCAGTTGCAGGGTCTTTTGCAGCATCCCTCTTCATGATGTCAAGAACTCTGCATCAGAAACAGGCAGTAATGAATCCAACTACATTTGGACAGCAGGACATGAATGTGTTAGCAGACCAATTTTAAAGCATTTATCCTGCTCGAGCATTAATGCAATCCATAAATGACAATAATTGTCTCCAGTGAGATCAAAAGGAAGATGTCTCAGGAATTATTCCTTCATATTGAAATAGAGAACTGAAGTAAACTACTTGTTTAATCTTACAGTTCTACATGTTATTTACTGGATTTATTATAACTGGATATAAACAAGTACATGCCAATCCAAAGATTTATTCAATTTATTGTCAATGTCGATTTTTTATTTTATTTGTTTATTTATTTACTTATTTATTTTGGGGTGGGAACAAAACAAAGAAAAGGGATATTATAAATCATGGTCACAGCTTACCTAGAAGCGATTCCTGAGTAAACATCTGCAGGTTTATCTCCCGCAACAAGATTGACTGCTGCTGCTCCCAACTGGAGATGTATAATAATGTTACATTGGTGTGAAACAATTTTATTATTTTTTTTTTCCTTAAAATGTATCCATCATCTGAAGAAATAAAATAAATGGTATGCCCGGAGAGTCAAATCTTTTGGAATATGATCAGATGGTTGCAGCTGCTCTCAAGTGGACATATATTATTATTAGTTACATTGATTGCAAACAGCATTATTGTGGGAATGCTAAAATGCATTTACATTCAGAATAACTACATAAAAATACCAAAAATCAAATCAAGACGAGATGCAATAATACAACCAGGCAAAAATTGAATTAGTTGGGAGCCAATAATTCCTATAGCCTAGTCCTCTCAGCTTTATGCCATTCAGAAAAGTAGGATCGGGCCTAGGATCAACTTTAAATATATTCGATCAATATAGGCTCGTTCCTGTTTCATAAATACTTACATACATTTTCTACATTGTAAATGAAAGCCTTCATAGACGCATAGCAATATTATTAAATCCTAGTAGTAGTACATTACCTTGTCCCTTCCAAGGGCAGCATAGTGTTGCAAGCCATTACATGAGCCATCCTTCAGAACAAAATTAGCAAATGGTACATTCAGGTTCATATCTTTACAATGTATTTAATAACTAAAACATTTGACAAAGAGAATAGAATAAATACATGCTAAAACAATGGAGGGTTTCATTTTCTAGAACAGATGAAATGTTAAATGTAGGTCTTCATTGATCATTTGTATTTTAATGACCCAGATGTATAGTCTCTTTGCACACTAAACTGTGTCCAACCATGCATAAATGGCATGACCACTCATTAGACAATTTAAATTATTTACAGAAAAATGAAACAAATACTCTAAGAAAGTCGGACATAAAACTATTAAAAACCGGTTGAGTTATAATTAAATTACTTAGAGCAGATGCAACATCTCCATCCTGTTTCATATAGTCATATATCTATCTGATGAGATTCCCACTCCTTCTCTCCTTTTCCCACGGAAAAAAAGGAAAGGGGGGGTGGAGAATAAAAGAAACAAAGGAAAAGAGAAGGATTTAGAATGATGATTTAGTTACACATGCTTAAACATTCTTACCAAAAATTTAAGGTAACCATACAGCAGACAGGCATTTGATCAATTTCTTACCTGGTGGACAGGCATATGAGATATAGTAGTCTCTGGAGATGAACTTCTTAATGCTTCAGATAGGTTCATACATGTTGCTAAGCATTGAAAAGGATCCTCTGCACCTAACCACCAGCGCTTCCCTTCAAGAGGCCTATCTGCAGAATCAAAGATATCTTCCAGATGGTTTACAGCAAATGCTATTCGCCCTTCGTAAGATAATTTGTCCACGCCACTACCATATAAATTTGCTAAATGTATCTTCAACCATTGTAAGCCTGATTTGCCAAGTGGGCGTCCTTCTGCAAATTCTAGAATTCCTCGGCAGAGGTCAGATCCAAGATGATTCAAGTATGGGTGCATGGGGTATGCACGCCCGCGGAAATCTAAATTGTGAGGGTAATAAAAGCCATCTTCATCCTTCATTTTTCTTGAAACCTGCTCTATCAAGTAAAAACAATTAATGGTGATTAAGAAAAACATCTGAAGTGCCATTAGAATTGAATGAAAATAAAGTGCCATTAGAATTGAATGAAAAAGCTTCTTACAGCAAGTTTGAGTTCTATATCACATCGCTGTGAATGCCTTTCACTGTTCTCCTTTTTTGCAGCTTTAATTTTCCACTTCCATTTCCTGATTTCTGCTTCATCTTCTGTATCTGGCTCCTCTGGCAAAGGAACCTGAATTGACATCACAATAGGGAAAAAGTTGAAGACTAAGGCAAAAGAAAATAACAGGTTGAAGTAGAATATAAGATTCTCAAGAAAAAGAATTTCAAAAACCTCAAGGTCTGAATGAGTAATGGTTTAAAAGGAGAAAGATGAGGAGAGAAATTGAAGCAGATGAAATCTAATCTTTGTGAATGTTACTCACATCTTCACGGTCAACCAAGTCAGCAAGTTGACCCCCACTAACCCAGATTCTGTCAACAACCCTAGAATTCTTTTATTTACCTTCCATTTGGTATTTCCAAGTGTATTAAGTGCCTGGATAAGAGGGAAAATAAGAAGCCATGTTATTGAAGGAAACAGGAACACATTGATTTAAGTTCCAAGGCAGTAGATAAATAATATGCAATTCTGCCTTGCTTTCCAAATTACACAAAATATAATAATTTAGTGAAAATTGAAGCGAGAAGTCCAAGGTTATCTAACCTCAAAAACTGGTTCTAATTGCTTTCTGGGAACTCTTTTAACTGCTTCACGTTGTTGTTTTGCTCCATGTGTGCGCATGATGTAAGATGGAAGGAACAAATAAGCACCTCTATCATATCTGCCAACATTACAGTAACTTAGCTAAACTAGGTACGAGATAGTCTAGATTCAAACTAAAACAATTAATTCAAATTAGAAGAAGTTTTCAGTAACACACATCCATGTGGCAGCTTTTTTCCTTTTTTATCCAAAAAATCTTCCATGGAAAGCAATGAAAGGCTGCTGTTCAAATTGGTTTCTAGATTGCAGTATGGAGAAGGGAAAATTCGATTGAGACCTTATCATAGCATGCTGTCACTCAGAATAAAGTCCATCAACCACCAACTGACACGTCACCCAAAGCATTCCATCAGCCATCAATCCAACATCATCCCACTGCCACCATGGTTTAAAGAAACCCAATGAGGCCCGCCTCAGCATGAGACGAGCACAAAACACCTCAAAACACTGATTGTGAGGCAATTTTCGGAGGCGTACACCTCACAACACTACCTCAAGGCTTGTGAGGTGTGTGTTCCTTAATTCTCTAGATTTAGTGCCTATTTGGTGGAGTTTAAAAGTAGTTTTTGAGGAGATTTTGATAAAAATCGAAGAAATATGAGGTTGAAAAGTTGATAAAAATTGTGGATACTATAAAACATGTGGTTAAAAATGAATGTGAGAAAAAAAGAGTTTATTTTAAACTCTACCAAACATGTGCTTATTTTATTTTTCTTTAGGTGTGAGCCCAAGAAACATAAATATTTTGATTGACCCATTTTGGTATACATCAAAAATTTGTGTTTCTCATAGACCACTTTTGCAATAGTCCAGTGCCCCACCAACGAAAATAATAGTTTCCTTTTTGTTAATTCATAGATTTTTCTTTTGTTTGTTTGCACACTTTAAATTCTTCTATTGTGAATTTTGAAGATTATTTTTGATTTATTTTTATTTATTTTAATAATTTTTACACATTTTTTTGATTTACAAATGCCTCTTACACTCTACTTCAAAGCTACACATCTCATCAACGAAAAATGTCTTAGTACCCGATTACGTCTTTTTAAACATTGACAACCACCATCATCACCACACTCAATTCCTTCAAACCCTAAAACTCCCTACAATAACCTGCGGACCAAACGGGTGTGGGGCGGCCTGCAGCCTGGGCGGTTAGACAACCGCCTAGGGCCCCCCAATCATTCAATGCCCAAAAATTTTGGCCCAAATTTTTTTTTTTTAATAAAATCACCTACTTACATGTGAAATGAGCCTAAATAAAAATAAGTTCAAATTTAATCTACATTATTTACCTTAATCTAGTCTTTAAATTATAGATCGTACAATTTTTCCTTTAAACCTCATTTTAAAAATCTTTATCTTGAATCAAAACAATTTTTCGAATTATTAAGATTTTCCCAATGAAGGTTTCCTAATTATAATAAAACTCTAAGACAATCCAATGAGGTTCTCTAGTTATAATAAAATACTATGACAACTTAATTACAAAAATAAAATCTTGAAAAACACCTTTACTTAAACAAATACAAATACCGCAGAAAAACAAATTAAGCTCTCCAGCTATACACAAATTCTAACCATTTTTTCATTTAGTGAAGAAAAAAAATGTACCATTTTTTAACTTGTAAATATGTTTTATATGTATACGCACATCCTTGCATATGTTTATGTTTTTTTTATATATATATTTTCTTTTCTTTGACATTTTCAACTGTTTTTAATTTGAAGAACTTTATTTATTTTTGTTAAGTAAAAATAATTTGATTATATTATGTGCATCTATATTGTATAACATTTTTTGAGTCTTTTAATTTGTGTGAAAATCTAATTTAGATTTAAACAAAGTATTATATACTTATGCAAAAATCTAATTTGAATCTAAATAAAGTATTATAAATACATGCCCGTGAACGCACGAAGTTTTAATTGTGTGTCAAAAATTTACATTTAAAATATCTCAATTTATTAAGGGCCTCATTTAAATTTCATTTAAGGTCCCCAAATCCCAGGGCCGGCCTTGATTGGGTGGTGATGAAAGTTAGGGGCGAAGAAAGGTTGTGGTGGAAGTTGGTTGAAAGGCTGCGGGCTGTGGTGCAGAAGGCTGGGAATGGTGGCAAGTGATGGTGCAGAAGATCAGCAATGGTGCTGTTGGTGGAGAAGGAGGGGGGTCATAAAGGAATTCAGGGAAAGTGGTAGAGGGGAAGAATTGGGTGTGATAGCTGACTGGCAGAAATCATGGACAACGAAGTCATTTTATCTTATCCCCATTCCTGGATACAAAATCATGGGCTCCTCTTGGGATTGTATAATCAGCCAGATGGTTGATCCTCAATCCTGACTGATTAGTGATCCTTGTAAACAACATCTTACCAAACACATGATGGTAGGAGACTAATTAATCTTGCACCATCCACAAGTCAAACAAGGGCTCAGGATAGAAATTATCAATGATATCAATTGATGCAAGTAACATTCCAAGAAGATAAGGAATGTATTTGCCAGATTTCAAGTCTTGAACTTGCCTAGATTATCTCATCCCCAAGTTCATCTACCCTTTTAACATTTATTTATGAAATGGGGTAGTCTCTAACAAAAAATTATTCTTAGGCTGCTGCAGTGCATTTTTCTCCTTTTGTGTGATTTTGAGTGTATTGCAGGATTCAGCAGGCTGTTTCACAGCTCTGAAAGCCACCAAAACATTAACATCTATACAAGTCTGAAATATCAGCTGTCTTAAAAGTACAATGGTAGTATTAGCCCAGATACTTCAAACACCTTCTCTCACTCTTTTTTGTTCGTCTTCCCCCTCTCAATTTCTGATTCTGCAACGTACAATATCTGATTCAGCCTAGAAACTTCACTTACAGTAACTATATAATCATCAAATCGCTTCCTTTTTTACTTTAATCCACCCAGTCAAGTAAGGACCTTAGCCACAAAGTAAACCACTAATCTTCATCAAGAATTGTTAAAAACATTGTTGGGGTTCTGAAATTAAAAGATCCAGATCATCAAGATGGACAACAGATTGCTAAAAAGGCCGGTGCACAGAGATTCTGATTTACCTTCATTGACATATTAGAGACAATGGAAATTATTTTTGGTACCATTTCCTCATCAAGTATTACAGGATCAGGACCAGTACTAAACTAAAAAAGTGGATAAAGTTGGAACTTTCTAGAAGGGAACCACTTTGTGATGTAAGATAAAGTAAGAATGAAATTTCTAATAATATATTTCTCCCTTGAAGTTGAATTTGGTATTATAGATCAAGTGGAATACTTCACACAATTTAGAAGGCACACCAGGGCCCAAAATTGGTTTGCCTGTCCTAGTGTCATTAACGTCTTATTATTCGCTCCCACCTTATTCTATTCTTTAACACAAAAACAAGGAGAGAGAGAGAGAAACCAATGTGCGAACTTCCTCAAGCCATAACTCTATCTGCTGCTCTCATCTAACCCTCTTCTTGATTAAGTAGTAGAATCCTCAGAGTGGTGCTCTGATCATCAGAGCCTCAGCAGCCTTTCTTGGGGATTTACACACTGGGCATGTCTTTCGAAAGGAAATAAGAGCAATGGAAAACAAGGATGACACTCATATGCATAATCAAAAAAGAGAAAAAAAATCTGACAAGATGAATTTGGAGTACCATACCCTGTCCAGTGTAGAGGAGGGACCAACATTGGCATGTATGGAATTACCATGTGCCTAGCCTGTTTGGATGGAAGAAAAATGATTTGTCTAGCACAAACACAAACCAAAAAAGAAGAAAACAAACAAACAATCCGTTGCAGGCAAACTAAAATAGTTAGCAAATAGGAAACAAATAGGAGTTGTGCTTACAGTTTTTTCCAGGCCTTTTCGAACTAGAGGGTCACACTCAATCACTCCATATCTCCTGCTGCCTCTCCTATAATACATAAACCCACAATAAAACATATCCAGTGTAAAGTGCAAGAGTTTGTAAGACGAAGAGGACAGGAGAAGAAGGTTCAGGGAGGAGCATTTGTGGTTGTACTCACTGCGTTTCGACAGTTTTAAGTGAGTGCACAAATGCAGGTCGAATATCAGGTGGTCCATCTTCTAACTGATCAACTGGAGGTTGTATATGGGCTGTTTCCATTAATATCTGAATCAAACGGCAGCCAATCTGAAAAATACATCATGTTAGTGTAACTCCCATCCTATTTGCAACAAGTGATTTGAAAACTACCATAAGTAATGTCGGTGGGGGTGTTAGCTCAAGAGAAGGGGAGAGAGAGGTTGTAAGCCAACTTTACAAACTACAAACCTTTACTTGAGCATCCTGTCCCCAGGGCTTTAAATCATCTTGTTGTTTCACTATTTTCCTAACTTGGTGCAGTTTTTGTTTCTTCATTAAAATATTGACCTTCTTTCTTAGTCTCTCCTGTTCCTTCACTGCAGGATCAGGTTCTTCTTCAGAACTTCTATTTAATGCATTCTTCGTCTTGGTCTTCTCCAAAAACCTGTGTATTCTGGCCTGATTAAGAAAGATAATAATAGTTATTGAACTCTCATCCACAAATAAGCAGTCAGAATAAGAGAAGTAGAGAAAATTTAATTACAGAAATTGGAACTTCCATATCCACATGATGGCTCTTATGCAAAAACCAAAAAGCGTAGAACTTATTTCTACCAGGTATGTCATCATTATAACATATGATTCAATCCACACATTTAGTGGAGATTAACTAAATAGAAAGTGAACCCAATGTTTTCTAACTCAAAATGGACTTCACTTGAAAATATCCAGCTGATCTCAGAACACCAATCTCTATTACAAACATAACATGAAAAATGGTCCTAACTTCTGTTTAGAAATCCACTGTGTATAAACAACTACTTTCTGAGGGAAATAACATCTCAAAACCTCATCCCAACATCCCCTCAACAACCCATAGAACATTGAGATCACCTCTTCTTTCTAGTGATCTGTCTTCAGTCAAACGGCAAGATTGGTGTCAGCCCCAAAGCAGTGCAAACATCTCAGCCAGGATAACAGAACCCAGTGATAGCTAATACTGATTAATCTTCCCAGCTTTCCTTTTTCTTTCTTTAAATAGGCCACTATTGGTGAATTACTGACAGAGACATTCCATTCAAGTTTCTAAACCACTATTCTGAGATAATCCCTGACGGACAAACATAGATGTGGAAAATGGCTTCTAATATGCAAAGGTTACAATGGTCGAATCAACTCATCTAAAAGCTTGAGCCATTAGAAAGGTCACCCTTCTGCACAATTTTTCGTTAATGAGTGGAGGGAAAATTTGAACTCAAAACCTTTGGCCACTTAAATACCATGTTACATAATCTCATCTAAAAGCTTGAGCTTTTAAATGAAGTTTTCCAACAACAAGAGGACCATATCAATCTTCTCACTTGGATAAGCACAATCAAAATGATGATCTTTGATCTCTATAGCTCATTGACTTGCTTCCAAGAAGGATTTTTACCAATCCTTTCTCACCAAGGTGGTTTAAGGAGGAAAGCCAATTACGAAGTTTTCTTTTCTGCTCAAACTCATTGTAGAAGCCACAAAAGAAGATCCTCAATTATGCAGCACTGCTTTTACGGTGGATAAATTATGTTTCCCTTCTCTAGCTAAAGCAAGAATGTAGTTAACAGTGATGAGGAAATTGAGTAATTTTAAAGAGCCAATTAGCATAACATACTTTTTGTTTTTCTGTTTGGACAGATCCATACATATTATCCCGATAAAACAAATTCAAACCATAAGTTTAATCATCATTTAATGTAAGTCCTCATTAATCAATGCTCAACTCCATACACGTCAGAAATAATTCAAACTATGTGACAGAAAATTGAAATGAAAACTCGAGAAGCCAACCTCTTGCTCAATGGCTTCACCAATATGACATGCAGCTTGCACTACCCTAGCACTGCCATTGCCTCCACCAGTCATTAACAGCCCCATCAACTTATGCATAGTAATAACCGCCATCATACCTGCAGGCAAGATATCAAAATTCGGAGCATAAGACTTCCGGTTTTTCCCTTTCTTACACAACTCCTGTTCAGCAGCAATGGCATCTCTCAACGGCTCAAACCACCCCAAGAACAATGACTTCACGTAAGGCAAATTGGGAGCCAATTTTTGCTCACACATGTCAACTAAAAGCTCTTGATATTCTTTTGCAGCCTCTTCCCACGCCTCAGTCTCCAACTTTATTTGCCTCCTTCTCAGCATATTGTACTTCGCTACACCCATTCCTCCCACCATTTTAGGCAGCTTTTGCTGGCCTTTCTCCTGAATCTCTTTATTCATTTCCTCAACCAATTCTTGAATTTCATCGACATCTTCTTCGGAAGTTGATGCTATAGCCTCAGCTGATGTGGCATAATCCCTTGAACTCCAAGTAGATCCAAAAGGCTCACTTGAAATTGCAAATTTGTGACGGCCGATTTTCTGATTTCGCCAAAAAGAATAATCTCGAGAAAAACCCAGTTCTTGATTTTGAGTGTTTACATAGTCTTTCAAGTCAAGAGGTACGGACCTTTCAACAAAATTTAAATCTTGGTGGGATCTTACAGAGCAAAAAACAGGCATAGAAGAATGGGATTCGGAAAAAAAATTGAACTTTCTTAAAGAAGATTGTTTAGATAAATTTCTCCACATATTTCAGTAGATTTATTAATTAATTAACAATAAAATAACACTGATTCAACTAGTAACGCAGACTCAAACAGGGAATGAAAAGTTGACAGTATAGAATAGAAAAGAGATCATGGAGCTGGTCAAACAAAAAATTAGGAAAAAAATCAAAGAAAATGGGAAGCAATTGTACTGAAAAAGAGAGAGCTAAGGGTAGCAAGAAAGAAACAGAGGGAGCGGCCGCCTTAAACCCTGCGAAAAACCTCTTCAGGTTGCTCCTCCCGTGAAAAAGAGAAAAATAAAAATAAAAAATGAAAGGCCCATTAAAATTTCTCGGGTTGGTTGGAACCCAGATTAGCAGACGGATCATGTGATAATTAAGCTTTGTAAGTACTTTCTATTCGGTTTAATGATTTAACAAAAAATACTGGACTCATTTATTTATTAAATGATAATTACCTTTTCAAAAATAATTCAGAAATTCAAATTTATCTCATTAATTATCTATATCTATATCTATACTACTTCTAAAAATGACTTAAATGGAGAAACATTTTTGGACCATTTTACCTTTACAAATTTTTTAAAATTTCATATTCATTAATTTATAATTATTTTTTAATATTTTATTTATTACTTTTTTATTGTTTATCTTTATTGTATATTAAATTTTCAACAATTGACTAAATATACAATTAAATTTTTTAAACATTTAATCTATTAAATTAAATATGAAGCTGAAAATATGATCTCAAATCTCAATATTTTTTTTTTTTTACATTAAATAGATAAAAGGAATGAGAAATGAATTGTTAAAAAAAAATGAATGAGAAAAATTGTAATTTTGTTTATTACCGCATTAAAATTCAAATCATAGTTGTCAAAATTGAAATTGAGATAAAAAGATTATTTTTAATACAGTAGATTATAGTATTTTATCTATTTTTTTTTTAAATCTTTAAATTCCACCAAACATGTGGTATAGTTTAGTACTAACATGTGAAACTTTTGTCATTTTTAATTTAATTTAATATATACACTTTTTTCCCATTTTACTTTTGTCCGTCAATAATATTATTACTTTGTCCGTCAACAATATTTTTACAACGTAGACAAGTGTTGACACTTCTTTAATTTTTGTTTCTTAGACAAGTGTTGACACTTCTTTAATTTTTGTTTCTTACTCACATTTATGACATTTTATTTACGTCGTCAAATCAAACACGTCTAATAAAAAGAAAACATAAAATAATGTTTTGGTCAAATGTTTCACCCCTAAATCCTACTTGCCACATAAACAAGTGTGGGTGTAAATGGTGATGTCTGAGTAGCGATTACTCCACAAAGATTATTGTTCACAAAAATTACTACTCCAACAAATGTATAATATTATGTAATCAATCATTACATTTTCTCACAATAAAATTAGTAATTATTAATTTTATTGCTCATAAAATGCATTTCTCGGAGATCATTAATACTATAAGATTTAATATCAATGGTTCATTCAATCATCAAAAGTTTAAATCACAAAAAAGTCTTAATTAAGTTCAAGTTATTGTTAGTATTATCACCATATAAAACACATCACTAATTGTAATTGTACTTAAATGAATGCAATTATATTTTAATATTTATTTGTTACTCTTTTATTGTTCATTATTAACGTACATTTAATTTTTAACAATTTATTAAATGTACATTTAAAATTTGTAAATATTTAATATATTAAATTAATTATGAAGGTGAAAAGACGATCCCAATTTTTTTTTTTTTTTTTTGCCATACGTAGATGAAAGAAATGAGAAATGGATTTTAAAAAAATGAATAGAAAAATTGTAACTTTTTTTTATTACCGGATTAAAATTCAAATTATTGAGATGAAAAGATTGTTTTGAATACATTGGATTACATTGATTATAGTTGACAACTAATATATGAAACTTTTTTAATTTTTAATTTAATTAATAATACATCGACGCACTTAATAAAAAGAGAACATACAAAAAAAATATTATTTACAATGAGTAACTACTCCAACAAATGTACAATATTATATATTCAATCATTACATTCTCTCCAATAAAATTAATAATTATTAAAAAAAATCGCAAAATACAATCCTGAAGATCCCTATTAATACATCATTAATTCCATAAGATTTGATATCAATGATTCGTCAATTATCAAAGTTCAAATAATCAAAAACTCTTCACTTGAATTCAAGTTATTATTCGACATTACTACTATATAAAACTCATCTTTAATTACAATTGTATTTCTATAAATATAAATAAAATATCAAAATCGAACAATACAAAACAACATGTTATCAACAACTATATTTTTTTTTTATCTTTATTACAACTACTACTTTAACATTTTAATTATTAACAATAAAAAAATTAAAAAATTGAAAACATTAAAAATTAACAATACAATTATAAAACACGCAAAACGCATTTTATTCTAACTAGTCTCTTTAAATATGGCATGATAATTTTAATTAACAATTTTCCCAAATTTAATCACCATTACCAAATTTGTTACCATAATTGTAACTTTTCTTTTGTCCAATTAAATCAGACCCATTTCTTCTCCCAAGTGATCAAAAATTAAAATCCATCTCTATCACATCATCATTGTTCACCATTTTCAATTTCACACAACCAAGAAAGTTCAGTATCACCTCATCATCTCTCTTTTCTTAGTAAGAGTGGACGGATATCATATCGTCGGAAGTTACTAAGTTATTATTCATGTTATCTTAAAGACAAAAATCGACGTGAAAAGGTATATTTAACATGGGTTCTCGTTCAATTTTTTCTAACAAATACATATTTTTTTATAAGATATGTATACGAACACCACTATTTTTGTTATCATTTTTATTTTAAATAAATTTTCCGTTCTTACAGACATTTTGAAATAATGTTTACCCGCAGTGGACGTGAATCAAGTTCTAAATGAAGCAACAAGAGCAAAATGTATAACAAGAGAAAAATCAGTACCACTTGCAAACCCCATAAAAAATCAGAGGAAGAAAATGACATGCATTGTACCGAACAAAACAATGTATTATTTTGTTTCAATGTCCATACATTGTTGTATTGTTCATGAAACCCACGATTGCGATGTTGTTGACTAGTTCAGTTGGTTGCTCAAAATCGGTAATTTTTCATTTTTTATAGGCAGACATTGATTTTTATGGTATTTTTATTACTTTAAGAAGTAATAAAATCAAAAACAAAAAACAAAACTGCGTTACTATTAAAATATATGGAGAAAATATATATCTGTTATAATTGTAGTGGAAAAAATTTTGATTTATCGATGTTGATGTATGTAGCTAATATGCATGATTGATAGTTGTGTGTGCAAGTTAAATTATTAATATCAATTGTATGTGGTAGTGAATATTGAAAAGAAGATATAATGTGATGCCTGTATTTATTGTTGTACTCGTTTTTCTAGAAATGTGGTTGCTGAAGTTGTTAAACTACACCTAATTTAAAAAATAATCCATCATGACAATAGCTCTTATTTTATTATCAACTATTTTTTTATTAGATATTGAATTTGTTGATTCGGGATTTATTTGCTTTACATCGTATTTAAAGTGTTATAACATTACACCATATTTATCTAGTTGTGAGAAATGGCACAATGTACGTATTAGCTGGTACATAAAGTTGTAACCAAATCAAATTTTAACAACCGTTTCAATAAACATTTGAAATGCTCTTCGAAGCACATAGTGTTTCTTAATATTAACCAAAATATGAATTTATTAAAATTAGTGACATTTTTTTGTTGGATATTGAATTTGTTACTTCGGGTTTCATCTGGTACACAAAAGTGCTACGTGTTAAATTTACATCCTACAAATATTCAAAAATAGTCTCAATTGAAATTGAATTCGTTATTGCCCTTTGGGAACGTGAATGAGTTACGTCATCTTTTATGTGGCTGTGGAAATTGGCAGAATGTACGCATTAGCTTGATTGGCTCATTTCTCATATCGAGGTTGATATATGTAACAAATGTTCTTGGTTTGTAGTTGTGTGTGCATGTCATACTGTTACTATCATTCGTATGTAGTAATGAATATCATAACCAAGCTATAAGGTGGTAATTATTTGGTACGCAATAATGTTACAAGATATATTTACATATTGTAACGTTTTGGTAACATAAGTCGAAATAGAATATGTGTACGGTTAATGGTATTTCAAGACATTAATTTCATATTTTATACTAAATTGGTATTGAAACTGACTTTGTTAGTAGTGCAGAATTCTCTTGCTGCTCTCGAGAACATGTGTTGTTAGTTGCGAAAGTGTTGAATTAATGTGTTTCAATAAATATTGATACTTAACAATTAACTCATTCAAGTTCATCTCATATTTCAATTTGGGATCAAATATTAGTATGTATCAATGTATTCAGTAAACATCATTGTATTTTGTAGGAATAGGATTACATTATACATCCGAACGATTGGTTCTTATGTAAAGTAAATGTCACGTCTACAAGTAACACATTGCGTAGCACTCTAACTGATGATGAAAAGGAAAATTTCAAAGAATCTTGCTTTGGTAAGTATCTTGACATGTGGCAAGTTGATATAAACCAGCAATTGATCCACCAAGTTCTCTTAAGAGAGGTGAAATAGTCAAATCCAGACGAGATGTAGTTCAGATTTGGTGATAATAATGTCAGGTTTTCCATCGAAGAATTTTGTCTCATTAGTGGTTTACAATATTGTGATGATGATAGAAGAGCAAAATATGATTTACGGTACTGTCGTTTGAAGCACGAGTTTTTCAGTCACCTTCCTAGCATATCAACTTCAGATGTGCAGTATTCCTGAAAATGTCTGATCGGAGCAACCACTATGCTGTTGTTCTTGGCATGTTGTATTTGCTTATATTAATGTAGGGATATATTAAGAAAAACGTAAATAAAATTTTTTGTTCCAAATATTATAATTAAATTTTCTTAATGTGTGAAAATAGAAATAAGCATATCTTTGTAGAACAGATGAAGTATATAATAAATAAATAAATTACCAAATATATCTCAATCTAAACATTTCACTCTATTTCATACATTTTTAAATTCATTTCTATATTGACCAAAAAAAAAAAAATCTTCCAAAGTTCGTTATTTTGCAAGGATATAGACATCTCATTAATATTAAAACAAGTCTCATTTCAATAGAATTCAACAAATCTCAATTTTTGTACAGTACATGGTTATTTCTTCGTCCTTTAGTTTATGGTAGAAATTGTAGATTTTTTAGTATAAATCATGATAATGTGTATAAATTTTAAAATAACTTGTGATATTTACTTTGAACTTATGTAAATATGTGTCTATTTATGAGATATTGAATTGGGTTAATTGAGGAACAAGTTTAACACGTACTGCAAATCGATTATTTATAAGATAACAGTCTTAACCGACCTAATTGTCTGTAAAGGCCAATTCCTAACGTGCATTAACCGACCTAATAGTTTGTTGAGGTAAATTCCTAACCGACAAGAGTATTTAAATATTTTACTAAAAAAAAAAATTGCAACTTAAATTTTAAAAATTAAATTCTTTGCTTAATTGACATGTTTGACGAGACTATTTAGCCAACGCAGTCAAGAGTTTACATGCTGAGAGTTATGGGTAATTGAAACTAGGGAAAATTACACAAACACACAAAAAACATGGCCTAAATTGAAAATGCGGGTATATTATTAAATATGGCAAAATTACAACTTAAAAACCTATTTTATGAGAAAATATGAGAAAATTACAACTTAATTTGAGAAATGATCAAATCAATTAAACAATAAAAAACCCTTACGTTTCAAAAATCCCACAATTTTCTGCTCGTAAAAAAATTCCACAAATATTGCAGGACAAAATACAAGATTTGAAAACAAAATCATCCCAAAAAAAATCCATTTCGGCTCATATTGCCCAAAGAAAAAATGTGTTGTTGTAGATGACAAACTCGCGAGTTAAATATCGTAGAAATATGTTCTTCATAGAAATTTTTATTTGCTATTACATTGTTGCAGTTTAAATTATTCATAGCTGATAACATATTATCTACATGTGTAAATATCAATCAAAGTCCATATCTAACAATAAAACTCAAAATATTTCTAAGAGATCAAAATATTGAGGGAACGTAGATAAATTCGAACAATAAGTGTTTAAATACTTAAATAAAATTTAACAAAATGTAAATAAAGAGAGAACAGAGAGTAAGAACCAAGTTGAGAGAGAGTAATAAATAATTTGCAACCCAGCCCAATTTGATTCACGTGTATTACTATCTTAACTAGGTCGATGTTCGAGTTAAGTCATGTTAGCGATTTATTTTGTACCGCAAATATATGGATCACACAAGTAATATAATGGATTTTGAGTTCAAGTGTAGTACTCACAGGGATTTAGATAATTCAATTGCAATTATAATAACCTTAACCGAATCAAATTACTTTTGAAATTTGGTGTTTTATACTAACTAAAATATGAACTAAGAATAATTAAATAATTATAACTCAAATAATTAATAGATTAAATTTATGAAGAATTACTTTAAATTTGAAAAAGAAAAGTACTAGGATCCCGAAGCCACTTATAATTGTTAATTTCTCTATCTTGATTCTTGATTTTAACAAAACACATAAATTATGACAATCAATGTCTCTAAATTTTTTAACAGTTTCTTTCAAATAAAATCAAACATATTCATATGTATAACCCGACTATATCTCTATGATGAATGCGAATACGCAAGAATGCATTAAATTTCTATGGATAATTAAACATCACATAAAACATAACGGTATATTACATCCCCTATTGGACTTTAAGATAATTAAAATAATGTCTAGCCTGTTTTCGATCTTTCGATAGTAAAATAAACCACACTAATCATACAATTACTACGTATATAATTGTAGATGAAAAGAAATCAAAATTAATTATTTAAAACTATATTGATGTAAATCATCAAAATCAAGTTTCTAAATAGAAGAATTTAAACTATAAGCTTCATCGTAATCCTAGCATAAAATAGTCTAGCCTAGCATACTAATAATAAGAAAATAAAAAGAAAAAGAAAATATAGAAGTCATCACCCGGATAGAAAGAAAACTTGAAAAAGAATATCTTGACCTTCTTTCAATTTTCGTTTCTTATTTTTCTCCCCAAATTCGGCTCCTCAATTATGAATTAATAACTCATATTTATAGTTACATAATAGTGCTAAAAAAAATCCCAAAAAATCATAAAAATTACATCTCAAAAGGTTTCCTAATCAGAGTTGAACACAAAAAGGAAACAAAAATTCCTTGGTATTTATGCTGAATTGGGTTCTGCTTTTGTTTTCATAAGCTGGGCGATCGCCCGGCTTAAGTTCTTTGAAACTGCATCTTTGTCCTCCAATTTTAGATTTTGTTTATTTTAGTCCTCAAACCTTCCAATAGCCTCCAAAATGGTCCTTCAAACTTCAATTGAGTATAATTTGATCCTCATACTTCTGAAATATCTTCCAATTTATTGCTCTTTTCATCCATTCTTCTCTACTGCTATTAAACAGGTCTAAAACTGAAATAGAAAGGAAAATACAATAAATTAAGTAGAAAATTAATAAAATAACAGAATAAAAGCTTAGTTTAAAGGCCCGAATAAGTGCACAAAATGCACTTATCAAACACCCCAAAACTAAATATTTGTTTGTTCTAGAAAAAAAAACAAAATTAAACTACAAATTTAAACTAAACTAAGAGAATTACTAGAACTTGAGTTAATATTAAATTTCTTACCACATGCCTCATGTTCGAATATAAAGCAACATTTTTAGAAATCTATTAAACAACACAACAAATAAATTTTTACTTATCTGATGCTTGACCTTTTGTGAATGTGTAAATAGCCAAATATTAAACTTACGCTTATATCAGACCACGACCAATATTGTGTTGTTGATATTTTTATAATCCCAAACTCTTTGTAGTCATTTATTTCTTACACCTCTCGTAAAATATCACACTTCTAATGTTTTTCTCTTCAATCCTAAAGTGTTCTAGCGAATTTGATTCATATCGATCAATACAATGTTCTTTCAAATAAAGTGGTAAAAATTAGAAACTAGTATTCCTAGAACCAGGATGGTGAGTGATTTCTAAATTCTCATCTTCAGTCTCTAGGTTCTAACCTAGCAATCCTTACCAAGCACTTCTAACTTTTTTTATTTATTTAACTCATGTGTATATTCTTACATCTTGTGTGCAATACTTTCTCTCCGTAAGTTTTCTATGTGACCCATGTAGTGAGCTTTGGGCCGATGACTCCCAAGTCAAATAACCATAGGGTACTAGATTTTAAAATACCTTAACGTACTTAATTGCTCGAGTCCCACAAGCTATAAGAGAAGTGGAGATGTAAATTTTAAATATTTTTTTTATAGTGACCCATGTAGTGAATTTTGGGCCGATGACTCACAAGTCAGATGACCATAGGGCACCAGATTTTAAAATACCCTAACATGCTTAATTGTTCGAGTCAGGTATTTTATTTTTTATCAGCAATGAATAGTATCCGATTTAGATTCCTTGCTTACAACCTATTCAACCAAAGATGAGACCCAGAAAATTCAAACCATCAAAATTTTACAAACACATGTACTAATTTTAACACCCTCAAACTGTTCTCAAACAGTTTGGTTACTAGTTTAAGAATTTGAGAACAAGATTTTTCACAACAATAATAAGTTAACAATATTAACACATACCCTCAAGTCATGTTCTCATATAAGTGATAAGTCAATAGTGGCTACGTGCTTCATTAATCTAGTCTAACATGGATAAATATTCAAGTAAAAATATAATTTAGGTGTTGTCCAACATTCTAACTAAAAATGTATTTAACTTCAAACAAATAATACTATTATTAACAGCAAGCCTTTCAACAATAATTTTTTTTTTTTTTTGCAGTTATTCAGACTTGAATAGTATGCAGATTCAAAATTTATTAAGTAAGTATCTTGATACTTATCCCATCCCAAACTAAAACATTATATTATTCACAATGTAATAATAAAAATAAGCAAATAAATGAGAGAAGATATCAGTTATTCTCTGGAAGTAGATGTGGAGAAGATGGATCTAGTTGGTTGAAGGTCCGGCTGAAGTGGACTCAGATGTTGTGCTGGGACCCATGGTTGAAAGATGATGTCATAGATATTATCTATGCGCCTTGCAAATGGAAGCATTCTAGGATTGACATGGCGAGACTTTATAAGTGTAATAAATAATATATAAAAAAAATTAATGCATTATTTAATATAAATTAATAAATAAGGATATAAAATTGGGCTGCCTCCCATTAATCGCTTGTTTAAAGTCGTTAGCTTAACTTTGTAACAATCATTTTACGGCACTTTAAATAGTGATTTGGAGGACTTGGTTTGCTTACCTCTATTGACTTTGCATCATTTTTTGTTTATCTTCAAAAATTTGAATTTGTGTTCCTCATAAAAATATAATTTTAGTTTAACACCTTGCTCGAACACAACTATGAAAACTTCAACTTCCTAATCGACCTTGATCACAAAATCAATTTTAGAAGAAAGACGGGAGTCAGAGAATTTCTTGATAAGTGGAATACAATTAAATGTCACTTTTGCGTTCCTCATAAAAATATAATTTTAGTTTAACACCTTGCTCGAACACAACTATGAAAACTTCAACTTCCTAATCGACCTTGATCACATAATCAATTTTAGAAGAAAGACGGGAGTCAGAGAATTGCTTGATAAGTGGAATACAATTAAATGTCACTTTTTCATTTGGTCCATTTAGGATCATTTTCTATTTCTCCACATAATCTTCTTATTTAATTGGTGCTTCTTCAGGTTGGATAACTTGTCTATTATCCAAAATCTCGGACAGTTTTTCTCAACTTCTTGTTGTAATGCTTGACATGTGTTCCATTAGGTTGACTTCAGTGTCAATTGGAAAGGTGTAGGAGTAGGGACAAGAAATTTGTGTGGCCGGTAGTTTCCATATATCTCTCAAGATCAAGTCATCCTCATCAATTTCAGAAGTTGCATCATATCTTGCTATATAGCCTGGAGCATTGCGATGAAATCTATAAAAAGTATGTTGTCCTCATCAATTTCAGAAGTTGCATCATATATCGCTATATTAGCATGGTGCATTGTGATGAAATCCCTAAAAAGCATGTTGTCCTCATCAATCACAAAAGTTGCATCATATCTAGCTATATTAGCCTGGTACATTGCGATGAAATCTTCAAAAAGTATGTTGTCCTCATCAATCTCAGAAGTTGCATCATAAAACATGATGTTCTCATCAATGCTAGGCTGGCCCTGGATGATGTGCTGAGTCATAAAGTCTCCAAATAGCATATTATCTTCATTTATCTCCTGTCATGCTTGAGCAATTACGATGTTATTCATTGTATCTTACTGTTTTTTGTCTTTTTGGTTGTCTTTCTTTCCTCTCTTTACTTGAAAAGAAACAATTCAAACACTGAAATAATAATAAAATAAAATAAAATTTGAATTAGTACAAAAATAACTGAAAAAGAACTAAAACTAAATCTCCGGCAATGGTGCCAAAATATTTGTTAGCGATTTATTTTGTACCGCAAGCGTACAGATCGTACAAGTAATATAATGGATTTTGAGTTCAAGTATCGTACCCATAAAGATTTAGATTGTTCAATTGCAATTATAATAACCTTAACCGAATTACTTTTGAAATTTGGTGTTTTAAAATAACTAAAATATGAACTAAGAATAATTAAATAATTATAATTCAAATAATCAAAAGATTAAATTTATAAAGAATAACTTTAAATTTGGAAAATAAAAGTACTAGGATCTCGAATCCACTTATAGTTGTTAATTTCTCTATCTTGATTCTTGATTTTGACAAAACACATAAGTTATGACGATCAATATCACTAAATTGTTTAAAAGTTTCTCTCGAATAAAATCAAACATATTCATATGTATAACTCGACTATATCTCTCGGCGAATGAAAATACATAAGAATACATTAAGTTTTTATGGATAATTAATTATCACATAAAGCATAGCGGTATATTTCTATCCCATATCGGACTTTAAGATAATTTAAATAATGTTTAGCCTGTTTTCGATCTTTCGATAGTAAAACAAACCACAAAAACCATACAATTACTACGTATATAATTGTAGATGAAAAGAAATCAAAATTAATTATTCAAAACTTTATTGATGTAAATCATCAAAAATTAAGTTTCTAAATAGAAGAATTTAAACTATAAATTTCATCGTAATTTTAACACAAAATAGTCTAGCCTAACATACTAAGAATAAGAAAATATAAAAGTCATCACCCTGATATGAAGAAAACTTGAAAGAGACTATCTCGATCTTTGTTCAATCTTCGTTTCTCGTTTTTTTCCCCAAATTCAGCTCCCAAATTCGGCTTCCCAATTATGAGTTAATAACTCACATTCATAATTCCATAATAGTGTCCAAAGGATCCCAAAAAATCATAAAAATTGCTTCTCAAAAAGTTTCGTAATTGGAGTCGAACACAAAAAGGAAACAAAAATTATGCAGCCATAATTTACACTAGGCGATCGCCCAGTTATGTTGAATTGGGTTATGCTTTTGCTAGGCGGTCGCCCAGCTTAAGTATTTTGAATATGTACCTTTGGTTCTCCAACTTTAGATTTTGGTCATTTTAGTCCTCAAACTTTCCAATAGCCTCCAAAATGGTCCTTCAAACTTCAATTGAGTATAATTTAATCCTTATACTTCTGAAATATCTTTCAATTTATTGTTATTTTTGTAACTACCACAGACTTTTCTCTACAAGCCTTTCGCTTTGGGACTATTCCGTGTGTCGTTAGCTTACGTACTATCCATTGGAACCTCTAGTGAACAGTACGTAAGCTAACGGCACACGGAATAGCCCCATAAAGCGAGTGACTTGTAGGAAAAAGTCTGTGGTCGTTACACTTTCCATTAATTCTTCTTTACTTGCTATTAAACAAGTCCAAAACTGAAATAGAAAGGAAATACAATAAATTAAGTAGAAAATTAATAAAATAATAGAATAAAAGCTTAGTTTAAAACTCGAATAAGTGCACATAATGCACTTATCAAGTCACATAACTAGGGGCGGAGGTAAGGGACATTCTACGTAAAAAAATCTATTTTTGTAGTGCAATTTTTTTATTTTTTATTTAAAATATTAGTCCCCTCCAAAATATCATAGCTCGCCTCTACACATACTGATGATATTTTTTTATTCTTGAATACCTTCACATTTAGCGCATGTTTGGTGATGATGAGTTTTTTTTTTTTTTTTGAAGTGTTTATAAGTTGTGGGTCCTATAAAATATGTAGATAATATGTGTAGTAAGTTGTGAGTTCTACAAAATATGTGGATAAACATTATGTTTCATCAGCTTAAATTATAATTTAAGCTAAGACAAACAAACACTTGCACAACATAGGTCCATCTGATAAATTAATCTCAATTTTTAGTTTTTATTTCTCTAAGGTCATTTTTTATATTAAGAAATATTTCTTCTACAGACTCATATCTCATTTTAAATTTCTTTAATTAATTTCAACGGAGGACAAATATCTTGAGTGTTAGAAACTGGTAAAAATGAAAAAGATTTAGATGCACCTTTTATTATATGACTACAAAATCATACTATGCTGGGGAGTCGAGTGCACCAAACACACAAGGAGTGAACGACAAGCTATTGGCAGCATACAAGAAGAGTGGGCCAATCAAGTGGTGATGAAGTTGTTGGTTGAACAATAGCCTAATTCTTATTTACTGCTTATTTGTTTAATTGTTTAAGTAGGGTTGTTTTGAGTCTTTTACATACGTTGGGTTTATTTTCCAGATTTGAAGTATTGAAACGTGGTTATTGCACTTGATCGATTTTTGGTGATTATTGAATAAACAAACTCTCGAAGAAGAAGATTTCTTCGAAACGCTTTATAACAATTTGTTATTTGTGGAATCGACGAATTGTTGCTCACATGTTCATTAACTTGGCCTTGTTGTTTGCATCATAGTGGTGTCAGAGATAGAACGTTCCTGACAATACCTCCAAGACTGAGAATGGCTTCTCATGATGCTCATCGGGATGAGATTAAGTTACGGGAGGAGATGGCACAACCTCGTCAACAAATTGAAGTGCTGACACAACACATGGCGAGTTTGGAATCATCAACATGGGATAGCCGACATCTGTATGGGGAGGCGCAGAGAGCAGGACGCAATGTGCGAGCCGCAGACGGACGAGGCTAGCATTATGGTGGCCCTGCTTACGACGGTGCCGGTAAAATGGGTGGTCATGATCGTAGGGATGGTGGTAACGAAGATCCCCTGATAAGTGGTCATGTTCTAGCCATTTTTTCCGTAGAAGATGGAGGGATATGTGTCACAAGATCTACAAGTATAGAGAGGCACGTGGTGAAGTATGACATAAAGTCCAATGTATGATTGGGCTTGGCCGTGTTGGGCTCAACCCAGTGGCGGATCTAGGGTTAAAGTTTAGCTAGGGCGAACGTTGACTGTTAAACGGTCATATATTGACCGTTGACCAGTCAACGGCCGATGCTTGTGAAAAAATAATGTAAAAATAATGACCAGTCAACGGTCGATGCTTGTGAAAATAATGCTCAGTTGTTGATGCCTCCATCTAGTTGTATTGTTTGGAAACTGCACCGTCTTCAAATGTTGCACCCAAAACACTCGTGGACTGTAGGTTCAAATCCAACTATAAAATGGAAATAACTTCAACATGTTAGAGATAGAAGTCTCAGCCACAAACCTGATTCGCTTCCAACACCACGTAAGAAAAGCTTAATATAAAGTCAAATCTATGACAAATATATAAAAAAAAAAGGAGCAAAAGCTCTGATAAATGCTTTCTATATTCTTTAATTTTGATCTCCCTTTTCAAATTATGCAATTATTATATTAAAGAGAAATAATAAATCCTTACTTAGAGATTTATTTATTCAATTGCCTTATTTTTTATTTTTTCAAAGTTCAGGACCACAAATAAAATTTTGAATTTAAAATACACATTCTCTCTCTCTCTCTCAACTTCAACCCATTAACTATAAGTTTTATATATACATGTACATATACATACACACAATGATCATGAGACATGCACAAAAAAAAAAATTGATGAAACCCAGTGGGGGCGACCGCTCCTGAAAGCCAGCACTATTTTTTCGCGAAATTCCAGTACGGGTGGACGTGGGGTCTTGCCATGTTGTAAATCCGCCCCTGGCTCTACCTATTATCGCCATCGCCTTCAAGGAAGGGAACAGTTTGTGAAGGTGACTGGTAAGTGTCCGCTTAGGCCTCTCGTCATTAGAGAGTGGGCCAGTCGAGCTAGACCCGAGGCGGGCGCGGGGTAGCCCACCCGGATCCAATAGGTAGAAGGTTTTTTTTTTTAAATTATAGTCCGGTCCAAAATAAAAAACCCCAATAACAATAACTCAATACACATTTATCATATGTTGAAGCCCAATCAAAATTCAATTATTCAATCCATTAACCCATCAAATGAACAATCAAAAATCAGATTTCAAAACCCATTTACAATCAAAATTTAGATTTCAAAATAAGATTGTGAGAAGAAACAAAACCTAGAACGAAACGAGTCACGACCGACGGGAACGAAGTCACGGACTGCTATTTTCCAAATCCAATCTATTAATTTGCAATTTGTTGAGGAAACTCGAAAAAAAAAGCCGACGAAAGAGAAGAAGAAGAGGCCGAGTAGGAATGAAGGAAGAAAAAGAACCTAGGAGGCGCCGCCGTACCGCCGCTAAACCAAGTGAAAACCGATTTTTGATAAAAGGTTTTTTTTTTTTTTACTTTTTTTGCATTCTCGACCGCCTTCTTGGTTTTGATTATTTGATAGTTTGATTTTGATACTATAATGTTGTGGCTTGTGTGCGCATGAATTAATTGTTGTTTTGGACCTTTTTGGTTAGAAACTTAGATAATTAGATAGTTAGATTAATATTTAATAGGTTAATTAGTTAATTAAATTATTATTAGTTATTTTAAATGGTTAATTAAATTAGGTTAAATGATTAATTAAATTAGTCATTACTTATTACTTATTAGCTTAAATTATAAATGGTTAATTAAATTATTAGTTATTAGTTAATTAATTATTAGTTATTATGTTAATTAATTATTACCCGATTGATGATTACCTGTGATTATTACTTATTAGTTATTAAGTTAAATAGTTAATTAAATTAGTTATTTGTTAATTAATTATTAGTTATTAGGTTAATTAACTTATTGCTGATATTGATTATCACTAATAAAGTTATTTAGACAATTGGCTTCATCTTTATTTATTATATTGTTGCCTTGTCGGCTAATTATTATATTTTCGTTGCTAGTTAGTAGTTGCTATTGATTATATTGTTCCATTGACGGCCAATTATTATTATATTTTTGTTGCTAGTTAGTAGTTGATATTGATTATATTGTTGCCTTGTCGGCTAATTATTACATTGCTAGTTAGTAGTTGCTATTGATTTTATTATTGCCTTGCCGACTAATTATTACATTGCTAGTTAGTAGTTGTAATTGATTATATTGTTGCCTCACCGACTAATTATTACATGGTTGTTGCTAGTTGTTATTGATTCTATTGTTGCTTTGTCGGCTTAGTACATTTTATGTTGATATTAAATGTTGTCTTGTTTTTGTAGTTTTTAGAATTTGAAAAATGGAAGGTTGACCTCCTGCAAAGAGGAGAAAAACTTTGTTCTCATTCTTTAAAAAGAGTGATCAAACAAGTGAAAGTACACTTTCCGGCGAGGTGAATGAGGATGTACCTTTAACTTCAACCACCCTTCATCTTCGAATCCTAAATTACAACCGTCTAATAACATTGAACGAGATCCGTGAAAAAGACAAAGAAATGTATGAAAGGCCGTTAATTAATTTGCGGGATGAGATTATACGGTTATATCTAATCTGTTGGACCTCATCAACCACAACTTCATGGAGTCTGAGGCACAAAAGGCAAAACCCGCCTCGTCGATTTCAAAAAAGATGGTATAATCAATTCCATTGGTTGGAGTATTCGCCTACAACAAATAGGACATATTGTTTTTATTGCTTTTTATTTCTCAATGACAGCAATCCGTATAATTGTTCGGCACTAGTCACTCATGGATACGACAACTGGAAGAGGGTTAATGACGGAGCAAAGTGTGTATTTTTTGTTCATGCTGCATCATCTACACATATCATGAATGTAAGAAAAGTTGAAGATTTAATAAAGCCGTCTCAGCATATTGACAAGGTAATAACATCAATGTCGAATGAGGAATATAAAAAACATTGATTGCGTGTGACAACTACAGTTAAAAGTCTTCGATGGCTAGCACTTCAATGTTGTGCTTTCAGAGGTCATGATGAATCCTCGAGCTCATTGAATCGTGGAAATTTTATTGAAATGGTAGATGCTTTTGGACAACTAAATACAGAAATTGGGAATGTTGTGTTGGATAATGCACCAAAAAATGCAACATATACTTCTCCAAAAATTCAAAAGGAAATTTTGAATATTATGGCTAATAGGGTACGAAAGATAATTCGTGATGAAGTTGGAGATGCAAAGTTCTGTATTCTTGTTGACGAAGCACAAGATTAAGCTAAACGAGAGAAAATGGATATTATCTTGCGATTTGTGAATAGTGATGGTATTCTAACAGAGCGCTTCTTTACAATCAAATCTGTTAGTGATACCACTTCATTGAATCTATTCAATAAGATATTCGAAGTATTTGTTCGCAACAACCTTCAGATTGAAAATTTTCGAGGCCAATGGTATGATGGTGCTAGCAATATGCGCGGTACTTGGAATGGATTTCAGGCATTATTTATGAAACATTGTCCATATGCTTATTATGTCCATTGTTTTGCTCATTGATTACAGTTGACATTAGTTTCTGTGGCTAAAGATGTCAGTGTTGTTTGGCAATTCTTTTCTCATGTTGACAATATTGTTAACATCATTACTTCTTCACCAAAGCGCATTACTGAGTTGCAAGCTACCCAAAGAAAAGATATTGAACATTTATTGGCTATTAGAGAATGCGAGTGAGGAAGTGGGGCTAATCAGATTGGTAACTTGCAACGAGCTGGAGCTACTAATTGGAGTTCTCATTACGAATCGATAAAGAGCTTGATAGATATGTATACTGCAACATGTAAAGTGCTTGAAGGTCTAAATGATCATTCTCCAAATGCAAGAAGTAGGAGTGAAGTCATGGTGCATATAAAAAATTTACAAGCTTTAAATTTGTGTTTGTCTTGCATTTAATGCGTAATATTTTAGCAATCACAGATATTCTTTGTAAAGTCCTTCAACAAAAAACTCAAGACATCGTGAATGCAATTAGATGTGTCTCTAGTACAAGAAAAATTCTTCAAGAATTGAGAGACGACGGATGGGAAGAATTTCTTCAGGAAGTCAACACTTTTTGCTCAAACAAAGGTATTGATATACCTATTCTTAATAGTTCATATAAGACTGGTCGTTCCCATGAACATACTACAGTTGAGCATTACTATCATTTTGAGGTTTTTAACGAAGTAATAGATTCTCTTTTGATGGAGTTAAATACGAGATTTAATGAACAATCAGTTGAACTCCTTTCTCTCAGTGCAGCTCTAGATCCTAGAAATTCATTTGAATTATTTAACAAAGATCATATTTTGGAGCTTGCAAAGAAGTTTTATCCTGAAGATTTCAAACCGGATGAGATTTTTGCGTTGGGTGTAGAGTTACAACATTACAAGCACGATGTGATATCGGATCCTCAATTTCAAATACCTACATTTTCTAAGTTATGCCGGCAATTGATTGTAACTAAGAGGTGCTTGAATTATTAACAGTTGACTAGATTGATTTATATGGTATTGACTTTGCTGTTTTCTCGCAACTCATCGAATGAACATTTTCAATGATGAAAATATCAAGACGGAACTTCGTAACAAAATGGAGGATGATTTTCTTCTTTGATTGTATGAAAATCTATATAGAATCTATTGTAGAAGAATTTTATGCTTTGTAGGACATCGTCGAATACCACATCAATAGCTATTGTAATTTTTTGTTTCATTTAAAAAATTTTTTTGTACACTGATTTTTATCAAAATTTAAGTCCTCCCCACATTAATTCCTAGTTCCGCCCCTGGCTAGACCGGATAGAGAGTGGCCTTGTAGGTTGTTCACCAACAAGGAGAGGAGGTCGAGCTTGACCGTCCTTCAACAACGACCACCAAGTGGCCGCTTAGGCCACACGCCAGTGGGTTAGTCAGTTTTCTTATGGGGATCGACTACTTTTGTCATGGTTTGTGGTACACATATCATATACGATTTTGCTTTGCTATTTGCCCTAAATAAACACGTGGGGAATTAGGTTAGTTAACAATTAGGGTTGGCTAAAAATCACCCATCATCATCGATATTAGTATTTTTTCTTGTGTTTGTACATGTGTTTGATAATACTACTTGTACAAGAAAACTGCCATGTCTATACAAGAACAAATGTCGAATTGCTTATCATTGAAAAATGAATGTACAACAGCTAAAGGCACTCTAATGCTTCCTTGAGATATCATTGCACTATTTTAGAGAGATGAAGTATACTGTATATATAGTTAGTCTTGTATTTTACGTATCTTCGCCTCGTCTCTTGGCTTTACAATGATAGGAAGCGAGATTGGTGGAGTTGGTGAAAGAGGCTTAGTTTTGACCATGCCTATATATGAAGTTGTATTGCAACCATGCTCTTGCAAGTTGTAACGATTGTCACTGTTTTGGAAAAGTGCGAATAAAGTTCCATATCGATTAAAAATAGGATAAATGGTGGACTTATTATAAGAGAATGGGCTATTTTACCTAATATGTTAGCCTTTTGAGATGAAACTTCAATTTCCTATCAGAGCTAGACCCAAACTTAACTATATGAATGTACAAGATGAATCCCACGTTGTAGTCGGACAAAGGTGGTGGGCCCTAAATTGGATGGTGACGGTCCAAAAAATTCATGGTTGGCTCTTGAGGCAATGACACTCGATATAGTGAAAGAATTGAGTCTTGACAAAGTATTTAATCCTCTATGGTTTGAGAGGGAGAGATGGATAGTCTATTACTTGAAGGGAAATTGTTGAGAAAGTGCAAACAAAAATCCAATATCGGTTAGATATGAATTAAATAATGTGCTTATTAATAATCAAACTACTTACGAATTAACTTTTTAAGAGGGAACTTCAAATCCTTATAGTTGCACCATCCTCTTGCAATGACTGTCACGTCCTAATAAATTCAGCAATGACTGTCACGTCCTAATAAATTCCATTGCTCTATATGGGGATAATGGATATTTGTTCATGGGGATCACTCATAATGATTTGTAAGTCAACACATGGAATTGTCAAAGTGCTTGTTTGGTAAAGTTTAAAAGTAATTTTTTAGGAGATTTTGATAACAATTGATGAAATATGTATTTGAAAAATTGATAAAAATTATAAGTCTCATAAAATATATAATTGAAAATAATTTTTTTTAAAAATAGTTTATTTTAAACTCCGCCATACATACTCTCAATATTATTTTCGCATAATCTTAGAGTTTGATAATAAATACTTTGGTAGAATCAACATTTGAGTAATTAGAATTTCATGAATATTTATGAGATTGTGGGTATTTGTGAAAGGGAACCAATCGTCCCATTAATATATTTGACAAAGAAATTTGACAAATAATTACGGCTATTAATTTCAACCAATTTAACGCTCTAGATGTATTAAAACATTTATTAGGATGTGTTTGGATGTGGATATAAGATTTTAAAAGTGATAATACATTTAGACCGTTAAATTGGTTTAATTTAATGACCGTGATTATTTGTCAAATATATTGATAGGACGAACGGCCCACCTTGTGAAATACATTGGATATATGATGAACTTTGAATAATTGATTTAATTTATTAAAAATCAAGGATAGTCAAAATGAAAACAAGATATTCCTAATTGGATTATGAATTATATTAACTTTTAGTTATTAATACTAGACTCGGTCATAATTTTTTTCCCTTATGAAGTTTCATCGAATTAATTGTTTTAGGATTTTAACCTTGTAATACTTAAAACAGGTTTTGAATATTAAGTAAGCTTAAATTATAATTTGAGCTAATCAAATATATTTTTTATCCACACATGCATTTAGTAAGATCTACAACTTATAAGTATTTAAAAATAATTTCAACATTACCAAACATGCACTTAGCTTTATTGCATTAACCTAATTAATTGTATCATTATTTATATTGATTATCAATCCTACACATTGATAGAGATTCTTATTTTAATGCATTGGATAATAAATTAGGGGTTCCACTATCACCTAGACTGATGATCTATACTAATGATGTATATCATTATTCGATTCTTATAAAGACCAAAATAGATTTAGAATATCAACTATTATTTCCTGAATTCGATTCTTATTATTTCTTGTTTGACACCTTGACATAATTTGTACAGGTAATACTATGTATCATCATCATCATCATCATCATCATCATCATCATCTCATCTATATATAGTCTCATACCCTCTTACGCTTGTTCATTTATTTCCAATATATATAAAGAGATGGTTTCACCTAAGATTTTTCTCATTGTTACTTTCTTGATGATCGCAAATGGTTAGTTTTAATTTTGTTCCCGTCTTACAAGCATACACATATATATTTAGTACGTGTCGTTTGTACTTGACATTTTCACATCAATTTTCGTATTTTTTCAATTTTTTTTCTTTGAAAAATACAAGAAAAACTAATAAAATTCAAGAATTGACAGGTGATATATTCACTGAGGCACAATCACCAGTACCACCATTTGCCTTTAAGAAGACCTCCTCACTCGGAGCCAGAGCCATTGAAAATGCAGGAGTTGAAATGAAGGCGAAAAGTGTGTGCAAGATTGATAGAGATTGTGTTCCTTATTGTCCTTCGAAATGCAATCGCATTAACTGTATCGGTGGAAAATGCTTTTGTGAGTGTTAAAAATAGATAGAATTAATCACAAATGTTTGTCAGAATAAGATACTAATAAATGATATATTCTTTTACTTTAAAACTCTTGCGTCAATTTATTCTGTGTGTTCAAAATTAGAGATCTTAATTCTATATCATCGATAGAAAATAAGCACGCAAGTTTTTAATATGAGACTACGCCTTTTCACGTCGCTACACCGATTCACTAAAAGTAATTTATAAGAGACATCGCACACCCTCAAAGTCTCGTGTTTTATTTTTAGAATAAACTATAATGATGACTCCCTATGTATAAGAAAAATTAGAACAATCGAAATTATAGAGAAAGAATTATTGAAAAACGACTTGAATTCTTGAGTTAATAATACTCAAGAGTCTATGAAAATTTATTTTTGAATAGATACAACCTTTGATTAAATTTAATTATTTCCAATTCTAATTTTGAAAAAACATAACTTCTAAAGCATTTCAATTTTTCATGAGTTTTTAAATACCAGGAAAAAAAAGAAGAGGCTAGATAAGGAACACTAACTTTATGCTATGAAACCCAAATTTCTCATTATTAATTTTTTTTTTTTTGGTGGTAAAGTTAATTTCTTTTTCTTTAAACCTAGATTATCAGCTTTAATTGCATTAATCTGATTCTTTTATCTACTAAAGTTTGACCTATAACTCCAACAAACGATTTGTTTTACAGCACTACAATCAAATTTCCAACTATATAGTGTTTTTTCATAATAGTTAAAAGTATTCAGATATTATTGTACACCTACCCAATGTAAGGCAAGTACGTACGATTACACTTGTCTGCTTGGTACGGATATCCCACGTTAAAGGATATCCATACATATCATTCATGGAAAGTATGCCTAGAGTAATATGTTGTACAATAACTTTTACACGAGATAGAAGTGGTCTCTGTCTTAAAATAAAATTAAGATCCCAAAGCATGAATCGGCCATTATTATTTTTCTCCTTATGAAGATTCCCAATTATTTTAGAATTTTAACTTTGTAGTTCTCTCATTCAAAATCTTTTCATCTTCTTTGCTATTGCAGTAGAAACAAGGAAACTAGCCATAAATAACTTCTATAAATTCATGAAGATTCTATAAATACATATATAAATATACACGATCCATCAATATATTTCTGTTAATACCAAAAATTCAGAATATCTGTTTGCTCTGATTCTATATTAAATAATGTCATTAAAAATTTAAATTATTACTTATTAGAGAAAAGACACATTTATTTATTTATGTAAGTCAAATCTTTAAAAGTATATAATACCAACATATTGATCCTTCTAGTATAGAATTTTTGTATACTTTTAATTAAGTCTTGAATTTTGTACCAACAAACCCAGCTTCAATTTTTATTTTTAACAAGGGTTCGGTAGAGTTTAAAATAAACTCTTTTTTATAATACTCATTTTCGTTCATATATTTTATAGGATTCACAACTTTCATCATTTTTTTTATTGCATTAATCTGATTGTAATTATTTCTTGCTCGAACCTAATTAAGTAATTACCATAATTTGCATTAATCTGATTATTATTATTATTATTTCTGGTCTGAAAATACTTACCATAATAACTCTATATATATTGTATAGGGTGGGTTACTTACAAGATATGGAGATGGTGTCGCCCAAGGTGCTCCTTATGGTCACTTTCTTGATTATCGGCTCGAGTTAGTTTTGCTTCTCTACATCTTAAATGCATACACATATAATTTTGTTAAACGTTCTTGATTTTTTGTTAAATGTTATTCAAATTTCTATATTATTATTTTTCATGTCTTGTATAACACCAAATTGACTTATAAAATTCGATTGGCAGATTCTACAATTATAAGACGAGTACAAGTACCATGTCGTCACGACTATGATTGCGATGATTACCCTGATTGTAAAGTCGCATATTGCATTTATGATTCTTGTGCGTGCCATGACGAGCCCCTCACTTGAACTCGAAGCCATTGAAAAATGAAGGATTCGAAAAGAAGAAGACTAGTGTGTGCAAGATTGATAATGATTGTGCTCATTATTGTCCTTCTTATTGCAAATTCCATAGATGTATCCGTGAAATATGCTTTTGTGACTGTAAAAAATGAAACAAATGATAGCTCATGGGACATGTTTGTCGGAATAAGATTAATATTAATTACTATGATGATATATCTTTCTTCACTACAACATGCGGTCGTCAAAATAATTGTGAAATTACTTCTTCGTTCAACATATTTTGTATTCTGATAATTAGAATCGAAATTTACAAAAGAAAAACTTGTTCTAAATGTAAAGAAAATATTCCAATTCTTATTAAAGATATATCAATTCTAATGTAGGATTTTAATTTTCTAAATTTCATTCTAACATTGGCTCTGTGGCTCCCTTATACTGCCAACTCCACCCCTTTTATATTTGATCCTATGAAATATCAAATGAAATAGAACGCTTAGAAGGGATATAATGAAATTCTTTGATTGACTCTTCGATTGTATATGTGCTATGTACACAATAGAAAAAAGAGGTGGTTATTCTATCTATTATCATCATAGAATGATTATTCGATCTTTTTCGTTTTTGTATCATTATTCAATTCAAATTTATCGAGTTGGTTAGTTGTAGGGGTGACAAGTGGGTGAGGTTGAAGCAGAGATTAAAATATCTCTGTTTTCTATTATTTTATTTATTTATTTGATATTTGTAAATATGATTTAATAAAATAAAAAATAATATTCGAGGTTGTGACTATATTCTCCGTTTCCGTCCTGATTTTCCACTGGACAGGGCAGGATTAGACATTTTGCCATCCCTATTTAGTTCTTTGAAAATTGAATGAGACATGATTTTGTTAAATTATCCATTTCGTTATAAAACCAACAAAGTGAAAAGTAGATTTTATACCTCATTTCCTTCCAAAAATTGAAATAATACACTTTTTTTTTTTTTTTTTCAAATCTTGGATTGTTACCTATATCTAATTAAACCTTTCGAGAAAATACCTCATTTACATTATATGAATAGTTGACAAACCATAATTCTAATCCTAATTGGTCGCCAACCCTAACTAGTCACTAACCCTAATCTTTCATGCATCCACATGTCGCCACCGTCCACCATCTCCAATAACTTGCGTCGTCATTGTCGCTGCCGCCAAGCACCCCTACCATAACAACGATCTCACAGTGACAATCCAATGCCCCTGGGACCACAAACACCTCTCTTTTCTCCCTTTCGAACTTTATCACCACGACCACCGCCGCCGCCATCGATCAAAGAATCCATTTTTCAGATCTACAATCGCGAACTCACCTCCACCACCACCACCTCCTCCACCTCCACCTCCACCTCCACCTCCACCTCCTCCATTGCCTCTTTCAATGTCTACGTCTATGTTTAGATCCAGATCTAGTTGTGGATCTGAACTTCGATTGGGATATAGATCAATATCTAGATCTAAGTATTGGTTAAATTGGTCAAACATATATTTTTATTCTCATATTTCGTATGACTCACAATTTATTACCTACTTATTAACTACATATTTCATAGAACCCACAATTTATAAACACTTAAGAAAAATTATTTCAACACTATCAAAGGTGAGCTAACTCTAAACGTGATGATGGTGATGTGATGGTGGCGAGGGCGATGGTGGCGTGATAGTGCTGTGCTATGGTGGCTGAATGTTGATATAGATTGCAAATCAATAGTGGTGCAATAGTAGTGGGTGGTGGGTGGTGCGATGGTGGTGGTAATGGGATATGTTACTTTTCAAGTAATATGATATGTTAATGTAACATTGTGTTACTAGGCAAATTTGAATTGTGAATAAAGATAGTAAGCCATTGGACTTAGAAAATGGTGCTAGTTGGGAAAAAGAAGAGATGATGTTTGAGATTGGAAAAATCCAACCCGATTGGTTGGAGTTGAAGGCGACGATGGTGGTGAAAACAGCTGTCGGACATGATGATGTCAAAGTTTTGGTTCGATTCGATTCCATACTTAGAAATGACAACAATTCTATTTTAAGCACTATTTTAAAAAGTTTGCATAGGCGGTCTAGACGTGAAGTTCGGCCTCCATGCCTCGCCACGCCTCATGCCTCGCCATCGCATCATCCTAGACCCGAAAAGCTTGAAACTTGATTTCCACGCCTAGCAACACTTTACACTTTTTATAACACTGATTTTAAGAGACTTATTAGTACTCGATTCGTTTGGTTCTCGAAACTGGATCGAACCAAACCGCACCTACACCTAATTACATCTTTCAAAATCTTGCATATATAAATTACATACCAGTATTTTTGACATTGGTCTTGCTATTTGTTCGTCTAGTAGTAATATGGTACTTGCACTAATAATAGCACAATTAGTTTCACAATGTTTATATAATTAAATAGGTGTAAGATTATTGCAAAAATCAAAAGTTTTAGACCTAGAACCACATTATCATTTTCCTTTACATTTGGGAAAATGCAACTGAAATTCCCAACCTTTGACATATTAAGTGCTTGGTTCTCCAATCAAGTTTTTCTGGCATCTCCCTATTTTTCATCTATGATGGTAAAATTGAAACAGAAACTGTTGTTTCGGAATTGTTGGTTTAGGTTCACGTGAATCGATCAACGTTTCGATTAAAAACGGTTTGATTTAGATTTTGATATTTAAAAACAACTAATAAAACTAATATGAACCATTCATCCAAATAAAAAATATTTATTTATTGGATCCAAGATATGTGATTTATTAGTTAAGCACATGTTTGAGAATGCTTAAATTATAATTTCAGTTGGTTAAACTGATTAAACATATTTTTTATCCACACATTTCATAAAACCCACAACTTACAACCCACTTTTTATCCACACATTCACTAACAACTTATAATATAAGTATTTAAAAATAAATTTTTATCAAATTCACTACCAAATATAAGTCAACAAATTTACTTGATAGTTGGCTAATATTGGCTCTTTAGGAAAACAATAAATTATTACAATAATTACCTTATCTATTTCAGAAATAATGAATTTGGAAGCTTCAATTTGTAGTTGAACTTTGTATTATTTCATTTGTTTGACATTGTAACGTCTATGTTTACAAGGTTCCAAATTATATTGAAATTCCATACCAGTATATTTAAGTTTTATTAATTAAGATGTTATTTTTATGTCACTAAAATCATGGTTTAAAATCAAATTGAATCGCAAAAAAATTTGTTTGGTTTGAAAAATGATATGGTTTATTTCTTGTCTGGGGATGCTTAAATTATAATTTTAGCTGATCAAATTGATAAAACATACTTTTTATCTACACATTTCATAATATCTACAACTTACAACCTATTTTTTATCTACACATTCACCCACAACTTATAATATAAGCACTTAAAAAATAATTTCAGCACTACCAAATAACCTTAGTTTGATTTGGAATTTTTCTACATTGTTTTAAACAATTTTGCTTGAAAAATATACTAAACACCATCCAAACTATTATAAAAGATTGATGTTAATAATAATAATACAAAAAGATATCATTACAATCAATATCCACTTTTAATAAGAGTCCCGTTCTCCTGCCTCCTGTGACGACAGAGAAAATAACCCATCATTGACATCGAGCTTGCCATGTCGTGATTATCCTTGTCAACAGTTGGGTAAAGAAAAAAAAAATTTGTCCGGCTCATTACATTTGAAACTCAGCCCGTCTCAACTTTTTCCAAAACCAACAATTTCTACCCTAAATCGCCTCCAAATCTGTAGCGCCGCCTCCAAATCTGCAGCTCCTATTTTCTTCGACTTCCACCTCACATCGCGTCATCTCCGTCACGCTCTTGTCGACTCATCGTTGCCATTTTATTAAGTCCCGCTATTGAGATTTTGCCATTTTGGTCCAGCCACGAGTTTGAAAAATTGGTAGGCGGTTCTTTGCAATTTTGAAAGGGCTTTGAGAGAGTCGCGTCGTCTCTCGGCCGCCGCCTTTGTCAAACTCCGCTCATTTGCCATTTTATTAAGTCCATTGCTGCGAATTTGCCATTTTGGTCCATCGCGATTTTGAAAAATTTGGGCTAGCATGATTCTTTGTGATTTTGAAAGGGCTTTGAGGGCTATTTAGCGATAGTGGGCGAAACCACCACTGCCCGATGTGATAAAGGGTGCACCTCTCCGTGATTGTGCTCGCACTCAATCGCGACTGCGCTCGGAGATTGTGCTCGTACCCATTTGCTCGCTGGATTGATTTCGGTTGGTAAAGTGCATCTCCCTGTGTGCTAAAGTGCCTCTCCCTCCAAATCGCCGAACGGGACTTTTGTATGTTAATGTATTTAGTATTTGGTTAAATTGAATTTTGTGTGTTGGATGAATGGTAAATGAAATGGGCTGTGATGATGTTTGGATTTGTTGAATGAATGAGGAACCGTATCTTAGCTTGGTAAACCCGGATGGCGTTCGATTAGAGGTTATCGCAATCTCTATTCCAAAATGTAACCGATGAATTGCAGCCATGACGGTGACGATTGTGTTTTACCGATTGAAATAATATTTGAGCTTCTTATTAAAATTTTATTTACTGTTTTACCGATTGAAATAATACCTGAGCCTCTTATTAAAATTTTATTTCTTTATTAACGGCGTGGAGTTTAGAAGCGATAATGGTTGGTTTTGGGAAAAGGTTGGAGACGGGCTGAGTTTCAAATGTAATGGGCTGGACAATTTTTTTTTTTCCTTTTACCCAACTGCTAACATGGCCAATTCCAAGTCAACAGTGGGTTATTTTTCTCCTGCCCCCTAAACAAGACCCCTTTTAATAAATATACAAACGTACAACAATAAATCACTTTTACTTACCAAACACTAAAATACTAATTTAAAATATACAACAATTCTGAAATAAAAATTTAGTTATCAAACACTTAACTAAATTTTGATTTTTTGTTCTAACATAACAAAAATTGATTCTCTTAAAACACAATAATATCAAACCAAGACTTGGTCTTGTTGATCACATGAATCGGACTAGTGAGACTTAAATCAAGATTCAGGGCTTGTTAATTCATATATCACATTGTAGTCACAACAGTTGAGGGTGTGCGTAACCATATTCAAGTAGACATGCGAAATAAGTCAAGCTCGAGCTCGAACATATTCAATCGGATTTTATGAAGTCCAATCTAATACTTGACAGTTTCCAAGTTTTTTCATTGCAAGAATCGTAAGAAGCATTATGAATTAAAAAAAAAAATGTTTAACTCTCGTCTATTCAACAGCACAATGTTATCAATTCAGTAAATGTTACCACCAAAATTTATCACCAATACACGGTTCGCTACATTTTCGGGGACTCTATCTCAGAACTCTGCGCCTATTGGGGACAATTGTACCAAAAAAAAGTGATGAAAGATGGGAAACTAATGTCCCCATCAAGCATCCCAAGGATCATTCTCAGTCCTCACTTCTGAAGGCTCAACAACTTGAGTTTCCGAATCATCAGCCAAGCTTGCATCAGACTCTGTAGCATCTTCAGTGGGTTCCCCTACGTGGTCCTCGAGTCTGCCCCACCTTCCTCCAAGGGCCATTGCCATCATCTCGTATATCTTGTTACCTAGCTCGGCTGGACTGTCAGGCTGCGCCATAGACAAGAATTAAAGAAAAAATTATTACATAGCGGCTTAAACGACACAAAGTTTAATGCATATTTGGTTGCAGCATTTGATCATACTAGACAGTGCAGTAGATAACATTTTAGCTTATTTTTTCCTCTATAGTGCTAGTCATGTTTAATCTACTTTACCAAACATGTAATTAAAGCTACTTGTATACTTACTGTGAACCCACTGGAGATCAAGGCTGTATCGTACAGAAGTTCCACGGCCCTCTTAGCATCAGTGCTATCTGGGGCATTCTTGCATGCAGCCTGGAAAAAATGAAATGTAAAAATTATACTAGGTGCAAAAATAACAATTCAGCATTTGTAAAACATCTGGATCCAACTTTTGGAGTATTTCATCTAGGAATTTTAAGACCTGGTCGATAACACCCACTATAAAGTCATTCAAGTAAGCTTTCAACAATTTATACGATTCATGTTTTTAGTGATTTCCAATTTAATGTGAGAAGAAATAAAAATAAATTTAGGCTATAAAAGTTAAAGTCACATAAATGCTTCATGTTTTAAAATATTGACAAATAAATAAGGAACTGCAAAAGACATTGTGTTCTGAGATGTCACCCTAAAAAGTTTTGCAATGAAACTCTTCCACAGATTAGTCTTAAATTTCCAAACTCATGTTTAATTAAGTTGTCACTGAAGACCATCAGAACATCAAATATCCTACTTGCAACACGTTGCAATTTTCTTGTTGATTATACAAGACTGCAAACCTATTATTGTAACTTTGTTTAGATCACAAAGCATCTACTACATCTGCTATTCAGACAGGAGGATTAAGCATAAAATCTTACATTCAGATCTTTGACGATTGGGTGATCAGGATTGACCTCCAGTATTCTCCTTCCCCTCATGAACTCGAGGCTTGAAGTGTCTCCAAGTGTCTGTGCTCGCATCAATCTGTATAGAAGAAAATAAGAAAAAAAGAATAACAATTTACTAAATGGGAAAACTCTACATTTCACTTCATTAATCTACATGCATAGGACAGACCTTTCCATATTTGCCGACCACCCGAACTTTCCAGAAACAAGCACACATGGTGATGAGCTTAAACGCTTAGACACTTGCACTTTTGCCACCTTATCACCAAGCTGTTGTTTTATCCAGTCGCAAAGAAGATTATACTCTTGCTCAGTTTCCCTGTCTTTAACCTCATCCTCCTCATCTGTCATTTAGAAAGAATGGATAATAAACACAAAAGGAAATCAACAGCGCAGCATTTTTCCCTCCCAACCATCGCAAAGAAAATAAAAGAAGACTTTTCAGAGTTTGGTATGGGGATTCAACAGTCGAATCTGTGCTTTGGAGTCATTTGAACATCATTAAAGGTTTGTTTGAAATCAATTAAAATTCTGCTAAAAAGCTAAAGTCAATGTCAACAATTAATTTTAACCACACATTTCATAGACCCACAACTTTTGAGCCACACATTTCATTAACTTTTATCAACTTTCACAAAATAAAAATAAAATAAAAAATAAATCTGATTTTAATCAAAATCAAAAACACCCTAGATGTTACTAACCAAGTTCCAAATCTTCCTTGCTGATGTCAACAAATTTCTTTTCCTTGTATGTCTGTAGATTTTGGATGGCAACTTCGTCGATCGGCTCAACTAGATATAGCACCTATCCATTAGCAATTACAATCCACAAGGAGCTGTCAGATGCACGACCCTCATATAACTTACTAGAAAAGAAGGGTAAAAATATAGAAAAGTTTCCTACAAAATCCCATCCAGCAAAAGGCAACATTTTAAATTATCAAATGTTAGAGAAAAATATGTCGTCAAGAAACACTTGAATAAAATAAACAGACAAAGGCTAAAAATTGACTGACAATATCTCAGCATGATCAGATACCTCAGCAAATCATTATTCAACACATGTTTTTCTTTTGTATGTTCAAATGATACAATCAATTAACTGACTCATTGTTAATATTGTCGACTCTGCTTTAGAAATCAAGGATTAGATTGCTTCAGAAGTGGATAGCATAAGTTGATTCTAGTAAAACTGCATACATACCTCAATATCCTTCTGGACCAATTTCTCCAAGAAAGGAGCAGATTTGGCACTTTTTAAACTGTCCGTTGCCAAGTAATAGATAGCTTTCTGGTTCTCACCCATGTTCTCAACATAGTCATCTAAGCTGACCAACTCTTCCTCGCTCTTGGATGAGAAAAATCTCAACAATGGTGTTATCCTCTTGTGATTTCCAGAGTCTTCAATGCATCCTAACTTCAAAAACTTCCCAAAATTCTCCCAGAATTTTTTGTAATCCTAAAATAAGACAATTCTTAATTCAAAAAATAATTACATAAGAGGACGAAGGAGTAGAAGTTTAAATAGCCACATACCTCTTTGTCGTCACTCTCAGAAAGATCCTGGATCATGTCAAATGTCTTTCTAACAAGTCTCTTTCTCATTATTCTTACCTAGATGAGTAAAAGATAGATTATTAAATACAAGGACAAGAGAAAATAAAGCCTCAACAATATGGAAAAAATAATTTTCAACTTTATTTGGTCTATGCAATTACAAAGAAAGGATTCACTTACAATCCGACTCTCCTGAAGGATCTCTCGTGAAACGTTAAGAGGAAGGTCATCTGAGTCCACCACACCCTTTACAAAGCTTAAGTATCTTGGAAACTGCAAGTAATCAAATTAGCACAATCTTATAAGAAACATATAAATTATTTAGCCTACGCCTCATAGTGGAAAACGAATATTGGGCACTTAAATTGAATCATAAATAAAATGAATGGCAATGGACATTTCTACATGCTTTCAGTAAGTAATAAACCTTGATCATCAACCTTCTTTTAATATTCGGGATGAAACATGGTTTGAATAACTTAAATTGAGAAAATAGCAGAACTAAGGAACTTCAAAATCACTTGTACAGGTACAGAATGAGAATGTGCCATGTATCTTCCCCTAGTTCTTCCTTTTTAGGAGAACGATAACAGTTATAATTTTCTTTTACAATTGATATTCAGTTGATGAATGAAACAACAGATAGTCCAAACAGGCCTATTGACCAATCAGTAGAAGAGATCCGAATTTGCCACGTATTCCATACATCAAGCCAAAAGGATATCAAATTCGTGGAATACAAATCACTTTAAGGATTACTTTGGCAGCAGTAGTTGGACAATGATATACAATAATATGGAAAATGTTGCTACATCATACAACAAATTTACTGTATTCTACATAACTAATAGTTCGTTAATAAATTATAGTATTTGCACGTGTAAACAAGAAACCAAAACCAAGAATCGAGAAGAATTTAATGACTGTTCCTCTAAATTATTATCAATCATTCTTGTGACACAGCAACTTATCTGAAGGTAGTTCATACAAAGAGCAGGACTGTCGCCGTACAGAGACAAGTCCTAGTTACACTTTTTTGAAGACAGGAGAAATGATATACAAAGATCACTTGCAAAACAAAATTTTGCTTCGTGAGACAAGCATAATTATGACTAGCTTAAAGATTGTTGACAATGCACCACAACAAACAAGCTGAGGAAGAAAATATTTCCAAAACTAAAACTAAGAATGGACAGCAGGTCTCAAACTAGCACACAAGGCTTCTTACCAGCTCGCCATCAAAATCATCTGAAATGAATACACGTTTCACATACAAACGTATATTCTTCGTCTTGGGATTGATAACGTCTTCATTATTAAGCGGTGCCATTCCAGGAATGTAGAGCACACTTCGAAACTCCACCTCACCCTGCACCAGTTTGGCAAGTCAAAACAAAAGAACTAAATTTATACCAGCTCATCCAAAATAAACATTAGGTACCTCCGTAGTGAAATGGGCGTGAGCAAGTGGATCCAAAAATTCGTTAAAAGTCTTCTTGTAAAATTCATTATACTGATCCTTTTCAACCTCCTTTGGATTCCGCATCTGTAAATATTAAATAAAAAGGTTGTAAGAATACATCCAGGAGTGTAAAATGTGTCATGAAAAAAAAATGCAACAAATAATAGCTCAAACTCACCCATATAGGTTTGGTTTCATTGGCCAATTCCCAATCCCAATATTTTTCAGTTTTGGTTTTTTTAGTCTTCTTCTTTCCATCCTGGAAACATAAGATGAAATGGGAATTAACAGAAATACTTCTATATAACTAGAAATCAAATTGTGAAAGAAGTGCTTGTAACTGACTCATACCTCTGGTTTATCTTCACCCTCTTTGGGTTCTTCCTCTTCTTCTACCTGCAAAAATTTAACACCATTAATTAACATCCAAATGATTGAGCCTAAAAATCCACTAAAACAAGTAAAGCTAAAGGGAGAGGAAATTGAACTGAAATGACTCATTTAACATCACGAAACAAGGATTCATACAATATAAATATTGTTTTTTCTGTTTTTGATAATTGTTTGACTTTCTCTATTATATTACAAGATCAGGATCTATGCGCCGTAAATATTCTATTTTCTTTTCTGGATGATAAACAAACACTTGACCATCATAGGCACATTTATACCAGCATGGCCCCTTAACATATTAAAGCTGATATAAATTTCCAACAGTGTCTACAATTAACCATATTTTCATTCCTGACATGAAAACGGTGATCATTTCCAGGCTAATACTTTTATGTACTTTCTGCAATTGCCCGCCACATGCAGATATTGGACAAGTCCTAATATAGTATCAGAGCTCATAAAGCCCAAACAAAACGAGCATTCAAATTCCAAGATAGGTGTGCTCAAACGAGCCACCTTCTTGCGGAGCATGATAAGGGTAGAACGTAGAATCTCACATAAAATTAACCAAAATATAGACTTGGACGACTCCTTTTAATAAGATTGACCTTTGACCTTTTCAGATGCAACCTAAATCTTAATAAAGGGTGGCAGGTGCTTTCAGATGCAACCTAAGTCTTAATAAAGGGTGGCAGGTCATCTCCCAACAAACAGTCAGACGAAAATATTCTTTTTACACCAGATAAAAAAACTAACACGGCCTATTGTGGTTGCTTATTTAGTGTTTGTTTGGTAGAGTTTAAAAGTAGTTTTTTAGGCGATTTTGAAAAAAGTTGGTGAGATGTGTGGTTGAAAAGTTGATAAAAGTTATGGGTCCAATGAAATATGCGGTTGAAAATGAGTTTGAAAAAAAAAAGAGCTTAAAATAAACTCTTCCAAACATGCTCTTAGTTAGTTTGGATATTCTAGCAGATTTAGCAATAAGGAGGTAGGGACAACAAGTTTACTGAGAATAAACCTCAGATTTTTATTGTTGTATGCCAAATAAAAAAATCTCACCTCAACCGTCCTTGACTTCTCTTGCCATGTGTAAATGGGGAACGAAACAAACTGTGAATAATTTTTCACCAAACTCTGGATCTTGGTTGGCTCTGAGTATTCATACTTGTCGTCTTCCTGCAGGAAAATTATAGCTAAGTTGATTGTGTTCAAAGATAGCACTATCAGCAACTTCAAAGGAAGAAACTTCATAAAAACTTCTCTCGACATTACAATCCAAAAAGCTTATTGTGAAGCATCTTAGGCACTAAATACAGCAGCTGACAGAGTATGAGAAGAGTTTCTTCCCAAATTCCACGTCATAACGCAAAACAATGAACATACCACTATCTCTAGGTTAGCAATATGGAAGTACATATGATGTGTATTTAAGGAAAACATGTTTTGGATGAGAAACAAGGATGGATACCCTCAAATAGAGTGTGATTTGTGTTCCTCGACGTAGAAACTTTTCAGGATCAGTTTCCTCCTTATCACATAGGAGCTGCTATCAGCCATGGCTTCCCAAACATATTGCTTATCTGATCTGGGACTTTTTGTTGACACTACAACCTGGAAAAATAGTTCTAATCATAATCAGCACCATCGTAGAAGAAATACAGGCCCCAATAGATTATTAATAAACATTAGTCAAATTATGCATGAATACAAATCATCACCTTTTCAGCAACCAAAAATGCAGAATAGAATCCAACACCAAATTGACCAATCAAGCTATTGTCTGGCCCGAGGTCCTTGTTTTCCTACATATAAGGTAAAGCTTCAGTTGTCAATTTAAAGAGAATAAAAAGTCATATCAAGTTGCGTCCCAAACTGTGAAGTCTAATACCAATAAAAATAGAAAAAATGATGGATATGATATAAAGAAGAATAGATGCCTTCAAAGCCTTTAAGAATTTAGAAGTGCCACTCTGCGCAATAGTTCCAAGGCAATCTATAAGCTCCTCTTTTGTCATTCCAATACCAGTATCCCTGCAAACACGGGAAACTAAGCAACTCCTTCCACTTAAACAACTTCTGATGAAAACAATATTAAGGCACACACGTTACAGTGATGGTCCCATTATCTGGATCAGGTTTTATACGAATCTCTAGCTCACCAGCATCTCCAAGTAAAGAAGGCTCAGTAACACTCAAAAACCTCAATTTATCGAGAGCATCGCTTGCATTACTGTACAACAAAAATTAGTCAAGTCAGAGATAGCCTTACAATAAAAACTCTTAACTCTGAACAGTAATCTGAATTGGAACTCAAAATTTGGATATTTGCCAAGAAAACATCAACGTAAAGAGAAATAGAATAGCCTCACCTCACAAGCTCTCTAAGAAAAACTTCCTTGTGGCTATACAAACTGTGAACTATTAAGTCCAATAATCGACTAACCTGAAATCAAATCCAATTTCCAACAATTAGGATAAAGTGTCAAAGGTCAAAAGCATCATAGATAAACATATATCTAAAACACATACCAGATTATTTATTTCTACACCATCTTTCTCGTTAAAGTACCAATCTTTATTGTACTTCAACGAAAAAGATTCAACTTATCTCCTTCAATTATTAAAACAACCAATTATCTAATTGAGAACACATAATATTCAAAATTTTAATTACTTTCTCATTTATCCAAGGACTATGAAAAGGAAAAGGGAAACAAAATAAGAATGCCAAAACACCAAATAAATCATGAAATTCAAACGAAAACAATAAAACAAAGAAAAATCCACCTCAGCCTGGTACTCATGTGTCTCGCCAGCGCTCTCAGGAGCGTCCTTTTCAGCTACCGCAGCAGCCTCGCACCTCACCACCACTCCACTCTCTCTCTTCTGCAGTTTCCACTTCAGCCCACTTCTTAAAAATCCGTTATTTAATCCACTCCCCGGCAAAAAAGCACTTCTCAAAACTCTCCTATTAGTACGACCACAATTCTCCAAAGAAAATGAAGCAGTATACGGAAGAGAAGCAACCGAAGCAGCGGTCAGGCTTCTCAAAACAGGGGCCATTTTTTCAATTTCTTAGAAAATTTCAGATAATTTTTTCAGTACAAGTATGGGTTCTTTTCTAGATAAGGTGGGGGGTGAAGAAAGTAGGAGGGTTTTCTCTGCCTATTGAAAACCCTTTTGGAGTGTGGGAGGAGGGGTTTAAGAAGTGGGGGTTAGACTTTAGAGGGTTCTAGAATTAGAAATAACAGAGGGGAAGATTGGGGCTTTGTGGGAGTGGGGTATGGGGTATTGTTTGGACTTTAGTGTTGTGAGAATTTTAAGGTGTAAATGCTGCCATGTCAGCATTACAATTTACAATATCCCAAGTTTTTTAGATTTTTTTCATGTAAAACATTGTAACTTTTTGTCACTTTCCATCAAAAGTTGGATTATTAACATTAACATGTCTAGGTGTTCGATAGTTGGTAACACATAATTTTAATTTAAATATTTTATATTACTCACAATTTATAATTTATTCTTGATTCATAAATTCATCCACAACTTATTATATAAATACTTAAAAAATAATTTCAACAATATCAAATATAAGTTCAATAATAATGATTAATCTCGTGTGTGTAAATCATGTAAGTTTGATTTTTTTTTTTTTTTTAAACATTGAATAAAATAGAATTAAATTCATCAAAGTTAGATTAGAATTAATGGATAATTCTATTTTAAATTAATTTTTAATGACCAAGATTCCAAGATTCAAATTGCTTGTTCTGTTTAATTTTACAAAATTGAATTATGTTTGTAATGTAAATAATTATACACAAAACAAAGCATCCGAATAATGTGACAACAATTTGATTATTAGAGTGAAACAAATTAATTAATTTATGGTTTAAATGAAACTAATCCAAAATATTAAAAAATTTCCTTTGTAGTTAAAGAGATTGGAACTGGCAAATTTTCTTTTAAAAATTTAAGTTTTTAGATTGTTAAATTGTGAAGCCTAATTATTGTTTTTTACCGAGCTTATATGTGGATTGATGTTAAGGTTTAATATATCATCAAGTAAAATGAGAGAGAAGTTGGATAAAATAAAATACAAAAAGTTTGAGAGTATCGATTTCTCTTGTAAAGCACTCTACAGTGGCTAAGAAATAACGTAATCTTACATTGAAACGAATTTCTATAAAATTTGTGTGTTCTTGTATACATATTTTTCTTTCTGCAATATTATTGTTTTTGGTGATATAGAAAGAGAAATCTTTAACTTACTCGAAACATAGAAGACAAGAAAATATAAAAAATATAGAGAAAATTTGATTGTAGAAAATCGAGATATCTTACTATACGAAAAATTATTATAACCATATAAAATCTTTCAAAAATCAAACCCTATCATGATCTACTATGTTTCACAAACTACAAATAGAACAAAAAATTTTTTAAAATACTAGCCATATAATTTTTCTAAAGCACCACGATAATCGGTCATTGGTTCAACACGAATAAATCATTGTGTGATCAAAATTTTAGCATATGTTTGTAATACTTAAATTATAATTTCAATTTTAATCCAGATATTGAAACATAATTTTCATCCACATTTCATGAGACATCGAAATTTTTATCCACGCATTTATTAAGTTAATTACTTCTTCTTAAGACAAAAATTAGGCCTATATGCTTGGATAGTCCAATGGAAAGAGTCCTCATTACCAACTTAGAAGTTATGTGCTCAAATACCTAACTATAGATTTCAAAATACTATCTTATTTTTATAATAGCTGGTCCATCTAGAACCGTGGAATTGAACAGGATATTTTCTTTTTTGACATATTTTTAAATCAAAGTAAATAAAATTTTGCAATGTTCAAACATAATTTTCCCATACATATAAGTTTGATTACACTTTAACAAAATTAATTTTAATCAAATTTAAATTTTAAACTAAACAAACACTTTATTTATGCCCTAATACTGCAATGCATATATATTTTGTAATAGTTTAAAAATAATTTGATTTGATTTCAAACTCTTCTTTTAATTCTCGAAATTGAAAATGAACCAAAACTAAGACGGATCTACGTAAATTCAATTGTAACAGGTTGATGATTTCTTTGTTCATCTCGACCGCTTCGAGCTGGTTATGATCATACTGTTTGCGACACAGACCGAATAGTGAAACGTGCTCGGTGCTCCAAGGGACCAAGAATATATTTATATTCCTTCCACACTGATTGATGTAAATCTCTCTCTCTCTCTCACACACACAAAAGCTCTACTGGACAGTAACAATGGCGAGCTCTAAAAATGGCGCCCATATCTTAGTTTTCCCATATCCAGCACAAGGCCACATGCTCCCACTTCTTCATTTGACTTACCACCTATCCATTCGTGGCGTAGCCATAACCATTTTAGTTACTCACAAAAACCTTCCAATTCTAACCCCACTTCTCTCAACAAACCCTTCAATTCAAACCCTAGTTTTCCCTTTCCCTGAGCACCCCCAAATCCCCCCAGGTGTAGAAAATGTTAAGGATATTGGAAATCATGGAAACATTCCTATAATCCTTGCGCTCAGTAAACTCCAGGGACAAATAATTAGGTGGTTTGAGTCTCATAGTAATCCTCCTGTTGCAATCCTCTCTGATTTCTTTCTTGGGTGGACTCATCATCTGGCCCAGAAAATTGGAATTCCCAGAATCGCTTTTTACTCTTCTGGGGCATTTCTTACTGCTTGTTTTGACCGTGTCTGGAGAAATCCCGAGGCTCTAAATCCAGGGAGTGAAATTAAATTTGAAGATATGCCGAATGCTCCAAGATTTCCATGGGACCAGGTTCCTTCACTGTTCCGGCGGTACAAGGAAGCAGAATCAGATCCCAGTTTTGAATTTCTGCAAAATAGCATGGCTGCAAATGGTTTGAGTTGGGCTTTTGTTTTCAACACTTTTTATGAATTGGAGAACGAGTACTTGGAATTTCTGAGGGAAAAAATTGGGTTCCAGCGAATTTACAGTGTTGGGCCACTGAATTTACTGGATGGACCGGATCAGATGAATGTAAAGTCTGATTCCATTAATGGTGAGGTTTTTTCATATCTTGATGGGTGTCCTGATGAGTCAGTTTTGTATGTTTGTTTTGGGAGTCAAAAGGTGCTCAAGAAAGCACAAATGGAGGCTTTGGCAAATGGGCTCGAACAGAGTGGTGTCCGGTTCATTTGGGTGGCGAAGCCGTTGACGGCGGAGCAAGTGGCGGCGGGTTTTGGATCAGTCCCGGAGGGCTACGATCAGAGGGTTGTGGGCAGAGGGTTTATTATAAGGGGTGGGCACCTCAGGTGCAGATACTGAGTCACCCGGCAGTGGGTGGGTTCCTGAGTCATTGTGGATGGAACTCGGTGGTGGAGGCAATAGCAGCTGGGGTGATGATACTGAGCTGGCCGATGGAGGCGGACCAATTTGTGGACGCGAAGCTCATGGTGGACTACTTGGGAGCGGCTATTCGTGTTTGCGAGGGAGGAGACACCGTGCCGGACTCGGATGAGCTGGCTAAGAAAATTACTGAGTCAATGAGTAGGGGTACAACTCAGAGAGTTAGAGCCAAGGAATTGAGAGACAAGGCCATGGAAGCAGTGAAGGTTGGTGGGAGTTCTGATAGAGAAATGGATGGGCTTGTTAAAGACCTGGCCCAACTATAAATGTGGATTGGACTGTATTGTACAATATTAATTTTAATAAAATCGAATTAATTATAATGTCTAGTATGGTTATATGCATTCTCCACTTTATAATTTGGAAATAATAAGAAATGGAAATTTGACCTGTTAAATTTTGATTTTCAACTATTTTCTTTTGGTATCCTAATTCTTTTTGTATGTCAAGCACATTAAAAAAGTGTCGTCGTTACAACGTACAATCTTTAGTGACGATATCAAAAATTATAATTAAGATAACCAAAATATCAATATACTTTTTTGTCTGTCGACACATGACATTTTAATGTACCGATTAACAAGGTCGGCTATTGTGTGTACATGACCAAAATACCAACATAATATATGAGAAATCTCATGAGTCACTTCGGGTCTAAGGTAGCTCGATCAGTTTAAGATTTTAGGCATAGCATGATTACTTGGAACCTACGTTGAAAAAAAGAAAAAAGAAAAACATCCTAAGTCCACCTCCTAATTTAACCAAGATTGAAAAGAATGCTCGGCAATTTAGTTTATAGATTATAAATTCTATTAGGAGACATCTAAGAACATTTCTAACAAACTTTATAAATATAAAATGTTCCCTATTTTAAAGAATAAAGACTTAAAATAAAGCTCCAATACACTTTTTATTTTAACTTTTTAAAATAAATAATAAGTTTGACTCTCCACATTTAAGTTCTATTCTTATATGTATTTAATGAATTGCAAGTTTCAATACTCCACTTTTTTAATTATTTAAATAAAATTTGAATATTATAACTATTAGCACCTCATTTAGTCGTAAAACAAAAAAATAAAAAATAAAAGATGAAAGAAAAATGATAAATGTTTATTGAAAAAAGTAAAATCAAAAATCAAAATAGAAAATATTGTCGGAGTTATAAATAAATGTATAACGATATTTATCACCACTAATGATTATCGGTCTATGTATTAATGCAATCCATTGATTTAGAAATACAATTATGTAGCACTAACCAATCACAATAAACTCTACTTATTATAATCGATAGTGATAAATAACATTATTCTAAAAAAAAATTACTCTTTAAATTTAAAAATATTCTTTAAAAATAAAGAAGCTTTTAAAGATGCCCTGAGAAGTTGTGAAGGCCAACTCTTACACCTCTATATCAAATTACTCTCTCGCAAAAATAATTTTTTTGAAATTTTTATACGTTGGTTACTGGATTTTATGGTCGAGGTTGAGTAATGAGTTCTGGTTCTTTACCAGACTCAACCAAAGTAGTTACCCCTTCTCAAGTTCCAGATCATCCATTTCTCTCTATTTGTCAGAAGCAAAAGCTGAAAGCTTTCTCCATTCTTTCACAGTTGCACATAAATGAACACTCTTTTGCTGGCTTGAAGCTAATTTTAGAGTACATTTACTCAACTGAAAAATAAAAAAATTGCAACTCAAATTCAAATTACAATCGCACTAACAGGTTTCAACTTCATGGTCATTAGGTTGAGGACTCCAATTGAAAATTGCAAAGGGAAAGCTAGCTTCTGCATGTTCACCTAAAGGTATGCATTTGGGCTATGTTACACAGCACATGAAGCTTGTCTGTCACATTTCTACATGGCCTGTCTCAACCCGTAGGCTTGTCCAAAGATTGGCCAAGCTAATGCATCTCATTCGAATTTTATTTATTTATCCATGTCTTATCAATGCCACTTAATTGTCACTTAGATTGATATTTAACACCAACTTTGCTAAATAGCATTACTCTTTATCTATTGGCCACGCAGGTGGGATTGTTGCCGGACTTTTTCCAGACCAGGCCTCCCTCGGGCTTAACGCCTGTTCTACTCGTCACCCCTAATCCCAACAGGGCAGATGCATAATTGAAATGTTCAGTGACTGCACCTGTGTCTTTCACTGGTAGTGAATGGTAATCCTAGCCACCTATTCTCAGAATTCAACTTCTATGCAAATATATATATATATTTTTTCCCTCATTTATTTATGCATGGACATTTCCTTCGTGCCCGGTTTCTGAAACTGGCTGACAGTCGAAAGAGTATTGTAAGTTGAAAAAAAAAAAAAAATTGTAATAGTCTTCATATTCATACCTAATGCTGCATTACTGGTGGATGAAAGTGAGAGAAAAATTTGTTCGAACAGCACCAAAAGTGTTTTCTCCTACAGTGAACATCCATATCATACAATTCTCATATTAGAAACATCAAGTGCTGCAAACACCAAGGTGGGAGAGAAAAGTGAAAATTTAAACTTATCTAGGACAATCAACTACAAATTATTCATATCCCAGTTTAGAACTTCACCATCAGAACTCAAACCAGAATTTCAACAGAAAAAATAAGCTAATTCTGTGCAGTCTAGAACTTCCATTCAGCAAGTATATTCATCCCACGGAAATGGAAAGGAGACATTGGGAAATCATTTTGAAATAAATCTAAAGAGTCCAATTTCTATTCCATAAAGAATTTTTTTTGACATTATACCATTCCGTTTCACTAGAACTAAAGATAAAAAATACAAAATACTCCAATTCCTTATAAGTAGTAATTGCGGGCAATACATAATGTATCCATAATTCTACATTTGGTACATTCCCAATTTAAAGACTATATTCAGCCCATGTCATACAACCATTCGAACTCTCAGTATATATTAGCAAGCTTTCCATCAATTAAATCTTAAATAAACAATGCGTGACGACTCTGCAGTGCACGGGGCTGCTGCTTTCCTGCCAAAATATGGGCAATAATGAACTGCGAAACCCGCGAGTGCTTCACTCCGAGCTCATTCTGCAACAAGAAGAAAAACTCAATTACATTTTCCGCATTCTCGACACAGTTTATTAATAATGGTGCCGATTTCTTCACGTGTGTTTAAGAAAATTTTGAATTTTATTAATAATTTTTTACGTGATAGAGCATACTCATTTTACATTTATTTTTTCGTCACACCACTATTTGTTTGATGACAATTCTAGAAATAGTGGAAGGATTAGTAGTTGAATTATTAAACACAATATTCAATGCCACATAGTTCCAAATGCAACTTTTCAATCTTCTCATGTAGACTTGTATTTTCCATGTGCAACACCTCTTGTTTCAAAGTAGTGTTGTGGTCTTTAAAGTCTTTATTGAAGATTGCAAATTAATTTATCATGACTTTTAACACCCTTCTTAATTTGTAATCTTCAACCGTTTCTTGAGCTTTTCACACTTGTCAATCGTGTTTGTCTTTGTCAAAATATCTGCTGGTTAATCATTTGTGTTGATGAACTCCAAGAAAATTTCTCCTTGATTTACCAAATCTCGAATGAAATGATGTCGAAGTTCAATATGCTTTGATCGAGCATGAAAGGTTGGATTCTTTGGCATTGCAATTGCCAACATTTTTTCACAACAATGAATTGTTGTTGGCTCTCGTTGCTTGAATTTTAAGTCTTTCAAAATTCTTCCAAGCCAAACTGCTTCACAAGTTGCTGTTATGTATTCTGCTTAGCTGATGATAAGGCTACAAATTTTTGCTCCTTTGAGCTTCAAGAAATGACATTTGTTCCAAGACAAACATGTAGCCGGATGTGCTTTTTCGATCATCGACAAAACCTGCCCAGTCACTGTCTGTGTAGCCATCAAGTTTGCAGTTGTTTTCCTTTTAAACTCAATGTCTTGATTATTTGTTCCTTTAAGATACTGCAAGATTCTTTTTGCTGCTGCAAAGTAATTTTGTCTTGGTTCATTCATGAACCTGGAAAGTAAGTTTACTGATTGTGTGATGTCTGACATTGTGTTGAGATAGATCAAGGAACCAATTAATTTTCTGTAGAGTGTGGCACCGATTGTTTCTACATTGTCATTGACTTGTAATTTTTCGTTTAATGCCATTGGAGTAGAGACTGGCTTGCACTAGCTCATGTTGAACTTTTTGAGAAGATCATCAATATACTTTTCTTGAGAGGGAAAAATTCTTCCTGAACTTTGCTTCACATGAATCCCAAGGAAATATTGCATGAGGCCCAAATCTAACATTTCAAAGTCTTTCATCATTTTCTTCTTGAATTCATCCACCATACTTTTGTTTGTGCCAAAGTAGATAAGATCATATATATAAAGACATACGACAAGAAAATCTTTGTCAACATTTTTCACATAAAGGGATGATTCACTTGTGCTTCGATTGAAGCCATTTTGAATGAAATAGCTATTGATTTTTCTATTCCATGCTTAGAGTGCTTGTTTTAATCCATATAATGCCTTTTAGATACGATAGACTTTGTCTTCTTTACCTTTGATTTTGAATCATTTGGGCTGCTCAACATACATATCTTATTGAATTTTACCATTTAAGAATGCAGATTTTACATCGAATTGAATTTTTTTTTTAAACTCCAATTGAGCTGCTAATGCCAAAACAGTACGAATTATCTCTATTCTTGTAACTGGAGCAAATATTTCTGTAAAGTCAATTCTCAATTGTCGAGAATACCCTCTGGCGACTAGCCGTGCTTTGTATATTTGAATTGACCCGTCTTCATTGTAAATGATTTTATAAACCCATTTCAGATCAATGGTATTCTTTTCTTTTGGTAGGTCAACGAGCTCCCCAGTTTTGTTTTTCTCAATGGTGGACATTTCATCGTTCATTGCTTTCGTCCAACTTTTGTCTTTTAAAGCTTCTTCGAATGATTGAGGTTCACAAGAGAATAATCCAAGCTCGTATGAATAATAGATATCTCTTAGTGAACATGCCTTTTTTGGGGGATTTTCATAGTCATTTTTTTCTTCATTTGTTGTAGTAGGGGTTGGATCTTGCTCAATATGGTGAATTTGAGAAAGATCGGCTTGAAATGTTAACAGTTCGTCAAATTGATATGATATTGAGTCTATGACTTGCTTGTCTTTCCAATTCCAAGTTGCACTTTTGTCAAATACCACATCTCGAGATACATTGATTTTATTTGTTGTTGGATTTAGCAATCGATATCCCTTGGACTTGTCACTATAACTAATGAAAAGAAGTTTTTGGCCTTTCTCATCAAAATTTTCACAATTTTGAGATGGAATGAGTGCATATGCAATGCTGCCAATTTTTTTGAAATGATTTATCATCGGTTTCTTTTTGTGCCACACTTCATAAGGGGTTTTGTTTCGATGCTTTTTTGTAGGAAATCAGTTGAAAATATATACTACAGTGTTTACAGCTTTTGCCCAATAAAGGTTTGGAACTCCTTTGCCTTTTAGCATGCTCTTTGTCATTTCGACAATGGTGCAATTTTTTCTTTCGGCAACGTCGTTTTGCTGTAGAGTTCTGCTAACCGTCAGCTGCCTTTGAATGCCATTATTCTTGCAATATTCAATAAAGGGATTATAAAGAAATTCTCTTTCACGATCGGTCTTTAGAGTCTTTATTGAAAAACCACTTTGTTTTTCTACAAGAGCTTTAATCTTTAGAAAAATAGAGAATACCTTAGATTTTTTAGTGAGAAAAAAAATCCACATCATTCTCGTTAGTCATCAATAAAGAGAATGAAGTATCTTTTCTTTTTAGGAGTAGAAGTTTGCATTTGCCCACAAATATCTAAATGCACAAGCTCCAATGGTGCTTTTGCTCGCCATGAAGTTTTAGAAAATGGAAGCTTATGCATTTTTCCGTCGATACAGCTTCACAAACTTTGTTTGTCATTTGGATGTTAGGAAGTCTGGTCACCATATTTTTCTCCTTGGGAAAATAAAGACCCTTGCCATTTAGATGACCATATCGCAAATTCCATAGATGTGACAAATTTGCATTTTCAACCTTGAGTGCACAATTATTATTTAGTGATAGCCTGAGAAGAAAAGTTTTGTTTCTCATTTCAACATTCGCCATGATGTTATTATTCTTTTTATCAAAGATTTTACATTTTCCATCATCAGAGTGAACCGAAAAATCTTTTGAAGGAGCTGTCCAATACTTACGAGGTTATATGATAGATTCGGGACATTAAGAACATCAGTAATGAGTAGTCTGTTACCTCTCTTAGTTTGGACAACAATGGTATCTTTTCCTTCTGCATTTCTTCGTGTCCCATCTCCAAGAATGATTTTAGAGGTGATATTTGGATTGATGTCCACAAAGATATCTCTATTTCCTGTCATGTGATTGCTAGCACCGCTATCCAAATGCCATTGATCTTTTGAATCAAAGTCACCATGTTGGTGAAAATAAAATAAAATTTCATCTTCACTATCTTTCATAAAATTTTCCGTGACTACATTTTCTTCTTTTTGTTTATTTTGAAACCAACAATCCTTTTGAGAATGATTATGAACGTTGCATCTTTTGCATTTGAAAAAATAATCTTTTGATTCATGATTAGTCTTTTTGCAAATAATGCAAGATTGGGTGTTACCGGATTGTTGTGGTGCCTTGGCTTTCCAATTACTTAACTTTTCATTTTGCCCCCACTAGCCGAATTTTCATTTCTTATGATTTGAGCCTCCGTGATTGCTTGAACCAGTTTTTTATGCTTGCTTTGATTGAAAAGCTTGCTCGGTTGCTTGACTGGCCGAACGATTGATTCTTTGCTCATGTGCTAGAAGTTATCTGGTCAACTCATAAATCGTCATTTAGACAAGTCCTTTGATTCTTCAATTGCAGCATCATGATCGAACTTTGGAGGGAGACATCGAAGTATTCTTTCAACAACTCTTGTCTTGCATCGTATCTACGCAACTTTTGATTTGGTTTACAATCTCCAAGACTCGTGAAGAGAAATCACGAACCGACTCTCGTTCTTCCATTTTGAGATTGTCAAAGTCCCTCCATATAAGGATTGTAACTTTAAGGCAATTGTCTTTTTTGTACCTTGAAATTCTTGCTTCAATATTTTCCAAGCATCTTTGGCCTTTTTGACACCAAAGATTTGAGGAAAAATAGATTTACCGACTCTTTGTTGGACATATCGCAATGTCATTGTATCTTTCTTTTTGTACTCCTTTGGTAATTTTTCAAATTCTTCATAGTCTTCGATTGGTTCTTCAAGCTCCTCATCATTGATGACTTCCCAAAGATCCAAAGAGATGAATAAAGTTTGCATTTGGCTGCTCCAATATTCACAATGCTCGCCTTCAAATATTGGAACTTGACTTGGAGAATAAGTGAATAAAGAGGCTGTTGAATTTGATGTCATTTTTAAAAGAAAAAAAAAACTTGTCGGAAAAATTTGGATATTGCAAGCTAAAAGATTAGAACCTGTTTCAACAAAGATCTTGAATCTGAAAATAAAGCTGCTCTTTATAAGCTCTAAATAACGTTTCTTTTATGCCTTCTTCAATTTGTATTGAAATTGGATTTCGAAATGCACTGTTACGTGCTGGATATTAAATCGAGCACTTTACTTCGTGCAGCCAGAAATGTTTTCTACTCAGTTCACGAAAATTTGATGTTGCTGGAATTTGGACTGCTTGAGATGCAGTTTCAATTCTTCTTCAGTTGGGCACATTCTTTTATTTCCAAGTTGCATTAGCTCTTATACTAAATTTGTTGGGTACGGAAGCATAGTGTTTAAGAAAATTTAAAATTTTATTGTTAATTTTTTAGTTGCTAAAGCACACTCGTTTTACAATTGCTTTTCTTCACATCACTCTTGATTTGTTTGATACTTTCTTAATTACTTCATCACTAAAACTCTACTATATTTATAGTAGACAAATGACAATTCTAGAAATGGTATGAAGATTACAAGTAGTTGAATTATTAAAGACAATACTCAATACTACATAGTTCCAAATGCAACATTTCAATCTTCCCACGTGTAGACTTGTATTTTTCAAGTGCAAGACTTCTCGACTTCTTGTTTCAAAGTAGTATTGTGGTCTTCAAAGTCTTTATTGAAGATTGCAAATTAATTAATCATGACTTTTAACAGTCCCAGCTTATAAGCTACATTTTAAAACCAATTATCACCACGAAGCGAGTTGAAATTGACTTTAATATTATTGTTACCGCAAGAGTTCAAGTGAGTAAGTATTTGGGAACCGCATCGTCAGCTGGGTATTCCAGTACGGCAGCGATGTTGGTGGAGCAAAAATTCTGGAATTTGTCGAAGAAGAATGGTGTGAAAAACGGTGCCGTTTTGTGGATAATCCAACGCTACTGATCATCGTGAGAATGAAAGGTTTAGAGTTTAAGTCAGACGTTAACTGAGAGTCTCAGATAGATTTTCATGTATGAATAAATATTGTGGTATCCATTTCCGCATGCACCATGTGGCAAAACTACACGATATAATTTTTTCAGTTTAAAATTCTTGTAGACCAAATAAATTTCGGGTGAGTTTTTTAAAGTTTATAAGTTGGTCAAATATTATTTTTATTTACACATTTCGTAGGATCACAATTTTTATCCACTTTTTATTTACTCATTCCATAAAACTCATACTTATAATTTGCAAAAAAAAAAATTATCAAACAAGCACTAAGAAACCTCTTCTTGCTTTCTAAGAAATGTCCTTTCTTGTCCATCGCCACCGACCCTATTTTCTATATGTTTGGATCTCAAAGGCAATGCAAGGGCTGTTGATGTGAAGCTCTGTGCAATATTTAGCATTCACAGATACTAATTTATTCAGCTTTTTCAATAACAATCAAGTCTTTAATTTTTTTTAAAAAAGATCTTATTTACTTTATACACCAATATGTAGTAAATTAGCCTATATATATAGCATATGTTTGGAAGTACTTTTCAGTACTTATAAAGTAGTTAAATATTATTTTTATCTACACATTTCGTAAGATCTATAATTTTTATCCACATGTTGTATAAGATTACTTATAAGCAAAGCTAAGCATGCACATAGAATGCTACGGATTAAAGCTTATTTCAAATTTTTAACAATTTTTGTTATTATTACGACCTTGCTCGTCTTAAATACTTAATTATTCTCTTCCTTAATTGAACCTCGCAATTACAAGACTACGCCATCATAAGTAATGGTTGCACTCTGGAAACTATTTCTCTTCTAAATACTTTTAATCAAGTGAATTAAATATATCACGTTATTTCAGTTCAATTATTCAAGTACATATATGATTCAATTTTCGTATAAGATATTCTTCTCTTACTCATCTTCTCTTCATGTTTTTGTTTTTTAAATGTATTTTGTTGTTTTTGTTACACTCCTAGTTATAAGTAACAAATGTTGATTACATATAATATTAACAATTTGAAGTTGAAGAAAGATGAATAAGTTTGATAGATGATATATCTCTGTCTTTGCAGGCAATAGGTTTGCCTCATTCCTCTTGGGAGTGGGACTTAAGTTTAATCTTGGCCCATTAACAATTGCATTGAGATCAACACTTCAACTAAAAGTGTTCATCATTAATATGTAATGTTATTTGTACTGATTTTAATAGCAAAACCAAATGATTCACATGAATAAATTTTGAGATAATTGATTCATTAATTTTCCAGTCGAGTTAAATAAGGTAAAAAGGGTTATATATTTTTTTCCATAACGTACAAGCGTAATTATATTTTTTAAGAAAGTTATTTTGGTATTACAGTTATAAGATCTTATTTGAATTTTTAAAAAATTTAAATTGAAGGTCAAAACTCCATCCGACCAACTTACTATCCACAATTGTTTTTCATTTAGATGGTTGCACTTGTCTCATGCATATTGGTATCAAATTAGTTCATTGTTTACATTTAATTATTAGTCGATTTTTTAATATTGTTTTAGGCTACTAAGACAATGATCATTTGTGAATCTCATAGTTTAATCAATTATTTAAAAATTTATTAATCATTTATACTAATATTTAAATCATTAATCATTTAGATTTGTTATTCAAACCAGTTGTTATTCTATATTATAATTTCTGTTTCTCAATATCCAATCAAAATATACCACATATAAGTTTGACATTACTATTAAACCAATTCCCTAAACAGCATATATTTGAACCTAGTCCAGTTAATTTATTATTGTCCATTAAATTATTATGCAGTTTAATTTTTTAAATGACGAGGTCGAACATAACATAAAATTACGACACACGGAAGTTGTAGCTTTGTTATCTATTTACGTTCAATGAGCAATTATTAAGTTTTTGGTGAAAAAGTGAATCTATTATGCACTTAAGAACGAGGTGCTTCAATATATTCTACACCTCATATCATACTTTGTTTCTATTGAACAAACCTATCCAAAAAAGCTTAAACATTTTTAAAAAGGACATATATTTTTTAAATTTTTTTCTCTTTAAGAATAATATTCACGCGCATACTATATTTTTCTTTCATAAGAAAATGTATAACGTACATGTTTTTAGGAGGTCGCAAGACTTAAACTCAATATCTTTACCTACTATAATATTACGTTGAACCAACTCATCATTTAAAATCTTATAAAATCTTAATATTTGTTTAGTAGTTATATTTCATCTTCAACAAAAGCTTGGTTTTTCTCTTTACAAATTAGATAGTATTTGAAATTCAAGTGTCTTTTTCACTAAATATTTTACAATCCCATTATGCATACATTCATTTGCTTTTAAACTAAGTACCAAATATAATATATATTGAAAACCAAACATTCCTCCTACCAACCTTTTGACTATCTCTCAATTGAAACCCCACCTTATAAATTTCAAGAAAGAACTTCATCTGTCCAAATTTAAGGTATAGAGTTATAGATTTTGTTTCTTCTCCATCATGTCTAAGCAATATGTCAAAAGACATGTTTTAGAGAAGAACAAAAATAATTCCAAAGAAAAAGAAAAGCCAAACAAGAATATATTTTCAAAAACTTCAAGAAAATTTACCCCGTTGGGCTGCACAGAACTTGCTCTCCTCTTTCTTTATCATTATCTTTGTCACAGAATTCAACTGATTCTTCCTTAACAGATTATTCCACCCCGCTCGATGAGAAAATCTCGTTAGCCATCCGCCTGATTGCCCCGACCGAAAAGAGGGAAGTTCCCGTTGCCAAAATTGTCCAGCAGCCTAGTGCAGATCCTGGTGATGAGGAATGCTTGATCAGGAGGTGCAACTGGATTACAAAGAATAGTGGTAAGCCTATCGGTCTTGTTCAATCCAGCACACCAAACACGTCCTGGTGGTTTTTCGGTTTTTCTTTGTCGGTATTGATACATCTTATGTTTCTTATCTAGTAAAAGCTAAATCAAAATGTCATACGATACCATATTGACATGAAATGACACACATTAAGACAAAAATGTGCACATATATATATGACAAACTGCAAGTTTTAGATTATGACAATAATAAGTTAATGTAGATGATCATCTTAAATGAAATATTTGGTAGTCGCTTCAAAAAAAAAACCCCCGAGCTCACATGGATTTTTGTGCATTATGCTAGATAGGTGGACATTATGTGTACACACCTTGCACGTGTTAAGCAACGTGCAATATATTGTGTTACTTGTACAATGACAATGACAATGACATTAAGTAATTATATAATTTTCTATTGTAATTTAAGACTTAAGAGAAACAGTAGTTAATGATCGTGTCGAGCTATTACATTTAAAAGTTTAAACTATTAAATTCGGTGGTATATACATTCATTTTGTGAAGCTTGTGTGCACCATTTGCTATGTTTCCAAATTCCAAGTGTCTGGTGTGTAGGAGACTAGTGTAGGCCATGGAATCTATTCCATGCTTACCAACTGGGATTAAATACTAATAATAGAAAGCTCATATTCCTAAAAGGGGTGGCAATCATTAATTGCTAACTTTTTAATACCTTAGTTTGGACGGTCGAATTTGAGTTTTTCTACTGTTGTCTCATCTAAAAGTTTAAGCAATTAAAAAAAGACAAATTTATTTCTTATATATATTTTTATGTTTCTTCACTCACCATTCGGATTTGTTTTTACATGAAAAACTTGACATGTGTATAGTTTTTTTTAAATGGATAGGACGAGGCTTGAATTCAATGGGGAAAAAAAAAACGATTGATTGATACAAATTAATCTACAGATAAAGTCTACGTACAATTTCATGATGAATGCTGGGGAGTTCCAGTTTATGATGACAAGTAAGTCCCTTAATTCAGATATTTCTAGTTCATTTGATAATTGACAGTTGCTCAATCAAGAAATTTGATCAAACAGTGAGTTATTTGAGCTTCTTGCATTATCTGGGATGCTCATGGATTTCAATTGGACTGAAATCTTAAAAAGAAGACAACTTCTGAGGTTAGATTTTCTACATATACTTTAAATCTGTTGACGTCAGAATTTGCTTAGAGATGTGCATGCTTCTTTTGATAGTTCTACAAGGTTACGACGTCAACAAAATCTACTTATTTTACAAAAACAATTTCTTAATACAGAGTTGCTATCTTCGATAATGAAACAGAGAAGCTTTTGCTGGTTTTGAACCCAATCAAGTGGCCAAAATGGGGGAGAAAGAGATCATGGACATGGCCTCCAACAAAGAACTTAACATAACAGAAAGCAGAGTTAGGTGCATAGTAGACAATGCAAAATGCATAACAAAGGCAAGTTTCTTTTGCTTCCAATCATCCCAGTCGAGAAACTAACAATTTTATGAGTCGTGTTGAGTTTATCTCGAGTCTAAATGGATTGTATGCACTATCCATTTTCACTTGACACGACTAGTTGATTAGTACAAAATCAATGTCCTCGTCCTGGGATATGCTAACTGTACTAGATTTTCTTCTTCGAAATGCAGATTGCTAGGGAATATGGATCTTTCAGTAGTTACATTTGGGAATATGTAAATTACAAACCAATGATAAACAAATTCAGACATCCAAGAAATGTTCCATTGAGGAATCCAAAAGCAGAGGCAATTAGCAAGGATTTATTGAGAAGAGGATTCAGATTTGTGGGGCCTGTGATTGTGTACTCATTCATGCAAGCAATAGGGATGACAATTGATCATCTTGTTGATTGTTTCAGATATAGAGACTGTGTAAATCTTGCAGAAAGGCCTTGGAGACATGTTTGAAAGCTAAATTATGCATCATAATTATATAATTTGTATTATTATTTACAAAAGTTATGACCATGAGGTTTGGAGTTGTACAAACTTTGTTAATTTATAATAATGTATTGAAGATTTTTGGATATGTTGAGGATGACTTGTGCTGTTTGTTTGCCGGGCCGTCGGTGTCGTCTTATACGTGTGACATTATAGCAGTCAATATAGGTGTTTAAGAGTGAGTTGTAGTTTTGACAAAAGGTAAGGTGTATATTTCTGTCCGACTATCTGTGTGTTAAGTGTGTGAGGATAACACCACTATTTATGTAACGAAAGAAATTCTTACATAGAGGATGGTCCCGCCAATTGAAAAGCACGTTCCTCTTAATTCATAAACTCGACATACAAATAAAGAACATCGGATATATAGATCTAACTCAAGTCAAAGATTTGAAGCTCTCGTGCCACGAGCTATTTCATTATTTCTTCAAGTGTATATTCATTTTGTACACTTGAAACATCTATTTTTTCTACTTTTCAAATTGTAAGAAGGTATTAAAAAAATCACCACACGAACTCCTGCATTATGTAACACTAAAATCCATATTGTTATGCATGACGGATAGCACGCCGTCATGTATACAAGTGTCATAAAAAGGTCATTACGAAAAATTCAGCATTCTCATATAATCCTAAACTTCCTAGACTTCTAATAACTTCTTTGTCAGTAATTGTTAATATTATACAAGTCCGGACTTTATATGAAGCCCAAAAGACGGTTGTCTCAGGCCCAAAATTTTGAGGCCCATAAGTAAAAAAAAATATTGTTGTGTCTTTATTTTTTTGGTTAATTAAAAATATTATCACAAACAGCCTAAACTCACATCCAATTTAAAGAACTACTCAATTATCCAATTAAAAATGGGTAAATTCAGGGCCGGTCACTGTTTGGGCACTTATGGACTCTAAAGTCATATGCTCAAAACTTAATTCAATTAAAGTCACATTTTACAGCTAAAAGACCAACATACTCTTAATTGTAAAAACGCCATTGTGATCTTTGTTTTGTGGTGATCTTGTTTTTTTTTTGATCTTGTTTCATTGTGATAATCTTTTTTTTTTTATCTTGTTTTGTGGTGATATTGTTTTGTTGTGATCATGTTTTTTTGTGATACTGTTTTGTGGTGATACTGTTTTTTTGTGATACTGTTAAACATATGATTTTGTACTATTAATAAAATATTTTAAGAACAATATTATTCTCTTGTTTATTCTCTACTGATTAATTCGTCTACCTACTATTAAACACCTTGTATATTTATACTTATCTATCCAATGAGAATCTATGTCGTAATTGAATCTCAAATATGTTGTAATTCAATGGAAGAATTAGAAACATTGTTCATAGTTTTAGATGAAAACCCTTTGCATGACTTCCCATTAATTTGAGAATGATTGACAGTTCTTCTTTATTCATATTGGCATTGCTCTGAAGTATGTGTTTGTTTTTAAGGGACTCAGATATCTTGGAAGAGTTTTAATTTGCGACAAAGGATGTACATTAATCCATGATACTGTTTTAGAAGATTTGTGATCTTGTTTTGAAAAAAAAAATTAAAGATTCTATTTTAAGTTAAAGAGACGACTTCAAACAAGTAAAATCCATCATATACAGTGGCAAAGTGACTAGTCTTAACCGTCTCGTCGAGACCATTCCGAAAACATATTATAATAAAAATTCTGAGCACGTGTGCGAATTCTATGTTCGTTTCTATTGTGATATCTGTTTTTTGTGATACTGTTTTGCATAATACAGTATCAAACAACACACATGACTATGATATCATACTTTTATCTTTGATACTATTTAATTGGTCATATGTTTTTTTGATACTGTATTGTGCAAAACAGTATCATAGATTAAAACATAGATTAAAACAGTATCAAATTATATTAATGCACATTACTTATACAAAACATTATCATGGATTAAAACAATATCATAGACAAAACTAAGACATTCAAACAGTATCACAAGTTCAAACATTGCCATAATTAAACAGTATCAAAAATAAAAGTACGGTATCATAAATAAAATTCATTCCACATATATTCAAACAGTATCATATGATTAAAACAGTATCATGGATTAAAATAATATCAAAATATACTAATGCACATTACCTAAACAAAATAGTATCATGGATTAAAACTAAGACATTCAAATAGTATCATATGATTAAAACAATATCATGGATTAAAACTAAGACATCCAAACAGTATCACATGTTCAAACATTGCCATAATTAAACAGTATCATGGATTAAAACAGTATCATAGGATTAAAACATGTTTCAAATGATAGTGAAATATTATGACAAAGTTTCAACCTACTAAACCTTGCCATAATTAAACAGTATCATGAATTAAAACTAAGACATTAAAATAGTATCATGGATTAAAACTAAGACATTAAAAGCAAAGATCATGGATTAAAATTAAGACATTCAAACAATGATCACGATTTCAAACATTGCCATAATTAAACAATGATCATAGATTAAAACAAGATCATAGGATTGTTTTTTGTGATCTTGTTTTTTGTTGAAATATTATAGTTGTCTTGTAACCACCGTAACAAGAAGCAAGCTCTAGCAAAAAATGCAAAATGAACTTCCTATTGCCAAAGCAACATAGACGAAGTGATAAACCAACTCGGCCTTTCTCTTTTCTTCTTCTTGAATAAGTCATCCATTTGTCCCCATTGCATTATCTGCTTTTATCATTTTGATCGGTTGGAGATTCCTTTTTACGCATGCACTTCTTAGCATTTTTCGTGGCCGCTATCCTCACCAACAAACACTTTGCCCGCCTCAATGGAATCAAGTCTTGAGAAAGCTTTTTACGTGCACCAACTTGTTCCATGAAATCACTACCGGATTTTAGAATATCGTTGTACTTTCCGACTTGAGTAATCCTTCCATCTTTCATAACCGATGATAAAGCAATTAGGTTTTGTGACCCGGATGAAGAATCACCGGGACAAATGGAACGAACAAGAAATGAACAACTTCACCAAAACCGGATCACTCTCGGTAAAAATTCTACTTGATGCGTGACATAAATAACAATTTTGAATTGAAGCCCCAATATACATTCCTGTAAATGTAAACATGATAAATATCATAACAACAGTAAAAAGTGACAAGATTAAGCACAAGAACAACTAGAATTGGTGTCCATGGGAAGCAAGAACAAGGTTGACAAGATTAAGCACAAGAACAACTAGAATTAATTTAGAACAATCATAATACCGAAGCGAGCGAGCGTACATTGAAAAGTGATATCTTTGCTACCGTAGAAGCTCTTCTTGGGAGGTCGCCAAGGTCGAGGAGGTTTTCACGGGAGGTCACGGGAGGTGGATGAGGTTTGTGGAGTTGGAAGATTGTGCCAATGAAAATATGGTTAAAAGGGTGATTTTGAAATTAATATAAAATATTCACAAGTATGACTTAATCACAATTTAAAAAAGTTTTGACTTAATTTGAAACAAGTCATGTGAAGATGACTTATTGACAATTTTCCTATTAAAATCTACTACTGTGATTTTGGAATTAATATAATTAATATAAAATATCACGTGAAGATGAATTAATCACAATTTAAAAAAAGTTTGACTTAATTTGAAACAAAGTCATGTGAAGATGACTTATTGACAATTTTCCTATTAAAAATCTACTACTGATAAAAACCACTTGTATCTTTCCTTTCGACCTCAACTCATCAACAATAGCAGCTATCTGGACACAATTTACTTGTAGTTTTTCCAAGAGACTTTTTGGTTTTCAAGTTAGAGAACGCCTTTTGGGCCACGGAACTTCTTTCAACTTCTAGTGAGCTATGGGCTTAGCTCCGCAACTTCACATCCCAGAAAGGCACACACAGACACTAAACAAATAAAATGAAATTAATGAGAAAGAAATTAGTGAGATTGTTAGAAAAACATTGTAATTAAGAAACGTATGGTTAATAAAAAAGATGTGACAAGAAAATTTTAATTTTAATTTTCGACCATTTTTAACCTCATTCTATATGAATTTTTCAAACACAAACAGAGACCCACGTGTTTTTTCTTTGGTATGACGATAGGGAGGCTAATTGCTTTCCTTATTATGTTCTTTAGTGAATTTTAAGTTCATACTTATTATATAAAAAATATATGTTATTCTAGGATTCATAATTTTGTGGTCTAATATGTATTGGATATTAAAATTTGTTTATTGTTTTATTGTTGAGTTTTGAGTTTATTGATTTAATTCTGAAATTTTTTTGAATACATACTATGATTTGAGGGCTCAACTTTTAAAGTTCGACTCATGTTTAGAAAACTTAAAGTCCGACTCTGATCTTATATATATTGATGGCAATTCATATTATCAAAATGGCATAAGTTTTATTCTCTATCGCTTTTCAGCTTTCATTTTTATTCTCTCTCGGAAAAAAGGAATAGGTTCGATACCAAAATTTAAATGAATAATTTATATATGCCGACCTGTTTATAGTTTTTTAGAGATTCTTGAATTCAGATAAAATGAGTCCATGACTCAATTCCAAGTCATTACTTCAATTCAAATCAATATATAAACAGAAACAAGTTGAATGCTTTCAGGCCCACCAGTGTTTTCCTTTTGTTCTTTGATCATTATAACTTATATTGGAAGATATAAAAATAATTGCCCCACAACCCTAAAAACAAAAGGGAGGGGACTGTACACTGATAAGCCTGCTTGGTTTGTAGCCACTCAAACTATATTATCAGATGGACACATTCAAATTAACTTTTTCTGCTATTATTGGTCACAGATACATCAATTTTCTGATATCACCATGAATGGAGAGGCCTTGTTAGCTAGAAAATTGACTGTTGATGGAGACTTCCACCTAACCTTATGTGTTTATCCCCTTCTTAGCTAGGGGTGTTGATATGTGCAAAACCCTCAAGGCCCAGGCGGCATGGCATGCTTTATGCAAAAAACTGTATGGACCTGTAGGCCCTACATGACTGGCAGCATGAGCCACCTCAAAACTAGACATTCCGATTTAATCATAATGCTATGTTGTTCAATTTAACGTATCAAATATACTTCTAAATCTTGTGCAAACAATACTAGTCGAGGAGTGTCGATTTGCTCAAACTTTTGGCTTTGCCACAGAGCCTATTTATCAAAGTGTACAAACATAACCGACCCTTTCACAAGCCAATAGTTTTGAAATACAGTTGGAAAAAAAAAAATAGATCATTTTGGAATCCTCAAAATTATCAGATCAGATGAACTCAGAACTCAGAAGTAGAGCATTAGACTCTCCAACATACTGAAGGGCCAAACGGTTAGAACGAGTTTTGGAGATGATAATTTGTTCTATTTGGGCAGTCAGCATCAATGGAGCTTCCACCGATGATCTAAAATAAACAGACAAATTTGTCAAAACACTCGAGGAATCGAGTCATGTCTTTTCTATGTATTAGAAAATGAAAAGAGTTTAATTATAATACGATCTTGAATAACCCCACAAAATCGTTAGTTTTTGAAGATCCGATTTAAATTGAGTTCGTCTCCTAAGAAAGATGTTCTAATTTTACGAAGATCACCAACATTCCACAATTAACTGACAAAGTGAACCGCTGAAACGACCAACACATAATGGGAATATGGAAATCGTGCTGTTGCCATAATCGAAATGACTGATTCAAACAAGTACACAGAGGCAAGGATTCTCTAATATTTACAAGATAGATTTTTCCATTATAAGATTTTGTTCTACAAATTATTTATCAAACAACGTCAGAGGAGTGAAAAAGAAAAAAAAAATAACGAACAAACAAAACAACGGATTCTTCTACTCAGATGACTCCAAAGAATATTTACAGCAGTCTCTTACTGCTACTTCCACCCATCACGACTTTAAGGGGTAAAGCATAAACCAAATCTACCCTACAACTCCTAAAACAAGCCTGCTGTCTTGTTCTCTTCGGTTGTCATGGTAACATATAGTAATCATAACCCGCTCTCAAAACTGGCAAGAAGTCCCGAGCCTCTGCCTCTGCCTCTGGCCAAGGGTCACAGACTTCCGCTTGGCAAATGCAGGGTAAAGCATCTCTTGGAATTTCTCCAAAAACAGTGCCCATTCTTCCTCGTTCATGTCTGCTAGCTTCACAAAGCTCACACTTGCAGGAAGCTGCTCGTTTGCACTCCTGTGGCCTGATGATGATCCAGCAAGATGGCCATGATCGGGATTTGCTCCTGAAAATTTTGGGCACTTCTGGTTCTTCTCACCTAAGCTAGTATTTTTGAGTGACGTGGATAGCTTTGAAATAGTAGGGACCCTTTCAAGGATTGGGACTCCAACAAATTCCTTTTCCTCATCTTCTCTTTCACTTTCACCTTCCTCGTCCTCTTCAATGCTTTCCTCTAGTTTATACAGGGCAGTACGGCCATTAACGCCTCCAGATCCAAAATTGAAGGTTGTTCCTGCCATAAAGTCCTCAAAGGCCATTTTGGGGGTAAAATCAGACCTGACATCTTCATAATCTATGTCAAACAGAAACTCCTCCCCATCAGCTCGGGCCTTGGGAGACATGTCCTCTGCCATCAGCCTTTTTGCCTCCATGCATACAACCTCAAGCTCACTAGGTTCCTCTTCACCACTGCGAAACTCCCGGCTCATCATCTCACCTATCTCAGCAAGACACAGCCCATTGACAGCAGCTTCTTTGAGGAAAATCGTGCATAGAACTAGGACACGCAGACAAGCCTCTCGAATCATAGGGAGTTCACTTCGCAGCATCTCTGAATCTCTAATAGGATCAAGATTTTCTATATACTCAAGCTCATCATCTGAAAACGGGATTGAAGCCTGAGGCCAATGAATCCATTCAAAATATGGGTCTTCCAAACTTTCTGGCAAGCAGAGGCCGTGATCAATAGGGATAAGTTCCACTTGACAAAACCTTCCAACACTGTCGAGCTTCCTAACTAAAAGATTACCAGCATGCCTATCGGTGTTAAGAATCCTAATGTCTAGTATCCCAATGCGATGCACAGCAGCAACTGGGAAACTTGAGGTTCCATGGTCACTGGCATCAAAATCGTGTGGAATGAACTGTTGAAAAGAAGCAATCTTGCTAACAAGCTTCTTGTTCTGAGGCTTGTTTCCATTCACACCATCATTGACGTTGAAGATTGAGTGAGTGATCTTCACCAATGCAGTAGGCGGTACATTTGCAAAATGATCATAGTCAAGAAGATAAGCAGCCACTTCTCTGAACCCTGTTTCCCCGACCCGCACAGAACGCTTTAAGCCAGGTTGGCCAAGAACTTTTCCGACAAAACCTTTTGGATTGTTTGGTGCAAACGGTTCTTCATCTGTTGGCTTCACAATGGCAACACTCTCACCTCTTTTGTTTCTGAAATAATATGCTCCTCCGAGCCCACCATGGACAGGGAGAGGATCAACTCCATTCTTTATCCCCTTCACAATTTCCTTAACTAGTTGTTTCATCTTGGCATAACATGTTGACTGCCCCAATATCTCTATTGGGCCACTTTGATCTCTCTGTTGGATGTCCCTCCCAGTAGGAGAGAGACAGGGAGTTGATGAGCTTCTATGCATCAAGTTGCGAATTAGAAGAAGAGGGGAATCATTTCGAATTGCACTCAGGTCATTTTTCAACACCATATCGCCAAATGTCAAAGAACTCTCCTCGGTAGGAAAGTTTAGTGCAAGCTGCAACCTCCGCTTCACAGTGTGTGCATTGTCACTCCGGTCCAACTCCATCCCCAGAACGCAACCCGTCTCTGTTTGTACAAAAACTCGTCTCCTTCCTGCTGACTTTCCTTCCATCCTGTTGGTTCTATTGTACTCCCCATTACCAAGCGGGCTTTTGAACACTGCCACAGCCATCTGGGTCTGAACTGGGCTATCCAAGTTAGGAGACATAAACCACAGAGAAAGACAAAGAATGGTTCTTCCCACAATCGGTAATAGAGATGGCAACAGAAGAGAGCTTCTCTGTCACTCTCAAATGAACGCCAAACTCAGAATCCGATTGCGATTGAACCAGATAAATATCCGATCCAACAGTGATCATCAATAAGCAAATCAAGATTCAAACAATGCCAAAAAACAGAACAAGGCACAGCACTGACTTAGAGAGAGAGACTGTGAGCACTACATCAAGAGGGCCATCTGCGATTCAGACAAATAATGGATTCAGTAAGTAAGAAATTAGAAAAGATTAAATCAAATAATAAAATTCAAGAAAATTACTCTAATCAACTCAAAACTTGAAGAAAATTCAACACTACAAACTAAAAAACCAGCAGAACTCAATTATTCAAGATTTTCTGTAACAAGAACAAGAATTATTGAAACAAATACCAAATACATGCACAGCCGAGTTGTGAGAATGGGGGAAGTGTATTGCAAGTTTTGTGAATATATCAATATAAATAACACCTTTATGTTGCTACTAAATAAACCTAAGCAAACAAATATTTGTGCAATATGAATCTCAGGCAAGCAAGATTCAACTACTCACTATTCAACATTAATTTCACAATCAATGCTCAGCTATAAATTCTTAAAAAAGTAAATCAGCTAATACACGTAATTTACCCGTATTTAGTAAACTAATTACAAAACATTACTATCATTTATTCCACTCGTTTTTGTCCAAAACTTATCATATAAATGGCAGACTTAATCTAAATAGTTCTTCAAACAAAAATAATTTCTTCCTCAGTGCAAAAAAAAAGTGAAATCCAATCAAATGATTCAAAAACCAATCAAAAGCGCCGATTCACAAAATAATCATAAAAATAAATATAAATTAGAAAAAATAACTTACCATACGGCCAGATCTGAAGGATTATTGCTCTGTTTCCCTGTTTCTGTACAGTACAAGACCTTTGAACAAACAATGTCGGAAAATGCCGAACAATCTAAAGGTCTGGACAACAGATACAACGGCTAGTATTTAATCTAAGATTTTCTACCAAGAAATCCACCGTCGGTCCAAGCCACCCGAACCCTCTTCTTCTTTCTTGCTCTACACTATCTCACTGTAAATCCTCTCTCTCTATATCTACAAGTGGATTAATGTATGCATATATATATATATAATCTTAGTTTTTAATTTTTCTTTATTTTTTTGTCTTCTTAGTATAACTCTCTACAGTGACTAATTTACGCGTAAAGTGCGGTTACTCTAAACTGACCCTGATTACATATTGACACTTGTGGAAGAGTCTGGAATCTGGAATTTCATCCGTTGGATGGAACGTGGTGAGATTATCTGGACCGTCGAGGGGTGTGATGACGTGGAGATAAAGGATTGGGATTGACGTGGCATGCTCGGCGAATACCGGCGTGTTTTTACAATTCCCGATTTTGACTTTGAATGGTTAATTTAATGGACTTAAATACCCTTCTATGGAGAAGGATGAAAGGACAGAGAAATAACCTTTCAGTCTTTCACCAATTGTTTAAAGTCGCACTACTGTTTTTATCATATCTACTACGTTTTAATTGCAAACAATGTTTTCGAACTTTTAACATTTTGATATGTTTTTTTTTTCCTATTTTTATTATTAATTTTAAATTAATTTTTATATTTTGTCTAAATATTCTTTTATCTAAATATTCATTTAATGCGAAAAAAAAAAAAATATTGTCAAATTTCTGCACTTGTTATTTATTTTACTTATTTGAAAATACGATATGCAGATAAATATTTTTAAGCTCTTCTAATTAACTTTTTAGATAGAAATTGTCATCAAATACAAAGATAAGATGTAAAAATTAATAGACTGATGATGAATATATGATAAAAAACTTAAGAATATAAATACAAAAAAGAGCAATAGTTTAAAACTTTTATTACAATTAAAATGTAGTGTGGTTAATGAATAATATGGTGTGAATATAATTACCTTTATTTAAATTAGGGAACCGTTTCTCCCACAAAAACAATTTGAAAAATAATCACGATTCTTAATTTCAATTAATCTAACGGTCTATAAAACCTTTATTGGGATGTGTTTGGATGTGAATATAAGAATTTTAAAATTGTTAATACATCTAACCGTTAAATTAGTTGAAATTAAGGGTTGTGATTATTTGTCAAATAAATGGGTAGAAGAAACCGTCCCCTTTAAATTATGTCACATAATATAATATTTTTTAAATTGGATATTTTATTTTTTTTTCATTTTGAATTAAAATTTTAAGAATTAAATACTTTGATCGATTCGAATAGAAGTTAAATGGAACTTGAGTCGACGCTCTAATAAAAAGAATGTTAAGACGTTTTTTGAGCAAGACATTCTTTTTTCGTTTTACAAATTGGTAATCCCCAATCTTTTCACCCTTACATACTTTCGAAAATTTGGTCATTCAAATTTTATGAGAAAATTTATTAATTCACGTGACAATGTACATGTTAGCGAGTGAGTAGTGATATAGTATCTATAGTGGACACTAATTATGATGCTCACTGTCCACGTGATACCACTACATTGATCACTTTTTAAAAATTTTAAAAAAGTTGTCAGTAATTTTTTAAAAAGTGATCAATGTGGTGATGTCACGTGGACAGTAAACACCATAATTAGTGCTTACTGTACGTGCTGTATCACTACTCGTTAGTTGGTTATGTGGTAGAATATAAAATTTTTCATTGTGTCAAGCTCTAAACAAAGGTCAGAGTAATACTTGATTTGGTATTGTAGTCATTTTAAGAGAATTAGTTTTTGTTATGCTAAAGAAATAATTAGCTGAGAAAAAAATCAATCAAGTATTTGGTAAATTTTTGTTTAAAATTGTTGTAGCATTTTAGTATTTGGTAAATAAAAGTGATTTATTGTTATACATGTATACAATTACAAAAAGTAGACATTGATTATAATGATGTACTTTTGTAATTATTATCATTAATAGTATTGTAAAATTTATTTTATAAATGTACGTAATTTTATCAAATATTCTGCATAGTATATATAGTGGAAAATGAATTAATGTAATTAACTATGGTTAAAATTGGTATTTTGAATATAGCTAATAGAGAAATGGTGGTTATATTGTCACTATACTTTTATTTGTCGTACCATATTTTAATTGTACTTAAGGTTATCAACATTTGTTCATTGTAACACTTATGTCCAAGACTTTTTTATTTCTATTGAATTTTTATTTTCAACTTCCCATTAATTAGCACATCTCATCTTTAATGATGATTTCTATCAAAATATTCTATTTGCAAGCTTTGAAATAGGGAAAAAAAAATATTGTCTCACTTTTGTATTTATTGTTTTCTAAAAAATATGATGAACAAATAAATCATTTAACGCTCTCCCAATAGACTTTTTTGACGGAAACCGTAATTAGAGACGAGGTGTGCTAATTAAGAAAAAAATTAGGATAACAGTGTGATAAAAAAAAGTTGAAGATATAAATACTACAATAAGCAATGATTAAAGATCTTAAGAGAAATTAAAATGTGATGTATCAAATAAAAATTGTAGTGTGAATATAATTATCCTTAGAAAAACTAAAAACATAATTTAAGAAGCTATCATTTTGATGTTTCTCAAAATCTGTTGTTAAATCAAATTTTCTTAAATTTATAAAACACCTAAAACAATCAAAAGTTATAATATAAAATCAATCACAAACGAAGTCTAAATCGTCTTAATCTAACACCGTCCACTCCATATGTCTATTTCGTACAAGAAAATAGTGGATACCAACAATGTTGTAATGGGACATGTATGATGAATTAAAACTTAAAAAGTAAAGATTAAGAGCCAAGGTGTTTGATTTTCTCTAGAAACACAGAATGATTTCATTGGTCAAAGGTCAAGGTCAGTGTTGGACTTGTGAAGATTTGAAATGGAGAAGAGTTGTTGTCACGTTTGTTTAATCTTATCATCAAAAAGTGTTAATCTAATTCAAAAACATCGTGGACTTCTCTAAATAGGGTCACAATTTGGTAAACTAGTCACTTAATTATGGTTCTTAGTCTAAGATAGATTGGATCATGTTGAATTTTATATTTGATTAAATTAATTATTTTCTATAACTTTGTCTATATCAAAGTATCAATCGATATTAGAATATCAATAAGTACTTTTTTTAATTAATAGATCATATCACATACCACTCATGTCAATAGTACAAGTGGTAATTCAATAATTTATGGGATTCTTTAGGGAACATGATCCTATGCAACTTGATTGATAAGATATTGCTATTTCTTGCTAGATGTGGTGGCTTTTGATTGGGACACGTTTAATTAATTAATTTGCTATTCCTATGCAACATAATATAGTTGTGGGACTAAGTGTTGTTTTGAAATAACTCAAGGCCTTTCAATTGTTTTGAAATAATAGCATGCTATCTATGAATGAATTGAGAAGTTTACATCGTATTTATTTATTTTGTTGAAAACCTTGTTGTGTTATAACAATTGAGAACCAAATGTAAGAAGTGTTTTAAAAGTCAGACTCGATCAAATTCAATAGTATTATGGGAGATCTTGACGCGTCCATCGATTAATGAATTTAGACTTGAAATGTATGACATTAGAACAGTGTTGTTAGTCGAAAGATCGAAAAAATAGTTGTGGGACAAAGTGTTGTAATAATACAAGGCGAGAGCCACCTCTTTATTTTAGTAAGTAACTATAAATCCCAACACTTTGCAATCTAAGCCTAGACTATGGCCAAACAAATATGTCAAAGCTTCGATGTGGACTATCCTACATAGATTCAGAATTAGAAGTATGACTTCTTTATAGATACTAGTGTAAGCATATGTGATGCATGATGTATCGATAATTAAAAACGTAATAGTATTTATTATATCATCTTTTTACGAATTGACTTGATATTAGTAATCTAAGTACCAAAAAAAAAATTAATATAAATTAACAAATTAACAAATTAGGCGAATGAAACCTAAATAACATGCTTATAATATAAAAACCTAGTTTAGTAAAATTCATTACATTAGATGACTCAAACATATGATGAAAATTTAATTTAATTTATTTCATAAAAGTCACTGTTTTTAAATACAATTTTCCTCGAATTTGCATTCCTCCTTGAAACCTGAGTTCATTTCTTTATAATATTTTAATCACGTAAAGAAAGTTGAATGCCTCTGCATTATGAAATTTCACATTTGCTCTAGAATAAGATTCTAGACATAAGTATCTACAATAACATCTGCACATTAATTTAATTTTTTAATTAACTTAAATAAAATATAAAGAGATGGTTGAATTGAGCTTACATCATCAAAAATTTGGATTTTCAATATCAGCAAATTAGGTTTTTTCAGTAAGTGTACCAATTCGATCATCACAATGTTTAGTGGCAGAATAAAAAAATTCATAAAAATCTTCTTTCTTGCTTTAGATGAAGCTATGGAGATAATCAATAAGTTAACCGATCAAGTCGTTTCATGGTTGAATTAAAACTCTTAAAACAACATAATTTCTAAAAGTAAATAAATCACTTTGCAGTTGTTAATTAAGCATGCTAATACTGAAGTCGTATGTATTTGATGCAAGTCAGAGATTATGATAAAATGGGCTACAAAAGTGTAAAAAAAATAAACAAGTGAATAAACATATTAATTAAACTTAAAATTGTTCCACAACCATCAGTGTGTAAAAAAATAACATCTTAAGATACAAATTTATAAAGCACTAAGTAGAGATTGCATTGCTAATGTGCAAACAAATCATTTTCAAAAATAATATCCTAGAGTTGCATTAATATTCAAAAGGAAAATGACAATAAATTGAGACATTACTAAACTGCTGCATTTCAAGACCCTGTATATAAACAAGCAATTTTCATTCCAAGCTCATGTAGTTCAAGATTGATAATATTATTTAATTACAACTAAACAAACTAGTTCTAAATTAAATAATGTCTCAAATGATATTACATTTTCAACGACAAGCAATCAGAAGAAAATTCTAAGTTAAACAATGCATCAAAGTGACAGTATTACCAAATTACAACAAAACTAAACTAAAATTAAATTTAAAATTATTGAATAAAACTATAAAGTGTCTTCAATGAACACAAATCTCAAATTTTACAGAAAAATATTTGAAATGTTTTTCAAAATAATCAAATTGCAAATTTAACAATCTAATAGACTATAAAAGTACAATTTTTTTGAAATTCAAACTTCTAAATAAAAAATAAAGTAACAACTCATATGCCTTTTAATTTGAATTAGAAAATGTAACTGCGAGTAAAAAACACGACAAAAATCCAAAACAAACAATACTATAAAAGTATAGAACAATAAAAAGTTAAACTTTCTGGAATAATTTTAAAAGAAATTACAAATTTAATAATCTAATAAATAGTAAAACTACAATTCTTCTGAAATTCAAACTCCAAAACAACTAAAAACTAAAATCAGAACTCACACGTCGTCAAATTTAACCAAAAAGTTGTTCAAGGCATTTCAAAACAACTTTGAATTTGTCAATTATCTTCCTTCATTTTATTGTCGTTTCACTATAAGATTCGAAAACCTCTTACGTTTTGTTTTCCTTGAAAGTGGATTTACGAAAAATGAACCCAAATTAATGACACAATAATTCTAATGTCACACATCATTCATGAGAACCATTTTGTTTGACAATACCATGAAAACTTGAAATAATCATAACTTAGTTTATTGAAAATTAATATAAAAGTAGCTAAAATTATGCTAAATATACCTTTTGCCTATTTGTGGCCAGCAGTTGTAACACGATGCAGAATTAACTGGTGTAAGCCTATATAATCAGAATAAATTCAAATTCAAAGAAAACTAAATAAATACGTAGATATGGGTTTAACAACACCCAAGTTAACCAAATATTTTAATTATATTACTATAGTAATCTTAGTATACTAATCCTTTTATAATGTGTTTTACCTTATTACATTACTAACAAGATTGTTGATATCCAATTCGATCTGTTACATCAACTAAGCAATTCTTCACCGGTGCTACAAGAGCAGGTCAGATGTCATCCTCATCTAGGTCTTACTCTAGGTGGGACCTCATCCCAAAGCGGGTCTTACTCCAGGTCGGACCTCATCCCAAGGCGGGCCTTACTCCAGGTCGGACCTCATCCCAATGCGAGCCTTACTCTGTGTCGGACCTCATCTCAAGGCAGCCTTACTCCGTGCCTGACATCATACCTGTGTCTTCTTCATAAGGTCACGTCACTAGTATGGCACGCCTTCCCACGCTGTCGGTGTCGATCGGCCGCCCATCACAGAGATGTCACTTCACATTAAATGTTCATAAAGAAAATATCTTGTAGGCATTTAATGCCTAGCTTGGCATTAAATGCAGATCATTATCACATATTTTCCTATAAATAGGAGACATAAATGTCCAACAGTTCAGACATTCAACTGCTTAATAAAAGCACTCTTACAAAGATCATACAATTAGGTCTTCCTACATATACTTACATAACTGCCACTTACTACGGTCATAACCGACCTCAATACTTATCTTTAAGTTGTCTTGGAATTAGTACAAACCATTTTCCAACGTCAACAGTTTGGCGCTAGAAAGAGGGGTCCCCTAAAAGGTTCTCCATATTCCGTAAATTCATCGAAAATATCAACTCTTGATCATCATACATAAACACTTCATCTCTAAAACACATCCAACATAAGTCATAACCATGACTCAAGAACTCACAACCACTTTAAGAAAATGGAGTCAACATATTGATCTCCTACCGTGCATCTACCAAGACATCCCGAGAGAAACTTCACTCCAAACAGTGCCCATGTAAGAAAAGCAATCGTACAAAAGATTGGAGTACCTAACTCATCGTTATCGAATGGCTTGAAAAGAATCAAGCCACCTATAGATGCATCTTAAACTCACAAGCGCCGCTAGCTGTGAACCGACCAAGATCGCCGGGCTAAACAACGCCTGCTAAGTGGGAGGGTAAGCAAAAGAAAACTTCAAGACACAAAATAGCCTCATTGACCCCGTAGCTTGACTCACTACCAGTGAAGGAAAAGAAGAATCAGAGAGCATCTTGATCAAAAGAATCAACAGTCCAACGATCACTTAACTTGAGCCCATGCTCACCACGCAGAAGTCCCAACTGGATGGACGGGATCGTCCAATTTTTTAAAGATAGTATGGTGTCCTCAGATAGTGCGGAGGCCAGGAAATCATCGACAACATCCTATTCAAAAGAAGCTTTTCACTTCCACTACTCAAATGTTTAAGGGAAGACAAAGTACAAATACGCCCTCAGCAAAGTTCATAAAAGAGTATGCGACAATCACGCTGGGGGGCAATCACTAACACATAAAACTTTGAGATAGGGATACTTCTGGCCATCACTAAATAAGGACTCTATCGAGTTTGTCCAAAATGTGACAAGTGCCGTGAGGTTTGCCCCATTACCAGATCTCGAAATTAGTGTACCAATCCCATCCATTTCCTACCATCATAAACCGAGAAATTGTGTTTTGAGCAAAATTGTAACACAAGTGTATATAAGGAGAAAAAAAACCCGCTTTTGCCTCAAACGGCAAAACACCCAAGATTTTAATGTCAAATCTTGACCCTCCTTGGTGGCTCTTGTGGAACTTCCACGAGCTCGAATCGATCGAACATCCAACATTGCTTAATTTTTGTTTGTCATAGAATCGAAAGATGCGTTTCTTACCAACGACCCTGCCCATATAAGCAATATCATGATTACTGGACCAAATTCGCCATAGTCAAAGCTGACTACTTCACCAAATGAGCGGAAATAGAACCATTGGCCAAGGTTGAGATCGTTCGGTGAAGAGTCGAAAATCATCAAACACACAATCAAGACACAAATGGATGAACTCAATGGTGCTGGGCAAAAGAACTTCCGAATATACTTTAGTTTTATCTCACAACTTGCCGCTCTAGCACGAGAGAGACGTCTTTCTCACTAGCCTTCAGAGTAGAGCTCAGATTTGGGAAGGTCCTTAAAAATTTACCAGAGTCTTGAAGAATGGGGCTACAATGTTAGTAAATCTAACTAACATCCGAATCGAGGATGCGACCAAGGTCATAAACTTCTGGACACAAAGGTCCCACACAGCTTGGACCCACGTTAAATCAAGATAAGTCTTGCATCGCCGATATCACCAAGAAGCCAAGGTCACGAACCTTTAGACACAAAGGTCCCACATTTCGGACCTATGTCAATCGGTAGTAAGTCTTTGCCATCACGACATCGCTTCAAGAAGACAACGTCCGAATTGAGGATGTGACCAATCTCACAAACCTTTGGACACAAAGGTCCCACACAACTGGACCCATGTCAATCGGCGTAAGTCGCATCACCGCCGACATCACCAAGAAGCCAACGTCCGACCGAGGATGCACCAAGGTCACAAACCTCTGACACAAAGGTCCCACATACACTCGACCCATGTCCATGTCAATCGTAAGTGTAAGTCTCCGCGACATCAATTCAAAAGGCCAACGTCCGAATCAAGATACGACCAAGGTCACAAACCTCTCGACGCCGATGTCCCACGCGCCTCGGACCTCATATCGCCTAAGTAATTCTTCACTCGCTAAGCAACTTAAGGTCGACCTCATTCTAAGTATGTTCAGTAACCAAGTCTGGATCTCATCCTTAGTGGAACTCGATCCAGTCTGACTGCCCTCGGTAGAACTTGATCCGTGTCGACCTCATCTCCTCGGTGGGACTTGATCCAGTTGGACCTCATCCTCGGTTAAACATGATCCGTATATGTAAGCTAAAAAGGTCAAGCTCGGTCCCTGCCTTCAGCCGACATTCTTTTCCGTAAGAAGTAGGATGGAACTTGAGTTTTTCTCGAGTTCGTCCACTTGGTCCTTCAAGAACTGGACATCCCAGTCTCCGATGTTTATCCGCAATGCGATCTCAATTAGCTCATCCACGACCACTCTACAATAGCTCGAGGTCCGCTTGGCTCTTTTCAAATAAAGCCTCCACCGAACTTTCCCATCTTCTCTTCTTCCACTGGGCGTGCTAAAAAGCCCGGAGCTCGGACTCATTCTCAAAGAAACTCTTCACCTTTCTCCCGGTTCCTCTACGGCCTCAAACGGAGCTTCATTTCCTCATCCATAACGGACCAGAGCAATAGTACGAACTAAATGCCACTTTTGACCAAAGTCAAGAGTAGGAGGTCCCACCCAATCTCTATGTAGAGGGGTTCCCCTCGTGGAAGTCCTACACAATTTCTATGTAGAGGGGTTCTCTCGGGAAGTCCCACTTACAACAAAGTCCTACCCAACCTCTATGGAAAAGGAGTTCACTCATCGTGGAGGTCCCACCCATTCTGTGTCCCACCGAATCATACAAAAGAGGTCCCACCTACAACAGTCCTACCCAACATCTATGAAGGGGAGTTCACTCATCGTGAGGTCCTATCTATTCAGTGCCCTACACTCGATATATCATGTCCCTACCTAACTTCTACGAAGGAGGTCCAACCTAACCTCTATGAAGAAGGACATTATCGTCCAAGAGATCCTACCTCGATATCTCGTGTCCTACAACAAGATTATAACGTCACCTTATGTGTGCACATACGAAACAGATCAAAACAAATTTCAGAATCAAGGCCACCCATGATCGAACTCAAGAGCGAGCCTTGGGGCAATTGTTGATATCCAATTCGATCCGTTACATCAACTAAGCAATTCTTCACTTTGGTGCTATAAGAGCAGGGCCTGATGTCATCCTCATCTAGGTCTTACCTGTGCCTGACCTCATCCCAAAGCGGATCTTACTCTGTGCCTGACCTCATCCCAAGTCTGGGCTTACTCTGTGCCTGACCTCATCCCAAGCGCAGCCCTTACTCCAGTCGACTTTATCCCAAGCTGGTCTTACTCCGTGCCTGACCTCATCCCAAGCGCAGCCTTACTCCGTGCCCGACCTCATACCCGTGTCTTATTGTTAAGGTCACGTCACTAGTATGACACGCCTTCCTACGTGTCGACGCCGATCGCCCGCCCATCACAGAGATGTCACTTCACATTAAATGTTCATAAAGAAAATATCTTGTAGGCATTTAATGCCTAGCTTAACATTAAATGCAGATCATCATCACATATTTTCCTATAAATAGGAGACATAAATGTCCAACAGCTCGTATATTCAACCGCTTAATAAAAGCACTCTTACAAAGATCATACAATTAGGTCTTCCTACATATACTTACATAATCGCCACTTACTACTATTCATAACCAACCTCAATACTTATCTTTAAGTTGGCTTGAAATTAGTACAAACCATTTTCCAACGCCAACAAAGATAATTTCTTTTGGTCTCAGTGCAAAACAAGCCACAATTATCTTGAAATTTGTATTAGAAGTTGAAACACTTTTTGATCAAGTCCTACAACTTGTACCCGGCATAACGATGCATATGAAGTTCTTCTAGGATTTTATTTTACATAAGTTGGTTTGGATTTCAAAATGTATTTTAAATTCTATTCATTTATGTTACTTTGGAGAATATTACACGTGTAAATTTACAAAACACTCCATAGTTCTTTGTATAAAGAGTATAAATTACACTTCACATGCCATATTTTCAAAAATTATATATGTATTTCACGTTCCATTAACTCTCTATAAAAATAATAAAAAATATTAAAATACTGAATTTATTCACATAAACCTAATTTTAATATTAAAATTTACATACCATTATTTCAGAAACGTGAAAAAATATCATATTTAATTATGATGAATTCATCTTTGGATTCTTATAATTATTTTACAAATTTTTTAAACAAAATAGGTAGGAAATAACTTTGGTTGACCATTTTGAATAGCAAACCAAATATCCACACTTTTAATATAGGTAGGAAATGCGAAAAAGACGTACAAATATTACAGCATGTTTGTGAATAGTTATAAATACTTACAAGTTGATTAAACATTATTTTTATCTACATATTTTGTACGACCCACAACTTTTATCTACACATTATGTAAGAACTACTATTTATGTTCTACAAAATATTTTACCAAACAAGCACACTATCTTACATCTCCCCTCATGAGCTAGTGGCTAGCTTTTACGAATGACAAGCCAAACAAACATGTCTTGTTCGCTTTTTAGTAGGAATGATAATTGGACTGAGCTGCTCGTGGGTCCGGTAGCTTGCCCAATAAAGCTCGGCCCATTATGTGCCCCTGGGCCGGGCTAACCCTTTGAAATACGGGCCGAGCTAGCTTGGCCCTTGATAATACGGAACGACTCTTGGAATTATTTATTTTATTTTTTTAACAGTCCCTCAAAAAATTATTGCATTAAAAAAAATTTAACGATTTGTGGGCCGGTCCGGCTTAGCCCATAAGACCCACGAGCCTTGGGCCGGACCAGGCTCGCCTATGGGAGATAGGCCGAGCTCATGCTCGACCCATCTCTATATGGGCCGAGTGGGACCCTGGTGGTCATGGGTCGATCCTACTCGATTCGACTTATTGCCATCCCTACTTTTTAGTGAAGAATGATTTATTTATTTGTAGATAATGAGTTATAAATATAAATAAAAAAAAAAAGACCAACTCAGTTTTAGTTACATTCACAACTGATCAAATAATTCCACTATTTATCTACAAACAAGGCAACATGAAACACAAACAATGCTCGACAAAAGTATAGATTAAAGACGGAGAAAACAAGAGTTATTGGTAAACATGAATTATTTGTCCAAATCATTGACTGAAATTATATTAAATGCAGCATAATGCACATCACATGACCGATGACCCAGCAACATAGAATATAACAAATAATTATTATATTGGCCTGCTACCTTTTGTAGTATTCATGCATTGAGTCCTCTCGAAGTAATGAATGGTTTTCATGTGCAATGCTCTGTGTCTGTCCACAGTGCCCTTTCCAGTTGATTCCTTAATTTTATTGCAATTTTGTTTGTTCTCAAAAGATATTTTCAGCACATGGAGAGAGTAAGGTTAAATTGTAGTCATTGTCTTCAACATTTGACTTTATTTATACTTGTATCTTTAGTATTTAATTTTGATATCCATCACTCCAACCTTTTATATGATTAGCGGTACCCAACGCCATTATCGCTTATATAATTAGCATTAATGCCCCCACGCCAGGATATTGATTGCTAATTATATAGAAGGTTGGAGTGATGGATCTTAAGATTTAATATCGATGATATGAAGTGTAAATAAAGTCGAATATTAGATACACTAAATTATGATTTACCCTACTTATTACTTATCATTGTTTTGGGTAGTTTATTTATTTTTAATATAATTTTATATACATTTTAAATCACTGTCAGTTAATTATTTCTTTACCTTTTTTTATTTTTTAAATGTTCTATCAATAATTTAAGATATCTTTTTAATTTTTAATTTTTAATTTTTAATATTATCAATATATAAGTTATCTTTTTAAATATTGTCTTATTTCCGACATAATTTTCCTTCATTAGTTTTTAGTTTTTAGTTTTTAGTTTTTATTACTTTATTTATTGACAAAATTTCTATCGAAAAATTAATTTTTAAAAAAATTTATCTTTTTAATATTACTAAGTGAAAATTTGTTCATAATCTTAAATTATATTTTAAACGTTATTGAATTATCCATTCCTAATCTTTTCAATATTTATTTATTTATTACCTATTCAACGACATAAATTCCAACGGTCAATTTACCAACGAGAATCTCCTTTGTCAATTTTATTTAGTATGTTAAATTGTTATTTTGTTGCCTATAGATCAATTTTTTTAAAACTTATTTAGCGACAGAATTTCTATTGATAAGTTAAATTTGTTAAATGAAGTTCCTAGTTATCAATGAAAAGAAGTCTAAATTTCCAATTAAAACGAAGATTTCATTGACAAAATCATTAGGAATTAAAGTTCCAAATTTTGAGGGTGGCGCAGTTTGCGTAGACTACGATCATGAGTGAAAAATAACTATCCTTTTGAGTAAGGGATTTTGGCGCAAATGGTCCCTAATTTTTGCTCTTAGTTTGAAATTGGTTCTTAACGTTTATTTTTTGGTTAACAAGTCTCTAACCTATGTGTTTTGGTGCGAAATTAATCCTTATAGGATGAAAAAGACAAATATGCCTTTAGTTTTAATTAGAAGAAATTATATGTGGATTCCTAATCATTACAAAATGAGCAAATAGGTCCAATACTTTTATTTTTTATAAAAAATTAAAGAAAATTAATGAGTTTTTTTTTTAAATTAACACTTTAGTAATAAATATATCAAAAAAATTATTATTTTTATTATTAAGTAATTATATTATTTAAAATTTAAAATTTTATTTTATTGTTGTATAAAAAAAATAAATTTGTCACAAACTTGATGTTCAAATACTTTTATTTAATTGAGTTATATATTTATTAATTACAAATATTATAGATCCAACTATATTCTTCATATTTTAATTTATCGTTTTATTTTCGTTCAAAAATAAAACACATAATGTGTAAATTAATTTTTATGAGTATGTATTTTTATGTTAAATAAAAATATAATAAGATTAGTTCAATGTCATAAAATTATATATGTCATTTTGTTATTTATTTAACTTAATTTTTAAAGTAAAAGGGAGAAAAATTTTTATAAGTAAATAGGGAGAAAATGATTTCTTATAATGATTTTTTCCTCTTTAAATAATATAATTAATTAATAATAAAAATAATAAATTTATTTGACATGTTTTTTTACTAAAGTGTTAATTCCAAAAAACAACTCATTAGTTTTTTTTTTAATTTTTATAAAAAAATAAAAGTATTAGACCTATTTGCATATTTTGTAATGATTAGGAATCCATATACAATTTATTCTTATTAAAATTAAGGGCATATTTGTCATAAGGACCAATTTTGCACCAAAACACATAGGTTAGGAACTTGTTTGTCAAAAAATAAACGTTAAAGACCAATTCCACACTAAAGAAAAAGATTAGAGACCATTTGCGCCAAAATCCCTTGGAGTAATTTATAGATTTTTGTGGTGTTTTATCCATTATTTATCCTTTTTGTGCAAACTCACGGATTGATTTTGCTAACTTGAGTAAAGGTTCGGGGGTCTCAAATGAGCGGGGCAAGTTGGGCTCAAAATGGCTCAGCTCGGGTTAACTATATCATGTACCACCGAATTTTATGTTCTGTTTCATTTATGACATTGTATTTTAATTCGTTTTATTTATACTCACTGAACTTAAAAATTACTTTCAGTTAAATTTCTTCGTCAATCGATCGTTCAACTTTGTGTAACGAAAAATTCGACATGGTATTAACGACCGTTATATAGTGATGTATCTCACAACATGTGAAAGTGTTGTCCACATGTATGAAGTTTAAAATAAAAAATACGTTTTTCACATCAATTAAACGACTTTGGCCAATGGTTGTCGTTCATCATTCTCAATTTCCTCAAAATCAAATCAACTTCTTCATCCCCAAAATTTCCAAAATCTGGAGATACATCAGCCATTTAACGATCATTAATGCCACATTAGAATTTTCGTCACACAATGAACAACTGATTAACAAGTGCTTTAGTTGAAAATAATTTTCAAGTTTAGTGGTATAAATAAAATGAATTAAAGTACGATGACATAAATGAAACGAAGTATAAAATTCGATAATATATGATATAATTATACCGCTTAGCTCGGTTAAAAAGTCAATCGTGTGCCAATTCTGACGGGAAAGGTTCACGGTCCATGTGAGCCTTTGTTTGGGGTATTTTTTTCATAAATAAGCAACTTTTTGAAAATAATTCTAAAAACTATTATTGTTCCATTTATTTTAAAAATATTGTTTTTTTAAAAATTATTATTTTAATTTATTATATTAAATAATATATAGTAATCGAATATATAAAATTTGCTATTTGAGTCCTTAATTATTTGTACAATAAATTCTTCATTTTTATAATATCTCCACTTTAGTCCTTATACTTCTTCTTTTATTTTAGTTTTGTCCTCTTTTATTTGCAACCCAAGTCTTTCAACTTTTAGATTTTTGCAACTTCATCCCCATATTTATACTTTTATGTCAATTTAATCATTTATAGTATCACTATTTGATACATATGTTACAAATGATATTGTATATCAATGTTTGATACAAATGTTACAAATGATATTTTGTAACAATCTGTGTTACAAATTAAGATGTAAAACATTAGTGATACAAAATATCAATTCATGTAATATGTGATGTGTAAAGTAACATAATATAATCTGTAACATATTCAGTTATACAAAATATCATTTGTAACATCTGTATCAGATCGCGATATTAAATTGAAACTGTTACAACTGCAAAATCAACTCTAAACTTCAATAAGTTCGTATTAATATACACATTGGACTCTAAAAATCTATCGATACTGTGTAACATCAGTATGATATAGATATGTAACACAATGCTAAATTTAGCAAATAAAACTATTGATTTCATTATTTGTAACATACGTAACATCAGTGATACAGAATACGAATTCATATAATATGTGATGTGTAAAATAACATAATATAATATGTAACATATTATTCAGTGATACAAAATATCATTTGTAACATCTGTATCAAATAGTAATATTATAAATGAATAAATTGATATAAAAGTATAAATATGGGGACCAACATGTAAAAATATAAAAGTTAAAGGACTTGAGTTGCAAATAAAAGAGGACGAAATTGAAATGAAAGAGGAAGTACATGGACTAAAGTGAAGATATTATAAAGATGAAGGACTTATCGTATAAATAAATAATTTATTAATTAATATAATATTAATTATGTAGTATTTTTAAAATAAATTTTTTAAATTATTAGATTTGAAATTATTTTAATATTGGTAAGTAGTGGGTGTAATATTCTCTTTTTTTTTTCATTTATTTTTGAGAAGATCGTATTTAAAAAATGTTGAAAAAACCTACTCGGCCCATCAAGACCAGGAAAAATGTTATCACGTTGAGGCACAATGAGGGTCATTCCTAGTCCTTTCGGCGACCCATCTTACGAGGATTATGTTGGCACGACCCCATTCATATTTTCTCTCTAATATTTTGAATCGAAATCAGTTACCAGTATATTTTTCATGATAAGTTAGTAAGAAATTAGGAAAAATTGTTCCCATGAAATCTGAGATTCACGTTACTGGGATTCTTTCATGGATAGGAGATGAAATTTACCGTAGAAGAACATCTTTGCCGAAAAACTCTAAACACAAATATTATTTCTTTAACGCTGGCATGAAAATCTCAAGCCATTGGAAAAATCGCACTAGTTTGCCAAAACGATGATATAGACTATTATAAAGTAATCTTATCTTAAATTTCATGTCAATTTTTTTTTTTTTTTTAAATTTAAATCATCTAGACTTGGAGATAATCTAAGTGCTTCTATTTCATGCTGGAAATTTGTGATCAATAATAAAAAAAAATTGTTTCTTGTGTATGTTGTTTCCCAAATGGTGTAATTAAATTACAACAATTAAAAATTTACAAAAATTAGACAGTGTCATAGATGATGGAACATAACAATCTATCTAAAAAATCACAACAAAGTGTCATGTTATGATCAATGTTCTAAAGAGCTCATATAAGACTCGTTCAGGCATGAGGCGTGGCCTCCACCCTCACGCCTCACCTTCGCCTAGGTTCAAAAGTTTAAAACTCAGTCTCCACGCCTAACCACGCTTTATATTTTTTAGAACATTGGTTATAATTTAATGTTGTTCACATTGTGTTCTAACAAAAAGTACGCATCTCCTAAAGACCTTAATGAAATGCAGTGATTTCATGGGTCACAATTGGATTTTATATTGATGACAGTTGATTACATTGTTAATCTTTCATAAGGAAAATCGGAAATTTTTGGTGAATTCGTTACATTGTTAACTTTTTCTAATGAAAAGATCATTGAACACAACTTGTGAAAAGATCACAATGAAAGGCAGTGATTTAAAAGGTCACAATTGTGTAAAGTTAATCCCGTCTTCTTTAATGTTCTTGAAGAGTCACTTAGATTTTATATTAATCAAAGTTGATTGCATTGTTAACATTTTTTTTAAGGAAAGTGTCGCATACTTTTGAAATATTTGTTTGTGTACATGTTTATTGAAATTAGTTACATTCTAAGATCAATATGTTCATGCGGTATAGTTAAAAATAAGATCAATTCAACTACTACATTGAGTACTCGTCGATTGGACTTTTTGGCCCAAAGGATAGCAAGTAAGGTAATCTTGTTGAGAAGATAGACACTCGGTTAAATGTGGATTCAATGATTGATGTGGCAATAATATAATACAAGTTAGTAATGACACTCCTTCGATGTAAATTAACAACAACACTGTCTCTTTATATCTAGAGCTAAAAAAAAAAAAGATGCAGATGTCGCAATACTTGGTGAATCAACTGATGCTGAAAAAGATTTCCCTCACATCTATGTACTATCTGAAGCACGAATTTCTAAACAATGACATCTGAACATTCGATAGCCTGCGATACAATTCCATGATTACATTAATGGTTGTCATGCAGTTATTCTGCCAAAAAACAACCTATGTAGTGGTATAAAATAACTCCATATCTGTAATGAAAACAAAATTATAAAGGATGGGCCACCACTCACCACCAATGTTGTAAAAATCTTGCTTAGGCAGCGTGTCAATGGCTGATTGATTTAGTCGTGGAGTCCAACTATTTTTCACTTGTGTGGCTGTAATCTCACTCTATTCAACTACTTCTTACTTTCTCCATTATGAGTATAGATATGATCCGTTGCTCATTTTGTCCACAAATATTACTAGCATGTAAATATTCAAACGCATCCCTGCATTGCACTTGGTGTCAAGGCACTCGCATATTCGCAATGCACATCATCCTCGAATTTCTCTAACCCAGGTGGACCTGACTTAGCTAGCTTGACTGAATGCTCATGCACACATACGGTCCTCTCGAAGCATACTCGATGGAAGAGAGCTCTCCTAGCTCCGTGCAAAGCATTGAGGGTCATTAGCATGTCCCACAACGTAATCCTTGCGCTCGTCACTTCCTACGGGCATATTAGCTCATTGCATGCTACAATGTCCTTCGTTAGTGCCTCGCCCGAGCAGAGCCAATTGATAATACATGGTTAACTTGAAGTGCATTCATAGCATACTTGTTCCAACAATATCGGCATCTTGCCATATTCGTTCAACTATGCGACTTCGTCCCATGACCGCATTTCTAGCCAATGGACCATCGCGGCAAGGGTAAACCCCATAACCAAAGTGCACGAGTTAGCATATAAGGCATTTAGAGTGCTTTCTTAGATAGCTCATTCGGCCTAGAGGCGGCGTTATTGTATCCTTAGTGTAGCCCTTAGAGCATAGCAATACTCTATTGGTAACCTCGGGCTTATTCCGGGTGCCCAACGAAGGCCACGAAAGCCAACGCCTCCTGATTAAAGTCCAGCTTATATACAGAAGGTGTTACGGGGCAAGATCTTGAAGTTATAAAGGCCTTGACAACCTTTCCAAGTAGGCACAATACCATTTCATTACTTAAGTATCCCTATTGTAGTAGAGAAGTTGAAAATTATGCATTACGTCCCCTTTACTAACAAGGTAGCAGCGTACATTAATCTGTGGACGAGTGTCTCTTTGTCTTACACGGAAAGGTAGAACCCATTCATGCTGTGCTACAAGGTGTCGAATGTTTTTGGCTCTCCATTTTCCCATTCCGGCTACTGTGATCGATCATATCACCAGGTTATGCAGAAACTTTCTTTGGGGCTTCAAAAACCGTTAGTTGCTTGAAGTGAGGTCTGTCTCCCTAAATCTGAATGAGGGTTGGGCTTTCGTGAGATTAAATGCTAGGAATACTGCCTTGCTTCCTAAAAATCTATGGAACATTCATCTTAAAAAGGATACACTTTGAGTTCGTTGGGTCAATCAAGTGTATTTGAGAGAGAACTAGATTTGGGATTGGTTGCCGAACAATTGCAACTCCCCATTACTCAAAAGAATTCTCATCATCAAAGATCATATTTATCACCTAAACGGTGATGCTCAAGTTGCAATTCAAAGACTTTTACTTTGGAATCTACGAGGGAACTTTCGTATATCGAGTTGGACTGCTAAGGCCTAGGCTGCATAAGTATGGAAACCTTGTATTACTCCAAAGCACTCTTTCATTCTTTGGCTGAGTGCTAAGTCAAAGTTGTTTACCATGGACATCAATAGAGACGCATTTTGTGTGGTTCAAGAGAAGAATTTGTCCGACATCTTTTCTTTCACCGATGTTTTGGTTCTAACGTTTGGAGTAAGATTAGACAGTGGCTAGGTATTTCTAGATCCATGACTACCATTGCCAGCTCTTTGAAATGGATCAAGAAAAAAGCACTAATGATAGAAATAATGACGGTGCTATATGTTATCTACCAATGGTGGTACGTCCTGGCACGCCGCCTCAACGATTCGCCCGCCTCGTTAGTCTCATAAGCATGCATTTAACAAATAGACTACAATAACTCAACTGTCGTTAGGTTAGCCAGACAGGTGACCCATAGAATGATAGTTACCACTGGTCATTAAGAATACGAAACACCGGCAATTGGAAAGATGAAACATCTCTCAACAATTGAGAAGATGAAAAATCTCTCATTAACTCCTAGTAATGAGGGAGATGAAGGACACCCGCTATTAAGGACCATTAAAGGCCATAACAGATGGTCATCTCTATAAATAGAGGCCAACCCCCAGGTAAACAAGAACAACTCTCATACACTCCTTATTGCTATTATGTACATCTATTTTAATCATATATTAATTATCACACTTCGGAGTGGACGCGGGAGAAAAAAGCCCCACCACCTTTTACAGGTCTCCACCACTGTCGCCACCGTGCTCGAAGGAGGAGAAAAATATTTATCATCAAGCACGATGGACTGGTTGGCAAAGCAAAGCAAAGATAGTGGCACTTGCAACTACCATTTATCACTTATGGATGACAAGAAATAGGAAGATTTTTTAAGATCTCAAGCCTATCCCAGATAGCATTGTAAAGAGGATCAAAACACATGTATACAAAGTTATGTTTTCCTTGTATCCTTATGTTTTGATTCATTTTAAGTCTTTAGCTTTGGTGCTTTAGTTTGCGCTTGATTGTAATTTTGGTTTGTAAACCTAGAGGTGCCCAGTGTACTTGTGCAAAACACTTTTGATCTATATATTTACATTTCCCAATAAATAAATAAAAAGTAGGCCCTTTGTTGCCCTTGCGGTCTCTAATTATTGCGCATTTAGTGCATAAGGTTAGCTGCGCAGCTGCTCCTTAGTTAGGACGGAAACGCGGGAGAGACTGGCTGATTGCTCACCAAGCATGTCCACCTTATAATAGATGCAGAAAAAACACCAATATATGTCTTTTGGCCTATGAATTAACTTTCATAAATGGTGCTCCCGACCTCCAAATGAAGCTCCGTTTGATCCGTAGCGAAGTTAACATCTTCAATATCAAGTCCAATAAGTTTCAGCCCCAACGGATATTCAACCATTGAGTTATTGCCCTCACATTATCCTAAAATTATGATGATGCCAATCGTCGACGACATCGTCGTCTTCGGTCCCTACATTTCATAACCAAATGGACTCCAATTGTCATCTGCATTGGTAAGAAGCTTCCGAACTCCTTAGGCAAGCTCTTCGTAAAACGGCTTCTCCAAAATATATTGCTAAAATTCTCAGCTCATCACCCGAAGTTGCTACCGTTACGGCCATATAATATCTCATATCAAGCCAACTTCTCCCATCATCTCTGATGGTCATGGATATTAGCGTTAAGCTAAGATGCGATCCGTAGCACGGCACCTAGGCATAAAGCGCGGCTTCCACGCCTAGTCTTCTCTCACGTCTCACTCTCGCTTAGACTTAAAAAGTGTGAAGCTCGACCTGTAAAGCTAGCTAAGCTTTACGCTTTTTAGAACTATGCTCACCATGTACCCAAAAGATTAAAATATTATTATTATAACCTTAAGGAGCTCTAGGTATGGCAATTGGGCTGAGCCGTCCGTGGGCCCGACGATTCGGTCCAGCTTGGCCCGTTATAGGCCCAGGCTAGTTTAAGGAGAGCCCAGGCTAAAGTCGAGCCGAGCCATCCTTTTGCTCGGCCCTTGTTTTATACGGACCAACTCGTATAAAACACTACATCTTTTAAAAACTGTTTATGCCAAAAAAAATACTACATTTAAAAATAAATATAAAAAATTTAACCGGCCGAGCTCGTGGGTCGGTCCGGGTTCGACTCGTTCTTATAAAGGCCGAGCTCGACCCTTATTGGCATGGACCGAGTTGGCCTAACTCGCCCATTGCCATCCCTAAAGAGCTCATAGAGAAATAAATACTTGACAAAGATCACGTTGAAATAGAGGTGTCAATTCGAGTTGGCCCGCCTCCGATTGAGCCTAGTGACGGCACGCATTAAAAAAAGTCCGGCCCATAGCGGGTTGCGGTTGGGCCAACAAATTTGAACGCGAACTCGGCCCATCTGAATAAAAAATTAATTTTTTAAGTTACTATAAAAATAAAATTACCAACTTATGTTACTTTAAAAAAATATTTATACTTATAGCAAAAAATGTGTTAAAAATGGGACAACACACAATTATTATTATTTTATTTTTTATTTTCTTATTGGCTGATGCGTACAAGGCATCTTGCCTTATTTGTTGCAGTAGTGGGGACGCAACAGTCCTTGCAGCTGACAAGCCGCTGCTTGTCAGATCAATCAACAGCAGTGAGCCATCAACTGTTCTGTTAGACCCTGAACTGTTAAACTCGACAGTTCAGTGTCTAACAATCCATGACCACCAATTCGGTTGGCTTGTGGTTGCGAGTCTCCATATCGACCTGATCAGTCCGCCCGTATTAACACCCCTATGTTGACACGGGACACAAATCATTAAAATAGATCTGCCTTTTGACCACAAAATCATTGAAATGAATCAAAAAATGACACAAATGCTTTAAAATATCACAATAATTGCTACTGCAACAAACATATGGGACACGTAATCTTCTAACTTGACTAGCACACAACGTTCCGATAAGAATCACTAAAATAATCCGTTAGCATCCAATTAATATTTTTTAAAACAAGACAAATTATTCCCACTAAATTTAAAATCACATTTACGTTATTAAAAAAAATAAAGGTCAACATTAGTTATCCCGTTACTTCAGAAACTTTGCATCGAGTCAGTCAAGGTTCGTAATCTTGGACCAAATAATTTCTAAGATGCTTCATAAATCATAACGGACAATCAATCTAAGTGTAATCCCCAAGTAATCTCTGCTTATATAAGGCAAAACATGTGTTTCCCATAGCCCATTAAGCAAGATATATTCCTCAAAATTCTTAGCCTTTTCATTTTTTGTTAATCTAAACACGTTTTCTTGATCAATCCCATATCTGATTTGCTAAGGTTGCAGCTTACTAGAGCATAGTCAGATGAGTAAACACAAGGAAAAGAGTTGGTACTCAATAGTCTTGAAATCTTTTGCTTCATTCTTGTGCACATCAAGTGAGAGTGAATATGTGAATCCTTCGAAAGCTAAAGGCCCGGAGGCAGCCATGGTTTCTGCAGCAAAGCATTTCTCTAGCGTGCATAAAGTGCGATTAGATTGATTTCTGAATATCACTAGAGGTGTAAAATAGTGTTATTGATCGGCACGGCCCACACGCCCATCCAGTGCTGGACCATGTCGAGCCATTTAGTTGGCTTTGGCCATAGCATGATATGGATGGGAGTGTGTTGGGCCGTGTCTATATCACATATCTCTTTCAATTATTTCTAGTTCAATACAACATACCGTTTATGGAAAATTATAAAGAAGCCAAACTCCACTTCTGTAAAAATCATAACACTAGAAAAAATATGGAGCGTGTTATTCATAGTAACAAGGAAATTTTATGACATTTATGTAATAAAAAAGAGTATATCTTTTTCTTTGAATGCAAACAATGAAGCATTTTGTGACATTTCTGTTATTTTATACATAATACATGGATTTTTATATGAGATAATTTTATGCTAAATCTTTTAAAGAAAAGGAATATATCTTTCTAGGCTTTCCCCAGTCACCTAAGAAAAAAGAAAATAATCTACAGCGACATGCAGCTAACTAAAGAATTCCCACAGTTCGCGTAATTCTCAAATCCTCTTTGATCCTGTGTTTTTTTCTCGATGATGTTTCACTTCCACAAACAGAAGAAATCACCACTTCCTTGACCTGATCAACAAAAACTTGCGTCTTCTGAGAAATAAAGTAAATGAAGATGGTTCAACAATTAGGTATTGGACCCGCCACCTGAAAAAAGGTTGACATGGCCATTCGATTTTAACAGACAGTCCCATGAACTTGAACGTCATATGATATAGTTGCAGAAAATTAAATGAGAACCTTACCGTTAGCCTATGGAAGATTCATGTTGTTCCTTTCTGCCAGTTTCTTCTGTATTTTCATTATTCTCCATAACTTTCATTAGAAACGCATACTCATAAGCTGTCTCCAAACATTGAGCAAACCGGCCGCCTTCACGAAAATGTCCTCCACTCATATTGGTCTGCAGGATGACTAAAGAAGAACAACTCGAACATGCAGTGTCCCGAATCCTGGCCACCCATTTGGCGGCTTCCCAAACACCCACTCTGAGGATGGGAAAAATTAATACTATGATGTACTCAACAATATTAAATAAGAAAAAAGTTAAAATATTGTCTATTGTATTGTTTAATGAGATCTAATACATCGTACCAAACATGCAATAAAATCAAGAAACAGACTTTCCAATGTAAATAAGTTTGCTAAGCGTATTAGAATTACCGAGTGTCGTTAAATGAGGCTGAAACAAGCATTGAAGGACAGCATACTCCTTGAGGAATATTATCATAAGGAGAATACTTGAGAATATACTCAAAGTAGGACTGTATCTGAGGATTCCCGAATTCTTCATAGTCCAAAGTAGTGAGAGGTAAGCAGGGATCCAATAGTGTGCTGATTACGTCGAGAAAAGGAACCTAACAGAGAAATTGAACAAGTCATCCTTCAAAACAAATTTTCATTCAAGCTTCGAGAACCCAAAAAATATTAATAATAATAATAACAAATAAACAAGCATTTGTTGCTTCCCATACGCTCAGCTTTCTAATTATAATTAGCATCTCTGCTTACCTTCAAAATGGCAGCACGAAACAATTCAGGATGCATATTGATAGCTGCCCCCACGAGAAGGCATCCTGCACTCATACCTACAGCACCGAGCTTACCTCTATGAACAAAACCCTCATTGATCAGATACTCACCACATGAAACAAAATCATATATGGAGTTTAACTTGTTGAATCCACAACCAGATTTATGCCAAGATGGACTGGAACCACCACCACCCCTGTGCCAGCAAAATGTGCCATGCCAACCGTTACAAAAATACCATAAATAATGTGAAGTTTCTCCTCCAAAAGCAATGAAGATAATCTACAGACTCAGTAGTAAAGATCACTAAACGCTATCGTAGGTAGAGGGCAATAAAGTAGCAAATAAACACAGCATGTAGTAAACATTCCCAAAAAAACATTCGATTGTGATAATCTTTTACCTCTTTCTTTAAATTCCATCTTGCATGGTTGAACAATACATCAATGTCTCCACTTGCATTACTAAAAGCTTGCAATTTCTACTTTTGTATCAAGTACATAAATAAACTTACCATTGATATACTTACAAAAGAGGCATATGCTAGCTTAAATCCCCTCTAGCCCGAATATTTCATTGCAGCTTATTCCACAGATACTAGAGAAAGATATAAATAGTTCTAAACAGAATCCTACACTTTTTGATGATTGTGAGTTTGTGACTCCCTGTAGAATAGGGAGCCACTACACATCAATCGAGCAAATTTTCATTTTTGAAACACTTTGAATGGAGCAGCCATATAAAAGTAAATAAATGATTCAACGGTTAACACGTTCCCCGTATTTTACTGTTTTTGAATCAATTGAAGAAAATCAAAACTAGAAGAAGATGACTTCACTGTACCTCACATCCGCAAATGCCAACAGCCAACCCCGATCAAGTAGGCTCAGATGGTCTGGACACCAACTTTTATCCAGAACTTCGGCATATGCACCATATCCATGGAGAAGCCCAGGAGATTGGCCTTTCTGATATGCACTCCGAGAAAACAAGATAGTTAGAGGGATTCTGACACCATCATAGGAAACAATTTCCTTTTCTTCACATAAATATTTTTCAGATAGGTCCCTCCATCCTTGAGTTTCATTATCCTGAGCATCTCTATCATTCTCATTTGAGAAGTCTAAAAACTTATCAGTGCTATGGTCATAATTTGGTGAAGAATACTCAATGTTATGAGTAAAACATCGGTCACCTCTTCTTGCTGAACAATGGAGAAAACCTTCCTCGACATGTCATAGTCAACAATTAAATCAGGCATCTGCATTTTAGAAACGGGAACTAATCAGATTCTGCAGCCTAATTTGACATTGCCAACAGCTACTTTGAATAGAATTTTCCCAATTCTGGCGAGTGTTAATGCTAGTTTTACATATGTAAAACCTCATCAGGCTTCTTCCTAATTCATAATCCTAAATAGCATCTGCAATTTCTTAGAAACATACAAATTATTTATGAAAGTCCAAATGCTATGTAATTTATTACAGAATGAATACTGGAAATCCCTAACAAATATTTTTCAATCCAAGTAATCTAACAAACATTTTGCCCTCCCAAAACTGTTGAACTAATTGTATTGATCAATATGTCCTTAGTCCTTTTTGAATAGAAAATCAGGCTCTAAAAAAGAAAAAAAAAACAGAACTGATCTCTGGTTCTTGACTATATTGATGGCACAACGGTGTTCACAGCCACAGGCCTGATATTGTCATCTGACTATTATTTGGACTTTGCAAAATTACTGATCAAAGCATTCTAAATCATTGGTTTTTCTACAGTAATTTTTGGGGAACCAAAATAGAGAAAGTCGTGTTGCATAGGAAGAAGGATTAGTTTCTACGGTAGTAGTAGATTCTACACATGAACAACATTAATCTAATGTGGCAGGACATAATAGTCAATCCAACTATAGTTGTTGGTCGCCGAATCTTATAGAGCCTAACAAATTTTTCATGTCTTTTTTTTTTTTTGACAAATAACATATTTTTTGGATGTTTATATAGAATTATTTTTTAGGGATGAGAGCCCTTAATTATTTTTCCCAATCACTCAAACTGCTTAAGGATTGAAGTGTTCAAAAATCAAAAGCATGAACTCTAACTTCTAAATTTGTGATACTACTATTCCTATATCAATAAGGTCTGACAAGCTATCAATGGGCAGACCAATAAGGGGACAAACATCAACAACTTTCATATCAGATAACAGATTTGAAGCATTTGAATGCAAAAATGTCATCCTTCTCACTGTGCCTAAATCATTGAGGGACAAGGGACCATGCCTGGGCAGCCCAGCCCACATGGAGAGGCCGATATGGGCCTCTTTTTTTCTGCATTTTTTTTTTTGTTTTTCAAAAAATAAACCAAAGAAAAAAAAATTTTTAAAAACTGCTGGGCCGGGCCTCATATTTGTATGGACAGGACGTCCTGGCCTGGCCCGCTTTACAGCTCCAATTGAGATCATAAAGCGGTATTAAATGGGATATATAGGCGAAATGAAGTACTTAAATTTCACGGTGAGCAACCAGAAAACTAAGCCCAATAGCTAGCAACTTCCTTTTTTTTTTTTTTTCGGCATAAACTAGCTACCAACTGCTATTGATAACATAACATGCAATCTCATCACTGAAATGAAATGAAACTATACCACGGGTGAAGAAAGGACAACGCGGTACACAGAGTTCATGAAGTCATGATTTGAACCCGGAGCAATTGTACACATTTTCGACGGCAGAGGGAAAAACCACGGACTGAGATCATTGATCTCCAATGGTTTCTGCAACAAAACTCAAGATTAGATTGGAATAGGTCAGTGAACATGATGATTATAGTCAGACTGATGATAATCATATAAGTGTAATTATAATGGCCAAAATGGTAATCATGATAGATAGTGAGAGTGAGAGTGATTTTCAATGCTTATGGTGGTAATGGTGATGATGATGGTATCAGTAGCAGAAATCTCCATATATAGAAATTTCTGCAAAGTCATATAACTGAAAATAACCATTAATACATCATGGACTTTAATCAGGCACAAGATTTTAACCTAAAACATACCACCTATCACATTGCTCACTAACCTTAAAATACATGACCAATATGTAAACCAACTAAATATAAGTTTTAAAAATAAAATACAAACAACATAACCTGAAACATGAAATTAAAGGATAGGTAATACATCACATCAATATAATGATTCATGCACTTAGTTACCCCTGCATGACAATGACTTGTATAAATTTGACCTACATGCATAGTTGTATCTTTCATTAGAATCGTTATACATCCCAATTTATCTTCCAAACTTGCTCAAATTGAAATCCATAATGTCATTGTAAGCTTTATGATATGTGCTAAACAACATGAAGTCAGATGTACCATTACGTGAAATACATTTCCTTGTAAATAAGACGACGTAAATAATTGTATTTAAGAGATATGATTTGCCTAATGCATATATTGGAATCAAAGTAAAGGCTATACCTTGCAATCGGTATCAATAGGCAGGTTGATGGAACATATCGAAGGCGAACCATCTTTGTTAAGAAAAAGCACCAACTGCCCATTAAAAATGTCCATATCTTCCACATATATATCATCACCAGGTATGATTACATTCTAACAAAAAATGTAACATTGGTTAGTAGCAATGATCTGAAGAAAAATATTGAGATTATAAAAGAAAAGAAAAATGCTTAGATAAACCATACATATTTACAATCAACTTTAGATGTAAAGTCTTAACATGTCAGCAAGCCTCTAGACCGGATAATCTCCTCCGCCCCCCCAGGAAAAAATTGAAACGGAGAACACTGAAGTAAACTGTTTAGATTGTATGCAGAATTGTTTATGAAGTATTCAAATAATCTGATCTATAAGAAAGATTAAAAGGACGTGCTTAAGAATTACACAGCAATTCATTCCTTTCCTTGTTGATAAGACAACCACAAGAATCCCAGCATTTCCAAATAGAAATATAGTGTCAAGAATATCCTCTAATGGCTACCTTACAATTTTCTACAATCTTACACCCTGGTTTTAACTAGGAAACATAATTTCCAAAACTCCTATATTTACCAGTACAGTATTATATTATAACTACTTCCGCATTGGACCACAAAACTCTGATAAAAACTTCAATGAAACAATATCAAATTGATTAGCAAAGGAATTTAATCAGCAGAAAGTACGACGGATGTTACCAGCGAAAAAGATGCAGTGAAGAAGAAGACTTGATATATGCATTCTTTTCTTAAGGAGTAACATATTTTATGACAAAGCAAATAGATTCCATATACCAGACTATGCTTAGTACTGAATAATGCCTTTTCCAGCTCCAAACCCCCTACCACCCCCTCCCACCCCAACCAAAAAAAAAAACCGGAAAGAAAAGAACCACATAATAACTGTCACATAAATCATAGAAAGCCAGCATGGTAAACATATATCTTTCTGCCGCTTAATAGAGTTTTCACTTATATCAACGTCGGTTTAAACATAATTAGACCAGCTTTTACCATGCAGTTTTACTAGATGTCGTGAGAAGGAAACACCAAACTTTAACAATATGTTTATGGTGTAGAGCCAGTGTCCTCTTAAGTGTCAGAAATTATCGAGGTCAAATCGGTTTTTGACACATGTACCAAAGAGATTAAATAATAGAACAATGCCGGAACATGTCAAACGGAAAATCACAAAGTAGGAAAGTGCCTTCAAAAATCATGTTATTCTTGATAATAGAGCTTATGGATTCACATTTCTCCAGAATTGCCAATTTGCATAGGCCACCCTGTCAACTTACCCAATCTTCAAACTATTTGCATCTAAATCTTATCTTGCTTTGTTGATTGAGACGGGAATTCGATATCAACTATAAAAAAGATTAACCCTGACCTGAAGGTTAACGGCTTACTTTAGGATTTATAGATCATTCTAATCTACACTATATTATAAAAGTGAATGTGGCTTACTATTCATAAGCCGTATAAAGCCATAGTCCTAAGCCGTATAAGCCGTATCCTAAGCAATCTAAGCGGTCCCCAATCCTAAAAGAGCGAATCCACCGTCTTGTTCATAAGAAATGGGCATCTAAACGACGCCGCTTAATTTGGTGAAGAATACTCAATGTTATGAGTCAAAACATCGGTCACCTCTTCTTGCTGAACAATGGAGAAAACCTTCCTCGACATGTCATAGTCAACAATTAAATCAGGCATCTGCATTTTAGAAACGGGAACTAATCAGATTCTTAAGCCTATTTTGACATTGCCAACAGCTACTTTGAATAGAATTTTCCCAATTCCGGCTAGTTTTACATATGTAAAACCTCATCAGGCTTCTTCCTAATTCATAATCCTAAATAGCATCTGCAATTTCTTAGAAACATCCAAATTATTTATGGAAGCCCAAATGCTATGTAATTTATTACAGAATGAATACTGGAAATCCTAACAAATATTTTTCAATCCAAGTAATCTAACAAACATTTTGCCCTCCCAAAACTGTTGAACTAATTGTACTGATCAATATGTCCTTAGTCCTTTTTGAATAGAAAATCAGTCTCTAAAAAAGAATAAAAAAACAGAACTGATCTCTGGTTTTTGACTATAGTGATGGCACAACGGTGTTCACAGCCACAGGCCTGATATTGTCCTCTGACTATTATTTGGAGTTTGCAAAATTACTGATCAAAGCATTCTAAATCAATGGTTTTTATACAGTAATTTTTGGGGAACCAAAATAGAGAGAGTTGTGTTGCATAGGAAGAAGGATTAGTTTCTATGGTAGTAGTAGATTCTATACATGAACAACATTAATCTAATGTGGCAGGACATAATAGTCAATCCAACTAAAGTTGTTGGTCGCCGTCTCTTATAGAACCTAACAAATTTTTCATGTTTTTTTTTTTTTGACAAATAACATATTTTTTGGATGTTTATATAGAATATTTTTTTAGGGATGAGGGCCCTTAATTATTTTTCCCAATCACTCAAACTGCTTAAGGATTGAAGTGTTCAAAAATCAAAAGCATGAACTCTAACTTCTAAATTTGTGATACTACTATTCCTATATCAACAAGGTCTGACAAGCTATCAATGGGCAGACCAATAAGGGACAAACATCAACAACTTTCATATCAGATAACAGATTTGAAGCATTTGAATGCAATCCTTCTCACTGTGCCTAAATCATTGAGGGACGAGGGACCATGCCTGGGCAGCCCGGCCCACATGGAGAGACCGATATGGGCCTCTTTTTTTCTGCATTTTTTTTTTTCAAAAATAAACCAAAAAAAAAAAAAAAATTTAAAACTGCTGGGGCGGGCCTCATATTTTTATGGACAGGATGTCCTGGCCTGGCCCGCTTTACAGCTCCAATTGAGATCATATAGCAATATTAAATGGGATATATAGGCAAAATGAAGTACTTAAATTTCACGGTGAGCAACCAGAAAACTAAGCCCAATAGCAACTTCCTTTTTTTTTTTGGCATAAACTAGCTACCAACTAGGGCTGGGCAAAAAAACCGAAAAACCAACCTGACCCGAACCAACTTGGTTTAAAAAAAAAAAAAATTAACAGGGGCGAAACCGAAAACCGAACCGACCGAGTCGGTTCGGTTTCGGCCCCTTTTTTCAATTTTTTTTCGGTTTGGCTTTCTCCAAACCGATTTTAAATCGGTTCGGGTCGAAAAACCGACCACGACCCGACTCGACTCGACTCGACTCGACTCGATTCACACCCACCCCTACTACCAATCACTATTGATAATGATAAGTACAAATTTGTACTTATCTAAGTTCATAAAAAGGGGACGATTATGAGTTCCCTAAATTGTTTTCGGTTTAATGGCGTGTTGTTTTCTTATTATTTTATAAAAAAGTCAAATTCAAGTATCGATCTAATAAAAAGATAGAAAACAGAAGAAAAGAGGACTTAATTGCAAAGACAAAGAGACTTGTGGACTTGGTATGCAAATATCGAAGAAAGAAAACTAGGAACCGCCTCCAAGATTAACTATGCGATCGCATGGTTAACCATGGATGTGATCGCAAGGTATCAAGAAAATCAGCAGAACTTTAATTGACCAAACTATGCGATCACATGGCTTTTCGAGGCAGCAGTTACTTGTTTCCTAATGGGAATGAAACTCTATCAAGTCCAAGAAAAAACAACTACCAAAAACACGTTTTAAAGAGTTCGAAAAGAAGTATAAAAGCCAAGAAATAGACATATCGCGGAGGACAAATTTTGGGAAAAAAAGAAAGAAGAGAAAAATCGAAAATCAAGGAATGGATTGAAGATTCTTAAGCCGGAATCACGAATTTTATTTACTTTTTCTTTTTCTTTCTTCAGAACATAATGAATTCAATTATTGTAATAATCAACAAAATCATATCCGGCTAAATTACTCATTGCTATGATGAGCGATGAAACCTCGTATTTTTAATTAATTAGAAGTTTTCGTTTTAATAATTAATTACTTATTGATTGATTATTCTTTATTCATTCTTTCTAATGTTTTAATGCTTGATCACCATTAAAATATTTTGTGATATTTATTTAAGTCGAGAGATTCAATATAGATAAGTGCGATTTTAAATAATATAAGGTCCAATAATAGATAGAAATTACTATTATGCTTTATGAAATCCGGTTTGATGTTCATGAGATTTTAATGCATATTTTTATGTTCGAAACTTAATTAGAGATAATTAAGTTTGCATATCGATATAAAATTGATTGACCATCGAAAGAGACTTCGATTATTATAGGATCACCGATTTTCAATCCAAGGTAATTATAAACTAAAGCGATTAAACAAATAATTGATTAAGAAACGTGTAGGTGGATTCACGAATCTTAGTATTAGTAAAACTTGAAATCGTCCTCAACAATTTACTTTAATTGCATGATAAATTAGATATATTTAAACATAATTAAAATAGTTTTAGAATTAAAATTAAAAAATGAATATGTGTTCTTTACATTGTCAAAATTCGAATTATAAATTAATTGGTTAAATTGGTAGCTAGTCCTCGTAGATTCGATACTCTACTTCTCATTTTATTACTTGTAACAATCCGTCCACTTGCGGGATTGAAATCTACAACAGATAACATAACATGCAATCTCATCACTGAAATGAAATGAAACTATACCACGGGTGAAGAAAGGACAACGCGGTACACAGAGTTCATGAAGTCATGATTTGAACCTGGAGCAATTGTACACATTTTCGACGGCAGAGGGAAAAACCACGGACTGAGATCATTGATCTCCAATGGTTTCTGCAACAAAACTCAAGATTAGATTGGAATAGGTCAGTGAACATGATGATTATAGTCAGACTGATGATAATCATATAAGTGTAAATATAAGAGCCAAAATGGTAATCATGATAGATAGTGAGAGTGAGAGTGAGAGTGATTTTCAATGCTTATGGTGGTAATGGTGATGATGATGGTATCAGTATCAGTAATCTCCATATATAGAAATTTCTGCAAGTCATATAACAGAAAATAACCATTAATACATCATGGACTTTAATCAGGCACAAGATTTTAACCTAAAGCATACCACCTATCACATTGCTCACTAAACTTAAAATACATGACCAATATGTAAACCAACTAAATATAAGTTTTTAAAATAAAATACATACAACATAACCTGAAACATGAAATTAAAGGATAGATAATACATTACATCAATATAATGATTCAAGCACTTAGTTACCCCTGCATGACCATGAATTGTATAAAATTTGACCTACATGCATCGTTGTATCTTTCATTAGAATCGTTATACATCCCACTTTATCTTCCAAACTTGCTCAAATTGAAAACCATAATGTCATTGTAAGCTTTATGATATGTGCTAAACAACATGAAGTCAGATGTAACATTACGTGAAATACATTTCCTTGTAAATAAGACGAAGTAAATAATTGTATTTAAGAGAGATGATTTGCCTAATGCATATATTGGAATCAAAGTAAAGGCTATACCTTGCAATCGGTATCAATAGGCAGGTCGATGGAACATATCGAAGGGGAACCATCTTTGTTAAGAAAAAGCACCAAATGCCCATTAAAAATGTCCATATCTTCCACATATATATCATCACCAGGTATGATTACGTTCTAACAAAAAAATGTAACATTGGTTAGTAGCAATGATCTGAAGAAAAATATTGAGATTATAAAAGAAAGAAAATGCTTAGATAAACCATACATATTTACAATCAACTTTAGATGTAAAGTCTTAACATGTCATCAAGCCTCTTGACCGGATAATCTCCTCCGCCCCAAGGAAAAAATTGAAACGGAGAACACTGAAGTAAACTGTTTAGATTGTATGCAGAATTGTTTACTAAGTATTCAAATAATCTGATCTATAAGAAAGAGTAAAAGGACGTGCTTAAGAATTACACAGCAATTCATTCCTTTCCTTGTTGATAAGACAACCACAAGAATCCCAGCGTTTCCAAATAGAAATATAGTGTCAAGAATATCCTCTAATGGCTACCTTACAATTTTCTACAATCTTACACCCCGGTTTTAACTTGGAAATATAATTTCCAAAACTCCTATATTTACCGGTACAGTATTATATTATAACTACTTCCGCATTGGACCACAAAACTCTGACAAAAACTTCAATGAAACAACATCAAATTGATTAGCAAAGGACTTTAATCAACAGAAAGTACGACGGATGTTACCAGCGAAAAAGCGAAAAAGATGCAGTGAAGAAGAAGACTTGATATATGCATTCTTTTCTTAAGGAGTAACATATTTTATAACAAAGCAAATAGATTCCATATACCAGACTACGCTTAGTACTGAATAATGATTTTTCCAGCTTCAAACCCCCTACCACCCCCTCCCCACCCCAACCAAAAAAAAAAAAAAAAAACGAAAAGAAAAGAACCACATAATAACTGTCACATAAATCATAGAAAGCCAGCATGGTAACGTATATCCGCACTGCCGCTTAATAGAGTTTTCACTTATATCAACGTCAGTTTAAACATAATTAGACCAGCTTTTACCATGCAGTTTTACTAGATGTCGTGAGAAGGAAACACCAAACTTTAACAATATGTTTATGGTGTAGAGCCAATGTCCTCTTAAGCGTCAAAAATTATCCAAGTCAAATCTGAAGAACCCCGAATTTTTTTATTTACTATTAAAGAACCCAAGTGAAAACCAGGTTTATTAATTATTGAAGAAATGGGTTTTAGCATATCAATATTGGGCTCGTTAGGTAGCTCGCTTTTATTTACGATTAACGGCTTAAGAAAAAGTATTTTTGGATAAGCTAAACTCAAGATAGATACGATTAAAAATTCCATGGTTAAATAATTTTTTAAAATGGACTATTTCCTTGGATAGCTTTTCGCCACAATTCGGATCACGTGCATTTAATCTCCAATATGTTCTTTTGTAGTCTATCTCTATCTCTCCTATTTAGTCTAGAACTCCAACAAAACCAAAATTCTAGAGTTTGTTCCTTGTTAAAAGCAAAGCCTAGTCTATAGAAAATTAGACCACCTCTCACATTTTATTTAAGAGAAAACAGTTTTGTTTAATCCTCTACGCAAACAAAAATAATTTTATTCTCTTCATCGACTTTGTTGATACTTTTTGCAAGTTTTGCATACTGATCGTTCAATTTCTAGTACATTTCATTCATAAGAACTAAAGTGAGGTGCTATGTGCTATTAGTGTTTTCTACTTTCTTTTTACGTATTATATTTATACATGTAATTTGATTATTTCATTTCATGCTCCTTCCGGAAGAAATCATGAATAACTTCATTTAAACTTTCGGGTTTCAATTAAACTTTCAAGTTCTTTCAATTTATTTACATAGTTGCATGTATTATTATTATTGTCGTGGTGTAATAATTCCCGCCTCGCTTTAATAAGATAATTTTATGCCTAATTATAATATTTGGATTAATTGTGAAAATAGCAAGTATCTCACTGAGTCATCCTTCATTTTAACAAATTTTCAGGTAATAATTAACGTAATAGATGTGTGGCAGGTTGGTGAATCTGTCGTACAAATGGTCGCCAAATAAAATCAATTTTGTTTAGGATGCTTTATTTAATAAGATGGTTAGCGTCATAGTTTAAATTATTATTTAGTGATTGACAATCTATTTTCTTTAATGTTTATGAATTTACCAATATTCAAACAATTGATACTTTTATTAAATTAACATTTTCCGCAAAAATTTAGTTCCTCTATGAATTTTATTAACACCCGAACCTTAGAAATTCTAGGCGTTACAAAATCGGTTACATGTACCAAAGAGAATAAATAATAGAACAATGCCGAACATGTCAAACGGAAAATCACAAAGTAGGAAAATGCCTTCAAAATCATGTTATTCTTGATAATAGAGCTTATGGATTCACATTTCTCTAGAATTGCCAATTTGCAGATGCCACCCTGTCAACTTACCCAATCTTCAAACTGTTTGCATCTAAATCTTATCTTGCTTTGTTGATTGAGACGGGAATTCGATATCAACTATAAAAAAGATTAACCCTGACGTGAAGGTTAACGGCTTACTTTAGGATTTATAGATCATTCTAATTTTCACAAATAAAATAACTTAGACTAACAAATTAGTGCATTTCTAGTAATTTTTTACCCTCGGTTTACAATGTCAAAGCATCCAACTTGTATGCTTTATTGTTAATTTGTTTTCCAAAAAGAAAAAAAAGGAAAAAATAACAAAGTTCCATGATCATCAACTAGAATTCCTCAAAGAGCAACCATTGAAGTGTGCTAGGGCTAACTAAGTCTAGCAACCAAACTACAAACACTACATAGTTCAAGCTAAAGAAACCCACCCCATGTAAAAGACATTTGAAGAGAGAGACCAAATAGGCGTTGACCTTGATTAGGGTACACCTTTAAACACATATATACCTGCAAATAAAACATATTCATGATCCTTCTAATGATTACCAGAAAACTTCTTATCGTAACACAAAAATTACCTGCAAATTAGCTGAGCGAACATCTTCAACTCGGCATCTGGCTAAGTAATAACCATTACCAGAAAACTTCTTATCGTCGCTTAGAGGAGCATTTGTAAGGATGTAAAAAAAGCCACAGTGATGTTCCAGAAAATATTGCACTCCAGAGACACGTTCACAAAATCTTTGCAACCCGGCTTTTAGATCCGTTGCATTTATGACATAAACCTGCAATGTGGCCACAACGGGTGTAAAACCACTAGCAGAAGATGCTTTCACATTAATACAAAAAAGGATGAAAATTGAAGTGGGTGAGTTCCTTCCTCAGATGAAGTCCTTGAGTTAGAATTTACTGTTATGAACTTTCCATCCTTCGTGCTAGTGATATCAACACAGAAGTTGGAATCATTTTCTGTAAATATTGTTACATCATCCACAGAATTCGATCCCAGTTTGGTGCGCAGAACCCTGAAATTTAGCAGAGGGTAAATATATAGACTAGATTTCCAAATGACACACTCATGCAACTAGTAGAGACATTGCCTGTACGGTCGTTGGTTTTCATTGCACTGTGTATAGAACAAAGTAAGGCCATCTTGGGCCCATGCCAAACTGACAACCCCATCAACTCCGGAATTTGGGAGAATAAGGTCACTTTGTAAGTCCTTAATTTGAAGAAGAAATTGTTCGTCTCCAGTAGTATCAAGTGTATATGCAAGAAAATTGTGATCTGGTGATATTCGGCAAGTACCCACATGAACATATCCTACAAAGTAACACAACAGAATCATTATATGTTTACATTTACGTACATACACACATAATGTAGAATCATCACCACTTTGATTTAAAAGCCTCTACTAAAGCAAAACTTTAAGCCCTCTCCCCTTCTTTCTTGGGAAAGCAAATATCAATCGTTGAGGATAGGAATGAATATACTAGCATAATCCTTTTTTGCGGTGGAATCCAATCGTAGGCTCTATTATGATGATGGATCGAGGCGGTGAACAGATTTTGGAGATGATCGGAGAGGGAGATGATTAATTAAAAGAGATGATTGAGAAGGTGAGCAGATTTTGGAGATGATCGATCGAGAGAGAGAAATCGGATCGGATCAATCGATTAACAAATTTTAGAAAAATGATTTTGTGAGGAGAGAAATTGAAGACGTAGTGACACACGGATATTTAAGTATTTTTTCTTTACGTAGCGGAGAAAACTCCTTATGGTCGTAATAGGAGACATGCCCTAAGCCGAACACTTATTTTCTTCTCAATCCTATCAGTTTCAAAATCATTATAAGAGCTTTTGAATGATGTGGTCAACTTTATAACTACATGGCAACATATTTTAAGAAGGATCTCATCACCATCTGAAACATCTGAAACATTATTCATAATCACCATGATTTGCGTCCGTGGTCCCAAAGAAAGAAATTGTTCAGTGTGCATTAAGGAGGGAATGAATATTCAAGGACATGCCATAAGCTAAACACTTATTTCCTTCTCAATCCTATCGGTTTCAAAATCATTATAAGAACTTCGGATGATGTGGTTAATTTATAGCTACATGGCAACATATTTTAAGAAGATTCACATCACTATCTGAAAATTCTGATACATCATCCATAATCACCACGACTTGCATCCGTGGTCCCAAAGAAAGAAATTGTTCACTGTGCACTTGTATTTTTTAGTCCATGGCCACATATAACTCATAAATTGCTGTAAGGATCATGTTAAGTAATATTCGCCAAGAAATTCAAACATATAAAGTTGCTCTCTCTCTCTCTCTCTCTCTCTCTCTCTCTCTCTCTCTCTACACGTGTGTTATACCTAAGAACATTTGGCCACTTCTCATAAAAAATAAGTAAACAATATTGTGTCCAGTTCTATCACATGCAAGAAGAATTCAAGATCCCTAACACGACATAGCACAATGCGACACATAATATTTGCAATTTTGAACCACTTCAGCATACAAGCAAGTTATTTGACCAAATACGATGAAAAACAAGGTGTATCATGCACTTGAAAACTGAGTCCTTCAGCAGAAAAGAAAAAACGTATATAAATATGCAGAAGTTAAGAGAGAAGAAGGAAGTAAGTAGTGAAATAGGAACTTGCCATATTGTTCTGCAATGTCATTCCAGTCAAGCAAAATTTGTTCCCTTCCAAATTTTTCCCTGAAAGAATTGACTATGGTGTTCACCCAACCTTTCCTTCCAGTAGATAATTTCCTACATAAAACAGGATACTCCTTCCTTCTGGAATGTACTGGTAGTACAACCTATTGAATCCCATAACACATAGAAAACAATCAAAATACAAAAGACTGTGTTTGTATAGCTGCAACCTATATAAACCTAAACTAGGTGATATGAGATATATGCATATAATGCACATATGTTTTACCACCATTGAAGTTCAATAAGGAACATCTAAGCTGAGAATAGGAAACATTCATGAAGTTATGGAAATAAGTGCTTTGAAAAAATGTAATCTGATACATTGACCAAGACATATTGACATTTAAATGAGTCACACTGCAAACATAAGCCGAGCACCAAATTAATCACTGCCAACCTCATTTATCCACTAGAAAATGCTTTACAATGGTGGAGACAAACTCATTGCATTTACATAAGAATCCACGTGTGCATACATTTATGTGCTAAACAAATTTGAAATGAGCACCATCAAGGGGAGACAGCCACTACAGAAAATCACTATAGCAATAAATATGTTCAGTTTCAATCTCTACCCATATTTTAACTTCTACATGGATTTCTACAAAAGGTAGGAAATTAGTACAACCCTCAATAAAAATTCAGTTTGCCAGTAAATTTCCACAATTTCGTCAAGCTTGTAGCTTTAAACCTGCTTGCTGACACACCCTCAAAACACAGGCGCAAACAATTAAAGTTCAGGGTAAGCTATGCGAAACACATAAGCAACACTTATCACTTAATTTAGTAGTAAAATGGCCACGCTCACAATCATATTTTTAGACTAGCAAAGACATGCCTAAATATACACACTAAAAGTTCACTAACATAAACGACAGGCTCATATCAAATTCACACATTTATAAATAAGTGTACGAAAGGATAACTAAAGAAAATTTTCGGCCTTTCAGAATTGTATATAAATTTTTGGATTTTTCATCCATATTCATGAAGCGTTCATTAGAATATTAGAATTGCCACTCTATATACATAGAGTATAGAAATCAGATTTTACATATTTAACACACATTCATGCTATGATGCAAACACAAATAAATGAAAGAGATGAGAGAGCATGGCATTTGAGTAAATTTACGAACCAGGGTCCCCAGCGTTCAGGTGGGGTGGAAATTTTGGAGGGCATTCTGGAAACCATTTCATCATAAAGGGTACTCTGCAACGCTTGAGTATCTTGCATGAAGGCCTCAGCATAGGAGTTTTCTTGGTGGAGGTAGCTAATGAAATCTGGGTCATTGGTGTTGGACATCCAATGGTGGGGGTCTTGCCACGTTATTCCGTGTGCTGTGGCTGTGAAAGGAACTTTTTTGGCAGACGGTGGAGCCTGAATTGGTGGTGGAAAGTAATGGTATTTGTTTTTGCAGAAGGAAGAGAAAAAAGCAGGGGAGAACTGTTGGGGAGTAAGTGGCAAGAGAGTAGTGAATGGGTCAATTTTGTTGAAACCCTGGAAAATCGGAGGAGGGCTCCTAACGCCGCCATGGAGGCGGCGGAGTGCGGTGGTGAAAACGGTGGCGATTTTAATCACTGTGGAACTGCGGCATAAGTCTAGACTTTGACAGGGGAAAGGCAAGGAAAATTTCACTGGAGGTCTCACAACTTACATGTGTATTTCATATTAGTTACTCGATTTTGATTTGTTTTAATTTAATCACTTGAACCTAAATTTTTACTTCAATTTGACAATTCCATCAGTTGATCAACATTCAAAACTAATGGCAAGTCCCAGTGGGTGTAACTTGAAGTTTATTTGACACTAAGGGTCTATTTGATAGCTTCCAATTCCATAAAAAAATGTCACATTCGAATAATTCAATTCTTTGTTTGATACAAATGTGGAAATAGAAAATGAATTCTAGAGTACAACTATTTTAAGTTTGTTTTTTATCAATTCTATAAAAAATATTTTTTTATAGGGGAGGGTGGTTTTTATTTTCTAGCTTACATAGAATTTTAATTTTTTTTCTACCTTTGTCAATCAAATGGACCTTAAATCAATAGTTTCTTAATCAAATTGGAAAGTGATAATGTAAAAGTAAATTTAGAAATTTTAATAAATTGAAGTTGGATAACTAACATTAAACAAACTTGTAGTTGAGTGCCTCCAATGAAAATTTCTAGGGAAGGTATGGCCTTGAGCTTTGCATGTAAAGTCGCGCTTTTAAAATTGTTTTTTTCCAAAATGCTATTTATAATGAAATTAGTGGGAGTAGGAGTGGGCACGTGATAGGCCGGTAGGCATGAGATAAGTTGGTTCGATTTTGGACTCACTACGTCGGTTTGATCATGTTTTAAATTGAACCAATTCGATTTGTATGAGTAAATTGACCTAAATTGACCTAAATCGAACCAGACCAATATTGAGTCGATTCGATTTGGGTTGGGAGGTTTGGACTTGGGAAAAAGGGCAAATTGCACTATTGATCCAAAAAAATATAAAAAGTACAAGAAGATTTAAATTGTAATTTAGAGATGGCAAAAATATCTGATCTGTCACTAACTTGATGGATACCGTCCGAATGGGCGAAAAATACTTGATCCGGTTGGCGGGGCGGATCGGGATAGATATCCGCGATCCGCTACGGATGCCCGATCGTATTTAAAAAAAAAGATTAAATTATAACAAGATAAAAAATTTGAGGCAATGGTTGCAATTGCAATTTCAAATTTTTTAATTCCTAATTTCTTAATTCTTAAACCTAGGTTTTTGATTCCATGAAGTTATGAAGATAAGATGATAAACAATTTTTTTTATTTTTATTTTTATTGTGTATTTTGGAGTATTCAATTTTTAATTAAGTAATTAATGTCGTTTGTTTCTTTTGGACATTTAATTAAGTAGTTAATGTATTTTAGAATGTTGTTTAAACTCTATAGTATAGTAGTAAAGCTTGTTTCAATATATTTTAAAATTTTTGAATGACAAAAAAAAACGGATCAGTATACGGATCAAGGCTCTGATCCGCCCAGATCCGTATCCGATCCGTCCCAAAAAATGGCGGATCGCGGGACGAATTTGGATCTCCTACAATTATTACGGGGCGAATTTGGATAAGGCCGATCCACTCCGTTACCATCAGTATTGTAATTGTCAATGTCCAAAGCCATTTTAAAACCCACTTTATTATATATAAGGAATATGACTAAAGTAGATTTGGACATGTATTCAAATTAAAATTTTAAATCCCATTTGGAGGAAATACTTGGACATGTATGACTGTATTCAAATCAAAAATTTGGACTTGCATTCAAATCAAATGTAAATCCCAATCAACTATCGTAATTCATACCCATTAAAGTAGATTTGATCCACTATTTGTTATAATTTTAATTCGGTTCGAATTTGTAATTGGGTGAGGTCAGTTTATTTCTCCCAACTCGAAACGATCCAAAAAAAAAAAAATTCCCAATTTGCAACACGAACCAAATCGCCCAAGAGTAGAAAACTAAACTAACTCAACCCGATTCGATACAGTCGAGTAGGAGGTAATTATGTCCACCCTAGGTGGGAGGACCTACGGGATTGGGCCTATGCTTGATAATTGGGCTATTGCAGCCGGACTATCCAAGCCTTTGGCCCAGATTAACAATTCTCGCTTCATATTTTTTACTTTGAATATTTAGGTAAATATTTTTGGAGAAATTGTCTATAAGTAATCTGTAGGTGACTTGTTCCAAATTATGTCAAAATACTTTTTAAAATTGTCATTAAATCATAATCTTCAACCATATTTCATATAAATCCCGAAATTACCAATATGATACATATTTAAATTTCGGTCAAACCACAACACACACACCACCATCTTTTCCCGCGCCTCCCCACCGACTATTGCACATCGTCTCGGGCGTTTCACGACTCGCCGTCGACCAACCAAACCTCTTCTACTTTGTTTGTTGATGATAATAGTGGATTCACAGTTTTCTTCTGTTCTTATTCTTCCAAATCATGTAAAAGATAAAATTTTAAGTTTTAATATCCTACTATTGTTATCGAGATAATGACGATGATTACGAAAGTGTTGGACATCCCTAGATTGCAAAATTTTGGAATTAATTGCTTCTTGAATGTTATTTTGTAGGAGGTTCAGTTTTTATTATTGGTGTTTTTTTTATTTTTCTTGAATTATGTTGTTTTTTTTTGAAGGTATTGTTTTTTTATATATATGAATACTATTGTTTTGTAATTATTTTTGGTTGAATAAAAGAAAACAACATTTGTTTCACATACATCAACATTTTATGTGTTTTAGAATGTTACTACACATTCATGTGTGTTGTTTGATACTGTAGTATAGAAAACAATATCTTAATAAAAAAGTATAACAAAATATTATCTTATTAAGAACAATATCTTGCAATATAGTATGACAAATAATATTTTATTAAAAATATTATTTTAGCATCTTAATATAACAGTATCACATATAAAATTATTTTAATATTTCAGTATTAGAAGTACATTATTATATTAATACAACAAGCATATTATATCAGTATCTTTGTAGACTAAGGTATTTTACATGCACTCAAAATAGAAAATTTCAACCCCACAAAAGATAGTATCATAATAAAATTATCTTAATAAAACAGTATTAGAAGGACATTTTTATCAATATCATAATAATAGTATCATATATAACAATATCGTATGTTTAAAGATAGCAAATCTAACAATATTAGAAGCATATTATTATCAATACATGTTTAGGTGAGCACAAATATTATGTTTTAATAGAAATCATAGTACAATATCTAAATAAAACAATGATCGTAGATAAAATTATTTTAATATATCAAGATTATACACGACAATATCTTAATAAAACAATATCACATACACAAACTACAATCCAATAGAAGAACAATACCATAGATTGAAACAGTATCAAACATTTTGAATGAAAATAGTATCAATAATCTTGTACTAGTAATGGAACATTTTGAAACAGTATCATTACTTCAATAATAAAACATTTAATTTTGAATGTGTGTTTGTTCAGTGAAGTTTAAAGTAGTTTTTTTTTTTGAGATTTTAAAAAAATGTAGTGAAATGTGTGGTTGAAAGTTGATAAAATTTGTGGGTCCCATAAAATATATGGTTGAAAATAAGTTTGAGAAAAAAAGAGTTAATAAACTTGGTTAAACATGCTATAATGTAACGAAAACTAGTGTACAATATTAAAAGTAAAATAGTATCAAACATTTTTCAAAAAATAGTATAATAGAAACAATGTCGTAATAAAAATAAAATATTATAAAAATAAAAACAAAGATGCTCATAATCAATATCGTATTTGAATTAACGCTTTTTGCAACTAGGGCTGAAATGTGACTTTAATTGAATTAAGTTTGGACTATATGATTTATGTGCCAATTAGCGTATGATCAATTACCGACCCTAAATTTTCTCAATTTTTTTCCTTTTTATATCAATATATTTCAAAACAATTTTGGTACTCATTGCATTAGCCGTCTAGGTGTCAACGAAGATTAACTTAAATGTGAAAAACAAAGTCTTCAATGTTATTAGAATGCAGATTTATATAAATATTTTGTTCAGATGTTTTATTACTTCATTAAATTAGATTCATTTAGTATAATTCTTGTACATGTTATGCTTCACTCGAGTAATTTTTTTCGTGATAAAATAGAGTAGCAAATGAGTATTATATCTGTAGTCTACTAAGTCCGTCTTCATCATAATCAAAACACGTGTTGCAATGATGAAGAGGTATCTATCTAGTAGAATTTTGTACAATAGAGAAATAAGTGTTTCCATCAATTTTCATTTTATATGTTTTCTTCGTAATTAGCTCTTCGTGTAGTGAAGGAGTTCGTCAACGAAGTTTGAGAAAAGTGCCGAGTCCACATTTGATCTAATGAAAATATGTGTTAGTCACGTTATGATCCAATATCCAATATTGTGCACGTACAACATCATAATATATAATTGTTCAAACATGCTTTATCGCAAAAGGGTAGTTAAGGAATCGATTTTTGGTCCGCATATTCCAAATTTCTATTTTTTCTAACAATATCACTCCAACCTCGATAAAGAAGCAGCCCTACAAAGTGATACATTCATGCCCTTAACGTACGGCATGTTAGAATTACTATGTATCGAATGTACAAAAGAACCCCACTTCCTTAATTTAATACACTTGTTAATACACTCAAAATTTGTGAAAAAAATATTGGAAATCGAAAAACCCTTTGACTGCATTGAAAACAAAAGAAAAAGAACAAAATTTGTAACAAAAAGTTAGGGTTCGTGCTGGGTAAGTGTCGGCCATAATTAACCTAGAAAAGAGACAACATTCCTCATTTCCTTCCCTAATTTACAATAATATGTAAAGCCCATGTTTTTTTCTGTCCAAAATTCTGATACAAAAGTTTATTCGATTTATATCCATGTTTTATGGTGCGACGGGGACTTGCTTGTTATGTATGGGACGACGTCGTCTAACCCACGTATAATCCATTGTAAAGTATTCTGATTTGTTGTCCCCTTCGACCCATTCTCTCCATGTCCCTTTTGCTGCATGCATCAGATTGTCTTCTTTAAGGTGTAGTTTGTTACCTGGACATGTCACATATTCTATAGTATCAGAATAATTAATCAATTAATAAATAAAGATAAAAGGTACATACAAGAATATTGTCATCATTTTTTTTACAGTGCTTAAAAGCTAACCTTTTAACTGTTTTTCAAAGCAACTAAAACTCGACTTTTAAGCAAGGTCGAATGTTCTCTATATTTGGAAGCATAGATGAGGGTGAATATACATTAATATGTACCTGATGAAGCATCCATCGGCTTCGTGTAAGGCACGAAATCTTTGCCTACAGCAGTACTTTTCACCTGTTTATCATCAATGTTATAAAAAGCGTAAAGCGTGGATAGGCGTCGAGGTCGAGTTTTTCAAGTTTTCGGGCTTAAGCGAGGCCTAGGCGAGCGACACAAGGGCAAAGCGAGGCGATGCATGAGGCGTGGGCTAGACTTGGAGGCCAAACTTCACGCTTCTGGGCGAAAACTGCGACTTTTTGTAACAATGTTTATAATACATTCATACAAGGAAGATGAAAAGTTTAGCCGAAAATAATAAAGATGCACACATGATTAAGAATGTAAACCTTACATTTGCCTCTTCTTTGAGTTTGAACTTCCTTGGCAGTGAAGGGATAGTACTAAACTGGGCATGATTTACTGCACAATCAAGAAAGGCCATACATAAGATTAAACCTTAATAAAAACAAACAAATGCACAGAAGAGACGCGACGACCGGTCCATAGACGGGCCAATCCAATCCAAAGTCCAACTACGAGCAATTTTACCTTGTTGAAGAGATTTTTGCGGCTGCTCTTGATCAGAAGCACAGGGTGCGAACATGAAAGAGAGACTCAAACAAAATGCAGAAATGATAATTAACAATTCCATGACAGAAATGATATAAAGAGCATTAAAATGAAAGTTCTTACACTTTTACTTTGCTTGTGAAACTTACTAATTTATAGCAATGAAATGAAGAGAGAAAAGGGAAAAGACAGAGAAAGAAAACATACACAAAGCACAAAATTCAGAGTACACAGAAAAATTCATATTTTTATGGAGTACTTCCCTTTTTAGGAACTTTCACACCATTTGGGTTGGATTTGTGTCACCTATCACAGGCTACCCAAAATGCTGAGTTAGTTGTAGTATGACAAAAGCTGATCAATTGATTTATTACTCGTGATATGGTATTACGTTGAATTATATCGTTTAATTGATTGTTCTACATGATATGGTATTACGATGAACCATCTCATTTAAAAATGGAATAAATTTATATATTTAAATCATGTCTTTTTAAGGACAGGCAAACATACTAATTAAACTAATTAATCATGCATTTTTAGCCTATGTTCTAATCTAGGGTGAGCTTTGTATATTTCTTATTTATAGTCAGATAAAGCATGTCAACTGGGTACATGACAGAGCCCCTGAAGCTAAATCATTATATTAAATTTGCAGTTGACGGAAACAGTCAAAGAATTTGCAAAATGGATTTAGTGTGTTTGATTTAACTTAAAAAGTTTTTAAAAAATTAATAATTAATTTTAATTACATAGTTCATTAGATACACTATTTATATCAATTTTTCAACAACATATTTCTTCAACTTTTAGCAAAATTTATTAAATTTTTTATCAACCATTTGTATCACAAAAAAACAATAAGAATTGAAAGGGTTTCCATATTCAAAAAAATCTAATTTGATAGAGTCTATTTACTAACAACGCATTTCTTGAACTGAAAAGGCTTGAAAATTCGAAATTCATAATATATTTAGGCAAAGTTACCTCTAGACCCATTTGCTTGAATTAAAAAAAAAAAAAAAAAAGTGATTTAATCTTCTCGTTTGAAAGTCTTGTTAAAAGTAGGAACGAATATTGTGCCAACTATTTCACCTAGTTCAAAGGCTTGATTGGCCCTTGAGCTTGGAATTGTATCTACTTGTGACACCCTCGTAAGGTGTGTAATATAGGAATTTGTGGTTAAAACTTGTATCGACACAATTGTGAAGTTAAATACCACTCATGCAGTGGCAAGAACATGCAATTCACTGTAGCAAATCCTCAACTCACTCAATCTAAATAACTTATTCTCTTTTAATCAACAAAATAAAGTGTTCATGCTACACGCTAAAGAGATAGATCTCAAGAAATAAATCATTATTCACTAATGATGGAGTCTATTCTTGTCGACCAGTATGAGATATTAAAATGCGTGTATTTGATGCTAATTTTTGCAAGAAAATCGATTTTTTGGTACAACTTCATGAGCCCTATAAAGAATAATTTAAAATTGATCGGCATAAAAATAATGCGACTTTTGACTTTTTGACTTTCATCCCATCAAGCAATTTTGAGATTTGACTTTTTGACTTTCATCCCATCAAGCAATTTTCATCTCAATGAATTACCCCTAAAATGGTCCTCCACTCTTCCAAGTCAAGGGCAAATTTGGAAATGGAGAGATGCATTTTCAGAAATAATTTGCCATTTGCCTAAATATTTTAATACAATACTCCAATTTCAAACTATTAAATTCAGCTAAAAATTTAATTTTAACCAGCACCAAACCGGCACTAATGACACAAAAACACATGTTTTTCTTTTCTTTCCTTGTTTATTTAGCGTATGTTCGATAGTACTGAATTATTTTTTAAGTGCTTATAACATGTACTTAGAGAGTGACTAGAGGACCGATATAAAAAGAGAGATGAGGTTTATATTAGCCAATGAAACTTAATGCTGAAAAACAATTTGCACGACCATTTGCCATATTTTCCATAGGCAAAACCATGAATATATATATATATACGTAGTGAAAAATAAACAAAAATTCTAGACAAGGCTTTATATTTAACTCAAAGGACGACTTCATGAACCTATTACATTAGGCAAACAAAGCCTAAGAAATATCCACAACTTGCAGGCAGCACTCAATGTCTAATTAGGATGTTGGGTGTATATCTGAACTATGAACCTATTAATGAATGGAAGCCTTTAGAATCTACAGCAAAGAAGACCAGATCTCCAACTCCAGCGTCTCCGAAAATGTCTCCTGTCGGGTTTTGCCATTCTTACGGGACTGCTATTCCATTCGGATTGCAATCTGTAAAGGGAAGAAAAAACTGATTAGTGAATCATTAAAAATCCCAACATGGGAAGAATCAATATGTTAGTTAGACGAAGCTAAAGTTTACACTGGGAAGGCAAAGGATCGAGCGCTGGCTGCACTGGTATCAGATCGAACAGAGAGGCTCCCTGAATAAGCTATTGGCCCTGAGAAAGTGATAAGACCTGCTTCAGAGAAGCTTGACTCTCCCTCATCACATCGGACTTGGTTTGTGACCAGAACACTGCCACATTTCCCAACCTCATCCTTAAAAACATCGTGTGTCTCAACGGCTTGGTCCTGAACATTTTGAGTATTTTTGTCCTTGATGATAACTGACTGGACTTGGCCATCTGGAGAAGTAGAGTTCGAGTCTTGGAGGTCGATGCATTGTTCATGAGCATTTCCATTGTTTTCCAACTTGTTGCTAGTGCACTGAACCGGGCTAGCTTCCGAAAGATTGTCGGAATTTAGAAACTCGAGACAACATGCATCCTCTGACTTAACGGATTGTGCGTCGACATTTTTAGCACATCCATCCATACTGCCAGCTGCCCCGGGTTTGGGTGAGTTGAAGTTAAAAGTAATACTTCCACAGTCGACTTTACTATTGTATAATAATTTGCCATCTTGGACATTCTTATTTGGTTCTGTATTTGTCGATAATGCAGTCTGACTTCCTGAAATTGCATCTCCAGAAGGAATCTGCAAAGAAAACAATAAAAATTGAAGTAGCTTCAAGGACAAAAAAGAATTTCCAGCATGTCCATGTAGTCTTTTTTAAGTATTAGTTGTTAGGTCTTAGTTAATACGCATAAACATGTATTCACGAAATTCTGCAAGGAAACAATATGTTTAATTCTTTTTCAATGGCTTCTAAACAATATCGTTTATCATGTGGCAAACTCAACACGTTAAGTTGAGCAATAGAATATGGGGGCACAAACCTGATCAGGTGGTTGTGCAATTTCATTTCCATCACTGTTTAAGGAGTTGAGAAAAGATCTAAGGAAACTACGGGTACCAAAATTCTGCATAGGAAGTTTGCTATCTACCTCTTCTGGAACATCTTTCTCAATCTTGGCACATGCATCATCATTTGGTTCACAAAAGTCCATCGAGTCCTCTAGATCACATTTCTGAACAGTATCCTTGACAAAAGATATTTCCGAGGCATATTTTGGTCCAATTGGCAAAAGTGATTTGTCACGGCCATCTTCTTTGGTCCCATAATCATTACAGGCATTGTCTTTGGTATTCTCCAAAGACATAGATGTTAAACCGCCTGGAATGAGCACTTCCTTATCAACACCTCCTTTTGCTGTTATATAGTCATCCTTAATGTTTTCAGTCAAAGCTTTGTCCTCTGTGGGCATCCCCTCGTCAACGCATATATCCTTGATGGTATTATAATTAATCTCTTTGTAGCATACTACCAACTCAGGCAGTTCACACACTGTAATATTTTTATCAGTATATATATTTGTACCCGTCTCAAAAAAATCTGAAGCAGCAATACACGGCAGATCAGAATCTCTTGGATCATTATCATGACCATGTGTGAATCCTTCTACAATCACAGTAAGTTCAAGCTCCGGACTATTTCCCAATCTGCCATTGTCCTCTGTATCAGAATTCAATGGATCTGCATCCCTCACGTGGTCACTTGGAACTCCATTCCGATCTTCCTTTTCCGGAGAATTTAAATTTCCATATTCATTATCCTTGGCAAAAGCATCCACAAAATCACTGTTCCAAGGTTCATCTGCAGTTTTAGCCTCAAATTCTAAAGGAGCTGTCTCCTTTCCATGCCCATTTAAGTGATATATATCTTTAGCAATGAAGGCCAGGGGATTTGTCTCCCTCCCTAAACTATTAGAATGATACAATGTTCCATTCCGATTTTCCTTCATCATCACCTTTGGTTTAGCTGTGTCAAAGACGCCGTCATTGAATTCAAATGGTTTAGAATGATCCTTAAACGTGAGAGTTGAATGAGAAAACACAGGTTCGTTAGCTGCAGGTGGATTTAACTTCTTAATACATGTCAAAGCTTGGAAAGACAACATCAGAGCAATTATATTTACTCATACAAGTGAGGTAACTGTTTGGAGATGAATGGGGGACATAAAACATATCAAGAATAAAAAACTGAAGACAAAATGTGAAAAACATAAAGACATTTATATAATGTGATTATTAGAGTTATCATTGAAAAAAGTAGACCTCAGGCAGGTGGCAAGGCATTTTTTGTGTATTACACTTTCATTTAATACATTAAAACATTGACTAAATAATAACCATGCATAATTTAAACCTTCCAAAATGCAATCAGCAGTGAAAAATACACAGATGATTTTGCTTGTATATTTTCCACCTCAAGAAAAATAGCAGAGAAATATTGTCGGCCATTTTGGTGCCACGGGTAAGGCCGTAGGGCAACAATCAAGATTTCGGTAACATAGCTTTTCAAACACAATGTAAAATTTGGAATTATTACCAGGCTTCATACTTTTCTTCCCTTGAGATCTTTTGGAAAATTCTGAACAGACGAGAAGCAAACCATCCACTAGCCAAGCATATATACCAAAGCACTTCACCTATCGAAATGAAAGCAGACATGAGTGGCCAAATTCTACAGTTAATAAGCATATATGAGCTTGAGAAACAGAAATTTGAAGGAAAGAAAAATGAGCACCAAGTGAGAATAACAAACCACTCTGATAAGTGATAACTGATCAATAGCTACTAAAAGTACCATCGTTACTAGGTATGACGAAAAGAAAAACACTTGTACCTAAAACCTAATAATATTAATGCAACAAATTCAAATCATTTCGTAAAGAAATTTAGATGAAACGGTAAATTAACTAATTCACCAATCAGGATATAAAGTATTAGCCATCTTTATTCTCATGATTAGCATTCTATCGAAAGCCAGATATCACAAAGCATGATTGCTAAATACAGTACCCACTAAAGTAAAACCTTGAAAAGATCACAGGCCACCATACAAAGAGATCAAATTATTTAATTATAATCAGCACCAAGACGAGAAATAAGCACTAAGCATTGCAAATTCTAACTAAGCACAGTAAATCTTGAAAGCAAAAAATATTATTAATAATCAACATTCACATCTCAATTATCACCCTGCAAAATTTTCTAAGTATACTATTTACCTTTCTAATTGTTTTCTCCCTTTATTGACACTTTTTTAGACTTTTCAGGAAAAGAAATAAGAAAAGAACTTTTTTGCAAGTAAAAAACAATAGTGGACAAGCTTTGGAATCTTCCCTTTGCCAAGATACAAAGAAGAGGACAAGAAAAAGTCACCAATTTTCTTAAATCCCAACAACTCCTTTAACAGCTAAAATATACTTAAAATCCATTTTTTTACTTAAAAGTCAAAACCCAATACCCACCATTTGTTCTGTCCCCTAGCTCCCTATCACACTCACCCACATCTGAACAAACCCTTTTATATAAAATAACTAATCTAGCCTTTTAAACTCTAACGGGTTTCTCCACAATCTCAGTTACATTGAGAATTTCACGAAGATCCCAACAAAAAATGAAAGTAAAAAACTTAAAATTATAAAATCCCTTTTCACTGCAAAGTTTCAGAAGGATGATCATCATATATACGGTATAAAATATACAAAAGTATGTGTTTATCCACGTAATTCATTAAAACTGCTAAACTACAAAAATCTTTGTGGAAGAACATAAATTTCTATACAAAGCAATACATAATACTTTAAGCAGAAAAAGTAGATCAGTGAAGACAGATCAACCCTAAGATCTAAATCATTCACATATACAAAACACAAAGAATTACAAATAGATATAGACGATACGTAGAATTACTCTGAACTCTGTGTGTGTGTTAGAGAAGAAGAGAGAGACCTTGGTTCCGCCTCGTTTTCTACTGCTACTTTGTATAACAGTGACAGAAAAATGTTGGGAGAGCGTTTTTATTCACGAGAGATTTTGATTACGAAATTCCAGCCGGCTAAATAAGGTAAGAATATTGGGCTGTTTGATTTGCTCTCCATATGGATACAGATACATACATACACAGTACACCCCACCTCCACCCTACCCCACCCCCAAGAGATTTATGGTCTAGAGAGAGAAAAAAGTGTATAAATGTGTGTATAATGTATAGCATAGAGTTTTGTGGTGTCCAGATTGTAGTAGAAGACAATTGCCCAACAGTCAACTCTCTATCTCTATATTCATATCATTCTTTCTCTCTCTACACGCAGATACACTAATGTGAATCCTGATGACGCAGGGCATGAATTGGGGGTGGGGTGGGTGGGAGTAATAAATGGAGGCGTAGAGACAGTTTAAAAGGCATTAATTATTTGGGAAAATTAATGTTGGAAAATAATTTTCCATTCCTTAACCTATGTTGTTTTTGTCTTTAGAATAATGAAATTATATGAATAGAATTATATGGGTTATGGGATGTGGGAAAGGTCTGACAATGGAATCGGTGAATAGGAATTATATTTTTGTATTTTGGGACCATAAAAGAAAAGTCAAAGTCCATTTTAACCCATACATATTTCGATTTATTGGATCGAACTCGTTACTAATGAAAATTTTAAATTTTACAATTTTATTGAATTGAATTGAATAATAACCGATTGATAATCATTGTTGGTTCTTAATTTTAAGATTCGGAGTCCATTTGGAGTTTTTAAATATCCAATTATATTTCAATTCGAGTCATTATAGAAAAATGTCTATATTTAATTAGAGCATCTCCAACGTTGCTTTTCATTTCGAATGTCCAATCGATGTAGCGATGAAGTGAAGAAATAAAATTCATGTGACAGTATTTATTGTAGAAGGTTGTCCAACCTATTTTTTTATTATTTTGTGTATATCTCTCTTATCTATTTTTTTTTTCTTATTTTTCCTCCATCCACTCTCTTTCTTATCATCTCTTTTTTCTTTCTTGCTACATAAATTTTTTAAAAAGGGTCTAATATTAGATATGTTCTTATAAGTGCAGTATAATATTGTCCAGTTGTGTGTGTGCACGGGTGCATGTTAGGGTTAGGGGCAGGGTTAGGGCCAGGGGTGGGGTGGAGTTTGTTTGAACTTTGAACAAAAACAACTCATGACAAACAAATGACACATTCGGATTGAGCTGTTGAATACGCTGGTTTCTTCTTTCTTTTTCTATTTTTCTGTTTTGTTTTGTTGTACTTTTGTGGGAGCCACTAAAATATACTTAATTTATTATGTCAAATGGATTTAGTTATTGATTGAACGAGTCCTTGGGATTGTGATTATCTTAATATATTTCGTGTTTGATTGAAAGTGAGATGGAAATTATATCATAATCTATAAGTTCTTAAGAATTATATTATCGAAACTTTATTATTATTATTATTATTATTATTATTATTGATAATAAAATATTTTTCCTTTTTCGAAGTGTTGTGGCGGTGTAGAGAAAGACCAGAAAAATAGTGCGGAGTTTCTATCCCCTCGTCGTCTCTCCGTGCGATAATCAATATGTGATTAAACCCATAAATGCAGAATAACAATATTAAGTATGTGTCTTGTATTTTTACTTGGGAGGTTGGCTCTATTCATATGGGTAGCCTGCAGTTATAGTCTTTAATGGCTTTTAATTATATGTGTCCATTCATTTCCTTCATTATTAAAGTTAATGAAGATGTTACATCTTCCCAATTGCCAGTGTGATTGTCAGTATGTGGGTCGTCTGTCTGATTAAACTAACGACAGTTGAGTTATTGTTGTTTATCTGTAAGATGCGAACTTATGAGACCAACGAGACGGACGGGCCGATGAGGCGAGCGAATTATTGAAGAAGGAGACCCAATGAGTGCAACTACCATCTATCAAAGTATGATCATATATATCATCAATTATTATTTCAATACGGGACTGATCTCCTCCCTACGGTGGGGAGGAGTTATCTTGCTCATTGTACACTTGGCAAGTGTGCATTGGGGCCAGTTTAATAAAGCTATGTTAAATGTATATGTCTTAATAGTATAATAATAATTAATTAATTTTTTTAATGTTCAATATTATTCAATCATGACAAGTAGCAATTTACCTTCAAATGTGATACTTCCAATTGAGAAGTGAATCTTGAAGGAGTCAAGGGTTTTATCAATTTAGATAGATGCAATCTTCCTCACTTAGAGTGTTTTTAGATTAGAAGAGTTAAATATCTCTAATGCTACTATATTTTACCAAATATTCTTGGAATATTATTGGACTTCAAAACGTTCCTAGAATGTTATTCAACTTTCAAAAATGAATCTCACATGCCACTTTGTTAAATTCCGTTTTTAAAACGGAGTAGCATATGGAATTTATTTTTGAAAATTCAACGACATATGATATTCAATTTTAAATGTTCAATAGCATTCCATGAACATTTTAAAGTGTAATGGCATTTTAAGAACGTTTGATAAAGTATAATAAAATTGGAGGTATTTAACTCTCATAGGTCAAGTTTTTCTTGTTGATTTCATTTTTGTAATTCTCTCTATGTGAATTTTTTGCCAATTAATATAGGAGTATTTGTATTTCACGTCTCCAATATTTACGAAATGTAACAAATATATTCGTAATCTTATTTTTAGCATAATTCATCTACAACATTTTCAATTATGTAGCAAAACTCATCCGTCACTCTATTTTAGTCATTAAATATCAAATTTGTCATACTCTTTAAATAAACAAAACTAAAAGAAAGCAATAAAACAATTAAAAGTAAGGAAAAATTGCAAAAAAAAAAAAAAAAAAGTATAGATAAATCTTATTTAAAACAATTTGGGGGTGTCCTCAACCTAGATTTGAATATATTTCCAAAATTTATATAAATTATGGTGTCCCAACTCAAATTTTAATAGATTCAGTTGAAATTTAGATGTCATCAACTAAGATTTAAATAGAATATTTAGAAATTTAGGTGTCCCCAATTGCTAGTAAATTTCTAAATATTTCATTAATTAGAAAATTTAAACAGATTTGTATGGATTTCGAGCTCATAAATATGAATACCAATTTTTTAAGAATTATATCATCACCCATCAAAATGTCAATCAAACTCTTCTCCTACGCATCTTTTCGTCTCGCTTCTCTCATCTCTCATCAATTTGTATCACAAATTTTTGTAGTAAACTCTTATTTTTGAGTTTATATTAACATTGAATTTTTTTGAATTTTTATTTTTATTTTAATATTTTTTTGTATAATTGTCAAACATCGTCTTTGAAATTTCATTATTCATGCTCCATTACCATTTATTGAAACAAACAATTAGACTGAAAAATATAAATAACCTATTGATAAATATTAATTAGATAATTAGTCTAATATCATATAAAGTAATTAGACATTGGACTATAAAATCAGTATAACACTAAAAATTCTTTTTAAAATTAGAAAGATTTACTCGTCAACTGCAACATATGTAAATTATCTTTTTAAGTCATAAAATAATTTTTTATACAAGATGGTTAAACAATCGATTTTGGAAGAGAATGAATCCTAAATATCCATAATCTAGTATCGAATATAAAAGAGAAAAATTTATAAAAAAGACAAGTAGAAATAAAGTAAAAATTAACTTTATTTCAAAAAAAAAAATTCAAGAACCCTTGTTTTTTAATCAATTTTTTTTTTTTAATTCAAAACCGAGAAAATTGATAATAGTAATGTGAATTCCCCCAAACAATGGATCTAATTACGCTTCGAGTTTAGAGACGACGAATGATCTATTTATTAATTTATTCTCTAAGAGCTTAGCTGACATAGTTGTCGGATTAGTATACATATCAATCCATCGAATCATTAACCTTTTGATCGAAAATAGTTTTTACTTTTTTATATTTCAATAATTTTTCTTTTTCAAAATTTTACTTAAAATATTTGTTTATATAGGACGATAAATACTCAACTATTTATAATAAAAACAATGTAAAATTACTATTTTTAATAAAAAGACCACAAATTCATAAAAATTTATAGAAATCCATTTTTTATATTGAAATTTATAATATAGAATTACAATTTAAATAAAAATTTATACAAAAATGCTATTCAAATTCAATGAAATCCATTAAAATTTTTAAATATTAACAAATCTTTTTGTTGGACAAAAAATTGAAAAAATAAGTAATAAATTTTACAAGGTTAGAAAATTCTCTTAAAGGTCACAAAACCAAAATGTAAAACATAAGTATTAAATGGGGATTGGATTGAAAAAATGTCAATTTTAAAAAACATTTGTGAAAAAGGCCATGTTTAAATGCTAAAAGTTAAATATACTACTTTGTGAAAATGTCTATTTTTTTGTATGGTTAAAATTCTATCGTACTCTTTAATTGTTGTAAAACTTTTTAGAGCAACACAATAATTTTCAAGATAGGCTATTTACCCGTTACATAATCCAATTAACACAATAACTTTCAAGATAAGTGGAATTACCCATTACATAATCCAATTACCACAAAATCACAATACATGTCTCATTTTCATCATCTTTCTTGATTATTAAACTATCATCTTCAAGTATTAATAATGTTTAGATATTATTACATGGATAACATAATGATGATATAAGATTATAGTGATTTTTTTTTTTTGTAAAAGTTTGGGATTATTTTCAAAAATCATTAGAACCTTTTGAAATATTGAATATATTATGAGAAATAAAACTAAAGTGAAACTTTTTATGTATTATTTTGGTGACGTTCAAGTTTGACAGTTGAACTATCGAATTCTACAGTCAACTGTCTAATTCGATTGTTTAACATTGTATTGTTGAAATAAATTTATGTTAACACTGTTTATTTCACTATTGATTGCGTGTTGAAAGACAAAAGGCGGTGTTTTCAACCGGCTAACCCAATATTTGTTACGTAAATTTTTTATTGTTGTGATTCTCAAGATGTAAATCTCATCTACACACACACAACTTCAACAACACATGTGACCTCAAGTTAATTAAAAAACAAATAAATGAACAAGAAAATATATATCTTGTTTTCCTATTTTCTCAAACAAAACAATAAAAAATCACGCACAAAAAACAAAACAAAATAACTTCTTTATACATATACAAATAAGAAGGCTTCATATCTTGTAAATATTGCACAAATATTAATAAATAAATGAAGAAACAGAACGAAGTTCGGTCTAAATTTATTCTTGATATGTTGACGATTTTTTGTTCTAGGATTTTGTAGTCGGGGAGAGAGTAGAACTGTCGTCGTCTGCCGAATTCACGCCAGAAGATAGTAGAATTGGGTAATTTTGTCAAATTTTTGAAAAGTTATCAATTTACCAAAAGTATATTTAAAGGGTAATTATATTTATATTTTTTATTTATTGCACTATATTTTAATTATACTTAAATTTTTCAATCTTTGCTTATTGTAATACTAATGTTCACATTCTATCCTCAGATTTCTATTAATTAGTATACTTTGTCACTAATAACGATTTTCATCCAAAAAATCCGTTTGGGAAGCGTAAAACGACTTATTGTCCATCATATTTTTCAAAAAATAATAAATATAAAAGTGCAATAAAATATTTTTTTCCCCTTATTTCAAAGTATGCAAACATAATATTTTAACAAAAATCATTATTAAAAATGAGATGTACTAATTAATGGAGGTTGAAGATAAAAATTCAATGAAAAAAAGTCTGGAACATAAATATTATAGTTAATAAAGATAGAGGACTTTAATTATAATTAAAAAGTGATGTTACAAATAAAATTTGTAGTGTAAATATATGGTCGTATTTAAAAGTGAACAAATTTCAAAAAGACATGTGAAAAGGGGACATTTCTTTCAATTTCTTCATAATTTAATATATATTAACCAAATTCATTTATATCCAGTCATTTTCTGTCAGCCTAAGAGCCATTTTCCTCGATTGTTGAACAGAAATAACTAGTAATTAATAAAATAAAATTCAAAAAAGTAGGTGCGATTGTCATTATCAGTGCATGTCAGGATGGGAAGAATGATAAGAATGTTTAATCAATTAAACCAAATGATTAATACATGATTAACTCAATACAAATTATTCTGCCATTGTGCCATGTTTAGCTAAGCCTTAAAAAAAATGGAAAGTTTCATTTAAGTAACTTTTATTTCTAAACATATTTAAAAAATTTACTTCCTTTTTTTTTGTACTTTCAAGTTAAAAAATAAAAAAAAATTTACTTATAAGTAAACATTTGAAGTATAGCCAAACATGCTTAACCGTCTATTAGAAAAATGCAGCCTTTGGCTATATAAAGTGCAACATCCAAGATGACAAATTTGTCTCAATGTTCAAATTAAAGTATGCATTGTGTAGACATTTCAGAGCTACTTGTGCCCTGCTGATTTTGTTTTGTACCACCCAAATAAACTAATTTTGGACAGGTGGAATAGTGACCAAAAATGCCTAGCAATGAAAGTGACCTGGTTGGCCAATGTTTCCAACTTGTCACAGGTCAATTATTTTAAATTATTTAAATTTATTAACTTGATATTTGATAAGGGTCTTAAACATGATCAAAAGACAAAAGTTGACATTTGAACTTGTTTAATTTTTAACCAAGTTGAGATAGTTTTTGAACTTTAAAATATCTTTAACTTCTACTCATTTAATTCTTGAAGTTGAATGTTTAAAGTGTTTTTGAATAGATTTGATTAATTGGAAACCAATGTGGTATTTTTAAATTTAGTAATTGGTTAAATTGTTAAAACTGAAATTTATTTAAATATATTTATCATTTTTTTAATAGTTCAAACTTATAATTAGATTGAATAGTTCAACATATGCTCAAGTCTCGTTCCCATCTTTTTAACATGAACTTTAAAAATTGAAGACAATATTCTTAAAAAAAAAAAAAAAAGTTGAACCCCAATCTTGAGGGTCTCCACCGTCCCCGTCCTAGAGTCTTGGTGGAGGATGTAAATCGCAGATGTGCCTCAGTGGAGCAGGGTTGAAAGCTGTTTTTTAACTGCGCTTACAATGAGCCAAATCTATACCAAAGGCAGGACTCGAACCCCCACACTGATTGAAGACAATATTCCATATATGTTCAATGCTTGCTTGTTCCCGTTCTTTGTAAAAATTGTGTACATATCATTAGTAAAAAATAAGGAAATTTGGTCATTTTGTATTCAATATTTGTTGTTTGTTACTAATATACTTTTAACCTTTTTTTTAGCACAATACATCTCCAACCTTTCACTTAATTGCAAATCACATCCACATTAACAGATAATGACGAATTTTTCCTTCTCTTTAAATAAACAAAATTTAAAAAAAAAAAACTAAAAAAAAATCTTACAACTTTTCAAAAAGTACATAAGTATTTTATTCTTCACCCACCCGCCACAATCATCACCTCCACGTTACCACTTTTATAAACTGCAAGAATGGAATCAAATGCTTTGACCAGATAAAGTAGAGATGATTTATCGTCCACAATTTCTGCACACCCCAATTTTACCAAATCAATTAGTTCATTAATTGGAATTCACAAGAAATTTGTAAAAAAAAAAAATCAATTTGAAGATGTCTATTCAAATCGATTTCACCAAAATTTCCAAATTCCAAAGGAAAATCAAAACTCAAACTGCTCAATTTTGCACAGACCCGTATCATTGTTATGGAGAACATGAAGGGCAATGACCTAATCACCCGCCTGATCGACTTTCACCAAAGCCCTCGTCAGCAATTCTCGACTCTTCATCCCAACCACCACCGTCTGCCTGCCAGAGCTGTCTTCTCTAGCAACCACCATCTGAGTCATTTTCTTGAAATAGTCAGCAATTCAGATTTTAAGACTGCAATTTTTGTTTTTTTTGTTCAGAGATGTTAAGAAAGTCAATAAAATCCCACTATCTATGGAATTGATATGTATTATATTAGGTATACAATTATACTTTCTCGTTTGTATTTATTTTACCTAGAATAGCTTAGTCTAATTATGGAAAGTCTCTTGTATAAATCTGTTTCATTGAAATCATTCAAACCAAAATAATTTTTTCTTCCTTTCTTTACATGGTATCAGAGTAAGGGAATGATTCTCACACTTTCTCATCTCTTTTTTCTTTAGTTTTTCATCATGATGAACGAAGAGCCTTCAAATGGAGGCATGCCAAATGCTGCCAACTCTTATTCTCTCTACCATTCTGATCATCCTGGAATGATACTAGTTTCCAAACCCCTTAATGGGAGAATTATTCGACCTGTTATAGAGCCATGGTCATCTCTTTGAACGTAAAGTCTAAACTGAGTTTCATAGATAGAACAACCACAACACCGCCAGCTACAACCAAACCAGAAGACTATGCTTCTTGGAAAAAATGCAATGATATGGTTCTATCCTGGATCGTCAATTCGCTCACCCCAAACATTGCCGACATCGTCATTTTTCCACCACCGCTCAGTAGGTATGAGAAGACCTTCGAGGTCATTTTTCTTAGAGCAATGCCCCGTGTATTTTTCAGATTGAGAGAGATATTGCTTGCCTTACTCAAGATCAGATGACTACTGGTGCTTACTATGCAAAGTTTAAAAGGTTATGTGATGAGTTGGGCTCCTATAATAGCACTATTTGTTCTTGTGGTGCTGATCATAAGAGATGCAAATTGATGCAATTTCTCATGAGGCTTAACGAGTCCTATAGTGCTGTCCGGAGACAGATTCTCTTGATGAGTCCACTACTTGACTTATTATTTCCTTGTTCATGAAGAAAAGCAGCAAAGTATAAGTGCTACCTATGAGACTACGGAGACCTCTGCCATGACTATTCGAAAGAATGATCTTATTGCTCTGGTTGTTCAACATAAGCAAGACTCTTATTCTCGTTTTTATTCATCTAATCGCAAGCCTTTGCATTGCTTTTACTATGATCAGGACCATCATTTACGAGAAACCTGCTGAAGTTACATGGGTATCCTTCTGGACATCCAAAACATGTATCGAACAAGTCTAATAAATGAAGCACTCATCCTAAACACAACAATGACCATCAGTCTTGGATTAATAACGTCAAGGATAGTCCACTAATACCAGAAATTCAACCAGTGACAAATGATCTCTCTGATTTCCAAATCTAGCAAATATTATCTATTATGAACGGTAAAAGACATCTCCATATGTCAATCCAAAGGCAAATATTGCAAGTACTTCTAGAGGTTTGTCTCAATCTCATTTGATCGTCGATAGTGGTGCCACTGACCACATTATTTCTTCTCCAAATATTCTTGTTGACAGTAGAGAAAATACTACTTTACCACTAGTTATTATGCCAAGTGGAAAACAGACTCTTATTGTGTCCATTGGAAATTTGCCTTTAAATTCTATTATTTCTTTAAAAAATGTGCTTGGTGTGCCATCTTGTAAGGTTGATTTAATGTCTGTAAGTCAAGTAACGAGGGATCTCAATTGTTCTATAACTTTTTTTCCCTAAATAGTGCATTTTGCAGGATTAGATGAAGAAGACGACAATTGGTTTGGGTAAACAATAAGACGGGCTCTATTACTTGGTTACAATGACCGTAGACAAACCATTACATAAATCTGTCGCTGCTATTACCACCAATTCATCCTCAACAAACTTATGGCGTCAATGACTGGGCCATTTATCTTTCTCTAGATTAGATTTTATGGCAAAACATTTGTTAAATTTTCCTTTCGAATTTGATAATGCTTGTGAAGTTTGTGCTTATGCAAAACAAACTCGTCTCCATTTTTCTACCAGTTCAATTTCAACTATTAAACCTTTTGAATTAATTCATTGCGATATTTGGAGTCCTTACAAAGTACCTTCGCTTTCTGGTGCTAAATATTTTTTAACCATTGTAGGTGACTATTCTCGTTTTACATGAGTTTTTTCCATGCATCATAAAAGTTAAACACAACATTTACTTGTCAATTTTTTCTCTTACGTCCAAACTCAATTCTATACTCCTATAGCTAACATTCGGGTTGATAATGGACGGGAATTTTTCCCTCTGAATGACTTCTTTAAACAAAAAAGCACCATTTATCAACACACTTGTGTTTATACCCCCTCCCCCCTCTCTCCCTCCCAAAAAAAAAAAAGGGATTGTTGAGCGTAAACATATACATATCCTTGAGTCCGCCCGAGCCCTATGCTTTCAAGCCCACCTACCTTTATGTTTTTGGGCAGAATGTATTTTCACCGCTGTCCATATTATTAATCGTTTACCTACACCACTCATTTCTCGCCAAACTCCTTTTCAATGCCTTTATGGAAAAATGCCTTCTTATTCTCATCTAAGGGTTTTCGAGTGTTTCGCTTATGTTACTGATGTTCACGTTCTCCATAAATTTGCTCCTCGTGCCAAAAGATGTGTTTTTGTTGGTTATCCAGCAGGTCAAAAAGCTTACAAACTTTATGACATTGACACACACGAAGTATTCACTAGTCGTGATGTCGTTTTTCATGAAAATATTTATCCCTCTCTATTCATTCATCATATTTTCCCAGATCAAGCTCTTGTCATTCCTATTGTTGTTTCCGATACTTCCCTTTCAGAGCATGTTTCAATTATTCCACAAACACAACCACCAATACCTCATTTAGACACCACTCCACTCATTTCTGACAGCCCCCGCCCATCCATGCCTTGCGCCGTTCTCAAAGTTCTCATGCCCCACATGTAGCTTTGCGTGAATTTATTTGCAACCATGTAACGTCTCTAGAATCATCGTCGCCTTCATCATCCGGTCCAAAAAAAGTTACACTGTATCCTCTTTGTAATTTTCTTTCTTATCATCGTTACTCACCCCAGCATCGATCCTTTATTGCTACTATCAGTCAAGACACTGAACTTACCTTTAATGCCGAAGAAACATCTCATCCCCATTGGGAAGAAGCAATGCAATCTAAATTGGCCGCTTTAGAAGCCAATCACACTTGGTCTCTTGCTTCTCTTCTTTTTGGCAAGAAGCCTATAGATTGTCGCTGGGTTTACAAAGTCAAGCGTAACTTTGATAGTACACTTCAGCTCTACAAAGCTCGTTTGGTAGCAAAATGTTACACCCAACTTGAAGCTGTGGATTACTATGACACTTTTTCTCCTACTATTAAAATGATTACTGTCCATTGTTTATTAGCTTTGGCAGCTGCTCAACATTGGACTCTTCATCAACTTGATGTCAATAATGCTTTTCTTCATGAAAATTTTTTATGTCTCTACCTTCTGGTCTTTAGCGACAAGGGAAAACCTTGTATGTCTCCTCAACAAGTCGTTATATAGTTTAAAACAAGCCTCTCGTCAATGGTTTGCCAAATTCTCTACAACCATCCAAAATGCTGGATTTGTTCAATCTAAAGCTGATTATTCATTGTTCACATGTCGAAAAGGCAAATCTTTTACAACTTTATTGATATATGTTGATGACATTCTTATTACATGCAATGATATCACTACCGTATCTACCCTCAAGCACTTTCTGAATAATCATTTCTGAATTAAAGATTTGGGTGATTTAAAATTCTTTATAGGCATTGAAGTCTTTCGGTCAAAGAAAGGTATTTCCATTTTCTAACAAAAATACACTTTGGAAATATTAAAGGATGGTGGTCTCTTGGAAGCTAAAGCCGTGAACTTTTCCATGGAGCAAAATTTAAAACTCTCAGATAAAGGAGAATTACTTAGAGATCCATCGCAATACAGGCGGCTTGTTGGACGCCTAATATATTTGACAATTACTCGACCAGATATCATTTATTCGGTTCATGTGCTGAGCAGATTCATGCATGCACCACACAGACCACATATGGAAGCTGTCTTTCGGGTACTACATTACTTGAAAAATAATCCAGGACAAGGCTTGTTTTTCTCTTCTCAGATCTATCTCTACGAGCTTTTTGTGATTCGGATTGGGCAAAAAGTCCAACTTTTCGTAAATCCACCACAGACTATTGTGTCTTTTTGGGATCTTTTCTTGTTTCTTGGAGAACAAAGAGGTAGAACACTGTATCTCTTTTCTCATCTGAAGCCGAATATCGTGCAATGACAGGTACTTGCTGTGAATTAACTTGGTTACGCTCATTGTTGAAAGATTTACGAATATTACATCCGAAACCAGCATTGTTATATTGCGACAATAAAGCGGCCTTGCACATAGCAGCAAACACCTTTTTCATGAGATGACCAAACATATAAAGATGGATTGTCACTTCATTCGCAATAAAATTCAAGATGGTTCAATTGTAACAAAATATGTTTCTTCAGCTAACTAACTTGCAGACGTCTTCACGAAGCCATTGGGAAATGAACCATTCTAAAAAATGATACACAAGTTGGGAGTTCTTGATATTCATTCTCCAATTTGAGGGGGAGTGTTAAGAAAGTCAATAAAATTCCACTGTTTATGGGATTGATATGTATTATATTAGGTATAGAATTATACTTTTCCGTTTGTATTTATTTTGTTTTGAATAGCTTAGCCTAATTATGAAAAGTCTTTTGTATAAATTCGTAGCTTCTATTTCAATGAAATGATTCAAACCAAATAATTTTTTCCCTCTTTCTTTACAAGAGAAAATGCTCATATAAAAGTGTGGACTATATAAAGTTTAGCTTTGGTTTGCTTTTCAAGATTTTTGCAAGCACACTCAGTAGTCACAACCAGAAAATTAAATGGGGAATATTGGTATGTTTCATTTGCTGAAGTTATTATGATGAATTATGTTTTTTTCAATTTAGAAATAAATAGACTCTTTAGGGTGTGGTCGTGGATAGGTGGAGAAAAAATATATTTTGTACTTTTTGAAAAGTTATGAGATGATTTATTTTATTTTTTTTGTTGTATTTTAGCTTTATTTTATTTTTGTTTATTTAAAGAAGATGACAAATCTATCATTATCTGTCTATAAAGACATAATTTGTAATTAAGTGAAAGGTTGAAATGTCTAGTGCCAAAAAAAAGGTTCATGATAGATTAGTAATAAACCGTAAAAGTTAAGAATGAAAAGTACAAATTTTTCTAAAAAACAAAAACTCATCTACTTGAAATTGGACGTGTAGAATTTCTAGATTAGAAAAATTATGTGTGTCAGACATTTAATAAAAAGAATGAATTCGACTAGTACACGAAGACGAGTGTCAAATATAAAATTTAAGTAAATAATTTTTTTTTTCTAATAACGTAATCTTTTAAAAGAAGTGGTTGAATCACCTCGAAATAGATTAATATTATATGACAAATAATTAATTATTTTCTACATTCTTTCAATTTTAACGAGCATTCAATGACCCTTGTGAGAATGATGTGACGAAGAACCACTGAACCAGGTCCTTTGGTTTCTCTATCAGGCATATCCATGATTCAACAGTAACGAGGCAAGGTAGTGCTATGCTTTTAGTGTGAATTTGACCTTCAAATTTGTGTGCCCTCTAGTCGATGTAACTTGTAAGAGGATTATATAAAAAATATATATGGTATATAGTATTAAATTATATTAAATCATATTTTTTTTTATTTAATATGGACTAATATACCTAATCAAACATGTCAAAGGCGTGGGGACTTCATAGTGTGAAATAAATGATGATTTTTCATAATTTAGTTTTGAAGTTTTCGAGTTCTAATATAATTTTTGATCCTAGTAAACAACATTCATCTTGTATTAGGACATATCCAACCACAATCTTTAAGATAGTGTAACTTTTACACCAAAATAGTGTAATTTTCACACCATCTTTTTTACCCATATCTAACCAAAATCTTTAAAAATTGCACCAAATGAATAGTATTTATTTTTTTCCTTATTTTTTTAATTTTCAACAAATGATCTAACGGATTATTAAATTATCGTCTATCATTTCATGTTGTATTTTACTTTTCAATGTTTATGTTGTTGTAATAATAAATATCGTCTTCTTCTTTTTACATTTGTAACTTTTTAAAATTAATGAGTAATTTTATTTTAACGTATTAATTAAGTATTTTTTATTAATTGATTATAATTTTTTATATTAATAAAAAAAATAATGAAATAAAAAAAACATAAATAAAATTAAACAATAAAATAATAAAAGAATATAAAAAAGAATATACATGGAAAAACAAATTTACCTAGTATAACAAGAAGGACAAAATTGAGAAGAAAAAAAACTCTAAGGGTGTGTTTGATTGGGAATGGTGGAAAAGGAAAAAAAAATTATGTTACAAGGAAAATAAAAATTATCAAAATGGTGAGAAAACATTTTCCAACAAAGTGGCCAAATCCATGCTTTAAGTGATTGTCTTGGGAATTTTTTTTTTTTTTCCACCTCAGATCAAATGTACCAAAGTTGAAAAAAGAATTTCCTCTTATATGACTTTATTTTTCATGAATATGACATTTTTTATGAAAATTAGTATAATCAAATACAGTCTAAAAAAAACTCCAAATGAATAGTGCTGCCAGCACTATTCACCACTCCAAAATGGAGTCTCCAAATAGAGACTCATTGGAGGACTCAAAATAGAGTTCCATTGGAGATACCCTTAAAAAGAGAAATAAAATATGAAATTATCATTAAATTGTAAGATCACTACATCATGTTCCTGGATATCCCCTAATTAACAATTTTTTAACTTTTGATTATGGACTTTTCAACTTCATTTTTAATAGATTAAGTAGGCTGAAATCTGAAATCTATTACTCCCTCCATCCCAAATATATAGATTGATTGGATTTTTCACACAGATTAAAATGTTATTAAAAAAGTAAATTTTATCAATAGTTTTCCGAATTTAACCTTATTTAATGAGTATTATTTAAAAATAATAATTATTAAAATATTGTTGGAAATATTCCTTGTGTGTGGAAACTAGAAACCAAAGCTTGTAATGAGTGGGAAACCATTAAATATTTGGAGTTATCTTTACTAAATTTCTAAATTTTCAAGTTTCCAAGTATTGAATAATAAATATGGGTAAATTATGAATGTACAATTTCAAAATTAAGATGGAAAAAATGATTATAAATAAGCAAATTAAATAAGAGTATTTTAGTAAAGAAACAAAAAAAAATCTTAAAATAGAAACAAGTCTATATATTTGGGACAAGAGAAAAAAGAAATGTAGCCTATATATTTGGGACGGAGGAAGTATTTTGTTCTCTATCACCCTTTGTGGAAATCGATGATGACATTCATTCATTCGTGATAATTTTAAACTCTGTTTTTCTTTTGCCTTCTATTTGATCAATTTTAAGATAGATCATTTGCATTTTTCTTTTTAACTTGTATGTATTCTATTTTTTTCTCCCTCTTTTAAGTTGAATTTTTAATTGACTTGTTGAAATCAGTCGTCGAAGTAGATTTAGTTTGTTGTGCTCATAATGTTATGGTTTTCCTTAAGATTTCATGGTTGTGTGTAATTTGTGCACATATCCATGATGATGGGTGTTCATAAGTTTGTGAATAAAAATTAATTGCAATTAAAGTCTTTATTTTAAAAAGTAAACTGAAATAAAAATATATTTTGATTTAGGGTTTTGGTTCAATATTAGATGAAGTTTTCATCCATCCAATTTTATTTGTTTTTTTACATCTTAGAAATTAATTGTTAACTTAGATATATTTGTTAAAGATACTCACGTTCTAGAAGCAAGATATGTGGCACAATAGGAAAGATTCAAATTTAATTGAATAATATTATTTCACTAAAAAGGACATATAAGCGCAGTCCATACCCAAGACTCATGACCTGATCCCGTACTTGACCAGCCGCACGCGTGTGTGGACTTTGCACCAAGTCCAATAAGATTTAAGTCCTCATTTCTTCAAAGACTAATGGTATCTTTGGAACCCAAACTTAAGTCTCAAACTAGGGACACAAACAAGCCACAAATGTATTCTTTTTTCAACATGGGACAAAGCTCAAAACATTGTCTACGCATCTTCCAATTTAATTATGTCCATTTCCAATATCTCACTTTTGATTTTAATTTTTTATTCACTCAGAAATAGTTTTGAACATTCAAATATACTACGAACGTCTACTAATGGAGTAGAACGTATTCAACTATCGTCCCATTTAAAATGGATTGTTGGACTAACTTTAATATTTGGTCAAAATTTAGTCAAAACCAACTTTATAAACTTATTTCCTAAAAACTTAAAGCTTGAGGACTTGATTTGCAAATCTGAAAATTGTAGATTGGCTAACACATTCCATCATATTCGTACATTTATTATTATTTTTTATTCAACACACCATCACATCTATTATTAGATCATATTTTCTTAATTTAATGAAAATGTCAAATATCATACTGGGCAACAGCTAATATGAAAGAGAAAGCAAAAACTAATTGGAGGAAGGGTTGACCATATAATGTAATAAAAAGATTGAATTTATTTTTAAATATTTAATCATTCAAATTTTAGCATAAAAACAAAATTTCACCAAATCCTCAAATCGGCCAATCTATCGAAAAGATCCTTCTACTAAAAAAGCATTCATTCGTCAACTTATATTATCATTTCTCAAAAGACTTCAATTGCTACATACAAAAAATATGTCAATTAATTCGCATCAATAATGAATTTATATAATTAAAATATCGCTTTCTCAATCTAAGTTGTGTCATGCCCTTTTTATTCTTTGTGTATTTATACTAATTAATAGAATATCATTATACTATTTTAGTTTAGTCAAACTAATATCATATTATTGAAATATGAAAACCACTTCATGATCGCTTATATATATATATATTAGATTATCTTGTACATAATATAGAGTATCTTTAATTTCAAAGAGTAAACTTTTTTGATAGATTTCAACAATTTTTTTATTTTTAGCTTTTTATTTTACTTTTTTCATTAATCATTTATTATTTGTCCTTCTTTTTTTAATTAGTGTATGTGTTGACCTCGTAATCTGCACTATCTACATGTCAACAGATATCCATTTAATCCCTTGCTAACTTGTATGTTACCTGCACACTAAGACAATCGTTAAGCACCAAGATCACCGAAGAAAAAGAGGCCGCATTATTGGTACACTGACGATCAAGTCAATTACTAGTACAAGAATAATATGGAGAGAGTATTTGGGTGTGGAAAAAACAATCAAGCATAGATTTAAGCAGATTTTAAAGGTTGAGAATAATGAGTACAGATTTTATATTTATACGTTCAGAGTTCTAATTGATTTAGGTAAGTAATCAATTAGACATTTGATCGAATCCTCCTTTCTTATGAGATAAAGGATAATTGGATGTGAACGCGATCTTTTATATTTTCATATTTATCTGAATTGATTTTCAATAGCATGTTACCAATTATTAAGAGATTGAGATTTAGTTTCGTTCTAGGTTCATAAGACAATCGAATACAATATTTCTTGAGATATTAGATTGCCCATGGAGTTTCGTGAGACGCGGGGTTTATTGATGGAGGGTCTGGACCTATTAAAAGCAACGAATGCCTTTGTGGGCTCTGTTGGTATTGACAATGGCGTACGAGGATTCTACTGGGCATACGAGACATTTGCTGAATCTATGAGACATTCGCTAGGCCTATGAGGCCTTACTAAAGTTGGGTGGTAATAATATATTTTTTAAGCGTTAATAGCTAAAATATTTGAATATAATTTTAATAATACAAGAAGTGGAGTATTAAAACTTGCAATTTATTAAATATAAAGAGAAAGTGTGTTTTACTCTATTTTAAAAAGTTAAATTGAAGAGTTTGTTGGAACTTAATTTTAAAGATTGAATCTTTAAAATATAGAGCATCTTACGTCTTATAATATTTTGAAAGATATTTTTTTAATATTAAATTTGGTTCAAGGGAATACGTATTTATATTTATTTATGATAATATTTTTTTTCTATATAGAAATATATTTGGAAATGCATGCAGAGCCACGACTTGCTTAGCATGCTTAGTATTAGAGCATCTCCAATACACTCCGTCTATTGCAGTTTATGTGGCAAGTAAAATAAACGGTCAAATTAAAATTCATCTCCAATGCACTCTGTCTAAAATTAAATTTGCTGACTCACTGGCAAAATATAGGCGGACTTCTGAATCTATATTTTAATGTCTTGCGCCACATAGATGGAGTCTTTGTCGGCGTGTATTGAGATTGTTTTTATAACTCTATCTATATATACTTAGGTGGCACGTCTTAAAAACGAATAGATATAATGCGTTGGAGATGTTTTTAGTGTGAGTGGTAATGTAACTCACATTTTATCATTAGTTAACATAAAAAAAATAGAATTAATTTGAAAAATTCAACATAAATTTGACATTTGGACATTAATTAACGTGTGATAGGGACTTTGTAGCCCACAACATTTATACGTCACAATCAAACCGTTTGGAAAGACAAATGAAACATAAACATTAACAAAAAAGAGTGAAAGGATTTGTTTTATTTTTAAGTTTTTCAATTACAATAAATTAATTTAACATAGGGTTATAAGTAGTTATAAAAGGAAATAATATATAATAATTATACCATTAAAATTCCATAAAAGTAATCACATAAATTAAAAAAATAAATATTATCATACTTTTGATATCTTACTAAAATCGAGTTGCTATTTAAGAAATTAATTTGAGTTTAAAATTAAATAATTAAAGACCCGTGTTGCAAGGTGAATGATAGTTGTGAACATATATGCAAGCGAATGATAGTTGTGAACATATATGCAATTTAATTGAGACAATAAGAATAATAAAATAGTCAAGTCACACCTTGAAAAAAAAATTGTCATTAATGAGACCAAGCATTAGAAGCATTCGAAACCAAAAATGAACACATCTCTCAAAATTCCTCAAAACATGATCAAGCAAATAATAAATTCAAAAATATATTTATTTGGAGGGGATTAATATGTTCATTTTTCACTCCTTTGCTAACGTATTAAATTTCGTTTCTATAATCGACTACATATATAAAATATTTTTAGCCACTTTTTTTCAATCCATCGTCTCAACTATTGAGATGAGCCTCTACTTCATAAATAACAATAGATCTCGACCTTTGATAAACTATGTATTTAGCTTTTAACATTTGAAACTCAACAAAATAAATGACGACCAATTCAATTTTTATATGTAATTTTGAACATCAATATGTATAATTTTTCTTTTTGGTACAACATTGTAAATTGTTATGATTTCAATTTCAGAACTTTAGATATTGCAGTTCAACATAATAAAAAAAATTAAAATCACGAACTTACAATAAGTGCAACTCTCTAATAAGTTATAATTGTTACAATTAACTAACATTCTAAATTTAAAATGTCAAAAATTACATATATTGTAACAAGATTAACACATAGTGTAAGTTAGAATTATTGTAACTTGTTAAATACAGGGTTTTCAAATACTGTATTTTCCTTTAATTGGGGGTCTATGTTGTAATTTTGCAACCAATATTTATCAATTTACTCCCCTATTTTTGCCCGTGTAATTTGCCCTTCATCTAAATCTAATGCCGTCATCAGCCTCTAACCCAAAATTCAGGCCCAAATACTGGTAAATAATAGATTGGGCTTGTTCAAATCAACGTTATTGGGCTTCAGGTCACTTTAATTTTTGCAGAACTAGATCTAGAGTCTCGTTGGTCAATATTTATTTATTTATTTTTATTTTGTTGACAAGAATAAAGATTGGAAAGTTGACACAAATACGACAATAAAATGGGTTAATTGTCTCAAAAATTATTGTACTTTTTAGTGTGTCACGTATAAATTACTGAACTTTAAAATGTTTCCAGCTTGTCACTGTTCTTTTTTCAATAAATTGAATCCATCAACTCTACCCTTCCTTCCCTTACTTGCAGTGCTTCTCCCCCCTTACTCAACATAGGGCCTCCAAAAGAACTTCTCCAACTATCTCAAGTCAGGAAAACACTGTCCTCCCCCAAAAAAAAGTCAAGCTGCCCATTAGTACAATATGAAAATGCTATCCATTCGTCACTATTGATGATTTCGTCACTTAGATTTAACGGTTCTGTCAACGTGGCAGACGAATGTCGTTCCAAAAATTACTGTACTTTTTAGCATGTCACGTATATATCTAGAGGTGTCAATCCGGGTCAAGCAGGCCGGGTTGGCCCGTTTCGATAAAGCCCGGTAACGGCCCGCATTAGAAAAAGCCCACGCCACAACGGGTTGCGGGCGGGTCAACCCAGTCTACAAAAATTGAACATGAACCCGGCCCACTCGTCGGCCCATCCGGGTCAAGCCCATGTGGGCCGCGGTTCGACCCGATTCGACCCGTATGAATGAAAAATTAATTTTTTTTTGAAATAACTAAAAAAATTTAGTTATTTATTGTAATTCAAAAAAAAAATGTTTACATATATAGCAAAAAAATGTGTTAAATTACTAAATAAAAAATAAATAACAATGATAAATTCACATTTGTTAATTTTTTAATTCAATTTCTATTATTTATTTATATATATAAAGACTAAAACATCACGCATTTGTTACATCTTTCATTTTAAACAGCTCTATGCCATTTGTTTTTTTATTTTTTTTAAATATCATTTTAAATATGAAAGTTTGAATTTTCTGCCCTTTTTTATTAAAAAAAAAAAAATCAAAGCAGTTCACGGGCCACCAGCGGTTAAACCTGCGGCCGTGAATGAATGGCCCGCATTCGGCCTCCTCGGCCGTGAATGTACGACTTTCGGTTCACGGGCCCGCCATGGCCCGTCCAGTCGAGACGGATGGGCCGATCACGGGTTCGACCGCCGGCTCTCGCCTTGACACCTCTATATATATCATCACGATTTTTAAATGTTTCTAACTCCTCACTATACAATATGAAAATGTTCTACATCCATCACTATTGACGATTCCGTCACTTGGGTTTAACAGTTCTGCCAACGTGACAGATAGATGTCCAACGTGTCTTCAAATTGCCTAATCAGTAAACATGTGGATGCCAGATATTGAAGTCGCATGTTGTGAAACAAGTTTTACCTATATGATAATATGAGATTAATTTCAATTCTCAAAACAATTTCTTTCCCAAACTAGAAAAACCCCTGGCCCCACATCAATTGCACATTTTCCCTCCATCTTGGACATAGCTACTCCATCAGTAGGACCACAAAGGATAAATAAATTCAAAATGTCGCACATGGAGGGACCACTTGGAGGTAAGTGAATATTTTGTTAGTTGTTCGTGTTTTTTCGTACATTTGCCACGTTGGCACAACCTTTAAACCCAAGTGACAAAATCAACAATAGGGATGAACGGGGAGTATTTTCATATTGTACAGTGAGGAACTAGAAATATTTTAAAGTTTAGTAATGTATACGTGATACGCTAAAAAGTACAATAATTTTTAGAACAATTAACCCTTAATTTGTCTGCCACGCTGGCAGAACCGTTAAAACCAAGTGACAGAATCGTCAATATTGATGGATGGAGAGTATTTTTATATCGTATAGTGAAGAGCAAGAAACATTTTAAAGTTTCAGTGATATATTCGTAACACTATAAAAAATACATTGATTTTTAGAACAATTAATCCCAATAAAATAAAAGAATTATAAAAAATATTTTTATATATATATTACAAAATAATGTGCTACATTTCTCAAAAAATGTAACATATGGTGTTAAAAAGGAAAATAAAATAAAATTTGACGATATTATGTTATATTTTTTGTGTTACATGTTACATAACACATTGTTACTAGTTATATTTTACCATTCCAAATCGTCGAATCCGACTCCCCACCACTACCAACGAATCCAATCTTCACCACCGTTGAATGTCCACCACCACCACCATTGACCCTAACTACCAATACGATAGAGATTCCAATCTTTCGTGGCCCACCACAACTAGGCAACACCAAAACCACCTTCAACAAAGGTAACAAAATCACATTGAGCCACAACACCAACCCACACCCCACATACAACCACAACCATCGTTGCTCTATCTTCTTCCCATCACCACTAGATCTATCATCATTGTCACTAACTAGATGACCACCCAGCCGCCTCCGCCAACAACCGAAGTGAACTAAAAACTTTTAGCCACTGCCAGATAAAATATTGAACCCAAATCGATGGGTTGTGTGCAATGGCGGATTTATGGGGGCAGTGGGGTCAACTGCCCCACTCAGCTTTCAAAATTGTTGTTGTGTTTTAGAAAAAAAAATTAAATTTTATAATTTTGTCCACATAACAAAATATATACTCTAAATTTAGATAGATGCAAAGAAAGTTCTTCATTCTAGTGGCAATGTTTATTATTTGTGTTTGGATAGATTAGAGAATTTTCTCATGTTTTAAAATGATAAAATTGATAAAACACTATACTTAACACCGAATATAATCTTTTATACCTTAAACTTTTATTTGATTTTCAATTTCAAAATCTGAAAAATTAAACAAAATAGCCCTTCTTTTTTTACGTACAAATCTCGTGAAAATATAGTTGAATTTTTAAATTTTTGCATGAATAAAATAAGTGGTTTTTTTTTTTTTTTCAATTACATTATGTCTATCATTTCTTGTTTAGTTTGCTTCTTTATCTTATATCTGCTACAAGTTAGCGTAGTGTTGTCGGCCAGCATTATAGTACTGCTAATTGCCAAATTGCCCCCACAAGCTAAAGTTCCTGGCTCCGCCCCTGGTTGTGTGAGATAAAACTCTCAGCATGGGTCTTGCTCAAACACTCATAGATAAAATATTGGTGACGAGATTTAGAGTCCGTTTGATGTGGATTATAAACTAGTTTATTTGATCAAAATATTATTTAACCAAGAATGGTAAAAAATATTATACTACAAAGGCAATTTTTTTAGTTAAATAAACTATTTTGGTCACATAAAATAGTTTATAATCCACGCCAATCGGGCTCTTATGTACTAAATTCAAATGAGCGAAACGAAATTTTTTAACCCAACAAAAAAATTGAAACTACTATTTTTGGAGAAAATGAGAAAATGGGGGGGGGGTGGGGGTGGAGAGGGAGCGCAGAGCAGCCCGCCATTATTGAGTGTGTTTGTGTGCGTGAAATGTGAGGATTAATAATGAGAAAATTATACTATTCATGTTTTGGGATCAATATTTTAAAAAAGAGCAACACTATTTAATATCACGATTGGTGATAATTAACTGTTTATGACATTAAATGATAAGTTCAATTAAAATGGATTTCATATTTCATATTTTATTGAAATAAAAACAAAAGTGCACGATAAATTTGTAAATAGTGAAAAATTAAAATTAAATGGTATAAATTTTCTAATAAGATGGGATTCTCATTGAGATTTGACCTTAATCGAGATTTTTAATCTGGGCCTGGTTCACAATACAGGTGATGTGAATAGAAAAAATAAAGATCTTAAATTTGAGTGGAGATTCGTGATGTAAATAGAAAAAATAAAAATAATAAGAATGGAAATGCAAAAAATAAAAAACTTATTCTTGAGTAGGGGCAAGAAAAATAAAAGGAAAAAATATATTTTTACTCTGGCCGATGGTATCTCGACGAGAGGTCGAGATTCTCAATTTGAGTGAAACAAATTAAAAATAATTAAAAATAATGGGACTGTTCTTTTTTGCCTTTTGAAATTAACGCTTAAAAAATTAAGTGTTGCTGCCCAGGATCGAACTGGAGACCTTCAGTGTGTAAGACTGACGTGATAACCACTACACCACAGCAACCAATTTATTATGTTTCCATTTAGATTTTATTTAGTGTATAAAATAATTGCTATAGGACGATATAATGGATTAAGTAGGGATGCTGTCAATCAATGACATTTTTATAAATATAATAATAAAAGAATAAATGAGCTGTCTTGCACTTAATTAAAGTCCTCTCTCTCTCTCTCTCTCTCTCTCTCTCTCAAAAGAAAAGTGGCACATATTAGAATGGGATTATAATGCTGGCATTACATAATTGATAAAAATAATGAGTGTGGGCCATAAATTATCAATTATATAATGCTATTTCACCGGTGGACATTATATCTCCCACCCACCATACTATGGATAAGAGATCAGCCCCCTTAGAATATATGTGTATATTTAATTATTTATGGAGGTAACTAACTGAATGTTAGACAATCTTAAAATTATTTTTTAAGTATTTATAATGAGTGTGGGGCCATGATATATAATGCTGGCATTTTTTTAAGTATTTATAATGAGTGTGGGGCTGGTGGGTAAGAGATATAATGCTGGCATCATATAATTGGTAAAAATAATGAGTGTGGGGGCCATGAACTATCAATCATGTAATCGTTATTTCATCGGTGGGCATTATATCTCCTACCCACTATACTATGGATAGGAGATCAGCCCCCCTTAGAATATATGTGTATATTTAATTATTTATAGAGGTAACTAACTGATTGTTAGACAGTCTTAAAATTATTTTTTAAGTATTTATAAGTTGTAGGTCTTATAAAATATATAGATAATAAATTGTTATGTATAAATTAATGCATTTCCATATATTTCGAGAGGAACGTGCATTTTCGAATATATAGTGAGAAAAAAATCCAGAGTTGTCTAAGTTGTGATATATTTTTATGTGTCTACTTATAAAACAATAAATTTACGTTGATATTTTTGTCGCACTTTTATATTTAGTCTTTTTTTAAAATATGATGGACAAACAAGTTTTTTTTACGTTATCTCAACGAATTTTTTGGATGAAAACTATTATCATTAATTGATGAAAAATTGAAGATAACAATACGATAAGAAAAAATTGAGGATGTGAATACTACAATGAGCAAAAATTGAAGACGTTTATTACAATTAAAATATAGTATAAAAAATAAAAACTGTGGTATAAATATAATTATCTAAATGTAAAACCCGCTAATACATCACGTAGTCTCTATCGAATTAAAGATATGTGATTTAATTATTTTTAATGTATAATACAAAGAAATCCTATTTATACACGTACTGGGATGTCCTACTTTTTACAATAAATATATAAAAGATAAATTATCGATCATGCAGTACGAGAGAGAGACATACAATAATTCTTTATATGATATTCCTTTGGCAGGAAATATAGGACTTGTTCGGTAGAGTTTTTTTGAGGAAAAAATAGATTTTTTTAGTTCTTTTGATTTTCAAAATTTTTGTAGTTTAAAAAATGAACTTATTAATTTTGTTCACCAAAATAATATTTAAAATGTATTTGATTAAAATCAAATTTTTTAGTAAAAGTGATTGAAAAATTGTGGGACCATAAAATGTGTGGTTAAAATTAATTGTTGACTTTGACTTTAACTTTTTAACAAAATCAAAATTGAAAACAAGCAGCTCTTAGAGTCTCTCTGATTTTGTCCAGGTGGTCTATTAATTAAAAAAAAAATTATATCCATGATCAAAATTTGACCAATTTAAAATTTTAATTTATTTTTCATATCAATTACTAGAGGTGGCAAAATGGGCGATCGGATAGTCCGGTCTCTGAATTTGAAATTTGAAATTTAGGCGGTCGATAAAAATTGATTAAATAAAAATTAGGTCGATTTAGTCAGATCTAACTAGTTAACCGGTGGCCTGATAATTTTTTTTGCCAGTCCCTACCCACACTTCAAACACCCAACCATCACTTCTTCGTGAAATGTGGTTGCCGAGGGGTGGGGTGTTTGAAGTGTGGAAAGGGTTGAAAAGTCAAAAATAGTAAAGAAAAATAGATTTTAGGGAAAAAACTCTCTAAGTCGGGACCAATACGCTTCATAATATAGAGTTGAAAATTCACACACACACACACACATATATATATGGGTGCTCGATCTAATGTTTTTTCGGTGGACGTTGTTATAATGTCTATCAGGACAGTGTCATGTATTCATTGGATAAGTGTGAATACCCACCGGGACAAGTGGACATTATAATAATGCCCAATGGTGTCATTAGATCAAAACCAATGTATATATATTACGATGAATTAGACACAATTAGATAAGACTGCTCACAAAGTTTCACTAGAAAAATGGCCCGTGACACTTCCCTATTGCCTCCCAAATATCTACTGCAGGAAGAGGCACTAACCCAAGAATGTAAGGAATTAATCTCCTCTCTACCTAAAGAAAAAGGTTATGTATTCTCTTATTCATACAAATATGAAGGCTTCTGGTATACTCCTATACATCTTCAAGGACTCATTTCATGCCAACAATACTTTCAAGCTCGGCATTCTGATGTTTTCCTTGTTACAATTCCTAAATCAGGCACTACCTGGTTGAAGGCGATCATGTTTACCTTAATCAATCGAAAGAATTATCCTGTCTACACAAAAAATCACCCTTTACATAACAACAATCCTCATAATCTTGTGCCCTTCTTGGAATTAGATTATGTTGATAATCAAAACCCAGATTTGTCTTTCTCATCCTCTCCTGGAATTTTTGCCTCTCATTTACCCTATTTTTCCATGCCAAAATCAGTGCATGATTCTGCATGCAAGCTTGTTTATCTTTGTAGGAACCCTAAAGACACTTTTGTGTCCCTTTGGCAGTTCGCAGACAAGTTAAAGCCCGAGGAGACGGGAAGCAATTCACTTGGAGATGTCTTTGACTTATTCTGTAAAGGGGTGAACACATGTGGACCCTTTTGGGACAATGTCTTAGATTTTTGGAACGAAAGCAAGACTGAGAGGATACTGTTCTTGAAGTATGAGGAACTGAAAGAAGAACCCAATCTTCATCTAAGACGCCTCGCCGAGTTCTTGGGATGCCCATTTTCTGTAGATGAAGAAGAAACAGGAGTGGTGGAGGAAATCTTGAAGCTGTGTAGCTTTAATAATTTAAGTAACATGGAAATCAACAAGAGTACTGAAAAGTTAGCATATGGTATGGAAAATAAAACATTCTTTCGTCAAGGTGAGGTTGGAGATTGGAAGAATCATCTGACTACTGAGATGGCAAAGAAAATTGATCATATTTCTGAACAGAAGTTCAGTGGATCTGGATTACTACTCTGATTTTGAAACTTTTTTTTTTATCGTACTCTGATTTTGAAACTTTAATCTTATTGAAAGGGGTTTGATGTTAAATATTGTTTGCTTGTAACTGTGTCATGATGCAACTGTTTGTTTGAAAATATTCAAGTTATGAGTATTTTACTCCAGCTTTTTTTAGTACTTCGTGTTTGATTTTTATTTTTTCCTTTGAAAGCATTCTATTAAAGACTTTGTGCAATATATTGCCCTGGAATTGTGAATCAGTGGAATCATTTGCCAGAGAGGATTGCAGCTCATTACCTCCCCAATAGTGGCGCATGTAATTCGTGCTGAAAACCATTTGAATTGACGAATAACTCTGAGTTAATATATATCGAAGTCTCCCAACTAAGGGAGTGTATTCAATTAAGAGTTGATACGACTTTTAAAGACTTTTATAGAGTTTAAAAGTCTAGATGTATTTAATTTAAACTTTTTAAATTCCATAAAAATCTTGGGGTATTCAATATAGATTTGTAAAGACTTTTAAAAGTCTTATAAAATCACGCGATATTCATTCGAGACGTTTTAAAATCTTACGAAATTCGTAGGATTCAAAACGTCGATAACTTTTAATGACTTTATAGATCATTTTATATGTATGTTTTTAAAAGCGCGATGTATAAATAAACGATATCACAATTTCTCTTATTCACCCCTCTAAGATTTTGAAAGACTTTGGAGGAAAAAATTTCATTCCTTATTTTTTTTTTCTGCATGCAACATTTCTCATTTCTTTTTTCCTTTAACAAATTGTAAAGCCATAATTAATATTTGTCTTTCTTCAATGTGATTTTTCCCTCTTCAATATATTCTCCTAACTAATTTTTTTCTCTTCTTTCTTTTTCCTTCTACAAATCCTATAACCATGATTAATTACCAATATTTTTATCTCTAGGCGATTTGATTTTTTTTTTTTTTCAATATTCTCCTAACTATTTTTTCATTTTCTTCTTTTTCTTTCTATGAACAATGTGATTTTTCTTCAATATTCCCATAACTATTTTTTTCATCGTTTTGTCATTTTTTTTATTAAACACAAGATTTATTTATAATTAAACTCTTATATAATTGTTGATTATAGTTTATTAATGAATTTAATCGGGTTAAAATTTAGTTTTTTATTAATGTTTTTTTTTTCCATTTTGTTTTTTCTATATAATAGTTGCATTTTTATTTCTTCGTAAATTGGTACTTTGGTTATTTATTATGCAATTGTCGTGATTAATAATGATATGTTACCTATAGATTATTAAATATAAAAAAGAATATTATAAACTGGATAAAAAAATTTTGGAAAATATTTTTAAAAAGAATTGCATGCCATTATTTTTTGAATTTATCCACAAGCCATTTGAAAGTTTATAGTTTTATCCAAAAGAAAAAATAGGTGAGTTAATAATTTATATCATTAACTTTTGACATAGTTACTTGCAACAATTAAATAGAAATTTTTTTATGAATTTAATAATATTAATACAATTAAATAAATTATTACTAGACTTTTCTCTTGCGACATTTTTTTTTTTAATTGTGGGATACTAAATTTTTATATTCAAAATTTTTAATTAAAAAAAGACTATAAAAGTTCATAAAAGTCTGTGAAAGTCTAAGAAAATCTTTCAAAATGAAATCTATACAAATCCATAAAAGTTTGTAAGAGTCTATTAAAATATATAAAAGTCAATAAAAGTTAATGAAATCCATCAAAGTCAATCACTTGAAAAATGTCAATCAAAATCTTTAAAAGTGTAAATTAAATACACCCCCCTAATTTTAGGAGTTTAATTTTGAGTCAAACAATGCCTGAATTTCACTCGAGTCTAGGGCTGGACAAATACCTGAAAACCAACAAAATTGACGACTCTTGCACCTTACGATAATTTGTTTGTGTTATTTTTGTATTTATGTTCATGGATAACTAAGAGTACGAATATTAGTTTAGTGTTTCTCAATTGCTATGATTAGTTGATTGTAAACTCTAATAATAAAGTGTATGTTGACAATAAATGGAAATATAAATGGTCCTTAGATTTTTAAGAATAGGAATTAAAGAAAAATAAAAAATAAAAGAAGTGAAAGAATCTTAAATGTTGATTTTAGTTTTTAATGTATTTTTACAAAAAATATTTATTTAGTAAAAAAACTTAGAAATATGAAAATTTAAAAACTTTTGGAAGCCATCCTTAAATTCAAAGTATTAGACAATTGTCTGAATCACCTGATGTTTGAGTCTGCCTGAATCACCTGAGTTTGCTTTAACAATTTTTTTATTGATTACACTAAATTTATTATTTTCCTTGAAAACCAACAAAACTCCTGGGTATAGTTTTGAATCCAAAGCCTTAAACAATTCGTCATAGTAACTATTAGTGCATGTACCAACATGCTCATCACCGACTATGTCATCCATGATATCCATTATCTCATCCTCCACACTCGCTCTCTCATTCTGTATATACACAATCGTAGCCTGAACCTCGATCTCTCCATGATATATCCACGTTACATAACTCTCCGCAAAATCACGACGAAATATGTGATCGAGCCTCAACAGTTTCCAATGGATGTGTGAGACCGTTTAAATATCTTGTGCACGGACATTTAATCCTTCCCCAGACGTTTACGTATAGCCTAGTATTGTTTATAAATGCTTTCAAACTGTTCCGAAAATCTGACGATTTTGTGCAATTTCTAATTTTTGTCCAACTTTTATCAATATCCATACTTGAAAAATACTATTTTTTTGGCGGTGAAGTATATAATTTGTAGAAATATAGTGATGAATAATAGAAGAAGAAGAACTGAAATAGGAGAATGAATTTGCAGAAATATAGAAATGGATAATGAAGAAGAAGAGCTCAAATGAAAGATTGAATTTGCAGAAATATAGAGATGGAGAGCTGAAAAAAGAGATTGTATAGCAGCGACAATGTCGTCTCATAGAGCTAGTAAGTCGTATCTATAGATAAGAAACAGGGGCCAATATTCTCGCCAAATTTTACAACTCTACAACGACGATGTTTTTCGTCTCAATAGCCTTGAATACATATTACGAGGTGAATCATGACGATCCGATGTCTTGTTTGACTAAAAACTACGGCTATAAATCTATTGCGGCGACATATGTCGTCTCTATATGTACACAAAAATGGCGCAAATTTTTCCCTCCATTTAGAATATATATAGCGACGACAAATTTTATCGCCGCTATAGATTCACAATATTAGCAACGACAGGTAAAATATGGAGATGACAAACGTCGTCACTATACAGTTAGAAAATATAGCAATGATTTTTCATTGTCGTCGCTACTATCTAGAATAAGTAGTGGCGACACTATATCGTCGCTAATATTTTTGTCGCTATATGTATCTTTTCTTGTAGCGTGGAAAAAGAAAAGTAGCACATATTAGAATATATGTGTATATTTAATTATTTATAGATGTAACTAACTGCATGTTAGACAATGTTAAAATTATTTTATAGTATTTATAAGTTTTAAATGTTATAAAATATGTAGATAATAAATTATTATGTATATATTAATGCATTTCCATTTATTTCGAAAGGAACATGCATTTTCAAATATATTGTGAGAAAAAAATCCATAAGTTATGGTTGTCTAAGTTGTGATATATTTTTGTGCGTCTTACTTATAAAACGATAAATTTATGTTGATATTTTTGTCGCACTTTTATATTTAGTATTTTTTTTGTTAAAAAATATGATGGAGAAATAAGTCTTTTTATTTCATTCCAACGAATTTTTTGGACGAAAACTATTATCGCTAATTAATGAAAAATTAAAGATAACAATATGATATAAAAAATTGAGGACACGAATACTACAATGAACAAAGATTGAAAATATTTAGTACAATAAAAATATAGTATAATAAATAAAAATTGTGGTGTAAATATAATTAATTAAATGTAAAACCCTCTAATACATCATATATAGTCTGTATCGAAATAAAGATATGCGATTTAATTATTATTAATGTATAAAGAAATCATATTTATATACGTGCTGGGATGTCTTACTTCTTAAAAAAAAAGATATAAAAGACTCGATCAAAAAAAAAAAAAAAAAATATAAAAAAAAGACAAATTATTGATGATGATTGATGCAATACAAAGAAAGACATATAATAATACTTTATATACCATTCCTTTGGCGAGAACTTATGTGTAGCGCATTCCAGACTCTCACATGTGGGGGGAGTCCACCCCCATGTGAGAGTCGGGCATGTCATTATATATTTTCTGTCCTTTGGCTGGGAATATAATATAGAGGTCATTTTAGATATTCTGAATCACGTTATGAATACTTTATTTTTTATTTTTTTCATTATGAATCACTTTATATATAGTGCAAGCAATTATACACAATTAGACAAGATTACTCACAAACTTTCATCAGGAAAATGGCTCTTGAAACTTCTGTCCTGCCTGGAAAGTATTTACTACAGGAAGAAGCAATAACCCAAGAATGCAAGGAGTTAATCTCCTCTCTACCTAAAGAAAAAGGTTGGATTTTATCTCATTCATACAAATATGAAGGCTTCTGGTATAGTTCTACAGCCCTTCAAGGAGTCATTACATGTCAAAAATATTTCCATGCTCAAAATTCTGATATTTTCCTTGTTACTACTCCCAAATCCGGCACTACCTGGTTAAAGGCAATCATGTTCACTTTATTGAACCGAAAGCGATATCCTGTCATGGAAAATCACCCTTTACTCGACAACAATCCTCACACTCTCGTGCCCTTCTTGGAAATTGGATACACTGGTACTAATCAAACCCCAGATTCGTCCATGTCTCCCTTTCCTAGGCTTTTTTCCTCTCATTTACCCTATTTTTCCATGCCAAAATCAGTGCACGAATCTTCGTGTAAGCTTGTTTATCTTTGTAGGAACCCTAAAGACATTTTTGTGTCCCTTTGGCATTTCGCAAACAATTTAAGGCTCAAGGAGACGGGAAGACATTCACTTGGAGACTTTTTGGACTTGTTTTGTAGAGGAGTGAGCCCAGATGGACCCTTTTGGGACCATGTTTTAGATTATTGGAATGAAAGCAAGAAAAATTCTGAGAGGATACTGTTCTTGAAGTATGAGGAAATGAAACAAGAGCCTGCTGTTCATCTAAGACGCCTCGCCGAGTTCTTGGGATGCCCATTTTCTGCAGATGAAGAAGAATCAGGAATGGTGGAGGAAATGAAACAAGAGCCTGCTGTTCATTTAATAATTTAAGTAACTTGGAAATCAACAAGAGTACTGAAAAGTTAGCATATGGTGTGGAAAATAAAACTTTCTTTCGTCGAGGTGAGGTTGGAGATTGGAAGAATCATCTGTCCACTGAGATGGCAAAGAAACTTGATCAAATTACTGAACAGAAGTTCATTGGATCTGGATTACTACTATAATTATGATTTATGAATCATGCATATTTTGTCATTAATAATGATATATAAATTGTTGTCCATTAAAGACTGCACATGCACCAGCGATACTGCACATGCACCAACTCTAAACTAAATGAATGCTGTAACTATTTGCTGTTTCAACCATTTTTAAATTTGTTAGCTTTGCTCGTATAACAGCACATGTGACCAGCACGTTCCTTTCTATTTTTATGCAGCTATATAAGCTGCATTTACTGTATTACTTTGATTAGAATAAATACAAGAAATAATCTGGAGTCATTGAGCTCCTTCTTCATTTTCTGTTTATTCTCATTTGTAATATTGTCAAACAACTCAGTTATTTGCTTGAAAATCTTTACGATTAATTGCTTTGATTTTTCCTTGAAAATCTTTACGATAAAGTAGATTTAGCAGCGAATCAAACAAAATGAACAATTAAGGTTTAGAATTTTTTTTTTCTTTTGTTTATATGAAATACAAATGTTATTAAAAATGGGCTCACGCATTGAATCGAAAAAGGTAACACATCTAGAGATCAAATTGATGGTGGTAAAAAAAATTAAGTAAATAGATAATTTTCTTTTTAAGAAATTTAACCTATTAATCCGATTTTGGTTCACAGATCAGAAATATAACTAAAGAGAAATCTTGCTTTTAAAAAGATAGGCAATTTTAAATTATAAAGGATTGACAAAAGATATCCTGAAGAAATTATATGCACACCACCCTTATAATTAGTTAAATATATTGTTGATTGGATTTGTGTTTATTCTAATACTAGTTTTTGATACGTGCGTTGCACGTAGGCATTGCATGAATATATACGTATAAAACAAAAAATATTAAATGTATAATATGTAAATAATAAATATGAAAAACATATTTTTGAATATACTATTTAATACAAGTAATTAAATAAAATGTTGAAATTATTTCAACCAAATAAGCACTCGTACAAAAAAAAATTAAATAAGTCGTACAAAAAAAATTAAGAGCATGTTCGGCATGCATTTTCAACCAAAAACTCCATTTTTTGAGCATAAGTTTTTTGACTTTTCAAAAGAATTTGAGATGAAATGACCAAATTGCCCTTTTAACTTTCAAATGCTATTTTATGACCTTGATGACAATTTTGTCAAATTTCAATTTCAGTCTAAAAGTGTGTAAGAAGAATTCAATCAGTGGCCCACCACATTTAATGCAAAATGGATTTTGGAAGTGAAAAAAGGCAACCAAACATGCTCTACATAACTAAGATTTGTAAATGACCTTTGGATGTTGGTAAAATGATGTGGTAAAGTAACCATTTATATATTTTTATTGAATTGCACTATTTCGAGAATTTGAATTGGACCAAACCCTCATTCTTCAAACTCAGGTCCAACTTTTTCAATTTTTTTACTAATGACCCAAAAGCCAAATATCAAAGAATTGTGTACAATTTGCTTATAACATCAAATAAAAAAATAAGATTGGTGAAAAATTGAATGAAAATCTAGACGAATATGTGAATAGTAAAAAAAAATTAAGAAAAAAAATAATTTGTAATGTGTATAATTTGCTTATAAGATAAAATAATTAAAAAAGATTAGTAAAAAATTGAATAAAAATGTGTAAAAGAAAAACAAATAAGGAAAAAAAAGGGAAATGGGCTAAAGCCCACGTACCACAATTGATGGAAGAAAAAGAAAAAAAAAAGAAAAAGAAAAAGGAGTTTGAAAAAAAAATTTGGCAAGGGGAAAAAAATGTTTTCGAGTAACTCGACAAGAAGAAGAAGAAAAAAAGTTGTTTTTGTCGAGTTACTCGACAAGAACAATAAAAAAAAAAAAGAAGGTTTTTCTTGTCGAGTTATTCGACAAGAACAACCCAAAAAATTAAAAAAATGTTTTTGTCGAGTTACTTGATAAAAAAAAAAAATGTTCTTGTCGAGTAACTCGACAAGAATAACCCCAAAAAAAAAAAAACGAGTTACTCGACAACAACAACAACAACAAAAAGAATTGTTCTTGTCGAGTTACTCGACAAAAAAAAAAAAAAAAAAATTTGTTCTTGTTGAGTTATAAGACTCGTCAAGAACACCAAAAAAAAAAAAAAAAAAAAGTGTCGAGTAACTCGACAAGAACAACCCAAAATTTTTTTTCTTGTCGAGTTAATCGACATGTACAAAAAAAAAAAAGAATTGTTCTTGTAAAAAAAAAATATTTGTTCTTACTCAACAAGAATAAAAATAAAAAAAAAAAAATTGTTCTTGTCGAGTTATTCAACAAAAAAAAAAAAAAAATGTTGTGTGCTCGACAAGCACAACAACAACAACACACAAAAAAAAACTTGTGCTTGTCGAGTTACTCGACAAGAACACCAAAAAAAAAAAAAATTGTTGTGTGTTTGACAAGCATAAAAACCAACCAACTGACAGAGCGTAAAGGAACGGTCAAGAAGAAAGTGAATTGACTTCCATTTTGTGCCATATCAGTGCTACTAGTTCATTGAATGAAGGCCTTTGAGGAGAAAGAAACAAAGCACTCAATTCACCCATTTTTGCTCCATGTACAACTCAAGAAGCGATCTACATCATCAAAGAACTCGTAAAAGTTCTTACCCTTTTAGACCAATACACAAGAAAAATTCTACTTCCACATTAGGCAAGGGGATTTGTGGATTTGAGATTAAGGCTTGTTAGAGCTGAGTAAAATTAAACAAGATAATTAAAAACCAATTCCTTAACTATTGTATATCAAACATTTATTAAGTAAAACATAAGAGGGGCACAAATTCAACTAGGAAGTATGTACCAAGCCACTGTCAACTTCTTTCAGTTTATAGCAAGCATTCATAACTTCATGGAGTAGATTAAACAGAAAGTGCCAATATAGGTTGGTATATAACCACCTGAAAGAGGTGTTGTCGGATCAAGTAAATATTTTTTGTGAATGACCAATAGATCTACATAATGAATACTTAATGGCGAGTAACATAGTCAGTAGATCATCATATTTCATACAAGAATAAATTAGTTCATCGGTGATATCAAAGAGTTAATCATCTTATACTCATGTACTTGGCAAACAGGACTTCAAAAAAGCACAAACAAAATAAAATTAATTGTGTTGGAATCTTATTTTCACATAGCTAAAGTCATTTTGTATTTCTTATATTGTATTAAAAAAGGTAGCTTGAAATTGAAATGAATGATGAAAGAAGATTCACATAGTTGACCTCAAATTTATATGGACAAGGCTTAGCTTCTTGTAGCTGATCACACGGTGTTTAAAGCATTATAGAATTATTGCGTAATTAAGCAACATAGGCAGAAACTATGACAAGAATTCAACTCTTGACCAAATGAAAACCATTTAGTGAAAACTTCAGCTGACATTAATAGTAATACAACTAGGATATGAATTCCTCAATCTAGAAAGATAAACAATAGATGCTTAATGCATGATAATCAATTAATAAAAGAAACAGGTTTATGGACAACCCAAACAAGTAGATGAAATAAACAAAATTTTTAAAGTAGCCGCAACAATGCAGAATTTTGTACCAATTAGAACATACTCAAACCGAAAAGTCCAGAAATATCCCCAATTTGACGGAACAAGCAAAAAATTGAAAGAACCAACATACCTGTAAAATGAGGAAACGGCCGCATCAGTGCGATTTCTGTACCCATTAGAACATTCTCAAATCCAAAAGTCCAAAAATATCTTCAATTGAATAGAACGAACAAGAAATTGAAAGGTTGGAACAAATCTACGAAAATTTTAAATCTTCTACAATCAAACAAAAAACAATAGTAACTCAGTGGTCTGTGTTCTCAAGGAAGAAGAAATTAACAAGAAAAATGGCGACAAACATGAGGACCAACGGTAGAAACCAATGTTGAGTTGTGCTTAGGACTTTTTTGATGAGAGAGATAAGGGTTTTTTGGATGATGCTGGACAAAGTAAAAAATTGCGGCTGTCTACATTGTCAAAACAGTGGCGTATTGGACGAAAAAATTACAGTAAAAAATTTAAGACTCTTATATTATTGTAAGGAGATATAAAGATATTTAAATAAGTTATTCATTTATATACTATTATTCGGCAAGCTATATTAGTTAGCACTAGATCACATTTAGACTCGAGGCACCTCGGAGTGGTCAGAGAGAGAAACCTACCCTTTAGAGGTAACTTGTAGCTTTCACCTTGATAGAGTGTTGTACTTACTAAGAAAATGTACCTCCTCATTTATTGCTTCACGTATGCAACTCTAGAGATAAATTTTTTAGATAGTTCTTTTATGAAATTTTGACTTGATAAATTTTATGTCCGAACATAGAGAGCAAAAAATACATTAATTTTAATAGATGTACGTTGTTATTGACTAGTACCGAAAGATTGATTTACAAATTAGTTTTGTTGTTGTTTTTAAAATGATATGGTGCTGAATTATGACTGATAAAAAATAGGCAGTAAAAAAATTGATTTTCTTATTACATATCAAAATAACATTGCGGTACAATGTTTAAATATACAAGAAGACAACCTTAAAAGGAAAGAATAAAATAAATTAAATGCAATGTTGGCGGAATTCTATGGAAGTGACCCAAAGCAATAATCAAGAACCGAAAATATCGAAAGGATGAATTAACCGAGGTAAGAGTTGAACTCTTTGTCCTTAAGTCAATATTGCCCCGCAAGGTGCTTTCGGTCTTTGGCAAATGACTCCCAAGATACAACGGTTTCGCTTGAGTTTGTAGCACAACAAAGACTCAAGTCAATGAATCAAGGATGGCTTTGTACTCCAACGGATGAATGAAATGGAAAACCAGATTTTGTGCAACTTAAATGCAATAAATTGGTTCAAAGATGAAAAATATGAGTGCTTTATGTTTGCAATACGTTTACAGATCAAAAACTCTGCGAGAATGGACGTCCACGACCCTTTTAACGTTGGAGTTGGTTGGAAGCGAAAAGGAATGAACCAAATCGTACAACCCTTCAAAAGGACATGTCTATTCACGCAAACCTATGCGATCGCGTGGTTTAACCAAGGCTGCGATCACATAACACAAAAAATAGAACAAGACTTCATCCGGAAAAACCATGCGATCGCAAGGCTTTGCCTCCTGCGATCGCATGGGCGGACCAAAATACATTACGCTAAAAATTAAGCAACTTGCGATCGCGATGAAAAATCAACCATGCGATCGCATAGGTCAAACTTTGACCCGATTTTGTCCTTTTTCGTAATTTCTCATTCATTCGATATTGGTTTCGAGATGTCAAATATACCCTTTAAACATGCGAGATAAATCGACCGGGCGGTCGAACCCCGCGACCGACCGGGTAGGTCGATCCAGTTAAAGGCGTTGCCCCAAAGCGTCGTCAAGTGGCAAACAAATTTGCCTAAACGGATTAGGTCGGGTCTTGTATATTTGGCCAAGTTGACACGGAGTCACTTAGTTAATTTCTCGACATTTTAAACCAATTTCCAACATGCAATATATATGTAATGGAAAGTGAACGTTGTGTATTTCTCCATCTAGCAAATATGATCAGTGATTGTTCCTCGAATATTTCCTTCAATATTGTTGCATAATACTCTCCCTTAAATTGCAGCATGAATGTCAATCATGCCCAACTTGCCAAGAAGACGTCCAAGGAACTCACTATCCAATGGTTTAGTGAAAATGTTAGCAATTTGGCTTGTCGATGATACATATCCTGTTTGATTAGTCATTGTTGAATCTTTTTACGAATAAAATGGCAATCTACTTCAATAAGTTTGGTCTGTTCATGAAAAACAGGATTAGCTGCAATGTGAAGTGCTACTTGATTATCAGAATATGATGTTGCTGGGCGAGAGAGATTAAGTCCAAAATCTACTAATAAACACTTCAGCCATTGTAATTCACAAGCAGCATACCCCATAGTTCTATATTCTTCTTCAGCAAAGAATCTAGAAACGACCCTTTGTTTTTTGGTTTTTCAAGATATGGGACTAGATCCAAGAAAAATGCAAAAACCACTTGAGGAGCGACGAGTGTTTGGGAAACCTGCATAACTAGAGTCTTCATAGGCCGTTAGCTGTAGTGAACTTGAAGAAGCTAACAAAATACCATTGCTAAGACTTCCTTTCAAATACTGCAAAACTCTTAAGGCTACATCAAGATGTGGTTGTTGTGGTGCCAGCATGTATTGGCTGAAAATGTTAACAGCAAAAACAATATCTGATTGAGTAATGGTCACATAAATTAGACGCCCTATGAGGCGGCGATAAACTAATGGATCTGACAAGAGTTCTCCATCATCTATATATACTAAGCTTAACATTTTGCTCCAATGGTGTCTTAGAAGCAACCCAACATCCTCCTATTGTGAAGGATATCAAGAGAATGTTTCCTTTGTCTAAGAAATATTCCCTTTGATGAATGAGCAACCTCAATCCCAAGGAAATACTTAGGTGAACCAAGATCTTTTATACTAAATGATCAAGCAATTTCTTCAATGCTACAATTTCAATAGTACTGTTGTCACCTACAACTAAAATATCGCCAACGCAAATTAAGATAAAGATGGATCCATTGGTAGTATGTTTAGAAAAGAATATATAAGCTTTTGATTGAATATATCCACCAGAGAGTAAATAATTTCTTAATTTGGCAAACCAATTTCGACTTGCTTGTTTGAGTCCGTGGATGGAGTTGTTGAGACGCCATAAATATTTTTCTTTCTCTTTCTGTTGATAATAGCCTGGCGGCAGTTGCATGTATACCTCTTCAGTGAGATCGCCATGAAAGAATGCATTGTTTATGTCAAACTCGTGTATAGACCATCTTTTGATTGCTGCTATTGCAAAAAACAACGAACAGTAGTAAGATTTTCCACGGGAGCAAATGTCTTGTGATTAGGGATGGCAATGGACCCCGATACCGGGGCGGCAAGGGCGGGCGACTGATTGGACCCGCCAACCGCCTCATGAAATTTTTTGGTTTTTTTTTTGGTTAAACTGAAAAATAATTAAAAAATATATATACAAATAAATATTTGTATCAAACAAATCAAAAAATTATAAGATTTGGGTTGTGGTGTAGTGGTTAAGGTTAGTAGTTTATAAATTTTAACCCGGGTTCGATTATTCTTTAGTCCATTTTTAGTGAAAATCATAATTTTACTATATTTTATGATTTTTCCGAAAAAAATAAAAAATAAAAATTTAGGGGAGGTCGGCGGGTCGGTGGGGCGGGGTTGCCGGACCCACCCTGGCGCGAAAAATCTGCTAAACCCGCCTATTACTTGGTCATTTGGCGGGCGGGGGAGGCGGGTCCGGGCGGCGGGTTTTTTTTCCCTACTTGTGATAATGAATTTTTTTTTCCTTTAGTTACCAAACATGCTTTATATCTCTCAATGGTTCCATTTGAGTGATTTTTTATTTTGTACACCCATTTGCTTCCAATAGGCCTTTTGCCATGAGGTGAAGTTGTGATAGTACAAGTATCGTTTCTTTCAAGGGCCTCCATTTCAGTTGTCATGGCTATTAGCAATGTTTCAAAATTTAGCAACAGAAATTGTGAGGATCAAAGGAGTAATAAGGCAACCCAAAAATCTTGGAGTGATAAGGTTGTGAATCCTCACAATAATATCAAAATCAGTATAGAGAAGTTGAGTGATCAAGAAGATCAACAAATTCAAACCAAAATTAGTTCAACAAGATGAAAATATCTTGCATGAACTAACAGAACAATCAAATCAGTTTGACATTAAAAAAACTGCATCAGATCAAATTTAAGTCCAAGTGCATTGATTGAATCAGTCAAGCAACAAAGTTTTTATAGAAATAAAACAGAGTTGCTATTTTATTAGTTATCTTGATATGTGATTGTTAGATTTTTTATTTAAATAGGAATCAATGTGTAGTGAGTGTTCATGCCGACAATGATTGTTCACTAAAAGATATATATTTTTTCAACCATTCTGGATTTCTCTGATTTTTTTTTTTCATTATTTGTAACAACTTTTTATTCCATTATTCATCAGATAAGCTTCAGCCTTTAATGATATCCAATACAGGTTGTCACTCTGACCATTCCTTTGGCCACACCATAATAAGATAGAGTTCACTTTTATATATGTCATGAATCACGAGTCATATAGAAAACAATATTTTTTTTTTTCCATTTTAATGAATTCATAAAAGTTGAACAATTGTGTATTTCTAAAATATATATGTATATGCTTTGATTTGAATAATTATATATTTCTAAAAGCTTTTAATAATCCTGAATAACCAAAGGTCTAATTGTTTTATAATTAAATCAAGTTATTTTCAAGTCAATAACAAATTTCTATAAATACTTGCAACAATATTTATGAATATTGTTGCTTGATCTTCTTTGAAAACCTCGAGTACTCGCAACTTGTATGTCATGTGCATCATTACAAAATGTCACGGTACGTATTTCATCTTCAAAACCCTTGCTTATTTCATCGCATGAGGCCCACATGATCGTTTGACAATTTTTAGATAGAAACCATCAATAATAAGAACTAGAGACGCCAACAAATGAAATATAACACTACCAAAGCGCAAGTGAGAACATATATCCATCCAATGTATAATTTATCTTGGAATAATTTTGAGTAAATAAATATAATACGATAATCTCCTCGCATAGGAGATCATGTCTCGATTCAATTTTACATAAATTATTTTACGAGACTTACTTAAATATAATATTGAAGTTAATAACTCCCAAATTTAAACATTGTCCGACACAAATTGCTAATAGAATGCTTTCAAAGGAAGAATAATAATAATAATAATAATAATAATAATAATAATAATAATAATAATACATAAAAACATTACAAAAAATCAAACACATAGTACTAAACACAGCCCGAATAAAATACTCGCAACTTCAAGGATTTCAAACAATTTTCAAACAAACATTTGCATGACGACACAGATTAAAATTACAAGCAAACAACATTTGACAACATCAAACCCCTTTCAATAAGATTAAAGATTCAAAATTAGAGTAGTAATCCAGATCCATTGAATTTCTGTTCAGTAATTTGATCAATTTTCTTTGCCATCTCAGTAGACAGATGATTCTTCCAATCTCCAACCTCACCTCGACGAAAGAATGTTTTATTTTCCATACCATATGCTAACTTTTCAGTACTCTTGTTGATTTCCATGTTACTTAAATTATTAAAGCTACACAGCTTCAAGATTTCCTCCACCATTCCTGTTTCTTCTTCATCTGCAGAAAATGGGCATCCCAAGAACTCGGCGAGGCGTCTTAGATGAAGATTGGGTTCTTTTTTCAGTTCCTCATACTTCAAGAACAGTATCCTCTCAGAATTTTTCTTGCTTTCGTTCCAATAATCTAAGACATTGTCCCAAAAGGGTCCACATGTGTTCACCCCTTTACAGAATAGTTCAAAGACATATCCAAGTGAATTGCTTCTCGTCTCCTCGGGAATTAACTTGTCTGCGAACTGCCAAAGGGACACAAAAGTGTCTTTAGGGTTCCTACAAAGATAAACAAGCTTGCATGAAGAATCATGCACTGATTTTGGCATGGAAAAATAGGGTAAATGAGAGGCAAAAATTCTAGGAGACGATGAGAAAGACAAATCTGGGTTTTGATTATCAACATATTCTAATTCCAAGAAGGGCACAAGATTGTGAGGATTGTTGTTATGTAAAGGGTGATTTTGCTTGTCGACCGGATAATTCTTTCGATTGATTAAGGTGAACATGATCGCCTTCAACCAGGTAGTTCCTGATTTAGGAATTGTAACAAGGAAAACATCAGAATCCCGAGCTTGAAAGCGTTTTTGGCATGCAATGAGTCCTTGAAGATACATAGGAGTATACCAGAAGCCTTCATATTTGTATGAATAAGAGATTACACAACCTTTTTCTTTTGGTAGAGAGGAGAGTAAGTCCTTACATTCTTGGGTTAGTGCTTCTTCCCGTAGTAGATACTTGGGAGGCAATAGAGAAGTGTCACGGGCCATTTTTCTAGTGAAAAATTGTCAGTAGTCTTCTCTAATTGTGTCTAATTGATTGCAGTATATATAGGTAATTATATTTACACAACAATTTTTATTTGTTAGACTATATTTATATTTAAGTTGTATTGAACGTCTTCAGCTTTGCTCATTGTAGTATTCACGTCCTCAATTTTTTCTATAATTCCATTGTTATTTTCAATTTTTCATTAATTAGCGATAATAATTTTCGTCCAAATAATCATAAAAAGACTTATTTGTCCATCATATTTAAAAAATAAAACACTAAATATAAAAGTGCAAGAAAAATGTCAACGTAACTTTATTGTTTTATAAGTAGACACACAAATATATCGCAACTTAGACAACTATAACTTCTAGAATTTTTTTCTCACAATATATTCGAAAATGTATGTTCCTTTCGAAATATATGGAAATACATTAATTTATACATAACAACTTATTATCTACACATTTTATAAGACCTACAACTTATAAATACTTTAAAAATAATTTGAAAATTGTCAGTAAGTTACAACTATACATATACACATATTGAGGTGTGGCGGCGGCGGCGGCGTAGTAGTGGTGGTGGTGTGGGGGTGATGGTTGTGGTGGGATGAGGTGGTGTGGGTGTGTGGGAGTAAGGTATGTGAGGAAGAAGATATTTTGTATTTTTTGAAAAGTTATGAAATTTTTTCTGCAATTTTTCTTATTTTTTTGTTGTTTTTAATTTTTTTAATTTTTGTTTATTTAAAGATGAGGAAAAATTCATCATTATCTGTCAAATAGGGACGTCATTTGTAATTAATCGAAAGGTTGAGAATGTTTGGTGGTATAAAATTTAGTTGGAAATAGATTAGTACCAAATTAAAAAGGTTGAGGACGAAATTACAAATTTTCTATTCTAATATTTGCCTTTTGAGAGAGAGAGAGAGAGAGAGAGAGCACTTTAATTAAGTACAAGACAGCTCATTTATTTTTTTTACTATATTTATAAAATTGTCATTGATATGACAGTATCAACCCATCACCCTTCATTTTAATAATGATTACCACGTGACAAAGTGGTTTGTTGTGGCGTAGTTTTATTAAAATAAGTTTTTATTTTTACTATTTTTATTTTTCTATTTGCGTAATGAATTACTTCTCAATTTTTTAAGATCTTGATAAAGACTCTCTCTCTCTCTCTCCACACTAAACCTTTCCATTTTCTCATTTTCTTCAAAAATAGTAGTTTCAAATTTCTTTTTGAGTTTAAATTTTCACGCCACTAATATTTTATCTAAGAGGGGGGTTTGAGTGAGACCCTGGTTTAGAGTTTATATCACATAACTCATCAATTTTTGGTTGAAAGTTTTTGGTTTACTTTAGTCGCGTTGGCGGATAGGAATGGCAAAAGACCCGCTCCATATTGTCCTGCCTTGAATGAGGTGGAGATTGGGATCATGGTCCCTCCTTCGAATTTCTCAAATCTGTCTCCAAATTTTATTATTTTATTTTATTTTTATTTAATTCATATTTTAAAAAATAAAAATAATTTAAAAAATAATTAAGTAACCAAATGTAGTGGTAAATGATGATATTTTAATTCTAGTCTCACTCCGTTATCATTCGTATTGACAATGGCGTGGTGGTGTTGTGGTTCAACATGATTATGTTACCTTCATTTTCTAAACAACTTAAAGTTCCAGGGGAGATGTTTGACATGTTTTGTAGAGGATTGAGGGTGGGATCATATGTTAGATTATTGGAAGGAAAGCAGGGAGAATTCCAAGATATTGCTAAGGGTGTGTTTGATTCAAACATTTTCCATGAAAATTCCAAGATATCTGCTATTTTTCCAGTTGCCCATTTTCTATAGAAGCGAATTTGAAAATATTTTCTTGCATCAGAAAATATTTTCTTTTCCACCATTTTTCCATCTACCAATCAAACACACCCTAAGATTTTCTATAGACTGTCTTGTGTGTGTGTAGCTTTGATTATTTAAGCAACTTGAAAATCAACAAGACTGGAAAGCTAACATTGTATATGGAAAATCAAACATACTTTCGTCGAGGTGAGGTTCTAAATTAGAATCATCTCTCCACTGAGATGGTGAAGAAACTTGATTGGATTTCTATGTTTATTTTTATAGAAACATCGATATTTGAATAAGTTATTCATCTATATATCATATTTGGTAAGTAGATTAGTTAGCACTATACATTGTTAAAAAAAAGAAGTTAAAATTCGTCACACTGTGTTGTCACGTAGACCATACATACTTTGTAAATGTTCTTTAGAAAGATCACATTTAGCGCTGGGGTTCTTAGGGGTGGTCAGAGAGAGAAACTTACCATCTAGAAAGAACTAGTAGTTTTCGCCTTGTACGAACCAATTAAATTACAATACTAAAAAATGGGAGGAAATACTCCCACATTTAGGGTGCGATTGGTTTGCATTTCAATTTTGAATTTCTGAATTCATTTTTTGTTTTCTGTTTTGAGGGTTTATTTTAAGATTGTTGAAAATATATTTGATTTGTCATTTTGAAAAAGTGTTTTTCAAAACAAAAACTAGAAAACAAGTTTTGTGAATCCTCTTATATTTTAAACATATGGCCTGTTAAGCAGGGATCCTCTCCGACTGGAAAGGGTCGGTGAGTGCAATCAATTGTCAGAACAAAATCATGAGTGAAATCACACGTCCAGGTGACATCGTGAGTGAGATTGGGAAACTTTTTCTTATTTCCTGTGTTTTGAGTATTTTTGGTGTTTTCACTGCATATATTGAAAACGTCAAAAACTATTTTGAGTTTTTTGTTATAAGTATAACTTATTTTTTAAAATGTATTTTCAAAAATACCAAATCTATCAAGTTTTGAGTGTTTTACAAAATTGAAAACTGAAAACAGTTGGAAAACGTACCCTTAATTTTTCAGTTATACTTTTTCTCCTATGTTCTTTGTAAGGGAGGTAGTACTCCCTCATTTATTGCTTCACGTCTTCTTCATCTCTCTCCCACATGCAGGGGTGGCAATTTGATCGAGCTGCCTGTGGAAAATGTACCCTTAATTTTTTAGTTTTACTTTTTCTCCTATGTTCTTTGTAAGGGAGGTAGTACTCTCTCATTTATTGATTCACGTCTTCTTCATCTCTCTCCCACATGCAGGGGTGGCAATTTGATCGAGCTGCCTGTGGTCCATCGGCTCAGCCCATCTTGGGCTCGGTCACATCGAAGGATGAGCCTAGGCCGAGCCCGACAAAAAAAAAGTTTTATTTAACAAGCCGCTCGTGGCCCAGTCCAACGAGTCAGCTTCGTGTAATTATTTTCAACGATCTCTAGAAAAATATTGCATTAAAAAAAAAACTAACTAGGCGGGCGAGCAGGCTCGCTTTGTGGAGAAACGATCGAGCTCAAGCTCGGCCGTCGTGGGTAGAGCTGGGCCAGCCCATTGCCACCCCAACCCACATGCAACTCTAGAGGTAAGACTTCAATGTCTCATGGGTATTCCTAAGTCTCTACAATTGAATTTAGGTGGAGACTTAAAATTTTGTCTAAACTTTGCTAGTGTTTAGCTATAAAATATTATATATCCTTACAATAATCTAAGAGTCTTAATTTTTTTACTGTAGCTTTTTTTTTGTCCAATACGCCACCATTTTGACAATGAAGACAGCCGCAATTTTTTACTTTGTCCAACATTTCACCCAAAAAAATCTCTTCTCTCTCTCATCAAAAAAGGCCCTAAGCACAGCTCAACCTTGGTTTCTATCCATAATTTCATTGGAGCTTCTAATTCAGAGTTCTTGTCAAGTTCTGTAAGTGTATATTATTTGTATGACAATGACAAATTGTTGAAGCAGAACTTCATTATGTTTAACAACATTTTCATTCCATGTTGTTCGTCCTTCTTCCATAAACCACATTCATGGCTTCACTCAAAATATTTCGTGTTGATTGGTATGAGAATCAGCCATATTCAATGGCTTTGCATCGACAACTATTTCATTGTAAAGAGATTGTAGGTTTGATGAATCCCATAAGTCAAAATCACCAGAAATTTCTTCAGCTCATAGTTGGGAGGATTGCTGTTTTGACAAGGTAGTAAATATTGTTCATAATCAAATAAAGTAATTACAGAATTGTTGAAGCATCTCCAAATGCAGAGTGTTGTTCCCATGACCTACAAAATGAGAGTGAGCAAGAAAGGATAAAGTGCAACCAGAGACAAATTCCCAACCCAAATAAGAGCTGCAAACGTGGGGCAGTAGACGAACAGAAGTAGTTTCACCAGAGTCACTGAAAGCATAATGCCAATGACCCATCACTCTTGCTTCTTTGTCAAGTTGAATTCGTCATCCTGCACAAACTCTTTTGTTAAGACGCTTAGACGACAAATGTAGAGTCAGTTAGTAGTTAAAGAATCAAGGTTCAACTTCAAGCAACCAAAGCACAGAACACACAACCTCAATTCTCTGTGTACCATGTTGATTCACGTAGAAGGATCACTCACATCAGAAACTAATGTGCGCACAGATTCCAGTATTATCTGCAGTCCTAAAGTTGCCATGACATAAGCGAAAACAAGAATTCTCTGCACATCATTTATTCAATGTAGATTTGTTACGATTAACAATAATATAGCGCATATAATGCACATAAGAAATTCCAACAACAAAAATAATTTGCAGTTCTTATTTGCTTTCAAACCACAGGTACACAGAACCAAACCTTGATATACAGAAAAATGCAGTTTTACATTATTTACAAAATATTTTGCAATTCCAGGAAACATTTTTAGGCAATGGTTAAGGTAAATGGCAGATGAATTACTGTAGCCATTAAAGATAACTGACTATCCTTTGAAAATTGATCTTTGGTTGTCGAGCAACTCGGCAACCACGCCTGTTGCCGAGCTACTCGGCAACCAATCGTGGTTGCCGAGCTACTTGGCAACCACAATTGATCAGCGTGGGGGCCGATCGGAGAATTGCCGGCGATTTGATGGAACCGAGGTGGTTAACATTAAACGCCAGCGTTTCATGGAGTTACGGATTCGGTGTAACCGATGTACTGAAGTTTCTATACACAAAAGATTTAAGCTTAATTTTGCTGCCATATTGATCAAGGTAACATTCATTTCTGTTCTTGGGCTTTTTTAACTCTACAATTATTGCATAAATTAAAGGTGTAATTTTTGTGGATGAGCTATGAAGTAAAAATGTAAGCTCATGATCGCTAAGAAAAAAGAAGAATGGGGGAAAGAAAAAATGGAATCTTTTTTCTGGTTTTAGAATGTCAGTTTCATTAAATAAAAAGACTTGCATATTATATTATTTGGCTTTTTTGGTTCAATTTTTTGATTTGTGAATTGAGGATTTTTTTTAGGTAGGTAAACTTTGTTTTTGGCAAAATTTTCTTTCTGGTTCTTCCTCCCCTCTTCTTTCTTCTGAATTGTTACTTTTCTATTTATTTTTGTTAATTCTTGTAATCATTTGGCTTAAGTGGAATCTAATATTTTTCCTCAAGTTTACACTCAACAAGAAAAAAATCTTGTCAAGTGAAAAAAATTAGAAAAAATAAAGGAAATGGAAAAGCCGCCAAAAAAAATAAAATAAAAAATAAAAAAAATTGGTTACTGACAATTTTTTTTCTTTAGTTTATTTTTCCTTATTTGTTTTTATTTTACACCATTTCATTCAATTTTTTCATTAATAAAAGTACCATTTTTTTTGTTTGTCCGAATCATTTTATCCTTTTTTGGCAGAACCATTTGGCGAAGTGGCTGCCAATTTGCCTTGAAGGAGTTTTAAACAGAACAAGAAGAACAAAAAGGGAAAATATTTATCTGTCGCTAGACAATTGTATAAAGTTTATGGAGGAATTTCAAATCATTTTCTATTCGTGATTGTAGGATAATTGTCATTACAAGGGGCATGCTCTTTATTTCATTAGAAATGTGTTCTTCCAGACTACTTTTTAGATCATTTTTCAGCTCTAAATTCGCTAATCTAACCGGAATTTGAGAGCAATTGGTTAGAGAAATCTCCATTCCTCTCAAGATTCTTTCAAGATCTTGCAGTCTTTCTACGGGATTTATGCAATATGATTTGAAGAACATGACTGGAAACCTCTCCCACTGCATGCTTTCCTATTCATGAACATTTGCAGATGAGGTTTTAATACTTAATTAACTTATTAATAAACAGAAACGGAATGAATAATAGCACCTTTGGTAAGTTAAGAGAGATTGGACAGTATTAAGCAATACTAACAAAGAAGAAGATGTTCAAATCTTTTTTTTTTTTTTTTTTGTTACACAATGTTGCCGAGTAACTTGGCAACATTGTGTTTGGAATTTATTTATTTTTTTAACACAATGTGTTTAAATTTTTTTTATTGTTGTTGCCGAGCAATGTGTTTGAAATTTTTTTTAATTTTTTTTGAAACACAATGTTGTCGAGTAACTCGACAACACTGTGTTGGAAATTTTTATTTATTTTTATTTTTTGAAAACATGTTGGGCATTGTCATTTTAATTTTATTTTAGGAATAATTGCATAAAAGGTCCCCATTGTTTTAAAATCGTTGAGATATGCCAATAACCTAAAAAAAAAAATTCTTTAATTTATTTTTCTTATTTTTTTTCTTTTACACTTAATTTTAATTCAATTTTTTTACTAATCTTGTTTTTTTATTTTACCTTTTAAGTATCCAAATTATTCTAAATAAATGCTATTATTTTTTCCTTTTACTTTTCATTCAATTTTTCACCAATTTTTTTTTGTTTGATGATATAAACAAATTGTACACAATTCTTTAATATTTGGCTTTCGAGTGATTAGTAAAATAGCTGAAAAAGTTGTAGCCGAGAGTTTGGTCCAATTCAAATTCTCGAAGTGGTGCAATTCAATAAAAATATAAAAATGGTCACTTTACCACATCACTTTACCAAGGTCGTTTACGAATTTTAGTTATTTAATTTTTTTATACGAATTATGTGCTTATTTGGTTCTACTTTTCTTATTATAATTTCAATATTTTACTTAATTAATTGTATTAAATAGTATGTGCTTTTCATAGTTTTTATTTAAATATTATATATTTAATATTTTTTATCCGTATATATTCAAGCAATACCTATAGCCTAAACATAAAATTTATCCATAAAATTTATCCCTACATTTTTCACGGACGTGCAATGCACGTAGAAAAAACTAGTGTATATAAAAGAGTGAGTTTAAGAAACATTGTTTACACTTTCGTCTAAAACGACGTTATTTTAGTGGTGAGATAATGACATCATTTTTTTGCCCTTCCAAGATGGAAAACGGCGCCTTTTAGCGCATTCGGATGAAAAACGTCATCGTTTTGCCTATGAGTATACCAAAAAAAAAAAGAATAATCCCCTACCATTTACCTTAGTGCGATTTCTTTTTCCATGCTTTACGCCTCACATTGCCATTGCAATCGAAGCTCCTCCCCAAAGCCGTGGCCGCCGAGGCTTGTCTTCTTAGGCAAGTTTAAGTTTAGCTTTGTGGGTTTTTGATTTCGATTATTTTGGGTGAAATTGGTGAAGATGGTGGGAAAACTCCTAAAGGCCTGTTGAGAGTTTTAGAGTACCGGTTATGAGAGTTTTTTAAAGTATCGACTTTTAGCGTTTATGAAGGGTCCGACTTTGGATGATTTTATTAGCAATTTTTTAAAACACTTGATTTTAAAAATGGGACATAACATGATGTGTAATGTAGTATGTAAAATTGATATGAGTACGTTGTGTTATCGATACATTACAATGAAACGTGTAATATAAAATGTTACACTTGAGTTTTAAATTAGACATTATGGTCACACATAATTTTGAAATGCGCGACATAACATCGTCTGTAATGTGATACATGTAGTGCATCTGGAAATATCATTTATCATTATATTGGAACGT